>OU342857.1:11453556-12907112 GCA_910591665.1 Ectemnius continuus | reverse complement strand
GATTGCCATTAATCCAGCGCAAATGAAATGAAAAACGTTAATTTTATCCTTCTATCTTTTCTGAAGGGTAAATGGCATTCTATATGCTGTATTTCATAATAAAAATATTATCAACTTTAAAATAAATAATGCGTATGAACAATTAAAACGTGCGTTCTTGTTAGCACACCCTTTATATCCTCGGCGGTAGCTGCAACGTCGGGTTGCGTCCTTGTGCGTCGTTGCACGCGTTCATGTAAACGAAACCGCGGCTTGATGCGTCACACTCGCCGCATAGATTCCCGCAGAAGTTTACAGCAGCCTTTAATCCTGGTGCATTAATCACGATGCTCGGACTTGGCTTTAAAAAGCCGGAGGAGTCACATAACTCGAAAGAGAGATAAGAAACACCTTCGTAAAAGTCACGAAGTCAGCTTGCGATATATTGCAATTTCATATGTGCTGCGTTTGTAGTACTCCGCGCAATATGAAGCGAGACACCCTGACATATTTTAATTCGCTCCCCGTATTCCTGTCTCTTGGAAGTAGCTGCAGCAAAGATTCAGTGGTTTAAAAAGAGAGTTTTTGCGTAGTCTAAAGTAAATCTGGAAGAAATTGTTAATAAAGACCTGTATATTTATTTATGTGTAATCATATTCCTGTAGGACGTATTAAAAAATTGTAGGTTTATTGATTTATAAGAAATCATGTTGGATAATAAGAACTTTCGTAAATAGTACGGGAACAATTAATCAAATTAGTAGAATTTATTAGTTTAAATTAAAGGATACTATTCTTCGATTTTTTTTCTTGCAGCTACTTTTGGCACTAAAAGAACGTCTCTAGAATATTTCCGCCTATAAAAGTCAATACAAATTATATTTCTTGGCTGTTATATTTACTGTAAATTAACTGCAAATTAACAAATTGACATTATGTTATACTTGAATCGGAGAAATGTCACCTTTATTTTGAAACTAGTAATTTGACCGTTTACGGTAGAAATGGCAACACATACATGTACAAACAGGCGGCACAGTTTGTGTTAATATTCTGTCCTGTTACATGCTATATATTACGCAGTACTTGATGGAGAAATGTACTCATTGTCAGAAATGAGAGAACAAGCATAGCGTTGCAGCAAAGGAAACTTGCGGTCCACGTGTAGTTGGTGCGCTGCGGGACAAGTGTCTAAATTCACGGTGCAACTATATTCAAGTAGCAAGTGCGCACGGGGAGCGCACAAACAGGCTTATTGTTTCATGAGGTCCGTAAAGCTGGAGCGTCTCATTGCAAGTAGGAGCGCCTAACGAAGAGTGAAGTTAACCTATCTGGAGGAGAGTGCGAGTCCAAGTTAGAGATCAATTTCGGAGCCAGGTTGCACAATGGGAAGTCGGCGGAAAGTCGGGATCACATAAGAGAACGGAGGATGGAAAGTTGCCGGTGTCAGAGGCAGTAGGAGCAGGAGGAGGGGAGGAGCGTCGGGGCGCATCCCCGCTTGACGCTAATACAATTGGCGACTAATTCTCGTTAGCGGGCGGGACAGTGTATAATTGCCAGCGTGTAACTTTGCTTTCGAAAGGCCTCGCCGGCTGATCCAATTAGTCAGCTTCCGGCAAGGCGATCTTGTCTCTTGGTTATTCCGGCATAATACAGTGGCGGTAGCGGCGCATCGGACACGTGGGCATAAATTTAACGCGGCAAAGTTCCGCTTAATATCGCCTACGGGGAAACGGTTGAGGCTGGCGCGCCCACCGGTTCCGCACTTCCCTCGTCTCCTCCTCCTCCTCCTCCTCGGCGAGTGTGTTCCATTGCCAGTCCGTTTCTCGTCCTGGCGCTCACTCAGCCGGCTTTAGCTCGAGACACGTCGAGTCGTGTTGAGCCGTTCATCTCGTGCCTGCTACTCGCCCGGCGATATATATAGAGCCCGGAGCGCGCTGACAGCGCCGCGCGACGGCCGACCGGCCAACTTCACTTGTAAGCCGGCAGTGAGATGGACCGGCTGGCACCGAGTAGAGAAATGTGTAGGAGAAATCCTAAATTCGAGCTTTAGTCACGTAGTCGCTCGAGGACCGCTACCTTTGTTAGCCGTCCCGCCCTTCAAGAGCCCGCATTTTGCGCTCTGGATATGCCATATCACCCACCAGAAATTCCCCATCCCCGATTGCTCCATTCATTGTTAACTCGGCCGGATTACCCTCGTTAAGCGCCATATTCCAATCCCCCCCTCTGATAACCCGTATTCACTTTATATCGTCTAACCGACTCCCTCCTCTTTTCCTACGTGTCGACTTTCCCATCTCTTTTTTGCCTTAGTTCGTTCCCGACTACTTCGACTTACATTTAAAGTGCGCAAATCCACTTTCCTATGAATTGCTGGAAATTTTCCGCACTATTATTTAAGTGTTTAAAATAGTTTGAATTAGTAAACTCGTTTGGTTATCTTAGAAAGTGCCTAATTTCGATGAGGAACTTTTCTTTGTATTTAAATGATAAAATAAATTCTTTTCTTCCCAAGTTCGATTTAAAGCATTTTGACTTCAGCCGTGCTAATACATTTCTTGTGCTAATTGCTGAAAAAGTTTTCCGACCCGGGAAGTTACTTGTCTGATCATTTATAATTGTTTGAACTACTGAACTCATTGGTCGTCTACGAGAACACATAACTTTGATGAGAAATACTACATTTGTGCTCTTGTTACATTCCTGTTTCCCATTATAAAATTTTCATAACTCACCTCTGAAACCCAGTTACTATAGTAAATTAGGGATTTTCACGAGGGAGTAGTTTTTCTTGTGAAGTTTGAGGTTTTTGAGTTGGCTAAAGCAGTTGTGAAGGAGGTGGAAGCCTTCAAGGCATATGTTCAGTGGCTGTAAATAATATTCTTCGAGAGTAGCGCGATTACAAGTTTTAAGTGCGAGGAGGAGCGAAGGCGGCGATGCCTGCAGGTAAATCTTTAAGTAAGGAATAACAGCAATGGCGGCGCTAGCAGCAAAACGGCTGCTGGCGCGGCTGCGAGGCCTTCCAATAAATATCCACCAGCAGTAATCGTAAGTTTAAGCTACTCCAGAAAATGGTAGCATTCAGCAAATTGCACAGTGCCCGACTTAAAAATACCTTCCTAAATATCTGCATAAATTCCACCTGCCCTAACCTTACTCTAACCTCCATTCGCCATCTTGCCACTTATTTCGCGCTCTCCGATTTACAGTTGCTTCACCTCGAAATGTTACGATCGGTGTATTAATCGTATAATCTGTCAACAGCAGTGGGGGAGCTTTAAGCGTAAAATTAATAAGGTATTTTTCATTAAAGTTTGCTTGGTGGTAATGTGTTAATAGTTAAATGCATCGCGCAGAGAGAAAGTGTAGAAAACGAAAAAAAGAGAAAAGGGAGAAATGTAGAAAAGTTGTTACGATAAAAACCATTACAATTATCGAACGTTTTTTTTAAATTACAAAACTATCTACTATAATTTGATGGAGCATGTACAACACGCAATTCCACTTGCCTCCCTAACCTTACTCTAACCTCTATTCGCCATCTTGCCATTTATTTCCCGCTCTCCGATTTACAGTTGCCTCACCTCGAAATGTTACGATCGGTGTATTAATGGTGTAATCTGTCCAACGTAATTAAAACTGATTACGTGTGTGCGCCGGTAATACATCCCATCTCGTTCCAAACAAACTTTCTTTCGCTGTAAATGCAGCGCTGCCTCCCAAAGCAAATTCATCATCAGCCGTTATCAATTTGGTTATTTAAAAAGTGCGAAGTTTCAAAGTAACGACTAAATCCCGCTCGTTAAGGTTGTCACATTGGAACAGGCTGAACAAACATTATTCTATCAACAAAATACAAATTTGAATAACCAATGGAATGTGATGAAATAAATCCACGAAGCGTAATAATGAATACAAAATAATACATTTCTGACAGTATATTCATAAACGAGTATTACTTGTAATTTTCCGTGGCATAATATGGAAAGTCCAGTCTCCGCAAGCGGCCGACCTTTTTCAATGAAAGCGGAGTACTTAATTATGGACAAAAAATTGGCGGAGTTAAGTCCTCATTTTACAGGTTTCATCCTTTGTGCTGATTAAGTCCACTGTGCGCATACAATACGGATAGAGACTATGTAGAAATAATTTAATAGGCATTAGCGTCTACGAGCAGAATAGTGCACAAGCTAGGAAGCGAAAGAAGAAGAGTCTAATTAACTAAACCACTAATTGTTCTTGCTTTCCTCTTATATTCTTTTAATAGATCTCAAATTATTACTTGCTAGTAAAACTACGCTCTTGAAATAATTACGTTTGTAGGAAATTATTCCAAATGGAATGCAAATCCCTCATGCATCAAGACACATTTGGCAGAAACAGATGTTTTATTAGTATTGATACAGATTCTTCAGTACGCTTTAGATAATCACGCTCGTCAATGCTTTGTTCAACGCTGCGACAACCTCAGCTGGACACTTTCCTCTCGCACTCTTTGCTGACCAACGCTTTGCTCGACTCTGATCGACGCTCATCTTTTCTTTCGGCGTTCACCACACATACAATAATATAATATACATACATACAGCATCCGACAAAATAGTTGTCACAATCAGCAAACTGGCAGCCGGACAGAAAATGACATTCGATAAGATGTACTAGTACAGGGTGAGTCAGTTGCCTTTGAATCACCACTGTCGAGCATACACTGTTCCATAGAAAATCATTATAAATAACCTAGACATTTCAATTATACTCAAATGTTGCTCAACATTTGTCTGCATTTTATGCATTTATACTTTTACATGTTTGAGTTTTATGTTAACCCGCACGTCAAATTTCACCCTGCAGAAGCCAGTTGTATATAATATTCCCCTATGAATATAATATAATAAAATATTGTCTCCTTGCGTTGCTAGCCATTCGAAGGAAGTCGATGCTAAAACTTGGTAAAATATTCGCTTCAACAGACTACATGATTTAATACTGTCTATTGTTAAACAGAGAATATATGGTATAATTAAATAGATGTCTAGTAAAAGTGGGGTTAGGAGAGTTCTGATTCAAAGGCAACTGAATCATCCTGTACACTCAGTACGTAAAACCTTTTTAGAGGGCTCTGGGGAGGCCTCCCCCTAAAATACGGCTTTTTATAAGTCGTTCATACTGAATGTACTTGCTATGAAATTTTACTTTCTGTTCGACGGCTACTTTGCAGATTATGACGACTATTTTGTTGGATGCTGTGCAGGGTGATTCACTTGCCTTTCAATCAGAACTCTTCCACTTTTACTAGACATCTGTTTAATTATACTATATATTCTCTGTTTAACTCTTTAAGGCACAGGTTTTCAGAGAATAAATAGACCCATGCTTCACAGACATTTTTTTGCGTTTGAAATTAAACAAAAGATTAAATAGAAACCTGTGCGCATGCAACTAATATTGCAATATTACGAGGTGAGTCTAAAAATCTTCCACCGTGCTTTACCGTATACCAAAAAGGTGGGACGTTTTTAATCCCATCGTGCTCCAAAGAGTTAACAATAGACTGTATTAAATTATGCAGTCTGTTCGAGCGAATATTTTATCAAGTTTTAACATCGACTTCCTTCAAATGGATAGCAACGTAAGGAGAAAATATTTTATTATATTATATTTACAGTGGAATATTATATATAACTGGTTTCTGCAGGGTAAAATTTCATGCGCAATAAATGCATTACATGCAGACAAATATTGAGCAACATTTCAGTGTAATTTAAATGTCTAGGTTATTTATAATGATTTTATATGGAACAGTGTATGCTCGACAGTGGTGATTCAAAGGCAAATGACTCACCCTGTACATATATAAACGCACCCTACACGTCAATTCTGAGTACTATGACAAATAGAAAAAAAAGACGATGCAACATTATTACTTGCTAATCATGAAAACTACTTAGTCGAATATTCATAATAAAAGCACTAGTTAAAAGCCGTTAATCGCATAAAGGTATGCCTATCGAAGCCCGGTTATCCCAACAGTTAGTAAAGGTGTTCTCTAGGCTGAGCTTAGCTCTGCTTCCCCGGCGGGCAAACTGTAGGGAGGGAGCTTTCAGGAGGGATTGTGTCTGGAATCAAGTGAGAGCTTGCGGTTTCTTAAGATCTAAAGGGGCATTCACAGCGAGGCTCGGCGCACCGTACAACAGAAGACGCTGTTATGACCGAGTTCGGGGATATGAAGCCAGCTTTACAGAGTGTTCCTTCCCAACCCTCGGATTTATAGCCTTCCTTCCAGTTTGTTAGTCATCCCCTATTTCGCAGCTTGGTTCCTCCTCCCCGCAATCAGTAGTCTCGGCTCCGCGCTAGCATTGTCCCAGGCGGCGGCGCTCCTTTGTACCCTCTTAGTAGCTCGCAGTCTATCGCCACCGGCGCAGGCAATAAAGAACAAAGTAATCAGTAAAGGAGAGTCCGCCACTATTTAATGCGCCACGGCATCAGTCAGCCGGTGGTTCACGGCGGTGGCGGTGGCGGCGCTAGTGGTGGTGCGTCAGTGTGCGGCAGACATCTCCGGTAGATGCAATTTTATTTGAAACCATCCCCCACCCCGCCCTTCCTCCCCTCCTCAAGGCAGCAGCCCCTTCATAGCGCGCAGACCGCAATTTCGGCCCTCGCCTAATCCCATTTTTATAAGGGCGCACGTGCGCCGTCGGCTCGTTACTTAGCGTCAGACTTAATTGAAGATGCCGCGCGGCTTGCGAGCTCCCTGGATCTTGATGCTTTAAGACGGTGAGTGAGAGCTCTCGGGAACCTCGAGTGTTTTCATGCCCCTAATGTAGGTCGGCCTCTTAAGCTTTATTGGCTGCGCTTGCTCAATATGTGCGCGCCTTCTTCAACTTCGCCTGATATATATCGCCGTTTTGTTGCTGCCCGTGAATTTCCAATACTTCCTTGTCCAGGGAAAATTGCACGTTTTTGATTCCTGGACGGTCAGCCATGCGAAATATTCGTATATTTGATTAAGTGTGAAGGAGAGGATTTTGAGGCAGATTTTGTTTAGCCGTGTTATTGTAGAATGTGTACTGAAATTACGAGTTTACACATTGAATGCATAATTTTGGTTTGCTTCGTAGTCAAGCGAAATACTGAATTATCAAGCAACTGTAAGTGAAACTGTGGATACTTTGCTTTAGCAACATTATTGCAGGATGTTTATTGCGGGAACATACCAAGGTAATATTTGCTTATAACAGTCAATACAAAAAATTAAAAATAGCGATTTTGCGCGGTGATATTTCCATTTGGTTGCTTTTTGGTTTTCATAAATTATTTGGAATGGTTATTACGTCAAGGAAATTGCAAGTTTAAGTTTGGTACTTAGTGATCTCTCTGTTTTAGCTATATTATTGTCGGATGTACATTAAAAGAACGCACGAATGTAATATTTATTTATGATAGCCAATACATATATTTACAAATTTGCGTAATGATATCATAACTTTATTGTTTTTGTCATCTGAAAATTTTAGAATTGCGCTTGCATCGGAGAAATTACAATTTTGAGTTTGCTCGCAGCTCAGTCAAGCGAAATATTGGAATATTGATATATTGATATTGATTGTAAGGTACAGGATTTTGTAGATAATTTGTTTGAGCTACATTATTATAGAATATTTATTGAAAGATCGCCCAATTAATCAATTTGTCGATTGCACTCTTTCTGTCGTATTATAAAATCATAGTAGAATTTATTTGTTCAAATTTAAAATAACATCAATTATTTTCCTTGCCACTGTTTCTGATACTAAAAGATATTTAAACAATATCCACTCATAATAGCCAATCGAAAGCTTACGATTTTATCTGGCGGTGTATCACAATTTTGTTTGTTTTCTCCCTGTTAAAAAATGTAGAATAGCACTCTCGCCGAGGAAATTGCAAGTTAAGTTGATGGCTGCTCAGTCATGCGAAATACTGGAATATTGATTAACCGTAAGGTAGCGGATTTTATGGCTTCTCCCGGCCGGAGTGTCGCGGGAGACATTAAGAAGTGCTTTTCCGGATGCCTTTTTTATCCGGTAATCACTGGGAATTCGTAATTTTAGAGACCATTCTCCGGAACTTTGGTCCGCTCGTAAACAGCAGTGGGGATGCGTCAAGCGTAAAATTAATAAGTCATTTTTCATGAAAGTTTGCTTGGTGGTAATGTGTTAATAGTTAAATGCATCCCGCAGAAAAAGAAATGTAGAAAATGTTATAGTTATCGAACGTCTTTTTTAATTACAAAACTGTCTATTATAATTTGATAAAACATGCACAACACACACAATGATACGTGTAAGTAATATTCGGTTAAGAAAAATACGCTGTAAAGTAGGAATAATTTGCGTTTCATTTACGTTTATTGAATAGCAGAAAGTTGCCAAAACCGAACTTTTCTAATATCTTTAAATGCAAATATACAATTTGGTGCATTAATATTAAAAAATGATAATGCGACGAATTGAGAACATTTTTCTGTATGAAAGAAACTCTGTGGATAAAAAAAACGTTTGAAAAAGAAAAAGTAAAGAGCGAAACTATATTTCCTTGAACATAGAAGCGTTGTTTTTAACCGTTTAAAAATAAATTTCGTTAAAGGAGACAGTTTTTGCTTTCTTACGAAAATGTATTGCAAAAAATACGAATATTTTTTTAGCGACCGTATAGTATTGCCAACATAAAATATAAAAAAGAACAAAGTAAACATACTTCAATTAACAGTAATAACAGAAACAACTTCGGCAACTACTCTGGTACAACATAGTAAACCAGAAAAAGGAGAAAAGTATAAAATAAGTGTACATCTCTACTGAGTGTTTGAGACTAATAGTTCCTGGTGTGGATCGGGTGAAAATCGATCTCAATACTACACTCGAGGAGGAGGAGGAGAAGGAGGGCGATAGTTTCACGCGTTCAGAGGGGTGGGTGGGAGGGTGGCGACTCATTAAGAGCGGTCGACTAATGAAGATTATCACGCGAGCCAAGTGGAAGCGGCGGCACGGCAGGCATGCAGGCAGGGCCCTTTTATTCCGGTCCCGATTTTATCGCGTAATCGAGAGATTAAGAGGTCTCGAGAACGGTTCCGTACCTGCGGAAATTTATCTCCGCCGGGCTAAATCGCGTGTGCACGATTCAGGCAGGTAAGCACCTAATAGTTCGTAGGTGGTAGTGGAGAGTCGGGCGGTGGTAGTTACCTGGCCGGGATTTCCAATCGGCGCGCCGCGCCGCGCCGGCCAGGCCACTGCTCGCTTCAGTAAAGCTTAATGTAATTGTACCCTGTCGTACATTTCCCACGATGATTTGTTATCGTGCACCCACTGCCGCCGCCGACGCCGCCGCCGCCCCCGCACAAATCTCGCATTCTCATCGATCGGCCAGTGCAACCTGCAAATTTCCCGCTACTCGGAAAAGTGACCAAGCCACTCGGCCAGCACGGATTTTCACTGCGAAATAACTAGTCTGTCCTCACTTGATTGGCTTATGGAGATTTATCGTTCTGCAAAAAGGAATCTATGGATATTGTAAATGTAGAGTAAGAATGCATGTCAAATTGCGGTTGTTGCTGCTTCTTCTTCTTATTGCACTATTAGCAAAATTTCACTACTCAATAATTAGTTTGTTCCCGCTCGATTACCTTATGGAGATTTATCATTGTAAATATAGTGTAAGAAAGCAAATTGCAGTTGTTGCTGCTTCTTATTGCACTATTAGCAGATTTTCGCTACTCAATAATTAGTCTGTCTTTGCTTGATTGGCTTATGGAGATTTATCGTCCCGCAGAAAGGAATCTATAAACTCAATAAACGCAGGGTAAAAAAGCGTTTTAAATTGCAATTGTTGTTTGTCATGGCACTATTAGTATTAGTACATTTTCACACATGTCATTCGATAATCGATTTTCGATTGGTTGGCTAATCAAAGGAACAGTTATTGAGAGAATCTTGATAACGAAAAATAACGTCAGTTAACAGATTAGACTAAGTTCTAAGTTTATTTATTTAACACTAGATTTACGAGGCCTGTCATCTTGACGAATTTTGGATTTCATGAGCAAAATTTCAAAAACAACTACTATTAATTTTTCCCCAATATCTACTAACAATTATTGGAATAATGAGACGAATATATACCCAAATTTATTTTCACCTCAGCCATATCATTTATGAATAATTTAAGAATAAATGTATCATTAAAGTTTGTATAAGTTTGCGATTATTTATGCAAACCTAGCAGATTTAATTAACTTATATTATGTCATAAAGATGGTAATTGTTTTTAGATCGAATTAATCGTTTTTAAAGAAAATACGTGGTTTCCTTTGCCCGACACTTTGACGGCTATCCATAAAAATAGGAGTACAAAACTATCCGTAAACCTAGTGTTAATTAAAATTTTCTTGCTTACTAAAAGCCTCATGCAATATTTCAATTTTAATAACACGCTTTCACAGAGATCCTTTGTCACAATTCCTTAGCTTCATGAACGTGTCGACTAAGTGAAGCAATATAATTTCAATTAAGAATGCTCGGCCACTTTCCTATTAGCCGGCGGTACAAAGCAGTGCACTTTCTGCCAAGCAACGAGTAAACGCAGCTGATCATGTGTCTGCGAGGAACAACATCCCCTGACGATCTCTGTGTGTCGCGCGGGCGCGCGGTGTATCGCTTATAAAATTTGAAAGGCGCGTTGGCGGATCGCAGACGGCGCGCATGGCAGCTGAGAGAGAGCGCGCGAGCGCGCGTCGACTCTCAAAGAGGCAGCAAACACCACGGCAAATTGTTGTATACCGGCGCTCGTAAAGTTCCAGGGAAATCGTGTTCGCCGCAGCAATGAGCTTCCGCGCGACAGCTACTCCGCTCGTCGAGGCAATACACCACAGCACAGCACCCCTGCTTCATTTCCTCCCGGCACTCTTTTCTTGTCCTGCCTCAAAAGATGCTGGAAGAAACCCGCCACCCAGCAACGGCCTAGCACCTCTACTTGCTCCCATTTGTCCCTGCGCAATGTTGGCCTTAATCTTATTTGCAAGCGTATGCGCCCTTGCCTGGGATTACAAATTTTTATTTATCGTCAATGCATGCATTGTTGATCCGAATGATGATGATTTTATGATTGGGCTTAAGTTTAGTAATATTTTTGCTCGATTTTTTCTATTTCAATGCATTTAAAATTTCGAAAAAGTCGATCATGTTTTAGATAAAGAGGCACATGTTATAGTATTTTTTCATATTTTTAAAGTAAACGTCGAGGATGTAGAAAATATAAAATGCTGAAGAGTGTTGATTTTGTATTGAAGGTGTTGTATACATATAAGACTAAATGAATTAACCCTTTTAGTGCCGAACGACCATATATCGTTGCTCGCAATACTTGCAGAAGTCTTATCTATCTCAAAATAAATTAGTAAATCATTATAATTGATTTAACATCGTTGCAACACAATTGAAAAAATTGTTTATAGATTCAAATATTGTTTGTAAAAAAGACATTCATTTTTATCTTTTTCCTAATCTTTTATATTTATGATATTCTTGGCATAAGAGCGATATTTTTGGTCGGCACTAAAAGGGTTAAACTAATTGTTACCATTAGCTATATTTTAATCGAATACTGATATTACTTAAAACTGTTCGCATCAAAATTCGCAATATTAAATTCCTAGTACAGCAAAAAGAATATCACAAATTTGTGACAGCTTTATATCCTTTGTTTCTTAGTTTGCGCGATCATTTACGATCAAGGGAAGTTTTGTAATGGGAGCAGCTTTCTGTTATGAAATTACACTCACTTACACTTGATTCGAAGTTCCGTTTGCTCGATCTAGCCGGGGGGTTGACTGATATTAAAAAGTTAAGTAATTTCATCCGAAAAGCAAATAACTCAGAGGGACTCAAACTTTCGCCGGTGGGGGCGCCGGTGCTGGAAGGAAGGAAGGAAGGGGGGGGGGGGGGGGGGGGAATAATTCATTTTGCGAAGTAAATTAAGTAGGAGATTTAAATGCGAAACTTGCGCGCGGTATTGCCCGCATCCAAAAGAGCGAGTTCGAGATTGCGCGGAGAAATTAGATTTCTTGTTTCATTAATGTCATCTCGGAAGTTACAACCACTGAAACGTAGACGACCACCATAAGTCGGCGGAAGTTCTTCTTCACGGCTCGCGGGCCAGTAAACATCGATCTGATCAAGTTTACTGCTGCAAGCCCTCTGAACTGACGAGCATGAATTTCAAAGTCAAACAGCGATTCGTGATTCGAACATCTCCTTCTAACACTACTCGCACTTTGACCCGCCACTCTTGTTTCAAGGGACGAGGCCGAAACTTGAGCGAAACGTAGAAATCGACCGAAGCACTGGAATCGTCAAGCAATTTTCTTGGTTTTTTGATTTTTAACATTGAGTTTATAGACGTTTCTGTATACCTGTCTTTATGGACCCTTATTTTCATGAAAAAAAGCTATTAATTTAACTTAAAGACGATTCTAATCTTAACAGACATAATATAAGTTAATTACATCTGTCAGGATTGCATAAATAATTGTCAGTATAAATTGGGAGGAAAATTAATAAGCTTTCTACAGACCTGTATTAAAATTAGCTAATATTCTTACTAAAGATTTATTTCGTGAAATAAAATGCTTTTATCCCGTTAATTGCTGCTTGTTAGTTATTTTATTACTTGTACAAACCGGTAGATAATCATTGACAGTCTCCATATTTTAATATTTACAATATTTTATATAATACCGACATTGTTGATTCCAAGTAATGAAAAGTTTCCAAAATTCCCAAAAATGTATTACCCTACACGAACAAAAAGACACAAATTGAAAAATTAATATATGCTCTTTGAGTAAAAACGAAAGCAACACCTGTAATCTACTCGAGTAAAGATTACTTTCAGATTCATCAGTTTCGAAAATGACACCAAAGCCGAAATCCCGAAAAGTTCGCGTGCTTTCACCGAGTAATTTGGAGTTGAAATTATTCAAGCGCGTTGGTGGATTTGCGGCAATTCTATCGGAATCCCTGCGGGATACAATTTTTTGCGCTGCTTCCAATATTTTTTGTTGACTATTGCAATATGCCGCTGTGGATAGAACGCACGAGACTCATGAAAATTGCACCGTTTCCGGAAAAAGTTATTGTTTGCTGGAAAGCAACGACTGTCAACTCTCTCTGCGCGCTGGTTCAGCGAGCTCAACTTTTTGAGAAGTTCTATTTATACGCGCAACTACTGAAACATGCGCCGAGTAACTCTTGGATCGCTCGTGTGATTTTAGCTGAATGTTAGTAACTTTTATGGTGTCATTTCCTCTTTCAATGCGACAACACGAAATTACAATTCTACCCCAATTACAGTTACAACACTGGCTTGTGACTTTGTTAGATAAGTCTTTTGCAATAATTACACTATATTAATATCGGTAAAGCTGAAATAATAGTCCAATTAAAGTGTCTTTGTTAGACGTTTTTCACATGCCTTTATCATGCTTTTATATTTATTGATACTTTCTATACAGCCAATGAGAAAATTGCATAATAAAAATTAATAACCGTGTTATTCTAAAACACCTATTTCTTAATCAATAAACTTTCTATACTCTTGTACGTAGACAATATATCCCCTGTTTTTCTAAATTTAAACAAAATTAAATATTATTAACTTCAATCTTCATAAACAAGTCTGCAATCAACTCAAAAAAATTTACATCATTCAAACTATTTCTTAAATCTTGATTGTATCATTTTCTACTTTAACGCGAACAAGAGTAAAGGAAATTGGTTGCCCTCGATTCTAATAATAAAATGGACTTGAAGCTCGGCGGAATCATGAGCGCACTCAACTCCCTGCGCAATAAACAACACCGCCACGCGCGCCTCTAACGGAAATGGCGCATAGAGCGTACGATGGCGTACGATTCTAGAGATATTTCGCCAGGAGCAACAATCTTACGCGTGGCACATAAAGTGTTGTACTAGAGAAGCCGGCTGAACTGTGAGAGCAGTTTAAGAGAAGAGAGTGGGGGAAGAAGAAGAAGGAGAGGGAGAGGGAGAAGAAGAGGGAGAAGTGAGAGAGCAAAGGGAGGCCGTGAGATTCAGCACTTCCCCAGCAGGATTGCCGCGGAGTTGCGCCAAGTGGAAAAGCCAAGTGCACCGCAGACTTCTCGAGAGTGAGAGAAGGGGTTACACGGCGCGGCAGGCGGGCGGGCGGCTGCCTATCTAGTTATGTACACTGCCACCGGATAGAGACTCGCCGAAGCAGAGCTCGAGCCAAAATCAACATGGAATTAAATCTTCCCGTACTACCCCTTCAGTTAGCCATAGTGCTCTTCTTTTATAAGGGATCCTTTCTTTCGGAATAAGAGCGCCAATACATCGCGATCTTAAAAAATTCGTGGCTCGATCGATCGTACCAGGCAAATTTTGAGTGATATCGAATCGCGAGTTTTGAGAAAAATAGATTATGTAATTGGAGGAGGTTGTTAATTGTTAGTTTTTCGGTAGTTGCTAGTTTCAACGGTTTTCGAAACTGATATGTTACTCTCAGCAATCAATACCAACGTGAAATTAAATCTTCCCGTACTACCCTTTCAGTTAGCCATAGTGCTCTTCTTTTATAAGGGATCCTTTCTTTCGGAATAAGAGCGCCAATACATCGCGATCTTAAAAAATTCGTGGCTCGATCGATCGCACCATGCAAATTTTGCTGGAAATCGAATCGCGAGTTTTGAAAAAAATAGATTGTGTAATTGGAGGAGGTTGTTAACTGTTAGTTTTTCGGTAGTTTCTAGTTTCAACGGTTTTCGAAACTGATATGTTACTCTCAGCAATCAATACCAACGTGAAATTAAATCTTCCCGTACTACGGTTTCAGTTGACCATGGTGCTTGTCTTTTAAACGAATAAAAGTACCAATACGTTGAGATTTTCTAGGTTAGATTGTGGCAGACAAAATTTTTGTGGAATTGAAGTTGTTGGTTGTAATTGCAAAAGTTTGTTAATTGCTTTTACTTTGAATCTTTGAAAGTTCAATATTTTATTGCCAGCAGCCAAAATCAAGATCGAATTAAGTCTTATCATATTCCTCTTTAGTGTGCCATAGCGTTCTTCTTTTACAAGGGATTGTTTGTTTCTACCCAAATAAGATTTTTTAGATTCCTTGGTTAGATTTGTACCAAACAAATTTTGGATGAAATTGAATTTCGGATATTGCAACAAGTTGTTAATTATTATTTCTTCGATATTTTAATACTTTCACATTTTACGATACTCTTAACATTCTATTCCCAACTTAGTTGGAGTTCATCAGTTTAGAGGTTAGGATAAGCTATAGTAGCCAAAGATTTTACAATTCGTACGACTATTTATTGTTAATTATTATGAAGCCTAAATTAAAGGATTCTCGTATTGAAATCTAGCAGCTTGTTGAACATATAAATGTTTTTTGTCCTACAACATTTACAAAATTGAATTGTTTGTCAAAAAAGCCTCTAATACTAGCACAAACAATTCATACTTCAATAGGATTTAATAGTTAACATACTCGAACATACTTGAACGAACACAAAACTGACAAGACGATTAAGTTGAGACAGAAGTATTATAGGAACTGTAGAATAAATGGTGCAGCGCCCCCTCTAAGTGGATTCAGGAAGCTGAGACGGAAAACGATTTACAAATGGAAGGAGGTGGCGAAGAGGGAGCTGTCAGCGCGAAGCTGCCGCGAACGCGGGGTTAACTCGAGCCAAAACCGGATTACTGCCATCAGACTCGATAGCTCCTTAAGTTAATAGCACTTTGGCACTGGACAAGCGTAAATTCCTTCGTAGTTTAATCTACTTTCGTCCACTGACAATTCCATTAGGGCCTTCGGGGAAACTTGCTACAAATTTCTTTTCGAATCTGCATGATATAGTTGACAACTGTTGTTAATTGGGATTAAAGCGTGCAAATTTAAGATTTATTGATGCAGATATGGAAATCTGAATTCATGTAAATTAGCTGTCGTACTGTGAAGGGTGCGACGACTGTCCTCAAACCAAATTCGATTTGTGACAGTTTATTAAAAAAAAAGAATTAAGACGAAGATTCAATTTTGTGTCTCGACTGGAGTGTAATAAAAAACAAAAATTAAAAGACACGTTTCTAAATCAGTATCACTATAATTAACAATGCACACATATTGTAAAATATTTTCAGATTTTTGAAGTGCAAATATATGCTGCAGAAAATAATACACGCAAAAAGTACTGAAAAATACCCATTCTATACTACAACAATCGCCGATCTGGGATTATATTTTTCCAGCAAAAATAGTGGAACGAAAAAAATCCAAAGAAATTTAGAAGGCTCTTATCAGTAGTATGTATTTACTGTAAAAATATGAACTCGCGATTCCTTCGATACAAAATCAGAATGTCTTAACACTTTATAGCGTCTTCTATTTTGATTTGATTAATATTATTCAAGATTAATTTCGAAATTGCAAGCAACATCCAAGATTAATGATGCTCGTACACGATTGGAATATTATTGAACTGACCTATCATTTTCAAAATTAAGTTATTGTTAATGTGCATTAAGAAATGTAGCGTAGAACATCCATTTTTTATATATTTCAAAGAACATCATCTGATTTCCAAGGCATATCGGCAATTCTAAGAGGAAGAAGAAGAATGAGGAGGATGAAGAATAGAACTATTCCCCTCGCGCTGAGTCTCATAGAATATAATCGTGCCAGGGAACAAATGACCTCCTGGCGAGCGCTGCGCTCGCCACAATTTCTCAATGAGAAATTAAAAATTGCAGCACTCACGCCTTGCCGGAGTTGCACCAGCTGCATCTCACGCCGGTTTTCATTAACCATGCAACCCTAAAAGGACGGCGGACAAATATCGGGCAATTCGTTACACGCAGTTTGTGCTGCACGCTATTTGTAATTATCAAAATTTATGGGTCACCGTAATGGCTGCACTTATTTCCCACGGCAGACTTATTATGAATCGCATTGCATTATCGTGCTCAGCTTCAAACTGGCAGATACAACTCGCGTCTGACTCTGCGTACGCTTGTACTACTTATACGTGCAGCAATATACCGGGTGTAATTGAATCACCGAAATCTCATTTGTCGAATGGGATTCGTAATTGCAATTCGGGTTCTTTAATGTTAGTGAAATCGATGCCGTGTATGAACATAATTCACGCAATTGTTTTGCAAGAATTAATTAAGTAGTATAAAGCGAAACTGTGTAGTGTAGAATGTTACGAAAGTTGGAAGATCGGAAAACTTTTCTGTGGACTATAAAAGTAAACCAAAAAGCAACATTCTTCGTTTTTTGCAGTAATTCTGCTACTTTTACCAAAATGCAATCTAACATTCTATAGTGTGTCACATTAACAATGTACTTTGCGTTCCCGATTTTCTTAATTTCTATCAGAAACCTTTGAAAATTAATTCAAATCGTCCTCAGGGAATTTCAATGAATGATGCAAAATTTGGCGTTGCTGAGATTATTTTTTCGTCAATTACTATGTAAATAAAAGTGGAGATTTTTGTTTTATAATCTTCGTTGATCGCTTCACATATTGCAATTTTTGAGGAACATTTGTTCGCCATCATTAACAATAAAATAATTGTTTATTATACACATATAGAAACATGAACACGTCGAATAAAATATTGAGAGTCTCCTGTTAGTTCGTTTGCTTTTTCAAGAGGCAAATCTGCATTCTCGAAATTACACGGGCAGATAACAGCAGGAAGCGAGCAAGCTGTGCATTTGCGGGCAATCGAAACTGGAAAACCTGAACTTCAGTGAAAAATTTACGAAAATATCGCTTTCACGAATAAACCCTTTTGCACTCTCGCGCACTAAATTTTATCGTAATCGGGCAACGCTACGCATAGGATCAATTGGTGGGACGCACATTTCTCAATACGCTCGATGAGCAGGAATTAGTTGGCGCGCAATATTACACACATTTATTAACAGCGGCTTTATTAAAACAAGCAGCATTACTGGAAGGCAGAGAGCTTCGGCATAATGAAGCATTCGTCGTATCGATGCATTTTTACGAGGTCTCCCGCTCGTTTTTGCCACTCCGGCGAAATTGAAACGAATTGTTTACCACACGCGCCACTCTTTTTTTGTTTATAATTCACCGAGCTTCCCGATTATAATCTACGTCCCATAGAGGCTGGCAGGGCTCGCGCGCGCGCGTCGCCGGCCGCATATTAAATTCCCCAGGCGGCACTGAAATCGTTGAAATGTAATTTCGCCGAGCGATGTCGACATTTGCGGATAAACAAATAACTCGGCCTCCTTTTTCCATGTGTGCCGCGGTGTCGACGCGCGAGCGCGCGAGCGCGCGCGCGTGTAAAACTAGTCTCGCTGGAGCGGTTCGGAGCAATAGCCGACCTACTCTCCATCGGGGCGCAGTAAACGGACTGTATACAACGTATAATGAAGAGAGGTGTGTAATTCAGGCCAAACTGCGTCGGCGGAATAAACGGCCCGAGCAGATTTTTCATTGGGGGGCTTAACCGTTAATCCCGGAGTAAGCCTCGCGAGCACGTGCGTACCGTACGCCTCCTGTCGGGGGCCGAGTGTACACTTGAATTTCAAAAACCCGGATGCTCCAACGGTCCAGCAAAAAATCGAGTGGCGCATTACGGCCCAAGGGATATCACTCTTCCCGATATATGTATTAACTGCACTCTCTCTCTCTCCCCCTCTCTCTCCCTCTCTCTCTCTCACCCCTTTCGCTTTAATGGAGAGCTCGTGTTCCATCGAGTGAGCGGCGCCAAAGTTTTCTGAATAATAAATCGACCGTATAAGTTTATGCAAAAATAAGGAGTGCAGTCCCACTGCCTGGACAAAGCTCGTAACGGAATGGGCTCTCAAGTTCGATGTTCGTCTAATAGCTATGTAATTGACTAACATTAAATTTATATAAAAAATATGCAATATAATTCTGGTTGAATAATTGTAATAGTGTAATTATAATTGTGAACTACTTGGCTTTCGCATTAATTGCTATCCTCAACATCATTTTTTTAGCGGCTGCTGAGTGACCTCTCAAATTCGATATTCATCTAATAATTATATAATTAACTAAAACATCAAATTTATATGAAAAATATGTAATATAATTCTAGTTCAATAATTATAATTGTGAACCACTTTACTTTTGCAATTTTCTACGTCACTTTGTGGAGCTTTCAATAATTTTATATTATATATTGTACTGACATAAAGCGAAATTGATATTGTTATATTATAACGTAATAGTAAGGAGGTCATTATAAAGGATCTCGAATTACAACGGAATTCACTAGAAAGCGTACACCTTTGCCATCGAAAGACGGGGGTTGTTAAGTTCAGCGTTCATACACGCAATAATTATATAGTTGACTAACTTCTAGTTAAGTGGAATGAAGAAATATTTAATTTTAATTATAATTACACTACAGTAGTAATTGCTATTTTCATCATCAGTTTTGTTGGGCTTTCATTTAAGCTACACATCAAAAGACAGTTATGGGAGCATTGCAGCTATAAATAGTAGCACCTTAGCCATAAAGGAGCTCGAATTACGAGAGAATTTAGTAGAGAGCGTGGTTCTGTGTCATCAAAAGAGGAGTGGAGTATAAGGTGGCAGAATAAATGAACGGCGCATGCCTGGCCTCTCAAATTGAATGCTGATATAATTAACTAAATAAAAACATTCATATGTGCCCATAATTATGAAAGTGGTCTAGGTAAAAATTTAAAAAAAATATGTTTATCAGTTATTTCAGACCACATTATTTTAAACTAAATTTATTCAATGTAATTTTTACGATATCGTCAAAAATGAACCATTAGATAGTGGTTGTAATTTCAACATTTCATGGAATTCATTGAGTGTTAATTATGAAAGTGGTCTAAGTCAAAAATTTAAAGAAATTATATAAACATAACTTGAAAATATACGGAAATATAAAATTACTTCCATTATACACCACGACTAGACCAGTAACGGAAGAAAAACATAAAGATATTATGTGTTTACTACCATACATCCCTCCAGTTTTTCAGGAACATTTTAAGAATCTAAAAAACTCGAAATGATAAAAATGGATTACTTTTTAAAAATAAATTAATAAATGTTCATGAATTATTTCATTAAAGTTATTGTTTCAAATAAAACTCATAGTTCTTTATCGCTTTAAGTCATTTATAGGACATTCTGTTAATTTTGAAAATGGTTTATGTCAGTTCAAACTTTAAAAATAATATTTTCGTATGAAATTCACACAAAATTTCATATTCATAATAAATTTCCATTAATCAAGACTAATAAAATTATAGATTAAAATGCCGTATAATGCAACAATGTTTGTTAATTTATTCAAATGCAATTCATTAAATATCTCGGAAAAAAGAAACATATGACTTAGACCACTTTCATAATTATGGGCACATATGTGAAATATATAATACGATCATTTTCCATAATTACAAATATATTATATCAAGAATTGCCATTTTCACCGTCGCTTTTGTTAGACTTTCGTTTAAGCCACCGAACAAAAGACAGTTATGAGAGGATTTTCGCTATAAATAATAACAACTTAGCGATAAAGGAGGTTGAATTCGAAGAGGATTTCGCGAGGAAGCGTGGCTCTGTGTCATCGAAAGGGCGAAGGCAGTACACGATGGATGTAAACATAATTAACTAAATAAAAACATTCATATGTGAAATATGATTATTTTCCATAATTACAAATATATTATAACAACAATTGCTATTTTCATCGTCGCTTTTGTTAGACTTTCGTTTAAGCCACCGAACAAAAGACAGTTATCAGAGGATTTTCGCTATAAATAATAACAACTTAGCGATAAAGGAGGTTGAATTCCAAGAGGATTTCGCGAGGAAGCGTGGCTCTGTGTCATCGAAAGGGCGAAGGCAGTACACGATGGATGTAAATGGCAGGATGAATGGGCCGCGCATGACTGGCCTCTCAAAGATTCCTGGATGCAAAACAATCGCGGGTAGACAGTGCGCAGTAATTCCGAGGGAAATATCGGCGCGCAAGAGAAGTGATTATTAAAGTTGGCCGGGGGTTATAGTGCCGCGCGCGCGCCCGGAATACGCAGGTAGGTAGGTACTTGCCGTTATTTACTGATATGCCGATAGTACGCCGACTAGGCGCGAGGAACGAGGAACGAGGAACACTGGAACAATAAGGAACTCCGCCGCGACAGACTGCCGGGGTCGTTAACCCCCCTCGCTTTATTGCGCTACCACTGGCAAACCGAGGAAGAAATGCTCCCCGTCTCTCTGCCAAGATAAATAGGATTAGCCTCGTATAATGGAATTGATAATGCCAAATGGGAGCCTCCGTAATAAGTCGGATTCACGACAAGTATCCAACCCCCCACCCCCATCCACTCTGAGAAACTTGCGTAACGAATTAAGTTTTGGTGTTAAACTTCCCTCTTTTGACGAGTTAATTAGTGATATTTCACTCTTGAAGATCCTTCACCTTTTTATCGTTTCTAGTAATTAACATTGTCGTAGTTTTCATACATTTTCAAAATAAATGCTTGTACATTCTTTGAATACTGTTTTATAAACGGGGATTGCATTTGTGATTGGTAATACCAAATTGGAGCTTTCATTTTTCAAATCGAATTGATGATTTATGCTTTTAATTATTAAACCTGCCACGTTCCTTTTCATCGTCTCCGGTAATGAAACTTTTTACAGATTTATGAATTGCAATAGCAAAGCGCTTGTGACAACACATTCTGAAAAATCCCTCGAACAGAAAGCAATAATTCCTATCGCGAGCTTCAAGAACAAAATGACTACATGAAAAGTAATCCACACTTGAGAACGTCCCATAACAAATTAAATTTCCGTATGAAAATGTGTCTACTCGCGCTCTTAATTATTATTCATTCGTAACTGTCAAACTTACTTCCTTCCTTTTTACTATCTGCCCTAATGAAATTCTTTACAGTCTTCATAAATTTCCATAACAATGCCAACTCATTCGTGAAAGTGGGCGATAAAAAGAGCTCGCATTGCAGGCAATAATTCGTGGATCAAGAATGTTTCTTTATATACTTTCTGGATTTATATCAAAAGCAGCTGCTGCACAAGGGAAATATGATTATCTACAAACGAAAGACAATACGTAAGCGCGGCATCCTTCAGTGGATCCAATCTCCTTTGGGGCGTAGACGTAGCTCTATAAACGGTGCCTCGCATTTCCAATAAAATCGCGCGGCCTCCTTGCGCTCGCGTCTCCATCTTAAACGTCGTCAAACAAATATAATATTGTGAGCACACTCGAATCTGAGTGTGTGTGTACAGATTGTATGTATGTATGTGTGTGTGTGGGAGCGCACTTCTGGATTCTGCTCGCAGGAGCTCTCCGTGCCTGGAGAAATCGTCGAGTAATGCTGATGTTTACCCTTCAAAATTCTAGGCTGCATTTTCCCTCCGGCGCTTTCACTTATTATGCTTGAAACTGTAAACACGGCAGCAAGGAACGCAATCCTTTCTCCCTCCATCTCTCTCTTTCTCTCTTTCTCTCTCTCTCTGCGATGCTACTCCTCTGTTCGCCGCGAATCTCGAAATCCGTTTTCTGCTTTGTCACAAATACAACTACACGCCGAGTCCAAATATTTGAGGCAGAGTAGATATTGGAAAAGCAGGTAGCAGGAACTTTTATAAAATCGAACTTCGTTCGAACTTCCTCACTGGCTCGCGAAATACTTTCGGTATTGCTGTAGCTCTGTTTCGTGCAATATCGGTGGCCAATTAGGGACACACTGTTTGATGTAGTGTATTTGAAACTTATTACATTGACTGCAAAGATACAATGTCAAAAATACTTGGACAGTAATTTAAGGTTAGGTTGGTGAATTGCACCCCGTGGTTAAAAATTCGCGCGTACCACCATTTGATTTTTTGTTAAATTAGTTCACATCTTTAAAGTATAATAGTTTCAATGGTCTTTCAACATTTGCGGCAAAAACCAAAGTTATTATTAATGATTGCAGAAAAACCGTTACATTTATGCTATTTTTTGACACATTTTCTAATCGAATTGCAGAAAATTGCAAATGACTATAACATCAGATTTAGATTCCAAAAATGCCTATTTTTGGGAATGCACTTCAATGGCTGTCTCTAATAAAATACTTTTTTATTTTAGTTATTAACATTAATACAGAATAAATTTGCAGTTTATAGAATAAATTGTAAGAACTGTTCACAAGCGTGTCTTGTACTCTAAGATGTATTTTATTTACACGTTTCACTCTTCTCATTGGTCGGACGGAAGTGAATCTAAGTAAACATTTGTCTGCTAACAGTTCCCAGGACGAAAGTACTCTCCTCCTTTTGTATTACGTCAATTGTCGTTACGAATATACAGCATTAAGAAATCGTGAAAATTAAATGAAAAAATATATCTCTTCTGTTCGTTCATTTTATCAAAGAAAACGTAATACTTGTTCCGTTCGGTTCTCCACAAATCGAGTTTCAAGTCCACACACACAAGTGGACGCGACCTTATTATTCAACTGATATAGTATGACTCGGAAAAGGATCGGCCGTCGAGATAGTCTGCCTGTGCTCTCGCTTGGCCAACCAGCTTCATAGCTATTCTCTTCTAAGGTAAGGGCGTCCGAGAGTAACCCCTGTACTCTGCCAAATAGAGAAGGCGTCCAGAAAATCACTCTGTACTCTCCTCGCTGGAAGGCGAGCGGCTTCAAAGCCGTTCTCTCCATTCCAGAGGCGTCCAGGAATTGACCTCTGTACTCTTCTGTCCTGTTAGCTCGCCGAAAGCAATGCTTCGTCCTCGCTTAATTCTTTTCGCCGCTCGATCCTCTTATTTGATTCTCTCCCAAGAGATTTCAGTAAGCATAGGACAAACGTGTCCGCGATCATAATTCTTATATAATTTCGTTGTAAGTAGGTGAGCTGCCCGTCGCAGAATTGAATCGAGAAAAGTGCGGACAAAATTAGTTTTTCTTTTTAAAAGTTATAAAAATTGAGTTAGTGGTTCAAAGACAATCATCAACAATAATGATATGTAATTTGAGGTAGATACATATTATACATTTCCTACTATTGATAGTTTTCGTATATGCATAAATACTATCATAAAAGTGATTGCAGACGTTTATAATATATTTTGTTCTTTTATATAGTAATATGATATTATTTTAATACTTTATTATGCACGACATTAACCACACACTATTGTCCAATTATGTTTCGACGTCATTGTAAATCAAATGTACATGTAAATGTATAAATGTATAATGGGAGCAGGAAATGGATGGACCGATCGGGATGAAATCTTACTTATCTTATAAAGGATGTTAGTTTGGTTTAGGTTAGGTCTCACAGTTTGGTGGGACCTAACTAATGGGTTCATCCATTTCTTGCTCCTATTATACATTTTCTCGAAATCTTGCCTATCTTATAAAGGATACTACTTTGGTTTAGGTTAGGTGCCACAGTTTGGTGCGACCTAACCTAAACCAAACCAATATCCTTTATAAGATAGGCAAGATTTAATTCCGATTGATCCATGCATTTCCGAGATTTCACCGGACAAACATTAACCAAAAAATATGCATAGCGTTGCTTTTGAAAGTTGGTAAAAACCCAGGACAATCTTTAAAACCGCAGGAGCTTGGCTATGTGTCTGCGACTTTATCGCTGCGCTGCTTTCCGGCCTAATGAATTGCGGTTTAGCACGTGGACCATAATTCACCGGCACGATGTTCCTAGTCACTTGTACTGCAATTTTTTCGCCGATTAAGGCTTTTAATTATAGTATGCAAATCCCGGCGTACAAGGCTCAACCGGTGCTGCTAGCCGAATATACGAGTGGCTGGCTATCACTGATACCTACCACTTGCGTCTGCTAAGTCTAGATTAATATAAACTAACGTGATCCAAGGAGTAATTGCAAATGGTTACAGAAGCCATTAAAGAGATGGCAATTAAGAATTGGGGCGGAGCGGAGCAAGGCTCCTAGGGAATTTTCCGGAGCTCCTGGCGGTTCGAGCTAATCCTCGCTTTAGCACCGAAATCCTCCGCTGAGTTCTACGGCGCACCCGAGACTTTTATGCGATCTAAGGACATCCGATCATCCTCCGAATCTCTTATTATACTCGTGGAAGGCTCCGTGTAATATATTAAATCAGGTATTATGCCGCAAAGCCAGATAAATCCCGGCTGGAATACGGCGCGTCAAGACGTATGCGGTGAGCCGGAAATAATGCGATTTGCATTGGAATCACCGGTGATCGCATTAATCGCTTCAACTTTGGATTTAACTTTATCGCTTTTCACGCTTCTATTCAAAGATTCGATGTGGATTCTTTTCTTGCTCGATTATGAGTTAAGAAGAATTCGAAGGGAATTTATTTGTATTGTGATAGCGAATGATCGTGTTAATCGCTTTCAAATTCGGATTTAACTTTATTGTGTTTGACACTTCAGGTATTATGTGATTGAACGTCGAATTTTTCAATTATGAATAAATTAAAAACAATGCGGTGGGATTCAGTGTATTAATACGATATTGATGAATAATTAAAAATATTAGGGGAAATAAAAACATGAAAACTGTAGAACTGTGAAAAGTGTAATAATTTTGAAGATTAACATATTTTTACATTTTATAGTTTACAGTTTGAAAGAGTGTTTAATTTTGTAGGATTCTAAATTGAAGGTGGTTTTGATGGATTTCGAACTATTAAACAATCTTCTAATTTACATGGAATACTAATCTGTGGATTTCATCAATTATTAATCTCCTTTTTGTTATCAATAGAATAACAATCTGTGGTTAATGTATTTCAATTTTATAGCATATACTTTGCTAATTCAAATAGCAAATTCTTGCAAAATAGTATGCGGGATTGATATTGTTCACTTTCGAAAAATACGCTTTAAGCGTAAGTGGTTCTGAATTAAGAAGAACTTGCCAGAAGCTGTTGTACTTCGCTAAAAGAGTAATAAATTGTATTCCGGAAATTGGCGAATGGTATCGCCTGCTTGAGAGTTGTTACACTTTTGGGAAGTTCTGCCTCACCTCGGCTTTGCTTTTTCAATCAAATCTCTTCTCTAACCTCCAAAATGTACTTCCATGTTTCGGAATCCACTTCGCGCCTCTGAATCTTTAACTATGAAGGCCAAGTAGATGAAGTTTGGAAAAGCGAATTTTCTGGAAGTGAACAGTAATCTTCAGCACTATATTTTATAGGATTGTAAAAGTTTGATATTCGCCTAACTATTTTATAGGAAAGTAAAAGTTTTACATTTACTTAAGCAAAATGTGATGCAAAAGTGAAGTGCATCAGCCCCAATAAATATTAATCGAAAGATCAATAATATTTAGTGGAATATAAACGGTTTAATATTCACTGGGGCAAAATTTGTTTCATTTTTGAATCACATTTCGCTTAAGTAAATTTCAAACTTTTACAATTCTGTGAAACAGTATAAAAGATTGATGCTGTTCGCTTCTGGAAACTGCGCTTTCCCGAAGCTCATCTGCTTTTCACTGAAATATTAATCTCTCCATTAATATTCGATTAAAAATGTTTCGCCTAATATTCCAGGAAAAATAAAAGAAGCAAATCGGATTCGTCAGACTTTTTCACTCGACGAGAAACACGAGCCACTTCGAAGCACTTCTTTTTACAGTTGTTCCATTTAAACATACGAATGAGGAAATATTAAAATTTCAAGATCGATATTCCAATCTACTAGTCGAACTCGATATTTCCCAAGAAAGTATAACAAAGTAGCAGAACAAATCTGCAGCGGAGCCCTGATTAGCGTTACATCGATTCGATTTGAATAACAAATTCCCGGAGATTATGGTTTCACTGCGGTGGTTGTAAAAAGCCGATCACTCCGAAACTATCCCAGTGACACGAATCGCTCGTGATTGCAAATGCTTGAATATAGTCTGATATGGAAATTGTGCAGTTGGTTTATTCCAGTCGATGGCAGCCTGCGTGACAAAAGCTCCTTGCTCATATATGAACTAGGCATTATGTAAAGTGTCCAGATTATGAATACTTGTGACACATGCTACATTTAATAATACCTGCTCGCATTGCGTGCGGTTTCTACACTTAATAATAATCTTATTATTGCTGGATATTTATACTTTTATGCTAATGTTTTAAAATAGAAAATTTATGTATGCTTCTGGGATAATCTTAGAAATTACTCAACCGATTTAGATAATTCTTGCGCTATTGGACAGTATTTTTCTTTCAGATGAACGTAGATTGTATTTTACATGCCCTTCCTTAACCTAAAACTTGTATCGCCAGGTCTTTAACGGCTTCGTTTTTAACTCCTATAATATCTAAACAGTTGAAATTTATTAGCGTGTTTCGTCCAAGTGTGCATTTTTGTTATTTTATATTTGTGTCAATCTGACCTTAATTATTTATAACAGTTTAGTTAACAAGTACAATGAAATCTCTTCGATCAATACAGGAACCATAATGGAAGGCTTTGACCTTATATGTAGGTTATGAAATAGTATTCAGGGTGTATAGAAAAGATGGCCAGCATTCGTGTACAATGAAAACGATTTAAAAATTTCTAATTATTCTATACACGTCAGCGTATTTTTTAAGAATAAGAATTTAATGGCAATAAATCTAATGTATGACTAACGTTATGACTCGATGTTTTAAATATTCATAAGCCAATTGTGTTGATTGTTTTCCCTAACAATAATCTTAACGAGTACTTAATACGTAAAAATTGATACTGGAATATTAACAATTAAAACTACTAGATAATTATCACGACAACATATTTCTAACAATGACAATTTAAAGCGTAGAAAAACATTCTGTAAAACCAGCCTCGCGGCAGTTTCTGCACTAGCAACAAATTGATATCAGTAATCGATACAACGGATTACAAGTAGAATTGGCTCAAAGACAAGCCGCTCAGCTAGTACTCGCATTTTTGTTTCATTCCCATTTTGCATCAAAGGCTCGAATTCTTGCGAGAATGTGTGTTGTTACGTTTGCGTGAGGCCGAGGGCGCTATCGCGAAATCCTTGTGTGCCCAGGCGCCTTCAAAAGCGAGATTACAAATGTTGCCCTCCGCCATCCTTTCTCGCACGCGCTCCGAGCGCGCCCGCCGCCGCTCTTTTTACGTCAGCACGCAATCTCGTTGTGACGCAAGAGTATTTGTCATGGCCGGCCGAAAATTCTTACCGCCGGCAAAATCCGAGCCCTCCTCCTTCCACGTAAGAGCCGACCCTATTTCACCTGGGTTATTGAACCGGCCGGCGGACTCAATGAATTGGAGAAATCGCTCTCCAAAAATCGGTAATATCACGATGTGTATCTCTGATGGCCTCATCATTCAACACCTGAATTATTCAGCCTCCCGTGCATGGAAATTCGGCGCAACACCCAATGAAAACGATTTATTGCCGGAGTCGAGTCTGAAGCTTGCAAACTGATTCGAAAGATGTCAGTGGAATTTATTAATGTTCCTAGTGAAAGACCTGTTTGCATCAAGTTGTTTGAAGTATTCTTTTTATTTACTTGCTAACTGCTCTTCCTGATTTCGCCTAATACTGTTTTGTACTGTTTTTAGAGTTATTCACATTAATGTTCACATGCATTTGTAATTTTTTTATTGAGATTAAAGAAATTTCCTTTTATGGTATGATTTTAATTTTAGTACAACTGTCGGCAATGTTTTATATTTATTTATTTATATTTATTATACAGAGTGCTTTCAATTAATAATATACTGTTTGTAGAGTTATTCACATTAATTTTGATATACATTTCTAACCTTTTTATTAAGATTAAAGAAATGTCCTTTTATGGCATGATTTTCATCTAAGTATTTAATTGTAGAGAGAATATATTTTTATTTATAAGAATGTACTTTGGTTATTATAACTGTCAGCAATGCTTGATACTTATTTATTTATATTCATTATATAGAGTGATTTCAATTAACCCTTTTTGTGCCGAACGACGATATATCGTTCTGCATATCTCAAAATAAATTTGTAAAACGTTATAAATGGTGTAATTTCGTTGCAACACAATGGAAAAAATTGGTTATAGATTTAAATATTGCTTGTAAAAGAGAAATTAATGTTTATCTTTTTCATAATGTTTTATATTCATAATGTTCTTGGCATAGGTGCGATGGTTTTGGTCGGCGCTAAAAAGGTTAATATTCAAAAACCCTTCTACTCGAGAAATCATAACACCATGCGCGTGTATTTGTAATAATACCATGTTCTTCGTATTGCGTCTTATTCCTGTACTACCATTCTTAGAAGGAAGCTAGTTCGATTAATCCTAAACGAGTGTTACGCCAACAATTCAGAGCCGGGACTCTCCGAGAACTGCAGGAACAAGTTGGCGAAATTCGAGGGTCTGCCCGGGCAGAATCTTTGGTTCGAGTAGTTGAAAGCGTCGCCAATTACCGCGGTGAGTGATGAGCCCAGCAAATTGTGGTAGCATAAACTATCTTCAGGTAAGGTCGGAATTTCGCCAAGACAAGAGGGAGCGGCAAGTACTTCATCCAGTCGCGTTTACTAGTTAAAGTGGATTTAGGCGGGAGGCCATACTCCCTCTACCTACATCTTGGGTGGTGGCGCTGGTGGTGGCGGTGGTGGGGTGTGTGCGGGAATAAGAGTAGTCGGTGCGCAGAGAATTAAGCCGAGTACATTAAAATGTAGTAAGCGAGGCAATGAGAGATTTACATAGGAGAATCAAGCGTATTATTGCGTGTCATTGCTGCAAACCTTCTGATACGACCGTAGTTGCTGAACGCCTAGACTTATTTATCGTATTTAATTGACATGTAAAGTCGTTATTGTAATCTTGTAGACTTCTTATAAGTAATTTCAATTCTTCGTGGCAAAACCATATTGTTGAAGGAGTTAATAAAACAAAGATAATAATAATCTAGTATATTCATTCATACTATTAATCGTTCATTAGTATCAAAATATTTTTAATTCAATAATATTTCTCACTATATTTCAGTTATCTATAAACTAGTCACCTTCTTTATTGCTAACAATAACTGATTTATTCATGTTAACTGATAGTTATAATGCCTTAAAAAATGTAAATAAATTATACTGTACAAAAAAATAGATAACAAAAATTTCTGTATTTTTTATAGCGATACAATGACTTTCAACTGTATTGAGATACTATAGTTTATGGGTATGGGTAAATCGATGGCTAATGTTGTGAGTTAATGCTTAAGATGTCCATAACCTCACTTAGTATTAGTTGTTTCTTGCCACTGCTTCTTAAATCAAAATGCCTTGCCACCAAGTATTGAAATATTAAAATTATTCATATAAAGTCTGCGAGATCAAGATAATGACTTTATTCTGCTTTGAAAAAATATTTGGAGTGACTACCAATTATATTTAGACAGACATAAATCGCACCGCTACGATTTGGGCAATAACAGTGATGTGCGATTTAACCTGTCAATATATATTGTAGCTTTTTCATTTATTAACCCAGATATATTAGTGGCAGTATTGTAGTCCCTAATGTAATCACTTTTCTATAAACATTAACAATAATTCTGTTTTTTCGACACACGTTAAAAGATAATTGAAACATCATTACACAACTTCGAAGGTGTAAACTAATGTAATAAAAAACCACATAGCAGTACGTATGAATTTTCAGGCAGGATGGTCGATTTTGGCGACCTTAACCTATATGCACAGTGACTCCCAACTTGAGAGACTAGTGTGCAGCTACTATTAGGGTTTCATATTACAGTTAAATGTAGGCTTTGGAGGAGAAAAGTGGGCTGTGTGCAGGAATAAGAGTAGTCGGCACGCGGAGAATTAAGCCGAGGACATTAAAATGTAGCAAGCGAGGCAATGAGAGATTTACATAGGAGAATCAAGTGTATTATCGCGTCGCATTGCCGCCAACATCCTAGTGAGAACGTGAATACCCATCCCCGGTGCGCGCCACTTCGTATTTACGTTCCCATTAACACATACCCGCGGCCTCCTGGGACACGGACCACTTCGTACTGTCGATATAATAATGCAAATTTCTCGCGCAAGCTCCAACACCCACTCGACCATGATATTTTCTCACGGACGTGCCTGTTACGGCCATTGGTTCGAGTTCTCTGCTCCTTTTGGTGCTAATAGAGTGACTGTATTTTCGAAAACAAAAGTTTTCACTTTTTAAAAGTGTTAGATAATATGATTTACACGAAATATACTTTTTGTAATTCAACAGGTATGAGTTTTATTTGTTAAATTATATGTGAATCACCAACAATATTTTCCTAACCATTTATTCTGATCAATGTCTCTGTGAACCAGTTTTAGTTTCTATTATTTTTGGTGCTATTAACATGCAAAAGTATCATCAAAATCAAGAATACCCGATTTCGAAAAGGTTGGTAAAAATGAAATATAACTTTCAGATCCCTTATATTACATTCTGCTTTTTGTAATTCATCATTTTGTTCATTAAATTATGTACAAAGTACGATCAGCGTCGACCTAACCATGTTTCCTGACGTATATGACTGTTCCGTGCATCACTTTCTGTGCTATTAGCGTGTGAGTACGTCGGAAATCAGGAGTACTTGACTCGTATATTAACATATGTAATTATTAACTAGTACAAGATTTATATAACAGTGATCAAGTGTAAGATAACTGTTGATAAAATCTGGCAAAGCCATTTAAAACATTCTATTTGGATTTGATTGATATTCCCTTCACACGGAACTTTTAAAAATAGTTGCCACGCTGTATAATATCGAAACCTTAAACGTTTGGAACGACTAACTCAGCTATTTTCACTCATCAAAACTAAATTAATCATAATCTCGAACTCTTAAACATCTAACTTAATATGTCTACCGTCTGTGTTCATCTTTGCATTTCGAAGGCAACAGAGCAAGTAGATCAACCAACGAAATAAAGTTTTAAACTATTTCTCCCATAACCTATAACAGCTCACATTTTTGCGATATGTGTATAACTAATTGCCAATTTAATATATGAGAACTGATGTTCGAAACAATATTTAGATAATAATGAAAAGAATTCCGATCAGAAATGAACTGATCATTTGACCGGGCACGATATATTTAATATTGGCCTAACCTTAAAATTGCCATTGACAATGTCCAATGGAAAGTAACCTCGGCGACAAAATATCCAAGTATTGTGGGATAAATATGGAAATAAAAGGTGCATACTCTGGCAGAAGCGGGGAATACACGGGGAAGGTTATAAACAGGCTGTTTTGGTGGAGTGGCGGGCTCGAGCGGTATAGCCGGTCGTACATATTACTTTCATCGGCGGGTGAGTTCGTGCGTGATTCAGTTAGTGCGGTTATGACGCCGGGAGAGAGTACAACGCGAGCATGGCCATACGTACACCAGGAAACCCGCACACATATTGCGGTGGGATTCGAGTATTAGTATTTGGTCTGGCAGAATTAAAATTTATAACTTTCTCGCGGTAAAACTTTTAATAGCGTGGCTCGCCAATTCAGCGCGGCCCTGCAGGGAATACGCGCAAGTAGTGCCAAGCGTGCCCACAATGCGCCACCTAATTATAAATTGCACGTACGAATGCCGATAGCTCTTCTGGATTTTTTCTCCCCGAACATTTCTCGCCATTCTTGTAGGGATTCGGAATTTTGCCGCTTAAAATTTAATATTCGCAGGAAAATAATTTAATGTTGTCACGCACCCGGTTTAAATGAGTTTTCGAAGCAAAAGTTATTGGAGTTCTTTTGAAACTGATCTTGAATATTTTCAAACACTGGAATTATCAGTATAATGGAGCTTGAATAAATTCAGGCTTCAATATTTCAAAGTGTTAGAGTGATTCAATACAAAATAACCGAATTTATTAATTTCAAATTCCATACGTATTCCATTTCCATAATTAATAGGACAATCGCAATAAATATATTTGTACGGATTGCATTAAATATTCGACGAATTATTAAGATCGCACGATAGAACTGTAACTGTGCATAGTACATTTTTCGAATATCAAAGTCATCTACCAGAAAATAATTAAGTTACAATAAAACATATTGTTAAACGAAACGTATTTAAATATGGCTATCAGAAGAACGAATAATTCAGAGTCTAACTAAGCGTAATAACGCTAGCGAGGTTTAACAAGACTTTGAGGCACGCAAACCTGCAAAGTAAATTTTAAATACATATAAATACAAAACAAAACAATTAAGTTACAGTGAAACATTTTATAATACGAAACGTATTTAACTATAACTTGATAAATACTTTATCAAGTATCGGAAGAATGAGTTAACCAGAGTCTAACTAAGCATAATAAAACTGACGAGGGTTAATAAGGCTTTGAAGCACGTAAAATTGCAAAGTAAACTTTAAATAAATATAAAGGCAACCAAAACAAAACAATTAAGTTACAGTGAAACATTTTATTATGCGAAACGTATTTCACTATAACTTGATAAATACTTTATCAAGCATTGAAAGAATGAGTTCACTAGAGTCTAACTAAGCATAATAAAGCTGGCGAGGGTTAATAGGGCTTACGAAGGGCTCACTTTGTCGCGATAATTCGGTAGCTCGTTAATGCCCTGGAAAGTACCCGATAATACAGTGTTTTGCATTCAGGCGCACGCGAGGCATAAGTTAGACTTTGCCGGCGATATCTGGCAGGAACGTATGTGCAAAGAAAGATTACACTGCCGGTAATGCGGGCCTACATCCACTTACGGCGAATCAGCAAATTAAGGGCGCCGTTAGCCAGCGAGACCGCGAAAGCCTCGTCCCGGCCATGCAAATTAGTGCACGCACAGCATTCCCGGCTTGTTGCGTCTAATACTCACTTATATCAATCATCGTCCACTGTTCTAATGCACCCACCGTTTACAGTCCTGATATCCCAGCCTGCCCTGGAAATCACTGGCATAGGGGATTTTCTTTCACTGCTTGAACCCTACCAGCCAACTTCTATTGTTAGACCCACTTTCCGGAAATTGCTGCTGACTTTCTCGTAATCAACCATTTTCCAATCAATCATTTTTCGTAATCATAACTAGAATAAATTGTATAGTGTTTAATGAAAAAGTGTGTTTTTGATATTCTGGAGTTGAAAACTCTTTAAAAATGTTGAATGAAAAAGAAAAAAGATACTTTAATTTTCAAATTTGATAAGTTCATATTACTCGCACACATATCAAAACATATAACTATATTTATCAATATTCCATTGTTACTTTAAGTATTCACGAACTGCCATTAACTGATTCATAATTGGAAGGTTCGACTACAGGCTAACGATCATTTGCATCAACCATCGACCACTGTTCTAATGCACCCACCGTTTACAGACGCGATACCCCAATCTGCCCTGAGAATCACTGACATAGGGGATTTTCTTTCACTGGTTGAATCCTACCAGGCAACTTCGATTATTAGTCCCACTTTCTGGAAATTCCTGTCGTCATTTTCATAACTAAAATCAATTGTACATGGCTTAATTAAAAACTCAATATGCTTCATACTCTCAATTGGAAATTTTTTTAAAAGTGTTAATTGAAAAAGGAAAAAGATATTTTAATTTTCAAATTTAATAAGTTCACATTACTAGCACACACATGAAAACACACAACTACATTTATCAATATTCCATTGTTATTTTAAGGTTTCAGGAATTCCCATTAATTAATTCGTAATTGGAATCATCGACCGCTGTTTTAATGGACTCTTCGTGTACAATTATTATGTTCTGGCCTGCCTTGAAAATCACTGGCTTAGAGGAGTTTCTTCCTCTAGTTGGATTCTACCGTGGTGTTCACTGGACAAATTCAACCAGGCTATGACACAAGAATTTCACGCTTTGTTGGAGAAGTTCTTGTCCCGCGTGTACGTACTCTCGTTAAATTCTCGGGGTTTCTTTGTTTCAACAATGCTCTGCTTTCGATGTACTCAGAAACAACAAACTGAAGTTTATGTATGTTAATCTGATGCTTTCAGGCTGAACACATTTTTGGATTAGAAGTTCCAAATATTTCCACCTCTGATCGTCAAAAGTTGCCTTTTATATTTGATTTTATATATTTTTATACTATTTTACTATTAGATAGTTTCAAGCACTGCAGTTATTTTATTAATACTCGAAGGTTTATTTGCATAATTAATAACAAGTGAAAGTAGAGGAGGAGGAAAATTGAGTGAGTAATCAGTAAAGTATTTACAGAAAAGAATACACTACGTTTCCTTCATATTTTTTTTTTCACTGAAAGAATAGATGGTAAAAAAACTCAGGCAACTCTTAAAGAAAGTAATATAACACAATAAAATGACTTGAAATCAAAACCATTTATTACCACCTGACAATCGGAAGTTAAAGCTGGCAGTTGAATGTGGCGTCTTGTTCGTAATATCGAATTCAAATGTCAAGCGTTTCCAGATTGTATCCCTGGCATATATGTATGTTCATGTATGCGCATACATGTACATAATGGTAGCAACAGTGCAGCCATAGTTTCATAGAAACTAACATTTTTTCCCGAATTGTATCCCTTTAACAATAAATCTCAATATTTCTTCAAATATTCGAATCACATTCTTATTTAAGTTTGTAATTTTTTTATCGATAGCTTAACATTCATTTTAACGCTAAAACTGAAAATACGTTTTACGTAAACAAAGGTAAAATCATATTCAATATAAAGTAAGTAACTTGGCAACGATTGTAACTTTATTTTTATGAAAAACGATCGATAAGTTTGACTAGTTTTTCAAATATTCGCATACTTTTCAGCAAATAAGTCGTCAGTTTCCTTTTATTAAAATCTTAATATCCATTTTGATGCGAAGATTGATTCGAACCGCACGACTAGTTACTTTATTATTTTCTCTCTATGAGAACGTCAGGGAATTTCCAAAGGAACTGATACAGTTCGACAAGTGTACACGTGAAATCAAAAGGATCCGCGAACAGCTGACAATCGGAAGTTAAGACTGGCAGTTGAAGGGGGCATGGGGGCTCTCGTTCATAATATCGGGCTGAAATGTCAAGCGTTCCCAGATTGTATCCCCGCCACACACACACACACACATCCAGATAGAGCTGTGTGTGTACACGTATGTATAGATGGCGGGGTTGTACGTCGATCGAAGAGTCGAGACATCCAACTACACGCGACATGCGTCGGGATCGGAGTCCCCGTGGAATCACGGCGATCGTACAAACACGTCGTGCGACAGTTGATTGCTTTCGATTCCGGAGGATCAGGCACCGCCCAGTGCAAAGCGCTCTGATATCCCAATAAAAGTCAGCCACTATATTAAGTCCTCGAGGAAGAGGAGGAGGTGGAGGAGGTAAACTTTATCGCTCGCCATGAAGTTAACTCTATTATCAGAACAAGGCCGAACTCGGACGGCTATGATCTGCCGCGCACTCCCTGCAATTCATTGTTATCGAAGAACTCGAGGTTTTAGTTGGAATCGAACCAACCGATTTCGACCGCAGCGCCACCGCGCCATATTAGATCGAATAAAAAGAATGTATTCAGTAAATCAGCTACGTTAATAAAATGTATATATTCGAATGCTGTTACATAATCTCAATCAAAAGAAGTGGTTGGAATAAAAATAATATAATCATTAAAAGAGAATTATAAAATATTTTATTACCTGTTCTTTAACACTAGTTTTACGGTTATTTGCTATACTTATCTTTACAGATATCCGCCAAATTGACGGGTAAAGGAAACCACGTATTTTCTTTAAAGAAACCATTAATTTAGTTTAAAAACAATTAGGATTTTAACAGACATAATATGAGTTACTTAAATATGTTAAGATTGCATGAGCAATTTTCAGAATAAATTGGATAAAAATTAATAGTAATTGTTTTTTTAACCATTTGACTATGGCGAAATCTGATGGGGAGCTCCAATTTCAACCAAAGACATTTTAGCTATGATAAATGCAATCTTAATGGATTTTTAGAGCGCCTATAAGCGCCAACAGTTTACAGTGGGCAAAGTTTTAGAGCGCCGAAAAGCGCCAATAGTAGTTAAAGGGTTAATGTTCCTCATGAAATCCGAGTTAATAAATGCCCGTAAATACTGAAATAAATTTCAAGAAAGTACTGAAATTCGATTAATTTATAATTGCAACAAAACTGAATTTTTATCAGGCAACTTTAAAAGTGGACATTTCCTCGGTAATTTTATACTAATGAATAATTGTCAGTTTGATTTCGGATTGTTAAAAATCTATAATGTCTCACAAAATGGAAAAGTGTCGCAATTCACTTTTACTTAACGCTTTGCGCGAGCAAAACATTTAAAACTCTTATTCTATCTGTTGTATTTAGTATTTAAATGAAATAATGAGAATTGACACTCGCATAAAAATCGCCAGTAGTGACTGATAATATTTAATAGGGATTAAGAATGATAGATTAATGCACCTCCATTACTAGAATACTTCCGGGTGCTCCGCGCGTAGATAAAGTAAATGTAGTGTGAAGGGAGACGCTCGCGTTCGATTGGATTGACGCCGACATATGCTGAGATTTCACGGCGAGTGATCGAACTGTCCTACTGGCGGAGACAAGCTCGCTGATGTGTCACGGTAAAAACAGAGCAGAAGCCTTCGAATCTCTCTTTCTCTCTTTTTCTCTCTTTCGGGTGGAAAGAAGCAAGAGCGAGCGAGCGAGAGAGTGGCGGAGAAAGAGGGAACGAGAGAGAAAGAGGGAAAATATGGGGAACAAGCCGTGGAGTTGGAAAATTTCCTTTCGATCCGAACGAAACTCCTACCAGACGCGGAACCGATAAAGAGCCCGAAGCAAGGGTTTCTTTGATGCACTTTTCGGGCAGATTCTCCTCCCTGGGTAGGCGTGGGGACAAGCTATGTACACGTATGTAATACACACCCGCCGTCTATCTATCCTCGGATATCTCTATGCAAATGCTAAAACACATAGCCGCCCTTTCACGAATATCAGTTACATTTTCGGTCACCGGATTCAAGAAGGTTTCTTCAGAGTCTAGAGAATATTTTCAAACATTGTGTGAGATTTGAAGATCAACACGAAGAAAGAATTTTTAATAATATAAAGCATATATAAATGAATGGATTTTTTTGCAGTTATTTATGCAAATGCTAAAAGACATAGCCGCCCTTTCACGAATATCAGTTACAGTAGAGAATATTTTCAAACATTGTGTGAGATTTGAAGATCAACACGAAGAAAGAATAAAGAGAGTCATTTTTAATAATATAAAGCATATATAAATGAATGGATTTTTTTGCAGTTATTTATGCAAATGCTAAAACACATAGCCGCCCTTTCACGAATATCAGTTACATTTTCGGTCACCGGATTCAAGAAGGTTTCTTCAGAGTCTAGAGAATATTTTCAAACATTGTGTGAGATTTGAAGATCAACACGAAGAAAGAATTTTTAATAATATAAAGCATATATAAATGAATGAATTTTTTTGTAGTTATTTATGCAAATGCTAAAACACATAGCCGCCCTTTCACGAATATCAGTTACAGTAGAGAATATTTTCAAACATTGTGTGAGATTTCCAAATTTGAATAAAGCGCAAAGTGAATACATCACTGTTACTAAACGATCCCAAATTTGAAATATCTGTATAAAACACCATAAAATTCGCCGTAAAACCATAAAATAAAATTCTTTCTAACATTAATGTACCGCCTCCTAAACTAGAGATATCTAACAAAACATTTAGAAATCTGTCAAAATTTTTTTGAAGTACTTTGTATTAATACGCGATCTGATTTAATGACCGAAATTGGCAAAGTTATGATTAGAATTAGTGCACGGAGGTGCGAACTGCCGGTAGACAGAGAATGGTGCGTCTATATAGGTTTAATTACGTTATGAATTGTAATAGGTTAAAAGCGAAAACTCCTGGGAACGTATAAGCCCCTTATCGCCACATCCACTTAATGCATAATCCGTGCTCGTTCCTGATTTGATAATCACCACGTGGGAGCGGCCGTAATTACTGCTCTATAACTTATACTGAATTCGAAATAGAATTAGCCACTAGCACTTTTCACCTAATAAGATCATACGCCGATAAATTTCAGATATTCCCTGGGCGACTAATAGCATTTCGGTGATTGCGGTTTCGATATGCTATCATCGACTTTCAATGTTCGATTGATTGTTGTTTAATGAAACTTCTTCCACAAATATTCCAATATCAAAAACAAATAATAGTTTAAAAGTGTGATAGGATCTTGTGTACAAGAAAAAGTAATATGATTGATATTCTGGACTAAATAATTCTTAAAAAGTGATAATTAAAAAGGGAGAAAATACTTAACCATCTATTCAACATTTTTCAACATTGCGTTTCTGTTTTGAAATTGATTTACTTATAATCATTGTGGTTAGCAAATAATAATTTGGTGAAGGATCTCACTATGATTGTTCAGTTAAACATTATTGATAATGTTCAATGCACTAAAGTATTTAAACATTACACTTTTATTTAAAGTTTCCCGGAACGCCATTTAACTTAATAATAATTGAAAAATTCGACGATAGTCGAATGTTGCAGCTCTAAGCGAGAAATTAAATATACTTAATATTCTGAACTCAAGAATCCTGAAAAAATGTTCATTAAAAGGGGAGAAGTACTGTGATTTTCAATTCTCGTATCTTTCAAGTTTCCAGGAATGTCAATTCACTGTATTAATAATTGGAATATTCGACTATTGTAATAATAGGATGTTACAACGCTAAGCGACACACACCATGCAGAGAAATACCCGCGCACCGCTCTAATTTCCGTCAGCATTGCGGAACAACCGTGCGAACTTAAGGCTAATGTCTCACACGTACACGTAGTTACCTTTATTACGGCGATGTGTTCTGCCGGATATATATGCATATTGCAGCCGGAAGATGCATATGCAAGCCAGCCGTGAATATGTATGCTAATATGCTTGCGACGCAAGAAAAGGCGATTTTATTCCAACAGCTATCCCAATCAAACAAAAACAATAAAAGTGTATACACATACATGTAATAAAGTGATTTATATTTTGCTTACACTAGAAATTATTTTATGGTCACGTTACTTTTAAAGTGGAAAGTTGCTCGGACATTTTATCCCATTGATTTTCTACTAAGTTCGATTTTTGCAATATTAAATGTGATTTTTAGACAGCAGAAATTTATGCAAATAGAAAACACTTCGGTTAATAAAAATCCATAATATTTAGCAAAACCAAACGAATTCAGAAATTACTTCTACTTTCCACTTTGTATTAACAGAACATCTGAAGTTCTTGTTTTCGCTGCCATATTTCTATGGCGAAGGGAATAATAAAAAGTAATACTTGTTTAAAAATCCACAGTATTGACTGCAATATTTAAGTGGCACAACTCAAAATGATAGTTTAACACAACGCTATTGCTATGATACTTCCGGCTGCTGCACGAGTAGATAAAGTAAATGTAGTGTGATAATCTCTCACACGTACACGTGGTTACGTTTATTACAGCGATGTGCTCGGCCGGATATATACAAGGTGTTCCGAAAGTATTATAGCTGCTTGCTGGTTATTTTGGTTTTCCATCCAAGCAAAATTTATAGAAGGAAGCGAAGGTTTGAGTGCAAACATTAATAATACTTTGCAAACAGAAAAATTGAATTTACGAGGAGCAAAAAAATATATTCAAGAAATTTACATGTGCTCTAAGACCCGAAATAAAAATTTATTTACCGGAGAAAACACGGAAAAAGACGACCATTATTATATTCGATTATTACATTCCTTATTTATATTCAACCACTCGAAAATATTACTTTATTTTTCACAAAATCCGTCACATGATGCGCAAAAAATAATCCGCTTATTGGCACGCAATTGCTACTATTTACTTGCAACAAGAACTTCGAATGAGAATTTTGAAAATAGCCATTTTCATCTCCATTTTCTTCTCTACAAGATGGTTACGGTCATTTACGACAATTTCGGCACACCCTGTATGTACATGCGGCTGAAAGATGCATATGTAAACCGGGCGTGAATATGTATGCTGATATGGTTACAGGGCAAGAAAAAGGGAATTTATCACGAGAGCAAGATGCACCTTGCGATTATCCATTCTCATGATGATACCGCGCAAACCATGGCAATGTTAGCGATGAGAATTATTATGTTATGCTTGCGCATTCAAATCACCACTGAATGGAGCGACTTTGGAATTAGCATTATGAAGCTAGTAACTTTGTTCCCAATCATTCTGTTGTCTGCGCTATCTTATTTATTATCAGGCACGTATACAATTCTCATATATAAGTAATATGTATAATAATACACTTTGTATACGTGTATACTCAATTTATTTAAATTTAGTTTCTTTGTATATATTCGATTAGTTTTAAAAATTAATGTCTGGAAAATAAAAAAATGGCGATTATGGGTTTGAAAATGAATGGTTTGGACTAAAATTATTATTATTTGAATAACTAATACGTTCTTTGGTTTTTTTTATAGAAACTTGATCTTTTCTAAGTCATATGCAGTTTTTCACTAGTTAATATCTTTCATAGTTGCAGGATTATGATTTTTCAAAGAACAGCAGTTTTGTTAGCTTTCGAATGCACACTAATGCATTAACTAATGAATAAAAAAATGTGTTTTTAGGATAAAACACAAAACTTTATACATTCAGATTGGAATAATACACACTTACAAACTAGAACAAACATTAAAAACCAACAAAATAACAATAAAACTAATATTAACAAAATAATCATGAATTCATCTGCTGCTAAATCACTTGATACGGGTGATTCTTTATTGAAAATAATTTGATTTCGCAAAACTATAGTTCCATCACAAAATAAAAAACTGCAGATTTTGATTCACGCACTTACAAAGAACCCTAAAGAATCAAACCCCGTAACGCCAAGGGATATCACAAGGAAATTCATTCAATACTTATCCAAACAAGTTTCATGAATTCCTCCGCGGGCGAATCACTCGATACCAGGGAGCCTCAATCGAAAACAGCTTGATTCGGTAAAATCGAAGGGGGGAATATTTGGCGCGGGCAAATAATATCAATCTTATGTCATGTATTATTCATAGCCTGGTGGAGCCGGCGTCGGCGTCGGCGTCGGCGTCGCCGGTGGTGGTGGTTGTGGTGGTGGTGGCGATGTGTGGAAAGAGGGGCTTGCGGAATAAGACCTTCTGTCTTCGAGCTCTCGCGCAGGTGAGAAGCGTCACGCGGATTGACGGGGAAGAAAGGCGTCCCAACGCCGACGCCGCCGACGCCGCCGTCACGTAAGGCGCGTTCGGAGTTTCCAGAGTTCCAACTTTATCGTGGCAGTTCTGCGTGGATGGATCGGACGAGTTGCCGTGGCGGCTGCGTGTGTGCGAGAGAACGATTTATTTTGCCCCGCCAGAATTAGGTATTTGGCCAACCTGACTCTGCCAACGAGCTTGCTATTCATTTCTCTCCAACGCGCCCCCAAAAAACTTGATCCTCGTTCCTGCGGAGGTCAGGTGGAGGGGGAAAAGGGTGGGGGGAAGCCCGATGGCAGAGACGACTGCTTGGAATTTATTATGCAGGAAAAGTTGAAGGCCCATGTTTTATGCGCCAGTTCTCCGCCCGAGTGGCAGATGCGAGTAACCGATAATGTGCTGCTATGGTGTTCCCGCTCGATTCGATCGCAGCGCCACCGCGTTGTTACGAGGCTCAATTGGTATTCGATACCGAGAATGCAAATTTACTCAATAAACATTTCATTCGAAAGAAATCTGAATCGACTTCGAGAGTTGGTGAACGTGTTGAAAAACGTAAGTACACAGGAATTTGCGTCGTGTTTATTCTTACTAAATATCTCCTGTTTTGAAACAAACTCAGTTTTTTAAATATTTGGTTTCGCGCTTTTTTACCGTAAAAAATTGTTTTGCACGAAGAGCGAGATATTTCATGTGAATAAATATTACAAAAACATAACTGTTCTCGACGAATTGATAATCTCTTACTTTTCGACACCAGTTAAATAATACCAATTGATTGGGAATATGATTTTTATTGTTCGGAATTTGGAGTATTAAAGCTACTTTTGGACTAACGCTAAAGGTACCACGCCCGGTCAAATGACTGATTTTAAAGTACAATCCGTCGATAAACTTCTTGTTTTCGTTGTTATTAAAAATAAAAATATATTATTCATCTTATTATTATCTAATGTAATTTTGTGCATCAGTATTTGTATTATATTGAGAATTATAATGGCCTAAAAAGTATTAACGCACCTATGTTTAGAACGAATTTCCTTAAAAAGAGAAAACTGTCTTCTCTAAGGAAAATTATTTTTTCTTAGGGACACTGTTTTGTTTGAGAAAATATACAAGAACATGTCCAACAACACTGGATGAATGAGTACTTTTTTTATCCACTGTACTTAGATTCAAAAAAATAAAAAGAATTGACCTTTAATATTAACGCGAAAAGTAGTAGCTGATCCAACTGGTAAAAGGACTAACATTATTATTTCTTTTTCAAATATTTTTCTTAACTAGCACGATGTTGGTATTTAAAGTCTTAAAAGCGGACATGCTTGCTGCGAAAGTGAAAATGGGAGGACCAATGTCATGGAAAGAGTTTCGAAACCAATTGATCGTTATTTTTTTACTTTCATTTGTTTAACCATTTCGAAAGCATTGGCAAATTTAGGCCTTTTAAAATTTGGCTAACTGTTCGCACTGACCCAATTAGTAAAAGGGCTAACATTATCATTTCTTTTTTCATTATTTTCCTGTATTATAGCTTGGTCGTGCTATTGCTGGCATGATGTTGGTATTTAAAGTCTTAAAAGCGGACATCCTGGATATGTTGGTGACGCGCGTGAATAGTGCGACTGTCCGTTAAGTTGTGTGATTTTGCGTCAGTATCAGCAATGACAAATGTCGTTCTATTGTTTTTGGCTTGGCAGGCTCGCACGTCCGATACACTGTCGTATTCAGAGCCTTCAGTGTCAGTTCAGTACATCCGTACGATGAGCGGTGACATCGTAGATATACATCACCAACATTTTTGCTTTTTTGCGAGCGCGCGCGCGCGCGATCTACGAGAGTTATGGCCTTTCTCCAGGAAGTGTTTTGCTTTTTCGAATTCATTTCTACTCGATACGGTGACATACTGAAACTATCTTCAGGCATTCTGCAAGAGGATTAATAATCCATTCTCACATCAATTAATTATCTTTCACGACACAACAAAATTATCCTGCTTTTAATTGCATTTAAATTATTGCTAATTTGGTCCTCGAAAATAGAACTGTTTTACAATGGAATGCCTTTTATAGATGCTTTGATTAATTTTTTTTAATGCATTTTATTTTGCTGAATTTATATTGAAACTGGCCTTTGGCTTTCTGGGATAATTAAAATATTCCATTTTAGCACCAATTAATTTTTTTTCATAATACGAAATAGCAAGCTTTTTTCTGTTTTTAATTTAATTGAAATTATTGCCAGTTCGACACAAATTGAAATGCCACTGGCAAATATAAATCGAACTGTAGGAAATTTTTAAAGTTGAATTTCGATTCGGTACGTTTTAGCAATAAACAATGCGAGGTCAGAATGTCGCGCATTTAATTGCTATTTGGGTTTAATACAGTATAATTCATGCCCGATACGAAATGTAACTTTTCATCTGGCAGGGAGTATTTGCCGCATTAATTGCTACCGCGGACTGTATTAGCGAGCTGCTGGACAATATTTCGAAGCGGATGCAAATTAACGCTGGAACTTCCATCAGTGGGATCTATTTAGAGACGAATCAGCGGCAGTAAATTCGAAATTGTTTGTTTGCCCTGAAATTAGGAAAATGGTGCGCAAGATGTATCATAGCGTGACGTACCGCCTGATTGGAGCCAAATAAATTCCGCTGCCCGCGCCCGGCATTTCCTATCGGGACATGAATTTGCAGCTTGCTTCTGTTACCTGCAAAAAGAAAATTTAATGCCGTTACGTTCTCTGCCAAGCGTAGATTGATTTTCCGCAACAGACTTTGCATTATCTCTGTATATGGCCGGATGATGAATTCGTGTAAATCCGATTACCGCGAAATTGCGGGGAGGATACATGATAGTTATTGCGCTCTGTCAAAATGTCCAACATAAGAAATTGCTATACTGGATCAAAAAGAACACGAACACCCTCTGTTTTTGGAAAAAGTGTTCTTAAAGAAGACAACTCTTCTCTATAAATAGAAAAGTATTTTCTTGAGTCAGACATTGTTTTTATTAAGAAGAATTAAAATTTCTTGTAGAAGACAATTTTTTAAAAGAAAATTTAGTCTAAAAATTCTGGGTGTTGCAATACTTTTTGTAACCTTTTACAATCGCAAGGCCAAGGAAACAATTGTTCATTTACCACGTGACATACAAACCGAAGTTTTTCTATGAAAACACCTTTATAATTGTTTTCACACACTTGTTTTACAAGTCTAGCTTATTACATAGACAAAATAAGAGTAAGTGGAAGTACATCCCTTTTTTTATTTCATCCCGCTAATTCCGTCTCATCTTGCTGCAGCATCATAACTCAAAATTATCTCGCAACCCCCGCGATATTCCCAACATTGGTAACAAAAGTGCCACAAATTAATATCAATTCATCAATTAAACACAAAATTATAATATTAATGTAATTCCTATTATCTAGAAAGAAAAAAAAAGCATCTTAATATTTCGCGGGAAAAACAGGCTTCGCGCAAGCAGACGAATGTAGTTATGCAAGCGGGAGCTTCATTAGGAGGTTGCCGGCTTGATAAATCCATTCAGAAGCGTGGCCATTCTTCCTTTAACGCCAGCAGTTTTTCTCAGTTAACTTTTCATTATGCAAAGGCTCTCATTAACCTGTTACACAGGTGTCGCAGTGGGCGAAGAGATTCTCCGCCCGGCACGCACTTAACGCCCTCTTTCGCGGCCTTTTTCGCGGCTGAAAAAAAGGCCTGCGAGAAAGTTGCCAGCCAGTCGCTGAGGAATACATACCGAAAAGTTCGTAACTCTTATCCTGGTGGGCGTTATGATACTTCCAACTGTTTAAGAATCCTCCGGTGAGGTGCACACAGGCGAAACGTGGGAGAAAGAAAGCGGCGGTGCGGCGCGGCGGTGGGAGAGGTTAGGTGAGGATGAAGACGGTGACAGGAGGCCGAAGAAAGTTGGCAACAAGATTTCAGTTGGTGGAAGTCAATTACGCAGGGTCCACCTTAAAACGGCGTGAATGCTTTCCTCGCTTCTCTCTCTCTCTCTCTCGTTCCTTTTTTTTTATTCTTTGCAGTTGAATCGCTGCCGCCCGCCAGTTGACAAACTTTCGAGCGGCAGCGCGCGAATCTAGCGCGTACCTCGCCTCCATTTATTCCTTCATTGCTGCACTTTCGCCACCTCGCGGTCGTCCTCGACAATGGGAATTAAGTTTCTCGGGCTTTCGCCGAGCCGCGAGACAATTCATCAGCGCGCGACAATGACACTTTGGAAGGAAACACGACTCTCGGCTAAAAGGGTTTGTGTACAGTGAGTCGCGTAAATATTTGGACAGATGTATGTTTTACGTGTACAGTGACAAGAAGAACAAGAACAAAAGATAACTTTCTGTATTGTCAGCATTTATTTTCAATTAAGAATAAAACTTTCTTCTTTAAGAATGTTTTTTTCCTCAAAAAGAAACGTTGTTCTAATTTAAAATTTATTTCGAAAAAAGGGCTGTATGTGAATATGATGCGAATGAATTACGAATAAAAAAGGGGATAGTGAATGACTTGCCTTCGAAATGCCACTGATTTATTGATAAGTTCAGAGACTACTCGAAACTTTGTTGTAGTTGGTCTGGTTTGACTTTTTTACAAATATTTATTACTAAACACGACTGTCAGGATGATCAATATTAAATAAAAAATTGACGTGGTAAGAAATGGTAAACTGTATTGCCAAGCAAGATAAATATTTATCTCCGGTAAAAATAAAACTGTTACCAAACTGTTAAATACAGTTTTTCAGGAACACGAACTTTTCAATTACATCTACCATCGCACACATTTTTGCAGAAGTGCATACTTTTTGGAAATAGTAAATAGAGTTCTAAAAATCACAGTTTGCAGTCACACTTTGGTCATGCGTTTGTACCAAAAACTTCGTTCGAGTGTTGACGAAGAGCTCGAACGCGACTGTACTCAAAATCACGAGAGAATAATAGCTCGACTGATACAAGAGAACTTTCTGGTAAAATCGTTCTTGCCTGAGAACCATTTAAACGTAGCAAAAAGTGAATGGCATCATATAGATAGTTTATTGACCAAAGTGCTACCGCGTTTGCCGTGAAAGTGAAAGTGGGAGGGCCAATGTCATGGAATGAGTTTCGAAACCGGTTAACCGTTATTTTTTTACTTCCACTTGTTTAACCCTTTTGAGAGTATTGGCAGCTTTAGGCCATTTAAAATTTGGCTCGCTGTTCGCGCCAAAAGCACTCTAAAAGTCTATTTATAACAATTGAAATCTCGTCACTAAACATTCACGTTTTGAGTTAGATTTTGTGCAAAACAAAAATGTTAGTATTACTTGCATTAGTGAAGTAAATGAATTTTGTGTCCTGGTTGAAAGTTCTGCTCCATAAAGCAGACAGCTATTCATAATATTTAAATGGACACTTTTAACCTCGCGTGGCATTTCTATCGAGGTGGCGCGCACACACATAAATTCAATTATATTGTCACGAAGGCATACATAATAATATATTTTATGAACCGGGCTAGTTGCAATTAAAAATACCGTCAACGCAGACGAGTGATTTCATTTCTGCGGCAAACTGCTCGAAAGCTCGAAAAAGCAGTGCTCTCTGTGTTTTAGAAATATAACCTTTAACACACTCGGATCATAACCATACACTTTGACCTCAAGTACCTTCAAAGTGGGCATTTTCAGCTCTGCAGTGTTTTGCGAATAAATAAACCGACCTCATTAAAACAAAGCAATGCTTTCTCGTGGAGGGAAAGATTAAAATTCAAGTTTGTGTAAATTCTCTGCAGCAATGCGGCGCCCTCTACATGCTGAAGCAGCTTCAAATGTTATATAATTTAATCACTTAACTACAGTTGGCTCGCAGCCTTAGAAGTGTAACTAGAATAAACGTAAAAACTTAACTTGTGCACAAAAATTAGAACTAAATATTAAATATAAAAAAACCGCTTTGACATTGCAAAACGTAATAATTTGTTTAACTATTTTAGCTTTACCCGGCTGTCATTTTGCTTACTCATTAAGAATAATTTAGTATAAAGAATAATGGATTGTGGCAAATTTCTTTTAACAATCCATGTAACCAAATCCGTTAATTTTGAAATTTTTTATTTATTTTCGTAACACTCATAACCAATAAAAATTGCAATATTTTATAGCTTGTAGTTTGTCTAGATTATATGGTGGGAGGAAAATTACATTAAAATCTGCTTTACGATTTTAGAGTTTATCAAGAATACACAAGCAGGCAAATAGTGCCTTTCTTACTGGAAGGAATTATTATAACACATATTATAAAAGTGAAACTGGAAACAAAACTTCAAATAATTACTACAAAAATCGGAAAAATACTTTTCTTTAGAAAACATAAATGGCAAACCGACAAATACTGCTTTATATATTAGTTAGAATTATTATAAAGTTCGAACCACTCACATGAAGATATTTAGAGAAAAACTCTTGTTCTGGTAAACATAAATCTCTTCTGCGAGATGTTTCTTTTACGACAACGGAGTAAGTATTTGAAGCAGTAGGTAATTCCACCGAGGTAATTCCATAGCTTAAAGAACTTTTCTCGAACTTGCATTTGCATGGCGATGGAGAGTTGCTTGGAGCGGCGCGTATCGGAGATCAATTTGAATAGAAGCTATCCATTTGTTCTTTAGCGTACTAAGCGCACCAAACAATTGTACTTCCTATTGAATGTGCTATCTGTATATATGACGCTCAAAGCCCGCAGGCTTTCGCCACGTTGCGAATTGGTTGGCCATTTCGCATATTGGAGAGCTTCCTTGGTCAAAGTTCCCAATAACCGGCACTTTTATTCCATTTCGGGCGCTCGCCCCCCCTTCCCGTACCTTCTGCAAGTGGCCAAATCACTGTGCCCGAAATTCGAAATAATCCTCGGTCTTTTACTCCAACATACTCATACACATCCACCCTTATAATATTCGTACTACAATGTGCTTGAATTTACACAGCTTACACTTTAATCGAATAGATTGCGGAAATAAATATTTCTTAAAAAAATGTGTATTACTTTGTTTGTATAAATAAGATGGACATTATTTTGAAGGTTCTAGCGCATCTTTATGTGCTATTTTCAAAGTCAAACAATGTTTTTTTTAAATATTGCTTTAGACGCATTTTCGTGCAGGATGTGTTGCAAATGTAATATTCATATCAAAGCTATTGTTGGATAAACATTAAACAAAAGTATACGCATTGAATTGATTATCTTCTAGCTTTCAAATTCGATCAACCAAGTATATAATTAAAAGTATACGTAACAACACAATAGTTGATGTTAAATAAATTCGACATAAATTTCTAGCATTGAGGGAGCTTTTTTAAAAGATAAAAAATGCTGCAAACCCCAACGGCTGACTCGTCGCACGTCAATATATATAAACAAATAAATAGAATATACGCAATAAAATAGTTTCGTGCTTTTTTGACGTCAACGCCAGACGCAAAATCGAGCGACTGCGGAGTGATTCTCATAATTGAAATGTACCTGGCTGTTGGTTGAATGTGTAAAATGATACAAATGTTTTATATGATTTTATACATTTGATAAACATGATAACGAGAATTTATGAGTAATTGAGAATGGTAGAATGAGGCGACAACTTTTTTAAAAATAAAACACGATGAACTACCAAACGTCAAAACCGCATTTCACTGTCCAGATAGTACAATGACGTTTTAGAAACCTCGCTAAAACGCCCGATAGGGATTTTCACATCGATTTTAGAACGTCCACCAATATCCTGAAAATGTTTCGCGTACGTTTGACAAACGCCCAATGTTAAAAAATGGAGTACTTTGGAGTACTTTGTGGAGGAACACATAAAGATGTTACAAATTTCATGCTAACACGTCTATGACCTAGAAAACGTTTTAACTAACAAGGGGTGCTTGTCAGGACCGGAACACCAAATGGATTGAAAAAAATTGGGGATGTGCGGTTCGACCATCTAAACAAAACCCTATAACACTTTTTCAGAATGTGCCCTGGTTACCGAGAAAAAAATTAGCGAATATTGGTACATAGCGTAGCCTTATGTTATTAAGAGGTATGGTCAGGACCGGAACACCAATTGGGCTGAACAAATTTGTGTACGTACAGTTTGATCATCTAAACAGAAGTCCATAACACTTTTTCAGAATGTGCCCTGGTTGACGAGAAACAATTGGCATAGATCGGTCATGTAGTGTATATAATCTTTACATTATTAACAAATTCTCGCGTACCAGGATGGCACAGAGATCGAAGTAGTTTTTACAGACATGCGTAAACAGTAAATTTAAACATAAATATCACATTATTTGTTAATAGACGAGTAATTAGAAATTGGATTACAAAAAAGTATTTCGCAAAATCATTACTAAGGCTATAAACAGACTATACAACTATTTCTTAGTTGACTTAGTTGACTATATCGCGAATTTTTTTCTCGGTAACCAAGACGCATTCTGAAAAAGTGTTATAGGGTTTTGTTTAGGGGGTCGAACCGTACATCCTCAATTTTTTTCAACCCATTTGGTGTTCCGATCCTGACAAGAACCCCTTGTAAGCTGCGAGAAGATGCATATAGAAGCCATTTGAAATTCGTCTTTAATATATTAACAATAGTCATTTCTTATATATGTGTATGTATATTATTATACTATACTCTAAAAGGAATATTTTAAAATATTAATTCAGTAAAATCAACGTTTGCTTTAGGAAAAACAATCAATTTCGAAATTATACATATATACTATTGGAAAAATGTGCAATTATCAAACAATTGTATATTAAAGAAATTCTTAAAATCCTCAAAAGATGTAAAGTTCAGATGTTGTTAAAACGCCTTTTCTCCAACGTCGTTGCGACATTCTGGGAGTATCGGAAAAACGCAGACGGAAAACTAACATCTGAGAGATATTTTATAAATGAAAAAATATGGACATTTTTCAAATGTCCAACGAGTGCCGTAAGACGCGCGAAGTTGAAAATCGGATAAAGAAGACCTCTTTAAGAGGTTGCGTGCTATTTGGAGAACGACAAAAATGCATTTCACTATGCATCCAATTGCGAGGGTGGGGCGGCAAGGCATGAATTTCAATGACTAGATTGCACCAAGTTATTTACGGGATGACAGGAGCTGGAGGGGAATTCTCATCTGCGAATCGAGTAATTCTCGAGCGGGCGCGAGGACAGGCTCGTCCTCCGCGTGGCGTGGCGGCCCCTGCCAGAGAGAGAGAGAGAGAGAGGCGAGGGGTGAGTAATGTCGGCTAATATCATCCCCGGTTAAACCAACGCGAGCGGCTGAAAATTTCACGGCTCCTCGCACTAGCGGCGGCGGCGGCGGCGGCGCCGCCGCGTAAAATACTCACTTTTATTCTACGAAGTGCTAATTCCCGCAAGCTGTTTTCACCGGATTATGAGAGCCCTCCACTTACCGCTGCAATGCGATCCTAGGTTGTAACACTCGCCGGCGGCGAGTTGCATCGCACAATAGCACCGTGAATTATACAAGCTTTGCGGTTAAATCAATTTCATGGCAAATGAATCGTAACGGCGTTGACGCAGTCGGAAATAATTGGGCCCCCCTTTCATCCGATGCATTCGAATGCATTTCATGATTCCCCTCTCTCTTTCTCTCTCACACACAGACAGCCGCATGAATTTTCCAAGCTTCGGCACAGCGTTGTGTAAATGGCCAGAAATTGTTTATGAAGCCAATGGCTCTATTAGGTTCGCTGAAGCAATTGGCCGAGCGTTTACAGAGAGCAACTCCTGTTCCCCGTGTCGTTTCGCCAACGATTAACTTCCGCGTCAAAGCTAGTGCGCCCGAGTTCCGGAAGTATGCTGCTATGCGCTTTGTTGCCAACTTTATATTGTTCTGCTTCTCATTGGCCGTCGTCGTCTCGTAACTTTATCAGGAAATGTATGCGCAACTGTTTGCTATCGCCACATTCAACTGGCATACTAATAATAGTTTGCTTTAAATAACTCGCTGTGAAATGAATGTTATACTTTCACGATTTCGGGCGCAACTAATTCATTAATTTAATACGAAAACAAACGCACCAAGTAACAAGTAGATAATAATACGAGAATTATAAATTTGAAGAGTGCATTGTAGAATCGTGGTATTAAGCTACGACCAATAAGAAGATCAGTATTGAATAATTTAATTAAAATATTAGCATATTACAAATACGTATATGTATGGGTTACTGTTGATCTTCAATTTGAAATCAATTATTTTTTACCTGTTGCTACACCTAAAAAAATATGCTGATTATAAAATTACAATTAAAAATAATTTAATTAAAATTTTAAAGAAATCCACAATCGATTATCAGGAGACATTTTTCACCTGTTATGAAGCTTTCAACTCGATTTCCCAAAAAGTTAGAACTTGCAGGCATAACTTGTGAATTAAACACAGTCTAATTTATTTCAATTATTTACATGGGAACATTTACGCTTTATATATTAATAGTTTGGAGCACTAGATGGACCAAACTTAGGAAAGTGTTTAATTCATCGAAGTACTCAGATCGTATTTGGGATCAGCGGGTTGTAAAATTGATTGAGACTGATTTGTTATCATGTAATCTGCCAAAAAATGTTGAAATATAATTGAAATTAAATATAGTGCATAAGAAAATAGTAGATTATATAGATAAAGCAGATTCGGAAATGTCTCTGCTTAATGAAAGGCATCGGATCCTATTTGGGATCAACGGAATAACGCAAAATCGAAATGATTCGACATCGCCTAACCTCCAAAACACGTTAAAGTATAAAAGAACCTTGAATACGGTCGGTTATAAGATAACAATGCAATTCTCTTATGTATTAATATGTAGATTATACTAGATAAAACAGACTTAGAAATGTTTCGGTTAGGACTGCTCTGGTATCGTATGATCCTCAAAAAACCGTTAACCCTTTGCACTCCTATGTCAAGTGTGACTCGACATCAGTTTTTATCTCAGAAGCTCCTTTGTCGAGTGCCACTCGACATTCTTTCAAGTTTTGTTTCTTCCTTTACTTATTTCAATTGCCTCCTTTTTTTAGTTAAAGTAAATTTCAAATAAAACATTTAAAAGCATTGAGAACTGCCAGTAACAAAATTGAAATACAATCCGGTGTGCAAAGGGTTAAAATATAAAAGAATCCACAGTAACAAGTAACAAGGTAACAATGTAATTCTTTTATATAGCACGTAAGAAAGTAGTAGATTATACTAGATAAAGCAGACTTGGGAATGCCTCTACTTAATGGAAGGCATCGGATCCTATTTGGGATCAGTGGAGTGACGTAAAATCGATCGGAACTGATTTGGTATCGCCTAACCTCCAAAAAACGTTAAAATATAAAAGAACATTGAATACGGTCGGTTATAAGATAACAATGCAATTCTCTTATGTATTAATATTCTCTTATGTATTAAGGACTGCTCTGGTATTGTGTGATCCTCAAAAAAAACGTTAAAATATTAAAGAATCCTCAGTAACAAGTAACAAGATAACAATGTAATTATTTTATATAGTACGTAAGAAAGTAGTAGATTATACTAGATAAAGCAGACTCGGGAATGCCTCTACTTAATGGAAGGCATCGGATCCTATTTGGGATCAGTGGAATGACGTAAAATCGATCGGGACTCATCTGGTATCACCTAACCTCCAAAAAACGTTAAAATATAGAAGAACCTTGAATACGGTCGGTTATAAGATAACAATGCAATTCTCTTATGTATTAATATTCTCTTATGTATTAAGGACTGCTCTGGTATTGTGTGATCCTCAAAAAAAACGTTAAAATATTAAAGAATCCTCAGTAACAAGTAACAAGATAACAATGTAATTATTTTATATAGTACGTAAGAAAGTAGTAGATTATACTAGATAAAGCAGACTCGGGAATGCCTCTACTTAATGGAAGGCATCGGATCCTATTTGGGATCAGTGGAATGACGTAAAATCGATCGGGACTCATCTGGTATCACCTAACCTCCAAAAAACGTTAAAATATAGAAGAACCTTGAATACGGTCGGTTATAAGATAACAATGCAATTCTTTTATGTATTAATATTCTCTTATGTATTAAGGACTGCTCTGGTATCGTGTGATCCTCAAAAAAACGTTAAAATATTAAAGAATCCTCAGTAACAAGTAACAAGGTAACAATGTAATTCTCTTATATAGCACATAAGAAAGTAGTAGATTATACTAGATAAAGCAGACTCGGGAATGCCTCTACTTAATGGAAGGCATCGGATCCTATTTGGGATCAGTGGAGTGACGTAAAATCGGTTGGGTCTGATCTGTGTAATCATGCGATAGCGGGCGCCGCCGTTTCATCGCGCGGGTTCTAGCACGTCGGCGAGAGCGCGCGGTCGGCTACGTCTATTCTCGTGTGTCCTGATTGCTCGGGCCGAGCGGTGTTATCTCGAATGTAGCTGTGGAATCAGTTAAGGCAGCATCGGTAGGTAAGCATCGATGAAATCCGTGCGATCGGGGATTCTACGAACGTTAACCGGCTCTCAAGGCCGATTGCCGTCCTATGCGAATGCAGAGGGGGAGGGAGAATCGAACGATCTCTCAGGAAGATATGCCAGCCCATTCGCCAAGGAGAAACTTCCGCACCTCGACCTTCGTTACATGCATTATGGGAGCACGTATTCGAGCAGTTTGGTTTCCGGGCAAATCCTCGTATATAAGCGTCACACCGCGCGCGCCGCTGCCCCGATGGATTTTGCATGTTTGACCGCGGGCTACGCTACGCTCTCCTCTCAGCGTGAAACCCCTTTCTACTGCACAATGCAGGAAACCTTCCCTTTGCCACTACACTGACCGCCCCACTTGACTTCCCTGCGCACCAACCAAATATTGACCTCTAACGTCTTAACAAGCTGGGATCGTTCATTCTGTAATTCAAGGTGTATTAACCCTTTGCGGTCGTATTAAATTTATACATGGAAGTGGCAGTCATCGGAATTAATTTCCATCGAACGAACAATAATACATAATATGCAAGATTATGGAGGATAAACAAAATTCATTGTTTCTTTCGTGAACTTTAGATACATGTTTACACAATAATGTTTTAATGTTATGTTTAAAAAAGATATGTTCTTTATATATTTATAATTAATATGGCTTTTTGTTATGGTGGCTGAGAATAGACATACGACCGCAAAAGGTTAATAGTTAGATTGCTGCCCTTTTAGTGTGTACAGTTACTGGTAAGTTATAATGATAAATCGTAAAAGTGTAAATTGTTTCAAGAAACGAAAATAGTTTGAATTACATTGAAATCCTATAGTCGGGCCGCTCAGAGAATGAACCCGAGGGTTCCCCCTCCCAAGCGCAGTCACTGCCACTTCCATTGACACTTGGACACACTGCTGGCTCAACACTACGAGGCGCGTGGGGGGAAGTCAGGCTACGGAACTCCCGAAACGTAACAGGAGAGGGCAAATCCTGGCCTGTTACCCTTCTTCGCCGGGTTAATTCTCTCAGCGGTATGACTATATGGAAATAACATTGTTCTAAAAGCAGAATACCAATAACGTATCTCTAAAATGTTAAATAATACTAAAATATTAGAAATAAAGTACAGTAATTACAGAAATCATTTTCAAAAAATCCTTTTATATTATAAACGAGTGTCAAAAACAGTGTATTAAAATAGTAGATATAAACTATACAAATTAAATACGGTTGGGAAGAAAGTAACGCAGAGGTAATTCATTAAAGAATTTGTAGTCTCTTTTAAAGAATTTAAGAATTTCTTAATCTTGTAAGAAATCTTTTAAGAAAACAGTGAAATACAGTCGGGAAGAAAGTGATATAATGGCAATTCATAAAAGCATTTGAAATCTCTTTTGTAAGAGAGAAGCCCCAAACGCTTTTATGAATGGCCATTATATCACTTTCAAGCCGACTGTATGTCATTGTTTTCTTATAAGAATTCTTCCCAACTGTATTTCATACTTTCAACATTTTAGTACGCTATTATACCTTTATAATACTAGTTTTGCCATCATTTTATTCAATTAGTTGTATCATTTTAGTATTGCTTAGTAACAATTTAAATTACTTTGATTTACTTATTTGACTAATTATGTTGCATTATATGCAGTTCAAAAATTTTGTTTGAGTCTTGAAGTGAATTACGTGCTGAGCGGCTGAAAATGACTCATTTCGAAGATGATCTGCTAAAGTACGTTTTTATAGATATTTTAAAACTATCCTTGCCCTGTGTTAGCCCAATACTTTCCTTACGGATTTAAATTACAACACTTCACAACTGCGAAAGTGCTACAATTTAATACAAAAAACTTTTGGTATCGAACTGACAACACTCAAAGTTTTGGTGAGTAGCCAATGCAGTAGCCAACCATTTTCCTGCTAAATTGTGCTTTCCTCTCCAGCAGCAATGTGGCAGACAAAAAGTACGAATTGATAGAAAGGACGAGTTGATTAACATAAAATCAAATAATTACAAGAAGAATTAACCGTAAAAATTAAATATAATCATGTTAATAATTAAGCAGACATTTTCCCCACTTTTACTGGGTTAATTCTATTCGTTCTGTTCCTCACAAAGAGTTTCTACGAACAATCGCTGCATTATCTCGATTCAAACACACACATGTCGTAACAGTGAAAAAGTTCAAATTACAATTACAGTAACAATTAATCAAACGCTTTTCCTGATTTTGCACCGTAAATTCTACTTGTTCCGTAAGCCACAAAGACTTTCGATAAAGCGTTGATTTAATATAACAATTCAAACACAGCCACACACACACACATCTCGAAAGGACGAAAAAATAAACAGGTTTTATACAGTTTCCAATTAAAAAGTTACAAACAGCCGACTGGACAATAGATCTGCCGGCAAGTCGACTGATTGCCATCAATTTTGAGGGGAACGATTCGGCCGCAGTTTCATGCGGTACAATCGAACTCACACAAGATCAATAAAGCGGCGCTCTAATTAATCCGGCGAATACCGGCGGCGGCGGCGGCGGCGGCGGCGAGCTTTGGATGCCGGCGGAAAATAAAAGTGTTTCCTTAACTGCGGCGTGATAGCCGATCGAGTGACGTGACCCGAAATGCAGATGGAACGCGGGGAGTCGCGCGCGCGTGTGTGTGTGTGTGTGTGTATATCCACTCGGGGAAATTGCTATTTATTCAGGAAGGCCGTCATTGGACGAGGGCGATGAATATAAGAGTAGCAAACAGCCGCGGTGGCGAAGGTTACGTCAGCGGGGACGTCTTATCGCGATTTCGAGCCGGCAGCGCAGTATCCGCCAGCCTTTTTATAGAGATCGCCCGAGCTGCACCGACCCCGGCGCATACGTGAAGCTTGCGACCTCGTAAACCGTTGACACGTTATTCCCCTTTCTCTTTCCGTTTCTCCCTTTCTCTCGCTCGCTCGCTCTTTCTAATTCCCGACCTCTTTCGCGCCGCTTCTCCGCGCGGAATTGAGTTTCCGCCCGGACGGAGAGCTATAAAAATATAAATCCCAGCGCGCCCCGAATTATACCGCATTCCTTTCGAGAATTGCGTGTTCTTTCGGCGTGCCGCGTAGTATCGATATGTGTGGCCGTTTCTCTTCTAGAATCGATATTATACAAGTGAATGTCTGTAGAAGCACTGAATGAATTTCCGATAAGAAAACTTTTTGACTTTTATGCTTAAAGATTAGGTTTTGTAGTCAAATTGTGGTAAAAATTGGGTAAGTGAAGATTTGTCGAGGGAAACCATTCGAAGTTTTATACTTTCAATGTTTGTATCTTTCGGATTATACAGAGATAATATTTTTGATTATTTTCTCATTCGAAACACGAAAATTTAATATACGTCATTAGCAGATTATTAATACAAAAAGTACTATCTTTGACGGCGATTATCTCAAATTTGGAACACAAAATTTTCTTTAAATTGTGCGAACTTTCAATCATGACATCTTTGAATCTGTGAAAAATTGTTGCAAAAGCAAATCTACGCTATAATGAAGTTGCAATGAAATTCTTAAGTTTTAATAAAATTAAGTTCCACCGAACGCGTGTTTGACCATTTTTCGAAAATCCACTTAAAAGGGAAGTGAAAGAGGAAGGGGATTTTTTCGCTGAGAACAGCCATATTTCAAAAAGGGAAGATGTTACTGACGCTTTTCTTCGATTTTCCAACCTAGTTATAACTTACTTTTGGCGTGCAACGTAGTATCCATATACGTGGCGGTATATCTTGTCGAGTCGATGTGATATATGTGGGGAGGAGGGTCGCGCGCGTCCCGATCCCGAGCGTCTCTCGTCCTGGAATCCGGACGCGTCCCCGTCGGAAGCGTCGCGCCGTAATCGTTTTAGTTCCGCCGGGCGTAAATTTATTCCGGCCCGGCATTAATATTACTCGATTCGGGCGCGAAGTAATACGCAATAATCATTTCACGCGCTGCACTGCGACATTTCGCTTTTACGCCGCCGTCGCCGCATACGTCACGTAACTGTGGCCCCAAATATGTATATAAATGTTGGGGCGTCGACAGCCAATTTAATCACTGGCGAGCATTCGAAATGCGAGCGAGCGAGCGAGCTTTTTCCGCCCGGTATTTTGTTTTCATTATTCGAACAATGCCGCGACGTTACTCAAATTCTCGTTTATAAGGAATTTATAAACGAACTTTCAATGGCCACCCCTTTTCACGTCATGTTGACGCAAATATGCAATTTGTATTTATTAACCGTACTAATATTAATATTATTTATGGACAAAGAATTTATAAACAAAGATCCCTTTTTTAACCCTTTTAGTGCCGGAAGCCGATATATCGGCTGGCACTTTATAATAACAAAATGTTACACATTTACAATATCTAAATATTCCATTGGCACTTGTCCGGGATTTCCACGGATTTCGCAAACACCAATTCAAACTGACTGTCGTAGTTGTGAGAAACAATTCTTGACACGGATTTTGATAATCTAGTTCCGTTTTGAAAAGTAAATAATACATATTTCATATTTAACCCTTTTAGTGCCGGAGGCCGATATATCGACTCGCACCTTTTAATAACAAAATGTTACACATTTACAATATCTAAATATTTTCAATGAATATAGAAAAATTAGTGTTATTGTTTTGTTCTCTATTTCGTCCTTAATTCACTACTTTTTGAATTATGTAAATATTGTTTTTTGTTTGCTTTTTATGAGCCTTTTCCGAAATCTTAGTAAAATCGTGAAATTCGGCAGGTTACTCTCGTATAGCCACCTCTTTTTCGCCTGACACTAAAAGGGTTAAGATATCTTTTTCGAATTATTAAAAACAGTTAGGATTTACGACATTATTTAAACAAATAATCGGTGCATAATTCTTTCTTCGATTAATATCAATTGAAAAACAGGTCGTCGATGTTCTAAGAAATAATATTGGAGAAACATTTTGTATTTAACTCATACGTTAATCACAATTAAGTCTTATCAAGTACTCTTGTACAAAAATAATTATATAAATAGTAAATATAAATGCAATACTCAATAGGTCGAAGAAATTAATCGAACTTTGTTTTCGCTATTCAAAGAATGCCACAATATTACACAAATTCGCGTTGGTCTATTAAGTGTCCGCGAACGTTCACAAGGCAAGAAATTAACTTTGCTAGCGTTACAGAAAGAAATGGAGCAGATACAAATACGTTTTGACTGGCGGCGTTCTACCAGTAGAACATTAAAACTAGAACAGTTTGCGCATCCGCCAGGATTTTTCGAATCGATCGGGATTTATTTGCCGGGACGCCGGCAGAATGAAATGTAAATAGAAGGGAATCGTCAGCTCCGCTAGATCTGAGCCGTCTTGCAAATAAATATCCCCGTTCTAATGAATATTCAATATTAGCACGGTTCAATAAAAAGTTCGCCGATCATTAATGATACACTGGGCCAATCCTGGTTTGCATTGCCCCAACATTTACGGACAAAGTCGCGCACGTTTTTCGAGCGAGTATTATTTGAAGTTTTCGTACTCTATCAATAAACCTTTGACAAACGCTTGCTCCACTATTTTGACATTAGCGCTTGATTTATCTTTGTTGTACGACGGCAAAAGTTATATTTTACCGAAATGGAAAAAATGAAATCATACGGCAGCGAAGAGAGCCACTTACTTCGAGTATTTCAATTTGAAATAGTGCATTTTAATTCTGTTAATTACTTTATCGTCGAGTGCTTGTCTAATTGGTAGTTTGTGTGTGTGAAATTATAATTATTGCGCGATAAATATGCTTTGACTTGCCTTAAATTATTACACATATATACTAATTGTTTCAAGTTCATTTATTACTTAATTTATAAGTTGCAATAAGCTGTCTTTTTTACGATAATGTTAACGCAATGGATAATAAATAGAAAAAAGCAAAGCGAATTTTGCTGACGTTTCGGCAATAATCAAACACGTTGACATATGTAACTTTAAGTTAGGTTATGTGATTCCCACATGTCCTAATCCGAGAAATGTTACGGCAGTAAAAAATATTGGTTTCCCAACTAACTTTCGCCAGCGTGTTTGCGAACTGTAACGAGCGTCTGAAGCAGGGTGTGAGACTGAAAAAGTGGGAACATTTTTCACACCTTGCGTTCGGGAAAAGGCTACTAAAAACAGTGTAGGACGCTTTAAAATTTCACTTGTTGTACAGTAAACCCGAAATATCTGTTAATATTTAGAGTTTGTAGAATTATTGTGCTTACACGTGATTGTTGCATTGTGGAAGAAAGAATAAAATATTGCCAATTAAAAGGCATAAAAAATATGAAAAGAACGTATTGGAAAAAAGTCTAAAATTCAACATATATCAAACAAATTTCGAATTAAAAAGCACTCATTTTCTGCGCCTGACACCTAAAAACAGTTAAGTGCTGGTCAGATCACGTATTAAAGTTGTGTTCCGTACTTTAGAACACAAAATGATTTTCTTTTTATCGAAATATGCAAAAGTATGATAGACAGTTTTTTGTCCAATTAAAACCTGTTTTTCTTATGCTTCTCCTAAACTAATTATTATACTATAGTGAATATTATAATTTTACTTGAAAGTACGTACTAAACACTATGTTCACAAAGTATTGTAGATTTTGAAAAAAAAGATAGAGCACTGAAAACCCTGACCCCGAAATCGAAAGAAAATTAAATCAAACAGTGCTTCCTTCGAATGTTTTGTTTAATGGTTTGAAAGTTAGCATTATTTCTACTGCGATGAAATTTTAATTTTCAACAAATCTTTTCTTATTTACAACTGATTGATTTTGGTCGAACATTTACGTATAATACTACTTCCTTCCAAATTAATGCTCTTACTTTGCGAGAGAAACTATTCGCAACTCTGTTACGAGTATTCAAAGAAATTGTAATGGCTCCCTGTGTTCTATGAAACTCTAATCAACTCCGTTTCAGATGGCGCTTGTAGCTCGCTCCGAAAAGAGTATGTGTCCCGTTAGCAATCACTGTCGCTGAAACATTGGATGCTGTCGGATGCGCTTTCAATTTTCAATTTCCACTGAGAGACTCTCACAAATCCGGACAGAGATAAATTTGCCAGCTCGACGAATCAGCTAGAATCTAGCGGCGGATGCTGCGCCCCCTTGCAGTCAATCTCTGCATTCTCGAGTAGTTGAGTGGGAGCTTTACGAGCTGAGTAATCTGCCTGGCAGCCTATTAGACTTATAAATTTCATGTTTAATAAACAACTAATCCAGCAGTGTCAGCCGGCAGTCATGAACGGGACGCCGCCGCCGCTCTATCTCATAAACTGTCACCCCGTTCAGCCAACAATTTCCGGTTACGATCGCCGATCGTTGTTTGCACTAACGCCATTTCGCCACCTGTCGCGCCACCCGTTTAATTGGCTGTTCTATATCTTTTCGTCAGACAGCTACAAATATTTCATATATTTGACATATAAACGGTAGAAAAAATTCGTCACATAACATATTTGCATGCTATAATTGGTGGCGATAAATGTACTAATCGGGGAAAGCCTCAATTAATAAAAACGTTTCGTGGAATCGACGTGTCACTCAACTTATTTAAGTTGCAAAATAAAAGTTCGAAAATGAACTAATATTTGTTTATTATATAAATATAATCATTGTTTTATTACTATTACTTTACTATTCGCATATTAATTACTAACAAATAATGAGTTACAAACGAAACTAGTACAATTATTCTAGCAGATTTTAATAATAAATAAATTAACTCCGAAATTTTGCATATTATACTCCACAAATTCAAAAATATTTGAACTATTAGTTGTTTTAATAATAAAGTATTCGATTAATTCGGTGATTCTTCATATCGGGAATTGATTAATTTATCTCCCTGCAAGACGAAACATTTTAAAAGTATTCAACGAAGTCAAGGCATAATTAAAATGTCACGTGATAGTAAAAAAATCATGAAATGCGACGCATTTAACAGAGACCATTTGTGAACTTCTCTATTGCTATATATACAATGATGCATAATTATTACAAATACAAATGAACATAATAAACGTAATGAATATAAAACTGAAATAAAAATAAAAGTGCCGCATATGTAGAGAATAATTATTTCCAGCGGTCATCCGTTACGGTTGCAGTGGCAACTGTTGTTATGTTTATAACAGTGATGTAATCATTCTACATGAACAATAATAAAGAAGAGAAGAAATATTTTCTGTCTGAGCGCCGTTCCTCTCTGATTTATTATGCGTCATATCCCTGATTTATATTAACAGGTGATATACGCACCGGCAAACACGTGCACATAAAATTATTAAGCGGCGCTTATAAAGTGCGCAAAACTCTCACGTGCACTTTCACCGTCGAAATCAATTATGGTTTTGAGATGGCGCATATATTTCGCCACGCAAATTCAGCCTCGTTTTTCGGAAATAAGGGTTGGCGACCAATTGAATTACCGAACAAATCAATGTTTTATTTAATTCACGAGACACAAATGGTGCTGGTTTGGTACCAAATTGGTTGCATTTAAAAATCGATTCGACTATCTCCTTTTTTTGTATTATTTTTGTATCATTATTATTTTATCCTGCATTATTACGTGTGCATTAGTTATCGCATTGAATTGACAATTTGCTGTATCCAAATTGAATAAATATGACTTTTATTATTTCATAATTTCGTTTCTAGGCATTTTACCGAAGGTTGCTATTTTACTAGGAGAAAAGCAAAAATTTCAGATCAGGATTTAATATCACATAGATTGTTATGTTAACTTTGTGAACTTCGTGAGTTCTACCTAAATCAATGTTGTAATTAACTCACGAGACATAAATAATATGCAAACTTTTTTAAGTATTGTACCATAAAAGGTAACAAACTTTATTATCGAGAGTCAATTTCTTAAAGATTTTGGGAAAGGACGAGAAAATTGAGAAGTACATGATCAAGAAAATTATATTGGCTGTTATTTTAACTGTCATAGTTGAACTTGAGACTTGTAAAAATCATTCTATTATTGATCCCAGTTCTCAACGTGAGAAATACTGCCCAAAAGAGGGCGCCATACAGATATTTTCAATACACTTGACAAAGTAGCTCTTTAGTTACCTTCGAAATTCAATTACAAAATCCCGTTACGCATACTTCATCACAGACGACGAATCATTCTCGTTTTTAATATACCGAGAATAATTCGGCGCAGTCCTTTGTTTCATCATTGACCCGCCAAACTCGAGTGGTATTTTTCCATTTGTCCGGAAAATGCAGCAAATAATAAAGTTCCATCATCGCGGTGCCAAATTAAAAATTTCAAGCGCCGTCGGGCAGTCTGGCGATTTTTCAAGCGGCAACCAATTGCAAGCATTGAAATCAACGACAGATGGCTATTAAATTGGCTTTGCAGCAAATTAGAGCACATTACAAGCTGCTGTTTATCAAGCCGTTTCTGGTTGGTTGGTGCTTGAACGAAATGTATAAGCGCACCGGAGGAACCGTCTCCCAGCCGACTTATAATTAAAAAGTTAAATTGAAATTACTTTCCTAACCTGGCATCCCCTGTGACTAGTTTCCCCGGCCGTTAGCTTGTGCTTCGCCCCGGCGCAATAAAATATCATCCCCCTTCCGAGTCTCCACCCACCGCGTCCCGAGCAAGTCATTAACCTTTGGAATTCCTTTGTCGATTCTGACTCGATGTCAATTTCGTTTAGAGGTATACTCGCTCGAAAGAGTATTGGCATACCCGGTACTTTCAAAATGAATTTTCGCAAAAATAAAAACTGCACCCTGTGAAGAAATTTAGTTTCTCTCCAAAAGAACAGTTTTTTAATCGAAACAATTTATTTCGATTTAGAACGAAGAGGTGTCTTCTGTAAAAAAAGTTTCCAAAAACACTGAGTGGACGACAGTTTTTTATATATATAATAAAACTTGCATTCATGCAAAATGGATTGAAGAAGTCACTGTTACTCTGATGCGCATGTACTAAAACGCGATCTATTTTCGATTTACTGTTGAAATACACAAGTTTAGTGAACAAACACCCAAAATAGATGATATGAATATTCGGTAATAAAAGTGACGATTATTAACCCTTAGAAATCCTTCATCGAAAATGACTCCACATCGACTTCATTCACAGGAGATTAATTCTGCAAATGTCAGATGTGTAGTAAAGAAATTATTTAAGTTGGTTGCAATTAAGCAATTACTTTTTAACTAAATTTTAAATAAAACACGAAATAATATAGAATTATTGTAAAAAAATATAAAAGAATTAAGAGTGCTAAAAGTTTTGCGTAGATGCACGAAATGGATTATGTTTTAAATATTCGTTTAATAGGATTAAATTTTACAAAAGTACACAAAAACAATCAGAAAAGACATCACTCGTTATTTATTACTCTCGGAGTTGAAAAAGTCATACGCGAGGTAAGTAATTACATAGAATAAGAATGAACTCGGAGTTCTTATGCAAAGTTGACGCTTTCGAAAAATCCGTCGCTGTCGAAAAAGATAAAGCTGAAAATGAAGTGGTTTAAGTACCAGCTTTCAAGCTGCTCGGATTTTGAAGTGGAACATGCACACGCTCTTGTTAATTGCTAAGTGCACCTTCGTGATACAAAGCTGCTGTTAAAGAGAGGGCTGCTTACTTTGGCAAAATGCAATTAAGTGCAGGCAAGAAATGTAGCAAAATTGCGAAGGTATTTGCGTGCTCAGTAAAGTGGAGAGTAATTAGCACTGGTCGATCATTCGATTTGTTGGCAGGTAAACTACAGGTCGATATAATCTTTTTTATATTTTTTTATTATTCACTTTTTATATTGTGTTTTTTATGTTTTTCAATTACTTTTTAAATGTATATAAGTGACATAAAAAAAATAGTGGTAAAGAGCGTAATTTTTTAATTTGTGCTTGCACTCTAACATTACTAGTTTAATGGATTCGTGCTGCCATTTTGTTTATTTGCTGTGTTTCTTAAATTCCTGGCATCAAATATTTTTTTTTCCTATTAAAATAAAAGGCAACATTTGTCTACCTGTTTGTACACGTATGAATAAATTCGTAATAAATTAAAAAACAGTTGAACCAATTTTCATACAATTTTGTCCCCTTTATAAAGTTTTGATCCATGAAAATTACAGGCTATAAAATATTGCAATATTTATTATTTATGGAAGCCACTCGAAAATGAATCCCAAAATTAAAAATTTAATGATGGGTCTGGCCATAAATAAATTAGAAGCTTTTGTAGCAAGGGTGCTTGCAACAACCAATTACGTTCCAAATTGAGTTATTTTTACCATGCGCGGGAAACATCAGGCGGGCAAAACCAGTGATTTATAAAGTGCGCTGGGTGATCGCGTTGCGGGGGGAGGTTCAAGCTGCGAAATGAATCAAAGTCCATTTGGTAGGTGCAATCAGTCAAGCATGGCTTCTTCCAAAAAATCGGAGCGCCAGGAAGCACTTTAAGGTCGTGCCAAATCCTTCTATCGAATTCTCGGCAGGAGCGATTTAGCCGATTCGGGTTTGGCGAACGTGGACATTTAGTTGTCGGGGCGGTGTGACAATCTCCCAAGTGTCGCAATCCGAGACTCTCGCCCTCCCCCCCCTTCTACGGCATGTGCGCCACGTAGCGTTCGGATTAAAAGTCACGTATGCCGTAGATTCCACGTGCGAGCGAAAAACGTTCTCCCCGATTCCGGTTTCCAGCGGAAAAGCAAGGTTCGCCGCATTCGGCCGAGCTTGATCCACAGGCAGACAACGTCTCGACAATAGACTAATCCTGTACGTCAATATTTATCTTACATTGGATTAAGGAGTTGGAGCTGTTACTCCAAGCAGCCCAACACCTAACCTTACCACCGCCAAACTAACCTATAAATGTCTACTACACTTCTATTCAGCCTGTTCTTTATATCGCCTTCCTAATACAATTGCGTTTCAGATTCTTTTTCTGTGTGCTATTGCGCTCGCAACCGGACAATATCAGAGCAACCAGCAAATTGGATGAGTGTTGACATTTTTCAACATTTACGGAAATATGCTTCATCCTTACCAGTTGTTAGAACTTTATTGCTAAAACAGATGCTTTAGGAGAAATTACTATTTCGTTTATAAGGAACTTTAAACACGATTTCAATGGGGTTCCTTTTTACGTTAATGTTAATTAATGCAATATCGTACTAATATTGATATTATTTAAGTATATGTAATGTCTACTTCCTATTACATTTTACTATTACATTTGAAAGCAATATATATCTATTTAAACTATTGTTAACAATTTTACAAACACCATTGGTCATCTAAGAATTTGTAAAAGCAACAATACAACTAACAGGTATCAATAAAAACTTCAAAACCGATGGACTTCGCAAAATGTACAACGATTAAAAATACTTACTGATTTATACATAAACTATTCAGCCTGTGTGCTCGAATTTTGCCAGAAGAAAAAATATCTTCGGGATGAGAAATGCAACGCAGCTGTCATTAAAGGCGAAACAAAGATTTTCGAATGGAACTGTGGGGGCGGCGATGGGGAGGAAGGGGTGGGGAGACGAATAGGATGGTTGTAGGGAGACACTCCAGCGGTATTGCTTTGGTTTGCTTTACAATTCAAAGGAGGTCTGCGACACTTTTTAAGTATTCAGGATGCGTCAGGCGGTTGGTGGAGGGTGACAGTAAGTGATGGTTTTCGGGAGGAGGATCCCTTCGAGGAGGAGAGAACAGAGAGGCGGAAGCCAAGCGGAGGATCCCAGCCACCAGAGAAGCACCACCACCGTCGTCACGCATACCCAGCACTCGTAATTGAAATCCACCTTTCGAAGTATGCCGATGTATTCTTCACGATAATCGTTCCCCTTTGTCGCTTTATCTCGGATCCTCTCTTTTCCCGGAATCTCTCTGAAGGACTCAATTCGCCAGTCACATCCCAACCAACAGCGAGCGAGCGAGCGCCAGTCTCCGGTATCGTTTAACTCCAAGAGGGAAATCTCCATTTCTTCTCAGGCCGAGCATTCGCTCAGGCAAATAATAAAATTGTACAGTGGCGCGACTGCCGTTTCTCTCGTACCAAGTGCCCGCCGAGAATGCGAGTATTCATATAGAGAGCGGAAAGCTTTATACGTCCGCCGTTCCACTGGATGAATCTTCTAAGGCTGAGGCGGGAAAAAGTGACACACCCCGACATATTAGACTGAAAGAGAACAATACGAATCCAGCACTGCTTCTTAAAATGGACCGAATCAGTTTTGTACGAGAGTACTTGATAAGACCTAACTGTGGCTAACGTACGAGTTAAATGCAAAATATTTTTCCGATATTATTTCTTATAACATCAACGACCTGTTTTTCAATTGGTGTTAATCGAAGAAAGAATTATACACCGATTATTTGTTTAAATAATGTCGTAAACACTAGCTGTTTTTAATAATTCGAGAAAGATTCAATGTCTTAACTAGAACGCCGCCAGTCAAAAAGTATTTGTATCTGCTCCATCTCTTCGTGTAACGCTAGCAAAGTTAATTTCTTGCCTTGCCAACGTTTGCCAACACTTAATAGACCAATGCGAATTTGAATAATGTTGTGGCATTGTTTGAATAATGAAAACAAAATTCGATTCGTTTCTTCCATTTATTGAGTATTGCATTTATATTAACTATTTGTATAATTATTTTTGTACGAGAGTACTTGATAAGACCTAACTGTGGTTAACGTACGAGTTAAATGCAAAATATTTATCGAATATTATTTCTTATAACATCGACGACCTGTTTTTCAATTGGTGTTAATCGAAGAAAGAATTATACACCGATTATTCGTTTAAATAATGTCGTAAACCCCAACTATTTTTAATAATTCGAAAAAGATTCAATGTCTTGCGAGAATGCGAGAATTGGTCGAATTTCACGATTATTACTAGGGGTTGGGAAAAGGCTCAGAAAAACCAAACAAAAAACATTATTTACATAATTCAAAAAGCAGCGTATTAAGGACGAAATAGAGAACAAAATAATGACACTAATTTTTCTATATTCATTGAAAACATTTAGATATTGTAAATGTGAAACATTTTGTTATTATAAGGTTCTCCTCCGGCACTAAAAGGGTTAAATATGAAATATGTATTATTTACTTTTCAAAACGGGACTAGATTGTCAAAATCCGTGTCAAGAATTGTTTCCCACAACTACGACAGTCAGTTTGAATTGGTGTTTGCGAAATCCGTGGAAATGGCGGACAAGTGCCAATGGAATGATTGTTTCATGTTGATCGTAGGAGGGAGCCCTGAGAAGTGGAGGTCCGGGGCCCGTCAAGGCTGGAAATCCAAAGCTCGGAAAGCGGACGTGAATAATACAGCGGCGTTCCAAGAAGGAGTGCTCGTTTGCGAGTCAGTAAAAGCGTTAGCGCACTTACGCCAGTGTTATTGACGCGGAGGGGAAAGAGTGTTGGCGGATAATTGTATTCCGTAGGCAGGCGGCGAGAGAGGCCAATTGGCTTGGGGGGTGCGCCAGCCAAAGCCACAAATATTGATGTCAAGCGCGCTAACAAGGATAACTGCAAAAACTCGAGTGGCTGCTTGGAGAGAACTCCCTTTCATGATTGCTCTTTGCGCCCCACTCGTAACAAACATTGTCTGCTCGGATCATCGTGTTGCCTAGCACGCGGCGGTTCGCGCGTCGCTAGCTCCGCCGAACCGCATTCCGGCCAGCCGGGCACAAATGTTTCCGACGTTTTCAGCGACGTCTACTCAATTTTCACGGAGACATTTCTCCCGGCGAATTTAGCCAATGGCAAGCGTGAGCGAACGCCCGAGCCTGCGAGACAAGCGTGAAATACGTAGAACTCGCATTCCGGGAACGAGGGGCCGCCGCGCTCGCTCGCCGGCGAAACGATAAAAATGTCGATACGTTTCCCGGAAGTCCGACCCGTAAGATGACACTGTCAGTAATTTAATCGCGCCCGGCGAGTTTCGTGCAGCGTCCATTTCACTCGCACAAAATAGATTTCTCGAAACTTAAGCTTTCACCGATGCTAATGATAAATGATTATAGTTACAATGATTCTCAGACATTTTTTCTCCCTTCTAATTCGATTCTTATTTATATTAACTCTTTGAGGCATAGGATTTTAGAGAATAAATAAACCCATATTGCACAGAGATTTTGTTGCATTTTAAATTAAACAAAAGGCTAACTATTAACTTATAAGCATGCAGCTGTTGCAATATTACGAGATGGGTCTAAAAATGTCCCACTGTGCATTATCGTATATTAGAAAGGTCGGACATTTTTAATCCCACTGTGCTCCAAAGAGTTAACAGACATATATAATTACGTCGACAAATGTATATACGTAAAGCCTGGTTTTCGAACTGCACACATATTTGTACATGATACAATAAATGTTTTTGGCATTAACCAGAGAAAACTTTATATAATCTCACAAAATACTATAAATTATAAGTTATAAAATGCTTCAATATATATTACTTGTTATAGGATGTTAAAAGTAACTTCAAAATCTCACAAGATTGAAAGATCAAGTTATACATTCTTCAAAAATTCTTGCAACAATTTATTATTCTTTAAATTATATTATTAAGGTGCACATGAAATATCATCAAGATCAATCTAGATAAGTATTAAATATCAAAACCATTAGATTTGTTCACTCTTATTTCTCATTTCTAGAGCATTCTAATTTATGTAATTTTGAATAAATTGCATTGAAATATATATTTGATCGTATAAATCAGTTTTCTCTTGTCAAGTTTAAAATTAAATTTTGTATAATTGAGAAGCAATCATGCTTAATAAAATTTCTAGATTGTAACCATCCTGTATAATTTAGCGTATAATTAAGAGTAGACAATCGGCGGCGAGTGAATAATCCTGTACTTGTGGTTCCGGGTTTAAGGTACCACATACAAGTAAATGAGCCAAAAAAATCAAATTTTCCCCAAATAATTGTGTTAATAATGCTGTATGATGTAGGAATTGACGACTTTATGTAAGTATGACGAAGTTTGAAACTTTTTGATGTATTACGTAAAAAGATACGAAAGATATTTTCTAAACTTCAAACACGTTTTTCTCGGAACACTGTTTGTGGGTGCGGTAACCAGCATAACTAATTCATCATTGAACGGATCAAGCTGAAAATTGAATCAGATTTTCTTAATAGGGTTAGCTACTGTACTACGCAGCGTTTTTTTGCATACCTATCTCAGTTTTTTTGTTTCTATATAAAATGCTCATTCTTATAGAAAAAAACGATCTGATAACTATAAATAGCCATATGTTCCGCACAAAATGAAACTTAAAAGATCTTAAATAAAGAGCACTTGTTTATTCGTTTCAGATGAAAAATGGTGGAGCTACACTGGTTACCGCAGCCATGTTTCATTCACTATGACATCACGAAAGTTGCTGTGGCACGCCATCTACTGCAAGGATTGTAAACAAATTTACAGAATATATAGTTTACAATATGTACTTTAATATGTAAATCATACTTTTCCCGACAAAAATTGATTTGTAAGAGAAAAAAATCGCATTTTGGTAGCGTTTTTTAGTATTTTACTTGTATCTTAACTAACATAAGAGGAGGTCTACGTTGCACAATCGACGCTGGTGTTCCAGGCGCTACAGAACGCGCCGCCTGTCTTCGATGGATCTCGTTCAATCCTCATCTCCGTGGAATCCGGATCTAATCCTTTTTCGATTCCGCCTCGATTCCTCGGTCGACTCAACAAGTTTACAAGCAATCTCAGCGTGCCGCGCCTAGGAAAACTAACGGGCCGTTCGGGAAGGGAAGGTAAGCCGGGAATACGAGACTATCAGCCGGAGGCCTCCCGGGTCCACTTATCAATGCCCCACATAAAGCACCAGCTGAAGATAGTATCAGGCTATTGCCATCACCACAGCTCCGATCGACGAAGAAGCCACCAACATTACTATCACTGTCAACTCGAAAGTTTTAAGAACAGAAAGAGATAAGAAAGAGAAGAGCATTATAAAGTTTATTTGGAATTATATGACAATCATAAATCATCCTGCAAATCATTCTAGAATTACTGACAACTAAGCAATATGAATTTTAAATCTAAAAAGAAGAATATGAAAAACATTAAAAAATTGAATCTTTAAACAAAGTACTTACAACAAAATACTGTTCCTATAATACTTTTTATCAAAATAGTAAAATATGTTTAGATGGTAAAATTTAAAGTCAGTTTAATTACAAAGCTCAGCTTTGTAATTCATTTTAATTCATTAATGATGTTGAGACGAAATTTGATTCATTTTAAATATATTATCGACATTACTACAGCTATGACAAAAATGCAGATATTTTCCAATGACCCATCCGCGCTTCAAAAGTTCAACGACCTTAGTTTCAATTAACATTGCCTCGAGTATTTCTGTTTTAATTCCCGGGAAAAGCTAAAGCTCTTACAGTAAACATTCAAAGTCGTTACAGAGCTCTCTTTGCCGAGTTCGTACTAATGAAACATTTTAATAAACATTCCGCATAAGGAGAAGCGTAGCACACACGTACCCGCGAGCTTCGTATTCTAAAGTAAGCCGGCTCCTGATTTCAAATCGTCGAAGTGGCGGAGAGAAAAATCGTCAGAGATACACACACAGACACACAGTCACAGATATTCCAGCGGCCATCAGGTTGGACAAAAGTGAATAGCCCTTGCAAGAAAGGAGCGGAGGGCAAAAGGGGTTGAGGGGGTTGGGCGACGGGAAGGGGTGGTAACAGTAGGGTTTGCTCGTACGCTCAACGGGAAGCAGTGTTGGAACGTAATTGCATTTGCATTTTCACCGGAGCGGTCTGGTAGCTTACTTACGGCTCCGCGAGTCGCCTCAGTCGCTCTATTGGTCGCCGCTGGGAAAATGGTGCGGCGCCACCGTCGCCGGCCACTTCAAGCGAATGCAAAAAAACGGAGGGAAAAGGAGAGGCGACGTGGAGGAGGAGATCGGCGGACACGCGGCAGTGGGGAGAAATATTCGGGCCAGGACTCCGGCCCGCCGAGAGACTAACTACTCTACGAAATTACGTGAAGAGGCCTCGGCCTCTCCTTCGCACTTCCACGCCATGACGAGGTTAGAGCTCGTGCCTGGAATTTTCCCTTTCGTTCTCAAGCCAGGCTGCCCCCGCTCTTTCCTTGTCGCACCGGCGCGGCCTGCAGAGCTGACTGCCAAACCCTTAACGAACCGGCAAAATTCGTCACGGAGACAAGGCCACGTCGGGAACAAACACCCGGCCTGGCGCTTGCCTTCCTTCCTTGCCACCCGCCCCCACCGTCTTCGCCAGCTGGGAACGATTCAACTATGTACATGCTTTGCCTTCCGTTACTGCTTCTCGTGGATTCCTCGAATCAAATTTTGGTGGTTGAGTTATTTCGCATAAAGTGGATTATTTCGGAATGAAAGTAGAAGATTGAATTTCGATGTAGAAAAGGGCTGTACACATGTCTGTTCTGTTTCATGTCTGGTTTCCTTCTGATAAAAGAATTTTGTAGATAGTTGCAAACGATTGAATTTTTCTGGAACGCTTTTCCACTCTGACTTTCCAGAATTTTCTTGAACATTTTTAAATATATTCGTCGCGTCAATGTAATCTTGAATAAAATCAGCTTGTGGTTAAGACTACAATTAAGTATCTATATTTGTAGGTGTTTAACATTTTATAATATTATATTTTATACACTTATTCTTTTGATTCTGATGCAAGCAGTGCGTAATTAAACAAACATATTTATAATTTTATACCGGTAAAAATTTAAAGGTGTCAGTCAAAGCAAACTGTACATTAAAGGAACTGATTACTTATTCGACTGACGAACATAACAGGTCACAGCCATAGCAGGGTCAATACTTGTTCTGTCCAACGAAAATTGCGATACTTATGACTGTTGCATAATTCTTGCTACTTTGTGTACCTCTAATAGTCAAATTCAAAGCATAAATAATAGCAAACAGATTTAAAAGCTCCAGCGCAAAATAAATTCTTTACTTGGTATTAACGATTAAAGGGGAACAGATATTTATTTGATTAACTGAACATAAGAATTCGCAACAATAAAAAGGTCGATACTCGCGACGTCCAATGAAAATCGTGATACTTGAGCCAGTCATACAGGAGGGAAGCATTGCAAGAGACGTCCGTACTATGTGTACTATCTAGAGCATCATAGGTCGCATGCCCACACACTGACAGGGACACTACTAATTCCAGTGGCGTAACGGGGCAGCTTTTGTACCGTAGCGGCATTTCTTCGCAAAGCAATTGGAGTGTGGGAGAAAAGGGCATCGGGACGCCGACGGCAGCGACAACGGGCGAGCAGATATCCCGGCAGCACTTACTTCAACACCAAATGAAGTTTGTATTATGCAAGGGAGCCTTGAGTGGCGCTGGGCCGGAAGTCGACTGCAGCGCCACGTAATGAGCTACCGCAAGGTGTACATGGACTTGGAAATTTCCTTTTTCCGGAGTGTGTGATTTCAGTACATGGCAGTGTTCGCAGCGCACTCCGCCGGCATTACGACACGCACGCCTCCTCTCGCCAGGTGTATTATCTTAGCAAGGCCACAGCTGCGCTCTGCTGTTGCTTCCGGTCAAAAAATCTTTAAAGCTCGCGAAGAGCAGCTGAGCCGCTGCCGGCGCGGCGCGGCGCGGCGCGGTGCAGCTAAATCTTGGAAAGCGTAGCCGGGAGTTCTATAATTAAGCGTTTAAGACCCTCCGCTCCTATCAGCGGCTGAAACTTTCCAGGCTTCCATAATCTGATTAAAAGGACGCCCTTAATGAGTAGGGCGCATCGTACACATTTTCTAAAAGCGACCACTCTACCGGCTGAACGACTAATGGCGTTATTCGAACGATTATTCCTTTGAGACACGGATCCCGTATTTAACTCGCGGGTTAACCTAGAATTGAACTTTCTTCGTGTTTGGTCTCTTACATTGGTCGTTGATTATGCTCAGAGGGAATGAGACTTTAGCGGAGATTACGCCCGGAGCACAGAAATTGAGAGTTAATTTCAACATCTTATGGAAAAATGTAAAGAACACTTTTAAGATATATTATACATTAATTTCACTAATCTTCTGCTCAAAATTACAAAATTATTGCCATGGATGTATGCATGGATGTACTGCACCCTTTGTAGGTTAGATACTTTCTATCTTAAAGAGAAAACACAATTTTTTTCTACAAAGTACGTACTTAAAGCTAGCGAAAAACGGGGACGACTTGCAAAAATTTAGTTTGTAACGAAACGGCAGCATTTTAAACTAAAAAATAGCTATAAAAGTACAGTGGATTTCAAGGGTAAAAAGAAATTTTTGACATTGAAAAGCTGACGTTTCGCTAAAAATTAACATTTTGAAATTCATCCATGTGATGATAAAACTGAAAGAGTTAAGGTAGTTATTTTTACGAGGTCCTATAAATGTGCGGTGTTTGAGTAGAATGTGACCCGTCTGACTGCCTCTTCTCAAGTAAAAGCTGATTGAGAAAACTGATGTTGATTGAGCTGAATATTTCGAACCATTGCAAACAGTGATTCATGTTGTTTAATTCACTAGTGATAATAATATTATTTATTTAATATATAAAAATGGAAATTTGTGTACTTCATAACATTTTGATAGCATATAAACGTTTTGCGGCGACTGAAGGGATTAAAGGGAGATTGTTATTTTCGAAGAATCCTCTGGACGCAAAAGGAGTCTGACTAGGATGCGACCGGTTTAAGCCTCTCTTCTCAAATGAAAGCCAATATTGATCTAGACAGGTTTTATCTCTTAGGTTATACGTTGATTAGCCAGCGGTGGAAGTGAGATCGAAGCCCGGGACGTAGCTTCTGCCTTCGGGGTTCATTGTTTTCGTGCACTCGAGCGACGCGCGTTTCCTGTTCTCGTTGCCGGGGTAATTCGTTATCGTGCGATTAGCACGAGCATGCGAGCTTAATTCGAGCTAAGCTGCAGGAAAAGTTCGTTCGGCTAATGAAGACCGATTGCCACGCGGCGAGAACTCGGGCGTGAGCTTCCATCGTCCCTCTAATTGGATTAAAGAAAATAATTCTCATTCCCGTGGAATTTACCGCCGCAGGCGTCCCGGCGCGCGCGCGCTCCCTACGAAAACGTATGCTAATTTTTGCTAATGCAAGCGTTCCCTTCCTTGCGCTCCTCTCTATTTTCAAACGTTCCGTTTGATACTCTCCTAAGTGCAGCCAGTGTTTACGACCATTGTGCAATTAATTTTCCTAATTGCAATTATGTCGTTAAGATTCCTCCCGTCAATATTGGATGTACCAAGCTTTTTGCGCCACCATAAAGTTTTTGTGGAACTCTTAACCCTTTGGACGTTTATATCTGTAATTTATACACATTGATTCTGATCATGTATACAAATTTAATTATGTATGTAGATTCGGAAAACTTATGCAAAATAAAGAACATTTACAATCTGAAAAATGAACTATGCGTGTAACTATAAAATGAAATATTTATTTTATATTTGTGGAAAAATAAAACGCACGTGCTTGATGCAATAATTTATACCAGACTTGATTTTCGTAGATGCAGTTCAAACAACAATAATATATAAAATGTCCAACACCATTGAGAAAATTTCGTATGTTATAAAAATTATAATTTCATAATGATTCCACACAAAGAAGAAAAGTGTGGTTAGAAATGATTTAACGGAAAACGAATCACTCTGTTTTTATTAATATCTATCGAACATATAGGTTAGTTTGGATTCTATTAGAGCTTTTCTTGCGCAGTCAAGACATGTACCGAGCGCGACCGTAAAGTTCGATTCCGTTGTATTGCGAGCGGCACGCGCGCTGCGAACTGCAAAGGTAGAAAGGGCCGGAGCGCTCTCGCAGGGTCTCAAATAGAGGTTAGGACAAGTTAGTTTCGGGTTCAGGATTACTTGGGCGAGTTCGACGCGTTGATTCCGCCGGCGCGGCGGCGAGAGTGGAGCGCAGCGCGCGTGCGAGTTGTTGTCACCGCATGCACTTCCGCCAGCGGAGTGCTTGCAAAAGTTAATTGGAATAAGAAGGATCCGCGCGCGCGCGGCTGACACTGGAAATCAGAATCTCAAGTCGCAACCGGCGCGGCGCTGCTGGTTGCTTCGCCCCCCTCCTCCCTCCTCCCAGTAATCCAACAGGCACTTGTAACACAGCGGGAGTGCGAGACGCGCAAAAGTCCAACTCCAACTGCGAGCGATCAATTGTTGCCAACAAGTTTCCAACGTTCTTTGTGGAACTTTGCAACGGGGGACCCTCGAATTGAGATCGATGCGACGCGAATGCACACTGTGACCCCAAAGTCCTTCGAAGGACTCTGCTTCTCTTTAGAAACTACTGTTTTGGGGCTATTTTATTTATACTTGTTAAATATCTTTTGCCAGCACACAGTTGCCGATTTGGGCCTAAAATGTGCGCATCTAACTTTATGTTCGAAAAAAATTAAGGAAACAGGAATTTAAAATTAACATTAAATTCTGGACAATTTAAAGCACAAAAAGTGTCAGTAAACTTTTTTTAAATTTCCAATTGTTTTGGTGATATGAGACTTTTAACTTTGGGAATTTTAACTTTCTTTGCTAATTGTGCATCACATTGTTTCCTGGTAATTTACTTTTTCTCTGAAAATAGACTTTTTCCCGCGTATTTTGACGTATAATTCATCTGTGGAGAATTGCGGATACTTGTGTTATAAATTAATACGCTTATATAATTATGTTTCAATAAATAACATATTATATAAAACTCACATTATCACCAAAACAATTTGAAATTACAAAATTGTTTACTAATATTTTTTGTACTTTAGATTGGTCAGAATAAGGATATACTGATAAAGTTTCATTCCTATTTCCTTGATTGTTTTTAACTGTAACGTAAGATGCGCGCATTGTAGATTCAAACTGGCCACTATGTGGGAACACATTAATGTTAGAAAGCGTCAGTTTCAACTTGACACGTTCACGACGGGCTGTAACACCGGTGGTACATTCACATTTGTCCGAAGAGGCAGAATGCGCCACCTGCGGTACATGAATTATTGCCACATCATAGCAGTTAAGAAGCTAATTACTGTAATTAACAAATTTGTACTGCAATTCGTGCAAAGATGTAAATTCGAAAGTTCAGTGTATGTGTTGTCAATATTAGATTCTTTCGCTGATGTACTCTCATCCGAAGTTTAATATTAGAACATCGCCTCTGAAATATATTTAATAAGAATAAATAAGATAGAAATTATTTGAAATTGTTAATATATTTTTGTGTTACTTATTTTCTCTGGTATTGTCCAGCAAGTATCAAAAAAAGTCTTTGAAGTTTGAAGTAAAACTTAGTATTGCTATATTCATTAACACTAGATTTACGGATGTTTCTCTATACCTCCCTTTATGGACACTTGTTTTCATCAAAAAAGCTATTAATTTAATTTAAAGAGAATTACAATCTTAATAGACATAATACAAGTTTATTAAATCTGTCAGAATTACATAAATAAATGTCGGTATAAATTGGGAGAAAAATTAATAAGCTTTGTTATTTTGCTACTCAAATTCGAAATCCATAAAAATGACGGGTACCGTAAACCTAGTGTTAAATAACACCCGTAAAACAACAAATTTTTACGTGTTTCTTAATGCCTCTAAAACAAATATCAGACAAATAAGATGAAAATACGTACGCTATTCAAATCTTAAGTTTATTCTATAATTATTGGACAACAAATACCGCTTTTTCGTTATACAAACGTTGATCATAAACATTTTAATCGTCTGCTTTTCGAAGTCGGTTAAAAATAGATCGCAAATACTTTTTCCAGCGGTTGTATAAAAATGTAAATCCACGCGTCGCTGGCGTAGGAATAGAAAGGAATGTAACAGCAGACGCGTTTTGTCCCAGAGATTGATCGGCGTTAAACATCGAATCAATCACCGGAATGCCGTAGAACATTTTTGAGCGAACTTCTATGAACTCAGCTATGTTGAATTTCAGTGGACTATCTCGACGAAGGCAGAGACGACAATTCTTGAGCTAAATCGGCGTTCGCGTCGACATTTAATTTCCCGTCTCGCGGGAAAACGTAAATTCAGCGTGGAAACGCCGAGAATGTTTCCCCATATATCTTGCACTCTGACAGAAAAGATAATCGCGGCAGTTCACTGGCGACTTCGATGACTGCCTTCGCCTTCTCCACTTATCACCTTCGAACATAATGCGACGCCGAAGATCTTCAAGGAAAAGAAGAACTCGATCTTTTTCAAATAATTCACTTTTAAGTCTACCATTTTAATTAATTGCTTTTATAACCCTCGAAGAGAACAAAGAAACTAATCGTTTAACGTTTAAGAAACGTGCAAAGCAAATGAAAAGCATAAGAAACTACGATATTGTTAATAATGTTGCATTATACATAATGCCACGTTTTTAACCTCTCAGTTACAGCTGAATTTTACCCGGGGTTGTTTCTCTGAACGGCAGAGATCGACGCGAATTACGCGTAAACAAAAGCCGCCATAGTGGTGCTTCATAATATAAGAAGATACCCGCGAAAGCCACTATAGTGGCGCATTGTACCTGACAATGAGAGGTTAATCATTGCGCGTAACAAGAAAATGTAAGTAACTCGCCGTTTACGGAGGATTTCTTATGTACCTATCTCAATTTTGTGCACAGACAGAATCGTACATTTTCTTGCAAGAAGAACATAATTATACACTATTAATTTACACACGAAACTGACAAATAGAAAATGAATGCTTCTCCATCAGTGGTTCATAACCTAAAATACGCAGAACAGAAACAATGCTTCCCAATGCATCACCGCTCGCCACATTGTTTATTTTGTTTTTGACTGTTATTTTCTTGAAGAAAACTTAATTCAATATTCTATTATGTTCAGATTTATTACTGCAGTAATGACTGTAGTGAGTGAAGTCAATTTACCATTATTAATGTTTATATTACTATTGCGTAAAATTGACGCGTATTTATGGAAGTAGGTGTATCACATAAAGCATTTCAAAATTAGAAGGTTTCGAAGAAATTAAAATCGATATATGTTTGTCTGGTTAAGTCGATAAAAGTCAGCACAAATGCCAAAAAAAAGTCCTCGTAAAATTCTAAATGCATCAAAAGAACGTGTTCCGTAAATGACGTGTTAATTTCAAAAAATGAACAAAAGTTGATTTCCTTTTCATTATTCAGCCGTACAAATAGAATTAGTTACGAAATTCTTGGTTTATAAGGTTAGGCGGGCGGTATTAGTCTCGGGAATGCCATTAAGCGACCGACATAGGATTACGCGATATCTCGTCCTGTGTCACGAAGAGGTTAACTGCCTTCATTGCTACTTCAAATTATGTGCATTTATGGATGACGCGGTTCCTTTTTAACCTAAAAATTCTGACCGAGTAAAAGTGGAAGCTTTTTCTCGATTGGCAGAAACTCCTATTATACAACACACACACTCTACAGCAAATTGAATTTTTCAAACTGGGAGAGAGCAAGGATTATTAAATTTGATGCAACTAAATAGCCAATTTACTGTCGTAAGTGTAGTTGCGCATCACACTTTGGCACATCAATTTTGTTAAATAATAAATTGTGCTTGTTTCAGTTCTCGCAGCTTCGTCGTAAAAAGTACGTTTCCTGGTATATTTTCACTTTTTTTCATTGGAACATCAAAGAGTCATTAATATCTTTTGTGTATTTAGTATCTGATCATTGCTGCACAGTCATTCTATCGTGTATTCACTTGCAAATAAAAACGACGTTCCTCGAATGACGTAAAAAAGTATCTTTAAGTCAGTCGTTGTACAGAAATGAAAAATAACAAACGTTAATGTAACACAATCATTGAAGTCATTGTCACTTCCTTCTTCTCGAATATTAACCCTTACATCTACTTTACTAAATGTGACTTGACATTAATTTCGTTCACAGATACTCCTATGTCGAGTTCGATCAAGAGAAATTTCTTAAATATTATAACTCAGTAATACTCGAATGCTATTTTTAACATAAGTTGGCAAAGAAATTGTTTAAATTAGTACGTATCAATCAATTGTCTTTTGAAGTACATTTCAAATAAAGCACCTAAAATTATAGGACGTTACTAGAATGAAAATAGAAGAAGAATTATAAGTGTAATCAGTTAAATTTCACATTTGAATTCCACGAAAAACGCTTAGAAATAATAAGTGGAAATTCACAATATAAAAAAAAGTACAAATATGGAAATACTGAAGATGAATTATGGCAATCTACGTGCGATGTTTCAAAAATGCAAACATTGGAAATTTTAAACTGAATGGTATATTTTATTGAACAATTAAAACGTGTGTCCTTAATGGCCACTCTTCATAATTCGTCCATCTCCGTAATAAATATCAAATAACATAAAAACATGCTCAACAGCAACCAGTTTCGCATTTCGAAATAGCGTGAAATTACATCAGTGATTGCGAATGTATCGAAGTTCTGCTGTTTCCGATACAAGTAACAACATTTTCGATTTGAAGTTTCGAATTGTAGAAAATACTCGGATAACAATTATTGCTTTCTTCCTCGGCTGCTTCCGAAGCATTGTGGCCCCATTTGAAATTGCACTTGAGCCGCATGTTTAATACTTTCAACAAGTGAAATCCGAGCAACTGGTCCCACGAGAGTTCGAGTTAAGATAGCGGAAGTAAAACCCCAGTGAGCTGGGGAACAATTAAAGTTAAGGGATGAGGTCAACGTTCTTACTGCTGCAGACAGACGACCCACTTTTTACTCCAACTGCTTCGCAGACGGCCGGAAACTTCTACGAAACTTCCGTGGTTTTCAAAAGGAAAATTGCCTCCTCCAACGCGATATGTGCAGTTGGCTTATGTTACCCGCTGAGAATCATAATTATCGACGTAGAAACATTCGGCCACCGCTAAATGAAAATTAAACTTTCTCGTTTCGAAGAGAAATTTATAATATTTGAGGAAAAAGTATTCGTTCAACGAGTTTAATTAATACGTAGAATGCTGAGGTTTATAATTAATGCTTGTGCAACAACAAAATTATAGAAGTTCTTTGATGGATCTGAAATTCGAAAAGTGTAAGTATTATCATATTGTTTATTTCATATTCGGTTTAAAGCGTTTTAATTCACCAAAGGGTCAATTTTCGACTATCTATTAGAATCTTCGACACGCGAATGTCGTCAAAATTTATGTACATTTTGCAAACAGTCAAAACAACCCTTTGTTTGATATAAAAAGAGATATTGGATTTGTATAATTAACTATGAATAATATTTCGAGGAGTCAGAAAAAGTTTTATAAATTAAAACCTTTTAAAAGTAAGATATACGCATGGAAAGATATTATACAGGTCTTTTGACGCGGTTGGTAGCTTCAGAGTTAAAATACAATCATCATTCTCTACAATGTGGAAAGTCTCAGAATGAAAGAGACTGGGGAAATAAATGGGATGGTCTAAGTTGAATCGCAAGAGGAGAAATGACACACATTCGCACATGCTTCGTGCCCATCTTCCCCGTCGCTCCACTTTTGCACGCAATCAAGGAAATTTGTGGCAATTTATAAAAATGCGAGAATTAAAAGTTTTAAAGCTCTATTGCAAGCTCCAATCCTGATTATCTCGAGCGAGGGAAATTTTAATATCCTCGAGGAAGATGAGCTTCGGAAAGAAATTGTTTGTGGAAAAGTTGGATTTAATGGTGCAACTAGAGAGGCAATAATAAAACTCGCCTTTCCGCCGGAAGTAAATCATAGCTTTGAGTTTAAAGTAGCCTCTTCTCCACTCTTTGTCAGATATCTCTCTTTTGACGTGGCGTTCTTGTGCATGCCGTGTGTCTCGGCTTTTCCCTACGACTTTGTTCTTCTCCTCCTGCCAAGTTCTCTGTTGCATTCGATGTACCATAGCTATGACCATTCTCCCATGACAAACATGAAACATGTTACTCATTTTCTGAGAAAGGAAACTTGTAGTCTGAAAAACTATTAGAAAAGTGCTTTGATGTTCTTCGTTCCTTAAGAGTATTCGAGAAATGTAGCTGTCATCAAACAATTGACTATCGACAGAACGTCGATATGACAAGTCGTGGAAAGTGTTTTGTCGTAATCATCGAAGTCATTGTCATTTCTTTCTTCCAGAATATTAACACTTACAACTCCTTCAATAATATTCCAACGCTGTTTTTAACATAATTTGGCAAGAAATTCTTTAAATTGATGCCTAACTTTTTGAAGTACATTTCAAATAAAGCACCTAGGTACATTGATATTGTTCATTTATTAAGAATGTTCAAGAAATCTTATCATGAAACAGTTGACTATAAAACAAAATGTATCTGAGAGATAATAAAATACTTTCAATTGTCGTTAAAACTTCACTGTTTTATTATAACTTCCAGAAAAAGAAACGCTAACATATAGTTATACAAAATCAATATAATTTATATAAAAAGACAGAAAAATGATGCATAAACTTTGCTAAGATTGAAGTGACAGATATTACACCCAGAGTAACAAGCAGTTTTATTAATACTCAGTTTGACAACTAACCATCAACAAATCATATTAGAACAATAGCATACTTCGATGTTCCACCAAAACGTCAATTTATAAAATAATTCAGAGGGCAAAAAGAAATAAAAAGCACTTCGTATTATCTTAAAAACATGCCACAGTAAAAAGAGAAAAATCACATGAAAGGAGAGTGAAATACCTAAATCAAAGAGACACAGCTAATGATGTAGGATTACTTCGTGAGGAGCACTTTCTGAGCGAAGTGAAGCTTACTTTGCCAGTGACTCCATGTAATCTGCTTAAATCTTCAAATGGGGAGCAGGCTTTGCCAAGAATGAAGTGGCTAATGCAGATCCGAAATAAGATGTTTTGTCGATAGTCAAACAATTGATGACAGAACGTACCAGAAACATGATAAAACACTGTCAATTCTATTTTACATTAAATAATCTGCAGAAGAAGATTCATCAAAATATAACACAAACACACCACGATTTAATAAACAAAAAAAACACACCATCATAAAAAGATATAAAAAATGTTATGGAAAGAGAGTGAAATATCAAAATCCAAGAGATAGGTCTAATAATGCAGGATTACTTCTTGAAGAGGACTCCTTGAGCAAAGTGAAGTTTGCTTTGCCACCGAGTCCATGTAATCTGATTAAATCCTCAAATGGCGAACAGGCTTTACCAAGTATGGAGTGGCTAATGCAGATCCGAAATAAGATGTTTCGTCGATAGTCAAACAATTGATGACAGAACGTACCAAAAACATAATAAAACACTGTCAATTCCATTTTACATTAAATAATCCGCAGAACAAGAATCATCAAAATATAACACAAACATTGTATATTGTCTCACAAACACACCATGCTTTAATAAACCAAAACAATAGACACCATCATAAAAAAATATTAAAAATGTTATGGAAAGAGAGTGAAATATCAAAATCCAAGAGATAGGTCTAATAATTTGGGATTACTTCCTGAAGAGGACTCCTTGAGCAAAGTGAAGTTTGCTTTGTCACCGAGTCCATGTAATCTGATTAAATCCTCAAATGGCGAACAAGCTTTACCAAGAATGGAGTGGCCGATGATACATCCGGAATGAGAAGATTCGTCGCGGAGAATAAAAAAGCGAGGGCACACACGGGGCTGCCGCTTTTACTTTTGCACTCGGTCAGTGGAATATCAGAGGAGAATATCTCTTGTTTCCAGGGGAGACCTTTTCCCCTGATGGACTCGTTATAAGGGTAACAGGGTGCTCTTTGAATCTCAACGAGCGAGCTATCCACGGGCTTCTTCAGCTTCACGCTCCGAGAAATTGGAGGGAAGCTAATGCAGAATGCCACCACCAGGGGGATCGCCGGATTACGTGAGAATGCGCAGCCCGACATTCGATCTTCATTAGTTTCGTGGAGAATAAGTGGACGCCTGTCACGGCACAGTGGAAATGACGCATAATCTCTAAAACAACTGTCCACTCCGCTGAGGCGAACCCGTTGAAGGTGAGTGTATGTACAGTGTGATTTAGTTGCCTTTGAATCGCCATGGTTGCATATACACCGCTGCATATGGGAAAATTAACAATAATCTCGAACTTTTAATTATGAATGAGTGTTCTTTAACTCATCTCATCAGTTAATATATAACGAGAGAAAGTTTGAAAGCATACTCGAGAATTTAAAAATTGACAATGTGTTCAATACTCGTATTTTACTGTTAATAATATTTTGTACTTATTATAGTCTTAATTTGTAAAACAAGCATTCACTCTGCGAACACGAATCCGTTGAAAATATTACTCAATTGATTGGGATTATTCTTTCACCATTGGAAGATATATTTCTCCAAACGGTCATATTAATTTATTGGCAACTCAACAATTTCAAAAGAAATGGAAGGCCGAATTAAACATCGCTAGAAACTTTTCACAACAATCTATTATTTTTTAAATTCAATTATTATGACATGTAATTTATATCAACATTGAAGACAATTGCAAACAGTTCAGTGTGAAATAAGAATTTCTCTCTCGAGCATAACTGTGCGGTGAATTTAGGTTAGAGACATCTGGGACTTGCAGGCTCCGCCATATTAAAACAGTAACTACTGCGCGGCATGCTACCTATTCAGTAGTATTGCGGCACCGTGGTCAGACGTTAGGGATCGGATATGGGTCAAAGACTGCAATTTAAATCGCCTGTATTTTATATACAATGTACATAATATAACGTAAATGTAGTTATTTATATTTGGAGCAGTGAAACATCAACGTAGTTCACATAAGTTTACTTATCATAATTTGTCTTTATTACAATTAATACACTTAATATTCTGCAAGGATGACAAAGTTTTGACTGTGTAAGTCATTTAAATTTCTGTACGTTACTTTTCTTCTGTTTTCAAATATATAACACGGAATGATTAAATATATCGCGGTGATTAAATACTGACTGCATTAAACGTATATCTAATAAAAAGTGGGATACGACTCAGTTGATGCAAAAGGAATCGACTCACCCCGTACATGCATTGGTGTCCATGCTAACCGGTGTTTGCAAGGGCGATTTCGAATCAAAGGGTTGCAGAAGCACACTGCGAAACACCACAGAGTAGAGGCAATAGGTGGCACTTAATGCGCGCATAAAGCAGTCCTAGTCAAGAATGGAGGGGATAAAGAGTATTGTGTTTGCACCGGTAGATAGCGGATCGCCATCGCATTTCTGATACGCCCCAGCTATACTTACTAAATATCTCTCGTTTTGAAAAGGAGTTAATATACTTTGTAATACTTAGTAAGTATAAATAAAACAACAATTACTTTGTATTGTTTATCGTATTTTTATGTTACCTATTGTGTATGATTAGGTAACACAATAGGTAACAACAATTTTATTTCCTTTAAATACTACAATAAAAATACTAAAATACTAAATACTAAATATAAAAAATACTAAACAAAAATACTAAAAAAAACTCTTGGTGCTTAAAAATATTCAAAAGTGTATTAAAATAAATGGACCATTTGCATAAAACAGAAAGCAATGTAAGAATAGGCAATTTTTGCATCGAAAATTAAGTGATGTTAAACATCATAGACATAAGAGACCTGATATGCACCGCAAACTGCAGTTTAAAGTATCGATATTATATATAAAATGCACATAAGGGAGATGTATGTCTGATAAAAAGTGGAATAGGACTCCGTCGATGCAAAGGCAAGCAACTCACCCGGCAAATGCACTCGTGTCCACGCTAACCTGTGTTTGCAAGGGCGATTCCGAATCAAAGGGCTGTATAGACAGAGTGTGCAACTCGACAGTGGAGCGAGGCAATAGGTGGCACTTAATGGGCGCATAAAGTAGTCCTAGTCAAGAGTAGAGTGGATAAAGAGTATTGTGCCTGCGCCGCGCCGGTAGATAGTGGGTCGCAATCACATTTCTGATGCGCGCGTGTCGAGTGGGATGTACACCTAACCTAAACGAATGCGGGGATCGCTCGGGCTCTTCAGCGGTGCGGCGTAAATTCTTTTCTCCGGGATTACAAGAAGAGGCGGCAGGCGGGCGGGCGGGCGGCTTCTCTGATCCGTCTGCGAATTACAGGGTGAAAGAGCCCGGCTAGCAGTCGAAGATCAAAAGGAGGCTTGGCCTTAGCCTGCTCGGTGCGCTGCGCGTAATGAAGCCACTGTTTTCACACAGTGCCTTTCACTGCCATTCAGAGCTGCCGGCATATACGTTACGGTGATCACGGCCGCAGCGCCCTCCCAACCCCCTTCGCCCTTCCCTTCCCTTCCCCTCCAGGCGCTGCGGCCTGGCCCCGCAACACTCTTTTTTTTTGCGCGCGCACGGAGCAAAGCGCAAAGGGAGCGAATTTGTTGGATCGGCGCACCATGGCCATTTCCATCGAAATTGCCCGACATTTGTGCTCGCCTGCTCCAGACTTCGCCCTCCCCACCACGCCCGCTATCAAAGGCCTATCACTGACTACCACTAACTGCGCAACCCTTTTTCGACGTCACTTAGAAGTGCTCGCCTCCGGCGCTACCCTCGCCTCTCACTGAATATATTTCCATTCGCACCATTTTTTTCGAATGAATGCTCGCCTGTTCCATTTCTGAGTTTGTTTTGAGGTTATGTACTGTACAACCCCTGCTCGACTTTATACAGGGTCGAATTTAGTTTTTCATTATTTTGCTGTCTTTTAGGTTATGAGGATTTATGTTTAAGTATATCGGTTGTCAACAAGTTGTTGATATAAGTTGACACTAGTCGATAGGAGCCAATTGACTCTGAAGAGATCAAGTCAAGGATGGAAAGCCGATGAAAGGGCTTACACTTCTCCTCTTTACTAGAAGTTCTCTATCACCAACAGGTTGACAGGTGCCACGCGCAGAAGTAATATTAAAAATTAAAGATACAGATGGCTATTTTATTATAAAAGGCCTATCACTAATTAACTGCGCAACCCCTTTTCAACATCACTTGAAACTGTTGACCTGCGGCGCTAACCTCACTTCTTAGTAAATATGTTTTTATTCGTCGAAATTTTACGCTCGAATGCTCGCCTGCCAAATTTCTAACCCTGTTTTCCATCGAATGGAACGCCCTGCTCAACTTTACCAACCACCGACCGAACGCAGGGACGAAGATTGATAATCCATCATTCTTTTAATTGCATTAATTCGATCCATTGTTTCCGTTGGTGGCATTAGCGTCGCCGGTAAGCCGGGCATTGTGCCCGCGAGCATCAATCATTTTATCATTATTTTGCAATCTAGCGACGAGGCTGGCTGGCTGGCTGGCGCTTGCGGCCTGGACCCGCTGCCATTCGTCACGTTAATCGAAAGCACGTATTAATATCGGCCGGGCGAGCGGTACTTGGCGCGCGCCAAGGACAAATTAACGCCAACTGCATCCCCGCAATCCGCTGAATCGAGCGATCACGATTAACGGAATCGGCTCTCGCACTCTCTGCATTATAACTTCATTATGCACGCTGGTGTCGAGTAAAATCCGAAGCATTTCGGCTCTCGTCACGCGGATTCTACTCTGACGTCGCTCGATCATTTCGTGGACACATACAAAGAAATCGTTGTGCGTTTTCGGATTTTTGGGTTTATGAGTCTACGAAGAATGGAAAAATAAAATAAATCGGTGATAGAACGAAAAATAAAACATTACCTTTTAATAATATGATTTTATATTAAAGTGTGTCAGAAATATCGTAACAAAATGTTGAAAATAACTCATTACAGTCGCGGACACAATTACAATGATGTTAATTAATAAACGCGTTTGGAGTCTCCACTTGAAAATATTTATTATGCAGGAGCTTTCAAATGCCTTTATTAATTTCCTTTATGTAATTTTATTTATTACTGTGATTCGTAATAATCAGCATTTTAATGCACTAGACATTTAGAACATATATTCAAGATAAAAGAATATTTTTAAAAAGTTATCTCGCAATCATTAGATTTGTTTAAAGACCAAATAGCTACATTGGCACCTAATCGTACCAAGTTTTCAGCAGTTAAGTGTACCCAACGGACCCTGCGAAGATAAAGATACTTGTGACGAACGAGTAAAGGAACTTACAGTTTCCCACTGCAGTCTACTTCCACCAGCGCCGCCAACGTAACCGACAAAAACAACAAGTAAAAAAAAAAATAAGAGAATTTAGACAAATAATTACAAAGTCTCCACTCAAACCAATTTCACAGCAGCCGGAGACTCTCTGACACATTAAAAGCAAATTAGTCAAATAATCAGTCTGCGCAACGACTGCCATAAAAACTGGCAGCAGCGATATCCACGTCTTAATCGGGTTAGCAATTAGGCGAGGCTTAATGCGCGACGATCCAGATAATCGCGGTGGATTTCGAGGAGAGCTGGGTCAGCCGAAATCTCAGGGAAGCGTTGATTCTTGGCTTTTGTTCGATTGCTGTAACTGAGGCATCACGCCCGAGGAAAGCCAGATGCAGTCCAATTACACTCAGACCTTAGGAGAAATCCACACCCGGCCGGGGTCGAACCTCAGTGACCCAGGAGAGGAGAGAGAGTGCTGGCCAGAAAGAAGAATGAGCTGGGTAGAAGAGGGGGTGGAGAGAGAGCTCGGAGTTGGGGAGAAAGACGAGGAGTAAGTGAGGAATCCTCCCGGGCGATTCTCTCTTTCGGCGGCGGCGGCGGAGGAACCTTAAGACACACGGGAGGAAGAGGAAGTGGGAAGGCGGGCGGGCGGGCGAAGGTGGTCCGGGGAGACAGCCAGAGGAAGAGAAGGAAGGAGGTCCATGGTCTCCGACGTAGCGAGAAATTACGTTTCCGCAGCCGGCACCGCAGGCATTCCTTCGGGTTGTCTCAGCCCCGGAGCGCGTTCGCCCTAGTGTTAACCTGGAAGCAGCCGCCGGAATCCAGGTGGCCCCCAAGTCCGTTCTCTAAACTATTGCCGCACCCCCCTCCCCCCCCTTTTTCTTCTTTTTTTGCCAATCCTGAGCCACCTTCCCAATTCGATTTCGCGTACATGCGGATACCATCCTCTTCTTATTCCACCGCGCGAGAGAGCCCTACACTGATTTTGCTAGCTGTGCTCGCCCCTCCCTCCAATTCTTCCCTGCTCCCTTTAAACCTCTACCTTGTTCATTTTTATTCAAAAAGTTCCGAGTACGGGAAGATCGAGAGTACCCTCAGCTATTTTGGATTTAGTCTGCGCCCTCGGTTGGATTCGAAGGGGATGCTGCCCTTAAATTTAGGTTTTTTATCGACTTTAAAACGAGGGAGGTTCTCAAGTTGTATTGTGTATGAATTAAACTTATTTTCATTCAATATCAGTATTGATTGTTTGTAAAAGAAAGCTTGTTTCGATCAGTGGTTTTGTCTTTGAACGTTTATTAGTTGAATAGTGCTATTTTGTGTGATTTTCATTATCATAATAATTCATTGTAATTTATAGGTACGAATGATGAAACAGTCAATTAAATTGATTAAGCTGAAAATAGATTTCACCCCTCCCTCCAATTCTTCCCTGCTCCCTTTAAACCTCTACCTTGTTCATTTTTATTCAAAAAGTTCCGAGTACGGGAAGATCGAGAGTACCCTCAGCTATTTTGGATTTAGTCTGCGCCCTCGGTTGGATTCGAAGGGGATGCTGCCCTTAAACTTAGGATTCTTATCGACTTTAATACGAGGGAGGTTCTCAAGTTGTATTGTGTATGAATTAAACTTATTTTCATTCTGTATCAATATTGATTGTCAGTAAAAAACGTCTCGTCTTTGAGCGTTTATTAGTTGAATAGTGCTATTTTGTGTGATTTTCATTATCATAATAATTCATTGTAAATTTATAGATACGAATGATGAAACAGTCAATTTAATTCTGCGTCAATTAAATTGATTAAGCTGAAAACAGATTTCACCCCTCACGAATTCTTTCCTGGTACCTTAAACCTCCAGCTTGTTCATTTCAATTCAAAAAGTCTCAAGCACAGGAAGATCGAAAGTACCTCCAGCTACTTTGGATTTACCCTCGAATCGTGCTTTGGATTTTCCTTGTACCCTCGGCTAGATTCGAAGGGGTTGTTGGTTTTAAAATTAGATTTTTTATCGATTTTTCGAAAACTTCATTTATAACCAAATTAAAGAAAGAAGCACAGTCAGACAAACTTATTTCAATCATTATTAATTTCGATCCTCAATTTCGATTGTCAGTAAAAATAATGCGAATTCGTTTAGTACTAGTTTGTATTATGTTCGTTATCTTACTGTCTCATCAAAAATGCACGAGTACCAGTCATAAAACAGTTCATTGAATTCTACTCCAGTTAAGCTGATTAAACACAAAACTGGCTAAACGATTAAGATAACAAACTCAGCAATGTCGAAGTTTCATGGAAACTTGTATGAATCAATATCCCGCGCGAATGAGCGAAGAGAACGCATTAATCACTGCAACTATCCACTTTGATCTCTCGAATGACATGAAAGTGAGTGAAGTCGAGTCAGGATAATTAAAAATTCTCGATTGCACGATTCCGAGATATTATACCTGAGGCGAGTATTTGACTCAGAGGGAAGGCAGTTAATTACTGGGATAGTGGCGGGGTGTGGGTGGAAGAGGAGAGGAGACAAGAGGGGGTAAAATCCGATGACGATCAGTGGAGTGGCACACGCACGGCTGAACGTGCTAAACTGCTTTGATGAAGCAGGCCGCGCACGCGGCGACGAATATCGACGATGCTAATCGTTTCGCACACTGAATGGAGAGAGGTCGTTATTACGAACCATCCAGAATGGCCGGACTGTCGCTTTTTTCCCCGGCTGGCCTCGTCCTGCCTGTCTGCCTGCCTGCTCGCTTGAATCACTGCTCGACTCCGCTCGAATCATGCTATGAATAATAGTTACCCCTTGCTATCTCCCTCTCTATCTCCCTCTAGCTCCCTCTATCTGTGTCTGTGGGTGTGCATGTCGCGCCGAGTCCACGCCACCGTGAATTACAGTGCGCGGGCGCGCGCGCGCGAGCACAATTATTTGTCACACTGCACTATTCCTCTCAGCACTCGGCAGACTGCTTGCCCCATTGATTGTTTGTCCTCGTCAATGCCGGCCTTTGTTCAATCCCCTCGACGAGGAAAAAATACCTAAGGAATGCCAGACAAATGTTTTCCATCGCCGGCACTGCCGAGTGTCATCCTAGTGGAAACGTGCATTTATAGATATGTCATGGTAAAGTTTGTGGAGTATTGTTAATGTTGTGATAATTTGAGTAGGTGACAGTTCATTTGGGAGAATTAGAATGGAAGATTTTACGGGGGGTGGAATTTATCAAGAAAAAGGTTTTTGATGATAGTAAGTTTAATAACAAAATGCCTGATGGAGCTTAAGCAGTACGGATATCGATTGAAAATATTGCTTTCAATCTACAACAAGTAAAAACGCGGTATGGGATCGATATCTCATAATTTAACACACAATATCCTTTCAACTCAATTGAAAGCAGCTCGTATTTATTCACATCGGAGCTCGATAAACGCGTGGCATCGAAAATTCAGTATTTCTTCCGAGCCAGTCGAAAATGCAACATCGTATTTTCCACATTAATGGTATTTTATATCGTTCAACTGGCGTAGCCGTACGGCCCGGCGAGGAAATCCACGGGTAAAACTTGGTAATGGAAATTAATGGAATAGCGCGATGCTACAGCAATATGGCTGAACCCTTGAACACGCTCGAGAAGTTAGAGGTTAGGGTTCTTTATAGTTATCCCCAGTTAAAAGCAGCTTAACTTCGACAAACGTGAGCTTAATATCCAACTGGAGAGCGTTTCCAATGCGGTATTTTTAGCAGGAGCAAATGGAAATAGATATCTTTGATTCAGAAGTACCCAGAAAGTGTTGCAATCGAGTCTTGTCTTCGTGCAACGAAAGTAACTGTGGTGTAAAATGTGTAACTCAATGTGAAACTTATAGGCAGACATTTTAAGTCATTTTCAAACGAGAAAAAGATGAAAGACATAGAAATAGATATCTTTGATTCAGAAGTACCCAGAAAGTGTTACAATCGAGTCTTGTCTTCGTGCAACAAAAGTAACTGTGGTATAAAATGTGTAACTCAATGTGAAACTTATAAACAGACGTTTTAAGTTATTTTCAAGCAAGAGAAAGATGAAAGATATGAAGATAAGTATTCTTTAGATGTGTAAGTGGAAATGCTAGCCTTCTTGAAATTCTCATATAACCTACAATATCGCTCAGAACTTCCACAGGATTAACTTTACTAATTTAATGAGTACCACTGATATATTTCAGTCTGCTTTGTGGTTGAACTACACTTACTAACCATTCCTTCTCATAAATCTCCCACGCATGTTCCATAATGTTTTAGTTATGTGCCTAGAGAATCACATAGCTCTATTTCTGTTATTATCATTTATTATCATTATCATTACAAAACTTAATGATTAAAACGAATGGAACACCCTGAACTTGCAACAACATGGTTAAAGTACTTGAATGCACTCGAGATATTATAGGTTAAAGTTCTTAATCTCTATTAAAGGAAGCTTAACTTGTGTAAACGTGGGAGTTTCAGATCCGTTATTTTTAATAAGAAAGAAATAATAGAAATTCATATCTTCGGCTCGGAAGAGTCGGAAAATTATTAGAGAGTCACAGAATCTTTTGTTCTTGCAGTGAAAATAGCAACAAAATAATGTAATTAACGTAAAATATTATTAGTTATTCAATTATAAATTTGGGGACAGAAGTTTTAGTTCACTCTGAGATGAAAAAAGAACATTAAAGACATGAAAGTAGGAATTGTATAATCCTATAAGTAGAAATAGTAGTCTCCATGAAACCCTCATATAACCTATAATATTACTCAGAACTTCCACAACATTAACTTCAATAATTTAACCATTGCCACTAATATATTTCAAACTCATTTGCGGTTGATTTATACTTACGTACCCCTCCTTTCTATCTCACTACTTTTATTATCATCTACTACCAGAGAACTTGATGATAGAAATGAATGGGAGACCCTGAAGTTGCAGCAATGTGGCTGAACCGCTTGAACGTGCTGGAGAAGTTAGAGGTTAGAATTCTTGATCTGAGTTAAAAGGAGTTTAACATAGGCAAACGTGAGCCTAATATCGAACTTGAGGATGTGTTTCCAATGCGATATTTTTGAGGAGTTCACGCCTCCAGAATCTAAATTCCCAATGAGAGGGTTTAAATTCGAGGAAGGTACATAGTCCCTCTGAAGTATTACCCTCTTCTCGCTCCTCGGGGATACCTGCCTTTCTTCCGATTGAATTTAACTTCGATTCTTACCATAAGAACCACCCCTCCGCGAACCTTTCCACGTAATTGTGTGGAAACGACCTTATCGTTGAATTTAATCGATCATACTTTCGACTACATTCGGCTCCCTTAACTCGATCCTAAATATTTCACATCTTGATTACTTTACAGTGCACTGGGTTTACAATCGTTTAATAATAATAGCTTCAATAACAAAGTACGTATTTGTTCATAATTAGTATAAATATGTACTTAATATATTGTTTTCAATTTATAACGAGCAAAGCAACTTCCATAATTAATATTGTAGAATTTAATACTCAATTCTCCTTAAATACAAATAAAAGCATCCCATATTTATTTACACGGGACTTTGATAAACATGTAGCATCGAATATTTAATTACAATCGATCATACTTTCGGCAGTATTCACTCTTTTTAACTCGACTTTAAATATTTTAAGTTCTGTCTTCACCACAGGAACAACGACGAAGTTTTTATTAATGTTTCATGTTTCCTGCTAAACTTGGTGCACTATAAATTTTCTATTCTAAACTGAATAAATTCAATAATGTGTTACTGGTTGTAAGTTGGCTAAGAAACTTAGAGAAATCAGAGAGGAAAGAAATACAAAAGGCTTAGCAAGGTTTAGATAAATAGAAAACTAGAAAAGTGACTGTAAATAAATATGCTAAGGAGTATTAATATTTTTTTATAAAATTAATACTCATCTTTACTTACAGTAATATTCTCCTCATAGTTTCTCTATTCTTTAATGGAGGGGTTGCTGGTAATTACAATATATTCGTCGTTATGAACTTCAGAACTTATTAGTGATCAAAATCTTAATTAACTTTCTGCCTTCGACCTTCGCCTTCCAGCGGTTTTTACCAGCACTCTTTTACACAACTATGCATTTTCTCATACACGTAATGCATTATACTATTACAATTCAATGACTTTAAAATAATAAACAGAGCTTTCATAGAATTCTAATTTACCTAATACAATGCTTACAACAACACGAAATAGAGCAACATCATCGAGCAGATTGCTTCAGAACATTTCCTTCCCCACTTTAGTCAACCGAATTTTCCGGATATTTGGCCCTGCAGTCGATCGGTACGCGGAATCATTTGACGCGTAAACTAAACATACCTCTTACTGGATGGCCAACTCATTCGGCTTCCCGTAATTGGTTTAATGTAGTGGAAAACTAACGTTTCAATTAGCATATTACGTTGCACACTAGCCAGTCGACCACAAGCAAATCGCTGAAAAAGCAGTTCAGTCTGCTACAATGCTTTTACAGGCTGGTTTCGCCGCCCTTTAAATCATCGCTGTCGAAGCCCACTTCGTGTGGCAAAATTGCATGTCATTTTTCTGATGCGTGTATAATGTTCGCTGCTTCATCAGAATATTTCACTAGATTATATTACACACATTATGCAGGTAATATAATGTTAATGGCACGCTGTGATGCTGCTGCCTCACGAATATTCAAGCGGGATTTATGCCTCCATTATCTATCAGTATTAAATGGAGTAGTGTCCCTTTGAATTGTTGAATTCTGATACAGTATCCATGGTTTAAGAGAGAAATCGAACTACATTCGCACTGACATTTCTGTTATCAAAATCTGCCTGTACAGGGTGAGTCAGTTGCCTTTGAATCACCACTGTCGAGCATACACTGTTCTATGTAAAATCGTTATACATAACCTAGAAATTTGAATTATACTCAAATGTTTCTCAACATTCATCTGCATTTTATGCATTTCTACTTTCACATGTTTGAGGTATGTTAACTTGCACATGAAATGTCACCCTGCAGAAGCCAGTTATATATAATATTCCACTGTAAATATAATAGTATAAAATATTGTCTCCTTACGTTGCTACCCATTTGAAGGAAGTCGATGCTAAAACTTGGTAAAATATTCGCTCCAACATACTACAGAATTTAATACAGTCTATTGTTAAACAGAGAATATATAGTATAATGAAATAGATGTCTAGTAAAAGTGGGCTGGGAGAGTTCTGATTCAAAGGCAAGTGAATCAACCTGTACAGGGTGACACATTTGACTTTGTATATATATATTTCACACATATATATAGTTATATTTTTAAAATCTCATATTATGTATATTAACTAGCTTTCTCTAGAGAATATTTTATATTATACGGATCGTTTATTTTGAAAATGATGTAAGTTCGTTTGGACCCCGAAAAATATACATTATTTTAGTTAAATTCGCTTCAAACAAATTTTTATAATCAAATTACACATTCATAAATCAGTAGAAACATTGCCAGACTTGATATAATTAATCTATATTTTTTCATTGACAGATATGCTAACATTTAATTTTCTCAAAACAACAGAATACATATATGTATAATATATAAGATGTAAAAACAGTTGGATATGATTTGTGTGCAATTAAAGTTATTAGATAATTTATAATAATGCTCTATGATGATCTATAGTAAATAATGGTGATTTAAAGTCAAGTGAATGACCCTGTAAATACCAAGAAACGATAACCGAGAATCATCAAGAAAGAAGCATCCATAACCTAACCTAGACCTAATCCAAAGGTAAGAAAAGCGAGGAAGAACAACAGGAAGGAGAAGTTGGAAACAATTCCCTTTCCTCGAGGGCTTTTGCCGGGCGCAATCATTCTGATTGCGTGGATTATATTTATCGATTGTTCAGTGGGACATTGTCCGGGCGAGTTCGGGGCAAAGAGCCATTCTCCTCGCAAGGGGGACAATGATTATCTGCGCGTTACAGCCTTATAAAGCGGGAGAGAGAGAGAGAGAGAGAGAGAGAGGCAGTGGGATCGGTGTCCTCGGTAATTGGGGGCGAAAGGAATTTAGCCTCTCTGGCGGGAAATGAGTTTCATCGAACGGAGGGAAAGTTTGGACGATGATGATCATCCTTCCTAGAGGCGAGCGACCCGCCTCTAAGAAACTTTCGACCCTCGGACGTCGAATGGAGCTGTGAAGCGCACCATGTGCAAAGAGGGAGAGCGGCGGCGCGCGTGTACGAGACAACCGGCCGAAAGCGAGGGGTTGGTTCTGCCGCCCTCTTAGACGCTTAAGCAATTGATCCGTGAAAAGGTCTTTAACCACATTAATCTGTTCTGATCGGCAGAGATTTAGTGCTCCCGCATATCCCCTGCGCGGCCCTTCTCTCTCCGACAGTATTAAAATACAGCGCGTTATTTATCTTCCATCTCCCGAGAAATTTGCATTGCACGTGAACCTTCGTGCCCGCTTACATGGAATGATTGGTGCCCTGTCAAACTCGAAATTAAGCGACGAAAGCCTGAAACTTTCCATAATCTCTTGTCGTGAGGTCATTTTTATCGTCTGCTTGACTTTGGTGTGTTTTATATTGATATTATCGTATGTTGCATTTTTACTTACTGGAGCTCCATATTGTTCAATAGAATTCTTCTATTTTGTTTAGAAATTTGAAATAATTGGTGAAAATAATGTTTATTGAATCCTTTTAAAGGAAATTGTAAAGGTCAGTATAAAATAATTAGTTTTGGAGGAAATAAGAAATACGAGTTTGAATTTGATAAACTCTATTGTTTCAACAAAATTTGAATAAAAAAGACTGCTTTTTGCATTTCAGAAGTATGGAATCCTATCTATTCTTCGGATGACTTTGAGTGCTGGGATTCAACTCTGCACTTGATGCAAGCGAAGCTTCCACTGTTCGATAGAAACTGGAAGAGTGATTGTAGTGGTAAGTTATCTTGCGACTATCGCGTCACTGTGACAAAATCGGAAAACTGGGCTGGTGAAATCTGGGATTTGGCCTTTCGAACGATTTTATCTAGTTCGACGATCGTTAGCTGCAGCCTCCGTCGAGAATGCTTCCCTTGAATGGCTGAACTTTTGTTACTTCGCTGCAACTGCTTTCTTGATAATCGGAGCCCTTGCCTTTCGTCTGGATTATTGCAAACAAAAGCTCGCCCTTATTACGAAGATTAACTATCAGCTGGAGATAAAAGTTTTTGCAGTTTTGTTGAAATCACTAGAAAAATCTAGTATTTTTTCGGCCTTTGACAAATATATTCTGTATAAATTCGATGAATACAAATTTAAGTAGATTGGTGCCGTCATTTGAAGACCCAGAATTTTGAGGCCTTTTCGAGTTATAATAAAAGCAATTTTTGAGTAGGAGAATTCAATTTGCAATTAAGCTTATGCTATGTAACACCTACTTTTATTTCTATTCTATTTATCACGGTATTTCTACAAATGAAACCATTTCCTTTTCATTCTCCACTCAAATACTTTCGAACCAGACAGGCAAAGTTTTTGAAACTTAGCCTGATAATTCGTAAATATCTCATTCAGCACATGAAATGTTTTTTATTCATGGTGTCATTATTGTATCATATATTTCTAAGCCATAAATGGTAATGTCTGCTTCTTCGACATTGATTACTCGAAAACTGTACAGACAATCAAGTTGAAATCTTGAAGAAAGATGCAGTGATCATTGACTGTCATTCTTTGTTTTCAATCTTATCTCATTAGTTCGATTTTCGGCACCAACTTTCTTAATCCACAGAAATGAAAGTGATTTATTCAAAATAAATCAGACTGAATGAACAAAAACACACATTATAATTAAAAGTTTAAAGTTGGAGTTATGAATGATCGATATGAGCATAAATGTAGTGCTTACGTATTGCAATCTTGTGGGCAAATAAATGCCGATATAATTCTGAAGTTTTCGCTAAGGTGGCGCCTGAACTTGCATTTTTCAACTCTCAATGTTACACAAATTAAAGTAACGCGATGATTACAACATGAAATCGATTTTATTAAATTCCAATTACTGCAAAAGTAGCAAGTAAATGTCACAGAAATTCAGTACATTCTGCGGCGAATTGTTTCGCGCGAGATTGAAATCGCAATTTATCCGGGGGTCGGAAATTCGTCAGGAAAATCGGATGCATTCCGAGGAGAAATCATCGGAGACGAAGCGGTGCTCGTTACAACTGTCATTTTTTCGCGCAGGCAATTTTTTGCTCCGATTTGCGGGACGCCGCCAGCAGCGGCAGCGGACGATGCATTAAGCTCCCGCCAGGATATGCAAAGTAAAAACAGCGCGCGCTACTCACTCAGACACTTCTCCATTATTTATGAGCTCGCCCACGGGAATGTGCGTATCTATGTATGTACATATTTTCGCCCCCCACCCCTCCCTCTTACCGGAAATTCATGTAAACGAATTTCTTAATACTTTTATGTAAATAACGATCGGCGCCCCCTCTGCGCCTATCACTGATGGTTACCGGCTGCTGTTGTTGGATAAACAGTCAACTCCTCACTGCCAACTGGCTATAAAGTGATATTTATGAGATAGTTCCTACATAATATCACGTACACCTCGAGAGAAAAAGTTCCCGCCCACCAGTATATTGTCAGACTTGATATAATTAATCTGTATTTTTTGATTGTGAGGTATGTTAACATTTAATTCTCTCAAAACAACAGGAAATGGACTTACACCACTTTCAAAATAAATGATCCATGTATGTTTCTTGTTTCGAGATATTTAATGAATAGCATTTGAATAATTTAAAAAATATTTTCACATTATGCGACATTTTAATTTATAATTTTATTAGTCTTGATTAATGGAAATTTATTATGAATATGAAATTTTGTGTGAATTTCATACGAAAATGTTTTTAAAGTTTGAACTGACAGACCGTTTTCGAAATTAACTGAATGTCCTATAAATGACTTAAAGCGATAAAGAACTACGAGTTCTATTTGAAACAATAACTTTAATGAAATAATTCATAAACATTTATTCATTATTTTTAAAAAGCAATCCATTTTTATCATTTCGAGTTTTTAAGATTCTTAAAATGTTCCTGAAAAACTGGAGGGATATATGGTAGTAAACACATAATATCTTTATGTTTTTCTTCCGTGAGTGGTCTAGTGATGGTGTATAATGGAAGTAATTTAACATTTCCGTATATTTTCAAGTTACGTTTATATAATTTCTTTAAATTTTTTACAGACCACTTTCATAATTATGGGCACGTATGTATAATGTATAAGATGCAAAAAACAGTTAGGAATCATTTGTGTGCAACTAAAATTGTTAGATAATTTATAATTATGCTATGTGATATCATCACTATTAAGAATTTCTTCTTTCACTGATGGTTACCGGCTGCTGCTGTTGGGTAAACAGTCAACTCCTCACTGCCAACTGGCTATAAAGTGATATTTATGAGATAGTTCCTACATAATATCACGTACACCTCGAGAGATAAAATTCCCGCCCACCAGTATCATTATGATAACAACTGTCCCTTTATTTTCCCCACTTTCGTTTCATAGCAGATTTGCGAGACAATCTTTCCCGCTCAAAGGTCGCAGTAGAAACTTGCACGTAAAAGGAGTTGCACGAGTCAACTTTAAGCAAATTTAAAGATAAATAATACGAAAGTTATTCAGTGCATTTTATTATATTTTTATGTTGCCTATTTTCGAAGTTGGTCCACAATTTGAAAAAATAGTCGATTCCTTGTAACCAGTTGGTTGTAAAGTTGAGATATTTCCGACATAATATTAAGAATAGCAAGGGAAAAAAAGTTTTTACCCATCAAAATTATTATCGTAGTAAACATCCCTTTATTTTTGCTGGTTCCATTTCGAATCCATTTTGTGAGGCAATATTTTCCGCCCATACGTTTCAGTAACAGTAACATTTATCGTACCATTATCGCCATATTTATTATCTTACCAAATATCTGCGAAATTACTATGCAAGAACAAAGTTTTGAAATAGTTGTAATTACATTTATAACCAATTAATAACGAAACGTTTAGTATTTAACCTTCAATACCTTTAAATGTTTAATTAACTCTTTTAGTGCCGAACGACGATATATCTTAAAATAAATTTATAAAACGTTGTAAACGGTTTCATTTCGTTGCAACATAATTGGAAAAATTGTTCATAGATTCAAATATTGCTTGGACAAGAGAAATTAATTTTCATCTTTTTCTTAATGTTTTGTATTTATGATATTCGTGGCAGAGATGCGATATTTTTGATCGTCACTAAAAGAGTTAATGATAATAGATTATAGTTTTTGAAACGAAATTAGAAAAATAGATGTATTCACGCTAAATTTAAATCAATTTTTAAGGAAACATTTTTTGAACGTGAGGAAATCAGAAAACTAAACTATGCATGCAGTTTAACGATTAAGCAGAGCGCTGCAAAATAATTGAGCACGCAGCCATTACTTACGATCTGCACGGGGGAGGGTAATTCAAAATATCAGCGGCTGCGCAATCCGTAAGCCAGCGGCAGATAACAAAATTAGTTTTATTCAATTACAAAGTGGTATTTAGCTACCATTAGCATCCGCTTCCGGTGGAGGCTGGGAATGCAATTTGTTGCTTATCAACGTTACAGCCCTCTGAAGGGCGGGATCCGCGCGAAACTGAAGATTCAAAGATAGCAAATCCAATTACAAGCGGCGCTAATATTCCCAGCGTGTACGCTCGCCAGTTTACGAAAGCGGCGGCGTGTTCAAGTCTGAGTTCATAATTGCGACAGTCGCCATGGGAAAAGCGACTGTCGAGGATTTGTACATTTGTAAATCCTCGGTCCGCGCATATTTTGCTTTATTTTTCGCTAAAGGTGTTTGCAAAATGGCAGATAGCCCGTTTGCTCGACTCGCGGCGAGCCAGTTGTATTTCGCCAGCTGGTCCGCACCGACCAGTTGGTGCTTCTGCGGCTCGTTTGCATTTGTGTGATAGCGGCTCGGCGCCGTTGGGATGCTTTTTCCTCCAAACATATTCGAAACACGATTGCATCCTATCATATTGGCCGAGCCCGAGTGAATGTCATTTTAATGCAACCTGCTTCGCTGGCACGTTCCACTCCTGGCAGACTCAATTTCGAAAACGAGTCGTGTAAAACGAGCTCTTGCCAGTTTTATTATCATTATTGCGCGGCTTTATTTAGGCGAAAGCCACTTCTGACTCACTTCAAATTCTGCAGAAATGCAATAAATAAAATGCACACTCCGCTTTTCTCGGACTGAAGTTTCACATACTGTGAGAAAGCAATTAGCAAAGTGAAAAAAGAAGTTGTTTTAATAAAATATACTAATTTCCTGCTTAAAAGAAAATCATTATTCTTAAAACACAATGTTTCCTCGTTCAAGAAAAGTTACCCACTCTTTGTAATTACTATGACAATTCAATATTTTATCAGGTTTAAATCGATTTCTTTCCTATCTTTCGGATTCTTATACTTATAATTAGAGAATAGAAATCAAATTACGTTGCAGTGTGTGAGTGGTTACAAATTAAAAATGGAGAAAAATAGATATAACATAATGTTTAAGTTACACAGTTTTAGTAAAGTGCACTAAAAAGTGTAAAATAATTTATTTAATATTGAAAATCGAAATGCACATTCGTTTACCTTTACTGTTACAAAATATGGCTAGAATTTATGGAAACTACGACGAACTCTGCAACTTTTAATTCCAGCCGGCTATTAATCTCCGTAATACCAAAAAGCTGTGTTTGCAATAACTCAGTCGAAAGACAGCAGCTCACAGAAAACTGTTGCAATGAAGTAACCAAGATGTACACTGGTTCATTCTAATACCTTTTTATCCTGTGTATGTCTTTTCCATACACGAGAATTAAAAATGCAAGCTTTTTACTAAATGTGCTTTTATACATTTTTATACAATTTAATCGTATTAAACGAATATTGAAGCCACTCCTTCCATTTATGCGAAAATAATTTAATTACCTGATTTAAAATGTACATTTCACGAAAAGCGCAATTTCAAACATTTTTTCAACCTCGCGAAAACGCTTTCTGCGTTCGAATGTTCGCTATCAAACCATTTAAAAACAAAAAACTGTTCTCGCTGCTGAATGGGAACAGACGAGCATATTCGATCGCTTGTTAAGACCGGCGGAACTCTACTGTTTGTTTGCGAAAAGTAAAACTGACTGGCGCGTGATTTTGTCTGTGTAAAGCACTTGGACAAAAACGGCGATGTGGATGACTAAAGATAACGAGGTAGAACCTGCTACGGTTTATAGCTCTGCCTTTAAAGCGCAGCCTATCGCAACCCCGAAAAACATTCATTCCCCGTTCAAGTTCCTCCGTTTCTGATAACTAATACCTGCTGAATCCTCTTTGTCTCCTGCTTCATTATTTTCTTCTATAGAAATTAAATCGAGACCTGGCAAATCGTTTTCATGTTTCTTTCAAAGCGATTAACCCTTTTCCTTTTATCTAGCATTTTTTGATTTTACAGAAATGTTGGGGGCAAAACTTTGTTCGGCATGGCAGCTTTCCACTCGTGATTGATGTGAAGCACGAAGTTATTCTTCTTTCTTTATTTGGTCGGGTTATGTTTTAGCTTAACGAAATTTAACCGAAATTATTCAAGGGTTGTACATACATTTCAGATGTGTTTTACATAGCATTGAATACTGGTCGGCGTTAATTATTCTCTGAATATTCGGAACAGTTTAGCGAATATTTCCTACCACAAGATAATAATATTAAGTTAGAAGTAAATAGTATAATAATATCTGATTCTTCAATGCAAATCAGGAAGTTATAAATAATTTAAGATTCTTAGAAATATGAAGGTTCCTTCATAGTAATAATAATGCTAATTTACAATCATTTGATAAACCATTGCAAGAGGTCAGTGTTCGATTCGAGTTTTTCAAGTTTTAAACAGTAAATGATTATGTGAGTTGTGCAAATAAAGATACAAAAGTATAAAAAACAGTCTCTAAAACCCATAAACGAGGGATTCGGCAAAAAAAGTGAAATAGAAAAGAATAATAGAGAAATAATTTCTGTATTTTCTGCCACACCCCTTGATTAAGGTTATTACAAACTTTTTTTAAAATATTTTTCAACTTTTATTTGTTATATACAGCGAACGTAATTATTTCTTGATCGGATATTTTTTTCTAGAACAGCTCAATTAATTTTAGCAATATTTAACTAGAATTATCCTTTTTCATTTCCCTTTTTTTACGTATAGAATATTTTAGAAACGAAAAAGAATCTTAGAAACTTTTATTAACATATAGAAAAGTACAGTTCCAACTAACTACTGCTAAAATTAATTTATCTGTTGTAGAAAACAGTATTGATCGACAAATTATTACGCTTGGTATAACAATTTGCGTGGAGATCCTGCAAAGCGTCACAAATACATGGTTATAGTGACCATTACAGCAAACTACCGCAAGTGGATCACTTATCCCGCCCCATTGAATACTGACATCCTCCTAACCTCGAGATGAATAGGAATGCTTTGGCTCCTTTATGATCCCATTTTGCAGCACAGCAGACGTGACCTGCAAAGTTGAATCCATTTGCGAATCCTGGGCTCATCTGTAATATTCCTCCGATTTTCTACACCTGGGACAAATCATCATTCTACTTTTAATTCAACTGAAGCATTTCTTATCAAACCATTCACATTTCATAGTCCAGAACACAAATTCTAAGTTTATTAATTTTGAATTATTTCGTTTAAAGTTGTGTTGCAAGAAATGATTTTTTATATTCGCGATAAATTATATAAAAGATAACGTTTATTTATCAGCCTGTATGTTGGTTAATTCTTATCAGCAAATCATATTTTACAGTCCAAGATCCAAAATAAGTTTAGGTCAGAATTCTAAGTTCAAATAATATAAATAAATAAGTACATTCCTAATGCATATTAAAATAATACTGGATGTAAATTGTTACACTTTTATTGTTACACCAGGCACAATATTTGTCCATTAATACTGTTTTTGCAATAGATAAATTAATTTTAGTATTAGTTAATTGGATTTATTCTCTTCTTTACGTTTTTTTATTTCTCTATTTTTTCTCATCCCTCGTTCAAGGGAATTAGAGAGCTTTTTTACAATTTTCAGCCTTTATTTGTTATACAGTATGACGAGAATAAAATAAGAAGATTCTATTTTCATAACTTCAATAATGATTTACCATTTAAAACTCGAGAAACTCAGATCAAACATAAAGAAATGTGTTTAAAAAGAAACATATGCGACGAATTGAAAATCTCCTTTTCAAAGTCGATTACAAACAAGTAATTCCGTAGCCAAAAGAGAAATCAACTACAAACCACCGTAACAGGAAACACAATCATTGCACTAACTAGAACTCGGCGGAGTATTTGCGGTTTACATCCTTTACGCGTGTAATGTCAGTGGCGGGCAACAGTCAAGGAAGCAAGCCAGTATAAACAGTTGGGAATGATTTGCGAGATTGCGAGCGTTAAAGCAGTCGAGCGGGGAACACAACATCGGGCACTCGAAAGCTTATTCTTGGTATGATTGCGAGTGCCGCCGCGGGCGCCAAGCCGGTCTCCGTTTCAATGGGTGCTTCATAAGGCACTCGAAATACAATTACATGCCATCAAGACCTAATTGAAAGCTGTTCTGCCATCTCAATGGACCCAGATCGTGTTTTCTCTGTGCAGCGGCGCACGAAGAAAGGAGACAATGCTGGCGCCAGGTTGTCTGCTGGCGATACTCGCACACGTGCGACATTGCTGCTTGCTGCCGCGGATGAGCACGCATCTGCTCGCTCTGAAGGATCGTTCTCCGATGAGAGGCCCGATTGTAATTAGCCTCTGCTTAACAGGAATGTTTCCTCGGATTTTCATAGAATCGCGCGAGCGCCCTCTGCCACTGGCGATAAGTGTCGCCCTGAAAGTGCGCCCTCGCTTCCTGTCGACGCTTTCCTCTCCCGTCTTCTTAGTATCTTAATCCTCTCATTGCATTCACCCACTCGCATTCTCGAATTTACCAGATTACTTCATATCGCATTATATTTCTTAAGTAATATAAAGTAAATGTAAGGTGTGCGAATCACGCATTTACTAACATTTCTGCAAAAGATGTATCTTGAAAAAAAACAAGTTCACCGATAACATACGTCAGGGTTTTGAAAAAAATCCTGAAATGCATCTATTTTTTATTATAAATTTATTTTTGGTTGCTGTACACCTGCAGCGATATATGTACTATATTATTTATTATTATTACATTTTTTTGTTATATTAACATTTTGCACCCGAATTTTTGTTTCATTCATATTACCAGCAACTCGAAGCAATTTCAGTGGAAAGATCGTATTCACATATAAGTAAATCATACAACATACAAAAATTATAAAATTATTACATTTTGTAATCGTCGAATGTGTGATACCTCTTGAAGCAATCGCCAACATGTGATCTTGGCTTTTCTATACAGGTATCACAGAAATAATATGTCTGATGTCTTTCGCTGCATCTATTAAAGACGTATTTAAAGAGGCTTTTACGTGTCTTTTTGCAGTTTGATAAGAACATATCCTAGACGTCTTACATGTGTATTTGTAATGTTTTTTAACCCTTTTAGCGCTAAGCAAAAAGATCGCACGTATGCGAAGGATACCATAAATATAAAACATTATGAAAAAGATAAAAATTAATTGCAACAATTAGTTGCAACGAAATTAAACCATTAATAACGCGTTAGAAATTTATTTTTAAATGGAGAACATTAATTGTAAGTATTGCGAACAACGATATATCGTCGTCCGGCACTAAAAGGGTTAATGTATTCCTTCGGACGTATCATAGATATCTTTAAAATGTTCCAATTTGCAACATCGAAAGTTTGTCAAAAGCACATGAAACAATTTTGAGACTCGAGTGGACATTTGAAAGACATCTCAAAGGTGAACATTTTTACCAGGCTTTTTAAAAACGGTTTAAAACCTCATTGTGTTAAAAAGAAGCGTACAATCCTGTTTGAATGTATTCCAAGTTCAATGACCGCGGTTGTAAATGAGCTCATGCCAGGTGATGAGAGACATTAGGTACTACAGATGGCATTGGCGCGAGAGAAATGTCGGTGGCTATCGTGCAATTCACATATACACACCAGATAGGAGAGTAATAAAAGGAGGAAGGAAGATGAGAAGAAGAAGAAGAAGAAGAAGAGAGCGGAGAATAAAAATTTTCCCGTCGCACAGCTCGACGAGCGTTCTTTCAGCTCATTTTCAGGATACTTCAAGAGGAGTCTAAAGAAAGAGACAGAGCGTCTCAGCATCGTGCAGTCTTCGCGAGAGTCGGACGGCGTCGTGGCGTCCTTTTTACCTCCTCTGTATCGCCAGTTGCTCGCAGGGGTGCGTCGCCGTCGTCGAGCGTCTCTCCCTCCCTCTTTCTCTTTCTCTATATGCATGCCGGCAGGAAGTGTTAGCCGCGAAACGTGGAAGAACGTTAATTACAACTCGTTACGCTCTTCACACTCTCGTGGCTCCTATGAATTATAGTTTACGCGAGCGACGTTAATTTCCACCGGCTCGCTCGCCACCGCCGACTTGACCTCGAGCATTGCCAACTTCACTCTTATAACCGGCGCGATACACCACCCCGACGGCGACGTCGACGCCGCGCCGCCGACCTCTCGACAGTCCTTCCCTCCCCCATCCGCCCTCTCTTTTACTTCCGCTTTTACTCGCGAATCTTACGAGAATATGTTACTGCAACCCTCGATGATGTTTTCTTGCGGGTCTGCCTGTGAGATGAAATAGTGTTGGTGCGAGAAGTCTCCATTTGTGCTAATTTTATTACAGTGATAATGATAAATAATGAAATTAGTCCGATTTCCCATTAATTCTACGGATTTATTAAAGCTCTGTTACCTAACCTCGTTAAAAATCACATTAGCATCATTTGAATGTTGAAAAGAATTTGGTGTTTGAAAATAATCAGATTGTACACTTTTTAATTTGAAAACTTTATGTGCAAAGGTTTAAAATGTGCAATTCATATTAAAGAAACAAGTTCAAACCTTTGGGAATGATATTTATTATTCAATACGACTATTAGGGTGAATAATACTAGATTAAAAATTATATTCGCTTGAAGCACTAAATGCAATGGACATTAAATAAATAAATTATTCGAATTCAATAAAAACTAATCAATTAGTTACTAGTATCATAAAGAAATCTAAACAATAATCTCTCGAACATAACTAAATCCGAATATTAATTCGATCCACCGTAAATATCTAACAACAATTAACCATTTGACTACGGCGAAATCTAAAGGAGAACGCTAATTTTAACCGACGAGGTTTTAGCTCTAATAAATACAATTTTAATGAATTTTTAGGGCGCCCATAGACGCTTTCAGTGTCACAAACGCAAAGTTCTAAGCGCCCACAATATCCTGGGAGTTAAATAAAAAACTATATATAATTCTGGTCGAAATAGAGCGGAAAGTCCTACTGGATATATTTAACTTTAACTTGAGCTTAACATGCTTGAATTCTTAATCAGAAGTTCGATCATGTGAAATGTATAAGACATTGAGAAGGCAAAATGGCGCACTTCGCAGCTTTTATGCATTATTTTAAGAAACCATATAGCAAACTCCTCGCATTCGTGTTGTCTACTAGAAAGAGCATTGTTGATTTATGTATTGTTGTATAATTCTGGTCGAAATAGAGCGGAAAATCCTACTGGATATATTTATCTTTAACTTGAACTTAACATGCTTGAATTCTTAATCAGAAGTTCGATCATGGCAAATGTATAAGACATTGAGAAGGCAAAATGGCGCACTTCGTAGCTTTTATGCATTATTTTAAGAAATCATATAGCAAACTCCTCACATTCGTGTTGTCTACTAGAAAGAGCATTGTTTTTACAACAATAATGCATTGTTGTATAATTGTGGTCGAAATAGAGCGGAAAATCGTACTGGATACATTTAACTTTAACTTGAGCTTAACATGCTTGAATTGTTAATCAGAAGTTCGATCATGTGAAATGTATAAGACATTGAGAAAGCAAAATGGCGCACTTCGCAGCTTTTATGCATTATTTTAAGAAACCATATAGCAAACTCCTCGCATTGCTGTTGTCTACTAGGAAGAGCATTGTTGATTTATTAATCTGTAAGCCAGAAAGCGAGTAGAACTTTCAGCACAGAAAGCACAGAGGAAGCTTTAAGACGATTACCTGGGTATTCTATGGGGTGTAAGTATAGTATGTCAGGGATGCTAGTACTTCTGCCGGCGGCGGCGTGTGTTTGAAAACATCTCATCAGCTTTCCAGGAGGCACGCCAGTATGTTTTACCGCGCACATTTCCTTCCTCCACGGTTTACCAAGGGAAATCCTTTGCGATGCTGAAGTAGCTACCGGTTTTGCAAGAGCAAATCTTCGGTGATGCTTGAAAACCCGAGCGGCCAGATTTTGTGTTCCCTTCCGTATAAGTATTACTGGAAAGCCGGAAAAAGCAAAGCCTTTGACGGAGAAATCTCATAGGTAGTTTAGTTCCATGAATGAATTGTATAATTAACTGTTATTTCTTTTAACTCGAATAACTAGAATTTCGTTCATTTAGACCAATTATTATTTTACTTTTATTTTCTTTATCCTTTAACAGATTCTGCTGGGTCTCCTTATTTTTAGATTCATCCGTTTTGACTCGTGATATGAGAAACGCACCTATTATTATAAATTTAGTTTACAGTTAATTCGTAATTTCTTTAAATTCTCAAATTTATTTGCTTTCTTATAATCGCCTAATTATATCTTTTTAGAGTTCCATCGTTCACTAGGAACTAATGTACTTCTAATTATTTTATTTAAAAATCTAAAACCATTGGTAAAAACTGAGTTTGACGACCGCTTTTTAATAAAATTGTAATAGTTACTGTGCAAGAATTTTGTCTTAGAAAAAAAAATAAGAAAAACCATTTTGAATTTGAAAAGGCTTTACTTAACACATTTTCTATAGAATTGGAGTAAAAATACAAGTTCTTGCGTTTTAAACCAAGCAACTCCATTCTAATACGCAGTGCAAGACACACTTGACCTTTCTTGTTATTTTTTATATCCTTTTATATTAACTCATGCTTTCTGCCTGTCTGTCACATTATGTTGCTAGTAGAATGAGGAAACTTCCAAGTCCTTCATAGCCTCGTCACTCGTTCCTTTATCTCTACAAGCTCCGTTAGATACTGTCGACTGAGCTGTCAACTTGTGTCGACTAGTTGCCAGCGACCCCTTTCTCTGAATTCTCATAACGTAACTATTCTGCCGCTTGCGCGTCATTCATCATTCTGTAGTCGACTGTTTAGTTATATAAAAATATGTAATAGTTAACAAATAACGTTTAAAAAATATACTTCTAGAGTAGTAAAATATTGAAACTACCGAATTGCAGCCAACAGTGAAATCACACAATAATAGTTTTAAAAAATATGTAATAGTTGACAAATAACGGTTAAAAAATGTGGTTCTAGACTACTAAAACATTGAAACTAACGAATTGCAGCCAACAGTAAAATCACACAATAATAGTTTTAAAAATACGTAGTAATTGACAAATAACAGTTCAAAAATGTACTTCTAGAGTACTAAAATATTGAAACTAACGAATTGCTTTTCACTTTTAGCTAAAAGCTTTTGAAGTCTCCCTGGAAAATATCGTCAAATGCAACCATCCCCGACTGTAATTCGTTATTTTAAACATTTCATAACGCAAAGAATATATATTGAATAAAAAAATCACATTTTCAACAGTGATTTTTTAATTATGATATTTCTCACACTAATTTCACTTTGTAACAAATATTCTCGTTAGCGTAAATTTGTAAAATGTCCCATTAAATTCCCGTCGATCCCTCACATATGCTAATCATGGGTGGACGACGAAAAGATTACGATCGTTTTCCGAAACTTTATCAAGGGCCGATATCTCGCCGGCTCATTTCACTAATTCCTCTCGGATTCGGCTTGCGCCAGCAGCGTATCCGGCCAAGCGAGTGGGCCGAATTTTTTGTCGCGCTCCTTCGCCGACGTGTACAGATCGCGATAGAATGTAAAAGAGTCCCTGGAGGCGCGCGCCGCGCCGCGCCGCGCCGCCGCTCTTAATTCCCATTGGCGGGCCGAGCCGCAGCACTGCTGCCGCGGATATCGGCGAAAAAGTGTCGGATGACGTTGCTGCTGCTGCTGGGGAATGGAAAAGGATCGAATGGCGAGCGGAAGAGGGTCGGCGAAAGAGAGGGCGAAGCCAACGACAGAGTTGTTTTGATGCGATTTTATGACCACTAACGGCTATTGGATTGTCAAACGACGTTTCGACCGTGGAAAACAATGCTCAGACACGCGCGCGCGCGCGCGCCAACAGGAAGGAAGGAAGGAAAGGGCAGGAGAAAAGGAACGAGTAGCGGAAACTAGCCTAGGCTTTTTGTCAAAGGAAGCCAAGCGTGCCGTTTTCGAGGCCTCCGCCCGCGCGATACTACTACACACTGCCATTCTCCGATGGCTCACAACAGCGGGCCGCAGTAAAAACACAATGACCCGCGCTCCACAAGCTATCTCGTGCCCAGGGTGCTTTGAATCGCCCTTTGATTTATTGATAAGTTCCCAGAAACGAAACCTTGTTTTCCTTCCTCCGCTCTCGGACTATTTTTTTAAGATTTATTGTGCAATGCAAATCCTGGAATGATCAATATTAGACTAAAAATTGATGAAGTAAAAGGAACAATCAGTTTACTTCCATTTTCATCCGAAACCTTGTTTCACTTTGTCTGATTGGAGTATTTTTGTTAGATTTACTATTCAATGCTCCTATTAGAGTGATTAATATGACATTGAACATTCTATATGCTTGCAGAGTTAAAAGCAATCCACATTAAATAATTGAATTATTTGAATTATCACTATCATAAACAAATCTAAACAATAATTTCTCCAACCCAAAATCCTGGAATGATCAATATTAGACTAAAAATTGATGAAGTAAAAGGAAAAATCAGTTTACTTCCGTTTTCAACCGAAATCTTGTTTCACTTTGTCTGATTGGAGTATTTTTGTTAGATTTACTATTCAATGTTCCTATTAGAGTGATTAATATGACATTGAAAATTTTATACGCTTGCAGAACTAAAAGCAATCCACATTAAATAATTAAATTATTTGAATTATCACTATCATAAACAAATCTAAACAATAATTTCTCCAACCCAAAATCCTGGAATGATCAATATTAGACTAAAAATTGATGAAGTAAAAGGAACAATCAGTTTACTCCCAATTTCAACCGAAACCTTGTTTCACTTTGTGTAATTGGAGTATTTTTGTTAGATTTACTATTCAATGTTCCTATTAGAGTGATTAATATGACATTGAACATTCTATATGCTTGCAGAGTTAAAAGCAATCGACATTAAATAATTCAATTATTTGAATTATCACTATCATAAACAAATCTAAACAATAATTTCTCCAACCCAAAATTCTGGAATGATCAATATTAGACTAAAAATTGATGAAGTAAAAGGAAAAATCAGTTTACTTCCGATTTCAACCGATATCTTGTTTCACTTTGTGTAATTGGAGTATTTTTGTTAGATTTACTATTCAATGTTCCTATTAGACCGATTAATATGACATTGTAAATTCTATACGCTTGCAGAGTTAAAAGCAATCCACATTAAATAATTAAATTATTTGAATTATCACTATCATAAACAAGTCTAAACAATAATTTCTCCAACACAAAGATATCTGAATATTAATACCATCCACTTTAAATGTTTAACAACAATTAAGAAACTATATACAATTCTGATCGAAATAGAGCGGAAAATCCTACAGGATATATTTAGCTTCAAGTTGAGCTTAACATGGTTGAGTTCTTAATCAGTGGTTCGAGCATGGGAAATGTATAAGGCAATCAGGAAGTAATAGGGCGCACTTCCTTCGTGATTGCCCGATAGACAAATATCGCAATTACTCTTAGTGACGGTAAGCGGCGCAGACTTTAAGCTATTTGAATAGCGGACGAAGGAGATCATTTACTACAACAGAACCGGAGAGAGTAAGAGGGAGAAGGAGGTTGGCGAGCATTGTACGATGCATGCCAATATCAATCAATTTAAGACCACCACGGAAATACTAGACTGACCCTGATGGATGCCCCGGAGCTTCCTGGCACACCGGCACGTGGTAAGTGTTGCATTTATTTCTCCAGAGGAGATTTATTTGTCACCGGACAAATTTATCTCGCCGACAACCCTTGCAAGGCTTTCGGAATGCAATAAAGCATGTCTACTGTTCAGACTGAAATCTGTTTTGTTTAACCTCTTAACTGTGGAATTTAGTTTTAAAAATCCCCCACACAGTGCGTAATTAAAATTAAGCAATTGCAAGTACGACTAGTAGACACGACAACCGCAACATAATAGAGATTTGGTTCGACGTGTATACACGTCAAACGCACTTAATTGTTGTTGGGTTATTAATTAAAAGCAGACTTTGGCTTGAGATTCACATGGATGAACTATGATTTATTCACAACAGAATTCACGTGTGTCACCTCGGCGGTTGTACATACAAAAGTAAGAGCGCAATGAGTACCGGAACAACACCTGCTGCGCCGCGTGTCACCTGTGTGACTTCCTTTTTTAAATGCGGGAACCTTGAATATGATGTTCAAGTTCCCACAATTGTTAAGTATAGAAATGTTTCGTATAACATTGTAACATGTAGAAATTATTTCTTAAGCTTCCAAGTATTCTCGATGGCTTAGTTGTGTGCAGATTTTTTTTAACAATGTTATACTGTCGTTAGCTAAATTGGTTTACAATACATAATATATGTAATAATAAATGATATGCAATATGCAATATATAATATATAATATAATATAGTCAAAGATCTTTGTGCCGTCTCGACACACGAATGATTGAGTTAACGATAACAATATTGTATAATATATTACAAGTATTAAAAATCTGGAGATTGTCAGTATTAAAATTACACATTTTCGACAAGATTTTGCGACAAGAATTTATTTTGACATGGAATTTTCGTAGATTATATATAATAAATACTAAAGTTAATATTCCTTTTTAATAACATTAACTAATTGACTAGTTTTTCTGAATACAGACACACATTGTTCTTTCTAATGACATGTACTTTATTTATTTGATGTACATTGTTTTCTGCATTGCAAGGAATAAACTACAGTTTGTTAAAAATTTGCGACGCACAAATATTCAAACATCTAACAGTTAAGGCAAATAATAACGCAATTAATAAGTAACAATAAATCAAACAAAAGTATTTGCTTTGGCAAAATTTCCTTACAATAAGCAATGACGATATTATTTAATATATTATAAATATTAAAATATTGAATACCGTGAACGATCATCTAGCAGTTAGCTGTAAACAATAACCCAAACAATAGGTAGCAATAGATGCGAGAAAACTGTTGCATTTCGCAAAATTACCACTGGATGAAAACACTTGTGATGGCAACGCAGACTCGAAGAGAAAGCGTGCAGTTCGGGCATCAAATCTCAAATCCAGCCGGAATTATGTGTAATCCGTAGAGCGAAAATTTAGATTTGCCGAGATATGCCCCGCTACTCACGCCTCGAATACTTTGTCGCACTCCCATTTCCCGGAATAATAGCTTCCCTCGCCGCCGGTTTCCTCTGTGCCGGCGAAATTGTTGCTCTTTAGATGCGTGAAAATGGCAGTATTAAAATCCCAATGTATTCCGGAGAAATTCACGCTGTAATTCTGCATTATTCTTGAATTAGCCTTGATATTAATCGTTCGGAATGAAAACTTCCATTGCGACATGCTAGAATGCGTCAATGGTGAACGCGCATTGTTAGTAGTATTTTGTATTAAATAGTTAAATGAACAATTGTAATCGGACTGCATGAATCAGCATTGTGTCATGTTTGGCAAGAGCACATTAATAATTTATATAATTTGTTGATATTTGGTGGCCTGAAATATCCATCAAGCAGTCAGCTTCAGCTACATTTGTATGACGTAATAAAATATACTGAAATAAATAATCAATAATAATGTGTGCTGTATTGTTGCAACCATCTTTGTTACAAATATCTTCTAACATTGTACAGTTTTCTTCATAGTTTCTAATTATTCTTGAAACAATCTGTACGGAAAAATTGAAAACCGCGTTAAAATGTATTTAACAATTTTTGAAAACCAATAGAAGCTTACACTAACAACGATTAATATATTTTCAGAAATATATTTGCGTACTACATCGAAAGACGAACATAACCATACTTTTCACACCATAACCTCTAAATGAAACACTCAAAAATCAATTAACATTCTGTATTTTTGATCCTCGACTGTGAAATATGAATCGTTTAAAAAGGCCCCAGCTGTTCAATAATGGAAAGACTGGGAATGGAAGGTGTTATGTGCCATCGCGTTGTATGAATAACAGAGGAGGGAAATTGTCTGCTCGGAGCCTTATCGTGTTTCACGTATGTATGGCAGCGAGTCAGAGCATCAGATGATGCAGGAGCTCATTGTGGATTATGTCTGGCCCACCTGAGAGGTATTTCAAAACCGGAGTTCCACGCCTGGCGAGGACAACTACCTGAGTGCTGCTGAATATCAGGTGGAAATGGCTTCCTCGTAGTTGTAATGCTTCATCAAATTACTTCCGTATTTGCGATAAATGCCACCATCTGCGATGTTAACGGTAGAATTACTGAAGGTTTGCCTAATAGTTTCCGAAAAACATGTCATTTAATCCACAAACGTATACTTACACACAAAAACCAAACAAAAAACATGTAAACCTGTATATTCCATTTACAGAAAATATGAAATATAATTGTTATCTTTAAAAGACAATCTTACGTAATACCCTTTTTAATAGCAGAATATAAATCTGAGAAAATAAACCTCTATAAAATAAACTCGTAATGGAATTATTTCTCGGAAGCAAGCAATTTCAGGGAGAGATCAAAATAAAAAGAGTCCGCTATACCTGTAGCTCCATAAAAGTTACAGATAAGTTTCTAAATAAAAACGATTTAAGAATGAGTTATCAATACGAACAAATATTAAACGAGTACGTAAATATTTTGATCTCGTTGGTAGTTCTAGTGTTCATATCAGTTCGTATGAAAAACAGACGTTTCCAGTCTTTGCCTTTGTCAAAAAACGCAAAATACTTGCCTACCCTAAGAAAACATTAAAAAACATATTAAAACAGATACAAAATGTGTATACAGAATGTTCTTTCTAACAAGGGGTGCTTGTCAGGACCGGAACACCAAATGGGTTGAAAAAAATTGAGGATGTACGGTTCGACCCTCTAAACAAAACCCTATAACACTTTTTCAGAATGCGCCCTAGTTGACGAGAAAAAATTTGGCATAGATTGGTCACGTAGTCTATATAATTTTTATATTATTAACAAATTCTCGCGTACCAGGATGCCACAGAGGTCGAAGTAGTTTTTACAGACATGCGTTAAGAGTAAATTTAAACATAAATATCACATTATTTGTTATAAGACGAGTAATTAAAAATTGGATTACAAAAACGTATTTCGCAAAATCATTACTCAGGCTATAAACAGGCTACACAACTATTTCTTAGTTAACTTAGTTGACTATATTGCGAATTTTTTTTCGGTAACCAAGACGCATTCTGAAAAAGTGTTATAGGTTTTTTGTTTAGGGGGTCGAACCGTACATCCTCCATTTTTTTCAACCCATTTGGTGTTCCGGTCCTGACAAGCACCCCTTGTAAGTAAAGTGATGATAACAGCATTTTGATGAAATAAACTAATAAAAGAATGTTGTTTGCTCTTAAAGACGATCAGTGTCGATTAAATAAACAAACACTCCTTGGGTCGTTTGCAGCCGGGTTGTGAACACAGAGGTGATAAATCGCGATTAAAGTTCCGCTTATGGGCAAAGCGACGCAGATTGATACATCTACTCTCACTGAAGAGGGCTCATCCATCACGAACATATCCCTCTTAAACGCCTTTCTACCCGGTTGACGCTTTACTGTTGTCGATTCGTAGGGCTGAGGCCACAAGATAGCTTTGAAGGGTGTCGCCACCGTTGCAGATAATCCACTGAATTTAATTCCACCATTCATTAACATGGATATCAAAGCGGCATCAAAGGTAAGCTCCAATTAACAGGGCTTACCAGGCACGCCTCGAGATCTTAGTTCGAAAACGCGTTAAGCTACGCTGAAGGAGAACACTGGTAAACACATCCTGATCGTTCACTTCACGCTGGATTAAGAACTTTTTGCAAATAATGTACTTGGCAACACTAAACCGAGCAATTATTATACTATGTATTATTTCTATTCTTCAAAATATTAAGTGGAGGTTTCTTTCTTCTAGAAAGTTGTTCAGGTTATAAGTTTTAAAATATCGGAGTCTTTTTCGTTATAAAGAAAATGTTTCGTAACACTAAATCAAATTATTATTTATACATTTTTATAGTATTAATTCTAATTGGATACGCTTTTGCTTCAAGATATTACAATTTATTAAATGAAATTAATGTCTAATATTATACAAAGGATAACGTTTAACAATTTTAATGCGATCTTCTTTCCTCTATAGAATTATAATTCAATCAAATTATAGGTTACAAAACATTGCAAATTTTATTATTTATTAGGAGGATTTAAAGTGTACCTCTAATAAAGGCAAAAATGGGCTGTTTTTGAAAATGTTTCAAAAGGTATAACAGCTACTATTAAAAATAATATGCACGCTATACTATTTATTACACGTACTAATAGTACATACTATTAAAAATAGTACGTTCTGCGTCTTTACATTCCCATTATTAAAAGCAATCAAGTACAAGAAATGACTATTTGTAATTACAATTCACTTTCATACACACTCGACAAAATCCGAGCTGTCATGAATTACCAGATAATAGTCGACCGTACTCGTCGCGAAACTTGGCAGTAATCCGCAGAAAAAGTGGATTCGCTCGGCGACTAACTTAACAATGAGAAGCGACGGAATAATCAATCAATCAATGGAGGGAAGTTAGGTGCTCGAGAACGCTGAGCGGCTGGCGCGAGCGTGCGAGCGCGTGGGCGTTGGGTGGTACACTTTCTTGGATGAGCATCTACTTTGCGAAGTTCGCAATATCCAGTGGACGATTGTCAATTACTCGGTGTGCGCCGTTCTCGATATTCACGCAATTAGAGCGGAATTCCTGCTGTACACTTAGCCTCGATACGCTCCGGGAATTCGGTAACCAATCGGCGAAGCGAACATCCCCGCCACTCGGCGACACTCTACAACACTTTGCAAATTGCCCGAGAGTCGATGAGGAGGAGGAGGCGAAGGGCGAAGGGCAAAGGCCGAGAAGAGGGCGGCCGTAGGGGATGAAAGGTCGAGGCAAAGGGACAATTTCGTGTTTCGGGCCCATTGTATTACCAATTAGAATTTCGATGGGGCGGAACACTGCAAGAGGCCAATCACACTAGCCGCTTGACGATTATGGAGGAGAGAGCGGCCCGCGATGCCACACCAATTACGCATAGTTGCTTCGCCGATAAACAAGCCCAGTCGCCCTACACAGACGTTACTCCTCGTCAAAGTATTAGTACTCGTCGGAACAACCAATACTGTCGCTCCATTGGCCTGATGCGCCTAAGCACTGCCTGCTTTGGTTTGACAATTTTCCCGTGGAACGCAAATATGATTGACATGATGAACGCAACTATGATATTCCATCTATGTAATTTCTCAATGATCGTCAATGACATTTTGGTAGAATGCGGAATCCAAAGGTAGAATGCAATTTACAGATTATAATTACTGCTTTAATTAAAGTCCTCGTAACATAAACAGTCTTGTGACCATTAATTGATATTATAATTGGAAAGCAACAAGTAATTGAATGATTAGCTGAGCGAACCCCTATTTAATTAGATTCTACGTTTAGAGACGCGTGTGTAATGGACGAACAGGGTAAATCGAGGTCATAGGTTATGTTATGGATTTTAATAACTCATAGCGAACTCATAGCTGAACAGATTCTTGTTAATTCGAGTTAAAGTTCACTATTATATTGTATACTATCCATGTTTTAGACGTCGCAATTAAACTACAATTAAATACAACACACAACATAACATTCTGATAATAATAAAAAGAAATCTATTTTTTCAGTTTTACTTTCAACAAGAAATAAAAATAACAGGTTCATAATTGGATTTAGTTTTAAAACTGATCATTTTGTCCAGCGCAGTACATTTAGTATTAACTTAATAAACTTTGACGTGCAAAATGTATATTATGTATAATTTAGATATAAATATATTTACAAGCTGCTTTATCTCTCCGAAGTTTCTATGGTCGATAATACTCAAAATTTTATCAATTCTCTCAAGCAGATTTTGTTGGTTAAAGTAGGCCGAAAGGGAAGGTTCCCAAAGATATTATCGGCAGGTGGCGTCAGCACCGATTACCCGGCACCCTTTTTCGCGCCATTTTTTTTAACGACGTGTTAGCATCCCATTGTGGCGCGTTCCGGCCATAACAAATTCGCCCATCACCAAATCCCGTAATATCTTATGGCGCGCGCGCGCGAGCGCGCCAGCCAGGGATGATTAATATCCGGGAATAAAAAGGCGTTCGCCTCCTTCCGCAAGCATTCCTTAAAACGCCCAGTGTCCCACGCCGAGAATATCTCTCGGGGAATAATTTATCAGGATGGTGTCGGGGAAAGAGAGAAAAGTCGTGGAAAATATAATGATTAAAAAAGAAGATCTTAAAAGCACACTTTTTTTATTAGACGATAGAGATTTGATGTATTGAAATGTTGAAAATAACAAATGGCAGTTGCGGATAAAGTTGAATGATTATAATTAACAAAAGCATTTGAAGTTTTCGTTTGAAAATATTTTCGAAGCAGATCTCTAATGCTTTTATTACTATCGCTGTGTAATTTCAGCCGTGGTTGTAATTCGTTATTTTCGATATTTTAGCACGCATGGCAGTTAAAATGCACAACTAATATAAAAACATATTTTTGACAAGTTACTTTTCAATCGTTATACATATTTTTTTCAAGCAAAGAATCGTTGACGATTATAGAACCATTAATCATTTTTAAATGTAAAACCGTATTACCATATTTCTCAATCTTTAATATACTCCTTTTGTGAATTAAACTTTTTAAGAATCGAAGTCGGAATATGTTAATGCAAAAAGACATATAACAATAAATGAAGAAGGTCATAAGAATACTCGGTGTCGAGGAAGGATTGCAGAGAAAGATGACATCGACGAGGGACCAAATATTCCTGTTCCCATCACTCCAAATATCCAAATGAATGTTTGAACAGGCCGAAGCGACAGCTCTGCTCTGTTTTACAGCCGGGTTTCCAGGCTCTCACGTGTTACAGGCGACAAAGGCTCATGAATCGCACGTTCTTCTGTTGCAGCCGCACTTTCAATTACCCAGCAATTCCCGGCGACGTCCGTTTAATTTCTCCGCTCTCCAGCGCCATCTCTCTTTCTCTCTTCGCTTGCCGCCGTTGTCGCTCGCTCTATCATTCCTCTGATATTTCCCCGATTTCTTCCCGTAGCTCCTCTCCCACCCGATGCTTTCTATTTCCTCTCGTTCTACACCGGCGACGAGTCTTCCCTCGCCAACTTTAATATTCCACGCTGGATCTCCTTTTTAGTTGTTTTTTTAAGGTTAGGTGGTCAAGACTCTTATTTTTTTAATGCGAAAAGATGAATTATGGATTGTTAAAGTATATATAGATAAGGAAGATTATCAATAATAATGATTAAGAATCTGATTAATAGTTCAGTCAAAATTTGTTAATAAATGTTAGACTTTGTATAATCACTTTCTTATTAAGCGGTTACTTCAAGAGTAATTCTAAAATTGCAAAAGAGAATGACAGGCCTTGTTAAATACCGTTGTAAGATAGTTGCAATAAAATTAGTTGCAACAATTCACTGTTTTTTAAATTAAATTAAAACATTCATTAGTAAATGTTAGAGTAACCACTTATAAAGGAACTCTAAGTAACTCTAAAATTTCTCAAAAAGTGGCAGATTGAGTAAGACACCGTTACAAGATAATTGTAACAAAATTATTTGCAACAATTCACCACTCTTTAAATTAAATTATTATTAATGAGTACACGAAATGTTACCCGGACGAAACTAATTAGAACAGCAAATATTACATATGCAAACAAAGTATTTTATGCAAAACTCCAGCAGGCGAATTCAGTCTTTGTGGTAAAATCAATGTGTTCGATCCACACGCGTGACTGGTATGAACGTCGAAGATAATGGCGCACGGGTCAATACGCAATAACAGTTTCACTGGCAAACAGTGGATTTAGGTTAGAGAGATCTGGGGATTGGCGAGCTCCGCCATATTAAAACAGTAACTACTGCGTTGCGTGATAGCTGTTCAGTAGTAGTGCGGCTCGGTGGTCAGACATGAGGGATCGGATATATGTATGCGCCGGAGACTGCAGTTTAAACTACCGACAGGTGAACCGCATTGCTGCCGACACAACGCTTAACCGTGAACTCCCGCCATTTCTGCTGAGCACCCCAAAATTTCCGGCCTCCATTTTTCATCGAAAGACGAATTTTTGCTGACAAGTTTACTCGCCCGATTGACGCTTCCCAGAACGTGTGCGGACTTAGCAAGCGTCGCTCGACGCAAAGTGTGTTATTTTGCCAATCTACCCGGACAAAATTATAAGAATAAACATATTTCTCGACACAGGCGATGACCAAGAATAGTAAGAAGAATAACTGAAAATATCAAAAACGCAGATAATGTCTGTTACAGGATCAGTAGAAGAGGATACGACATTATCGAATCTACTCTTAAGTGCACAAATAAATTATATAAGTCTTTCAGATTATTGTGATAATTTTATTATTGATAAACAATGAACTCGTTTTATTTCGATTTATTAAGTAGTTTTAAGTTAATACCACTCGTATTGGTGCTTCTATTATTGTCTAGAGTCTCCATTATATAAGCCAAACTTTATATTTCTCATATAATTTTCAGTGAAAGGTTTACTTGGTTATGCCACAAAATACCCGGTCATTCTTTATATACATACACTTAATCTTGAAGCACTCAAGCATTAAAAACAATATCTAGATCTACAAATGTGATTTCTGACACGGACACAGAATCAAATTCTAACTGAATAGTACACTATATATTTATTTTCAATTCATATAATACAGTTATATGTATAACCTTTTTTCTTGATTTTAAATAATTCTCATACTTACGTATCTAAATAAATTTCAACATAATGTAAAATAGAAAGGACCGGTAATATGTACATTTGATTAATATTACTAAACTTTCATATTCGCAAAATATATGTTCTTTTGTGGAAAAAATGGATAATACGGTTTATGCATCGTTTTGGAATTTTGTCCGGATAGATTGGCGAAATAACACACTCGCCTCACGCAAAGTCCACTTCTCCTGGGAAATATGTAAATACAGCTGGAGCAACTCGTCTAATTAATTTAAGTCCAACTAAAGCTCTAATTGATGTTAAAAGCTACGTAATGCGTTTAGCTACGCAGTGAGCCTCGACAGAATGCTGATTACTTGCTCAAAGAAGCTCACAATTAGCGGGAATACATCGCGTGGGACGTTTGGTATGACGGATTCTAAATAAAGAAAAAAGTTCGATGAAACTTTCCACCATTTCGGCTTTAACTCTCGCAGGGGAAAATAAATATCCCTTTTCGTGACGCTGGCTGATATTAAGAGTGGCCTCGCGGAAAACAGTGGCACGCAATTTCGAATCGCGAATAATCAATAACGGTTAACAAACAGTGGCGCGATTGGCCTGCAAATGCAATGTCGCGCGGCAGTTATTTGAAATATGCAACGAAAGTTGGCGCCCTTTTCAATTACATTCATACGATATTTCGATTTCGAAAAAATTCCTTTCGTTAAATGAAAAGAATCCGAGTTTTTTAAGACTCGTTTTCGCCGGAAGCAGAGAAAATAAGTGCTTACAGGCATTTATCTGAGAAGACAGGTTAGACTGACCAATTACGCTTGAGAGGCGAGTTAATCTGGTGTAAAGCTGGCAAGTGGATTCAAGTAAGCGCGTAAGATTTTTTGCCCGCCTATCTCGCTGCTTGCCGTTCGCGAAACGTCGCCGGAAAGTAGGCTATCATTATCAACTGTTTCCACGAGAGTACTTCCGGAGACAAAAGGTTCTTTGTTGCCGGTATAGAGCCACGTAAATTTTAGATGTGCTCTCTCGCACTCTATCGAAGTTTTTCCGCGAATGACGCGTTGCCGCCGCCGTCCTCCTCCTCCTCCTCCTCCTCCCGAAAAACCTCCCGAAGGAAATGCTGTTTCTTGCGACCACCACTACAACTGTTATCAGTCACTCGCATTCCTTAAATACTACCTCGCCGTTGTATCTTTGTGTTACTGCTGTGTGTTAAAGTTGCCAAGCACTCTTGCGGAAATCCGGCTAGCGTTACCTCTCGGAGAAACTTTCCTTCGACCAGCCAGCCAAGTCAGTCTTAAATCTTTGTTGAAACTTGTTACAGTCGCGAAACCATTTTTGGCGTTCCTTTTGAATACGAACTGTTGCTCGAAATAAAAAAGACTTTGAGAGCCTTCCGAGAGAGGAAGAGTACCGGATGAGCGGCAATGTCGAACGGATGATCTGATTGGTGGGTGGCAGCGACGAGAAAGATTGCGAAATTCTCGCTGCCGGATTGGAGGGAGGAAAAGAAAGAATTTGTGAAAACTGTGAGAACAGCTGGGTAATATAGATATCTTCTCGGCAATACGGATTTTTTACTACGATGATCAACAATAAAAGTACGCAGAACTTACTAAAAGTTTAAATGCAGATATAATAAATATATAATAAAGGACATAAATATTGATATATAAGTTATACAACATTAATACTAGAATTAACAAACATCTCTATTTCTATATTTTCTTCTATAAAAGCCTCTAAAATGACTTGTTTTCAAGAAATATGTTATTCATATAAGTTTCATAAATTCATAATAAATGGTAAATAACAGCTTTCTCGATACAAAACATAAATACACAAAAATAAATGTATATTTTACTTTCGAGCAACTTATAATGCAATCATTCCTCGAAAGCAAGTAAAAATATTCCAGTTTCCACATGGCGTACTCTCTAAAATTTCTATGAAGTATACCCAAGTACTCCAGCGCTGGAGGAATCCCAGAATTTATAAGGCAAAGTTTTGAAATACGAAAGCCATCAAGATTTACCTACATTTTGTGAATGATTTAAATGGTCCGTTTCGGAATATTTTAATATACCACGTTGAAATATCGGCCGAAAAACGTAAAAAGAGAAAACTAATTTACACAATTAACCATGTACATATTTCAGTAAAAATCATATAAAACATCACAAATTACAATGTTTTAAAAATGAGGAATAATAAATGATAGATTGTAAAAAAGCTATTTTCACCCCATTGATAGTTTTTATGTTAACCACTTTCTAATTGATGCGACAAATAAATTGTATATTGTTATAAAAGAAAAGCTCTTGAATTAGACTTTGGAAATAACATAAAATGAGAACATTTCAGCTTGCTTGAGAAACATTTCAATTTCGTAAAACAATGCATTCCTAAATAAATAGCTATTATTAACCAGCGAGAAAATATAATATATGATGCTATAAGCGGAATAGTTCAACAGAAATCAGAATAGTAATACGAGGGATCATATGTCAATGAATAATGAACATCATGATTGATAGAAATGCATGAGATTTGAATGCAACGACCAATTAGTTAATACTGCGTTGAGAGTGCATGGGGTATTGGATTGGTTTTAATACATGGACTGCACTTTACACGTCGTAGCGTGACCAGAATATTCAAGCATTCCATTGGACGAAGATAATGTGGAACATTTGCTATTTTGGACTTCTTTTCCGCTATGAAAGAAATAGAACGAATACATGCTTTGTATATTTCGAGTACATAAACGCGTTGAAAAATGTCCACAAAATTTAATTGAACATCCACCATCATATTCTTCTCCAATTTGTTGCTTATCAAAGTAACAACGCAATAGCTTTTAAAAAAAAATATGCACATTGTAAATACTAACAATCCAAGAATTGATGGAACTTTTGTAAATGAGCCAATTTTAGTAATTGAACTGTCGAATGGACCACATTCTAACTTTGGTAATTGACCGTGTCAAAAGACAGAAAATTTTCGACACTTTCCAAATCTGCCCTAATTTCATATAAATTCTGCAATAGTGCCATTTAATTGAAATTCGCAATCCCATTTTACTTCGCACGAACGAAAGCACGGGAAAATCTAATATTTACGAAACAGTAATTTATTTAAATCAATAATTTAATCGCTCTCAATATAATTGCATAAGTTTATAGTTCAATACATTTCGTTCCTGTAAACGCATAATTACCTTTAGCATTCCCATTTCTACCAATAATGATGCTCATTATTTATTCCGATCTTGCCGCGCACCGCGCTGCATTCCACGCAAAGGACCACAATTCATTACGTGTTACATTTATTACGCAAGTATGTACACGCAATCTGACTCACTCTGGCAGTAACGAAGCTACCACTCTTCAGCAGAGCGTTTTTCCGAGCACTTAGCAAACGTGCGACGCAGCCTTTGCTGCACCCTCCCAAATGAAATTGCCTCGAGGACTGTGTAATTTAATTAGCAAGACACACTTGGCGCATAGAACATTAGCAAAACTAACTGATTTATTAGCAGCCCGGTATCTAGAATGACTAACACGCGCTCGTTTAACAAAACCGTAGAAGAAGAGGAGATTCCTCGCTTTCTGTTGCGCAATAGTGAAATTGTGCATTTCTTCCACGCGGCTGCGCGAGAAGTCAAAATTACCCTTTCTAGTATACAACGTAGACATTTTAGAAACAAGAAAAAAGTAAGAAAAGAAAATTTATTTTTATAATTAACCATGTATGTATTTCAATAAGAGTAAGACAAAATTTCATAAAGAACAATGTTTTAGAAATTAGTAATAATTATGAACAAATGATTAACAAATCATTTTGACCATACTGGTAGTTCTAATGTTAAAGTATGTTAAATTGTATATTATAGGTAAACAAATAGACAAACAAATCATAAAACAGAAAGAATAAACTGTAAAAAAAGAGAAAAAACTACATTTGAATAAGATTTGGACAAAGACGCAAAAAATAAAATGTTTCGGCAATGAGTAATAATTATGAACAAATAATAAACAAGTCATTCTGTTGTTGTTGGTCATTTTAGTGTTAATCATCTTATCAGTAATGTGAAAGTAAATGTATACGCATAAGAGAAAAACTTCGAAATGAGATTTCTTCAAATCCACATAAATAAAATAATAATATACTTGAGGGTAGTTGAAAAGTAAAAAAACTCATACATACTTATTCATCAACTTATATACTTTCTTGATTAAATTACATTCGTGCTTTTTCAGCGTTACATAATTTAATTAACAAGGCACACTTAAGCCTAGAAAATTAAGCAGAACTAACAGATTTATTAGTAGCTTGGGTATCAACACTAACTAACAGAGGCTGATTTAACAAAGCCGTGAAAGAAGAGAAGATTCTTAGCTTTCTCGAGCGTAATAGCGGCCTCGTGGATTTCTTTGGCGCGACTCTCCAAGCAGAGTGGGTCAATCCGTCTCAGCATGTAAATGCTTTCGAGGGAGTTTTTGTGTACCGGGGGAGAGAGAGAGAGAGAGAGAGAGAGTGAGGGTAAATCGCGGGAGGGCTTTCTCCGGGGCTCCTGAAAGCCGGAATCACCGCGACACCTCCCACAGGGATGCAAGTAACGGAACCGAGATTAATGTGTGCCTGTCAAATTTGCTGGCCAGTCAACGACAAAGCTCGCTGAAGAGGGCGGGAAAAAAAAACGACAGTTTGAAAGCTGTAAGGACAGTATTACAGCGCCGGCGGCCCTCCCATGATGAGAGCCCAGTTAGCAGTGGCGTAGCTAAAGTCTTGCGGATCTTACTGCACAGTTTTGCGCATCGTATCAACTGACACGTTGCATCTTGTTATTTGTATTGAAATTATTGCAGATTGTAATTTTAACATATCTTTGTCGATTGCGAATATAATTATTTTCATTATTGTATAATATCTATTACTATTTTGCAGATTCTTGCTCAGCAAGATAAAGTGTGACATGAAATCATTTTCCTACTTGACTTGTTATTAACAGAGATTGGGATTATATCGTTTCTACTAGCACAAACAACTATTTTAATTATAGCACAATAACTTCTATTATTTCTTCACGTAGCATCTTGTTATTTCTATTTAAATTATTGAAGATTGACATTTTAACATATCTTTGTCGGTGGCGAATATAATTATTTTCATTGTTGTATAATATCTTTTACTATTTTGCAGGTTCTTGCTCAGCAAGATAAAGTGACATAAAATCATTTTCTTACTTGACTTGTTATTAACAGAGATTGGGATTATATCGTTTTTACTAGCACAAGCAACTGTTTTAATTATAGCACAATAACTACTATTATTTCTTCACATAGCATTTTGTTATTTGTATTTAAATTATTGCAGATTGACATTTTAACATGTCTTTGTCGGTGGCGAATATAATTATTTTCATTGTTGTATAATATCTTTTACTATTTTGCAGATTCTCGTTCAGTAAGATAAAGTGTGACATGAAATCATTTTCTTACTTGACTTGTTATTAATAAAGATTGTCATTATATCGTTTTTACTAGCAAAAACAACTATTGTAATTATAGCACAATAACTTCTATTATTTCTTCACATAGCATTTTGTTATTTGTATTTAAATTATTGAAGATTGCAATTTTAACATGTCTTTGTCGGTGGCGAATATAATTATTTTCATTGTTGTATAATATCTATTACTATTTTGCAGATTCTTGCTCAGCAAGATAAAGTGTGACATAAAATCATTTTCCTACTTGACTTGTTATTAACAGAGATTGGGATTATATCGTTTTTACCAGCACAAGCAACTGTTTTAATTATAGCACAATAACTACTATTATTTCTTATATTCTTATATTATCTTATTTAATTTCGATTTTTCCATAAAAGCTCTGGATATCCGCGCAAGGATAAAACGGCATTAACTGTTCTTGCGTATTAGTAATTAATTGAAATTCAGCTAGTGACTAAGAAATGTGCGGTGGTGACGGGCATCTGGAATTGCTCAATATGCCACAATGTTAGTAATAAAAAGATTAATTGGTGAATAATTTTCTTGGGAAATATATAATTAGGTTTAATAATAGATTGAAACTTAACTTATAATAATTAAAAATATAAAATTACGAATAGAATAATATACTAGATTATCAATGAAGATTCTCCATTCGCAATGATGATTGATTAATAATATGTTTAAACTTTTGTTTACATTTCACACAAATATATGAGTCATATTGTGTAAATTATTTGCTATCTTACTTGGCTTCACCCGTGTAACACTCATGTGCGCTTTAACAGCAATTTAATTGAAAAAATAATGGGTTGTCGCGAGAACTTTTTGAATGAAAATTTGCAAACTTCGGTATTATTTCTTGATTAAAACTTAACGTACGACGAAGAAATGTGTGTTGGTGAAGGACATCGGGAATCGCTCGGTACGCCACTGTGGAGTGACTGCCTTTTTTCATACCTCTTCCGTACTTGGCCTGATCCCATTTTCGTGAGGCAGCATCCCTTTCCACCCCATTGACTGTCGAGTTTCTTTACCGGGTCTCGCGCGCGCACGTTTTTACTTGGCGTTCCTCCCCCTCGCTGTCGTTAGCCCTCTCGCCGTCTGTTTCCAGGTACCCATTATCCGTACTCGGCACAGCAGCGCTGCCGGACTTCGAGGATATCGCTCGACTTTTGATCGAACGCCCGAGCGTGTCTGATCGCACGAAAGTCTCATTAAATACCACCGCGCCGAGAGGAGGCGACCGTGGCGCCTCGCCGGCTGTTGCTCGTATTAACACTAAATGTACCCCCATTCTATAGATATTTTTATATTTTTATATTTTGCGATATTAAATTGCTTTGTCGTTTTTATTATTAAGTATTAGTTCTGTTATTGATTGTGCAGACTGCTAGAAGAAACATTGATGATCTTCAAAGTTTTAATTTTTATAATATGATATAAAATACCATCAAACACATCAGCCTTATAAATTATATAAAAGCAAATCAATATACTTTTATTTCTAGCGTAACCGATCGAATGTCCGATTATGATACATATAAACGTTATATTTGTTTGATTTGTGTACAGCAAAATGTTCATTTAATATGAAACCTAACGAATAAAACATTATTCAGAAAATGATAGAAAATGATATATTTATATATTTTAATTTTAATTTTTATCAAGAACAACACAGACCAGTGCATAATTGAATCAAGTTTTACAACCAGTCATTTTACCGGTAAGATAAAAATAACACAAGTTACATATCTTCGTTTTCGTTTATAGCGCGAAAGGAAAAAAACAGGTGTACTATCAAATCGAATTGCATCATTTGATCGCGCGTGGTATTTTTACTGTCAATTTATTGTGCCACCTACTGTCCAATGGTCCGCTCTCTTTATAGGCGAACGAAAAATAACGTTGCAAAGGCAGTAATTAGGCGCGGCGCATTTAAATATACAATTGATATCGGCCGAGGGAAATTAAAGAGCGCGCGCGTGCGCGCCGGTGCTTTGCGCATTACTGAGAGGTTATGTGGAACACGGGGTTAGCCGAGGAAGCTATTTATTCGTTGCATTTGATTTTTGTGCGGTTCGAAGCTCGCGGCAACATTTACGTAAAAGGTGAGGCCTCAATAGCATGATTTCATGCTTTCGAAACGGCTCCGAGTGGACTGAATGTACGCCTATTCTTCGAGCAAGCTGTTATTCCCGATGCGATGCCTATCGCAATTGTGCCAGATGAATATCAAAGCAGTAGTCGAAATCCTCTTCAATCTACTGGCAGTCGCTCGCAAAAATACTCATCCCGCCGGCTGCGCGCATCCGCCACTCCGGCAATGCGCCATCTACAATTGTCAGCATAGAAATATAGGTCCCAGTTCTTTGGGAATTGGGAATTAAATTGTCTTTTTAGAACGCTGCCTATGCTAGAACCACAAGTATTTTCACTTATTGTTAATTTTTCGAAGCGAAACACTTATTGCTAGCTATTAGTTGTGATATTAATTGCGCTAAGTGGTAAACGCATCAATTCTAAAAAGAAAAATAAATAGACATTGTCTGTTTAGAACGCTGCCTAGGTTAGAACCACAAGTATTTGCTCTTACTATTAATTTTCCGAAGCGAAACATTTATTGCTAGCTATTAGTTGTGATATTAATTGCACTAAGTGATAAACGCGTCAATTCTAAAAAGAAAAGTAAATAGGCACGCTTTTTCAGAAATTTTGAGAAAAAACAGAGTTTTATTAAATGTATCGCTACCCATTAGTTATGTTATTATATATCGAAACTGATTGGTGAGAATATTAACCGTTTCCCCAGTTTTTAATATTTGTAACACGTTACATGACACCATCATCGTTGATTTCACACTGCCATCCGTAGTGCAAAGAACATAAAAACAAATCCACGTATTTTTTCCAGAAATATCCCTGTTATTCGATTATTCTTATTGTTTCGTAAAATATTTTTTATGAGGTGTTCAGTGGGAGAGAAATGTCCCGTTTCAGCCGCGATTAAGCCAACATTGGTATTCCGTGACACTGATTGTCAGTATAAGGGATAATCAAATTTGCGAATCAGCTACTCGCGGGGAATCCCATTTTTTGAGATGCGAAATCCTTTTATCGCCCCATACATATTCATCTCCGTGCAGCGATGCGTATGTTCCGCTAATAGCATTACCTGAATCGAAACGGATAATCCCCCGGTAAATAATACGATTGAAGTTTGTCGCTTGAGTTTTATCAGGTGTGAGAAATAGCTGGCATTTCATATTAATGCGGAGTATATTGAAAAGCGAGCTACATTCAAATTTATTCCCAAGTATTATTTGACTTTCCAATCGGCGGCGCGGGTTAACTTGATTTTAAGATTTGTAGTTTACAGGCGGAAGAAATGAAAAGCATTCATTCAATTTTAACTGAAACATAGTGTTACTTTTATTTATTAAGTAATATTTCTATAAAAAAAGTTGCATATATTCTCTGATGTTACGAGAAAAAATATCAGATAATTGTTTAATAAACATAGCGATACTATGCTGTAGTTAAAATTGATTACTGTACGAATACTTTTTATAACGAGTGCCAAATAATTTTCCTATTAGTTAATAAGCCACTGCGAGCGGTTCATTCGCAAAGGAATAAACATATTCCTGTAAGTTATTCTAGATTACAAGTATTACAAAAGATTAAACCTTCCAAATGATGCTTACTCCTAACTCAATTCGTTCTAAATAATAAATTTATTATAAACTATAAGAAACTATGTTATAGAAGTCAATTTACTATATAAACATACACATATTTGTTATTATGCTAACCTGAATGAGGTCACTGACAAACTGGTAATAAGCAAGCAAACCTCGACCTACAATAAACAAAAGCAAAGCTTTCCCCTTTTCGTTGAAAATAACACTGAAAATACAGTATAATTATACATATTACTATCAAAATATTATTTTCTTCATTAATTATTGCAGTAAATTGTTGTCATTATTTTATCACCTACAATTCATAATCCATGATTTCACCAATTCTGGTAGGAATAAATGCATATCGATTTGTTTTTACGTCGTTGGTACTGTTGATACGTTTGCCTTGGAATAACCAACGGTGGTGTTTCGTTACATATTGCAAATATTAAAAGCATGTGGATTCATGATGGAGTCATCCTGGATTTCGTTGCAAAACAATAACATAATTAATAAAACTGTTTTGCTTGGCAACAGATAAAGCGAGAGAAAAGTGCTGGGACATTTGGTGTTAAAGATTTCACATATGCATTTGAAACTAATCCGCACATTTTTATCCTTTGGAGTGGGGGAAGTTTGGTCGGAAGAAAATTGTTTTCCAATGGGGAGTGCAAAGACGCAGACCGGAAACACGCTGGATTACTTGCTCCGTCGACTCTCTGGAGGAATGTACTTAACGCGCGAACTGGGCCAATTACACGGTAGACCGCGAAAGCCAGCCGAGGGCGATACTTGCTTTTGGGGCGACCTCGTTCGAGGAAAAAAATTACCACATCCCCCACAGCCAGCAAGGAGATGCGACACCCGCTCGCATAAGTAGGCCTCGAAAATGAGCAGCGAAAAAAGCTTGAACACCTTTGATCGGTAATTTTAACTAGAATCGAAACGATTAATCTTGTTAATTAGATTATATAAACCTTCTGCAATGTTATACGCAATAAAAGTAAGATATGTAAAGGAAAGCAGTGTATTTCTAACCTACAAAAGAAGTCAAAATGATTTGTTTTCAAAACCGTGTTAATTTTATCAATTTCTACATTTACGCACAAATAAGAACTAAAATTACTATTATGAAAAATAAATCGTATGCGTATAACAAACATCCTTCTCAGTAAAAAATACAAATTTGTATAAACAAATAGCTGACTTTTCAGTGAATCATAATTGAATCATTTCAGGACCGAAAAAGGGATGAAATGTACACAAATAGGTCTTGAAAATAGGGGATGAAAAAAGTTGTACATTTTGAATTGTTCGCCGCGCAACCATCTCAGCGCGTATATTTCAGTGAAATCGATGCAATTAATCGTGTTGTTTAAAGTCCATTTAAGCACGTTCCCTCTTTGTTTATATTTACATATTACGAGGCTGAATCAATCTGCAGTGCGTCAAAAAGCAAAGGACCTTTTAATGACAAAATATCACTGTAAGTTCTTCACTTCTTAAATCAAGTTTATATCTGCATCAAGAATAATTATTGACTCTTTAATGATATTAATACTTTAATGAAATCAAAGAATGCAAAAAGTAAAACAAAATGAAAAAAGTAACATAAACTAAGATACCATTAATTTTTTTCAAGCATAGATTACAATATTATAATAAACTGTTTACAGTGCAACTCAAGTTCATTAATGCCGGAAACCAATACTGAAATCTGATTACGAGGCTGAATATTATTGACACTGCACACATGCAGTGTTCCACATATTCTAATACGTATCTTGACCTACTCGAAAATTGCTTACAAAGCCCTAGGGTGCGATGCACTTCTTTCGTGTAGAAGAAAAAATGGGCCTTAATGGCGAACTTTCGTTAATCAATATTCTCCCACCTTCGAAGTCATGTTGGACACTTTTGCCTGAAGTTCTAATACTAAAGTGTTATCACATTCCACTTTGCAAAAGACGAATGAAAAAAGAATATGCAATCGTGTATAAAGTATGTCCTGTTTTAATTGACGCATTTGAAATTCCTTGAAACAATAGGAGATATGAGGAAACTCCCCTTTTATAAAATTGTATATTATCGAAGTCTCTTTATTTGAATATTTTTTTATGAGCTTGACAAAATTTCTTGAATACCTTGAACAATTATTGAGAAATTCCAAGGGCGCTAATTACAATGGCGCGCCTTTGTATGAATTAAAACGTTCATATAAAATAAAAGATAATATCAAGCTTTGCAAGTTAATGATAATTATAATTTAAAATGGGAAGTCTGATTCTCGTCAAAAATCTGAAAATTGGAATTTTAAACGTCGCTGCAATCTGAAAATTGTATTATGATAATAACTTGTTATGTTTAACTGTATTTTCTATAACTAATGTGATATTAAAATTACAGACATTAAAACATTGAAGTAAAGTTGTAATGTTCAATCTCATTTGAATTTCAAGAAGACATATCGGCTGGAAAGAAGGAAAATGCTTCAATAATTGTAAGTTACTGCAATGGGATCAGAATGACAGTAACATCAAGTATCTACTTTCATTTCCGCAAAGTAATAGAAGATATGCTGAAGAAAGAAGCGAAAAGGGAGGAAGTGTACCAAAAGGCTCAATAAAAGAGTTAGCGATAGTGCGAACCGACAAAAAAAAGATAACTTTAGCCTTTGATTCTTGTCATAAACCTAGAACTTTGTATTTCGAGCTCCAGTGACTATAACCTCAAAAACTATATTACGATTATTCCTAGTCTAATAAACTATATTTCCTCCAACCACTATATTACAAAAGTTACACAAAATGAAACATTTCGAAGTCTTTAACAGAAAGTTAGACAAGTTCTATTTCGTTTCGAATTCGAAGGGACATGCCTGTTGAAAAGATCGTGAAAGTCGTAGTAAAAAGCTCGACTAATTGTAAGTTCCTGGAAGGGGATCACAATGAAGGTAACCAGGGAGTAGCTACTTTCGTTTCCGCGAAGGAAGTGAAGAGAGAAGAAGAAGAAGAAGAGAGAAGGTAAAAGCGTAAAGGGAGTGCGCGAGTGTAGGAGAAGGCTCAGTGGAAGAAGAGTTGGCGATAGTGCGAACCGAGAAAAACAGAGGGACGATGGTGTAGGCTGCCGCCGGTCAAAGGTACCGTTTGCACCCTTTGAGACGAGTTAACTTCACTCTCCAATAAAACGAGGCACGCGCGAGCGGGCGGCCCAAGTTCCAAGGGATGCGGGGATGCTTACGGCTTGATAGTCAGAGCTCAGCGAGCCCCAGTTGCCCACTTCGGGTAAGTGGTCCCTCGGCCCTTGTTTGCGGTCTTGTAAGCTCCTTATTACTTTCATAACGCAGTGTCGGCCGCCACCGCTGCGCCCTCCAAACACCCGGCCGGAAATTAAAGGCGGAATCCTCCGATCGCGAAATTGGGGATCAATGGACGCCCCGCTCCTTCAAGGAACTAAAGGACCTTTGACCCGCCACCGCGCCGCGCCGCCGGCCTTTATGCGCTCCTCGTTAAATTCGCATCCGTGCTCCTTGAAATAGCTCGGACTGTACAGTGTGTCTCATACATGTTTTAAATCATCATAGAAATCTTGGGAAATTTTCGACATTCTTATTCGGGTTTTCTTTTGGAAGAAAATTGTATTAATTGTACGCCAATGGGACGCAGTTTGTGGGGTAAGTAAGGTTATGGCGGCAAAGCCTTTAGATATGATTTAATTGTGAAAACCATTTAAATGTTAAAATGTCTCACGAATCTCCGCAACAGATGAAGTTAGAGGTGTTGAGAAATTGTTGGTTACCGTATTCGTAGCCGCTAACATAACCCTATGCTACTTTAAAATCCATGACTAATTTGTAGCAAATAATCCTATTACAGTATTTCCATATTTTTACACTTTTAATATTGTCAGTTTGCACTTATTACTTCTGAACTTTTATCCATTTTAAACAAGCAGCAATATTTTCTCCTTCAACTCCCATTTTATATCACAACTTTGCAACATTTAGCAATAACTTTTTAAGAATTATAAGCAACAAATGTGTTAAACTTCGCCCAAAATTTCAAGGATTTTGTATAAATCATTATCAAATGATTTAAAGTTCAATTGGAAATGTTAAAAGTAATCATCAAAAAGTGGCTATGTGCATTCACGTCACTTATGAGACACCCTGTACATGCAGATCTATGAACACACTGATCCAACAGTTCCTTACGGGGAAGACTGCCACTTTCATTCGAGTCGAGATGAGACAGCATCGTTAAATTGTAGCTTAACCCGGCGAAAGGTACTTCAGGCATCTTTTAAAGAGCTTTGGGTAAACTTCAAAATAAACTCGTTAACGAGTAGCAAGTATCGTAATATCTACTTGTTATGTCGCCGTGTTTATGCGCCGCGTTGATGGTATTTACTGTTCAGCAATTCTGGCGAGACGTAATATTTATAATCTGTGATAGAATAATGACTTTCACGAATATTGGGAGTCATTTGACGTAAAAATACGGTGATCCAAATCAATCAATGATGTACCGACAGATTCATTAACTAAACTGGGCAAATGGTTGAATTTACCATTCATCGCGCACTCAAGAAATTATTCTTATTTTAAAATCGTATTTTCATCATTCTCTCAAAAATTAACTTATTTAAAGTGGTTTAGAGGGTTTCGTATTTATGGTGAGCTTGCAAATAGATAAGTAGATGACCTCCTTTCTCTTAGTAGAGACTTATAATTGATACTGAATATTTCCGGTCTCGGATTCAGAATAACAGCGACTTCTAGGACTAAAATGTGGGGCACTCCAATCAATAATTCAACCTCATTCATAATTCGTCAAACATCTTCATGCTAACCAGGGAAAGATGTAAGTAAGTAGAGATCTCTGCTTTCTTAATAGATTGGACCTCTCAGCAGACATTTGCAAGCAAAGCACAGTCATGTTTTCTGTGGCAATCACAAAAAATAATTAAATTCATAGATATGTTTAAACTTTAAATTGCATGTCAGGGAACTATGTAAATTGTTTATAAGTGATGTCCAATAAACGCTTACAACATGACATTCCCAGGTAACTTGATGAATACTTACATTCGCAGATATGTTTAAACTTTAAATTATATTTTGCAAAAATTACAATTATATAACATTACTACAATTAAATTACAATTGTATAACATCCGGAGTAAAAGGAAGTTGCTTATAAATCCCTTGCGAATTGACTCTCATTCATAATTCTTCGAACATCTTCCAGCTAACCTAAAAAAAACATAGGCAGCAATCGCATGTCTCTTAATAGATTGAACCTTTTAGCTAGAATTCGGAAACAGTGGCGGGCCACGTTTTCTCAGGCAACAACAAAGAAAGGGAGTGATTTCGAGACCAGTCGCATGAATAATTAATGTCGCGGCCAGCCGTGAGCAGATTCGATGGCGAGGAGTTCGGAGAGGGCGCGCGCGCGCGTACGTGTTCGTGGACAGAGGGCGCGCTAGCTCGCCAACCGTTTTATTCCCGAAGGGGGCAGCTCGAGCGGTGGAAGAGCAAGGCGAGCTAATTGTCCCATTTAAATTTCATACGCTGTAACTGTATCTGCAATTGAAATTATTTTAGTGCGGTCTCCGCGCCGCTGGCTACCAGCAACGCCGACTTCTGTTTCGAGCAATATGTGTCGCACCAGCGCCGAAAGCCGCCCCCAGTTATTATCCGACTGTACGCGCGCGCGCGCGCCCGCCAGCGTTTGCTACACTAACCAGTTAAGCGCCGGAAGATTCTGGCTCGATGAGAATTAATCCGCGACCCGGTTATATTCCGAACTAAGTCATTCGTAGCCTCGGAGCTCGGGGAATGAAGTCTCTCTGGAACTCCGACCAACAGCTTGCGCTAATCGGCCTTCGAGACTTTATAATAAACTCTGCGCCCATTCTTGGTAATAAGAAAACTTGCTATTACTGTCTAAGATCTTTCCTATTTTCTTAACACCGAACGTACCCGGTACTTTTGTATTTTATTAGCTGTTCTATTTGATTTCGCCCGGCTGGCATTTTGTGTAGACGCTAATAATGCTTAAATTTCACGAGTAATAAGTTACTCTACTCGAATAATATTTGAATCGTCCATCAAGACTTCATAATAAACCCTCGTTCCATCCCGGTAGTAAGAAAACTTGCTATTACTGTTTATATAATTTAATAATTTAATTCAAATACTAATAAGTTATTTCGGCGTCACTGAGGAGTTTTATCCAAATTTATCGATGATGTTGTGCAAAAGATACCGTCATTGTGGAAATACTTATAATAAAGGTTCAGAGTACAAGAATTATTTGATAGTTATTTAAATGTTTATATTTGTATTTATACTTACTTGGATTCAGACGTGTAAAAATTTAACCACGGATTGTGCATGCGAAACCGAATAGACAATGATAAGTACATTTTACAAAATTCAGGTTCGTTTGTTAGTTACAGCCATTAACGATGTTATGTATAGGTTATGTTACTCAGGAGTAAGTAACCTCCTATATAGTCAAAGAATATTTCAAATCTGCTGAGTAATTACTATCTAATGTTATTTATTATAGTAAATCAGTAGATTAAGTAGTGAGAGTCAGATCGATGTACAAGGCTCGAATGAAATATACCTGTTTCACGAGATAGAAAAAAAACATACTCGACGAATTAAAGCTCATTAAATATGCATTCGATAACTGCGTGCGTGTTCGTAACAACAGTAAAACTTTAGAACACAGACATTAACATGTCACGTATTCATAAATTGATTATCAACCTCTTCCTTTTGAAAGTGCATTAACAAAACAAAATTGCGAAACTGCGACTTTATAAATAATTACTTCCTACGAATCCTTGTTCCTCGATCTCTGAATTATAATTCCAAGCAGCAACTCAATATCGTGCTGGAATACTTGCCAACGGAAAACCGGATTTCCGAATTCTTTTCTCGCTGAGGGAAATTCGCAGAGATTTGAAACTTTCAAGAGGAATCCTTCTCCGCGCGGAAGTCTTTCTCGGTATTTAGAGCACGCGTGTGTGCATGTCCGGTTCCAGGGAGCGCCGGTACGCGATATGAAAGACGATATACAGATTTTTCCGGGTTTAAAGAGGTGGCGGCTGAAAAAGCGAGCAAAACGGGCTCAAGGCTCTGGAATTACACGAAACGAGCGAACGGGCGCGCAAGCCATGTTCGAGAGAAAGAGAAAGAAAGGAAGCCGTTACACGAAAAACGGGGGAAAAATAAAAATTGGTTGAAACGTTCCTAAAGAGTGCAGAAGAAGGCTCGCAAAACGCAATGAAGATCTTCATGTTACCTAAGAGAATGGCATGCGTAGATATTCTTAGTTTTTAACTCTTTCGCTACTGTTACGCATTTTGAAAGTTCGCTGATTGTATTGTTGGCATTCATTGGCGCTCAAAAAACATATTGCAAATGTGTATGTTACGGTGAAAATCCCATTGGTCAAAATTAATATTCTGCATTAAATTTGTTCATAGTCAAATACTTAATAAATATAGTCTGAAATATTAGTTACAGCAGATAAAAATCTCCTTTTTTTACTAAATTTTTATACGGAAGAAAGTTTCTTTTTTAAAGAAAAATAAAATTTCTTCAAGAAGATCGTTTCTCTTTTAAGAGAAAATAAATGATCTAAAAGCAGAATGTTTTCTCCTTAAAGGAAAGTTACTTCAAAAAGTCTGGTTCTGCGAATATTTTTCTTACTGTATATATTACACTGAAAGAAGAATATTCTGATCAAGTTTTTAGATAAACGTTCTTCTTTATGTTAATAGAGATTTATACTTCAAGCCCAACAGTCCTGGACTTGAATTCAGAATAAAAGGGACTCCCAAGGCTGAAATGCAGTGGACTGCAATAATTAATTGAACCTCATGCATAATTCGTCAAATGTTTCCATGCTAACCAAGAGAAAAACATACGTGGTTGGCTCTGGTTTCTTCATCGATTGGACCTTTTAACCGGAATTCGCAAGGATTCGTGTTGAATCACGTTCTCTCAGCCAACAGTAAACAAGAATTGGAATCCTTCCAGCATAATTAAAGTCACTAATATGTTTAAACTTTAAATTACATTCCACAGAAATATATTAGTTATATTATACAAGTTATTTATAATTTATGACACTTACAATATGTCATTCTCAGGCAATTTGCATGAATAATTAATTTCGCTAATATATTTCAACTTTATATTATATCGCAGAAAAATATATCAGCTACATTATGTAAATTATTTATACTTGCTCCTTCATTCGAGATTTCCAGGCGCCTTGTATAAATAATTCAATTCGCTAATACATTTAATTTTCAAATAAAATTTCAATAACACACGTGATTCATATTTCGTAAGTTATTTATAACTAGCGTCTAACACGACATTGTCGAATAAACGAGGAGAAGACTCGCAGTGGCTCGGAAATTACAGGAAATGAGGGATGCGAGCAGACGACCCCGGAGGGAGAGAGATCTCCTATTGCAAGAAAAGTGAGAGGTAAAAATAGAAGATGACAACTAAAAATTGGTCGAAGCGTTCGCAAAGGACGCAGTGGAAGGCTCGTAAAGCGCGATGAGGATCCGGAAGTCGAGCGAGCAGCAGCTCGCTGATAAGGTTGTCGTAGGGAAGCGCGGTAAAAAGGCGAGATGTACGTGGCCGCGCGAGCAACTCTCCTCCCTAAGAGGACCAAAAAGGATGCGCGCAACGCCGGCCGGCCGGCCGGCTGTCCTCTATTTAAGTGAAAACTTCGAGATACGGGCCACATAAAGTTTCGGCCGTGCCTCTTGAAACGCCCGCGCAATTTTCTAAGGAATGCCGCGCTGCACTCTGTGATTTCAGGCCCCGGTAATGTTCTACTGTGTATAAGATACACACACACACACATACACACACTCAGGCTCGTACTCGCCGGGCAGGGAAAAGCTCAGCGAAAGAAAGCGCCACACTTAAACTGGATTGCGAGAATTCCCGGAATTCGTAGTACAAAGGAATACTTTCATCAAGTTGAAAGTCCGCCTAGCACCCCTCAGCATCGTCCGAGTTTAAGCTGTCAATCACTTTTTACCATCCCCGAAGAATACTCCGCGAGATTAGTTCTCCCGATATGAGGAAACCTCGAAAAGCCGCGGACTGCCTAATTCACTCGATGTGCTCTTCGCCTTGAAAGCTCTCCGTCGTTTTCGACTTTAAGCTCTTCTTACACATAGTAAACGAACAACAGATACTTTGTTAATAATCTTTTCAGGAATTTTGTACTGTGCAATTATAAACTGAACACTCGCACGGAAGAGAAATTACGTAAAATAAAAGTTTGTATTATTTTATTTCAATAAAATGTACAAGAAATACATTCATAACGCAAAACTATAAACTGTGAGATCAGAAGTTCAATAAATTATATCATTCATATAGATTTAAATGTTTTATTCAATAACAGACAATTCTATTATATTTCAATAAATCATTTCAAGTTCAATTTATTGAAATAAAATATTAAAAATGCAGGAAGAGGATGCTCCAAAGTAATCAGTGCGAAATAAATGCAGTGAACAATCGTCATTGGTTGCTTTTATTAATTAATATTTCATATTTCTCGAAAAAGCTGTCTATTTTCCAGCAAATTTTTTTAAAAACTCCCCAAAAAATCAGAGAGCAAAACAAGTATTCGCACATCCCTGTTTCCTGAAGTAAATTTTCTTAAAGTAGAAAACATTCTGCTTTGAGAACTTGTTTCTTTTAAAGGGAAACTTCTTCCTTTAAGAAAATTGGTGCTTTCTTAAAACAGAAACATTCTTCAGAATTTCGTCCAAGGAAAGAAGTGCGTGCCAATACTTTCTTTATCCATTGTATTTAATGACAGTGTGGACAAATTATAGATAATATAACGTAATTTAGCAACAATAAACGAAACGAAGTTTATGGGTGTTCCTCCGTTGAAGACACAGCTTAACACTAGGTTTACGTATTTTACCGGATTTCGAATTTCATGAGTAAAATTAGAAAAACAATTATTACTAATTTCTTTTCAATTTATACCGACAATATTGGTGTAATGAAACGAATATGTACCCAAATTTATTTCCCCTTCAGCCATGCACCCATTAACCTTTTTTTTAAAAAGAAAATACGTGGTTTCCTTTACTAAATTTATGTCCAAAATTATTTCTCCTTGAGCCATGTCCCCATTAATTGTTTTTTTTTTAAATGAAAATACGTGGTTTCCTTTTCTAAATTTATGTCCAAAATTATTTCCCCTTGAGCCATGTACCCCATTAATTGTTTTTTTAAATGTAAATACGTGGTTTCCTTTACCCATCAATTTACCGGGTGTCCGTAAAGATAGCTGTACAAAAATGTCCGTAAAGCCAGTGTTAACGGATTGGAAGGAGCGAGCAGTGAGGCAGAGCAGGAGCCGGGTCGGTTGGACTGACTTTAGTTGCTTTTACTGACAAGCGTTTAACTTCTCGGCTGTAGAAGGCAACTCTGTTACAGGCGGCCGTTACTCGCTCCCAAGCATCCGTAAAAAAGCGAGCGTGGCGAAGAAAAATCGCGTCGGCCCGACGCTATTGGTCGCAAGTTTCGCGACATCTGCTGCGCTTCCACTTTAGTTTGCTGGAATGAAACTTTTTTCTGCCCGCTTCCCACCTTCGTCCCCTTTTTACCGTGGACTCATAACTATTGGATTTATCACGCCGATTTCATAACAAAGTGTCGCACCAGCGAATATTCAGAGTGTCCGTTAAGCGCGCAGCATGCTTTTCTTTATTCCGTTGCGAGAAATATCTCTGCCTTGAGTCGTTCAGAGTCATTTACAAACCAGTTTGATTAGTGACCAGTCAGGATTATTTCAAAATAATGCTTTGTAAAAAATGTGAACTGTGAAATGTGAAATAAGTTAAAAAGTACAGAATAATTTCTCTCTTATTTATACATATTAATTATTTTATAATTCAGAAACCGTGTAAAATGAAGACGTTTATTTTAATATTAATGCGCTGCCTCGGAAAATGCAGGTATTTACTAAGCATAAATGAGACGAAAGTAATGTTGTGCTTTCTAGTGCATTTTTTAAGTCGGTCCACATTTTTGCAAACATTATTTTTCCGCCTGTTCTTTCCTTGTTTTCAAAACAAACAAAAAGTTTGACTTTTGTAATAAGAACAGTTAATGCTAAACAAACTGTGGAATTTTTTATAATGAGAGCGTTCTGCATGGTTCCTTTGTGCCATGGAAAAAAGATATTGCTAGGCTAACATTAAAAATACTTTCCGAAATTAGTTGAACGCGTTTGCTTTAGAATCAAACAAAAATTTTACTTGCTATTAATTTGAGAAAATAAGTCAGTTTTATTTTATTTACTATCAGATAACAATTAATGTTCTACACATCCTTAATATTTATAATATATTAAGCAATAAAAGTATACGTTGTTAAATACAAGGCGAATGCCTATTTGTATATAACTTTTTTTCTCGATGCAGATGAACGTGCAACTTCAAGAATTCTCGTTAAGAACAATCCAATGATTTTGTATTCTCTCAATATCGCGGCGTGTCTGTTCTCTATCGTTGTTATCCACCACTGTGAAGAGTGCAAACCGCCATAGCAGTTCTTATCCAAGAAAAATCCAATGATACTTCGGAGCGACTTGGATCTGTTGTTCTGTTGTAGTAGCACAGTTTATAGAATCGATTTCCTGTTTTTCAGAGATACTATCGGCTTGGTTTCCACAGTCGGCAGAAAGACTTTGAGAGGGCAGCCACTATTCCCGTAAGAATCTCCTCTGAATAACTGGTTGGTCTTACATCGATTCCGCTCGATATGCTGTTGTTCCATATACGGGTTGTTTAACATGTTATAACTGAATGTACAACTTATTTGACACGTTTTCTATTGCGATTATAAAGTTAAAGTATTACAAATGTCAATAACTTCGCAATTTTGATTTAAAATTGAAATGGAAAATGTGTTGTATTGTTAAAGCTTGTTGTATATTGTTGTTTGTATTTGATGAAAGTCACTTGATGCGTTTCTCTTGTCAATTTCAAAGTCAAAGTATTACAAATTTCAATAACTTCGTAGTTGTAATTTGAAGTTGAAACGGAAATTGTATTGTATTGTTAAAGCTTGTTGTATATTGTTGTTTGTACTTGCTGAAACTCACTTAATGCGTTTCTCTTTTTACTTTCAAAGTTAAACTATTACAAAATTCAATAACTTCGTAGTTGTAATTTAAAGTTGTAATAGAAAATGTGTTGTATTGTTAAAGCTTGTTCTATATTGTTGTTTGTACTTGATGAAACTCACTTGATGCGTTTCTCTTTTCAATTTCAAACTCAAAGTATTACAAATTTCAATAACTTCGTAGTTGTAATTTGAAGTTGAAATGGAAAATGTGTTGTATTGTTGAAGCTTGTTCTATATTGTTGTTTGTACTTGATGAAACTCACTTGATGCGTTTCTCTTTTCAATTTCAAAGTTAAAGTAATTCAAATTTTAATACCTTCTTAAAATTGATTTAAAATTACAACAGCGAACGTGTCAAGCGAGTTGTATACATTGTTTCGCATATGATGATTAGCATACTATTATTTAATTTGCAACGCATGTGACGAGTTTACTATTTCAATATTAAAGTTAAAACATTACACACTTTAATTAATTCACGATTTTAATTCAAAACTGAAATAGAAAGTGTGTCCATCGAGTTGAATTTGTTGTTCTTTAAAGGTTGTTTAACATACAATGGCATAATATGCTTAATATACTCCAAAATTGAAAAAGAAAACTTGTCAGGCGAGTTAAACGAGTAATACTATGTTAAATATCGTTCATAAAAGAAATAGTATATTCAAAAATACAAGAGACGCATATGAAAAATTCTAACACTTAAACTTTATTTCACATGTAGCATTCAGTGAAATAATGTAGGAGCGAGAGATGAAGTTGGACTAAGGGAAGGAGAATCGAAAGCCTGCGTAATTCCCTCTTGCTTTCGAAGGCTTCAATTAGGGTGGTTGGGCTGGCTCTCAAAAAGTTGGGCGTGTGCCCGTATTCGGCATCGAACAATACCGACGCTCTCGCTTCCTTTCTCTTCGCAATGGAGCCGAGCCCGGCTCCTCTTTCTTCCGAACAGAGGGAATCAACGGTTCCTTGTATAATCTAATCGATCGGTTCGTCCGTTTTTCCCAAATGTCGTCGGAAGCAATCGTTTCGAGGGGATCACGAGCCTGCACTGATAAAAAGCGATCGCCCTGGGAAATCAGGGAATGCAGGGAAAGAGAGGAAAGCGGACTCATTAATGCCTCGGCACTCTCCCTGCTTCTACAAAAAGGAAGGAATACAAAACTCCCTAAAGTTCTCTTTGACGCCTCCAAGTTTCGTGTCCCTCTTTCTTTGCTTATTTGCTCTAGATTTACTACTTCATCAGCCTTTCTGTGACCTCATCGAGGTTAATGTAGAACGATTTATGCCTACATTTACTTAAGGACTGCAAAAATAAAGTGTCAACTTCGACGTGTTTAAAAAATATAAAAAACATTTTCGTTTTAAGCTGATAAAATATATGAACAAATATCTGATTTAAGGGATATTATAAATTAATTTCTTTAATCTGACTCATAAAATTATCGGAAATTAATAACAATTTTTATCTAAAACGAATGAAACAAATTGTTTTTAGAAAGTAAATACTAAAGTTGGTGCACAAGGAGGGATGATTTCCAATATTTTTGAACATTTTAAACTCAGAAAGGGTGAAAGGATGAAAAAGCTATTTTTGAGTTTAAAAAGCCCCCGTTTCGTTAAACATTAAAATTTTTAAAATCACCCACGTTACGCACTAACTTTAAGTGTCTATTTTCCAGGAAAATTGTTCCTTATGCTTCAGATTAAAATGGCTGACCTACAACAGGCACCGTAAATTGAGATTTATAAAAAGACATTCCATAACCTTAAACCATGTACTTGTACATATATTTTATAAACGTAAAACAAACATGTTTTTTATAGTTTTAAAAAATGTTGAAGTTAACACTCTATTTTTGCACCCCAGGTGCATGCACCCCTAATAAATTCATTCAATCTTACGCTAAATTATGTATAAATTACTAAATTTGTTACACGCAATAATAAATTTACGCTTTTCGAAATAATTGACTTGGGAGTGAATACAATTTCAAAGAAAGAAACGTTGAATTAAAAAATCACAAACTCGGCGTGCGTATTACGCCAACAGGCAAATGAAGCTGGACAAGTACAAAACTAAAGCTTTACAGTTACATGACAATGTAAAGTGTTAATATCAACAAAGGGGTGACCCAGTTACAAGGTTACAGAGATCTGTTCTCAGGGAGAATACTTGACAGACTGATAGAATAATAGAGAAGCAGGTTTATGAGTCACGTGGAGAAAGAGTGAGAGATGTGCGCCGACTGGGAGCGAGAAGGAAGAAAGAAGAAGGCGGCAGTGCGCCTCGGAGTCAAAGAGTGCCGGCACAGAGATTGCGATTACAAAGAAAACAAAGAGAATTGGATTCAGAGAATTGAGAGCATGAGAGACAACGGGGCCTTGCGAGGGGGTTGGAACGCGGGCTTCGTTCGCACCGCATCGAGACAAGCATGCGAGCCAAGCGAGTCGTGCGGAGTGCACTTGGGAAAGTAATTAGCATAATAAATTAGCCCGCAAATAAAAGCTCGCGAGAACGGTCGAGGCAAATGACGTCACTCTTGTGATTAGGGTAACAAAGGCGAAGCGAAGAAGGCGAAGGAAGGACCCAAGTCCATTCCCATTGGCCGCAAAGCGTCGCTCCTGTTCCTGCGATGTCCGCAGAACGATAATTAGCATTGGCTGCGGAACACCCCGCAAAGGGTAACAATTTTTCGGCCACTTGGGAAAGCTCGTACCATGAAACCGGGAAATTGGCAGAGGAAGCGAAATCAATATACATTGAATGAACGTAGAAACTTTGACTGTATATTATTTTTATAGTATAGTTAATATTAAGAAATTGTTGTTGTATGCCGTTCGAATATTTTTGTAGCTCGAAAATCAAGCATTACTTTTCTGATCAATTCTTGCTGTATAACGCATGTACAATTTTTTAATGCAATTATATATTTCAATTCACACTAGCACATCAATTATTCATGGAAATAATAACCAGGAGTATTGGTTTTATAAATAACAGAAGTGTGACACTGTCAGAATATTTTTCGGAATTATTGCATGTGAACAGAAGTTGCAACAATTAATTAAACGATATCAATTCCCGAAAATCCGCCACTGGATTTTATTAACTAAACATTTAAAACATTAATAGGAATAGTACCAGTGAATTTCGTTTGTTACGTCACTGGTATCATTTACCAAGGAATTTGTAACACAGAAAAGGTCTTTGTCCAATAAAAAGTGAAATCAGAACGCACGAATTTTGTTTGCCTGTTTGAAAGAATTATTCGCTAATGTGTTTAAATTTTAATTTACATTTCATTTATTTATAATTAGTGCCTAATATGACACTTGCAATATGACATATCCAAAAAATTAGTTAAAATAGATGAGTTATATTCTATAAGTTATTGATAATTTGAGGTTAACCCAACACTTCCGGATTTCCATGACAGCGATGTACGTCACGAACTCCCATAAAGTAGGAAGATGAGGCGAGTAAATGTCGCGCGTGACGTCACCGGTATCATTTAGCGAGGAATTGGAAACACGGAAAGGGTCTTTAGGCAGTAAAAGGAGAAATCAGAGCGCACGAATTACAGTTTCCCGAACTCGTTACTCGTCCGCTCGAGAGCAGCCGAGGCGGCTTTTTGGGTTTCGACGCACGCGCACTGGGAAATCTTGGCCGGACAAAGAATCCAGTTTTTCTGCGTTTCGCGCCGGGATGTACTGGCTCACCGTGATCGTGAAAATAGGTCGGCTTGTTTTCAGGCTTTCCCGATGGCTTCTTATCGCTGCGATCCTATCGACGGCCCTTTTTTGGTCAAGGTTATTACATACTCGGCCAGCGGTAAATTGCCAGCGAAGAGGCTAAACGATCGATCGGCCGCGCTAGCCTGTTATCTTTGAATTGCACTGCCTCAAGAGCAGCCATCCGATCAGATTTGCGAGAAAAACAATCTCCCAACCACGGAAGTACACATATTTCTTTTTGCATCCTCACTAGTAGTTTGATATTAGTACAGGTATAATAACAAATACAATCATAAATTGACGCTTTTCAAAATAATTGACTTGGGAGTGAATACCATTTCAAAGAAAGAAACATTGAATTAAAAAATCACAAACTCGCAAGCCGCTAGCCTGTTATCTTTGAATTGCACTGCCTCAAGAGCAGCCATCCGATCAGATTTGCGAGAAAAACAATCTCCCAACCATGGAAGTACAGGGTGAGTTACTTGCCTTTGAATCAGAACTCTCCCACACCACTTGTACTAAACATCTATTTAATTATACTATATGTTCTCTCTTTAACAATAGACTGTATTAAATTATGTAGCCTGTTGAAGCGAATATTTTACCAAGTTTTAGCATCGACTTCCTTCGAATGGCTAGCAACGTAAGGAGACAATATTTTATTATATTATATTTATAGGGGAATATTACATACAACTGGCTTCTGCAAAGTGAAATTTCATGTGCGAGTTAGCATAACTCCAACATGTAAAGGTCTAAATGCATAAAATGCAGACAACTATTGAGCAACATTTGAGTGTAATTTAAATCTCTAGGTTATTTCTAATAATTTTATATGGAACAGTGTATGTTCGACAGTGGTGATTCAAACGCAAGTGACTCACCCTGTACACATATTTCTTTTTGCATCCTCGCTAGTAGTTTGATATTAGTACAGGTATAATAACGAATACAATTATTAAAAAATATTAGTGGTAAGTTATATAAAGCATATCAGAAATGCTGTTTTTGACGAAATTGAATGTTTTCTATGTAAAATCACGCAGAAACAGCATTGGACCATGTTATTTTGACATGATATTCACCTCTAGTACTATAATTGCATTTATAGTGAAACACTTTGGCTCTGCTTATCAGAACTGCTGTTTTCGACGAAAGTCAATGTTTTCTATGTAAAATCACGCAGGAACAGCATTGGATCATGTTATTTTGACATGATATTCACTTCCAGTACAATAATTGCGTTTATAGTATAATACTTCACTTCAGCTTATCAGAACTGCTGTTTTCGACGAAAGTCAATGTTTTCTTTGTAAAATCACGCAGAAACGCAGTTATATAAAGGTATTTTTAGGTTCACTTTCACTCCACTAATTTCTTTTAGTTGAAATTATTTTTCAATTTCTTTTCTTTATAATATATGCTTTCTATTTTATACTATATAGTTTATACTTTTTCTTTATCGAGAAATATACATTTTTGACAAAGAAAGAGGAAGATGGAAAACAAATTTATAACATTATAACATGGTGTCATACCAGTCATTATGACTTATGTAATTTAAATATGTTGCAAAAATGATGTAATATTTCATGTGTACAGGGTGAGTCACTTGCCTTTGAATCGCCACTGTCGAGCATACACTCTTTCATAGAAAATCATTATAAACAACCTAGATATTTAAATTATACTCAAATATTTCTCAACATTTGTCTGCATTTTATGCATTTCTACTTTTACATGTTTGAGTTATGTTAACTCGCACATGAAATTTCATCCTGCAGAAGCCAGTTCCATATAATATTCCCCTATAAATATAATATAATAAATATTGTCTCCTTACGTTGCTAGCCATTCGAAGGAAGTCGATGCTAAAACTTGGTAAAATATTCCCTCCAACAGACTACAGAATTTAATAGAGTCTATTGTTAAACAGAAAATATATAGTATAATTAAATAGATGTCTCGTAAAAGTGGGGTTAGGAGAGATCTGATAAAAAGGCAAGTGAATCACCCTGTATATTGGTTTACCACTAATATTTACCAGCAGTTGTATTTCTTCTGAGTGTTTTATAAAATCTATAATAATCACATAACAGCATATCATTCGACATATGCTCGATGGCCAGAAAAAGCTTCGAAGCACAGCTTCCCCTGTCTGCTGGATCAATACATCGGATCGTTATCCCTACTCTCGAGCGTTCCAACTGTGCAACGTACAATCGTTCCCACTCCTTAGAAAAATTGTGTGAACTGAGCAGCCCAAATTGCCCGCACTGCTGCGGGTTGGACGAAAAAATACGATATATCGTTGGTATCACCGGCAATTTTTTCCCCCTCGTTGAACGATCACCCCATTTTCGTCGCATTCGGCTGCATTGATTCTTCGAATCAAGGTTCAAACGGTGCAATCACCGACCACGAATAAATAAGTCAATGTAAAAGCAATATTTTCGTATAATATTGCTAGGTTTTAATTATATTTGAAACACCTAGTGATGTGTTAAAGAAATAAGTTTAAAAAGTGAATTTAGGTCGCAAAAACCTTGTGAACTTTGTGCAACTGAATACCAGTTTCCACTGCTTTTTCCGAAACTAATTATTTTACAGCGACTGTTATAATTTCCTGTGAAAGCATTGGCGAAAAAGTATTTTCATAAATTATGTCAGATTTTTAAACGGGAGAGTTACAAAATTAGAAAGGAGAGTTTATCTGGCTGTGGCAGACAGATGGACATGATGGAATTATGAGTTACCCGCGAAATAGTACACGCGGGAAGAACAGATATTTTATTAAATAATTCAATTTTTAAATCTTCCTTTTCATCCAAATCTCCATCAGATTCATCTAAGATTTTCTTAAAGTCCAATCTCGAATGATCTATTTAACAAACATAAATAATTAATCTCAACTTACCAAGAGATAATAAATATTTCAATGTAATTTCAAGGAACAACAAAAGTATAGATGAGTTAGTTAATCGGATTGGAAGGAAACGGGAACTGAAATCTGTCGGTGGCGGAGGAGGATGCGGGGTTGAGGGTGGGGTGGGGGGCGGATGTAAGATTGTGGGGGGTGTGTGGAGGAGCGGAAAGGGGGGTGGTTAGCCCCGTGGGCGTCCTTCGGCCTCTTTCATCTCGGAGCCTCATCCTGTTCGCCGACCTAGTATCCGCGCGCACGGTAAAAAGGAGTCGCGAGCACAAAGACAACTTTGACTCAGCCGTCAAGACTTCTTCTAGGCTTTCGGCTCCTATAACTTGTCTGGCCGCGCGCGCGCTGCCCTTATTAATAAATTATTACCCTCGCCCGAGGTCATTCACCCCCCTCCGAGCTATTCGGATCGGCCTTTCGACGCTTCTCAATAGATCTCAGTGACCTCCTGCGCGGAATCCTCCTCCGTTCCGTTTGATCTCTTTCTCCGAATAATAATCGGTACACGCTCTGCCGTCGGGACGCTATAATGAATTGTGTCTCGAAAGGACGCCTCATCGAGAGCCTTCGAAAGTGTGGCATCAGCCTCTTTTCGTGGCCCGATTCTAAGTTTTCTAGGTCTTTAACTGACGCACGTCGAAAAGTTCTCAATTCGGAGTGTACAGTGAGTGGAAAAAATATTGGCGAAACCTGTGTTTTTCGAGTAAAATATATTATATTCTATATTTCTATATTCTTTAACAAGAAAGTGTCATTCTTAATCCTATAATGGTATTTGGCGAGTATAAACCGCAATTATTACAGCAATTCAAAATGTGTTTCTTCACTTCAAATAAACAATGGTCAATAATTTTTTGCACGTTCGTGAAAATATTGTTATATTTGAAACATAGATGTTTTTAAAAAGAAAATCCACTGTTGAAATGTCAAGTGAAATTAAACTTTTTCCGAGGAGACTTTTGTCATTTTTCAACATTGAAAGCCATGAAAAAAAAAGTTTCTAAAAAGTATGCGCAGATTTTAAAATTAGGTAGCACAGGCAAACGCTTGAAAGCAAATGATTCATGTCCTGTTTATGCTTTCGCTGCCGAGGCAGCTCAAAATAAATAGGACAGTGTTATTGAACGATATAACTTAGAAATATGACAGCATTAAGAGAAGACTGATGTGCTTTCTTATATTAATGTGTTGCCTCCGGAACAAGAGTTAATTAGTAAGGATGATAGGAGACGATAGCAGTAGATTTTTACTAAGTATAAATAAAGCGGAAATTATTCTGTACCTTCTAACACCTTTTTTGGTCTATTTTTTATTAGCTTTGAAATAAAAAAAGATATTACTGTAAACAAGAATCAAGGATCAACATTGACATTTCAATATGGAGAAGTTTCATATTCTTCTTTTCAATTTAGTTTTTGAAATCACATTGTTTTTCTTCTTAACAATCTAATATTATAATGATCGTAATGAAGCATTGAAAAGTTTACGAGAGTTGTAAACTCACATATCTGTTTTCAATGGAAAGTTTACTTGGGGCCACTTAACATTCCGCTCACTTAACCTATAAAACGGAAGGAACCGAAAATCCGGAGAAGCAGGGTTCGGTAACAATCCAGAGCGCAAACAGCGTGGCAAGTTACAGCCAATTATGCGAGTCTGCCATAATTGCCCCGGTCAAAGGAGGGTGGCAAAATTATTTGAATTATTCATTGAACCGGAGGGTGATGCTGAGTAACGAGTTGGCCGACATCGCCGGCATTATTTTATGTGGCGAAGAAGCAGATAAGCTTCGTCTCTAATGAGAATCGGGAAAAAGTGAAAAACTGCCGCTAACGAGTAAAACGTCCGTCTCGCTTCTCCCATCTCATCACTACACTTCTCCCGGCGGCGGCGGCGGCGGCGGCGGCAGCAGCGGCGCATCTACACGTACTGTCCGCCATGGAGTTCTGCCAGAACGTGAAATTAGCGCGGGCGAAAGTGCGGCGCAATTTGTTATTCGTAATTAGGGTTGCGCACGCGATACCGCGCGTCGCTCTTTTAATTAGCTCTGCATTAGTCCTGCACACAACCCCTAGGGAATTAATCGTCGGGACATGAAAGAAAGTACAGAAACGCATGAGCGGCCTCTCCAAAAACATAGATGTACAGGCTGATTCAGTTGCCTTTGAATTAGAGACGTAAGGAATAAATTATAGTTCAAGAGAGAAGTTAGTATTGTAATAATGATAAATAATAACCTGGCAGTAAAGTAGCCGGACATTTCAATGCCGATGTATTTATTTAACGCGCAATTGACAAACAACCAATAATTTCAATAAATCATTTCTGGAATCAGTTAATTTAAATTAAATTATATTCAAATAATAAAATCAATATTGGTATTTCATAATTGCAGATGTAACATAATTGTGTATCAACATCGAAACCTTCAGTATTACTGCCAGCTTATTATTTATCCTCGTTATAATATTAATTTTTCTATTTAAGTTTTATGCAACATATCTTGTAGAACATGCGCAGTATTATTAATATAGTAAACATTTAATTCAATATCTTTCTTCGTATGTGATACAAAATTTCGTTTTCCAACATTCTGGTAGAAATTGATTCGCATTTGCGCACCACCGTAAGAATTTGCGCAGCTGCGTAAAAATCATGCGCATATTTTTTCGCTGCGAACGTTTTCTCATTATTTTATTAATTTGTGTGAATCTTCACGTGTTTGCACATTCATAAATGAATGATGGACTTATAAAATACAAAACTGTATTGCTTGTCATAAGAGTGTTATTTGTTGTACGGTTGATAATAAAATTCAAATTTAAACTATTTTGAGTTTAAGTGTAACAATTCCGGTTGTCAAAATATTCAATTGAAATCCCTCATTTAGAACAGCAGTGCGTATAATAATTATGGTGTACAGGGTGATTCACTGGCCTTTGAATCACCACTGTCGAGCATACACTCTTCCATATAAAATCATTATAAATAACCTAAACATTTAAATTGTACTCAAATATTTCTCACAATTGTCTGCATTTTATGCTTTTAGACTTTTACATGTTTCAGTTATGTTAACTCGCACATGAAATTTCACCCTGCAGAAGCCAGTTATATATAATATTCCCCTATAAATATAATATAATAAAATATTGTCTCCTTACGTTGCTAGCCATTCGAAGGAAGTCGATGCTAAAACTTGGTACAATATTCGCTCCAACAGACTACATAATTTACTACAATCTATTGTTAAACAGAGAATATATAGTATAATTAAATAGATATCTAGTAAAAGTGGATTAGAAGAGTTCTGACTCAAAGCCAAGTGAATCACCCGGTACATGCTCTTCAACTGTTAGATTTATCTGGCAGAACTGGTTTACTTTGAGCAGTCCAGCGGCTCAGTAGAAAATGCCAATTCACACGACAGTTTTCATATTTAAAGGGTGCTTTTAATTAATCTTTTCACTGCATGCAGGCTTCATATTTTGTAACAAATAAGGCGCCACTCTTTTCCATATAGGAACGACTTAAATTTCAAAAGCGTACTTGCTCAATTTGTTAAGAACCCGCCAGGGACCGCCACCTTATTCGAGACTGAAATCCCTAGAAAGCTGTCAAGATCAAGAGAGTGCAAGCGTCGAGCTTTTTCCCCCATGTAACAAGCTTTCTTTGCGAGCATAGTGACATTGACGAATGCCCAGGTGGCTGCGAGATCATCTCGCATAAAATGCACCGGCTAACCTAGCCCGGCAAAAGTTAACTTCGCAAGTCGATCATTTCATAAGATCAATTTGGCGCGTTGAGGAATAATATCGCATTAATTTATAGAGCAAGTAAAACCAATTAATACTAGAATTGCCGGAGACTAATATCTACACGTGTACTTCCGCCAGAGAAATAAAGATTGTAAAATGAGGAATAGAATAGGGAAAGACCAATTTATATTAATTTATTTTCAAATTTCATTGTAGCAAAATAAAATTTTGGAAAAGTAGTACTTGTCACAAGTCAAGTATTAAAGACACCAGAAAAAAATAGATTCTAAAATGAGAAATGGAAAAAGGAAAGGCAAGTTTATATCAAATATAAATTAGATTAATCATACATATGTTGCAATAAAATTCAGGAAAAATTTAGCAAAATAAAATTTTTAAAAATTGTACTTGTCATAAATCAAGTGTTAAAGAATGTCTGACATTAACACTAGACGTACCACGTCCAGTGTCAAATAACTAGTTTCAAAATTCGATTCAACCATTCATTATCTTTCGTTTTTATTAAAAGTAAAAATGAAAATGTATAATTCTTTATTATTATTGCCCAAATGTTTTATGCATTAGCTTTCGTATTAAATTAACCTTTATTTCGGAACCAGTAATTTAACCAGTGACAGTAAAAAATATATATATAAAATATAAGCTGCCGGTACATTTAGTGCTAAGTTCGACTTAAGTGGAATTATTTTATTTTGATAATCGATTTTGATAACAGTTTTGCAATTTAATTGAGTAAGAGAAGCCATATAGAATTGGGTGTTGCATCACTCAACACAACAGACGAACTGTCAGGCGTGCAAGAACAAACCGCGCCGAGTGGCAGTTGACATACACGAAATTGCAAAGATATAAATATAACATTTGAAACATAAAAGATACGTGACAGAATATTCAAAATATCATATACGTCCAACTCTCTTAGTTTTCTAACAATAGTAATAGTTTTATCGGGGGATTGTATTATTGTTAACGCTTTTCAATTCCCACTAAACGCTTATATGCTATCGAATAGAGATTTTTTTTCAATGGCTAAACTCCAGTTGATTGAAACTCCGTCACATATGTGCGTTTTTCCGGCATTCCGCGGCTAAAAAATAATGCATTTTAATACAACCAGTAACACTTTTATTATGCGACTCGGATAGAATAATTGAATAGAGTTTTTCAATGGCTAAATTCCATTTGATCGCAGGTTTCATTCAATGCGCATGTCGAGTAGTTATGAACTTTAAATATCACCGTCATTCAGAGGCGAAGTGAAAGACGTCAGGAAAAAGCGTGGAAAAGCACGAGGATATTCACAAGATTGCTTTGTAAAACAAGAAGCACTTTTTTCGGACTTGAAAAAGTGCCGAGACTCTTGATGAAAATACAAGTTGATGTTCGATCATTCATTTTCATTCGCAGATTTGAAATTGGCTCGCAGATATCAATAACATATCAGTGGCTGCGTTCTGCGTGTATCAATTGGTAGCAACATTCCATCGTTTTTCAGTACATATATTTACATGTGGAATCGATGTGTATTAACATGTTCGACGATGACACGCCAAATCCACTGATATGTGTAAACGCAGCTTTGTCCTTTCGATAAATCTTCTTTTACACAAATATTATATCAATATTACAAAAGTATATATAGTTTATTTTAACACGTTCCGTACCAAGCTGTTTTTGCCTGCCATGATCACCAGGCCATTTGTTGTTTTGACTAAAAATTGATATATTATCATGTTACGGCGTGTGAGTGATCACGACCGTGAAATATGCATATGAATTAACCCTTTGACTACTGTTGGCGCCTATTGGCGTCTGAAACATATTGGCTTCTTGGTACTGTAGGCGCCAATGGGCGCTTGACTTATTTTTCTCCGCTGGTACTGCTAATCAAACTAATGGATCAAACTAATACAACAATTCGGAAAATTGCAAGGCGTAAATGTGTTGTGTGTGCAAAAAATGACAAGAGAAAGGATACGTATTACGAATGTAAAAAATGTGTATCCTTTCTCTTGTCAGTTTTTGCACACACTACACATTTACGCCTTGCAATTTTCCGAATTGTTGTATCAGTTTGACATTTATCCTTGTTTTGAAATGTATCATACATACATCATATGTGCCCTAACAATTTAAAGCAGAATATTAATAAAGAAATAATATTGGTTTACTGTAAGTAATAGAATTCAATATTTTAAATATTTTATTATACTTCGTCAGAAATATACGACTAACGAAAAACTTCGCTGTTCTCGGTATACGTCGCGAATTCATACCGTACAGTACGGCCGGTGCGTACCAAAGTCTGCCGTAGTCAAAGGGTTAAGGATTACGTCAATGCACTCAAAATATGTGTGGCTCTTAAGGAGCACAGGAAAAGGGACAACCGGCGTGCGGGGTGCCAGAGTGCATCGCCCCGGTATGTGTGTGTCACCGTAGAATATATGTGAGGTCGAGATTGTGCCGAAACAATTGCATGCGACGTCGGTCAGGGAGCCGAACGGCGAGAGCGATCAGTAGTGTGTTACATACAGATCGTCGAAGTGAACTGACTAAAGGAAAGAGAGACAGTGACGAGATCACATATTGTAAGTAATCAGATTACTTTCATAATAAGAAGTTTAAAAGATGGCTTAGGCCCAATAGAGAAACAGAATAATTGACGTAAGCCTAATGATAGTACGAATAAGATGGCAAAAGGCCCAATAGAGAAACGAATAAAGGATGGCGTATGCCCACATGGTCCGTGTAAGACTTCATGGAAGCAGGGACTAAGAACCAAGCATAAGACTTCGATGGAAGCAGCTTGATAGATAAACATTCAGATATACCAGAATTGAAATAACCCAATAAATTACTATTACGATAGTTCGACAGAAACTGGCTTAATTTCTTTCCATCTCCTATAGAAGTTCATTAGCGAGAAAACATAGCACACAATGTGTCATTGTATCATCAATCGATATGTAATTAGCTTGTTTAGAGTAGTTATCACACCGTGTACCATTTATGGTAGACGTGGCGTGCAGATCAAGTTTAGCGTGTACCACAAATGGTACACGTGGCACGGAACGTGTTAAATGTTAAAAGCATACTTTCGTTCGTTATGTTCCACTCACTAGATTTTATATGAATTGCATAATCGTATCTATTTATAAGAGGATGAGCTACCGCAAACGGAAGTTATCGATAAGATCGCATCGATATTTGTGAAAGCGTAATAACTCTGCGAGATGCTATTTAATTACTCCAGTCATTCGCCATGATAAACCGCCGCCGATAGCGCGACAAGGCGCATTTAACACCAGCGAATTATGAATTTTCATAATTACACTTTATTCGCCCGCCGCGTTTTCCATCAGCGAAAACCGATGAGCGTGAAATTGCATTCGACGTAATATTAATATCGATTTGCCTAACAATTAACTCAACAGTTCCCGACGTACATGCGATATTTAGTGATACGCATTAATTCCGGGCAAAAAACCACTCAAAACTGAAATCATTAAGGACACTCAGCCAATGTCAATAATCGTTGGAAAAAGGATCTTATACTTTTGTCATTACAAAAGTCCTCTGGCAAATTGGAGTTTTATTAGTTGAGTGGATTAGCAGCGAAAATGAAAATTATGAAAATGAAAATTGATTGAAAGAGCTTTGTTCCGATTAACTGCCCTAATATTTGTTATACTGAAAGGAAAATTAATAATAATAGACTAACCTCGCACACACATAACTTCGACTAATTAGTAATTTAAAACAGGCTTATTTAAAGTAAGAGAAGACATTGCAAACGCATTGATCAATCCAATTTATTTCTGTTTTTAATTGTCATCGAAAAATGCAAGGGTTTACAGTACGTCGCTTTTTTGAATATTCTTCTATTGTCATTGCAAAGTTCCATATTTTTATTTATCCTAGTACAACTTTTACACGAATTACTGGATCGAACATGAAATCTTTTCCATTTTGTGTAGAACGATCGCGCATTCGTACTCTTTGCAGGAGAGATTTCCTATACTAAAAGGTATGAAAAGAAATATTTCTAAGAAATGCAAACCGACTTCGAAAGTAGGTGACACGAAAATGCTCGAAAAAGTACAAAATAATTTCCCTCTTATTTATATTTTCTAAATATCTTCCATTTCACAGACAGGGTATTAATGTTAAAGCCTTCATTTTACATTAATATTACGATTTTTATTTTGCATCAGTTTCGAAACGAAAGATATTTAGTAGAAATAAAACAGAAACTATTTCCTGGTTTTCACCACATTTTTTGTCAGATATTTTCAAAGTTAACACTTTGACGGCCGCTGTTTATTTTTATGTATTCTAAGACAGATACGCAGATGCAAAAAATTCACGAACTATTTTCTTATATTTCTTTAAACATGCATATTGATTTATGGGTTTTTACGCTCTTTTATTCTGTAATTCGTTAGTTTAGATTGAAACTGTATTTAGTTACTCGAAATATTGGAAACATAAGTAGACCCGTTTAAAGTTATAAAATAACCTCCGTTGACATTCTAAATAATAATAAAGTTACAAATGACTGTTTTACAGACAATTGCGTTTAAATAGCCGTTGAGAGGTTACAAAAAATATGCCTTAATTCCACTGCGGTAACGTATAAGAAATTTAAAAAATGTGCGGCCGTCAAAGTGTTAATTCACATTTTTTTTAAAATATTAGTTTCATATTGCAAAGACAGAATTTTCCTATAATATGTGTTGGCTACTTTACAGAAACAGAGAGACAGAGAGACACCTGGAGAGTTGGTCTTGATATGCAAAGCGTGAAGCAACAGAGTGTAGTTCCGAGCTGTCTCGAGTGTTACCCAACGGCTCCGGGCGAAATATCGCTAGGATCCGTCGTTAACGTTAACTGAGACGCGCGCGCGCGCGCGCTCGAAGCTCAGCCGGATGGGGAGGCCGTTCGCGCTGCCAAAGATACGGATAATTAGTTTCTGTCACATCCACTTTCTCCTCGCCCTTCATGGCTCTCTCGTCTTCCTGGCGCGGAGCCAGCGCCCTCATCGCGCTCATTTTATGCAACCTTTCGCTTTTCATGTACTCGATGACCTGGCCGCTCCCGCAACCGCAAGCGCGATGCACACACACACACATTTTCTCCACTCGTCCTCAATCTCACTTTTCGCGAAATAACAGCTTTTGTTGAATTTTAACGCTAAACTTATCAGCAGTTTATACAACAATGCATTAAAACAAGTACTCGCGCCCCCCTTTTTCGACCTTTTTATAAAACAAAAACTAATTTTTCTAAAGAAGAAAGTTTCTTCAGGGGAAAATAAATGTTCTCGAAGCAGATTATTTTCTCGTTCAGAACAATTTTCTTAAAGTCAAGGGGTGCGAATAACTTTTTTATCCACCGTGCATGCCATTTCTGGCTTCACGAGATAAATGACCGGCTAGAAAACAAGGGTCACATTTTTTCAATTTGATTTGATGCGAAAATTGTGTATCATAATTTTTACTTTTAACAAAAACGAAGATAAGTCATTTTTTGTGACTTATTTAATTCAACTACTCAAATTAGAAATCTGACGACAGCTAGCAAGATATATTGTTCAAGTCATTAGAATATTTATTTCTTCGTCGGATTCTTGCTTAAATATGTAATATTATATTTTTTAACTAGTTTCTTTAACCTCATAACTTTAAAAGCCCGAGAATGCTCTGAACGGAAAACTACGGCGGACATACTTTTACAAAATAATTTCTAAGTTAAGAGGTTAAATGGTATTGTTTGTTCAACGTTGATTTTGTTACACGCAGACAATTGGACAAAGCTTTATTTATCACAAATTGTGCAACAAAGAGACTCAAAGAAAATATAATATAATTAAATTAAGATCATATAAATGTACCCGTTGAGTTTTGTATTCGCGTAAATCACTGACGCAAGTGACCCAACTTAAAAATATAGCAAAGTAAAACATTAAATGTATGACGAACTTTTGTGACGCAAAGGATTAATATACTTTTTCTTCTTTCTGCATTCTGTTATAAATTCAGAGGAATTGTCTTTAGCTAGTGCAAAGCTGGAAAGAAACAGAAAGGAGCGATATGGACCAGAATGAGAGAGTGCGTGGGAATGTGTGTCATCCCTTCCCTCACCAATCCACTCGCACTCTCCAACCCCTTTTTCTAGCCTCTTTCATTCTCTCGCTTTCCACACTGCAGTGACTGACGATTTTATTTGGAATTAAGAAAGCTGTCTTCGAACACAAATATGTACATTTTCCAAAGAATTTCTTTGAAAACTTTACCCCATTTCTTTTTTTCGAGCTTTTTTCTGTCACTTATAAGAAGTTCTTCGAAAAACTTAAACCATTTTCTTTCTCGAGCTTTGTAATAATTAAGTATAACAATTTAAACAGAGGGTCGACGAATGAAATTTGTTTCAAATTCCAGCAAGGAAGTGAATATGCATTTAAAGAGTCTTCGAGGACCCAAAACGGTCAAGGGTGTTCCAAGCAGCCGACTGAAAGATTCAATTTCTCAGTAGTAATTTAATTAACCACAGTGGAGATTAAGTGGTTGGCAGGATTTAGGATAATGAATTTGAAAGCCGCCATGCAGTGGAGAAGAGACGTTTCTTTGAAGCAGGCATAAGTGGAGCTCTCGGCTTGGAGTATTGGAAATGGAGTAGAAAATTGGAGACAAGCGGGATCGTATTCTCGGTATCGGAAGTAACCATAGACGCAGACGATAAAATCGATCACGGCTGATAAACAGGATTGAATAGTACTCTGTTCTCGTCTTGGCGAACAATGCTCCTGAAAGCCTAGACGCCACCGGACAAAGCTCCATCCAAGTGGAGCTATTAATTGCCTCAAGAATTTTAATAAAACTTTTGTGACAGTCGTTACTTGTATTAATATGCGACCACCAACCACTCTTCTCTGCAATCAATGCGTAGCAATATCGTTGAAGTAATCATTTATCGAGTTACCTATCGATAAGTCAAGGATTCCCTCATGAGAGAAGCTCGAAAAACGAAGCAGCAAAGTTCATAATTGCTAGAAGTACGAACCACTTTCGATCTATTTTTAGTTCTTAAATAATTATGTATTAATAGGGAAATCCCTACTAATTTAAAGGACGACGTTAGTCTATTTATGTATACTTTCAGGATGAACACGAGAACGGATAGTTTATAATATATGAATAAAATAGCAAACTAGAATCATCACCCAATGAAAAAATGCATACTAATACGAAAAAAGGGCAATTTATAATTACTACATTTTAAATGTAATTCATTCTATTTGGAGGATGAAAATGACATATATGTTCCTGTTCTTCAAGATCTTATAATTTGTTAGAGATGAATCTTAACTGATATTTATAAACTACAACGTTTGTCTTTATGTTCCCGATAAAATCGATCATGGCGGATAAACAGAATTGAATAGTACTCCATTTGTGTCTTGGTAAACAATGCTGCTGAAAGCCTAGATGCCACCGGATAAAGCTGCTCCGAAGTGAAGATATTAATTGCTTCAGGAATTTTAATAAAACTTTTGTGACAGTTGTAATTCGTATTAATAGAAGAATCAAGAATCTTTCTACAGAGGAAGTTCGAATAAAACGGATGAGTTAATGGAATACATAAAGAAAATATAAAGAAAAATTGCATAGTAGTAAAATCACCAACAAGTTTTACTCTTTTTACTTCTTAACTAATCATGTACTGATAAGAAAATTATTATTAATTTAAAGGGCAACGTTTGGGCAAATAGTAAAAAAAACTAATAGTAATGTAATTTTGGATTATTGAAGAAGTACAAATAAATGAAGACATGCATTTTCTTAGAATAATAAGAAACCATTGGCAAATTTGAATATAAGTAGAACGACCGAGTGCTTAACTGCAAGTGGGTGAAAATAATACGACGCTGTAATGAAAGCTTTTCTCACCCAAAGTTCTACCATAATATCTAAACTAATACTCTGTAATACAACTTTATTCACTTCACCTTGAACTTCATGATAATACAACCATCGAAAACAGATTCTTAAGATACTTGTCAGTAACCAAAGCAAACTGAGTAACATTGCAGATTAAAATTGTCAAAAATGGTCATAATTTTTTCCATAAAACACCGCGATAAATTTACACTTGTATTCTCTATTTATTCATTATTCATTTTGTTTTTGATTCGTGTATTATTATGAAGTCTCAGGTAGACATCCTTGATACTTGTCAATCACCAACGCAAACTGTGTGACATTGGGGATTAAAATTGTCAAAAATGGTGTGATAATTTTTTTCATAAAACACCACGATAATATTTACACTAATAGTTTGTAATCATTCGTTACTCATTTTGCTTTTGATTCTTGTATTATTATGAAGTCTTAGATAGACATCCTTGATAGTTGTGAATCGCGAACGCAAATTTAATGACATTGGGGATTAAAATTGTCAAAAACGGTGTGATATTTTTCTTCATAAAACTCTTTATTCATTTTGCTTTCGATTCTTATATTATTATGAACTCTCAAGCAGGGATCCAGGATACTTTTGAATAACCAACTCAAATTCAATGACATTCGAGATTAAAATTGTCAAAAACGATGTGATATTTTCCTTCATAAAACTCTTTATTCATTTTGCTTTCGATTCTTATATTATTACGAACTCTCAAGCAGGCATCCAGGATACTTTTAAATAACCAACGCAAACTGAGTGACATTGGCGATTAAAATTGTCAAAAACACTGTGATATTTTCTTCACAAAATTTGTTATTCATTTTGCTTTCGATTCTTATATTATTACGAACTCTCAAGCAGGGATCCCGGATACTTGTCAGTAACGAACGCAAACTGGGCGACGGTGGGACGGTGAGGTAACGGGGCGATAGTTCATCCTAGAGGGATTCGAAAAATCCGAGGGTACACTCGGGAACCACTATCAGGCAGGGAAAAAATATTCCCGGAGAGATGTTGTCACAGGTAATCGGATTACCGAGGTTCCCCGGTGTGCCGCTTGTATATCGAGTTTTTTGATTTGGCATCCGGAGTGTGGGGTGAGAGGAAAGAGAGTGATATAACGAGAAGCGAGTAGATTCCTAGAAAGTGGGAAAGGGTGAGGAAAAATTCATTCATCCTGAGAGAAGTGGCGAGTGTTTCGTTGGCCGGTGGTATCATGTAAATCCAGAGGAGATTACCTCCGCCGTAGGAGGAGGAGGAGGACATTAAGGGTCCGTTTATCCAGGTCGTATATCAGACGGAAGGGTTCATCAAACATCGACTTACCATTCAGCGGCGCGAATCGACCCTCTCCGGTGTCTGCGTGAGCCGTAAATCCGCGTGCGCCGCACACCGCATCCGGTAACCGTGACTAGAATAATCTGTATTGTCCGCAGGGACACGCCACGGCCTCCCCAGCCTGCCCGCCCGATTCACTGTCGAAAGCTTGACAAACGCCCGCGTGTTACCCTCCCTGCCACAAACAAGTTACAAAGGACACGCACATGTGCACCGAGGAAAGGGACACCTTGCAACGAGCGAGCTGTCCGCTCGACACTTCCTCCTAGTACACCATTTCCAGATTAACCAACCTCTAACTTCTCCACTCACTGTTAAACTTTCTCCAGCTTTGTTGATACTCTTCCCATCCCTTCGAATTCCAGTGCAACCCCTTCCAAAGGGCTCGCCAGTACTTGGCTAAACATCCTTCCGAGATGATCTCATTCGTTCGATTTGAAATTGGAGCACACAAGTTTTCCACTTAGTTTTCTCGCGAGTCTGAAAAGCAGGCACACAGTCTGGGTTAGACAGGAGAGGAAGGAGTTGGAATGTCGTTTTGATGCCAGCTAGAAATTGCTCCGCTGGCAGTGTTTGATTTCCATGACAGTGAGGGAGAGGGTTGGCACTGTCAGAATTTCCAATTTCCTGAGACAATCGAAGATGCACGGCGAGAGTAAGTCGACGACGTCACGCACTCCAAGCTTCTCGAGGAGATTCAATAAAATCTGCCTGGTGAGATGCCCGTCATCGTCCGCTCGCCCGAAAATGCTCGCTCCGGCAGAGCATCAAACTTTCCGACAAAACCTCCTCGAAGCGTAGCCCTCTTATATCAAGATACTCCGGACTTCCTATTCCTCGAGTGGGCGAAAAACTCTTGGCAAGCACAAAGGAGAGATCTTCTGCCTGGGGCTGCTTTCCTCTCAAAACAACGGCTTCCCAAGTGACGGACTGTCACTGGCCACGCGGAGCTTGAAATGAGCTTGCAGTGTTGGTGCCGAGAGAGTTTAATCGAGCGGACCAACAGACACACACACAGACACACACCGGCTTCAAAATAATCCGGCTGACGTTCAATGAGAAAGCATAGGCCAGCGGGCCCCTGGATCACTGACACCGACACACAAGACTGTCACATCAAGGCTGACATTCGTGTCAGTCGGCAGAAAAGTCCACTTCATCATCCGCTGGTCGCGGAAACTCGACGCGGCTAGCACCGATTTCGAGAAATCGACCACGAAACCCCGAACACAAGATCACTCACATGCCAGTCGATCAAGCGACGCGCGCGCTTCCTGTCAGGCGAATTTCACTGCACGCACTTCTTCCGCGTATCACCAACGATCAGAGTCAGCTTGGAAGGTGGCAAAAGCTCAATCACACCCTCGTCTCATTCAGTAATGTCAGACGGAAGAGTTGAGACTGTTTCGTTAAAGAAGGAAGTGTCCTGAAGGGATTGGGTCCGGGACATCAGGCGGAGATAGCACGTGATGGGAAGTTGGGCCGAGTGGGCCAGAGTCTGACGTGGGTCAGGACTAGTAGCGAAGGAGTAGAGAGCAGCCACGTTCACCCCGGCGCGAGGACCACTCCGCGTGACGCTCTGCTCTGCTCTACGTGCCAGGGTGCTACTGGGGATCGCCGTATGCTTGTTTTTGCAGAGCTGCCAGGAGGGAGCGAGAGGTCGTCGAAGCCGGGTCAGGTGCGGTGGAGGGACCCCGGAGGAGAAAGCGCGCGGGTGCGCGCCACCCAGAGAGAGAAAGACGCCAAGTGAAACTCGTGGCTCCCGCGCAACCTGGAGGGAGAGAGGAAAGCAAGGACGGGGGTTGTGGCAGCGGCGGCGGCGGCGGCGGCGAACGGAGGGTGTCCACCTGCGACGGAACGAGACCGACAACCCCGAGATGAACCCACACGCCAGACGAAGAGGAGGACAACCATTTTCGTAGCAAATCATTCACGGCGGAAGAAGATGGACTAACAAGAACTGGTCGCGAGGGGTGATGCGAGTTTAGAGGCATTCTAGGAGACGAAGAGTCCGAGAACGACGGAGACAAACCGATGGACGGCGAGCCGCGCGAAGGAGAAACAACGAATCTCTGTTGGGGAGGAGAGGGGAGGGGAAGTAGGAGTAAGATTGGAAAGAGAGGCAGGGAAGGATGAGGAGAAAAGGATTGCCGGAGAAAGAGAGGGTGGTATTAGGTGTTGGTAGGAAGCGGGAATGCCTGGGGAATGAGAGGGAGAGAGAACAAGTGTGAGAAGTCAGAGGCGGAAGGGGTGGCTCGCGAGAGAGGGATGGAGCATTCATCCTCCCACCCTCGAGCGCTCTTCCGCTGCTCTCCCAGCGTCGGTCCTGCATCGCGACGGCGCACCACCGCCAAGGATCTCTATCCTTCTTCATTGAGGCTGCTTTCCCTCCCTCTTCTCGCTGGCCCTCAGTTCACCCTCCCTCCCTCCCTCGCAACCAACCCTTGGTTCCTCTAACCCTCTACCTTTCCTACATCCGCCTTCCACCACCCAAGCGCCGCGCAACCCCTTCCACCGGTGGGGATCGATCCGATGTCCATCCGTAAACGTTTCTAGCCGCGTGCGTGCACGCGAGCGACTCGCGCGTGCACCACGCGCCAGTCCTCCTCCGTCCACATGGTCCGCGGGACAACCCTCGCGTGTCCTTCCTCCTCAGACCCCGCAACCCTGGTATGTATTGTTTTCCTCGAGGAGTTATCGAAATCGGTTCAAGTTCCTGTCGAATGTTATCTGGAACGTGCTCGTATTTAGACTTTTGTTGGAGATGTTATTTTATATTTTGTGTATTGATTAGTTAATTAACTTCAGTTTGGGTTATGTAAATGTAGCAATAATTGAAATGCTAGAATAATTGTTTTATTAATTCAATACGTGGATTTCAAAGTCTTTAATAATTTTCTTTATGTGTTAGTAGAGATTATGTGTTGTATAAACAATGGAATGTGTATATGACTGATGAAAAGTGGGTTGCGACACTGCTGATGCAAAACGGAGTAATCCGTCCTGTACTTCATATACATTGCGGTTTATGGATCGATTTTAAGAAGCTGCGTTTATGAGAATAGTTTTTGGAAATCACCACTGGGGGATGTATTGAAAGATTGCAAAAGTAATATGAGAACAATTAGGTCATTTATTAATCATGCTTGTTCGCTTTCCATGTTTATTTGGGCAGACACATCTTGAAACATAAAAAGGAAGGTTTAATTTTTGCAATTGAAACAATTTTATACTGTTAAAAACAAAAAAAGCTCGGACCAAATAATAAAGTTCTGCAATGTTTTGTGTGACAGTTATGTTCGTAGTAATTTATAAAAAAATCAGTGAGTAATCTACAACTAACTGATTTTGGCTGAATATTTAAATATGTTACAGAATGGAATCTTTACAAAACTGTTATGAATATTGAAAGAATACAAACCCTTAAAGACCATAATGTTAATTTATTAACCCATTAACTGCCAAATTCTTTTTTTAATTTTCATACAATTTTGGTATACCAAATATATTTTTGAAGCCGAGTAATGTGCGTAAAATTCCAAAATCGCCAAATTGGGATTGTGGCAGGCAATGAATTAACCAGGTACCATTTACTTCTCTTCTTTATTTGACAAAATAAATCCTAGTATATAAACAAGAAAGTACAGAATATAAACAGAAGAATTATTGGATTGGCAAGAAAGTAATTTCGGTTTGCACATAGAGGAAACCGAAATTCTAGATTAACATTCTTTCTATAACTTTTATTCTATTGAGCTGTTAAGTAATTTCGGTTTGTACAAATAAAAAACCGAAATCACTTTCTTACCAATCCAATAGAATAGAATTTATAGAAATAATAGGATTAATATAGGATTATGTACAAACCGAAATTACTTTCTTGCCAACCCAATAATTAAAACTTCGGTCTAATGTTTCTAAAACGTTCGAAAGTTATTTATACGCGCGTGCAGAGCCGCCAGTCGTCCTCCTGCGTCCGCATGGTCTGCGGGACACCCCTCGCGTGTCCTCACTCCTGAGACTCGAACGAAGCCCTTGACGCAAAGGGCGTCGCAGTACGCTCTCTCATGCATATACATACATATGCATGCAGAGCGTATGTGAGCAGAGAGCCGTGGACCAGCGAGAGCCGCCGTGCCGCTGCTGCCTTGGCAATTTCAGTTTCGTCTGGCCCGAGTTTTCAAGGTGAAGCTTGGATGCCGCTTGGATGATGGAACTTATAGCGTCTCTGTCGAATTTACATCGGACTGGAACGTCGCTGGTGTCGTTCAGTCTGATCTTGAACTTTTGAAGGTCTGTGCGGATGGGAAATTCCAGTCGCGAGTATTGTATTTTTGGAATTCTAGTATATAAACGGACGTTTATGTTAGGATCAGTGAATGTTTTTATGTAGCATTAATTTTGTGTTGTGAATTAATTATATCGTATTTGTTGGTGATTATTAATTGTGTTATTGTTTGCACAACCTGTTAGGTTGTAATTAATAGCTAACGTGTATTTAATACTAATAATATTGTTAGTAATATATGCGGCTCAAAGCTCTTATTCGTTATATGTATATATACATATATTACATTACGTGCATCACATATACGCTGTAATGTTATTTATAATTCATATTGTAGTGCCAAATTTTGTAACTCTCTAACAATATTTTAATATTTATTCTTAAAATAACAGACTATTAAATCGTAGTTTGTAATTTAATATTATAAAAGTATTTTCTGGGTTAAAACTAGTAAATGGGAAGTCGTCATCCGCCCTTTATATTATAAAATCACTATGTTCAGTTAAAAAGTTTGAAAGCTCTGTATGCTGTCGTTTTCTAGTCAAAATTGGCGAAAGCGAATTTGATTGACGCGTATCGTATTGTCAAATTATTCTATTAACTTGTTTCCAGTTTCGCACAACTGTCAGTGCTTTCTTGAATTCGCAGCGGGAAAGCTCTGAAAGCTTCGGACATGGAAATTGATAAGTGAGAATACGACTTGCACGCACTATATTTTCAAAATTCTGTTTAGGGTTGGTTCTATTGTGAGACAACTAGCAGTGCTTTTTTGAGTTCGCCGTTGGAAAGCACTGTAAGCTTCGCACATGGAAATTGCTAAATGAGAATAGGACTTGCACGCACTGCATTTTAAAAATTCTGTTTTGGATTGGTTCTATTGTCACCCAACTGGTGGTGCTTTTTTGAATTCGCAGTTTGAAAGCACTGAAAGCTTCGCAGATCGAAATGGATAAATGGGAATACGACTTACACGCACTATATTTTAAAAATTCCGTTTTGGTTTCGCTCTATTGTCACTTAACTGGCGGTGCTTTTTTGAAGTCGCAAGTGGAAAGCGCGCAAGAAAGGTACGTGTGCGGCGTACATATGCCGCGTTGGTAAACTCGAAAGACCTCGCGAATTGAGTGAACCTTGTCACTTGCACCAGCTGCTGCTTGACTTAACAAGAAAATTTGGCTTCAGTACAAACGCGCCCCCATATGTGTCCGTGTGCGTATTTTGTAGGAAATTCGAGTTCAATGACTTGCCACTTTCCTCCTTGCGTGAAACCTTCGGCTTGCCAAGGATTAAACCATTACGCTATTGATTGGATTTCGCCACAAATGCGGGAATGAAAATGACGTGGCGTCGTGAAGGACACTCTTTAACACTTTAAAGCACAGAATTTGACAACAAAACAAGTACCTTGTTGCAGGGAAATGGCCGTTGAACTTCCAGTCATTCATGATTTAAAGGCGGCATAAAAAATATGCCACCATGCACGTTTAAGCAGTAAAAAAGTGGCACATTTTTCATAGCTTTCTCTTGAAAGCAACAGAAAAGGAAAGATAGCCGGACAAAATAAAAGATTAACCTTAAACTTTCCATAAAAACATACACAAAGTAAGATACCGATACTAAATATTCTGCATAGCTCGGTACTTTCTTACATATATAATATAGTATATTATGTTGCACATTATATATATGCCAGACATGTAATTAGAAGCACATAATTACATATATATTTGATAATAAAACGGGACACGACCGCCCTCATCACGCTATGCATGGTGATTCACTTGCCTTTAAATCAACACTCAGCCAGTTGGCAGAGTCTGCTTACCGGTTGAACTGACTTATATTTAGCCAATTGCAGAAATATGGCACATACGTATTTCAATTTCAGGGATGGTCTACGAAATCCTTTCCGCATTATAAATCTCGCAGATTACAATTTTTAATTATCAAGTAATTTTAATTATAAGCAAATATTTCCTTATTTTTTCAATCGTATATGATATGTATAAGATGCAATTCCATGCATATTGTATATAATACAATAATAGTACCATATTTTCTTTAGCTTGCTGCACTCCATTCAGAGTAAGTTATAGGTTATAGCACAGTAAGATGCAGCAATTACTTAATTATGAAAATAAAATAAAGTGTTTTCTAGACGAGGGTAGCTTATTGCATACAGTATAGTATATTATGTTTCTCAATATAAAGAGGTATATCAGACATGTAATTACCAACATATAATTACAGAAATGTCCAATAAAAAATTCGGTAGAATCACCAAATAAAGGGGTTATATACCAATGTTTTCCTACTTCTTTCTATCGTATATAACATGTATAAGAATTAATCGTATGCATAATGTATATAATACAATAATAGTACAATATTTTCTTTAGCTTTGTTATAACATAGCAAGTTGCAAATGTTTAACTCTTTCGCTAAACCTTGATTAAAAATGTTTATTAGACTTATTTTTGTGAAAATAAATATGTCTGTGAATGAGACTTCGAGTGTCACCCAAATTCAGGTGACATGGCGTTCAAGATGTTAATTACAAGAAATAAAATAAAGTATTCTCTAAACGATGGTAGTTTATTATCGTATACAATATGTGTATGTCAGAGAGAGTGACAGAAATGTTTCATAAAAAATTGGATACAATCACCAAATAAAGGGTGATTCAACTGGTTCAAGATCGGCACTCTGAATGAGAAGTCGGCCAGTTGGCAGAGTATGCTTATATTTAGCCGATTGCGGAAGTGTGGCCCGCACGTATTCCAGTTTCGAGAATGGCGTACGGAGTCCTTGAGGGTATGCGCACATGTTTGCCTACTTAGCCTTCCACTAAACTCTCCGGTATCGCACACGGTATTCGGGCGTAGAGCAGCGCACGCACGAGTGTTTGCGAAGCCCGGGACTAGCGCTGGCACCCCATGAACCCACCGGTGCACGCCTATACTGCTCCGCTGCACCCTCGAGAGACTCCCGAGCCCCTCTCACCTCCAACCGCTCCAACCTCTATCAGCCATCTCCACTATTTGATATTTCCACTGTGACGCTCTGGATTTTGATCTCCTCCTACCTCGCCAACGTCTTCTTTCCTTACCTACTAACCTGTCATTCTACCTTCCTTCCTTCCTTCCTTCTATTCGAGCAATGTGTGCACAGCATGATCTACTTGCATTTTAAATGTTAATAACTCATTTATATAGAATGATTATAAATTATCTTCTAATTTTAATTATATGCCAATATGTATTATATTATATATTTATAGATATTTCCACCGTGACGCTCTGAATTTTGATCTCCTCCCTCGCCAACGTCTTTTTTCCTTACCTACTAACCTGTCATTTTACCTTCCTTTCTTCCTTCCTTCCTTCTATTGGAGCGATGTGTGCACAGCATGATCTACTTACATTTTAAATGTTAATAACTCATTTATATAGAATGATTATAAATTATCTTGTGATGTTAATTATATGGTAATATTTACAGGTTATGTTAGCTATATTTCTGTTTGATATTTCCACCGTGACGGATTTTGATCGCTTCCCTCGGTAACGTTTTCTTTCCTTACCTGCTAAGCTGTCATTGTACCTTCCTTCCTTTCCTTCTTCCTTCCTTCCTTCCTTCCTTCCTTCCTTCTGTTGGAACGATGTGTGTTCAACATGATCCACTTACATTTCAAATGTTAATAACTCATTTATATAGAATGATTATAAATTATCTTGTGATGTTAATTATATGCCAAATTTATAGGTTATGTCAGCTATACTTCTGTTTGATATTTCCACCGTGACGGATTTTGATCGCTTCCCTCGGTAACGTTTTCTTTCCTTACCTGCTAAGCTGTCATTGTACCTTCCTTCCTTTCCTTCTTCCTTCCTTCTGTTGGAGCGATGTGTGTTCAACATGATCTACTTACATTTTAAATGTTAATAACTCACTTATATAGAATGATTATAAATTATCCTGTAATGTTAATTATATGCCAATATTTATAGGTTATGTCAGCTATATTTCTGTTTGATATTTCCACTGTAGTGGATTTTGATGTGTTCCCTCGCTAACATCTTCTTTCTTCAACTATTAAGCTATCATTCTTTTTCCCTTCTTTATTTCCTTTCTTGGAACAATCTATGTATAGAGTGATCCACTTGTCTTTGAAATGTTAGTGACTCATTGTATATAGGATCATTATAAATTATTCTGTAATTTCAAATCTATCAGCCAGCTTTACTATTTCATATTAAAGTAGTAATCATTGTCAGTTTTAGCAAGCATTACCATTCTATCTTATCGTTTTTACAAATTGGCGACAAAATGTAGTATAAAACAAAAAGTACGAAACAGCAGGAAGGTTCGATTTAGAAAACCTGGCAACATTGTAATTGTCTTTATTTATTAACCTAGACACATTAGTGGAAACAAAATGCAATATGTAAATCTAAATCTAACAGTATGATAGTATTTACAATTCTCGCAAACATGATTATGTGCCTTGCCTTTTCTGCAATTAGATTACAAAATTTATGAAAAAATCAATAACAACTTCTATGTAAACCTTAATAGTAACTTTGAATTTTGAGGCCAAAGTTTAAAGAAAACTAAGATATCACTGTTATACACTGAAGGTTTAAACTAATTTAATAAAAACTAGATGTATAATATAAAATAATACGAGATATATATGTTATTTTTATTAAATAATATATACATCCATATAATATCTATTATAGTACTACACGTGACTTTTTAGGCAGAGGAAGGGGTGGTGGAGTTCGATTTAGAACCTGGTATAATTTTGACAGCATAACCAACTTCCCTTTTATTGAAATCCTTAATCGAAGACTTGCCGAGCGGCAGTCGGTTTGAATTCCGCAGCTGGCGTAATTGACGATAGGTCAGTTGAACAGATCGTGGTCGCCGTCACCATTCACCAATCGCGTTTACGCAAGCTCACTTTCAGCGTGGCGGGAGCGCGTATTTACGTGGTTGCGTTAGATCAAGCGATGGCTTAAGCGCGCCAGCCACGTTCACGGACAATTTCATCGCACACATCGGAGCACCCTAAATTCCCATGTATGGATCGGTTAATGTGAATACGGCCCAACGAATTATTTACCAAACATGTGGTACTGCACATTGCGGCGGATATATGTGTGCCGAGAGGCCGCCGTAGTTAGACATGTACACATACTTGAGTATATCATACAAGTGTGATCTTCCTTCTTCACCATTTCTCACCCTTGTCGACTTAAGGTCTAGATACACGGACGGCTTTCGGGCCGGGCCAGGCCGGGCCGGGCTATGCCAGCTAGGCCAGTTAGGCCACGGCTGGCCCTTGGCTGGCCCTCGGCTGGCCCTCGGCTGGCCATATACTATGCGTTAAGAAAGGACTTGCTGCGATTCGGCTGCAAGCCTGCAGGTCAGCGAGGCCGGGTGCCGGCAAGCCTGCAGGACAGCAAGGCCGGGTCCCGGCAGCAAGCCTGCAGGATAGCGAGGCCGGGTCTCGGCAAGCCTGCAGGACAGCGAGGCCGGGTCCCGGCAAGCCTGCAGGACAGCGAGGGAAAATCGAAATATGAGATGCTCGGGAAAATCGAAGTAATTAGAGGAATTACAGGCAGGATATAAATTAAAAATGTTCACAAATCAGTTAAAATCCTTATCATTGAATTATTATTTAAAAAAAGTAAACTCTACCAAACTGTACAAAAAGTAATTAAAAATTAAAAATACATACAAAATAAAAAAATATATATCTATAATGAGTACAATAATAAAATTATTATAATACACTTGTGTCATTGGGGCAACTCATGGATACTGTCCTGCAGGCTTGCCGGGACCCGGCCTCGCTGTCCTGCAGGCTTGCCGGCACCCGGCCTCGCTGTCCTGCAGGCTTGCCGAGACCCGGCCTCGCTATCCTGCAGGCTTGCTGCCGGGACCCGGCCTCGCTGTCCTGCAGGCTTGCCGGCACCCGGCCTCGCTGACCTGCGGGCTTGCAGCCGAATCGCAGCAAGTCAGTAGGTTATAAACTATTCGTATGGCGTTTTCTTTTCACAGGACTGGAGAAGGTTTCGCTGGCCCAGTCGTCAGCAGCAACGGTTTTAGCGCTCGGTAGAATATCGAAGGGAGGTTCGATTCTCCCGAGCATCTCGTTTTTGTGCTTTCTTTTTTGTCAATTCCACTTGCCCTAAATGCACTTGTGTTGGGGAGACTACAATTTGTCATATACGAAATGCGTGATTTATTTCATGATTCATAATAGTTATTCAAACCCTATTTTCCGATTTCTCAAGACAATCGGTTTCAAGTAACCACACATTTTTAAATAATTGCAACAATCCATTCCCTTGCAACAAACGCACCTGCTTATACTAGGTGTTCAGCGTAGCCCGCCTTGAATGGGTATCGAGACCTCGTGTATGCTTTCGGGCTACGTACTGTAGGGAGCTGGAGAGTTGGCCCCTGGGAGGCAGACCGTGTTTGAGCTTGGGCTGGCGAGCCTTGGCGGTAACGCCTATGATACCTGCGAAAATCTGCCCCCGTACTGCTTGATTACCTGCTTATTGGTATATTCGCAGCGGCAGGTAGGGCACCGAAGGGACTCAGGCCCGTGAGGTGGAGGTGCCCGACACCCTGCCAGCCAATCGAAGTTCGACCGATAATTAGAGGCCGTAATTTCTTTTCTTTAAATTTGCAAGTAGGAGACCTTCAAGGAGGAGTCAAATTTTTCGCCAATCGGGGCCAGATATATCTTTCTAGCCAGGGTCTGCCTCCCAGGGGCCAACTCTCCAGCTCCCTACAGTACAGTGGCGAGGACCTTTCTTAACGCATAGTGGATGGCCAGCCGAGGGCCAGCCGAGGGCCAGCCGTGGCCTAACTGGCCTACCTGGCATAGCCCGGCCCGGCCTGGCCCGGCCCGAAAGCCGTCCGTGTATCTAGACCTTTACTTGCAAGGGGAGTCTCAGAGATGTCGGGTTGAAATTCGTCCTCATTTTTTTCTTACAAATTTATAAACCAATGTAGAAAAATTTATCAAAAAATTAACACTTTACCGACCGATAGCGGTTCAAAAATCCTATGCCCTTCTTACCGGTCAGCACTGGTAACAAAAAGTCGATTAATCGACTGCCGGTCTGTAAAGTGCTAACTGGCATAATCAAACATTGTAATTGCTATTAAAAATGTATTTTTAACAAAGGTTAAAAAAAACATAGCGATCGGATTGAGTACCTCCTCCTTTTCGAAGTCGGTGAAAATCATCGAAAAGCCAAATTTGATTTATCCAATGATGCTTAAAACAAAGTTCGCTAGATGTTCATACACTTCCATTCGCTTCGAAATCGATCGTGAGAGATAAGATTCTGCGGTGCTTTTACATTAAATTATTAGCAAATATCGAAAATGTCACAGAGAATTTCGACTTGGCAGATCTTAAAATCCGTCGAATAGATAAAATAACTATTCAATGAGTTTTAAAAAATACTCACAGTTAATCACAGCCGCTGTATTTTGGGGAAAGTATTCTACATTGGTTGACGAACTTATATAAACAAATTAGGTCGGATTTCAATCTTACAAGTCCGGCACTTTCCTTATCAGAACCCCTCTTTGATTAAATTTATTACAAATTTCATTACAGATTATTTATTTATTCTATCTTGCCTCATAAACAAATTAAGCTGCAGTTAGATATGTGTACGTACTCAAGTACATCGTACAAGTATGATTTTTCTGCTCCACACTTTCTCATCCTTGCGAACTAACTTTGTATTTAGTACAATTTTTTTTTGAGAAATTGAAACTTTTATTATCTATGGTGTAGTATTTATTTATTTTGGCTCGGATTACAATCAAATTACACTTCTGTCGGACATGTACGGTGATTCACTTACCTTTGAATTAACCCCATTGGATGCATGTCACTGTAAGTACATATACATGATAATTATAAGTTACTTAGTGATTCAGTAATTTATTTAGTAATTCTAAGTATATGCGAGTCACACTTAATTCTTCTCAACATTCTATATATTACATATAACAATAAACTATAATGTATAAAACAATATTTGTATTATTGTCTAATAAAAAATCCACAAATACAACATTTCTTCTTCAACATTTCTCTTGTGCTACTAATTATTTATTATTTACGTGTTTCAACTCGTTTTACAACTGGAACGATCTTCCAGCGGGTTCATTGAGGTTAACACAATAATAGGATATAAGGGAAGCAGCGTGCAAAGTGAATAAGGACTAATTGCAAGACACGACATTACGTGTACAGCGCAATGCGGTAGCATTTTGGTGATACAGACCTCTCTTGTCGACGTTAAGGTTGGGAAATGTCTCCACCAAAGGGACATTGAGGAACATTCATGTTGCAATGACTCAGCTACACATCTTCCATAGTGAACATAGAAACAAGTATTTCGGAAAATAGAGCTAAAATCTTTCGTTGCTTGTAAATATCTCGTGTATTTTTTATAAATGTAAATCTAAATGTAAATTCTCTCCAATATTAAACACCAGCTCCAAAACGAAAAATATTAAGTAAAAATTAATAAAATGGTTGTACTTTTTATCACATTTTTGGGTTGCCTTTTTGCAAAGTCGGCTTCCATTTTTCTAAAACAATTTTTTCACGTGTTTCAATGTATGAAATCTATTTCGAAATGGAATCAACGCGAGAACGTCCACGACAAAGTTCAAAAGACTTCGGAGGTTCAATCATTTGTGGAAAAATCATCGGTATGGACAAGGGAAAATATGATATCTTCCAATATCACCATTTTTGCAGAATGTTCCTGTTACATTCTGAAAGCTGCCTCTGCAAAGTAGAAAAGGATTCACCCCGATTGGTTCGTTCATCTGTCGCAGAGGTATCCCTTACAGTTCGATTGCAGTTGAACAAATATTGAGAGGGGGAAAAAAAACGTACACGCAACATATTGAAAACTACCTCTCCAAACTCAGTTTAGAAAACAAAACCTTGCCATCGTTTTTCCAATCAAAACCCACTAAAATCAGTGCGTACCAGTCGGCATTTTACCAGTTAAAAATGAAAGTAATTACAGTCGAAACGCTCAACAATAATGTACAACAAAAAATTGTATTCCTTCATTAATAAACTTTACATCCAACATAAATCATTGACCACGAACATTCCATGTCTGCGAGTCATTGGAATTCGGGCGAGCTAATCAGTTCCCATGACTAATGCAAAACGTAATAAAAAAAAGAAAGAAACAAGAACGAGATTATTTATTAATCCTACTCTTTTGCTTTCCGTGTTTATTTGGGCAGACATATCTTGAAACATAAAACGGAAGATTTGTTTTTCGAATTGAAACAATTTTATACCCTTAAAAACAAAAGAAACTAAAGAAACAATCTTTTGTTTGACAATTGTACGTTGATATTATCGCTAGCGAGGAAACCTTCGCAGTAATTTATAATATAATATTTTGATATGTTATAAAATGGAATATTTGCAAAACTGTTACGAATATTGAAAGAATACAAACTCTTAAACAGTATAATGTTAATTTGTTAACCAGGCACCAATTACCAGTTAAAACTGAAAGTAATTACATTCGAAACGCTCGACAACAATGTACAACAAAAAATTGTGTTCCTTCATTAACAAACTTTACATCCAACATAAATCATTGACAACGAACATTCCATGTCTGCGAGTCATTGGAATTCGGGCGAACTAATCAGTTCCCATGACTAATGCAAAGCGTAATAAAAAAAAAAAGAGAGAGAGAGAGAGAAAAGAGAAACAAGAACGAGATTGCTCATTTGCATTAGTTCCGAAAGAGGGCTAACTGCCTCGAGCAAATGCAAATTCATCGGTGGCACTCGCACGCACTCGAATGTGAGTAGTTCGCTACATTCGCGGGTCTGCTTTGATCCACTTCAGTTGAATGGGTTGCTTCGGGGTTTCCAATGAGATTGCACTAATAATTAATGGCAGTGGTAGGTATCCACATTCGTCTACCTACGTGTGCGCGCGCGCGCGCGCGCGCGTGTGTGTGTGTGTATTTGTGGCCAAGTGAAAGTAGGAGTAAGCCAGCGCGCTTGGGACTGATTGACATATTTTAGGCTAATTGGAGTTTTGCGATCGATTTCTGTTACATGGAATTAGTGGATGCGTGCGATACGCTTGCCGAGCCGCCCCTATGTAATGAACCAAAACTTCGTTAACCTTACAGAGTTCAACCCGCTGCACTCGCTTCGAAGAGTATATCGTTCCCAGAGGGGGCGCTGGCAAATTTGGCGTTAACGTTGTCGGTGTCGTGTAACAATCCCCTCGCACCAAACCACCGTTCCACTGCGGTTCCCGCTCTTTTGCATACCATCCACTGAAGAATAACGAGCGTTGTTTAGTCCTTTCGTGCATCGGCCGCCCGGAAAAAAACCCACGCCGCCGCGCCGCATTCCCCCGCTCTCAGCTTTCCTAAAGAGATTCCGCGGATACGTGCGCCGAATGTAATTGTATACAAGTGCATCGTATGAAAAAGGGAATCATAAATTAATAAGAAAATAGTAAATATATAAAAGGAAATTATTTGGGTATTTGTGTTTATGAAATATTATTGTACTGCTTCCGAAAAAGGGTGATATTTAATAAGTTAAAATAGGATCTGGTTACCTATTTTCGGAATAGGTTCACATTTTTTAAAAAATTAATAAGAAAATAGTAAATATATAAAGCGAAATTATTTGAGTATTTGTGTTTATGAAATATTATTGTACTGCTTCCGAAAAAGGGTGATATTTAATAAGTAGAAATAGGATCTGGTTACCTATTTTCGGAATCGGTTCTCATATTTTTTTAAAAATTAATAAGAAAATAGTAAATATGTGAAGCGAAACTATTTGGGTATTTGTATTTGTGAAATATTATTGTACTGCTTCCGAGAAAGGGTGATATTTAATAAGTTAAAATTGGATTTAGTTACCAATTTTCGGATACAGATTTTTTAAAAATATCAGTTTATTTTTACAGTATTATAAAGAACTAAGTGAAAGTTGATTAGTTGCTGGTTGTTTTACTTCTATTTCTAGTCTGCCTTTCTTTTATTCTGTTCTATTGTAACACAAACAAACAAAAATGTTAATGTTGGATTCGAGTATGTCAGTAATCAAAGATTAATACTAAATCGATTATAAAAAACAGGTCATATCAATAACATTTGATAAGAAAATATATATATTTCCATTTTCATTTTTAAGGAAAACAAGAGAACAAATGCACAATTGACTCAAACACGAAAATAACAAGCTCAAAAGTAATGCATCAACATTTTCATTTTACACAAAAAGTTAAACCACTTGGAAAGGAAAAAACAAATGTACAATTAAATCGAATTTTAAAGGTTGTCACTTTAGTGTCAAAGCTTGCAAAGTATGGCGGCAATATATTTTAAGGTTAACACTTAGCAGAATCCTCCTTTTCGACGCCTGATTAATTCTCGGGTTCTAGCAATCGGCCTCTGCCGCTGATTTTCCGAGGGCCCATGAAAAAGGCACTTGTTGCTCCGAAACGAAATACTCAATATATATATATATACATATATGTATGCACGTATGTATATGTGCACGCCGGACAAACAGCACACAGAGCGTTGGCCGGGCGGCGCCGCGGCGCCGCAGTCCTCGGCGTATCGCCCCGCTGAAAATTCTCCCCGTTATGTTATCGTTACGCGGTAGTTAGCCGGCAACGATAACATCTCAGGCAAGTGCATACTTCGAGATTTATTGCGCCGCGCGTATGAAACGTGGCTGTTGAAACCGGCCGCCTCTAATTGAAACAACAACATTAACTTCAGAGTCAGTGCAAACTTCCTTCCTCTTGACTTTTAATTTTTGGCCGCCCCGCAACGCCGAGAGAGCCTCGAGGAATTTCTCGCCTATGAATTCGAATGGAATTTTAGGCAAATGGCAACGCGTTCACTAACTCAACTCAACTGTTAAAACCAGCTGGCTTTATGAATCCCTCTTATTTATCGGGTTGTGTAATTTTAAAGTAAAGTTCGTAATCAATTTGCCATGTATAATGTTGTTTTACATGTACTTGCTTTGGTAATAGTTACATGTTAGAAGCAGTTTAGTTATTTAACCTTAATTAAGCATTAGGTTAGTTTCATTATTATTCTAGTTCCGAGTTTACGTGGATTTAACATCCGAAGTTTCCGGCTGTTATAATTATTGCAATAATAATTATTATTATAATAACATTGTCTGTGAGTATAATAAGAAAAATGAAATAAAATCAATGAAATTTAGTTTGATAAAAATTGTTTTTAAAACACAATCGATAGCAATTACGCGTCAAAGTTGTATTTTTTGAAGTCGTTTTTCTCCACAAGAGAACATAGTTACTTTTAGCCAGCAAACCGATAATAATCATTTTGCAATGTGCACAACTGTATACTTTGAAACTGCGCACCGAGGATTCATCAGTGCGGGGAAGATAAAGCATTATAAAAGCGGAGGAAAAATGGTCCAAAGAGAGCAATGCGAAATAGAAGAGGCGGAAATACCCGGTTAGTTGTTGCCGTAATTTCTCAAGCTGGCCGGATACTTTTACGACCAACTCTATCTATTCCGCAAAAATCCATTGCGGGACTTCCACATTTTTCTCTAATAATAGAATCCTGCCGATTGTTTCGTATTCAACAAAGCGTAGATTTAATGTTTCTTTTCGAAATTCAACGAGAATTCTTGAACTCCAACCCTTTGTTCACGAAATATTCGTGCATACTGGTAACTCACATAAATATTCCAAATCAAAATACATTATAAATAATATATGAATGAATAAAAAAGTCTATGTAATCTCTCCAATTAAGACTGGCGAAAACTATTGTCGAATCAGAGGAAATAAGAAAAAGTGCAATAAAGAAGAAACGTTAGAAGGGTGGGAAAAGGACAGCAAGGATTCCTATTAGAGCAGAGGATGGGGTGAAGGAGAAATTGAGAGAAACTGAGAAGAGGAGCAATAATACGAAGGGATAGGTTAGAACAAAGAAAGGAAACCTCTGAAAGAATCCAAGAATCGAAATACAGTAAATGAGATGGACGGACAAAGAAAGAAGGTATTAAGGAAAGGTATACCTAAGAAAAGGTTGGAGGAAGTGAAGATGACAAAGGATAGCAAGATACAAATCAGGGAATGAGATGAGAAGGGGAAATATTGGCTGGGCGAGAAAGAGGGAGAATGTAGGATATGTGGGAAAGATGGGAAAACTGGAATCATATATGGGAGTTGCACAAGCTAAGGAAGGAAAAGGGGGTGGCAGGAAGCGTTGGGAGAGGTGCTGAGGGAGGAAAAGGAAGAGGAAGAATGCTATAGAAGGCTAGAGTTACCAAGGAGTCAGGAAAAGGAGATGGAACGTTGAATGAGAGAGGTTAGAAAGAGAGGGTACCGCGGAAGCGGAGGTCCAAAGGTATAGAAAAATTATTGAAGGCGAAATGGAAGGATAAAAGAAAGAGAGAATGGAAGAGCAAAGTGTGGATACAAAAAGGCAACGACGGTATTAAGAACAGAGGCAGAGAAGGTTTTGCGTAGAGCGTGAAAAAGGCGCGAAATGAACGAAGAAAGAGGTAAGATTGAGGTTAGAAGTAAGGTTAGATGTGAGGAGATGTTTTAATTAATAAGTAATTAATAAAATTATTAACAATTCTCAAGTCGAATAATGATTCCTTGAAACGTTGTGCCTGTGTACACAATAATAATATTTTGAACATGAAGATGGACAAACATTAATACAAATCATTGTAATTATATAAACACGTTCGGTTCTCATCGTTTAAACAATATTATATTCTTAACCGTTTCGATGTTTATAATGAGTATACTTATCGTGTACTACAGAAAATGTTGTCATGTAAAGTAGACTTTACGTAAAACAAAAATCTTTTCAGTTGTTTGATGTTTTAGATTTCTTAACAAACTAATGAAATCTCAAGTTTTCCTTTTTACGCATTTAAATTTTTCAAGTATTTTTTACGAATTTTGCGGTTCCTCATCGTTGCTTTAAAATAATTAAGCACAGAAGTGCATGTTGTCCAAAGAAAATAAAACAATCAAAGGGTAGAAGACGAAACAAAGTCCAATGAAACAATGGTTTCTTGCAATGTTGTGCCTGTTAATTGTAAGTGGTATTACAAATAAGCACGCACGACAATAATTTCGCCAACATGAGAACGGACGAACATTAGTGCTAGTCACACACATTTCCAGAGTTATGGATCAACAAGGTTTTAGAATATCTACACAGAGCTTGCGGTGATAGAGACTGTAATACGCTTATTCCAGACGAACGCGGAACTTTGATATATCAAAGCTCATTAGAAGTTCGCACAAAATGCAAACCGACCTGACCCTATGTTATCTCTGCGAATACCATGAACTAATTAGCACTAAAAGCTCGTCGTACGCTCAAGCTACTCTGCCAATTACAATCAATTTTTAACTCTCTATTTTTGTCACGTAATATTATATTACAAACGTGATAAAACGACTGAGTTTACATATTTGCAAATTCTAATAGATTTATAAGTAACCAATTTCTTCACTCTCTGTTATTTCAAACAGCGCAATTGTTGATCCAACTTATTTACATATGTTATTGTTATTATTACTTATTATTATTATATTTATTATAGAGTGATTTATTATATAGTTATATAAGGTTAATATGCTGCCAAGTGCAGAGAGTTTTTCGTATACATTTTTTATAGTTGTTAGTCTAAGTTATACATACATGTTATTATTAATTATAAATTACTACTTAATAGTCGTAAAATAATACGCGAAACATAAAGTAAAATATCATACAAAAATCTGATAGATTTAATATGTTAACAAATGTGAAACGTATTTCACATATTTCTTCTATAATTATTGCACAACATATTCATACGTATTATTATTTGTTATTAGATCTATAATATTTAAAATATAATTGTATATTTATTAGATCTGAGCAAACGTAACTATGTACATGTTGTATGATAATATCATACAAAATTCGGTATGCTTACTATGTTAACAAGTGTGAAACATGGCTTGTATATTTCTTATATAATTGTTGCACAAACATATTCACACATATTATTGTTATTTATTCAACCTATAATATTTATAATATAATTATACATTTATTAGGTTTACACCAACATAACTGGGTCACAGCGAGTTTCTACGATAACCAAGGGAATAGTATTCCGAACACAAGGCAGACTATCATAAAAAAATCGGATAGGGTTAGCTGGCGTGGTGTGCCAGGTGCGGAGAGTGTTTCGCATATTTCTTTTATGTTCCTTTAATTCTCCATAGTTCCGGCGGTGATAACGTACGACGAGCGAGCACATAAAGCATCGAATAGGCAATTCGCGTAGCGAGCGGAGCCGCAGGATACGAGAACGACGTCGGAGGAGAATGGCATAGGCCCGTAGGAATGCGTTTATGCTAGTCGTAAAATACCCAGGATACCCATCCGCTGCCAGCATGTGCGTCACTGTTTCGATAGATACAGCAGCATAGAAATTCGCTCGCGTTTTCACACTGGAGTGACACATCTGCGATTAAACGATCACAAAAAAGTCGACGGGGTTGTAAAAAAAGTAAGGGTTGATGTTGGCAACATCGTACTAGTTTTCAAGTAGTAAAATTCTGATTTTTAAATAAATAGAACTTCTCTTGCGTGCTTAAATTGGAAACTGTAGTTAATCATTTTTTATATTAATATAGTAGAAAAGATCGATCTTGTCTTGATCGTTCAGTAATAGTATCATATTAATTTTGCTTCTTTTCTGAAAAAGAAGATATTTAGTAAATATAAATGAGACGGGAATTATTTTACATATTTTAACATATTTTTATGCTGCCTACATTCGAAGTGGTTCCGCATATTTTTGAGAGAATTTCCTCTGCAAAAGACAAAAAGTTTTCGTCCTGATTGGTGAACCAATTGCAAGGCTTTCACTCACCAAACATTTTAAAAAACGCGATTATTTGAGTACTTTTTGTTCGAACTCGATAAAAAAAGATAGCTCGACTGGTCTTAGCATTTACAAGTATACGAACGAATTTGCGAGTCACTTGTATAGTAGAAACAGTCAATCTTGTCTTGATATTGTCAAATTTCTAAGTTTTTGATCGTTCAGTGATAGTATCGTATTAATTTTGCTTCTTCTCTGAAAAAGGAGATATTTAGTAAATATAAATGAGACGGGAATTATTTTATATATTTTAACACATTTTTGTGCTGCCTACTTTCAAAGTCGTTCCGCATGTTTTCGAAAGTATTTCCCCTGCATAAAATAAAAAGGTTTCATCCTGATTGGTGAACCGATTGCAAGGCTTTCACTCACCAAACATTTAAAAAACGCGATTATTTGAGTACTTTTTGTTCGAACTCGATAAAAAAAAGATAGCTCGACTGGTCTTAGCATTTACAAGCATACGAACGAATTTGCGAGTGACTCTATTTGCCATCGGCAAACAGGAAAACAACAAGCTCCATCGGCGGCTTTCCCATTGTTCTCGTGCTAGCATTCCTTTTGAACTTTCTTCGCATTTTCGTAGAAAGGAATGCGCGTACTGGAGGATCGGCGCCACTCGAAAATTGCCTTATGGCCCGTTGATACCAGTGGAGTGGCGACAAGCCGATTGGCTCAGTGGAAATGGTTTTTCTCTCGGGCGCACTACTCCCACTTCCGCCTAGGCACAGCCTCTCTTTTTCCCCGCTAGTATTAGAAATATATGGCAGTGTTTCCTGGCGTAACCGGGATAAATGTAATCGATTGTTACTTTGCCCTCGCAACCAGCCTTCTAACGGGAATCCATTTCTCCAAAGCAAGAACTATTAGCCTTCGGTTAGATTCTTCTTCCGAGCAGTGTGATTGTGTCTGATACCTACTTCGTTCTGTTTTGTACCACGGCCTGAAAATCTCTAGTTATTTTCGTTAACGCTAAATGTTTACGGATGACCAAAGGGCAAAGTGGTAAGCAATTTCTATCTTGTTTACAATCATTAAATATCTCCAATTTGAAGGGAGACGTATTAATATTAGAATTGTCATTTTGTATCGTCTTTAAAATAAAAGATATTTAGATAATCTAAATAAGACAGAATTTATTTTATATTTTTTTGCTACCTGTTTTCAAAGCCTGTTCACATTGTTTATATTTCGTCACGTTTCTCTACAAAATGCGAATAATTGAATATCGTTTTGATAGTTTGGTATTAGACGAAGTTAACTAAATTTAATACGAACTTTTGTGTTCCACAATAGATAAATTGTTTGTCACTAACTGAAGGGAACTTCTGATCCGTGTTAGGGTGTGTCCCATCTACTTGTTAGAGCTTGGTAATGGTTTTCGAGAGGATTATCCTCTTACTATTAGGATCCTATTTGCCCACGAAGATAGAGTAAGGAGACTATTACTTTTACTTGAATTAATACAGTTATATTTATTCGACTACTTCGTTCAAAGGGGACAATCTTTTCTCAAAGTCTATGAAATAATCATTAACTAGTATTTTGCAACTAGATAAGACTGTGACATAATAAATCTGAAGTCTAAATAACAGCTATTTAGTATAAAAGTTGCGTCACCAATCAGTTAACCTCAAAAAATCAAATGTGAGCCTTTCTAGAAATAATAAGTTTATGCAATATAAACATTTGCTTCTCTCAAAAGGAATAATTTCTACTAGGCGTAAGTTAACAAATATTTCGCCACCAATGAACCAACCAGAAAATACCAAAAATGGTTTTTTCTCGAAAGAATAAATTTGTCACACCTATTTGGCCAGGTCACTCGAAGGCATATCGCTATTAACGAACAAACATGAAATAAATCATTTAGTACAAGATTTTTCCCTCCAATGGACCATTAAAAAAATCGGAAATTGCTCTGACTTGGAATAACAAATTTTGTCAGCATGTTCCATTGCTTTAATCAAAGGCATATAAGTAATTCATATAAATAAACTTCCATAAAGTAATAATTACGGAGTGTTTCGCCCCTAAATGATCAATGGACAAAAAAGCGGATATTGCTGGTGAAATAATAAATTTGTCGAACCTATTCAAGCGGCTCTCTCGAAGGCATATCGCTACTAATGAACGAACATGAAGTAACCCATTTAGTACGGGAATTTCGCCACCAGCGGTCCAACCTTAGTCTTCATGAAAAGGTAGTAACTTCCGTGGAAAAAAGTTTACCGCTAACTGTCGTCTACCTCGACCACTTAACTCTCCCCCGCAGGACTCTGTTGCTCGGCCCTTGGGGAAGGATAACTTCTCGCTTAATGTTCTGAAATAAAGTACTCGAGAAATCGACTTACTTAAATCAGTTGACCGGAGTTTGCGCCGCCGGCAAAGGGAAACGAGAAATGCCTCCTGCCCGATACACTGTCTAACATTTGCAAATCTCCGCCCAACTAACTTTCTTAGTTAATAGACGCGATGATATTATAGGTTAGGTTGTGGCTTTTATCGAGCCCGGATTGTATATGTGTTTGTTAGTGAGTGTTAGGAGGAAAGACAGACTTGGGGAAAGAAGAAAGTTGATTTTTGGGGTTTCGGACCTCAGAAACTGTTATAATTTCGTGATATCTGTACGTGATATTTTTTAAACAATTAATAAGAAAATAGTAAATATATAAAGCGAAATTATTTGGGTATTTGTATTTGTGAAATATTATTGTACTGCTTCCGAAAAAGGGTGATATGTAATAAGCTAAAATTGGATTTAGTCACCAATTTTCGGATAGACTTGGAGAAAGAAGAAAGTTGATTTTTGGGGTTTCGAAGCTTGGAAACTCTTATAATTTCGTGATATCTGTACGTCTACCACAACAAGAGTGTATTACCTACTAATTTTATTCTCCTCTTACTTACAAATCAGAAATAATTTGTGGTAACAATGTTTAGTGAGTATTTCTAAGTAAAATTATAATTGTTACTGTAAGATAATTTGTTTTGAAAAAACAAGAGGAAAAACCATTTTTCCATTTGACAAGGTTCTATTTACCATTTTTTCGACAGAAATTAAATTAAAACACAGTTCTTTTCTATTCCAACCTACGTCTGAATAGTTTGGAACAAGCGGCCAAGTACTTGTCAGGTTTCATTTTAAATGTTCCGCATTTTCCTCCTATTTCTTTCAGGAACTACTTATTTCACAGTAACCGTTGTAATTTTACTTGAAGGTACTATTTTCGCGAATTATTTCAGATTTTTAAATAAAAGAATTATAAAATTAGAAGGAAACACTGACTGCGACAGACAAATATCATAAAATTATGAGGATTTGAAGAAATCAATTATAAGAAATTACTTTACATATACAAGCTGCATTTGCAGTGAAATCAACAACTATTTTCCCTCACAGCCACTTTTTCAAAATGAAAGTTTGACAATACTAATTACTTCTGATGGTTTGTGTTAAGCTACTAGAGATTTACTGACCACCTGTCAAGTTTATAATATTTATAAGCTTACAAAATACATAATATTTATGAAATCTATAATATTTATAACATCCGTTACTCCATGACAGTTGGATATGACGAGATTATCAAAGTGGCTGGTGAAATATGGAACTCTAAAAAGCCTGGCGTTATTGAATACACGCTGCCACCTGCGACAGCGTGTAAAAACAATACTGCTCTGCTATTATAGCCGATGGTGCAGATAGGAAATAGAACGCGGCAGTCAACAAGTTTTTTATGATGCATGAACGAAATGCGTAACCGCGGAGTGTTACGTCATCATAGATGAAGATAGTCATTCAATCGTGAACGCGCTCATGGCGGCGTTGTCACCAAATACGTTTCGGGAACAGTTAAATCCAAAAAAGGGAAAAATGTGTATGGAAAAGGAACACTTTTTTCTAACGAAGAATCACAGGTCCGCAATATTGAGGCACACAAAAAAATAATGACAGGACATTGAACTTCTATTTCAAGAGAAAATAGAAAAGAAAGAAAAAAGAAAAAAATTTTTGCAATGAATTGTTTAAATATTGTATTTGCCGAAATATTAAATCTGATAATTTCAGTAAAAGTTGTTTTTTTAGGGTCTTGAATGTAAAAATTCTAAACGATACTGACAAACAACAAATATAATATAATAATAAAGAAATATTCATTAAAAATGGTATAGTGTTTAGGTAGAATGTTATTCTTCTGTGTAATTCGCGATTTTCGCAACTATTAAATAATATAAAAAATTCGGTTCGCATCTTTAATCGAATGCAAATTTTCGTAGACGATTTATATTAAAATAAAAAGGCTTAATTTTGATATTTCCCCGAAAAGTATATTACACTGTTTAGCATCCTTTTATGTTACCTGTTTCCGAAACCGGTTTACACCTTTCAAAAATAATTCTTTTCTCTTGTATTCATTCGATATTAGGTATTTGTGAATGCAGCAGATTTTGTAGGTTCTCAATGATTTCGATCACCGGACGCAATGACTTTTTCAAATTCGAAAGGATTGGTACTTTGGTGGAAATAAGAGGGGCGCGAGTGTAATAGTACTTTCATAGAACGCACTGGGCTGTTTACTGGAACGAGATCTGTTCGCAATGGCATGCTAATGATATTGCTGGAAACAAGGAGCGCGGCTCCGATGACATTTGAAATCCAACTGAGTTCTATACACGAAGGAAATCGGCATCAGGTTTTACCGCGCCCGCGCGCGCAAGAGCAACTTTCCGCAGTTCGAATCGCGCGTTATCTTATGCAATGTCGAAGCAGAAGCGGAATTTCCCCGATGCTACTGAGAACTTCTTCCTGCATTATTCATTAGTGCTTCCCCGGCAAAACTCAACTCTGATTTCGATTGTCCACTGAAATTCATTTTATATGCCTTAACTGATTTACATCTTCTAGATTGGACATATTTATTCAGCAATATGGTTCAGGCTGATATTATTTCTTTGTCGATTGCTGAAAGCTTTCCTTTTTACAGGGGGAAAGTATAGCAGGGGTTCTCAAAGTCTGTTCATTTCATAAGAGCGCGTTAAATGAGGCAAATGCCAGTTTAGGTTACAAAGTGATTCCATAACCTGAAACTCTTCGATTTGGCTGTATTATAGCTCAAAATGCGCAAGATGACGTCAGTAAATCCTAGAATATTGGATGTTTATAAGCAGCCATTTGCCTTAAAAATAGCCTGAAATATTAAAAATGCTTAAACTTTAACCTCGTCCACTTGGGATGCCGAATGGTTTATTTGTTCTCTTAAAAGTTGTATAAAGTTTTATCGCAAAATCAATATTTTGGGCAGTAATTTTGTTTATACTCTTACAATACACTTCTGCCAGCTTGGCTGTAGTTTTGTTTGTTTCTTTGGTTGTTATAATTGTTGCCCAAAATATTGTTCTTGCAACAAAATCGTATCTACCATTTGTTGCTGTTTTTTCGTTGATAGCACAGAAGGAAAAAAATCAGTAACCGTATGGAAGTATATTAAAATTTCGAAAGCTTTTTAGTTATTAACATTAGACAACAAGGCAATCTTCATATTTAGGCAACAACTAAAATACTTGTTGTCCACTTTAGTCGAAGATAAGGATACAATAAATGATACTTAAACGTATTATTTAATCATCATATTCATAATTGACATAACGCAAAAATTTCTTGCATACAATTAGAAAATGAAATAGTGTCGGCAAAATAGTGCGTAGAACCTTGTCAAATTGAAAACCATCTTTCCCATTTTTTTCAAATCTACTTATTTTACAGTGGCAGAGTGCAAGTTATACCCGAGGGAAATAAAAATCTGGTATTTTCCAATAACAATCAGTTATAGTAACCAAATTTGAAATTTTATTGTAACTGGACCATTCTGAAAGCTTTCTACAAGACAAAAAAGATTCATCCATTGCAGGAATATTACTAAACAAACGTTACAAAAATTGTCATCCTTCTTTTCGAAATCAATTAAAAACTTAGTATTCATATATAATTAAATTACAAATTTAAATAAATTGAATAATTTATATACTTAGTATATAATTAAATTTGTATTACTAGTATAATAAAAATTGAATTAAATTTTACAAAGATATCCATAAGACTTTCAACACAGACGAAAATTTCGATGAGACATCATAAAAGTCAATCATTGCTTCCATAAACTCGCGTATTTCAAGTACACAAAAGCGAAGGAGAAATGTCGATGAGAGATCATAAAAGTCCGTCATTTCTTCGATACACTTGGGGATAGTTTGTATCAGGACAACTAGCTTAATGCCGTCAATATTGCCGTTATCGGAGAGTCTAGACGAGCAGATGGAGACCAGGCGATTAACGCTCACGGGCGCACTTGAATGGACGGTACGTGTAGGGTTATCGGAAAAGAGCGGGCGAACGAGAGGGCGCGCGCGATGCTCCGAGGCGAAGGTAGAATGGGATGAAGGAGAGTAGGTGGCGAGCGAACAAGCGGGGCTGTATGGAAAGGTCAGGGAAATGAGGAGGATTCGTAGTCCTCGGGCGAAAAGTGCATCGATTCTCGGCTGCTCGCTCGCACTCGAAGGAAGGAAGGAACCCTCGCCTAGCCGGCAACCTGTGAGACCAGCTTCTCCTCGCGCATGTCCTCGCAAAGTTCTCACCCACCCAGTTGAAAGGTCAAAGGGAATGCAGATCAAGCACCCCTGCAGCTCCTCTGCGTCTCTCTCTCCGCGGCGCCACTCTTCTCAACTTCGTCACGTACCTATCGATGTTCATCGATCCGTCGGCTTGCCATCCGCTAACATTACGCCGTCTTAGCCAACTTCGAGATCTGCGTGATTCCGCAGAGTTAAGGAGAATCACCGCTGCCGCCGCTCCGAGTCCGCTCGGAGTCCGCTCGAGGAAACGGTACTTGCTGCTTTCTCCTCCCGGACCGCACTCTCCCAGTACACGAAATCCATTCGTTTGCGGCTGGTAATGACTCTCCTTAGCTATGTCTGGCAACAACTGTTCGAAAGCTTCCTGTCAGCCAGGATTTATGGAGCTAGCTAACTTCGACCCTATCACTTGCATCCTGTCACTAATGTCATTTCATCCTTTTTGTTCTGGAAAGATGCATGAGAGAAATCGAATTGGGTTTATCTGTAGAAAGAATCTATTTTAGGGCAAGTAAGTTTTATTGTTTATTAAGCCTTTAATCTTAATTAATAATCCTTTGAGAAGACATTCAAGAATGTTAAAAAGACGCCAAGTGTGTCAGTTTTTACCATATTTATAATTATGATTAATTTTTTTGAAAATAATAAAACTAACTTCTAAAGCATATTTAATTTGAACAAATTCAAAAACTTGGAATGTTAAATGATGACAAACTTATTCTCCATTTTTTATCCAGGAACTTCTGTATTAAAAATACGATGTTTTCCATACAATTGAATGAAAGTTACAATTTTGTCAATTTGTCGCCAGACTTGCAGTTGACGACTTTTTTCATATACTAATTTCGCTATTTACAATATTATTTTGCTTGATGACAAGCTGAAGATAAAATAACATTTTCAAAAAATAGAAGAAAAAAGATGAAAGTAATATTCTCATCTTTTTTGTCCTGGAAAGATGCCTGTGGGCAATCAAATTTGGTTTATCTATACAAGAAATGTGCTTGAAGCAAGCAAGTCTTATTAAGCCTGCTAATAGTAATGCTTCGAGAAGACATTCAAAATATAAAAAACACCAAGTTCGTAAGTTTTCACCATTCTTTTCCATAGAATTGAATAAAAATCACAGTTTCTTCATTTGACGAGTTTTTCGCTTTGCCACTTGCAAAATTCACAACTTTATTTTACCTATCCGTTTTTTAAAATTTCGTCGCACAGGATTTTACACGCGCTTGAATACTCTTCGAGTTTCCAATTATCTCGAAAACATATATATTTAATACAATACTTGATAAAAAGCTACTATTTTCCGTGAATAATGCGTGATGCTTTTCCGAATGAAAAACTAGTTGCGTTCGTCGAATCTAAAGGCAATTTAAGTATTGAGACGCGTGGAATAATGACGGTGCAAGGTCGATGCCTCGACTGATGCATTTTCGCGAGGTGGAAAGTTCCATGGGCGCATTCATGACAAAACAAAGGGGATCCTTACGAATCCCATCGCCTTTTCATTCCTATCGCCTGACGGGATATTGTGGCAAACCGGCACAATATCTGCCAGCGAATGAAACTTAATTAAGAATGGGTTTAATTAAGGCTGCTCGTAATTCGGCAATACACTTGGCGAATATGCGATTTTCTTCTATGCAGAATGTGCTCTCGCAGAATTCATACTGGATGATTTAAAGTTTCGAGTGCGTTTTTATAGCTTTAAGAATGCTGGTTAATAGTTGGCAATAAAGACAAGGCCATTCGTTGTAGGACTTTCTCTCATTGGCTTTCGTTTATTAATCGTATTAAGTTAATTGAAATATAATGATTAACAATAGAAATGCTTAAAAGTATGCTTTAAGATCCCAGGCGCATCACATTTACATTGTTCCTCTTTAATCCAACAGACGTGCCAAGTAGAAAAAAAAGGACAGAGAAAATTTGAATTTTAAAACCGTCCCTTCCAAAATTCGCGATGATATAAAATTTTAGCTAGGAATCTGACTTTTGCACTATTAATTCCTCTACGAATACAGATTTTGTACCTCAAATTTTGCGTCCCATGAAAAGCCGGGATAGTTCAAAAAATTGAAAAGAAATCCTAAATCAGAAGAAGTTAATTATTCAGGAGAGCCTTTCCAAGTGTTTTCAATACATTTCCGGCTTTTTCAACGTTGATTTTTTGATTTTCGTCCGTTTTAATACTCGAACAATCGATTTTAAACAATTTGTAAATACACAGCCCAGAAATATTCTTCTTTGCTTTAATAAACGAACGCAAACTAAACAAACGCATCCTCAGATATAAAAAATGGTGAACACAAGAATACAATTAAAACCGAGAACGTTATTAAGATAACTTCTGCTAGCAATGTTTTTAAAACTGTAACACATAGTGTATGAGTTATCTGGGACGTATTTAACTTTCGAGCTGAGTGGTTAACGATTATGCCCTCTCAGCAAGCTACTACAAAGCAAACGTTTTCCAGTCGATGTAGAGGATTACGGATAAAATGCGAGCTTTAACGTAAGGTACGAGTGCAACATTCTCTTTTGGAAGCTTCCTGGAGTAGGTAATACCTCGCCGGTTTTACGGGCTACTCTTGAAAATTATAGTCGTCCGCAGTGCATCTATGCTTCCGCTTTCATTGTCGAGAAAAATAATGGTTTTTTGAACGCCGGTGAAATGCGACGTTGTAACGCGTCCCTTTAAATGGCTTTGGAACATCGGCAAGACACAATGAGTAAACTCATTTAAGCTAAACTTCCGGATCCGCTTGCGGTGCTGGACGACGCGACGTGTTCCCTCTAACCTGAAATTGATCTAAATTTTCCCATTTCCTAGCAAGTATCAGATACCCTTAAGTACGAGATAGTGTAACGTTATTTTAAACAGGTTTACACTCTGTATATTAGTACACAAATATAGATAATTACATAACAAATTGCTAAGTTTCAGTTAAGTAACAATTAAAATCAGTGGTAATAAAATAGCTTTTGCACCCCTCAAAATGATTATACTTTTATAGCTTTTCGAGTTTAAAAGGCTGCAGTTTCATTAAAAAATAAAATTTAGAAAATCACCTTCATTACGTACCACCTTTACATGTCTACTATTTAGAAAAAATTGTTGAACCTACAAGAAGTACCGTAAATCGTGATTTATAAAAAATACGTTCGTGCATACACGGCAATAATTTTGTAATTATGACCGATGAATTAATGAAATTAATTTATAATACACTCTTAACCGTTTGAGTCCCAAGCAACGCGATTGCGTTGTTCAGATTTTCTCGCGCGCTCAGATTTACTCACGCAAGTACATCACACAGCTCCTTCTTTTCAAGTAAATAATATAATACATTTCACAATAGGTACAATACCATAATAATAGTGTAATAATAGATTACAGAATAAAATATTTTGTATTTCAATATTATCTTCTCAATGATTTTTATCGAACAAAGCTTGAAATATTTATAAACTTACAGTGCGCATATGTAACAATAAAGATGTATTTCATAAAATAACGAATTACAAAATAAAAATATTTTTGTATTACAGAAAGCGCGATTGCGCTGTTCGGGATTCTTCGACAGTGTTTTTTAACACTAGGTTTACGTCACCCGTCATTTTGACAGAGTTCGGACTTCACGAACAAAATTACAAAGCTTATTAATTTTTCTTCCAATTTATACTGACAATTATTTATGCAATCCTGGCAGATTTAATTAACTTATATTATGTCTGTTAAAATTGTAATTGTATTTAAATTAAATTAATAGCTTTTTTTAGTGAAAATAAGTCTTCATAAATAGAGATACAGAAATGTTCGTAAATCTTGTGTTAAATAACCCCTGGGACTCAAACGGTGCATCATATATTTGAAGATATAAAATAAAATTGTTTAAAGTTAAAAGAGGAATGTTCTTTCTATTTTTCAAAATGTTGAAGTCACCCTCAATTTTTGCATTCAAGGTATATGATACCTTGAATGGTATCTACAATTTATTTATTAAGCCACATACATTTATAAACTAATGAACTGCGTTGCCATACACTGAAGTTGTGTGAGCAACGCGAAATAAACGAGAAAAAAAATTTGAAGATATAAAATTGTTTAAGGTTAAAAGAGGAATGTTCTTTCTATTTTTCAAAATGTTGAAGTCACCCTCAATTTTTGCATTCAAGGTATATGATACCTTGAATGGTATCTACAATTTATTTATTAAGCCACATACATTTATAAACTAATGAACTGCGTTGCCATACACTGAAGTTGTGTGAGGAACGCGAAATAAACGAGAAAAAAAATTTGAAGATATAAAATTGTTTAAGGTTAAAAGAGGAATGTTCTTTCTTTTTTTCAAAATGTTGAAGTCACCCTCAATTTTTGCATTCAAGGTATATGATACCCCCTTAAGCAAGCCGATAGACTCGAATTCTCGAAAGCGTGGAAAGCCGACATCCTGCGATTCCATATTCGCGTTGTGCAGTCGCCTCGCAGGGTACAACAGAGGTAGCACGTCGAGATACAAGCAAGCCGTGACAAACAAGCAAGGCAAGCACTTCCGCTAAAGGAATATTCTGGAACAGTATCACCATATCGATGCCGTCTCATTTTCTATACCCGCTCGATGGCATCTGATCTCGAATCATCTTCTCACTTGTCTGTGTGTCTGTGTCTGTGTCTGTGTGCGTCGGCTACCGGTTTCGAACTTCTTGAATGTCACACACGGCTGAATTCATCGTTACACGCGGCGTCTCGCATTCGTCGAACACGAAATATAGGTTTTCTCTTTCAAGCCCGTATTTTTCAGACTTGGAAAGCCATAGTGCTTTCGATGGTAGCGCGCGAGAGAGAGCAACACTAAGGCGGTGGATTCGTTAGCGCGTAAAGGAATCGTGGCGTGTTGTGTATTTTGGATTTGTATCGGCCCTCGTGCCATGCATGAGGAAACCTAGGGGAAGTTCGAGCCAAGCGGAATAGCCTAACGGAATGTATGAAGAAGCAACAATGCCAAATACTTCTTTATTGTTCGGACTAAACAAAGTCTCAGAAACAAATATTTCGACAATAAAGTGTAAACCGTGGAATCTGGTTAAAAAATAAATTAGTGGAGGGAAAATTCTGTATATGCTAAAAGCCCAAATACTTTAGTTGTATTTTTATTTTTGCAATAATCGTGTAATTTAATATGATGATTAAGACAAATATAATATCTGAATATGTAAGTAGTACGATTTAATATTTGGGCAACAACTAAAATCTTTGTTGTCCACTTTAGATGAAAATACAAATACAATAAATGATATTTAAATGTATTATTCATAATTGACATAATGCAACAGTATCATAAAATAGTAAGTAGAACCTTGTTAAACTGAAAACCATTATTCCCATTTTTTTAAATCTAATAATGTTATAGTGACTGTTATAATTTTACTTGAAAGTACTCACCAAACAATGTTTCTATACATTATTTCATATATTTCAACAAATGGATGCAAAATTAGGAGAGATAATACTAAATTAAAAAATTCACCTTGCCGGAATAATAAAGAAAACACTGCAAAAATCTAATTTGTTCATTACGATCCACTTTTTGTATTAATACATGAGAAACGGAAAACAATCTTTTTATCTTTTTTCATAGGTTATAAATATATACATATCTGAAAGAATTATCCTTATTACAAATTGAAATTATTACAGCATTCCTTATCTTATAGATGCATTATAGTTGGATTTCGATTATTATTTTGCTTGTAACTAACTTCAAAAAGAAGGAGGTTCTAAATTCGTCGCGTATATTTTTTCATATTCTAGATTATACACTGCAATTTAGAGTTTTGCTCAACTTTTTTCTTTCTTGTATGCATAGTAGTTTTTATTGTAGTCATGATAGGCTTCTATTCCTTATTCATTGTTTCCAGATTATCGGGAAGAAAGCTGTCTTCCGAAACATGCCGCGCCATCTAATGGCGTCTTTCGGAATTAACCCGTGGCCACTTTATGAGACTTTGCCGCATATATGCGGTGATGCACGCACTAGAAGGAAGCAACGCATTCATTTTTCCGCCTCTCTCCCAGGGACAGTTTGACAGTTTCAGTCTGGCTGTATGCGCGCAGGGCTGTCGGCTTGCCGGATATTTAAGTTGCCGTGGAAGTTCCGGGACAGGGTGAACGGGGTCGATCGCCGAAAGTTTGACATTCATGGGGGAATTTCGAAGTTGTCGTCCCCAGGAATATGAATGCTTAATGGCGCTGGGATGCGCGCAGACTTGGAGGAAAAAATTCCCTTGGTATTACCAGAGACATATGACCGCCAGCAATTCGATCATCCGAACCCTCTAAATTATTCGCCCACTCTCGAAATATCCCTATTTTGCATAATTTCGAGCCGATAAGCAGATAATACTCCGCAGTTTATACCTGGGATTGTCATATTTCAAAATATGTAATACTTGCTGTCCAATCCGACTTCGCCCGAATGACGTTTCATGTGCACGATAGCAATAATTTCATTTAGAGTATAATATGCTATCTCGCAAGGGTATTGCTTTCAAAATACCAAATTAATGCTGCAACTATTTTAGTTGCAAATAACTTCTAATTATATATGTATATTCATTTACAGTAGTACTTTTGAAGTTTTGAAATTATTCTTAAAACAGTCCGTATAAGTGCTGTTTATCCTATAAGATAATTATAGTGCTATGTCCTTCGCTCGTTAATAATAATTTAATTAAAAAATAATAGACCATTGTAACTATCTTTATTGCAAAAATCTTCTGACAATACATAACTCATTCATTTCTTATTATATTTGAAATCAGGGAATGATTTTTCGAGCACTCTTCATAAATAAAAAATACTGTAGTACTTTGTAGGTTATAGTTTGCTTGCATCGTAAGTTTATACAAGAGAAAAGCGGCTGGAAATGTATCTTGGTGCATGAAACCAATGCACGTGTATATCACAGTATAACCACTGTGGATTGTTATATTATATAATATTATAGCTTATTTATTTTGGCAAACAGTGAAATATGGTGGGATAAATAACGTTTTCTTTAAATAATATTTTAATTTACCAAGCTTTTATTATCAGTATTGTAGCATGTACTGTTTCTTTTGCAGATTCTACCAGACAGTTTATATAGCAATTGATAATATTTTGACCATTAACATTTATAAATTTCGGAATGTATACAATAGAAATAAATAAAGATAATAACACTATAAAACTGTAAATAGAAATAATATGCATATTATACAATGCAAAAATCAATATACTACAGCAGAATTGCATGAAAGATTTAATTGTAGTTATATAACAATAATCTCATGATGTTTCGCAATATTGCTCAAGCGAAAGTATCTGTAAATAATTCGTTGAAGAATTAATAGCATTTCTGTTACTACTTTGCTATCCATACAGTGGCACTTTCATATCGTTATCGCGCGGTACTATGTAGCTTTTCGACCAATCGATCAACTCTCCCCGCCCTCTCGCTCCCCTTCCCTGTATACGTCTAGCTGTATGTGATTTCATGATAAATCTCTTACATCGATCATGAGACTTTAAGTACCAGTGAATCGGCAAATTGATCACATAATTAACATTTAAGTAGAAGCTGATTTTCCGTGTTGTGCTCTGGAAAATTACAAATGATTAACGTTTTGCAGAATGGTACTAATAATATGAAAGTACAATCTCAAATCGTATAAATATATAAAGTAATTTTAATGCAAAAATTAGCAATTAGTTGGGCAGTTTATTATATACTTTATTATCGACAACAGCCGCGCGAAAGAATTGCGAGTTTCCCTCCGATAATTATGATATTCCTTCAGCTTGTTCCCACCTACTTAAAAAGATGAGTACGAAAATTGAAATTCCAATATTAAAACGTTAAATACTCCAATATTTAAATTAAAAATTCCACCAGCGAGACGGCGAAATATTAAACATTTTTGCCGACGCATTTCACATTGATCCGTGAAAAATTTTATATATTTTCTCGAGTGTCCGAAATCGCCCCAGTTTCACGTTTCAGCCATTCGTTCGGCGTCAGATGTGTTACCCATAAAAATATAGAATCGTGATGGACACCAATAATTATTGTGCGCGATCGACTTTAACTTCCAGTCGCTAATTACACAATTTAATTTAGATCGATATCTCTGTGTTAATCAAATCTTGGAATTAATTTTTGACACACGTGTACCGAGTCGATTTCCTAAAAATGTTGTACACGTGTGTAGGTGGCAAAACAATATTTTATAAAATTTTAATGAATTCCCGTTCCCTCACGGATTTTGATTTCACGGACTTTTATATTGCCAAATAACCTTAGCAATACGAGTGTCTATGAAAATATCTTAGTAAAGAGAATTTAAATTGAACAATGTTAACAATTCAAATTGAAAAAAATATAATATCAACATGAAAAAGAAATCTCGTGGTTTACAAAATATGATACAAGTACAATAAATTACAGGGGTTTTATAAAAACACTAAGAAGTGAGAAATGTTTTATTTGGCTATGACAATATTCTTGGTCATATGTATATCACTAATTAAATCGTGGGGCGCTCATAACTGTATTAATTGCGTTTTATTTATCGATGCTCTACATTTCAATTAATCTCACATAATATACATATTATTATTTACTCTTCAGTACATTTGATTAAAACCGTCTAACTTACAAACTACTTTTTACATTTACTTTTCAATTATTGCAATGCATCAACTTCGACATGCATGACAATACATTTTTTACAAGCAATCGGTGTTCCCCGTCATGGTTTCCGGCGCATGTATTTGGCGGGAGCAATTAAGTCGTTAGAATTCAACCCTAGGCGCGGCGAGGTAGAGCGCGCGCGATCTCCCAAAGTAATTAATCGAGCTCGCCTTCGAAGCTCGAGACTCGATGAATGAATGCGATTAGGAAGCACGTGCCGCGGAAGCCGGCGCGGAACATTCGAGTTATTGGTTTATTGTGGTAGTCAACTCACGCGGAAATTCGCTCACGCTTATCTATCGGTCGTGGGTCAACGCCAATCAATTTCACGGCATTATTGTGCGCCCGCCGCTCCGGATATCATAAATACTCCGGGAAATTTATGATTTTCGAGGACGTCTTATCAGGCAGCGTGGGCAAGAAAGTTCGGCCAACATTGACAGAAGATATGAACAATGCGCTCCGCTCTGATAACGTCCAATAGGAACAATCTCTAATAATTTAATGGAACTCTCCGTCTCTCTGTTATGTTCGCGGTAAATTCGAACACGTCTAAATCAATCTTAATTCGATTTTCTTTCTGTATAAAGTTATAATTTAATGAAATTGTAGCCTATAAAATATTGCGTTATTTGTGGCCATAATTGTGAAAGTGGTCTAAGTCGACATTTTTAAAAAACATGTTTATCAGTTATTTCACACCACATTATGTTAAACTAAATATATTCACTGTAATTTTTACGATATCGTTAAAAATGAACCATTAGATAGTGGTTGTAATTTCAACATTATATGGAATTCATTTAGTGTTAATTATGAAAGTGGTCTAAGTCAAAAATTTAAAGTAATTATATAAACATAACTTGAAAATATACGGAAATATTAAATTACTTCCATTATACACCACCACTAGACCAGTCACGAAAGAAAAACATAAAGGTATTATGTGTTTATTACCATACATCCCTCCACTTTTTCAGGAACATTTTAAGAATCTTAAAAACTCGAAATGACAAAAATGGATTACTTTTTAAAAATAATTCATAAATGTTCATGAATTATTTCATTGAAGTTAATGTTTCAAATAAAACTCGTAGTTCTTAATCGCTTTAAGTCATGTACAGAACATTCAGTTAATTTTGAAAATGCTCGAAGTCAGTTCAAACTTTAAAAACAATATTTTCGTATGAAATTCACACAAAATTTCATATTCATAATAAATCTCCATTAATCAAGACTAATAAAATTATAAATTAAAATGTCGCATAATGTAAAATTTTTGTTTCAATTTATTCAAATGCAATTCATTCAATACCTCGAAACAAGAAATATATGACTTGGACCACTTTCATAATTATCGGCAGATTTATTACTCATATGGGATGATTCAAAAATGGAAGCTCGAGCTGCATGTCTCTGGAAGATATTTGCAACAATCTATTATTCTTTAAACAAACTATAACGATTTTATCATTGATCTGTGCAATAATTCCCCTTTTATAATAACCTCAAACATAAATCCGCCTTTACTAAATGAATATTTATATAATACCAATTCTACAATTTATTTATTCAGCCACATACATTTATAAACTAATGAACTGCGTTGCTATAAGCTAAAGTTGTTGGAGCAACGCGAAATAAACGAGAAAAAAAACCAAGTAGATTAATGCTCCCGTCAGAAACTCTGGAAACCTAACAAATCCCCCTATAATCGCTTTTTTCCGTGGAGGAATATTAAGAAGAGATCGGCGAGATACATTTTCATTCGCCAATAATCCTATTATTTCGTGAAACGGGAGCGTCAGTTCGGTTAAGCTAACAATAACGAATAAACTGGATGCGTTGACACGTTCTCGGAAGGTTATGTCCGCGATAGGCTATCGGCTTTAATGTGTCAGGCATTCTAGGTGAAAGGACGTGTGGCGGAAAGGGAGGAGGAGCTTGTAGTTGCGAGGTCTGCCATCAGAAAAATAGGCTATGTTTGGAAATCATTTTTCTTTGTAAAGGAGTCATACGTGACAAGGGCCGAAAGTGTTCGGTTCGGAGCGGAGAGCGCCGCTCCGCGAAGGTGGCTCCGCGGCAATAGGAAATAGTTCGAGGGTTGCCGAAAAAGCAAGTGTCGCCCTGGAAGAATGATCGTGCGAGAGAGCACGAAAGGAGGTGCGAGGATGCTTGCCAAGAGAAATAAGTGAGATACGAATGCGAAGCGGATTGTAGGAATTATCTGTCAACCTGTATTTATGGGAATGTCTTGCACTTCCATTGTTAGATGGAATCGTGATGGTTTTCAGTCGCAATTTATTATGTAACCTGTATTTATGATGCTCTTTCCTCCGCCGACCTTCTCTGTAACTTAAGCTGCGTCTGCGGAGAAACACTCCACAACTTTATGTTGCTACTTTCCTGAAAAAGTAGGGAAATATTATATTGAAATTTAAACAGTGTGTTTTAGTAATTATATTAAAACTAAGATACCTAATGTCAACTTTGAAGATACAGCCAAGGTGAACGATATTAAAAATGATTACTTAGTCACCACATTTATTATCAACAGAATCCAACAATTTTTTATATATAATTAAGAAAATAAATAGTGAATATTGTAACAGTACTATCATCTTTAACATATAGCTCAGAATTGGTATAACTTTTACAAGTTCTGCCTGAATGTTTTGTTATGAGTGAATATAAATAATACCAATAAATTTGCATTATTCAGCTTAACTAATTTTTCGACTTTATTAGATGCACGCTTCAATTCAATCATTTCCAACGAGTATTTTACTTGTAGTAACATAAGTTACACATGACTTCAGTCGTTAACAATAGAAAGATTGAGGATGTGTAAATTTATGTTAATTTGGTTTCATACTTCGACGTTTGCAGGAGAATTCTATTCACGCGGAACATGATAGCAGTGTTCTATAACGTTTACGCATTCGTGAGAGTGTTAAGAGATAAGAGTTTGCAACTGCTTCTACAACTGTTAATGTCGTTGGTATTCCGCACGTGACAGGCGCCACCTTAGCGAAAACTTCAGAATGATATCGGCATTTATTCGCCCACAAGATTGCGATGGGAATATTAATGCGACAGTTGGAAGTCGCAGTATCAGATTGCAATACGTAACGTTTATGTTCACATCGATAACTCATAACTCCAACTTTAGACTTCTAATTGTAATTTGTATTATTGTTTATTCACTCTGACTTATTTTGAATAAATTATTACTTTCGTTTCTGTGGATTAAGAAAGTTCGTGTCCAAAATGAAAATAATGAGATCGCATCGAAATTTACTGAAAATGGTAATCAATGGTCGCTGCACCTCTTTCCGAAATTTCAATTTGTTTGTCTGTACAGTTTTTGAGTAATCAATGTCCAAAAATCCATTCTTATGCAGAGATTACCGTTTATGGCTTAAAAATATGTGATACAATAATGACACACGAATAAAAAACATTTTATGTGGTGAGACATTTATTTAAAAGAAATGCTTTCATTTGTAGAAGAAACGCGATAGACAGTATAGAAATAAAAATAACTTATAAAAGCAGGTGTGTCATAGGATAAACTTAATTGTAAACCGAATTTTCCTACTAAAAACTTAGTTTTATTGTAATTTGAAAAGGCCTCAGAATTCTGTGTTAACCTCCTTAATATTGTAAAGTAGTTTTCCACATTCTTACTCCGTTAAAACGCTTACAAATTACGTTGTTAAACTTTTTGAAAATCCAAAACAGATTGTGTAACTAGAAACTTTAAAATTACATTAGTAGGATACAAAATATAGGCAAATTTAATATTAAAGAAAAATTGTTACTCAATTAACGGCAACTAATTAAGCAGTACAGCAGTTAAGTAGATAAAGATCGGCACTCTACCGATAATAAATTAACATCGAATCCTGTGTATGCAACTTTGCACTTTGTTTAGTTTGGCATGTGCGCCGCTGGGCGGCGTCCGATGGTCTCAGCGAGGCCAACAAGGTTGACGAGTTTAAGCCTTTACGCAAATCTCCGGGACTCTGTTTGCTCAGTTTGAACTTTAGCCACTGATGTGTGGGATATTTCCTCGCAGGCCAATGGATAGCAGCCGCGTTCCGACGTATATGTGTCTGAGGACATAAATTTCATGAGCCATTGTACAGCGGCTAACCGGTATCGAAGTAATCGGAAATTATTGTTCGCCAACGCCAACATAAACCGGCGCGCGCGCTCTGACGCGCACAATATAAACTTAAGTTGTAAATGTCGTAAACTGGCGAGCATCTCGTAGCTTACGCCTTCCTGCAATTCCGACTGCAACCTTTCCAAGTGTGCAACTAACATTTATGCGTCCCACGTATTTCTTGTTCTAATAGTAACAGAAAGTTAACTATTTTTATTAGCGACTGAGTCAATGAAATGGTGGACAGTTAAAAACTTTGGAGAACAGTTTAATTGATGAAAGATTGAAGGCTCGTTTTAATATCTATTAATAGACATTTGTGGTGAAAGCGTTGTAAATTAAATTCAAAGAAACCATAATAGAGTTCAAATCCTTCAAATATATTTTTGAATCAAAATATTAGTTCTACATGACTGCCTCTCGGGTGTTTTTTGGATCGAACTTCTTTGTGAAACGGCAAAGCTAGAATCGTACAAAACTGGTGATTCCACGGCATCGCTTTAATAACCATGTCCGTCGTTCAAGAATTCGATAAATTCGAGGACGAGAAAGAATGCAGGTCGCGCTGCATTAATTCCAGGCTGGATCGCTTCACGCTCTGAAGCTGGGAGCCCTGACGAAATTGTCGCTCAGCCAGGCGGGCGCGCGCGCGCGCTGGAAGCTGCAAGCACGAGCGTAAACGCGTAGCTCGATAAACTCGACGGATTCATTTACACGTACATGTAGGAAGCAGTGTGTCTGATATTGCACGGACCGTGCTGTGACGAGTAGCGAAATATTCTAATTGCGCAGAGGCCATTCCGCAGCAGCTCCATCTCCGAAATTGCGGTCGCTCGCTCGGCTCTCCGCTCTACCGTCAAGTGGCTAGAACCGCTAGAACATCCTAGATACGCGCAAGATAAACTTTCAGCGGCGAAAGCCGACGAGATTTTCACTGCAATCACATTTCTCAATTCTCTCGGTCGCGTGAAAAGTGTTTGTGCCCGCGCAACCACCCAGTTCAAGTGATAATCTGTCCGAAAGCATTCAATAACAGTCCTCTCGATTTGCAGGCTCACAAAGCAATTCTCGCCAAGCAGGACAAATCTGAGTGGGCAAACGGCTCGTTTCCTGCAACATTTGTCCACTCCAAGAGGAATCAGGTGAGCCGTGATGAAACCAGGTTGCGCGCACCACACTCCAGGGAAAAAGGTACAAATAATAGCTCGCCCGTGATTGAAGTCCTCTCTATTAGTCGCGCGATGAAGCTCTGAAAAATATATCCAATGGATTACGCTGGAGTGCTCTTCTCTTATCAGAGATTTCTGCTTGATTTTCATGTACCAGTAGCTCATCGGTCCTGGTCCCTTGCCAGCTCAGATGGCAAATAGCGGCCCATTGTTTTTAAGTACGCGTGTTTACGTATTTACACGCGTGTAGAACCAAAGTCCGGCCAATAACACGCTCAAATTGAATAGCAGCTAGTTCCGAAGCACAACGTTAGATAGCGCTATACTGCTACCAAATCATTCCGGCCTTTCAAACTGTCCTAACTGGTCTTCATTAACCCTTTGACTACAGTGAAATCTAAGGAAGAACGCTAACTTCAACTAACGAGATTTTAACTGTGATAAATGCAATCTTAATGGATTTTTAGAGCACTTATAAACACTCTCAGAGTCACAAACGTAACATTTCTAAGCTCCCACAGTAACATAGAGGTTAAAGAACTAGAAACTATTTGTTAATATTTTGTATTTGTTCATTTTCCCTTTTATATCGATGATTCGTAACTGTGCTTAATTTATAGTTATACAATTATAACAACAAATTGCCTTCCTTTTCACTTTTCCCTTTTTATGTTATATTCGATACTCGTAGTTTGGATTGAAGTTACAGTACAAGTCAAGTTACAACACCTTCCTTCCTCGATCGATCCAATCATGCAACATAACCCAGCGTTACAACACAGCGTTGAGTGGTACAAACTTCGGCTGGCATTTGAATGCCAAGTGGAGCGGAACTGCAGTGCTTCCAGTCAATATCGTAATCATATCGGTCGAAATTGGCATCCTCGGAAAATCGTCGAACCCATCGCTCTCGGCCGATGGTTTATCAAATTTTTCTATCTGATATGCGGCGCTCCGACACGCACGCCGATTTAATTGCATCAGTACTCGCATTGCTGGCGGGCATTATTTTTCGCTTCTGCCGCGTATTCCGGGATAGGTTCATCGGGCCGGAATGTTTCATTGGTGCGATCCATCGGGTCACGTCGTCGGCTCCTGCCGCATGGTTTAACCCGATGAGCTATCCAGAATCCGCTTTCCCCAGATCCCGGAAGCGTAGGAGGAGTCAGGCTATTATTGCTATTGCCCCCTCTGCATTTATCCGAGCCTATGGAAAACATAACTAGCACAGAGCGTCACTGCATGGTCACAGCAAAGTGAAAAAAGTTATGAATGTTAGAAGATCAGTGGACACAGTGATTTGGAAATTATGGCAGCAAAGTAAAAAGAAATGTACTTGGTTTTTGTAGGAATTTTGCTATTTAGTCTGAACTGTAATCAAAGATGCCAAAGTATGACGTTGAAAAATCATCTTCCAGTCTTAATCTCCCTAATTACTATCACAAATCTTTGAAAATCAATATAGAGATCACAACATTTCCAAGGAATGTCTCAAAATTGGCGCTAAAATCTCTAGTCTAACTTGACGTTTTCAAATTAGGTTGGAGATTTGTATTTATAATCTTGCCTAGTCCCTCAGAAGATTAGACGATCCATTGTTTAACCTTTAATTTGTAAATTCGTGCAACACCGCCTTTGAGTGATACATAAGATTCCTATATTGAACTATAACACTTTCAAACTGTTTTGACACTAGCTTTTGAATGCTATAGTTCAAACCCCGTAAGGAAAGCATTAGGGCAACATAGATCAACCCCAGCTGTGAACTTTGTACGAAAGGTTACCTTTAGAGTCCCAAGAGAACCCTTGTAGGCGATCAAACGAGGTTTACCTGTTGAGAAACCGCACTGGATCACCAATATGTGCTTATCCAGATGTCCAAGAATTGCAGAAATGACCGTTATTCTATGCAGTAAAAGCAGATAGAATAGGAAAGGCTAGGAAATATGAAAGATTCCGTTTGTTAAAGAACTCTTCCCTGTTAAAAATCATTTTTGGGAAGTTAAACAACAGTTTGAACCGAAACTGTTAATATATTATTATACGAGCTTTTTTGCAGGAAGGTTGTCAACGAACGATATTCAAATGATAAACAGATTTGTTATAAAGAAGCGCTCGTTACTTTAGACGGTCGGCAATATTGATATCAAAATTATCGACAAGGCAGAGTCACATCTTTCCCGCATGGTGGCTATAGTTTCCTGTTTCTTTCAGTCCGTGATACACATCCGGTACGTGCCTTTGCGACAGATTCCCGTATTTAATACAAAAAATATGCTTAATTAAACAAATTTATCAATAAATATTACTTATGGATAGATCAGAGACGCTTGCTGTCCTATTGTAATAAGTGACATCGGCATATTTTTATCTATTTTTACGGATTTAACTGGATTCTAGAGACCCGCTCTGTACGGCATTTGGTACGGTATACAAACGACAATGTGTACACAATGAATAAAGTTGTACACATACAAGTTGAAAGCTGTGAAATATTCAGAAATATTGCATTAAACGCAAGTTTTCTCAACATTTTCCTGCACTTCTGTGATTATAGTGTTGAACGAAAATAGTGCGGAAACTAACCACAACGATCGTATCAAATGTTGTACAGAGAAAGTTGTACAAACGCTATGAACAAATTGTTCATAAAACCCTGGAGATATTCTGAATGAGAGCAAAAGTGTTTACTGAATTTATAATGTTCTAAAATGTTTTCTTCATCGTTTCTAGAAATGGCAGTCACAGCACCACCTCCAAAAGAGAAGGTTAAGGCATCAAAGAAGCCTAAGGAGAAGACGGAAGAAGCTGCACAGCCCAAACGCCTGAAGAAGAGGCCCTTCAAAAGGCATGGTCGTCTTTACGCTAAGGCCATTTTCACTGGTTACAAACGTGGCCTGCGTAACCAACACGAACACACTGCTTTGCTGAAGGTTGAAGGTGCAAGAACAAAAGTCGACTCCGACTTTTACATAGGAAAGCGATGTGTCTATGTATACAAGGTGATTAATACTTGAAATGAAGTTCAAACAATCACATAGTGTTGAGAAAACATTGGATTATTGCTTACTAAAGTGCTTTCATTTATTACATTTGTTTCTTTATACTTCAGGCTAAGAACAGGACACCTGTTCCCGGAAAGACCACAAGAAAAACGAAAGTTAGGGCAATCTGGGGTAAGGTAACCAGGCCCCATGGTACCAGTGGTTCGGTGCGTGCCAAGTTCAAGAGGAACTTGCCTGCCAAGGCTATGGGACATCGTATCAGGATTGTATGTTTTATATTACAGATGCCAGGATTAAATGATTGCATACACAGCAGACTTTGTGGCCCACTATTTTGATTATTGGAGTGTTTGTTATGTATTTTTATGGAAACCATATAAAAAGGATTGTAAAGATAGAGTGAAAAAAAAATAAGAATCCATAGTGAACATTTTAACACAGAAAGAAATTTTGGGAACTTAGTCTGTTGTGTGCAATAAGTCTGAGTTAGTCAGTCTGATAATAGTATTCCCATAAGAATTCTATTAAATGTATACTATTCTTTGACTGTCTGGCTTAAAGAAACATATGTATACTTTTTAAGAGAGCTACGCTATTTTAGATGATACTCAATATAATGAAATTTATTTTACTTTGCAGATGCTGTATCCCAGTCGGATATAATTCACTCTTGTATAATATAAACGAATAAACACCACTTTGGTACTACAACATGACTTCTTTTATGACCTTCTTTCTATATTTTAAGCAAATCCTTAAGAAATTACTTTCAATAATATTAGTTAATAAAAATTACCAAATAAAGAACACAGAATTATTCCCTTTGCACCCACATTGGGTACATTCGAATATTTGTCGTAAACTACAAGTGTTTAATGATTGTGCGTGTTGTAAATTCTGGAAAAGAGTAATATCGATTTTTCTAATGGTGACACGGGTGAGAATAGTTGCGGTTGGAGAGTTAGAGGATTAATTCAATATTGATCTGATCTCTCAGGTAACGGAGGCCATTTTCTGTTGTGCAATGTATACACACACACACACACGGGCAGAGAGAGACACATGCACGCATGCCTGGACGCAAGGAACGTCAACTTCTGTCAAACTGCCGCACTCCGAACACTTTTCTAATTCCCATGCAACGCGACTAAATATCACGCAACGCGCTTGGCAAATCGCAGGAGAAAAAGCAATTTTTCTCCTGTGCGCATCGCAATGCAGCACTCCATACGCCCTTGAAACAACAAAGTTCTAACATCCCGCCTGTGAAAATGATGTTTTGCTGCTTGCGAAGTTGCTTCGATAGCTTTGGCTTAGCCGCGACTCAACTACCAAAAAAGGAGCCGAATCCGATAGCATTGGACACCTCTTATATGGGTAATTGTTTAATTCGAAGATCAATTTTATACGTATACTCTTCCTTTCTGATGAAAATCGTGATGTTATTGTATCGTCATCAGTGCGCGTACAGTTTCTATTTGTGCATGTTTGCTGAGACTGAATTTTTTCGAAGCACTGTGACGCATTAGGAATATTACTATTACTTAGCATCCATTTGACAAAATTATTTTTTAATACTTTTGACAACCCACAATGTTATTATTCTCATCCAGTTGCACTTCATTGTGCATACAGTTTGTTTGTGTATGATTAGAGAATTGGAGTTCCATCAAAATATTGTCGCAATTACCGTATTAAACTTAGCATTTACTTAAAGAAGTTATTGCTTTTTACTCCTGCTAGGACATGATGTTGTTATTCTAAAGAATGGCCTGCGTGTGTGCGGCCGTGGTGGTGCCTTAACGAACGCCCCACTCGCACAGAGTAAAAGCTACTTCGAAGTTAAGATACAACAAGGTGGCATATGGGCAGTTGGCCTAGCCAACAGATCTACAGACCTTAACACAGCGACTGGAGGCAATGACACGGAGAGCTGGGCATTAAATTCAGATGGCATTATTAGACACAATCAACAAGAGTTACACAAGGTTCAAAATCCAGTACAAGAAGGAGATATCATTGTAAGTTAAACGTAATTTAATCAAAAGAAAGGCAGAAGATAATCCTTATTTATTGCAGGGAGTATCGTATGATCACATAGAGCTTAACTTTCACTTGAATGGGAAGTCAATGGATGTTCCTGTAATGGGTATAAAAGGTGTTACTTATCCAATACTATATGGTATGTCACAGTAATGCTATAAAAGATCCAATGATGGTATTACTTTATGGTGATATTGATATAAACATGTTTCTGCCACAGTGGACAATGGGGCCATTCTGGATCTGATTCTGGATAACTTTACCTATCCACCACCAATGGGCTTCGAGAAGATAATGTTGGAACAGTCTTTGCTCTAGAGAAAGCTACCACAACAAAAAAACTGATTATTTCAAGACTCAAGTGCAGTGTTCTTTGTACATCCTCTACACATACAGATATCGAGCCTCGAGATCAGGTGTAATTTCAATTTAGCGTACTGCACTTTATGATATAAGGGTATTATCGTACGAACAAAACTAATTTGATGTAATATCAAATACAATAATGTATAGATATATTTAACTGATAAAACTGCAAAATAAACATTTTCATTAATAAGTCTTTGCTCCTTTGGTTTCGATCGTGTATGTGTACACATGATGACACCGGCCAGTATGTGTGTGGACCACCACTTTTGGATTTTATTTGAATGAAAAAGATTTACAACAATAATACGTTTTACTCAATCCAGGTCGCAGCATGCCCGAACTTATTCTGTATCCCAAAATAACCACATAATTCTCTTTGTCAGTATTTAGTAATTGTTTGTATACATATATAATACATGTATAATGCAATCGTTTGTATACATTTGTATAACATAGCAGTTTATTATTCCTTAATGAACTAATGGTATAATATATACAGAGGCTTAAACAAGGTACCGACGGCTTTAGGCCTACACTTTGCTTTGTTAGGCTAATGACATGGCTTTTACTCCGACCATATCTTCAGACGCCAATTTCGTACTAAAATTTCATCGTAAAGATTAAAGCTAGTATTTTACGTACTCTAGTGTGATGAAAATGTGCACGTTTTTACAGTGCTAACCAATTGAATAGTCTACAAAAATGACAACAATACTTTCGTACTCGGACTTGGAAAAGATTCACTTTCAGTGTGATTTATGATAAATGGCAGAGGACGTAACAGTTATTGAAATCAAACTGACCAGATAATGTAAAAGCCATAAAAGTGAAATTTATTGCAGGTATCTTGAGATTTCGTGCCTCGAGCTTAAACGCAAGAAGTGTATGAGTCTTCTTGCCATAAATCATAAACGTACTTTAATTGTAAGTTAAATGTTGCCGTTAGAAGAACTGTTTTTAAAAGAATACATTTCGCATTTACTTGTCTTGCAATTAAGCTTACAGCCTGGCATTTCAATAAAACTTATTAAATCTTTGGTCCTTAAAATTACAATTAAATGATCGTGATTAATATTATGTGCTATGTTCCATAGACCTTGGATGATAACCATCTGACTAAAAGAGTATGCTTCTTTCGTTAAGTTACAATCTACCACGGCAAACTTAATATTTAGAGAAATAGATCAATCTGTGTTTAAAATACTATGAATTTAAAATACATGGATCATGGCACGCGCATTTTAACCAAACCTATGGTTGACGAATTCTACTTATTTGAAAGACCGACAGCATATTCGAAAGAGCCTTTGCGTTCTATACCTTTACGATTGAATACTATATAGCTAAATACATATACGATTTATTTTACACTTAATCGATGACTGGATGATATGAGATATTTATAATGGTAACCCAGCGACTCTTATTGCACTTACATCTTCACTCACTCTTTAATAGTCAACGCCAAACCCAACAGAATTCAATTGAGAGTCAGGTATGGCGCCGGGGATTAATCCATAACAGATCCTACAGGTATACACATTTCATATGTCATGTAAATAAATTTGATTACGAGACTTCTAAAACGTGAATGGTTTCACTTTCACCCAATACTGCAAAACAATTGTCGAAATTATATGATCCTTTCTCTTAAGGAGCGACACACAATTTTTGATATGATGAAGCGTTAAATATGATTATCCACTTCCGATTCATTCACTCGAGATATGCACATGCACCACCCACATGTACGTATTATCACTTTCCTATACAGATCATTTTCATTAAACCTAATGCGGCTTCAGTTGAACGGCACTGCAAATTATTGTTATTAAAAATATACGGTTAGGATATATTTACAAAATTAATCTGCCTATCTTTCGATACTTGAAACTGCGACTGACTCTGATGTTTGCAAAAAATCTGTTCAATATCGCATTTTATTATCTTGTTGCATGCCCTCTACAGATATAGCATTATAGCTTCGTTACCTTCAAAGGCTATTCAGGTGATGAATATTTTCCACATTTTTTTTTTCCCCCCTTAATACGATTTTCAATACTATACTTCGAAAAATGTTTACAAAAAGAAGTAAATTGTAGTAAAACAATTCATGCAGAGACATTGGCAGGAATTTAGTGTTTAAATTATAGAAAAAATAAAAAAATATGCAGCCATATCCTTAATATCTTTGTAGAATAAAAATCAATTTGAGTATTACTATCATATAAAGTAGAGATATCTGTTGTAGAAATTTAAATCAACATTTTTTTACGCCTATGCATTATGCATTTCTTTTTCTTAATAAAAATAAGCTATAGGCAGTATAAATTCAACGCAAAACATCAGCAAAATTTTTAACATTTCGTACACATCCTATTAATGTTGAATTCAAACGAAATTTTAAACGAATTTCGATGTATTCTCTGCACAAAAATGAGTAACCACCCGAGACTACTAATTCCTTAGTCGACCTTTCAAGCATTGCTAAGTCATTTGCATTTTCCGACGGAAGAACTTTCATAGAGTTTACAAATAGTTTAAGGACCATACAAAATTTGTACGTAACTATTTTTTTTTTTGATTATTTTTACATGTAGCTGCTGAGAGAAAACCAAGGATAATACCAAGGTCTCTGAGCTGTCTTTGGTCTTGTCCAAGTAGATCTTTAGAACGCTTTTGGTAAATTCCACGCAGACACATACGCGCGATAATGCTTTAAAACATTCTACTTCAAGGGCAAATCCCTGAGATGCTCCGATTCAGAGCAACGATACCGCCACGATCGCAAAATAATCGATAAGATCTTCCCGTTGTATTTACAAAATCATTCAGTGTCCGTCGTGTCTTCAATAACAGAATCCCAATTAAACTCGGTAGCACTTTGCCTAGAGGGCAACTCTCCAAGATGTTGAAATCGTTGTACAAAATACGGATCGCGATCTCTGAGACGTTTGAAGCGTTGAAACGCGAGCTTCTTTGCGAATTCGTACAGTTCTAGGTCCAATCTATTAAGCTTTCTTACAGAATCCAACTGCTCCGGACTTAGCGTTGCCATCGTGGCAGCGCTTAGCGTAGCATTATGCTGCTCGAATGCAACTGCGAACCTCAAACCAAAGGTTTCTTCGAAGGAATATTGTCCCACCTGCCGAATCAAACAGTAATGCGTTATACTTAGCTCAAAAAATACAAACACTACATATATAAATAAACATAATTAGAAATGTTATCTTACTTTTTGGTACTCAGTCAACATGAAGAAAGGCATGAATTGTAAATTGTGCTTGGCACTAGCCAGCATCAGACGGTCTCTTTCCAAGCTGCTGAGCGTGGAGTTGTAACAACCAACAACAGACAGATCGGCCAACATACGGGTTTGACGGTTACTCGCTAAGTTGTACGGACATGCCATAAACTGCACAGATTATGAAGCCAATTATAAAGCATGTTTTAAGTCATCTTTGAAATGTTTTATAATAATATAGAAGAGAATATGATCAACGAAATAGTCTTTCAATAATTCTATATTTTGATAGATAAGCAATAAAGTATAAATTGAAGACTTTCATTATGCTACTACTTTAATACAAAATTACTATTGATTGGATTAGGGAGTATCTGCACAATGCTAATAAAGAGGTTGCAGTCAGTCTTTTGCATGTAAGTCAGAGCAAAGATTAATCGCTTCAAACTTATAATATTACCTGTTCTAAGGTAACTCCTTGCCAACTAGATCCACTATAACACTGTGGTATATTTGCTTGTGCCCCACCGCACCAATGGCGTGCTCCTCTCCATGTGGCACCTCTTTGTACATGTCTGAACTCAGACAAGTACCTCGCGACAGGGTCTCTTATTATAGTTATGTAGAAATATCTGCGCTTTATGCCGTCGCCTTCAATTTTATTTAGTTCGGCGTCAACGCAACTAGTTAATTCAGTCCAATCGGCGTGTAGACCACACTTCCAGCCAGTAGAGTATCGTGAGAAAAGCCAATTTTCATTTCGATTTGGACGGAAACAGAAACAACGCTTACGTCTTCTCTGGCAAGAGCATGGCCTCTGCAGATCCAGGTCTCTTACTAAGTGTTTTCCAAATAAAGTTCCCCCTGTAATAATATTAAGAGATGTATAATAAAACCTTACAGATTCGCGCGCAGGAATTCTACTACTATAAAGTTCAACGTTTGCTCTTGTGTTCGCGATAAACTCGAAAATAAATGAATCATTTTTAACGCGACGTTCCCTCTTGCGTACAATTATCAACTAAGCAAACTGTGAGGTATCAAATGAGTCGCAATATTTATCGTTTGTACACAGTGTTCCAAAAGTAACTATGTTTCAAATGAAATGAGAAGTTCACCTATACATTATTGCAACGTATTTGCATCAAGCAATTATTCCTTGCATTAAAATATTGCTATACTAGACACAAAATGTAGTAAACAGCAACACAATAGAAACTATCAGCTTGATAATAAATTGTGTGACTATGAACTGCCGAATGATTATCAATGGAATTCCTGTCTGGCAATAGATCCATAAACACAGATAACATGGTATTCCTTCATTAATATGTATCTCCGGTCAAGAGAGCTTATGTGAAACATATGTAAAGAAACAAAACACAGAGGATGTGAATGCACCGCATACTAAACAATCCACCATCTTTAAGTTGATCTCCCTTTCTCTTGTTGCCTCTGAGATAGACCCTATAGGTTTCAGGCGATGAATAATTCAAAAGATTCGAGTCTACAATGGTCGGAAAGAAAGTCTCATTGTTCTAATTGCACGAAGACAGAGGCATAAGCTGAGCCGAAAAAAATTCGAGTACAAAGTCAAGCAGAACTTGTCCGTGCATAGATAACCGGCCATCTGCAAACATGATTAATTGACTGACAAGAGCGAACCAATAATTTATTCATAGCTTGCGTGTTGCCATATACAGATAAAGAGTTTTTTCTTCGGGCTTTATGTAAGCATTCCCGGTGTATTAACATCAAGAACTGGCCAAGAACTTTGCTACTTCCTGCTTCTATTTCCATAACTAAAAGACCGTTCTTTACTTTATCTTACAACGCAACCTATAATTACATAAGTAATAAAAAGATGCACAGCTCCATTATGCAATTAAAGTTCCAATTGGTGCTAGCCGGTGCAACTGACTGGCGGTCGAAACACAGCAAGATTGACCAATTTGCCTCGTTCAAATTGATACTGATACGCTGGGGGTGTGCGTTCGAGCAGACTATACGCATATTTATTAAAAAGCATGATAGATTGACGTGAGAAGGTAGAACAGAAGGGAACTCACCAGTCTTCTGAATGTGCAGAAAGACCATGACGTCGTGCGCGTTAATGTCGAATTGGAAAGTGTCGTTGGTGAAGACATCGTCGTAGCCGAGGCTACCCTGGATACTTTGGAGACGGAAAGCAGGGTGCATGGATTGCAGGCCATTCCTCTCGGGCTCCCCGGAGAGGGAGGAGAGAGCGGAGCCGGGAGCGACGGAGAGGGCCTCGACTATCCTGGGGGAGTCCTTGATCTCGCGATTTGTCAGGGCGCACACATGGTCCGGACAGAAATATCCGAGGTAGACGATGCCAGTTAGCGCGAGGAAGAGGCATATCCCGACGACGCTCCGCAGCCGTGTCCTCCGTCCTCGCGACTCCATCGTCGCGGAACTCTCGCGGCAATCCTCCGGCACCAGGACCACCCTCAGTTCGCTAGCGTTTTCTCCGCTTGACCGTCTGCCCATTATTCTGCCCCATCGCTCCTTCTTCCTGGCTCCAACCAAGCACTGCTCTTGCTCTCACTGCTCGCACGCCGACTCTGCTCGCTCGGCTCGATTAAAACTACTTTCCCGGAGTACCGTCGCCATGACAGATACCAAGCACCCACAGCACCTCGCAATACTCTCTCTCTCGCCACTGCTCTCCACATATAACTTTAATGTCTACACTCCATCTAGGTGTGGGTGGCTCTGTCTGGCTGCGTGCCTGTGTGCGCACCAATCCATGCATGCGTATTTAAAATACAGTCTGGATCGAAAGGATGAAAGGAGCACGCACACATCTTGCGAAACTATGATACGGGAATTTGGATGCCGCGGATATTGCGAGTCGCTAGCATTTAATCCTTGGGAAAATAGCCACTTATTTCAACTCACTTATAACTTTTCTTCTTTCCATTCTTTTGCTGTTAATTTATTTATTTTATTTATATGTTCTTCATTTTCGTGTTAGTTTTACGGAACAAAGTAAATAATAGAAAATCGCAGACTGAGATTTAATCTGCTGCGCTTAATTTTGTTATAATCATTGTGTATTATATAATAATTTTAAATTGTATCTTAAGAAACAAAGATAAGAAACGAATTTTCATTACTTCTGTAATAAAAGAATCAACGCTTTATAAATTGTGCTATTTTTTGAGCTTGAATGTAACATGTTGATATGTCAATGGTGCACATGAATATGGATGTGTTCAGAATGTTCGAAACTGTTAAAGCACACCAATGCACACAGACAGACACACGAGCGCGACGCACACATGCGCACGCATGAAATGTCAAACGTTGAATATAACCTAGCTTTATCTCTAGCGGTCCCCGATGCAGCAGCTCTGATCTTTCCTGTATAATCTTGGAGCAGACTCTCCGGCAACAATAGTATCCCTATTCTGTTGCTTATCGTCTAGACGGCGTCCATTCAACTTCATTCAGGTAACGCATGCATAATTAGGAATGCATTCTTCCTTTCTTTCATATGGAGTATGTGTTTGTCAAGGCGAAATATTACTCCAAATCTATTTTATGTTTATACTTCGTATCCCGGATGCATAATTCATGATTTCAAATATTATCTTTTTAATGCTACGCTGCAATCTTCAGAAAAGGTTAAAAGAGACTCTCGCTGAGTGTAAACAATGATGGATCGCTAATTTAATGGAGCGATTTTTGAGGCTAAGATTTCTTCAGGATGATTGACTTGCTTTTTAATAATCGCTTCTGAGTATGCATTGATGTATTTAAGTAGAATCATAAATTGTCTAGTAATTATCGTTGTACATGAGCTTTCCATATATTATATTCCATATATTATGTATTTTAAGTAATATTAGATTCATTGACAGTGCTGATTTAAAGCTGAGTGCATCATCCTGTAGATGTACCAAAGGATATTATAGTTTGCATCTTTATTAATTATAAGTTAAATATTGAAAGAGATGAAAAATGTAAATCAACTGTAACAGAAAAAACTGTTGTATGTCAAACTACTGAACATTCTTTTTGTACTCCAAAATTTGATAATTTGCTCATTGTAGATTATTCAACCCTATAAATGCTTTAAAACAGCATTGCAATTGTGTTTGCTATACTTAAAATTTTGTTGAAGTTATTGTTCTATACTCACTTTCACTGTAGTCAAACTGCTAATCAAGAACCAATTAGGGAAAATAAAACCAAATTGATTATTTTGTTGGGTCCATTATTACCTTAAATCAATAGGAATAAGAGCAATATTATGTATTGTTTTAACTTGCAGAATGACATCGATCGAATTACTGGAAGATAGGATCACAGATCTGGAGAAGAAGGTATATGGATATCTAAATACAACGGATATTCAAAGTACCAAAGTGGAAAGCTCAGTTATCGATGGGATTCTACATGCAAATACATTAGTTTCATCAGCATTATCAGGAAGGGAGAAGGCCAATCATGCCATTAAAAGATTGCCAGAACTGAACACATATTTGGATCCAGTGGCGGAGAGCACGGAGATTCCATTGGACGCGAAGTTTCAAGTATTAGTCACAATGGAGAATGATATAAGAGAAAATTACAATTTATTAACGAAGATGCAAGAATTAACGCCCATGTTAGAGACAGACTCTTTGAGAAACGTACCAGAACTATCGCAAAAACTTAATAAGTTGAGTTTGGTATATTTGAATTTAAACTCTGAATTCGAAGATTTAAATACTCATGTCAATGAAGTGTTCTCCAAGTATAATTCAGTGATGACAAGTATCTCGAAATCGCTCATAACACTAGATGCGGCGGTTACGACTGCGGAAATTGCGGCAATGCCAAAAAAAGTGGTGGATTGAACGACTTTATGTGCAGTTAAGAATGTATATACTCAGGGCGTATTGAAATCATACAAATATTTTTGAACGTTAACATTTAGTTTATAAGTTTTTACTTTACATACCCCCCTTTTTAATGAATTTATTGTTCAATTGAGAAAGAAAACTAGTCGAGGAATTTATTACTTCTTTGATATATACAATACCTTATAGAAAATAATTATTTATTGCTGTAAAGGAAACTTACTTGCTGTTGTTATCTTAAAACATATAGATTTGAGGCGCACTCATCAATCACTATGCTTACATAAAGGTATATTATTATTGTATCTTTACAACAATGTATTTTATCAATATATTCATATATTATGTACATTCATCCTGTCTACAATTCTTTGCCGTGATTAATTCCAGGAATGCGTCTTCAGGATCCCTGAGACAAGGGTTCAAGCAAACAACCGCGTACAATTTTTCTTAGGCGCTAACTTTGTATATATAGAGAAATATAAAAAAAGAACAGCTGTCGGAATGAAGTAGTCTTGCACGCTTCCCTTTTACTTCGTGTTAACTTACCTTTTATTATACTGCGTTAGAACGCGCTTCCTTGATCTCATCAATCGTACGAGACCGGGAACGTAGTTTGCTAAACTTGTTCTAATTGTTCACCGCGTTTATCATATTAAACAATCGCTTTATACAGTATTTACAGATTTCGTAGTTAAAAACACCTATCTCTCGTAAACTTACGCAAAGTTCCTTATAGTTCACGCTCTTGCATTGCTCTCCATCGAAAAATGGTGACAATGGTATTATGAATCTCAGATATCTCTTAACACTTCGAAGTACAGACTTTCCTGATTATGGCTTAACTAGGAACATATTATTCGAGTTACGATACCAATACGAAAAAGAACTTCCATCCTTTACAAGATTTCTCAACCAGATTTTGCAAATTTCAACAGGAACATTCACTCCAAGTGCATGAAGTTAAAGACTTGCTGGGCGTATTGCTGTGATATTGATTCGTAATTGTTCAAGGACGCGTAAGGCGAGATTTTAGCTCTGCAATTCTAGAGCAGGCACGGAATGTCGTAGCCATGAAAGTGCTGGCTCTACGCTAGAATAAATTGCTGGATGGCCTCTTGAGCACCTACTATGGTGGCTGAGCAGACCCTGGATTTCCCATCGCGCCGATCCCCCACTCTCGCTGACACACATTAAGGGTGCTCCTTCGTCATTCTGTAAACCACATAACTGGTGTAATACAATTGCTCAACGCTTTCGAGATATTTCCATGGCTACAATAGGGAAACACTTACATAACATGGTCCCTTATCATTGTCAGTGAAACCGGCGCAAATGTTATCCTTCGTGATGAAACCTGCGTAATGACTGGATGCATTACATTTCTCAGAGTCGTAAGTGGGCACGGGTAGGAATTTAAGGTATTGTTGTAGGTCCACTTCACCGTTCATTGGGAAACCCCAGCCCACTGTTACGCAGATTTGCCTCGGCTACAATTTCAAACATACATTATGAAACACAATAATTAACGAGATCTTTTATGGGGTATTAACAAATACGAAATACACATACTTGAATTGGACCTTTCGGTAGACAGACTGCACTGACATTCCTGGAGAACACTAAAGGCTCTTCAAGTTCGACTAGGGCGATGTCATTATTATACAAAAATTGATTGTATTTGACTTGGGGATAAGGTACTATATTTTTAACAGCATTAGCTCTTAACTGACTCTCCCCTGTAAACAACTGCCATCCATTGCTGTCTTTGAATCTGCAAAAATGTCCATTGTTACAGACCAATAATATTACGATATTTTATTATAACAGAAATGTACAGAATCCGACAAAACAGTTGTCACAATCTGCAAAACGGCTGCCGGAAAGAAAGCGAAATTTAAAAATATCTGCATTCTGTATTCATGACTTTTGAAAAGCCCCCTTTTTGGAAAGGGGGCGCTCTGTCGCATCCCTTAAAAAAGTCTGGCATACCGATTTGCAGATTGTAAGAACTATCGTGACGGATGCTGTAATTATATCATGGTTTTGTCTCAGACTATCGTCGCACCTGTGAATGCAAGAATAGCTGGCAAGTGCGTGTAATGGACCCAAGATGCTAGCAGTGCAAGCAGCACCATTCTTTGATTCCTTTAAAAGTGCGACACTAGACCACTGTCCCTCGCTGGCTGGAGTGCCGCCAACTAATCTTGCAGTCGGCCCTTCTCCGTAGTGCGAACCGCAGGAAAAGTCTTGGCACGAGATCTCCACCACCTTGTCCGACACGCAAAACTCCACTTGCTCTAGATTTGTGACTAGTGGCATACGGTGATTTGGATTGGCTTTCAGTCTTAAGATTTTCTGGCTTTTATCCCACGCGGACAAATCGGTCGTCTCAGAACCAGAGAATCCAAGGGATCGGCAATAGGAATCGCTAAACTCTTGGATCCAACCGTCCGAACACACTAAACGATATTCGCCATTGGGTTGCCTGTATTTTGGAAAATTTCATTGATAATTTTAAATTAAACAAATTTCATTCCGTTTAATTTCTTTAAGTATTTTAACTCTTTGGCTATTATTGGCAGCTTTAGGCGCTTTAAAAATGCATTAAAATTGCATTTATCACAGCTAAAGTCTCGTTGGTTGAGATTAACGTTATCATTTAAATTTCGCCGTATTCAAAGGGTTAAAGAGATAAATAGTACTATTATCCCAATAATATGCATTTCTACGTACCGTACTTTAATCAATGATGTATGTTCAATCGGTTCATGGCCTTCGTTACCGTCTGCATACCCATTCTTTTGGGTTTCCGTTTCAGTTAGATTCTTGTCGATTGTAACGTTCCGGAGGAAACAGTCCCATTCGTCGGAACGATCAGGACAGTGTTCGATTCCATCACAAACTTGATCGGTTGGGACACAACCACCGGTGTGACATTTGAATTGATCGATGGCGCAAGCACACAGCTTTTCATCTTCCCCGTTGAGGCATTCGGGGACGCCGTTGCAATACCATGTCAAAGGAATGCACCATTTCTCGCTTGGGCATAAATACTCATCATTTCCACAGCTTTCCGCACACGAGTACTCATCCGTGTGATCTTCGCAATCTGGTCGCCCATCGCATTGCCAGATTCCAGGAATGCATCTCCCTGTAATAAACAAATTAATGATTTAATAATATTGTAAAATACTAATTTAATTAAATTTCAGTGTGGATGTAAATGTTTTACTCACCGCTGGGACATCTGAATTCATCAAATTTGCACTTCCAATCATCGCAGTTTTGCTCGTCGCTGCCATCATCGCAATCGATGATTTTATTGCAAACGAGATCTCTCTTAAGACATTGTCCGCTGGAGCATTGGAAGTTTCCAGGACAGCCTTCTTCTTCGCAGTTCAATTCATCCGAACCATCGGAGCAGTCATTTTCGGAGTCACATTTGGCAGATAATTTAACGCAATATGCTCCATCGCGAGATGTTCCATTAATACATTGGAATTGTCCAGCGGTGCATTTTGAGAAAACGACATTCGGTGGAATGTGCAAGAAAGAAGCGTCGATTTGGCTGGTTGGTAAAACCTGGCTCGTAGATTGGGAGCCTTCGGTTTGTATTGTTGTCGGAATAGTGGTAGCTACTATCGGATGATTGCCACCGAAAGTCAATATTCGCTCTTCGCTGTCAATATCTGAATTGCCGATAGCATGGGAACTGGTTTCATTCGTTGTTGGCACGTCAATATTTGTATAAATATGACCTTCCTCTGGTCTGGTATTTTGCGAGAATGTAGCCAACGTTGCAGAATTGTTTGGTCTGCGTAGAGTGAAATTGCGCAGCACTACGAACGGCTCTGTGACTGGTTCTGGTTCGATTATTTCCTCGGAAACTGGAATGAACGACGGATATTTCTTCTCAGTTTCGAGTACCGTCTCGTTTCTTACGATTTCATGCTTGTTTGAACTTCCATGCGATATTGTTTCGTTGATATCGGGTGTTGTTGCTGCGATATTTATATCCGATACTGGCACAGGATTGCCTTCTGTGTCGGATAAAACAAACTTTGGAATGTTCGGACTAACATCGGCACTAATCGCACTATCAAAAGGTTCTTCAATCGGTTCTGGTACCAACTTCGATTCGTCTATTATAAACGGTGTGGTTCGACCAGGGTTTTCAGTTACAATATTTTCGTCTTCGTTTTCTGTTAAACTAAGCTCCTTTTCTTTCTTGTATTTGTATTTACCGGCAGATTTCTTGTCGGCGAATTTCTTTGATTCTTCCAAACCTTTCTCCAACGGTATTACTCTCAGGTCTTCTTCCGGTATGTCACCGAAATCTAGGTTTCTCAATGTTTCTGTCGGAGTGGTTGTGAAAAAGGTTCGATAATCGAATGGAATTGGATGCGTGTCGTGTTCAAGTATTTCTGTGACGGGTCTGACATCCTCGGTTGTAGTGGATATCTTTTCTGTTGTAGTGATATCTTTGTTGTTTGAATCTTCCAATGTGGTTTCAGGTCTCGTCTCTTTTTTCTGGGTTTCGTTCGCTATATTTTCGGGATTTTCTGTCATTTCATTATTACTCTCCACTTTTTCCGATACGTCTTCATTAATATTGTTCGCTTGACTCGTCGCTTCCGTGGAGATATTGTTAACTTCAGTAATAGGTTCAGTTGTTTCCACTGACCTCACTTCATCCTTTCCAGTATTTTCGGTAACATTGTTCTCATTTGGTGTACTATTTTTGGGGGCGACTGTTGTAGAAGGAACTTCGCTTTCAGTTATTTCCAGCTCTTCCGGCAATATCGGAATTTGGGGGGTGGTTTTCGTTTCGCTTGATATTGCTTGAGTTATTGGAATGTGCGTCGAATGATCCGCGTGTTCGTGTTGATCCGCTTGTACAAGAGGATTTAAAGAACTGCTACTATTTTCTGTATGAACATTCTCTTCCATTGGTCTTTCAGTTTTCTCGGCTATTTCAGCTGTGATCATTTCTTGTTGTATTTCGATGGGTGTGAAAGGGATTTGCGTCGTCATTTTTTCATCATCGCCATTCATTTCCGATTTACTTGGCATCGACGTTGTGGATTCGCGGACTTCGTTCTCTGTTGTAATTTGATGTTCAAGTTTTATATCCGGTGTGCTTGTCGTCTTAAATACTTCTTTATCACGATCGTTTGATATTTCTGCGTTAGTCAAGGAAATCTTTTGGAAATCAGTTTTTAGTTTGTTACGATTTTCATTTTCCGTGTTCTCTTTCTTATAATCTGCAACTGAACCTTCGTCAGTAATGTCATTGTATTGATCCTCTACTGCGTTGTCCTCCAGTTTTCCATTGTCAGGCTTTTCTAGTTCTTCCTTGCTCTTTTCCATAACAATAGTTGTCATTTCAACCGATTCTGTTGTAGATTCAGGCTCAACTTTTTCAGTTACTTCTTGGACTTTATTAATTTGCGTTACATCTTCAGCAGTTGGAGTTGTTTCCATTACTTTATATTGGTCTTCCAAAGGAATGACTTTAGGTGGTTCGACTTCTTTAACGGAATCATCATTTTCTTTTGGACTAGCAATTTCAGTTGATTCCTGTCCACTTTGATTAATCAAAGCAGTATCATTCATGATCGCATCGGCTTCAAAATGTTTGTTATTCGATCTACCATTGCTTTCATTATCACTTTCCATCATCTTCGGCGTTTCTTCATAGGAATGTTGATCTTCAGCGTCTTTCACAGGGAATTGACTTTCGGGCTCAACGTCATTCAATGTATCCTTGGAGTCAGTTTCGTTAATAGAATCTGTAAAGATTGGCACTGGTCCAATCAAAGGATTATGCGTGATTACGTCTTCAATGTGAGTTTCGAAAGGATTTGGATTATCTTGTTCGTCTTTGTCCAATCTTGGCGCTTTCTTCGTACTTTCCCTTTCTTTTTGCACGTCGGGCAAGAAAGGAGACATTTCTTCGATGTGAGTGTCATAAATCACATCCGATTTCTCGGTGTAAAGTTCGATTGGGTTCTCTGGAAGAATTGGAAGTTGCGCCATATGCGCTATCGAGTCATCCTCGTCATCAAATGCATTCTCTGCGGCAAGATTCCCTGTTGAAACATTATGTTCTTGCGCATTAAATATATGGTGGAATTCTTCTTTATTATTTGTTGTGTTTCTCGTAGCTGTTGAACTTTGTTCGGGAATAAGTTGAGGAATAATGTCATGACTCGCGTAGACTTCTGTGGTTTCTTCGCTTTTCAGTACTGGCAGAATATGTTCCTTTTCCATCTCATTTCCTTGTGTTTCAACTGTTGGTTGTTCCGTCTCGGTTTTCACTGTTTCAACTGCTGGTTGTTCCGTTTCAGTTTTCACTATTTCAACTGCTGGTTGTTCCGTTTCAGTTTTCACTGTTTCAACTGCTGGTTGTTCCGTCTCGTTTTTCACTGTTTCAACTGCTGGCTCAATATCGTTATTCAACTGCCTAGGTAAATCAGGCGACACTGTGGTTGCAGTTTCATCTACATTTTCAGTCTCCTTTACCGTCTGCTGATCAGAGCTCGGCATAGTTGTAGTCATAACAGCTGGATCAGTAACTTCTTCCGATGCTGGAGAATGACTAGTGATCTCTGGTGTCACATTCATCTCACTTTCGACAGTAGTCGATTCCGGCATATCTGTGGAAAGATTTGGTGAATCATTATTGTTGTTCTGTTCAACAACATCCAAAGGTTTCTCGTCCATTTCAGTTGTTATTTCATCCATGTTTGAAGATTCCTTCTCTTTGGTTGTTTCAGGTAGTAAAGTCGTTCCGATATTATCGTTACTGGGAGTGGTAGTTGCTACTTCCGCCGATAATGTCGTTGTATCCAAAGAAGGTTCGTCGCCAGCTGCTAAGGGCAACACAGACAACGGCATATCTGTCTCCAAGTCATTGCTTTCTGTTGAGGTTTCTTCAGTCATTAATTGACCTGGTGTAGTACTTTCAGAAGGCATTGGATTAGCAGTAGAAACTGCTTCGGTAGACGGTACAATGTTCTCGGATTTCATAAATGGAGTTGATGTTTCGCTGACTTCAGATACAGTTGTAAATGTTGGCTCATCTGCGAGTCCTCGGGCAGTCTCGACGAATCCTTCATTTACAAATGATTTAGGCTCCGCAGTTGTTGTTTCTGTGGACAATTGCGGTGTAGTTGGCAGTTCTGTGGAAGATTCTGAGGCGCTGGACGAAATTGGTACAGTTTGCTGCTCTAATTCATGTGGAAGTGTTGGCTGTGTGGTGTAAATTGCAGGAGTTTGATCTTCCGTCGATGTTGTCAGTGGCGTTGTTGGTACATCAGGTTTCGCCGTGGTGTCATTCTCTACAGGAAGTTGAGGTTGCGCAGGTTCATCAGATTGTGATGGTTGTGGTTCCGTGGATGTTTCTGTTTCTACAGCTGGTTGAAGCTCTGAAGGAAGATCAGGTTTTGTCGTTTGTTCGTGTTGAACAGGCGATTCAGCGTCTGTTGCTGATTCTACTTCGACTGCCGGTTCTGGTTCGGCGGAAGGTTCGGGTTCTGCTGAAGGTTCAGGCTCTGCTGAGGGTTCTGGCTCTGTGGATGGCTCAGACTCCACTGAAGGTTCAGGTTCTGCTGATGGTTCGGGTTCTGCAGAAGTTTCAGGCTCAACTGAAGGTTCTGGTTCAGCCGAAGGTTCTGGTTCAGCCGAAGGTTCAGGTTCAGCCGAAGGTTCAGGTTCAGCCGAAGGCTCAGGTTCAGCCGAAGGTTCAGGTTCCACTGACGCTTCAGTTTCCACCAATGCTGGATTTGTCAGTCCATCTTCGTTCGCAGGTTCCGGTTCCGCCGTCGATTCTGTTGACGAGAAATCTTGGGGATCCTGATGGTGCGAATGATCGTGCATTAAATGGGTTAGGTCCGATTCCTGATGAACATCATGATTGTCTTCTGTTTCTTTCTTTATTTCTGGCTCTACTTTGGAATTAGATTCTTCCGTACTGTGTTCCTTATCCATATCTTTGTGATACCAATTATCAGGACGCTGGGGTTCGAACGAATTACCAGGACCTCTACTTCTTCCCTGGACTAAGTCCTGGACTAATTCAGTACTTGTTTCAGGTATTGCGTCATCCATTTCGACGTCCGCTAGGTCGTTCTCATTGGTACAATTCTTTCCATCCTTATCGAGTCGTTTCCCACTCGGACAAGTACACATGAAAGCACTTTCCGTAGAATTGTACACGCAACTTTCGGCACAACCTAGATCACCGTGTTCACATTCGTTCACCAACTGTTTAATCTGCACTGCACTTAAACGGTACTGTCCGATCTTGTTATCATTCACTTTCAATACTTTCTCTATGCTTTCTTGGGCTTCTGCGGCTGTGGTTTGTGCAAAATGATTTACCCTGAACTTAACTTCGCCCGTTTTGCTAATATTATAAACTTTAACAGTTGGCGGTGTAGCAGAAGGCTCCAGGATTTTCACAAGACTCTCTTCAATTTCGGAAGAAACGTCCCTGTATCTCCTCGAATTGACATCATTCAAATCATCGCTCCAAGGGAAGTCCATCAGCATCAGACGTCCATCCAACGCATTTGGAATAACATTATAAAGAGTCTCATCAGTTGTAGGCCAAGGAGAGAAACTCGATGTTTCGGGCGGCGGACTTGACGGTGGATTTTTCATGAAACCTTGGATTCCTGCTGTCTGGATATTATTCAATTGGCGAGCATCTGCGTGATCCGCGTTGACTACTGATTCCGTGCTATCTTGCGTCAGAATGACACCAGCTGGAACGAACAATTCAACGTGAATTCCGTAATACTTGCACGAATATTTCTTCCACTATCCAAGAATATCAAAATACTTACTCGCTGCTAGGATAGCAATGATGACTGCAACAATGAGAACCAACAATCCACAGCTCCAACAAGTCATTCTTCTCCAATACGAGCTCCTGGTTCTCTTATCCTTGGTGACGTACAGTTTTTCCCCTCTGCAACAAAAGGACGATCGCTCTTAACAGAGGGCAAAGACGTAAAACTGACTTCTTGGTATAAACCGCCCTCATCTCCGACCCAAAAGCGTGTTTTGTACAGCTCTGTATTGGCAACGCAATCCTAGATATCTTCAGCGACCAGCCATGGGATTAGAAGCTACCCTAGATATAAACAAACACCCCTAATAGTACTCTCATGAGTTGCTAAGTCATTTTCCCTCCCGACAGCATTCACTGGTCACATATACCATTAGATTTGCATGGTCCGTCGGCGTCTATGTCCATTGATAATTAGGTATGAGTACGTTCGGCTAAATGGCTTGGTGAATTCTATCGAATGATTGCGGGTAGTACGTTCTCCATTTGGGTGTTTTCTCTTTGTTTTTTCATGACCGTATTCGTGGCGGTGCGCGTTGTTTGCCCCTCAGCTCGCTGTGATTCTACGGTGGTGTATTAGACAACTGAGTAGATCTGTGTGTGTGTATGTGTGTGTTCGTTAGAGACTGCCAATGGTGCAGCAGCTACAGGGGGTGGGGTGGGGTGGTGTGTGTGAGAGCCTCCAAGCTTTATTGCGAGCGTGTATGGGTAAATCCGGTGTCCGGCGTGTCGCCGAGAACTCGAGAATTTCGGCGAGGGTGTGATTCTCCAATGAAACCTCAGGCATTGGCCAACCTCATGGATAGTTCAGGCGGGGTTAAGCGGGGGTTAGTCTCGACGAGCGTAGGCCCCAGGATGGAACGGGCAAGTTTTCAGTGGCAGTTTGTTCCCCCTTTCGTTCTCGATCCTCGCAAGCACATCCTTGAAGTACCTGAGAGCAGTGAGCCAGTGCGAATAGTCGACCAGTCCGGCGGCTGGGTCTCTCAGGCTGAGTCCCTCCCGGCCGACGCCAGGGCCCAAATCAAAACGCACTCCAGCCACGGTCGTTTCAACCTCGGCCTCGGCACCCCTGCTAGGTGTTGTCACAACAAAAAAGTACCCTCTGACTCTTCACTAATTCAACGCTTTCCTAATTCACGCCCACGAAATTGCGCATGCTTCCCTAATTGCAAGCCTCTTGGTCCCTAGACGATCGACGAGTCTCGACGCATTAACCCACCCGCGGATGATGAGTCAGTCTTTGACCCAATGTGATGATTCTTTAGGCGCATTACTTCTCGATGGTTTAATTGCTAAATTCGTTGTTATTATTTCTTTGGGACTGGGAAATCTTAACACATTCGTAGTTGCTGGCGTAATTCTACAGTTTTTCATGCAAATTTGTTGAATATTTAATATTTTCTATTTTCACTCCTATTTTAATATCATAATATTGTAGCATTCAGTTATAGTTTCCTAAGAATTTTACGCCGGTTGCGAATATGTTAAGTTGTATCCTCATTGAAGAAACAGTCGGAAACTTTTTGATAACATTTCGTTTCTTGAAAAAGTTGTCGATTTTTAAATTTCTCGTGTTTCTAACTAGTTAGTGTAACGAACATACAAATTATACCAAAACTATTCACCGACAATGTGCAATAAAAAGTCCTTTGTTGCTGCTCCAGTGAGGACACACATTAATATAATATTTTGGTAAATGTTAGATTGTTGATGATGATGTTCTGTTACGTTCCGGTGATGATTGCAGCAGTCGAGACCAAAAATAACCGGCATTCGTTGACCGAGAGTTAATAACATGCTTGCAAGTTTATCAGAACAATGTTAGCTTTTTCGTATGGAGAAGATTGTACAAATTAGCACTCTTTTCGTCCTGATATTAGTCACATTATGGAAAACGTACTATTATTTAGAGTATAACTTATTTGTGAGTTACAAAGTTACTATGTGCGATGCTTGATTGCCTCGCACGAATTGTTATAAAACAAAATGATGAAGTAAGTGGATAATATTCTTGCTCTGGAATAATTAAGCAAGTGAGAGACCTAAACTACTGTAACTATGCATGGGGATTTAATTCTACTATAGTTCTTCTTATTCCGCTTTAATTCCGTGGAAGAGTGAGATAGAGAAAACATTGCATTAACCATGTAAACAATTCAAATCTCATTAATAATATTTATACAATACATTGAAATCTTTTTGTGTCGCGCATTAAAATGTATAAAGTAACTCGAAAATTGTGGTGGCGCTCAACATTTTTTATTTGAGACACTCATTTCATTCGTCACGAAGCTAATTGATGGTGCAGTTTGTGTATACCGAGAATTGTGTGCAACAAAAGACTAATTTTTAACATTATTCACTTAGCAATTAGCATTATTATGGACAAAAGATATCATTTCAATTTTTGTCACGTTGGTACTTCCAATACTTTGAGAAGTCTTTCCAATGAAATTTCACGATTAATTTAAATTTCACGGTTTATTTAAATTTCACTATCGATAAAAAATTTCTATTAATCTATCACCGGGCTTTTTCGTACTATTGCGTTAGAAAAAATGCAATTTTTCTGCGAAGCATCTGTTTCGAGACGCCGTCATCTCACGAACGGGACCTGCAAACGTACTTTTACTCGGTGAAATTGCATACACACATCGCGAGACGAAAATATGCGGTCGCATTCTAAAATTTCAACTTGCTCTCCGTTACGCTAGATGCAGTTGCGCATTGAATTTCGGAGTAATCCGAGCCTCGTCAATCTCATCCTGAGTGCGAGGACGCCGATCGGCCTGCTACGGTCGGCAAATTGAACTTTTCAAAAATCACGCGTACTCTTTCCAATCCCTGAATACCAATGATTAAGAATTTTAATTACGAAAACCAATCACTCATCGGGCTGGTGATCAACGGACGTACAGGGCGATTCATTTGCTTTTATAATTACATATCTGACAAATGAGAGAATATTTTGACTAAAAATCAGTGACATTTTAAAGAATGTATTTTACTATTTTATATTATATGTATATATTTTGCGTGCACTATAAGGTTGTATATAATGTACAAGATGCAGAGAAAAGTTGGGAGATATATTATTTGTATAATTAAAATTACCAGATAATTTATAATTTATAATTATTCTGTATACAGTTGCCTATATTTGATATTGCTTATTCAAAGGCAAGTGAATCAGCCTGTCCAGGATGATTCGCTTACAGATATATATAGAATAATTATAAATTATTTAGTAATATTAACTACGAATGCTTCCCAACTATTTTCTACATAATATACTATTTTATATATAATATTATATTGCCTATAATATTATATATTGGAATACAATCGAATATACATACAACGCCTCTTAACTCTTCGAGGCACAGTGGGTTTAAAAATCTTCCGCCTTTTTGATGTATGGCAATGCATGGTGGGACATTTTTAGACCCATCACGTAATATTACAATAGCTGCATTCGCATAGGTTTATATTTGAAGCATTTATTTTGAAAGTGACCAAAGTCCTTTTATAGTCAAAAGCATAACATATATTTATATATTTATGCAAATATATATTTAGAAATAACCTAAGTCCATTTACATTAAAATTGAGATATTAAGGAATTCGCGTTTTAATAGAAATTGAAAATATATGTACAAGATGTACAAATTAACAAATGGATTTGGACGACTTTCAAAACAAGTGGCTCATTTAATCGTTTTTTAATTTAAATCCTAACAAAATTTCTATTAAACAAGGGTTTATTTATTCCAAATTTTATGCCTCAAAGAGTTAAAAGGTGGAAAGGACAGACGTGTTGAAAGATAAATGAATCACCCTGTACACGCGAGAAAGGCAGTTAATGATAGTTAGTAGACGATCGGAGAGCCGAGCGATGGTAGGCAGTGAAATGGAGTGAATTGCGCGGGAGATTCATTACCTGATGTACTTCCGGTGCTCGTTAACTGGTACGAAGTATTCTTCATACGGGTTGGCAGGCACCTCGCAAGCTTCTTGACCTTTCGTCTGCAGATTATTGCCGGTATAAGGTCTCATCGAGACCAACTCCAGGTTTACCGCTTCAATTTGTTCCTTCTTACTAGTATCTGTGAGAAACAGAAAGTCCCGTAAAAAGACATGCACGTGTAAAAAAAGCGCCAAGTATGTTTGTTTGAGAAATACAAAATTAAGCTTTTTTACCACTAGGTTTACGGACGTTTCTGTATATGTACCTCTCTTTATGGACACTTAATTTCATTAAACAAAACTATTAATTTAATTCAAAGACAAATTAAATCTGTCAGGATTGCATAAATAATTATCAGTATAAATTGGAAGAAAAACTAATAAGCTTTGTAATTGTGCTAGCAAAATCCGAAATCCGTCGAAATGACGGTTAACCGTAAACCTAATGTTAATGTGGAATGTTTATTATCAATATCAGTAAAAAATATCAAATTTACTGAATCATTAACATATTAGCAGTGTTTTTACGTAGTCCCACTAAAATTTAGCTATCGCAATATTGTTTTCAGTGAGCTATGTGCATTTAATTCGTTTTACCATTACTAGGATTTGCAATTATTTCATAAGTAATCAAAAACGCCGGAATAACTAAATTGATGGACTTTCACTTTTGCTTGCATACGAAATTCCTTATTGCGTGTTTTTCATCGGCCGATGTATTGCGGAATTAAATTAATTATGCAGGTATCGACGGCATGACGCAACTGAAACACCCTACAAGACGGAATTGTGAAACGTTGCTATTAAATAAGTATGTAATTTAAATTTAAGTTTGTTTAATAAACTGATTATAGTATTCGTTGTTACACTGTTGTTGTTCGACTTTCGTCGAATTATTAATAGCAACGTTCACGTAACATCGCCGGTTTATAAACATCGACAATCGCGTCCAAGAAAAATGATCAATACCTGTATATTACTTTAATTAACCCAGCTTGGTCAATTAATCAATAACAGATTTATTACTGTCGCGTGGCAAGCGAATTTGTATAATTGACACGAGATAAGAAGATTTACATGAATGGAAGCACGGGGTTCCTCGGGCACACTTTTGAAAGCTTGAAACGGCAAAGGACGTAGGTTGTAATTACACTTTGCGTCACGTAAATGGTCGACGACACTTTCGTCTTACATTACGAGTAGAAGAGGAAGGAGAAGATTAAGAGAGCGAAAAATACTGGAGTCTGCAGTAACCCGTTTGGCTTTTTGCGATGGGGAACTTTCTCCGAGAATTCTAATTAAATAAAGCCGGCTCACCGTTATTCGATATAAAATCTTGTCGAAAGCTTGCAAGATACAATCTCTTTTTCGAGATATATCTTCGTATTAATATATTATATTAAATTGCCAACAATTCATCTGAATGAAATGTATTTGTTGACAATCAAACGCATTCTATTAAAAGCATCAAAATGACCCATTTTAAAGAAAACATGGTATTCAAAAAGCAAATGTATATTTATGTTTGTTATTACCAAGTATTAGTACTCAAAAAATCCAAAAGCTTTATAAAAAACTTGAAAAAATAAAAATGTGGAAAAGAGTAATAAAACTCAGGAAAGATTTCACGAATTAAAAAATGTTTCGTGAGTGTGCAATAAGTAAGAATAAACGTTACGCAAGCAATTTTGAGTTCGCGGTTAATACAAATATGTAGTTTGCAAGGAAAAAAGGACTCACCATTAATTTGCACACTTGTGACGCTATTATTAAGAAAACTGGCATCGTTGTTGTTGCCGTTTCCAACTCCGTTCACTTTCGGTTCAGGCTGGTTCTTATCGTTGGCTTCGGCGGGCAGTTCGATGCGCGTTTCGCTCTTCGAGTTTTTGCTATTCTCGGTTGCCGGTTGTCCGGCGAAGGTGCGTTGATGGCCATTTTCCAAAGGCGCACTACTTTCACTGGTTCCTTTGGGCTGCTCGCTCATATGCTGTATCCCGTTGCCGGATTTCGGCTTGTTGCTCGATTCTTCCTCATTGGCAAAGGCCGGATTGTCCGTGCCGCCTGTCTCCGACATCTCGGGGTTCTGTCGCCAAGAAGAACTGGGCCCGCACCGAATAACGCCGAGCCGCTCGCGACTTTCATGCGTTTTGATTCTGTAATCATTCAATAAGAGATTCGTTAGTACCGTTTATTCTGTGCTTTAACATTTCCATTCAACTAAAGTCGCATTCTAGTCGCTAATACGTCGTCAACAATCCAAAGAAACTCAAAATTGTAATACTGATGAATATCAAAGGCTGCAAAAAAACTTCTCGTACTATAAAATTGCTAGAAAGTGTGATTAAGGAATTATAATTAAAAGTCAATTTCTTTGCATTTAAGAAAATTTTAAAATTGACCGATTAACGTGCAATTTATACCACATCTTTATCAAAAAATGATCTAATACTGGTCGTAGCACTTTTTCAAATTTCACACTCAATTATTATTATAATAAAAAATACAGTATAGTTTTACTAAAAGTATTATTGTAAAATTTTGAATGGACGGCTCCATATAAAAATTCAGTAGTTTTCAAATCCCGGTACATTTTTGAAGTTTGAATTTTGAACTTTTTCACATAGTAAACATGAGATAAATAATAAATAAATAATTTATAAATAGGAAGTAGCTTGCTAAAAAAATATTTTACTATTTTATATTAATTCACGTTTCGTATATAATATGAGATTGCATATAATACAACATAAAAATATTCTCCTATATTTAAAATTATTAAATAACTCATAATTATCTATTTATTGCATAAAACAAACTATCCATGATGATTCGCTTTTTATGCTTCAATTCTTGAGCAATTACATGAGATCAGTAGTTTACAAATCTCTAAAAAATCATAAATAATCTATAAAGTTTCATTAAAGCGAGCTTGAGAAAGGTGCGGAGAGGATGTGCACGGAATGATTGGTAGTGGCTACAAGAACTTGGGAAAATACGTCGGAGGTTTATGTTAATGATTTCATCGCATTCTTCGGCTGGAGATAAACAAGTGCTTCCATGAGAACGAAGGAAACATCCGGGATTCGGTCCCAGACGGAGTTTGGTCTTCTCTGGGTCCCTTCATCTCTAACCATTCGTTTCCTGTGAATCGTTAGGTATTCTCATGCAGCGGACAGGTTTCTACGCTTGTGTTTCTCCATTTTCTCTACGCCGAGCCAATAAACTTTGGATTTGGCATAGGAAAAGGACCAAGAAGCAAGTTACGGGCCCAACGGCTATTCCGACGCAACCGAGCTATTCCTTCAGATAAAAACAGCCCACTGCCGAATTCACTCTGACTGTCTTACGAATTCTCCTTTCTTCCTATTCAATTTATATTTAATAAACAATCAATTTTTTGTACTTGAATAAATCTTTTTTGGTGGAGTTATAGTTTGAGTAAAATAGAACTTTGCTGACTTTATATTTTCTCCAGATTGCATATTTAATTTTATTGTTTCTTCTAGGAAAAATAAAAGTTAGAAAAGAGTCGATGGAATGATATTCCTATTTTACAACTCTGTTTCTTTCATTCACTCAAAACCAGATCCACTGAAATGCTAATAGGAAAACGAGTGTTTTTCGGTTTCGGTTATACCAGCTGTCCTAGTTGACGTCATGTGGATGATATTTCGACTGCACATTTATATTAACTTAATTTAACAAATCATAGGTTATTACAAAGATCGTTTTTCCTAAGTTTTTGAATTATTCTTGAACCACGCGGTATAAGTAATCAAAATTGCAATAATTTTTACAGAAATTAAATGATATACATTGTACATTTATACTATAATAAACATAGTTGTAGTTGAAATTGATAGCTGCACGAATCCTTTTTACACCGGCTGTACATTCTAACTGTATCATTAAAGCGACCATTAACCTTCTGAACTTGAGGGAGTCTTCATAAATAATATAAATAAAAAAACTTATCCTTTACATCACCAAAGAAAGACAAAATAATAGAAAACAAAATTGAATAAATGATTGTAGCAATAACAGTTTTGAACACAAAATTGCAATTGGATTTGAATTTATTCACCACACGTATTTCTTGCCAAGGAATTCAAACCCAGAATCAAAATCCTTATTAAGAATAATATAACACGATAGTGTATCATTAAAGCGATCATTAACCTTTTGAACTCGGGAAAGTCTCCATAAATAATATAAATAAAAAAACTTATCCTTTACATTACCAAAGAAAGACAAAATAATATAAAACAAAATTGAATAAATGACTGTAACAATAACATTGTTGAACACAAAAATGCAAATTGGATTCGAATTTATTCAACACCGTATTTCTTGCCAAGGAATTCAAACCCAGAATCAAAATACTTATTAAGAGTAATATTATTACACGATCGGACATTCAGTTGGCAGAGGTCGAATTGCATGGGAAGGATAATAGGATAGCTAATGGCTCGTTAGTGGGGCGCTACTTCTGAGACACCCTGTACGCCGCTGGGAGGTGGTGAACTGTATTTGCGCGTATACGTGCAAACGGTGCAAGCATATACTGCACCGAAAGCGGTTGACCCTGAGCGAGCCAGGCACAAAGGACTGATTCACCCCGGGGCCAAACCGAAGTCCTGCGAGGAAGGAGAAACGCCGCCGCGCCGCGCCGCGCCGCGCCGCGACGCCGCCGAGCTTAGGTTCACCATACTATATCCTTACGACTTTACGGGGCCCCGCAGTCTGCGGTCCAACTACCTTAACGCTAGAACTACCAACCCGCTCAGAATGAACTCTTCAACCATTCTTTATACTCATTAGTTAGTTTTAAACCTGTTTTTCTGCTGCAACAAAACTCCCCTTTGAGCTTGGGGATATAGTTTTTATTTTATTTAACTACCAACCGGGTTAGAATGGACTCTTCAACGATTCCTGATTTTTAAACCATTTTTTGTGGCGCAACAAAAGTCCCCCTTAAGGGGAAATGTTTTTTATTATCTCATCTAATACAGTTTTATAAGTTTCTACTTGATATATTATAAAAGATATTAATACTAAAATTGTCGACCCAGCAAGAATGACGTCTTCAATGATTGTTCATATTTATTACTGCTTTTTAAACCAGTTTTTGCAATACTACAACAAAACTCCCCTTTAAGCACGGGGAAATATTTTTTATTATCTCATCTAATACATTTTTATAAGTTTCTACTTGATATATTATAAAAGATATTAATACTAAAATTGTCGACCCAGCAAGAATGACGTCTTCAACGATTGTTCATATTTATTACTGATTTTTAAACCATTTTTTGTGGCGCAACAAAAGTCCCCCTTAAGGGGAAATGTTTTTTATTATCTCATCTAATACACTTTTATGAGTTTCGACTTGTTATATTATAAAGGATAATTTTAACACTAAAACTGCCGACTATGCAAGAATGACGTCTTCAACGTTTCTTCACACTTGTTATGAAAATATTGTATTTAGAATTTGTTAACGTCTGAAACATTATTTATTTATGCTGCAGAGGATTTTTTCAAGTGTAAGAGAATTTTTTGGTACTTTGTTTTATCTAAACACCCTTCTACAATTTTCTACATAAACCATATCGTGTATAAATTTGTACAAATGCGAACTCAGTGAAGAATCTTGTTGCTGATTTGCACGACATTATTTCTAATTATAAACGATGTTAGCATTCGAACTACCAACAGAGTCACTTAAAAAATAAATTAATGTGAGACATTTCTCTCAAATCTTATTGAAATATGCACATGGTTCATTTTATAATTTTACTCTTGAATTATGATTTATACTTTGTCCGAATTTTCAGCTGATATTAATAAAGCAGACTGCATTACTGATAGAGGTCGCAGTAATATCAACATATGCATGTACGTTTAACTTAAAAGTGATTGATTTTATGCTAAAATAATTTGTTCCAATATATTTCACGTATCATTTTATATGGAAAAATGCGATGTTCAATCATCGTAACACAGTGGCTGTAAATTTGCTTTTGAGAGAGTTTTTTGTATAAAAATATATAAAATATATTTTACATATTTCATTATAACGAATATTATATATCCTTTTATATATTTCATATGTTAACTATACAAAATAAAATATATACAAGATATACAAAATATAATAGACTAAAAATGCCTAAATTTGAAACATTGACGCGTAATTATGCTCGGCTCGAGATTAATAAACTCGATTGCATTACTGATATGATTCGAAGCAGCATCCACTCGCATACTTGTAGAATCGATGTGTTCTCCGTATCTTGCACACTTCAGTGAAAGTGTCTCGCTTTCGCAAAAAGAACTGTTCGCGTAACCAAAGCCGTGTAGCCGAGATCGTTCTCCGATCGCATTCTCCGAGCGGGCAATTGGTCGCCCGACGCCGCGCCGCCTTGTAAAAAGCACTTTTGGAATCATTACTGACTAAGGCTTTCTGCCAACGTGCCTTAACTTCGTGAGAACAATTGTAGTAGCAAGAACGTAACTTGTTTGGAAAACTTGGGTAAATGCTGTGCGCTAGAAACTAGTCAAAAGACGTGACTGCCAAATGTAAGGAACGACTATCTTTCCCACGATTGTTAATTAAGATTTTTCGCTTGCTTTGTACTGTTTGGATGTTTATAATAGAAGCGTTGTGATGGATATAATCATAGAAGTGCAGAGTTTATGCCTGTGATAGTGTTTGTTTTATTATTATTAATTCTTTAATGATGAAAAATGCATTTAAGGCAGCATTTTTAAAAATGTCTGCCAACAGAAAATCTAATTCTAGAATTAATTTTAGTCTCATATCTCTTTAACAGGATATTCCTCAATTTAAAATAGACTTTCTAAAATGCATATTATAGTTACAGGCTTGCAATTTTTTAATCTAAGTTATAATATTTTATCATGTTTAAGTGCACTTTAGTGGTGCTAGAAGTAAAGATAACACGAAATTCCTGAGAAAAGTGCATTTACGTAATAACGCAACACAAGTACCATTTGTATTATGTAATAGAATGTAAATGCAACCATTACAAAACAAAATACAACTGAACCAAACCAATGAATAATGCATGAAAGAGAGTTCTAACTTCACCGTTCAAATTTCTAATAGCCGAGTGAAAACCTACATTTGCATAAACGCTCTGCTCGGCAATTTCAAGTTCAACCGAAAATTACAGTTTTTGCAAGGCTATACTTTTTAAAATCGCATAAAACACCAACACTTGGATGTCAAATATAAAAGTACCAAGAAATCCCTCAGAAAACTGGATTCACGTAATAATCTAACACAAGTACATTCGCATTGTGTAACAAAATGTAAATGAAACCATTATAAAACAAAATACAATTAAACTGAAGTACGAAATGAATAATGCACAAAGGAGAAATATAGCCGTTCTAACTTCGTACAAATTTCTAATAGCTGAGTGAAAATCTGCATTTGCATAAACGCTCTCGACAATTTCAAGTTCAACCGAAAATTACAGTTTTTGCAAGGCTATACTTTTTAAAATCGTATAATACTCGGACAATTCGACGCTAAATGTAAAAGTATCAAGAAATCCCCCCGAAAACTGGATTCGCGTAATAATCTAACACAAGTACATTCGCATTGTATAACAAAATGTAAATAAAACCATTATAAAACAAAATACAATTAAACTGAAGCACAAAATGAATAATGCACGAGGGAGAAATATAGCCGTTCTAACTTCTCCGTACAAATTTCTAATAGCTGAGTGAAAACCTACATTTGCATGAACACTCTTGGCAATTTCAAGTTCAACCGAAAATTACAGTTTTTGCAAGGCTATACTTTTTAAAATCGCATAATGCTCGGACATTTCGACGCTAAATGTAAAAGTACCAAGAAATCCCTCCGAAAACTGGATTCGCGTAATAATCTAACACAAGTACATTCGAATTGTATAACAAAATGTAAATAAATACATTATAAAACAAAATACAATTAAACTGAAGCACAAAATGAATAATGCACGAGGGAGAAATATAGCCGTTCTAACTTCTCCGTACAAATTTCTAATAGCTGAGTGAAAATCTGCATTTGCATGAACACTCTTGACAATTTCAAGTTCAACCGAAAACTACAATTTTTCCAAGGCTATACTTTTTAAAATCGTATAAAACGCAGACAGTTGGATGTCAAATGTAAAAGTATCAAGAAAACTCCCGGAAAACTGGATTCGCGTAATAATCTAACACAAGTACATTCGAATTGTATAACAAAATGTAAATAAAACCATTATAAAACAAAATACAATTAAACTGAAGCACAAAATGAATAATGCACGAGGGAGAAATATAGCCGTTCTAACTTCTCCGTACAAATTTCTAATAACTGAGTGAAAACCTACATTTGCATGAACACTCGCACTGTAATCATTAGATTCCAGGTCGTGCCAGCGGCACGACTATGCGTGACAGCGATGGAGAAGGGGCTCACGATCAGTGGAGAGTGGAGAGGAAAGGTAGCTGCGCATCCTGGTGAACAGCCACGTCGTCGTCCCACTGATTTATGCACACCAGAACGAACTTACAATGTTTATGGAAAATATATAAAAATAACTGGCTGTCTTTCTCTTCTTCGATCGTTTTGTATTTGATATAAACGTTAACAATAATTATTTTATAGAATATTGTGTTGTTGCAGTATCACTGAGAAGTCATGTTAAACTTTTTCATGGATATCATCATTTGTTTAAAAGATAACGTTTATTTAGAAATGCTTTAAAAAATTTTAAGTGGGCCATTTAATTTATAGTTAGGTATATGAATTTTATTATTTGTTGCGTTGTATATTATGAAAATGTGAGAGATAAGAAATGTTTTAAGGTAGGTTAAATTTATAAGTTATTTTCAGCAAAGACAATGCTATGTATGATCGACTTTTACAATAACAGTTTTAATATTTAATACTTTTTGCATTATTCACATCATACTTTTCTATAAGCCTGTAGTTTCTTTTATTCAAGTCTTAATATGAGTTCATGATTCTAAAATTAAAAACGTCCAACTTGCAGTTGCCAAGTAAAGAGAATATGTACAGGGTGACGTATTTCCATTAGAAACAGCAAAAGTTTCCACACACTAGTAATTCTGTGCAATAAACGAGTTCATCATAAATATGTCGAGCTACTTTTAAAAAAACTGGTACAGCGCGACTATTATATCTATATTTATACTTCTATTGCATTAATTGCTACCTGTTAGTTGTGTTACTGATCGTTTTTACTATTTGCAATATATAACGCTTGCACAGTTGATTTCAAGTAAAACGCACTACTTTGTGTAAGAGGTGGAATTTTTGTGGTTCATTAATAATCCTCCATCATAAAAATGTCGAGCTACTTTTAAGAAAACTGGTATAGCGCAACTATTTCAATTCATACTTGTATATCTATATTTATACTTCTCGCATGACATAAAGCGCAGATTTATGTCTTATGTCATGCCACGAAATTTTGCAATTTCACCTTTTTATCTGCAATAGTTTCCGTGATATCAAACGGATGTGCCATCCGACTGCGGGTTTCCCTTTCCCCCTCAAATCAAAAGTATTAGAGAAAACTAAAATGTCTTTGAATAAGATGGCTTGTAAAATAGAATTGCGACAAAAGTTATACAAAAAACTATAGCTAAATACTTTTTTGAAAATAGAAAGAAAGTTTAGAATAATAGGTGCGAACTGATATTATTAACGATTTAGGAATAAGGAAATACTGTGAGCCGTCGATTTTTGCAACAAATATAAAACATTGTAAAAATACGTCAACAACAATTAACTTGCATTTAAAAATGACTTATTAGTGGTTATGAAAATGTTGAAGTTAATTCAATGACTATTTTCGATTGTGGTCAGTAAAGCTTCGCTAGCCTTTAGTAAACGACATTCACCAGTGACAGTGACTATAACCTTAAAAAATACGTCAGCGGCAACCGGCTACAGATTTAATAGATTTAAAATGACATTGAATTACGTCAGCGACATCCAGCTTCAAATTGAAAATTGACGTAGAATTACGCGAGTAGCAATCATTTATAAAACTAAAAATGACATAGAATTACGTTAACGGCTATAAAAATATTAATATTAACATTAAATATTAACTGTGTCGCACGGAAATTATTGTTTACAATTAAGCCAAGTTTACAAACAAGCCAGCAAATGGGATGCCAACTCGCTCTTATTTTCTGCGCATCCCCTTTACAATATGTTGTTAACAACGCTCATTCGAAATACAAGCATAAATACATTATCGTAAATACAAATGTGGATAATATTCGCTACATTTAACTTGGCTTAATCTATCTTAATGGTAAACAATAATTTCCGTGCGAGACATTAACCCTTTGAGTCCCAGGGGATATTTAAAAAACACTGTCGAAGAATCCCGAACAGCGCAAGTCGCTGTTCTCTAACACAAACTCTAACAAAAACAAAAAACACAAACACAAAAATATTTTTATTTTGTAATTCGTTATTTTATGAAATACATCTTTATTATTACATATGCGCGCTGTGAGTTTATAAATATTTCGAGTTTTGATCGATAAAAATCATTGAGAAGATAACATTGAAATACAAAATATTTGATTTTGCAATGTATTATTACACTATTATTATGGTATTGTACCTATTGTGAAATGTATTATTTTATTTACTTTAAAAGAAGGAGCTGTGTGATGTACTTGCGTGAGTAAATCTGAGCGCGCAACTTCGACAGTCAGTTGTCCACAACGCTCGAAATGGGACTCAAACGGTTACCATTATTTTTGACGATTTTGAAAAAAAGCTTGAATAGCCTCAGCAAAGGACGTTCTCCACTGACATTGCCTATAACATGTAATTTACGAGCTTCGGCCACTGAAAGCGCTAAGTCGCGCTCTGCCAAGCCTAAAGACTTTCACCTTGATCGTAATCGTCGGGAAACCTTGCGCAACTTTTCTGCATTATCTATGCATACCAAGCGACTGTTAGAAACTGAGACAGAATGCGTCAAATGGCACGCGCTAGGTCACACCTGACAATAAGAGTTTGTTCTGCTTCCTTTTTTTTCTTCGATGCAGGAATAATTATAGCTTGACTGGCGAGGAATGTCAAAAATTTAATGCGACAGGTTCACGTAAAAATTCCATTGCGAAATGCTGCCGAGTGACTGACGGCTTGCTCAAGCCTGACGCTGCGTAATTAATTTCCGCTATTCTTGTATCAATTTCGAAAGTGACCATTCTGGAGCAAAAAAATCGTTATTCAATCTTTGACTTTTCTGCCCTGCGAGTGAACCATTCGTAAATTTGGGTGTCAATAGAATGTAAAAGTAACGATAGTTTCGTTAACACATATTTTGTTAATAAAATAGGCGGAATTGAAAAATGAACGTTGTTTACAATTTCAATTTTACAGAACTATAGTTTGTGCATAACAGAATATGATTATGTTTTATCATCACATGATTATTTAATCCTCAACTTTTCTGCAACGCGTGCCAGGTATTATGAAATTCTCAGGTAAGTAAAGTAAAAAGGTAATTTTATTAATAAATACTTTCTTAATGAAATGGAAGAAATTGCATAATCAGTCTTTCACGGTTTTAAATGATCCAGTATTTATTTATTAGGGGCCTACTCGAAGATAGAGAGGCATACTCGAAGCCTAATGACTCGAAATGCGATTAAAGCCAATTGCAAGAAACTGCAATAAATGTTCCGCTTTGCCGATAAAGACTTAAAGCTCGAAACGATGCCCGGGCGAGATTTATAGCGCAGCAGATTGAACGGTGGATTAACATTCACGGAAATGAGTTGGCTTGTATTTTATTTGCGCGAGATACCAATAATGAGACACGAAAAGGCATAATGCTCAGCAGTAGATAGTTCCGGATAGCAACATGCGATACATTCACTTACAATGAGCATTCCAGTTTCTTGAGTATTGATTTCTTGACAAAGTACTCGCGGAGAAGCAGCTTTTTCCATTCCATTCTTAATTGCATCTAAATTCTAACGTATCAATCTGGAATGTCTGTGCTTCCACTTGTGTTTTGTTATAATTAATCTTCCAACCACTTTCAACATTATTTGAACGCGCACTAATATTCAAGCATTCTTGAATTCGAAATATTATTAGAATAGATTTGTTTCTAATAATTAATTGTTAATCTTAACTAGCTTTAACTTATTAATTCTGTTTATTGCATTCACATATATGTTGCAATTTTTGGCAATATATCATTGCTTTTAGAGATGCAAGCGATAAACTGAAGCACACTTAGAGTTTACGTTGTAAAAATATTCAGGCACGCGCTGCGTTTAATGGATTATTTCGTAAAACCATCACTACGTGGAGATTCTTGCTGATTCTAATGCAAATGGCACAATATTTATTTTAATATTAAAATGGAGAGTTAAGATTTCCATAAACGATACGAATTTTACGATATGAATGCTAGAAAAAATATTCAATATTATTGACTGTTTTGTTAACAAAAATAATTTCTTATGAAACAAATGTTGCAAGGTTCGAAAGCAATAAGGACACTAAATCTAATTTAATTTGCAATATTAATAGTCAGTGAAGATTCTTCAAACGACTTCCAAAAACTGGAGTAAAAAAGAAAGAATACTCGTCCAAGCTTTGAGGAAATAATAACACAACAACCAAACAATAATAAATGTGACAAAACTTTTCTTTCTCCAAATTAATATTGGGTAAAAATTTGTGATTTCAAAGCAAACCTACATCACTTTGTACAAAGAGTTCTTGAAATTCCAAACCAGATATCACTGTGCATAGTTAGTGAAAATTCTTCGGATGACTTCTAACGAATAACGCAAAACAACACAGCTGACAAACAATTATAAATGCAACGAAATTTTTCTTTCTCTAAATTAATATTGGTTGGAAATGCGATTCCAAGGCAAAACCATATCCCTTTGTGCAAAGCCTTCTTGGAAGTGCAATCTAGATGTCACTGTACGCGATTTAAATCAGCGGAGGAGCGGAAGTGTACTTGGGAGTGAGATGTAACTTGTAAGAGCAGGAAAGGCACGGCTCATATACGGCGGGATCTTAATAATCGGGCAGGAACTATTAACTGAAATTTCTGATGAAAAGGCAGCTTCTTCGGCAATGATGTAACAGCGCTGCTGCAGAGGAAAGCGTAAAGTTATTCGCCCGTTGCGTCGACCTATTACTACGAGAAATTCCTATCCTCCGGAGAAACATGCATTGTCTTGCATGCACTTCCTTAGGAAGGTTATAATTAAGTGCTTCCCTGCGGAATTGGCTTGATGAGTAAAGTTTCAGACTGTTCCTTCTACATTACCCATTGCAAAATATTTCACTTCGGATGTGACTAACTAGCATCATATTTTGTCACATGTACCGAAATTGAAGGATAATTTCGTATTAGTAGATTTAAAAATATTGAAAGTAATAAGAAATATTTTGTTAAGAATATATTTTTATTTTAGGTACAAGTAAGAATAATGTAATGAACACTAATTTAATTTAATAAATAATAGGTTATAGCATCTATCTTTATTGGAGATATCTTTTATTGATGTCCAACTTGAATCTCCGTTCCTTTTGAAATTTTAAATCTATTTTTGGAAAAGCATGAAGATAACTATTGCGATATTTTATAACCTATAATTTGATTGGATCATAACTCCATATAGAAAAGAAAATTGCTGCAAAGTCGGTTCTTTAAAGTATTGAAAGTAATAAGAAATATTTTGCTAAGAATATGTTTTTATATTAGGCATTAGCAACAATAAAAAGATTGTAGCATCTACCTTTATTACAAATATCTTTTACCGATGCATAGCTTGATTTTGCCATTGTTTTGAAATTTGAAATTTACTTTTGGAAAAGTGTGAAGATAACTATTGCGACATTTTATAACCTATAATTTGACTGGAACATAACCCTATACAGAAAAGAAAATTGCTGCAAAATCGGTCCAGACATTCTCGAATTTATCGCAAACACAGAGAGAGAGAAACTTAGCCGTTTATATTAGAAATGTGTAACAAAAAGAGCGTCTGTAATTTGTCGTTTGAAAAGCTATTGTTTTATGGGAATGTCTAAATACAAGAATTACGGAGTGCGAGTAAGAATGGCGTATATCGCAGAGTAACCATTACAGTTGTCAGAAAGATCCGAGACACAGGAAGTCTGTCCACCTTTTTTCCTGCGTTCTCCGGCTACCTCAGTAAAATCATTGGCTTCGAGTGCTCCAAGAGCGTATCACCTCCAATTAGACTTTTTGCCCCCCCTCCCAAGTGCATTCACCTTAATTTCTGCCGCAAATACTATATAATCTCATATTTTTCATCATAATATTTATGTTTTACGATCAATCGCGTAATAATAACTTTACGCAATTGATTGTGATCATGATATTTCGATCAAGTATCATCATCAATCGCTCGACATTTCTATTTTACGACCGAAAGTGTAATAATAACTTTATGTAATCGATTATGAACAAATTTCTATATTTCAATTATAGTTTTTGCTGCTCATAAGTGCATTTATATTGCTTTCAGCCAGAAATGGTATTAAATGTCATATTTTCCATTACGATATTTATATTTTACAATCAATACTATAATAATAATGTTATGTAATTCAATTTGAGGATATTTCGAAGAAATATGATCAAAGAAGTGAATTTTCTAAACACTTGCTTGCCTATCTCACCAGTAATCTCATTATTAGCAACGAACTGTTACGATGATTAGTAATTATGTAGACGAAAGTGTGGCGAATGAAATTCGATCGAGTGAAGTCTACGAATTCTTCGAAGGCAAAGATGAAAGATAATTTTATATTTTCGATCGTGATATTTATATTCTACGATCAATAGTATATCAATAACATAATAGCACAATAATTATCTTCTGTAATTGATTTCAATTATATTTCTTGCTACTTGCTTTCATTTCAGCCAGAAATAATAATATAATCTTACATGTTCGATCGTTACATTTGATGAAAAATATGAGATTATACAACAAACGATTTGTCCAAAACAATTGCTGGTCTAGCTGGTTACCAATCTCGTTATTAACACCAGAGCATTAAGATAATTAGGAATCGTGTAGAGGAAAGTGTGGCGAATGAAATTCGATTGGGCGAGATGAAATTGTTGGAAGGCGAAAGGCAGACGCGAGCCTGTTATTAAACGCATTGCTCGAATAGCAAAGGCGAGCCGGCCATTGTACACCTAATTACAAGTGCAACGTCCAATTTCTAGCTTCTTGCCGGCTGGCAGCTGGCCCATTGTGGAAAACCGCCTGTACGACGGGCAAAAGATCTTTTTTTCTTTCCCACAAACGCAACAATACACGGGATGTTCCCTCTGATGAGTCAAAAGTATGCCAACGCGCAGACCGTTGCATTAGACGCCGCTCGCCGAAAGATAAGAACACGCTGGGCGTGCTTGCTTGATAAACAATTCTCTATGCATCATTCTTAAATACCCGCCATTTAGCTACGGTATGACAACATACGTGGTGCAAATGCTGCTACTGATGCTGTTTTACGAGTTCCCACAGACAAAAATTATTAATGTTTCCTGTTGTAGGTGTCTCATACGTCAGGATTTTCGAAATTTTTATTTTTCGGATAGTTAGGAATTTTTCAATCACTAAACGCATTATTTTTAATCCGTTATCTTTAGTGTATGATAATATACGCGGTGCAAATGTTGCTACTGCTGCTGTTTTGCGAGTTCCCACAGACAAAAATTATTAATGTTTCCTGTTGTAGGTGTCTCATACGTCAGGATTTTCGAAATTTTTATTCTTTGGATAGTTAGGAATTTTTCAATCACTAAACGCATTATTTTTAATCCGTTATTTTTAGTGTATGATAATATACGCGGTGCAAATGTTGCTACTGCTGCTGTTTTGCGAGTTCCCACCGACAAAAATGACTAATGTTTCCTGTTTGCAGGTGTCTCATATGTCAGCATTTTCGAAATTTTTATTTATAGGATAGTTAGGAATTTTTCAATCACTAAACGCATTATTTTTAAATACCCGGCATTTAGCTACGGTATGACAACATACGCGGTGCAAATGCTGCTATTGTTGCTGCTTTACAAGTTCACAAAGACAAAAATTATTAATGTTTCCTGTTTGAAGGTGTCACGTGTCAGGATTTTAAAAATTTGTATTTTTCATTAGATTGACGAGCTTGTTGTGAACTCAAAAAACACCAAACGGCATACACACTCATCAAGGAACCTCGTCTATTTTATTACTTGCTCCAAAAAATTGCATCCTTTTCCATAAGAATTTACGGATATCGTACTTGAATTACTTATACTTGGAATTCAAGAACTATTATATTTAAAATTTTTATTTATTTGGTGTAATTTTCTTAGGATCTGAGAAAGAAAATTTAATGGAATTATTTATAGCGAATCCTAAACACTCATGGAATATACTGAATTAAGCAATTTGCAAAATAATGGGTACAATTGAAGGGAAAGAAATCATCATCCAAGACTTTTTCTTCACAGTCTCCTGAACAATTCGTAATTACCACAAAATGTTCATTTTAAAAGAGTTGTATAAAAAATCACGTGAAAATTGAATAATATAAAAGTGCTCAATTTATTTAAGACTACAAACAAACTTTCAGTTGCGAGTTCCTTTGACGAAATAATTAAAAGCAAGAACGATGTTAGAATTAAAGGTTTAGTACAAAAGACTGTACAAGTTTAGGTGGTCCTCGTGAAGTGATTGAATGCATGTTGGTCCAACTAGCGCGGCCTCGTATGCGTTCAGCGATGAGCAGGTTGAGCGAGGATGCTCTCTAGAATTTCCTAAATGTCAGAGGTTTACTGTATACATAGCAGTGCGATTCCCTTACTCGTTGGAATGCTCTTTCAGTTTTCCTTTTGAAAGTCATATTCCCCGTGGCAAGCTGTACAATTTCCCTACTTCCACACAACTTTCTTTTTCGTACTATTATATTTATGAATACTTTTTATGCGCGTTTTGATAATTCGTGATGTAATTGTTTTGGAATTAGCAAGTATTTTTCAACCAGAGATAATTTTATGGAATTAAATAGTTTAGCTAGATTTATTTCTGATTATTAGTTTTATTCTATTGATTGTATTAATTGCTGGATAAGTATTGATGCCGGTTTGTCTCCTGGTAGTTCTCTATTCTAAATATTTCGTTGATAGAAGTATATAAAACATTAATCCTGAATCTTAGTATTTTTTATTTATAATTTGGAACATCCAACTTCGAGGCGAAATTTATATATTCCAAACAGCAGTCTTTTTGTAAGATAGACATATTTCACTAATCATCAGGCGTGATCATTTCTATAGTTCTAATTTTTCAAAGATTTTATTTTCGAAAATTTATCTTGGCTTCTATTGTAATATATACATAATTCATTTTACAAATTTGTTCTGCATTTTCCGTTTACTTTTCCCAAGATGTATATTTCTTTGTTAAAAACACAAATTTCCACTGCAATACAATATGTACAACATGTACAACATTTAAATTTCCAAGTGAAAATCATTTGCACTCTTCCATAACACAGACATATTTAACCAATCGTTGGACTTGACAATTTCTTTTGGTTTCTGTTCCCAACTCGCTTGACAATTGGCTCGCTTCCTTTCACGCCTCCTTTCAAAAGGCTCTCCGAGACTAATAAGCTTTGTCCGCGATATTCATACCGAGAGTATTTAACGCGTACACTGAATATTCCAGTTTCGGTGAAGCAAATGCCACTTTGTTATGGATATGCGGACGATTCATTTGAAGCGATGTGTATGTAAGCGTGTGTACAGGGTGACACATTTTTGGTGGATCAGTACGAATTTTTAGTAACTATTAACTTTGCGAAATTAATTAGTTGCGATGTATTTTGCAAGTTCTGTTTCGTGAGAGAATAACATTCTTTTCTGATTGAACTTTGAAGATTTTTTACTTGTACTATAATTTTCTAAGTGTACAATTCTTTATCGAAATTTTACCACCCATTTTCTCTCATTAGCAGTTGTCAAATATAGAAAACAAGGTACAATACACAACACTTATGACACTTTTGCGATTTAAACCAATAATAAATTATTAATATAAATTTGGAAGCTACTTGTACAATTCGGTTGATATGATCAGAAAAAATCGTTGAGTAAAATTCGCATTTTCGATTTTAAGTAATTTTAAAAATCAAAGCATCCACATTTTTAGTGTTTATAATACATTAAACAATCACTGGATTGTTGATTCGAAGGGAAATCACCCTGTACTTGCTAGCAAGCGTCCCGAATGACCTTTCTACCGGGCGACGATGCCGGAATGATGAGGATGATGATAATAGCGCCGGGGCATCTTTCCTCCTCGGCAACCTATACTCCTACTCCTTCCCACATCGGCGCACCATTATCGCCGATACTTTACTTTCTACATTCCTCTCGAGACAATACATACACCCACCTGATTGGCGGCTATTATACTTGCCGATCAAAGCGGAATTACCTGGAAGGTGCAATCCGAAACGGTAGTAGCCGATCTTTAAACGAATTTCAAAGTGAATGAGCCGGATTAACTCAAAAAGACGGTATTAGTTGACACAAAGCTGTTGAAAGAACAATTTTGGAGGTTTTGTTGAATTTAAGTTGAATTTAGAGCATAATTAGTTCTTGCAAATATTTTTTAACGATGTATAGTTCGATCTCTAATTTCGTTTTAAATTTTACAATTATTATGTAAGTAATAAATATTGCAATAATAGCATTAAATCGCATTAAAATCGGTTTCGTAATATAAATACACAAGCGTTCCCACTGCTATTGTTAAAGAAGAGAAGGGCTGTATCAGTGTTTTATTCGCAGCGTCAATACCTTAATTTATTTATATTTATTTATATGTAATTAGTGAGCGAGAATATTTATTTTTCGCTTATTAATTATTTAATTCCAGACGATAGTGCAGTATTATCTACTATCATCGCATCGTCATTTTTTAATACTGTTCAATTCCTGTGGAAGTTTCCTGTTTTCAGCTCTGCTAATCGCGAGTGCGAACATTTGATTTGTAAATTTTTCCTTTACGCAAAGTGATTTGAATCTAATGAAATTGTATAACCAACAATTCTCGTACTTGTTACTTAATACGGAAATATTTTAAGTAAACGATATCTAAGGAAATTGTTTATCTGCTTTATGGTGGTTGAACCTTTGGAATAAATAAATTTAATTTGATCGAATATTATAGTTTAATTATAATAATTTAATAATTTAAATGCTTGGATAAAAACAGCTGGTTATAAATAGCTAAAGATTTTTGGCAACTCGATAACTGGAGCACGCAGACGACAGACTTTATTTACAATAATATTAGCACCATGTTTAAAGCATAACCACGTTCCATGGTCAATTCGATTAACAAGTTCAGTTATATCAAAAGCAAGTACCCGAATTTTCCATGAGAAATTAGCATATGTTCGTACCAAGCCGAATATAGTAACTGTTAATTTCACAGGCGATGCTTTGTGCCAGCTGTTCTGCTGCTAATTGTGGGGTTATGTTGCAACTTGACGTTTGGGGATAAGTTTGGTTGGTGAGAAAAGTGCTCGGTTAAATCGACAAAGTGCGGTGTTTAATAATTGGGCAGACATTTGCTACTTTTAGTTTATATCAATTAGTTTAAATACTTTTTTCTGGGACTGATGAATATTCAATTTGTGGTTTTATTATGTGTTTTTTACGCATTGAAAGATAATTGTTATCAACTCGCTGTTTTACTTGGTTTTATGCGGATAATATTTTGTCTGCATGTTAACAATACTTTAATGAAAAGAATAAGTTGTTTTAACTCCTTTTGACGCAAATACCTTTTAGCATTATATAACTTAATTAATCGAGTCACAAATTGTATTAACAATGAGTCTACTGTGACTTGAAACTTTTCGCACCTCTAAAAAATAATGCATCACACGCGTCAATTACACTTATCGATTACAATCGATAACTGCAGACTTCCGCAATTATATCGTTTATAATTATATGACTAACATTGGACGGTAAATTTCACGTGGATTTTTCTATGGAAGCATTTTACTGTTACGTGAATGAGTATACGTTAGTCGCAAGCCTCTACTTTCGTTGTATCTACAAACTACTACGAACACTGGCGAGACGCATAATGAACGAACTAGTGCAATTCTTCCTGGACGTTAAATATGAATGTACTGGAACGAATGCCTAACAAGCCAGTGCTGTCTTGAGTAATGAACCCATCGTTGAACTCACCAACTCTTTGATTACCACGCATTAAAGTCGCCTGTTTGCCTAAGTAAGCGCATCACACGAACACTCCAATCGGATTAAAAATACAATTCTTAATAATACTGTTGGTGTAAAAGGAATTCGTACAATAATCATTGTTAATCAAAAGATGGTATTGCTATATTTGTTAAACAATGCTTGTAAAATCAAAAAGTTGAATTCATTATCTGATATTTGTTTTGATATGATTGTGTAATTATGTACAGGGTGAGTCAGTTGCCTTTGAATCACCACTCTCGAGCATACATTGTTCCATATAAAATCATTATAAATAACCTAGACATTTAAATTGTACTCAAATGTTTCTCAACATTTGTCTGCATTTTATGCATTTAGACTTTTACATGTTTCAGTTATGTTAAATCGCACATGAAATTTCGCCCTGCAGAAGCCAGTGATATACATATAATATTTCCCTATAAATGTAATACAATTCCATATAAATATCCATATAAATTCCATATAAAATCATTAGAAATAACTTAGACATTTAAATTGTAGTCAAATGTTTCTCAATATTTGTCTGCATTTTATGCATTTCTACTTTTACATGTTTGAGTTATGTTAACTCGCGCATGAAATTTCACCCTGCAGAAGCCAGTGATATATAATATTTCCCTATAAATCTAATACAATTCCATATAAATATCCATATAAATTCCATATAAAATCATTAGAAATAACCTAGACATTTAAATTGTAGTCAAATGTTTCTCAATATTTGTCTGCATTTTATGCATTTCTACTTTTACATGTTTGAGTTATGTTAACTCGCGCATGAAATTTCACCCTGCAGAAGCCAGTGATATATAATATTTCCCTATAAATCTAATACAATTCCATATAAATATCCATATAAATTCCATATAAAATCATTAGAAATAACCTAGACATTTCAATTGTACTCAAATGTTTCTCAACATTTGTCACATGAAATTTTGCCCTGCAGAAGCCAGTTATATATAATATTTCCCTATAAATGTAATATAATAAAATGTTTTCTCCTTACGTTGCTACTCATTCGAAGGAAGTCGATGCTAAAACTTGGTAGAATATTCGCACCAACAGACTACATAATTTAATAGAGTCTATTGTTAAACAGAGAATGTATATAGTATAATTAAATAGATGTCTAGTAAAAGCGGGCTAAGGGAGTTCTGATTCAAAGGCAACTGAATCACCCTGTACACTTTGTTAATACTATGTTTTAGTTGAAACTGATTACTTTAAACAAATTACTAATTGTTTAAACGTAAATATAATCATAATGCCAAACAAAGGAATAATAGTACGAAAGATGGCTATCATTACAAAGTGTTTGTAATGAATTAATCGAAGGAAATTCAACCCTGAATTTTATAACTGCTTATGACACCCAACCTGTTCGATATGATCGATAGATCGTATCGTGTCACTTCTCACATAAACACGTCGGGCAAGAAGCAAGTTACGAACACCTTAGATGCGTGTGAAGAAAGGAAGTTATTATAAGTTACGAAGTTGTAGTGCAGAACGTGCGAAGAGCAACGAAGAAGAACTTAAAATTGAACGTTGCCTTTTTCTAGGAAGAAGCGTGTAATCGAGAAGTTAACGTGATTTGGCACGCACCAAGTCACAGGATGCGAATTCACTCAGAGCGCTTACGATAATTAAAGAAGTCAATAAACTGCATAATCGTATTTATTTTTCTTAACTCGCAACTTGCAAATTGCATTCGCAGGATTCGTACATAGATACGCGGTATGTTGAAGTAATATCGAAGTTCACACAAGTTTATTTTATTAATAGTAACTTTGAAGTTTGAAATGAAGATATACAACTTGAATCCTCATTGAAAGAAATTTTTTCACTTATTGTTACTTAATATTTCAATATTTTGTATTTTGCAAATAGAAGACAGCACATGTGAATTTTAAAATTCATCTAGTTTTATCAGAGAAGAAAGGCGAAGTATTCGTGTATAATTAGAATACTAGATGATTTATATTATTTTTTAAACAGTAATTTATGCCAGACAGTTCTAATCAAACATAAATGAATCACACTGTACACAAGGTTTATAAAGAAAGTGGATTTATACGATTATTTTGAAGTCCTGTGCTTTCCCGTATTTATAACAACATGAGAAAATAACAGAAGAATACAGCAAATATGAATTTTAAAATTCATCTATTTTCATTAGACGATAATTGTATCAAAATTCAAGCCATTTTGACGTTTTGTTACTTTTCCGTATTCACAATAATACTAATCTAGAATTAAAATAATGAGAAAATAATATAGAACGCAGCAGATGTGGATTTTTAAATTCATTTAGTTTTATCAGAGAATAATTTTTTCAGAATTCAAGCCATTTGCACAATCGTTTGTACTAAAAGTATGCTTAACTATGTTTCGATTAAGGGCAAAGGTCTAATGTGGATAAGAAGTCATTCGAATGAAACACACTGTTATTCAATATCATTAGCCTCGTGTTTAATACCGCCTGATCTGACTAATGATAATCTTGACAGTGAGAGGATTTGCCGCGGTTTTTACCCCCGTTTCTCACACACCAAGAACCTTTTTACTTGGTAAACGCAGGGCGGAAGGTCAATCAACAACTGGCATTGTAGAGATTCGATGGCGTCAGTGATATGACACGCTGAATCATCGTAATTGCTCGAGAACATTACTACGAAATCAGCCTCTTCCGGCGATCTAAAAATAATTCAGCGCGCAAGGATATCTCAGGGCGTTGAAAAGGATTGAACTGATAAGTTTTTGTGAATACTGATTGGCTATTACATAGTTAATCCAAGGAGTTTCCGCTCATTCAAGAATAGGAAAAATAAATTACACAGTGAAAAGTTGAAATCAGAGACACTGTTAATATTCTATGTTTCTTAATAAAATCGTTTATACTCAAAATTTCTCACCCATAATATTTTTGTTAGCAACGAAAAAAGTCATTGCTAATTTACAAAAATCATTGAACAACAAAAAAAATGCATCTTATTTACGAAAATTCTCTATGCCACATGGTTGCATTTAAACCACAGATGGTTTTATTGATTTCGGATAATTATACTACGCAAAAGAAATGTAAAAGGCGCTGGCGGAGATCGAGGCCGATTTCGAAGGTTTCGCATTCCGTTAAAGGAAGAGGCAGGATAGGTGGTCCAGGCGGAATCGGTTTGATTAGAAAGTGGGACAGGTAGATTCGCAGCGCTGGCTGCCACGACAGTCCCCGGAGGCTGCGCGCGGCGCACCAATACTCGCACATAACCTGTACACGAGATGCCTCTCGCGCGCACCTCAGCAATTCGCGTGGGTTCGAACGCATATATGCGCTCGCATATACGCTTGAATCATATATTCCAAGCACACGCACAGATTAATACAGTTTCAGGCATTCCGTGCATAACCGTGCGTCCTCCGCAATTGGTTGGCGCGCACTCAGCCGGCCAAAAAAGACCAACTCTCACGTGGAGCACGAACTATGCTGCAATGTGAACCTGTGTCTCCTTTCAAGGAACAACCAGGAACCTCTTTTTTCAATATTGCGTGTTTCCTGAGATAGTTTCTGGTTCTTGCCGAAAATTCCTTAAGACTGCTTAATGTTCCAATTTCTAGTCACCAAAATTGATTCGTGTTCTTCATATGTCGATGTTAATGTGACGAAATATTTAACTATATTGAGCAATACAAAGATCTTCGATGTTGTTCCAATAAGGAAAGTGTTAATGATTAAATTGACTCTTCAATTTAATTATGTACGTTACGTACGCAAAAATAATTAGCACTCTTGTATTTCTCGCGCAACTACAACAATTTCTCAATCAAAACTGATTTAAATGTGGAAAACACGTGAAAATGTGTTCTTTTGCATACACTCGTGAAAACCTGTACAACTGAGCACTAAAACCTGAACACTAAATATCCTGAAAGATCGGAAGTGAGTCACCAGCATCACAAGAAAACTGTTTCACATTTCTAATTCTTGCAAATATCTTGTAAAGCGTCAACTTTCAGAAAGTAATACTGATGATAAAAATTGAAGGGTGTAGAATTCTACACAAGATAAGTCACGATCCGTTTCTCCCGCACTGTAACATTTCATAAGTTAATTGGCAGTGAATGTCGCGCCGGTTGATCCGTAAGTATGCAAATGCAGTTACGCGAATCCGTGCGCCAATTTGCATGGCTAGCCCACACTCGGTACGCCTGTGTGCGTGAGTCACGCGCGCGCGCGCGAGCGCGAGAAAGAGAAAAATTGCCAGCTTCCTATAGAAGGGAAGGCGCGCTCTTTCGTGAAATTAATACAGCTCGGTTTCTTCTCAGTGTCCTGTCAAGGAAACCCGGTGCGGTGAACTAGCAACTTCGAATCTATTACACCTATAAACACACTTGATGAAAGGTACAATGAGGGCTGAAAGTTCATTGATACCTTCACACAGAACCCAGGGGTCTTGAAACCACCGACTATTCGAACTTAGGAATCCAGTAAAGTTGGCGACTATAGACACTTGAGATTCCAGGACACATAATAACTGTACAATTTTAGAAATCGGGTAAATGCCATAACCATTGGAGTTTAGGAACTTGAGAATACAGGAAACTTTATGACTATACGAACTTAGAAGCTCAATGAACCTAGTGAACACAGTGACTGACGGAATTTTTGGTAAAGTTGGTAATTATAGTCACATGAAATTCGAGCACACTTAATAACTGTAGAAACTTTGAAATCGGGTGAACATCGTAACTATAGGACTTTTGGAATACGAGAATTCAATAAACTGTATGACTATAAAAAGTTGGCAGTCCAGTGAACCTAATGAAAACAGTGATTAAAGGAATTCGAAAGCTTAATAAAGTTAGTGATTACAGCTCTCTGAGAATCAAGGAAACTTGGTATTTGAAATTTGCTATAGAAGCTTAGAGATGCTCTTAATCTAATGACTATAAGAATTTAGGAACTCTGTGACCGCAGCAATTTGAAAGCGAAGTGAGCCTAGCGACTATAGAAACTGAAGAATCTAGTAAACTTAATGACTATAGAAACTTGCAAGTCCAGTAAACCTAGTGAAAACAGTGTCTAACTCGTAAACTTAGTAACTATAGCTATTTGATAACCAAGGAAACTTGCTGACTATAGAAGCCTAGAAATGCTCTTAATCTAATGACTATAAGAATTTAGGAACCCTGTGACCGCAGCAATTTGAAAGCGAAGTGAGCCCAGCGACTATAGAAACTGAAGAATCTAGTAAACTTAATGACTATAGGAACTTCGGAACCCACTGCATCCGGAGACTATAAGAACTGTCAGCAATGTATGGTATTTGTCATTTACTTAGTATTTTCTCTCGATGGAATGCAATGGTGGAATGAGGGAATACCGTGAAATAAACTTATCTAAGACACCAACTTTTAATGCTAATTGCGTGTGCAGTTCGTCTCAAAAGTTTCTAGCCACTCCAATCATTATAGTAACAACTGATCTTTTACTTTCACTAGTCCGATTTCCCACGATGTTTTTCGTTTTCTTTAGATTTGTCAGTTCTATGCGTTCCAAGATTTTCTTGCTAACATCCAATTAAGCTTTTTCCGTAAACTTCAAGTCTTTCCTACAGGTATACAATATTATTTTCCAAGGATAATTCCCATTTTTAAAGATTTTCCAGTTCTAGGTTTCCAAGTCTTTAAGTCTTTTGTTGACAGACTCGAAGTCGCACGCGGATAATGTTCATTAAACGATGTAACACTAACGAAATTACCGAAGATTAATGTTTTGTACTCCGCGAGGGATTGGTCGTTTCAGTCTGGTATGCGTGTTTTGCTCGAGAAGAAAAATGTGCGCCTCTCCTTATGGTCATCGTGCAGTCAAGGGATATAAATTATCGTGGATTTATAGTTAGCCAACCTCGGCTTCGAGCTCTCTCTCTCATCGTCCGAGTGTTTAATTGTACAGGGCAATACGTTTGCCTTTGAGTCACCAAGTACTTTTATCCACACCCTTATTTTACGAAATAAAACAATTTTTACACATTTATTACTGCCTATCAATTGTGTCATGCTTCGCACAATCTAATATCTGACCATTGTTAGTCCCCAAATATTTAATCCTTGTAAAATATTAAACAGAACAACAAATTCAACAGAATATGTATTTATCTATTTTTACGGTGTAAATTCTGCAATAGGCAAATTTTTACACATTTATTGTTGTCTATCAGTTGAATGATGCTTCGTAGAATCTAAAATCTGATTATTGTTAGTCCCTAAATATTTAATTCTTACAAAACATTATACAGAACAACAAATTCAATAGACTATGTATTTAACCATTTTTACGGTGTAAATTCTGCAATAGGCAAATTTTTACACATTTATTGTTGTCTATCAGTTGAATGATGCTTCGTAGAATCTAAAATCTGATTATTGTTAGTCCCTAAATATTTAATTCTTACAAAACATTATACAGAACAATAAATTCAATAGACTATGTATTTAACCATTTTTACGGCGTAAATTCTGCAATGGGCAAATTTTTACACATTTATTACTGCCTATCAGTTGAATCATGCTTCGCACAATCTAATATCTGATCATTGTTAATTCCCAAATATTTAATACTTGCAAAATATTATACAGTACAATAAATTCAACAGAATGTGTATTTAAACATTTTTATAACGTAAATTCTGCAATCTGCATGAAATAAATAAACGATATATTACCAGAAACTAAAACATATACTTGAATTTAGTACAAAATATTCAGTTAGTAGCTATGATAAACAAATGTGCAAGACAATAACCAGCCAAACTCGAGTTCAAGCCACTCACTGAATATGCAATTCATGTATCCCAGTTACATGTCCGATAAAAGCGGTATCGCTGAGTCCGAGGCAAACTCATTACCTTGGACAATACATATGTACAGGCTGATTCACTTGCTTCTGAAGCCAGACTGTCCTATCCCATTTTTTATCAGTCACATAACTATATATTTACATATCTGACGTATACATACTGTATACAATAATACACCATATTATATTTTATACATTATGCATGCATTATAATATTATGATATACATAACCTATAATGTATGCATGACGTACACGATGCAGACAAAAACTGATAAACCCACGTGTATAATTAAAGGTGATACGCATGTATTTAGCACTGTAATAATTTAAACAAATGTGAATATAATGAAAAATAGTTATCCAAAGGAAAGTCACGGACCTGTTTTTAATCAAGAGCAAGTTAATCATCCTGTATAACGCACATAATGTTATATATGTACATCTAAGTTCGACAAAAAGCAGGACTAAAAAGTGTGGCTTTTTAATGCTGATTGAAAGGCAAACTCTTCATCCTGCAAAGAATTAACATACACAGAAAGAGAGAGACACAGACATGTACGGAACCGGTAAAAGATGGAGAGTGGCGCGAGGAAATCGAGCTTTTACGTTCGAAGGCGCATGCTGCAAGTCGCTTGACAGACGTGGAATTTAATTTAATGGCCATAAACGGTCGCCAGGCAGAACTGGCGGCTCTCGGTGAAATGAAAGTGGTGCTCGCCGCGAGAGTGTGCTGCTGCCCGGCCGCCGCGCCGAGAGGAGAGAAGGGGGAGAGAACGACCTTGCCGTAGACAAGTCTAATATAACTAGGCGCGGTTGCTCTCCGTTTCGATTTCATTAATGCAAAACGTGTACGCCAGCAAAGTGGAAAGGTCCGCTGCAGCCGCATGAAACTCTCATCAGCTATCATCGAGATAGTCGCCGGACCTTGAAAAGTAATTCCGAACCGCGACAGATTACTTGTAGTTAATAGCTTGACATCGTAGTTTGAACGGCTCTGGTATTTTCCCTCTTTTTAATGAGAATTGATGGTCATTATCGCTATTTTTCTAAACATTGTTGAGTGTAAATTCGAGATTGAGTTTGTAGCTTTGGTTTTATTGGCGTGGAATCGTAGTTGGAACGAGTCTGGGATCGTTTTCTGTTTTTTTAATGAAAGCTAATACTCATTATCGCTATTTTTTCAATTGTCGTGTCTGTAAGTTGGAGATAGAGTTTATAGCATCGTTTATTAGTTTGAAAGTGTAGAGCAACTATGAGCGAGTTTAAGATTTTTCTCCTTTTAACAGTCGAAGATAATGTTGTATATATTATTTATTGTTTAATGCAAATACGTTGTATATTATTCATATAATAATATATATATTATATATCACTGGAAACATAAAATGAACGTTATATCATCGAGTTTCCTTATTCCATGCGTATATTTAATATAGTATTTTGCAAAATTTGTTCCAGTTATATTTGCTTTTGTTTAACACTAAACAAAATGACACTTTGTTTAGAATTATTTCTGCCTTAATCAGTCAAGAAACCGATCACGAAGTAAGAGTCATACTTTTCCTATTTGAGTATAATTAATGGCGAATTTAATACAACAACTAATACACAAAATAACATTAAAACAACAATAAGAAGAAAATTAGATTTTATAATTTTTACTTTTAACAAGAACGAAAATGAATGGTCTCGTAGTTTTTTTCATTTAAACATTTCATTAAAACCGAACACTTGACCAGGTGTAATAGAAACTGTATGTTACATCATTAAACAGCCAACTATTAAAGATTTGGTTAAACGGCTCGAACGGACAAGTGTCAGAACAAGCCGACTTCAGTTCTCCCGAGACGCAGTGTGGAAACCGTGGCTGCCGGCATCTTAAAAGTGAAAGGTGAGGTAACGCCGGCCGTGTGCAAAGTGTCAACGGTACCATATGGATACGTGCTTGCAAAAAAGCCATTTCGAAAGGGAGCGCGAACGATTTCGAAAACTTCTTCGCCAAGGCTGCAAATAGCACCAAACAAAAATCACGCGCTAGATCGGAATTGTTAATATTCCGCGCACTCCCCGCAACTTTGACATGATGCAATGTTAGCAACAGTTTCATCGCGGAATTGCCTAAGGTAATTGACATGCTAGGAATTATTCCTAACTCGAAAGAATGCACGAAGTAAGTAACGAAAAAATTTCATATTCGGCATATAAAGGATGAGGAAAAAATCCACTTTGTTTTAGGTTATGTCGATATTGCATCATATATTACAAATACTAAAAATGTGGGAACTAATAATTGTTATTTAGTAGTTTGTGCAGACAAGAACTCAACTAATAAGTAGCAATAAATACAAGAGGGATGAACATTCTTGCCAACCGAAACGCGTCACCCTGTATAAAGCACTTGCTCTCGAAGCAGCATTATTGTAACGCGATGTTTATTAGATTTATAATTTACGTGTATGTAAAGAAGAAGGGCGAAATATTCGTGTAAAATTAAAATACTAGATTATTCATAATTATTTTATAAACAGCAGTTTATAGCAGACAGTGCCAATGAAGCATAAATGAATCAGCCTGTAAACTAAGCTTGTAATAAAAAGGGATTTATACGACTATTTTGAAGCCTTGTTGCTTTACAGTATTCACAATAATACTAGTTTAGAATTAACACAATGAAAAAGTCACTAGAATCATCATTATTCTAAATCTGTTAAATAAATCTTTAGTTTATGAACGTGAAATGCATTTTCCGCTATGCTCGATGAATTGTGATTTTGTCTGTAGTGCTATTTATCACTAACAAGCACTACCAATCATTATCTCGAACGCGAATGGAGAAGAATATTGCCTTCCATGATTGTCAAAAAACCATATGTCTCGAAACGTTCTTTCACTTGACGCTGAGAAAAAAAAGAGCTGCAGTCGCTATTCATCTTGTTTCTCAAGCGCGTACGGCAATGATGAATGACTGATTGCCGCCTGCGCAAAAAGTACCGTTTTGTACCGCTGCATTTCCGGGTAACTTCACACGACCGACGTGTAGAACCGAATGGGCAATCATCTACCGCTAAAGTGCCGGCACATAAATTGCCTGATACGAGGAGTGGATCATTACTTCATTCACGGTAACCCGAATAAATGGATAACTGACCGAGTCATACACTGCTTTTAATTAAGTATCTACTTCGTTGTCAAAGAAATCGCCTTTAACAATACAATTAGCAACAGAATTATGATGGTTTGAAATGTGTTTATTAGCGGAGTTCAAGCAAATTACTCGATAGCAGGTTTTCTTCTGTAATTTCCTGATTATCCAAAGTACTATGCTAATTTTGTATGTACTTGCTGTTGATGGAATAACAAATTGTATTCGAGAAGTCAATCAGCGATAGAATTATGGGAGTCTAACATGTGTTTATTAGCGAAGTCAGTACATACAAGTACTAGCATTAGCCCGCACTTGCGTTCTTTGAACAAGGGCCCAATAACTACAAGCTAACATGATTATAATTAATGGTAGCTTCAACAAAACTTTCTATCCGCAGTTAAAGAAAACATTTCACATTTAATTAGACAAGTAAAATTCATTAAGATTTGAAAAATATATACTATTTTAAATTAGTTTTAGTAAGACACATTCCTATCTTTTGTATATTTTGGAGGTTATCCAATACACAATTTTCTACCAATTTTCTGATTTGTGGGTTTGAATGAGATTTCGAAAAAGCGCTTAGACAAAAAACAATTGATTTTCAACGTATTCTGTGGCGTCTCGCTGCACCTTGGGACAGTTTCCACCAAATACGGTATTGTTACAGGTCGGCTGAAGGAAAGGAACGCTGGGGCAGCGCGCGCGCACACAGCTGAGGCTCACGTGGCAGAGGCAAATCCGTGACCGGAGAGAGAAACCAAACCATATGGCGATGTCGAAGTGAAAGATACCTGACGAACCTTTTCGGAGGCCGAACTCTGTCGATTTAGGACGGCGGACGCCAGGTATACCATGCGACAAATAACCCTGAGGTCTCATTTACAGCCTCGGGACTGACCTTTTTCTCTAAGCCCGTCTCAAGCACGTCTCTTGTCAGAGGATGCCGCGCCGCGCCGCCAATTGGCGGGGACACCTTTCCCAAAAGGTAGTTCGCCGATTTCACAATTGGACGCTTCCGTCCGTATTTCCATAATTTCCCGACAGTGACAAATCGTGGCGGAGCACTCCTTGAATTTACGAGTGCTGTAAAGCGTTGGACCTCGCCGTGTTATTACAGCTTTGCTGCTTCGATCCGAGACAAATGCTTTTCCTTGCTAACCTCACTTTTTTTTCGTGCTTTTTCTTTCAAGTTGTTTAGGGCTGCTATGGTCATGGATGAGTAATAGAAGTTTTCGTGTCTCTTAAATTCTTGAGTATATAGTGCTGTTTTTCGTAAATGGAATTATGATCTTTATGTTATTGCTTGAATCCAAGCAATTGTTTGTCTTGTAGTGCATTTTTCAGGCCACACTCTTCTCTCGTTACTAATTTTCTGGATTGTGAAAAGTAAAGCATTTATTGGTCTGCGTCGGTGAACGAATATTTTGTTTTTGTTCAGATTGTGTATCTTATTCATTTATTTGTTTAGAGCGGTTTAGGGTTGAAATAGCACCTATAGTTATGGTCGAGCAGTAAAAGTTTGTTTTCCGAATTTCCTTTTCTTCTTTTACACAGTTTGAATCTAACGAATTGTTTGTATAGTTTTTGTATATTTTTCTGTATGAACCGTTTTCTCGTTATTCCTTTTCCGGATTACGAAAAGTAAAAGCTCGGAGGCTGCATTGACTGCGGTAAATTGCTTGCGTCAATCGATGAAGATTTTGTTTTTGCCCTGATCGTTTATCTCATTCATTTATCATCACTCGATTATTAGTGACGTATGACACATCTGATGCATCAACACTGATTGCCTTCAACACTGTGTTTGCTATCACAAGTACTATTCCTTACATTACGTTCTATTTGTATGGATATTATTTACATATCTTAAAACGGTAATATTATCTTGAGGGATTTCATTAATAACTCTTTCTTAATATTTTCTTTCGGAAAAAGCTGCTGGTAGCTTATAAAAAATTTCATATCAAATACTAATAAAAATGATATGAAATTGTTCTACAATAATGAACAATAAAAAGCTTCACCATATTTTTATAGTGACAGCTCACCTTTAGTATAAATATTCAAAATTATTACACGTTTTGTTAAAGAAATGTAACACTGGGAAGAATATAATTTTCGCGAGAAATTCAAAAACACAGTGTTGCCATGATTAGTGCGCCATTTACAAGTCTCAGATAACCTACAAACTCGTTAGTCCTAAGATATACAAATTGTTCTTCGTTTTCAAGTAGGATTGCTACACTTTTTTTACGCGGATATCTTCTTTCAGACACCCACACAAAAATGCCGGCATAGAGTGGTGCGTGAGGCGAGGCATTCCGAGTTGTGTAATGGTCCAAAGGAAATTGAAAGTGATTGTTGCGCGCCAGGTTTAGTTAGCCTGAAAGTGGCCTAAGCAAATATGTACACCATTCCTCGCACATCGAATGACTAATCGGTCGCTGATGTCAATGATTACGCATGCAACATTTTTTACTTTCCTGCTCACCCACCGCCATTAATTAATCGATTGAAAATCGACAAAATTTGAGAATTCATCATTAATAAGAAAAACAGAAAAAAATTACGAATAAGTGATTTTTAATTTATTTCTCTTTATATTACGAATTCCCCTCTAATTGATTTTGGATGGGAATTGTGGAAAAAGTGAAATGCTAAATAATAAGCGAGTGGGATGAACTATTTTGCGGAAGAAAGAATGTTCGTTCATTGCAGCTGGCGGACTCCGAGTTATGAAAGGAGGCGTTGTGAAAGAATTCCAGGCAAGAGTGAAACCGACGTAAATTGTTATAATAAATAGAACGACCGTGTGATTCAAATTCCAGGCGGCTTTACGCGTGATTTGTGTATGATTAAGGAGAAATTCTTAGTTAAGGGTAATTAACGCCTTATAAGCGGGGACTCTGTGAAACTTAGCGGTCTGCAATTGCAGTTTAAGGTGCCACCTCGGCTTGATATCGGAATTAGTATTAGCCAAGTGTTGAATTACGCCGCGTATGAAAAGCACTGTTGCACAACGCCGATATCTGTTCTGGCAGTTTCGTGAAACGTGAAACTAGCTACAATGCGATACTCTAATAGCGCCAGGTTCTTATTAATTCATCAGAGTAACAAGAAAGTTAATTACAATCAGGAAGTGCTGGCGATAAACTTTTTTTTACACACTCGCGGAAAACATTGTTGAAAGATATTGGATATTTTAATGTTTCCTTTCTGCAATAGTTTTTACTTTTTCGTAAATAGTAGTTATAATAAATTGAATTATTTAAATCGTTTATGAAAACAATTGCATAAAACTATTTTCAAGGGGTACACAAATTCAATTCGAAATTATTTTAACTATATTTTACAACATCGAAATAAGTTGTTTATTTGCAGTATTTAAATTTTACTATTATTTATTGAAAATGGCTATTCTAATAAATTGAAGATCTCAAATAGTTTGTAAAAATAATTGCACGAAACTACATTCCTACGAAGATACGGATTCACTTCTTGCTGCAGTTTGCAACTTTCATATCCTGGTAGTTCATGTTCAGGAAACAAGTTGTGTACGGTCAAGTTGACCATAGAGTATTTAAATTTGCCTATTACTTGTTTCGTCGGAAATAAAAACTACTGTTAATGACCATGCTTTCTAGCGACACGATTTCTGCAAATCCGGTCCGACTGCGACTCCGTCTAGTTTTCGCCACCTTGGCATCCACTTATCCGGATAAGAAGCATAAAAGTTAATACTTCGAGATTGGAAGCGTCCGCTCCGATCTCCTCGGCAGTCAATAAGGAAATGTCGCACTCTTTTCGAAGGTGAAAAGGAGTTAACAGTAATTGGAAAACTAATTTTCGCAGCCAACGGTTTTAGTTCGCGTGGAAGTATTAAAAGAGTGGAACTCGTTTAGCAGAGTAATATCAATTACGAATCTAAAACTGATTCTTGTATTTATTGGCTTTGCTTCGAGTGAAATTATGAAATGAGCATAATTTATTAAAAAGAGTAATACCAATTATAATTGAAACACTAATTTTTATGTCTTTCGATTTAACAATTTACTGTGGAAAATAATACCAATTAGAAATCGAAAACCAATTCTCGTGTTCATCAGCGTTGCTTGGTAAGAAAGTGTAAAAGGGGAACAATTTACCGAACAGACTAATATCAATCGTAATTGGAACACTAACTCCTGTGTTTTTCGATTTTATCTGACATGGAACTCGTTCAAAATACCACAACTGATTTAAGAAAGTAATACCAATCATAAACAGTAATTTTCGTGTTTGTCGATTTTGTTTGGCATAGTTGGCTGACTACTATCTGACCTAACAATTATACTTCGAAAACTATGAAAGCGGCATAATTTACGGATCAGACTAATACCAATCATAATTAAAACATGAATTCTTGTATTTTTCGCATTTTCCCGATATGACAATATATCAGAGGAGCCGAATGAAGAAATTAATACTAATCATAAATAGTAATTCTCGTGTTTATCGATTTTGTTTAGTATAGTCACCTGACTATACCTGGCAACTATACTTTAAGAACCATGAAAGTAGCATAATTTGCCGTTAAACTAATACCAATCATAATTAAAACATGAATTCTCGTATTTGTTGATTTTATTCAGTATAGTCACCTGACTATACCTAGCAATTATACTTTGACAACTATGCAGCATAATTTACTGATCAGACTAATACCAATCAAAAATAATAATTTTTGTGTTTGTGGATTTTATTTAGAGTAGTTGCCTGACTATACCTGGCAATTATACTTTGACGACTATGAAAGTAGCATAATTTGCCATTTAAACTAATACCATTCGCAATTAAAACACTAATTCTCGTGTTTGTTAATTTTATTTAGTATAGTTGCATGACTGTACCTGGCAATAATACTTTGAGAACTATGAAAGTAGCATAATTTGCCGTTCAAACTAATATCAATCGTAATTAAAACATTAATTCTCGTGTTTGTTAATTTTATTTAGTATAGTCACCTGACTGTACCTGGCAATAATACTTTAAGAACTATGAAAGTGGCATAATTTGCCGCTCAAACTAATACCAATCGTAACGAAGCCATTAATTCTTGTATTTTTCGAACTTGTCCGACATGGAAGTATATCAGAGGAGCAGAAGTGTGCGAGTGGAAGGAGAATAACCGCGACGCACGAAGTAAGGGAGGTCTTATTGTTGGATGGCGAGAGATCGGATAGTCAGTCGATAGACCGGATTCCCTGGTCAGTGAAACGAAACTGTAATGCAAGCCGCATGCCTCAAGCCGATCGGACATTGTTGGCAAGTGAAAGTGTCGCTCGCGCTGGCCATATGTTTATGGCCGAGCCTATCTTTGCTACGTGAACCTCGCAGCAGCAGCCACTTGCATTAGAAATTCGCCGTGTGCTCATTTGCCCATACACAGCACGCCACTGCCAACTCTACCTTCCCTCGATATAGTATTCCTGTTCCTGGTCCCGACTTCCATTGCCTTCTCTGTATCGGATATCGACATTCGTTTACCAAAATCTAATACCGCAGCAAAATCACTAACCGTTCTTTCTCTGACCTTGTCATTCGTCTAATTGCTTTTGCTATAATCTGTATTTGCATTAAAAGTTCCATCGTGTCAATTATAGATATTCAGCCATTAATTGTTAATAGTTAGAATTTTCGATACTTGTTTACTAATACCGCAGGAAAATCACTAACCGTTCTTTCTCTGACCTTGTCATTCGTCTAATTGCTTTTGCTATAATCTGTATTTGCATTAAAAGTTCCATCGCGTCAATATTAGATATTCAGCCATTAATTGTCAATAGTTAGAATTTTCGATACTTGTTTACTAATACCGCAGGAAAATCACTAACCGTTCTTTCTCTGACCCTGTCATTCGTCTAATTGCTTTTGCTATAATCTGTATTTGCATTAAAAGTTCCATCGTGTCAATTATAGATATTCAGCCATTAATTGTTAATAGTTAGAATTGTCGGTATTTGTCCACTAATATCCTAGGAAAATGTCTAACTGTTATTTCTATGACCCTGGGAATCAATTGATTGCTTCTGCTATAATCGGTTCCATTCAAAGTTCCATCGTATCAATTACAGATATTTATCCATTAATTGTTAATAGTTAGAATTATCGATATTAGTCTATTAATATCCTAGGACAATGCTTAATCGTTTTTTAGCGGACCCTGTGAATCAATTGATTGATTTTGCTGCGAGGTGAATCTAATAGACATTTACATTAAAAATACCATCGTTTCGATTATCGGCATTTATTCATTAGTAACTAATTAGTATTAATTAAAACTATCGTCATTTGTCGGTTAATATGATAGAGAGATACCTAATCATTTGTTTTTCGACCGCAGTAATCATTAGTAGCTAATAATTAAAACTGTCGTCATTCTTCCATTAATATCCCACGAAACTGTCTAATCGTTCTTTAATTCGATTGTTCCCATTGCGATATAAACCCTGCGGGTATTTATACGAAAAACTCCGACGTATCGATCATCGTTATTTACCCATTAGTAACTGATGACTAGAATTATCGACAATCATCTATTAATATCCTGCAGGAAAATTTCTAATCGTTCTTTCTTTGACTCAGCGATTCATTTGATTAATTGTGTCGTAAGAGAAAAGTTGCAAGCATTAGCATTACAAATTTCGCTATGTTAATTAGCCATATTTATCGATTAATAATTAATAATCGAACTGCAAATATTTCCGCAGGTATAAAATACGTGAAAATTGAAGGAATTCAGAATTCACTTTTATAAAATATTTAATACGTTGATATCGTTTACCATATTTAAATACGCAATGCGAGCACGGTAATCGATATACTTGACATTGAAATCCCCACCAAGAACCTCAAGAAAATATCCAACCGTTCTACTTTTAATCCTGTAATTACTTTGACTGGTTTTGCTGCACGATTTTAGACCTGTTTTTGTCAACGGTTCACAGTGCGCCCCGGCGATCCTATTGGTTTGAATTATTAACGGAACTCGTGATAAATCCAAGGCTGAAAACATTCTCTTGGTGCATATAGTACCGTTTAATGGACCCGGATCATCCGCGACTGTTACGGTTTACGAGGGAAAATGAGGTCGCAGAATGACCCTTTTTGTTAATTGGCAGGTTTGTTGGTACAGTTTCTTGTATCGGCCTCGCAAATAGTTTTCCCATCTCTGTGATAGAATACTTTCTTCGCATTTCACTTCAAATTCGTTTTACAACACAACTCTTACATAATAAAAATAATTTAAAAGTATATAATTGCTTTAAATGTAAGGAAAATATTATAGTATAATATTGGATAACATTCAGGTCGTAATTATTGTCGACTATTACGTTCGAAGAAATAAAAAAATGAGATGAACTAATAACGTATGATTACAAAAACTTATTTAACATTTTAATTTATATTCGCTATTTTGGATAGAATAATTTTCTATGAAGAATTCGCTAGAACTTTCAAACATTCGTGTCCAAACATTTATATTCGATGTGGAGGAAATTATATTTGGAAGGACGGCGTCAACTATTGGTTTCCCTATCGGCAGTTCTTTGCTCTCTTTTTCGAAAACAAGAACCGAGGGAGGCAGAGTTAATGCGCCTATGGCGTCATGGAAAGATATCCCATTGCGGTTTGGTCGGAGCGTTTAGTAACCGAGTGATGGCAATGTCCGCGTTACATTCGACCCGATTATACAATCCGAATGACTAGGCGCGTCGTTCACGTTTGTTAGACTTCCGCAAACCCGCTTCGATATCCAACGCCCTCTAACCAACTCACGGCCAACTCTGAAAATTCCTCCGTTTACGAGATTATAATGCGAATGCAGCTATTTCATGCAATTGCGATTCCCAGGAGTATCGTCATTGTCGCTCGAAGAAACCTGATTATTCCGTTGATAAACTCGACAGTAGATCGCTACTGATTGGCCAACGCGTTATTCCGTTGAACATAACCATTAACGCTAGAACTACTGGAAATTGTAAAAGAAGACGTTATAAATCTTAGAGGAAAAAACGGAAAGAGAATGTCTGATGTTTATACTAAAACGATCGAAGACTAACTCAAATAACTTGTTCTTTAAATAATATGCCATTCAAGAAACAAATATCTATGTGCATATATTTTTACATTTATCTTGATTTGGAAATAAGACTGTTATTTCAGAAAGTGTATAAAAGTGTACTTCATATTTTAGTAATTCATAATTCAATAATTTTTGAAACGTAGTAATAATGTTAAACATTTCTGTGTTATATCCAAGCATTCCAGTTGGAGGAATCTTAAAAGATCGTAAGACATTTTTAAATGCAAATGTCATGAATATTTGCATAAATTTCGTAAGTGATTAATAGACCGATTTCAGTATACTTAACAATATTAGAGAAAAATAATAAAAAGGGAAAACTAATTTACACGATTAACTATTTCGAAATAAAAGACATGGCAAATTTCATAAATTACGATATTTTAGAAACAAGTAATAAATCCGAATAAATGTTTATCTAATTATTTCGCTGTCGCTGGTAATTCCAGTATTACAACTGGCGTGATTAGAAACGAATTAAAAAGAACAGCACGTGAGTGAAAATTCTGTTACTGAGAATCACTTTCGAGGCAGGTTGCCTGCTACGATCTTCGCAGTCGCCAGGAATTTCGAATGACTCGCACTCACGATTCACTCATTCACTTGCTGGCAGAGAAAGCTCGACTCGTTGCGACCTTAAACGAATCCTTGCGGTTTAGCCAAGGCTGAGCTTATCGATGATGACTATTCCAACTTAGTTGCGAAAATGTCATCCTCCACCGTGATCTTCTACGTTATACTAAAGAGCATCCTCAAACTATCTTCTCTGCTATTATTTCTTATAATCAATGTTTGTAATAGTTATAATACTTAAATTTAATTATTACAAATACTATTTTTTAAGACTGTTCTTCTTTATAGTATGCTTGTACTGTATAAATTAAAGCGTAAAAAAATAAGATATTTTGAATGTAAAAAAGCATCGTTTAACACAACTTTGTTTTATTTTAGCAGTATAAAGTTGTTCGAATTACGAAGACAGAATGTATATTAAAACTCCATTAATAAATCATCGGCTAATTCGTTTACTAGTACATATATTTGGCATTATTTACGCATATTGAAGCGCAAAACTGTTTCAGTTTGTAATATGTAATTTCCACTGACTTTCTACGGATTATCATTGTTAATAATCATTTAACAATCTGTTATCTGTTTTGTAATTTATAAACGCAAGGAAGTTAAAGCTTCACAAATGTTGAAGAACATCGTTCCATGTAACTTTCTTCTCTTCTCATCTTTCTTCCCTTTTATATCATTTAAAGTACAAAAACGCCCATAAAAAATCATCCATTAATACCATTAATTTTATAAACAGTCCATATGAATATTTGGCGTTTCACAATATATAAATCGTTTGAATTTCGATTTGAATTCTTGTAACTTGTAAGGAAACTTTGCCGAAACACGAAACGCCGAGGGGGAAAGAGAGCCGGCAGATGTAGATTCGTCGGTGAGGGAGGAGGGAAACACGATGACTCTCCATCGCGAGAATCGCCGGAATGAGATTTAGAATGGCTCGTTCCAATCTCTCCTTACACGCTGGTCTTTCACCACCGAAAGACCAGTTTTCTTGGACTCTCCGGTGGAGAATTCACGCTACCGTCCGACGCCATTCTCACCCAATCGGAGTGAGACGACACTAATTGCGACCATAAAGATCCGTGTTAGATACTCTCTGCCGGGAAGGGGTGGCAGTGGCGGTGGTGGTGCACAGTGTGATATTTTCAGGATCTAGCGGAACTTTATTATTTCAATCCAAAGCGTTCTAATGTTAATCATTATATGTTATTATTATTGATACCTGCATTTTCTAATTTTTTTTTATTAATTGTATCGTTGTCTTCCGTTTACCAGCTCAAAGTTACGTATTTTTGCGATTCAAAAAACTCGCCAATTAGGCATTTTACATTAATAATTAATTTCGAAAATGCTATTATTTCATTATATCTCGAGTTTTTATACAGTACTACATTATACCAGATTTTCATGATATACGAAACAAAGGTAGATTCTTAAATAACTCAAAGAAATCAATTTCATATTGCACATATTTGCACATATACCAAATATTGTCATTTTACACCAAATGGATGAGTTTCTCGTCCAAGTCGCGTATTCCAACACATTTTTAGTGTAAGTACCGCAGTAATTGTATTTCGCATTGATAATGCATTGCGGCTTTGGACTTTAAGTTTGTTCAATCTGCAAACATAATTACTGCGGTACTTACACTCAAAATGTATTGGAAGACGCAGGTATGAATAATAATAACATATGAAGATTAATATTAGAACACTTTGCACTCAAATAATAAAGTTCCGCTAGATCCTGAAAATATCACATTGTGCGGTGGTGGGGGAAGCAATCGTCTCGAAGTATGTATGTATCAATTACTACCGGTAGTGCCTCTGATATATATCAACTGCAAGGTCTGCAGATCCTGTCGAAAGTCTCGCCGGAGGAGATATAATAGAAACCCAAATGAAAGCTGTAAAGTGAGTAAGCAGGTGAGCAATCAGACGAGGATCTGTCGATCCAGTCGTGGGAGACAGCAGGTTTTTCCCCGCAGAGAAATTTATACCTGCTACTGCTGATCGCACATCGTTCGAGGCAATCGAAAAGTTATTGGTTCAATTCTTTTGTAGAAAAGATATTGAATTCATGGAATGTTTGATGTAGTATTTAATGCCCTTGATGTTTGGGATATGTAAAGTTCCTTGAGACGTCACTAATGACTTGTTTTCTGGCAGGCAACAGGTTTTCCCACATCGAGACATTTACATTTGTCGGTGCAGATCACTCGGCACTGAGAGAACCGAGGAATGATTAATTGCATTCTCTTACAGAAAAAATATTAAATACTCAATACAATATTTAATACGCTTGGTTTTTGGCAGCAATAAGGAAAATTCCTTAAAAACCAGTAAAATCTGTCAAAAAAGCCAGAGAATTTAAAAATTATAAATTGCATTCATAATTAATACGGTTTTAAGGAAGCGATATGAAAAATCGTTTAAAAGCCACGAATCACTGAGAGAATTAAAAAGAAAGAATTGCAATTTTTTATGGGTGAAATATTAAATATCGAATGCGATATATATCGCGCTTGATTTTAAGGAAGCGATACTTGAGAAGCCAGAAGGCATTTGGTGAAGGCTTCATCTCAATCCGGTCTCGATCTCGAGAGGAACCTGAACGATGACTCGGTCATGCGAACCAGATGAATTTTAAACGGTGAAAGTTCACCGATCATACTCCTCGAACTTCGTCCCACGAGAACACATCAGTCAGAGACGCATTCCCAAAAGCAATTGCTAAGTGCACTTTTAAGTAACACTTATACATAATTCTCGTGATTATTCTATCTTCGTCATAGCGAAATTATTAATGAATATTCCACTATCATCTCCGAAGGCGTATCAATGCGAATTTGCAAGCCAAATGCAAATTGTCTCGAAGAATTGACGAACTACTTTTCGTCAGCGATATTAATAGAATAATATGGAAAGTGAAGAATGAAAATGACGGGGAATTATGAGTCAGTGACAAACCTGTCCCGACCATGTTAGTTTTGGACTTCTATGCATTGACTGGTAAATTAAAAAGACGTTCCACTCCAATAGCTTCTTTCAACCCACTCAAAACTGTAAAATGAGTTTTCTGTACAACAGTTAGCAATTTAATTTGACTATTTTAAAAATTCACCGCTAATTATTATTTATGAAAAACCAGAAACAATAAAGAATTTCACAAATGTTAAACGTGAATAAAGCAAATTTATATTTTGTTTCCCACTAAAGATTAGAATATTTATTTTTTAGCACAGTAAATATTTCCGAAAAGTTTCAAAATGTATGGCTTGAATCGTTTACGTTCGTTTGAGACGATTCACTGGCACACCAGCCGATGCAAAACTTTCATATTTTACGTAGCTATTTATTTGTAAAAAGGACCATCAACAAAGAATTGCCAAATTCCTACGAGTGAATAATCGACCTAATTATTGAACGTAAATATTGGCGCAGTAAATATTTATATAAATATATAAATATTTCCAAAACATTTGAAAGGGAACGTCGAAAGATTTACGTTATTTTTTATAAAAAAAAGACCATCAACAAAGAATTGCAGAAATCCTCCGAGTGAATAATCGACCTAATGACTGGACCTTCTTTTATGATTCATCTTGAAGATCATTCATCTTTTATATGGCGCAGTAAATATTTGGAAAAAGTTTGGAAAGGAATGACTTGGAAGGTTTAGGTTGGTCCAAGAGATTTCACCAGCACACCGGTCGTTGCAAAATTTTCATATTTTACGCAGCTATTTATTTATAAAAAGGACCATCAACAAAGAATTGCAAAATTCCAACGAGTGAATAATCGACCTAATTATTGAACGTTTTTTTCTGATTAATCCTGAAGATCATTCATCTTTTATATAGCGCAGTAAATGTTTCGAAAAAGTTTGGAAAAGAACGACTTGAAACATTTACCTTATTTTTTTTATAAAAAAAGCCCATCAACAAAGAATTGCAGAAATCCTACGAGTGAATAATCGACCTAATGACTGGAGGATCTTTTATGATTCATCTTGAAGATCATTCATCTTTTATATGGCGCAGTAAATATTTGGAAAAAGTTTGGAAAGGAATGACTTGGAAGGTTTAGGTTGGTCCGAGAGGATTCACCGGCACACCGATCGTTGGAGATGCAGGTGCAGCCCCATGACGTCAGGTAGCTATTGTTCACAGCATCAGAAACTACAGCACGCCGGGCTCTTGTACTGCTGTGCAACGAGGCCGTCTTTACGGACCTTTCTTCGCATGGAAATTCCTATTGGTACAACGACCCCTCCACCCTGTTTTAGTCGAAACAGTAGAGCTCGACCAGCTTGCCAAGTGTGAAGTTTCTGCCGAGATGAATGAGTCGAGTGCCACGACAATTTCAAACCACAGATCGATTTCACAGACTTTCTCGAATATTTTAAACCTACCCAGTTATGTTTAATATGATATTAACCTGATATTTCTTATGTTAGTTTGCTGTTCGTTGTTATTGCCAGGTATAATTGGTGCGCGATTAGTTCATTATAATCCAGTAGGTATTGTTACAACAAGTAGTTAGCGCTAAATGTAATATTTTAAGCGTATGCAGTTATGTTTAACATGATATTAACGTGATATTTCTTATGTTAGTTTGTTGTTGATTAGTTAATTATAATCCATTAGGTATTGCCATAACATGTAGTTAGCATTAAACGTTTTGTAATTCCATTCAATTATGCACTTGTTGAAGCGGAAAATAAAGATATGTATGTTTGTAATATTATCGAAATGACGACCTTTATTTTATAAACGGCAGGAAAAGCTATATAAACTGACTTATTAAAAATAGAAGCATTTCAGCATAATTGCAATTCACTTCGTGTAAATTTATGTGAGTTGGTAAATTTTTTTTAGATTCGTTGAATCAAAATTGATTGGAAAACACTATAGAACAGGTGCGGAGCATATGTTTCTCTTCCAAAAGACGATTTGAGTTCAGTCTCGGTCGGTTTCCTCGGATAATTGCCATTTCAGTTCGAGCATTGCACCTCCGACTTCGAAATCATCATCATATTTTTAACTTAAACCATAAAAACTTTCTCAAATTCAGAAATTGAGTCACTTCTGACTCTGATATGTCTGAAATGATAAAATATCAAAAATTGGAACAGTCAATCTTGAATCCAAGAGAATACCAAACATAACCTATTAAAATCCAACTGTTTTGAACCTGCCAAAACCATTCAACAGCAACTATGTTGCATTACTTCCGTCTGTAATTGTAATAACAACGGGATTTTACAGACGTTTGACAGCGCACAATTGGACCTCGTCGTCTGCAATATTGACAGAAGAGGGATCTTTAAAAAGATTTGTAAGCACGCATGCATCATGTCCGGCCACATTGGAGCCGACAAAGTTTTTGAGCGGAGACTCTGACCGCGACACGCACGCACCAACAGCCGGTCCGACTGCATTTCATACCGGCGCGCACACACACACACAGCCACAGACACATACACAGGCAAGCTGGAGGCCCCTCACACGTACCAGCGGACGAATCCTGCGAGCAGGAATATTTTCCGGGGCATTTGTGGCCAACACCATTGCAGGTCGCCGGCATCCACGAGAGTCCTCATATGCAAAACACATGGGCTGACCGAATATCAGCCGCGCACGCTTCACCACCAACAAGCGCTCGTCGCCCGATCATTCACCAGCTCTCATATCCTACTTATTATGCATCACTCTTGTTGAACAAACTTAAAAATCACTCGTAAACAGCTGAGACTCTTGGAACCCGATTCGATCGCTCGACAAGTTCACGTAATTATAGATGAAATGCAATATCCGTGACTGTCACTGCGATTCCAGGATGTGCATATGGGTTACATATTGAGCAGTTGCCAGGCGGACTGTTCCGGGCAATCGATGATCAAGCTCTGCCCTCATTGGAGGAATAATACGAAATCTTTTGTCGATATTTTCCTTTTATTCTTTTAACAACTGTTAATCCCGATGGAAAATATTTTGAAGCGCGGAAAAAGACAGTGAGAGCTGTTGAATTGTTTATATGTCGATGGCAGTCCGGAGAAAATCATTGTATCTATTATAAATTCAATTTTGATTATTCTATTGTATATTTGATGCATGCAAAAAATTAACCATTCGATTTTTGTTCATCAATTTAGGAGGTATAATTGTTTTAGTGATTGGACCTTCTTCTGTTTGATTAGTGATTCATTTTAAAGAATAAACATTCATCCTTCGTGTTCGACATATAGCGAAAAAAGAACTTTCAGTATTGTAGACACAACTTGGTGATTCAGCGAAAGGCAGAAGTTGTGCCAACAGTGGATTTTTTGTGGCCGTTTGAAGCTGTCGATCCCGCCTTTCTTTGTTAGTAGGTATTACCAGTTTAGCGCGAGAAATCTCGGAATACTCGAGGATACTTAAGATTCGTGCGAGGATTCATCCACCTACGTATTCCCGGCATTAGCCTGGAACGATCCGATCTCAAGAGACGTGCACGTATGTAAGTACGTCCTCGGTGTACGTAACTCTGGCCGCCCTAACCGTCCCTTCCCGGACACGCCTGGAATCACAATTTCAAATGCCCTAACCGATCGCTTGATTTCATTCAACAGGCTCAAGGCCCTCGCGGCAACAATTAAAGCAGTTCAACCGACGGTGAAGTCCGCTCCGGCGAGGCACTCGCAGCTTTTCAATACTACCGAGAGAGAGAGAGAGAAATGCTTCGCTCATTAATATTCAGCCAGGCTCGAGAGTTCTGCCGGGTTATGCAACAGGGCTTTATGAAACGACGTTAACGCTCCCTTCGTTTTCTATAATTTCCAAGCGGTGGTGGAAAGATGAGGTCGCCGGTTCACTGCATCTCTCGCATAAGTGCCGGCGAGTGCTCCGCATTGCGCCTCCTTTGTTACTACTGCGCATCTCCGAGCCGGCGGCGGCGGTAAACCTAATTAAATTCAGCGCCGTGCCTCGCCACTTCCAGGATGTACTTCGGACCAGAAAGAGGATTCTACTCGACGCCCTCTCGACGAGCAGTCGATATAAATTACCTATCTTCCTCGTGGAATGTAATATTAAAGAGGTTTTACATGCCGCGAGAATCCGCTTCGATTTTTACGTAATCCGCCGGTCTTGTTTCGGAGACGATTAACTCGATGATCTTTGAAATCCTTCACTTTCACCTTCGGAAATTCGTTTAGTACCTGTCGACCCGGTATAGTCGGCCTTCCATGTGAAATCGATATGTAAACTACTTAATACAAATCGACTAATACATCTCGCATTCGTCACAATCACCACAATTGAATTTCGAAAAATTTCAGAAATTCGCACAAGAAAAATGCAATCTCAAAACCACTTGTTCTTGTTCAATGTGGGAAGAATATTTTCACAGAAATAATTGAAAGAATCCACTCACCCTCGAGTAAGATCCTAAATTCCCATGGTATCAGCAGGCAGAGTATTCACAAGTAAGGATGCAAGGATGATGTCTCGGAGGGGAAGAAAATGTTGAAGATTGGCACAGGTCAGTTCCCGGCGCGAGTTGTCGAAAAAGTATTCACGTACGCACTGCAGTATATTCGTGTGTCGAATGAGCCGAGAGAAACGGAGCGAGTAGAATTTCGAAGTAGAAGGGTCGGCGAAGACACAACGAGACGCGGTCGAGGAGCGCGAAAGGCGGCCTTCCCTTACGGTTTACACACAGACTTGAGGCCCCTCGGCTTCCTTGGCGGACCGCGTTATGCTCCTAGGTCCCAGAAACCAACCGGCAGCGCATGCGTCTTCCGTTCCCGCCCCTCCACAAGGCCCGCTCGCTACCCGCGTGGGGGAAACAGCCAGCAACCCTCTTTGCAGACCTGTCGCCCGCCAGGCCACTCTCACCTTCTCTTTCTAGCCTCCTCTCGACTAACGGAAATAAATGCTGCTGCTTGATAAATGTGAGATTTGAATCGCTGAAAACTACTAGATGCCTCAAGGAATTAGTGGGGAATATAGATTTCTCGATAGAATACAGTAATGGCCTGCTTAATGACTTTTATCTGTTGTTGAAACGACTCCCAAACTCAAACTTATTGTCAATCTTTTTGTATGCTACTTTTTCTAGTTATGTGAATATTGTACATTAAATTTTTTTCACTTTTGTTTAATCAGCAACAATAGCCTGTCTTTTAAATACTACATAAACTAAATTAGAATGCATGCAATATTCAAATTTTATTCGATATTTTTCTAGTGTCATTAGAGAACATGAACAGCTTTTTCATTGGACAATCATTAATTATAAACATTATAGTTCAACGTGTTAGTTAAAATTGGTCGTTCTACGAATATTGATGATGACATAGACTATATTTATCGTTATTTCCTCGGTGACATCTCACTTGTTCAATTGTGCATTATTAAATAATTAGAATATAATTAAATATTACGTCGTAAAGGTTAAGGCGACGCTAACGACTGGGGAAATACTTAGGGTAGGGCATGGAACGACGGATGAATCATGTTACTAGGAAATATGTAAAAGCATGCGGAGGCTTGGGGACCCTTCAGGTACGCACCAGTTCGCATTCCTAGAGTGTCAGCGCAGTAGTGCGTGGTATTGACGACAATGCAATGAATCACGGTTAAATACCGGATTATTTCTCGGACTTAACTGTTAAAATACTACTTGAAATCATATAACAAGATCCTTTAAAGAATTGCAATAATATTTAACCATATGCAACTGAAAAACTTTTTTTCCAATTTCTCAGTCTGATTTGATTATTTCCTCTTATACAATAATGAATCGAATGACTGGCTTAGTAAGATTGGTCTATCAATATCGATAAAGAACCGGTTTTATCAGTTTTCAACGCAAGGGAAAGAAAGGTCTTGGACAAAAGAGAGAGGTATTTTTCTGGCAAGCGTCATCTTGGGTTTCGTCAACCTATTATATTGCATCTTAATAGCCGGATATGAGAAAAGGAGAAAATATCGGAAGTCGTAAAAATAGTCGTTTTATCATCGGAGTGGAGCGATCACGGATTCAGCACCATCTGTGGAGTCACAGGGAAAGGAGGAAACTTTCAAATTGTTTTCTTCACACTTAAAAAGCAATTAAGTATTACCTTTTCAATGTTTTAGACATAATTCATTCTAAAACTTGCAATATGCGTGTTCTAAATGTGTATGAACATTTAGTTCGGAATGTGTCACGGGAAAATTAACGGTAAGTTCTACACCTGGCTGCACCTGGTTTCTACTGATTTATCGGAATACATACTGCATTCTCAGATGGCAGCACATTACCGCTCAGATACGCACAGTGTGTGTACGTATAAAAGCATAAAAGCATGTTTATACAGTTTGATTTGACTTTTGTTTTATAGTTTCTTTTACTTTATTTAAACACACCACGCCTTGTCGAATGATTGATTTTAAAGTGCGATTTAACTATGTTCTCGTTTTCTCATTCTTCGTAAAAATAAAAATAGAAATACATAATTTAGTAATATTATATTACTTTGCGTGTTATCTTTCATAGAAGCTGTGCTCAAATTGAATAATTGTCCTTCTTCACTAACCGATTATTTGATTGGTTACGATAAGTATAAGTACAGTTGGTGCAAAAAGTCTTCGTACAACGATCAATCTTAACAAACAGTTAGCACTGCTTTAGCGCAAGCATCAAATAAACAAAATAACAGTATGCGTACTATTCGAACCATGTTTACAAGGCGGTTCATTTGCGTTTGAAGTGCCGGTTTAATGTTAAACAGTCACTTATTAATAATCCACATTAAACATGCCTATACTTGTGCTTTCTCTGACATGTTGCGTTTATCATAAGATGCTTATAATGAATGGAATATCATTGATATGCAATAATCGTGTCATTAGTTTGTCTCCTTTCTATTTCCTGTTAGCATTAATAAACCAGAATATATTTATCTACACTTGTACTTTCCACGACATGTTACATTTGTTATAAGATGCATATAAGGAATTTAGTATCGTTTGCGTGCTATGATCCTATAACTAACCAATCCTCATCTGCTTCCTCTTAGTATTAATAATCCACGATATATTTGCAGTTGGTCTGTAAGTAGCAGATTGAGAAACTGTGGTAGCAACTAATTAGGAACTTTCGTCATTTTAATTTTGTATTTTTTTAGACCATCTTCCACTACGATTGCAGTATTTTGTTTCCTTTGTGCTGCTCATTTTTTCCCTAAGGAAATAGCACTAATAAACATTTTTAACCAGGATTCATGAAGGAGTTAACAATTTACAAAGTTTGGAACTGAAACTATTAATGCTTAAGAGATTTCATAAAGTGTCGAGGAGACAAAACGAAAGGAAATTCGAGATTCTTTTTTGTTTAATCTACGTGTGAAATTCAAAGCACAGTTTTTTGTATGGAAAGATATATTCGTCTGCCATGTTATTGTAAATTTTGATTGAAAAATTCTATTACATAAAGGAGGTATTCTTAATGATTTCTGGCCCTATTTTCGAAATATCGTTTTCTGTTAACTAATGTATAAGGTAAACGGTTTCTTTAATATTAAAAAATGAGACGCGATTTAAACGTCAATAAACTATGCCAGTATTTGTCGTAGCTGATTTTGGATATCGCATTCGGTTATAAGGCGGTCATTCAAAATTCTACCATAATTCTTTTAGTAAAAATTTACTCTATTTTGTACAACGATAATGATAGAGAATGAAATTTTAAAAAGTCATACGACAAGTCCTAAATTACAATTCGAAAAAGATCCAATATGAATTTTGCGTCATCCGGTCTACTTGTTTCTAAGCTATATTTGTCATCGATTTATAAAATTATATTTCGAGAAAAACTCGTGAGGGTTCAACTTCTTTTATTACAAGCTACGTTTTGTAAGTTAAGCGGAACAATTTTTGAAATTGTTTTAAATGCAAAGAAATTGGCTTTTAATTACTGGCCCACTCTGTATAACCCTTTAATGGAGTGCGGACAATGTTTAGGTGAAGCATATTTTACATATATGCACTTTCTTTGATACGGTGCAATGAACTAGAGCTGTTAGACCTTTGTTGCAATTAGGCGTTAGAGAAGGAAGACGAAATAGCAGGAGTGAAGGTGTTGGAGTGGACACTTCGATGCACATCGCTGACCACCGCATGCGTTAATAAATCGTTCTTCTTCCTTTTCATGACTTTGCTTCCTTTTCGGACTCACCACTCTGTGAAGGAGCTGCTACTGCACTCAGGATGTCCGAAACTCATATTCGCTCGGATCTTGAATGATGTGGTTTTACACAACTCTTCTAGTTCGTTAATTACAACGATGCTTGACAAGGAATATTGTTTCACCAAATTGTATTGTAGAAAGTATTATTGTTAATTGTAAATAGCATTGTAGAAATCAAATTTTCCCTTGATTCGTTATAACAAATAGATTAATATTTTGTTAATTTATTGAACGAAATAATGCTTGCCGGTGATTATAGCTTGGCCACGTTGTATTTTAGAAATTATTACTGTCAGTAATAAAATGTATTGTATAAACTATTTAAATTTTCCTTTTGTTCGTACTAAGAAAATTCAAATAATGATTCAGAGATGAATGATGTTCCTTTCCTTTTGTTTATTGAACATAACGCAATTTGCATTTCATAAATTATTATTGGTGACAAAAAATGTATTGTTTAAACTATTTAAATGTTTCTTTCGTTCTTATTAACAAAATGCGAATAATGAGTCAGAGATGAATGATTTTCCTTTCCTTTTCTTTATTGAACAAAACAAACAATTTGCATTTCGTAAATTATTATTACTAATAAAAATGTATTGTATAAACTATATTTAAATTTTTCTTTGATTCGTATTAATAAAATTCGAATAATGAGTCAGTCTTTCGACCACGATTCCTGTTTCAGAGACTAATGATGCAGCTAAGTTGTTGTAGGCGCCGCAGTCATTAGAATCCTATAATAGCCTTCGGAATGCAGTAAATCCTTAACTACCTAGGCTTAAGGTTTATCTTGGGTAATTAAACGGAGTAATTGTCTCCGAAGATCTAAGTGCCAGTATTCCTTCAAATTGATCATTTGCTGATGGCCACCATAATTACCCCATAAGAAAAAAGGGGGACTCGTTTGTGTACCGCGGCAGCGTCCGGCATTGTTTAGACGAATTCGTGCACGTGCGTGGGCGTGTCGCGTGAATAACAGCGTGCGACCATGGAATTTCGAGAGACCGTAAGAAAAGGTGTCACGTTCGCGAATCATGTGAGAAGCGAACGAAAGCGGGCAAACGTCGAAGCGTTCAAGGAAGAACAGTTTTCAATCGCATTGCAATGGGAATTTCTATGTTTCTGTTACAGTTAAAATAACGAATTTATATTAAGGAACAATTAACCAGTTAAGTGCGTTTGACGTGTATACACGTCGAACCAAATTTCTATTGTGGTGCGGTTGACGTGTATACTCGTCGTACTTGCATTTGCTTAATTTTAAATCCGCACTGTGTGGGAGATTTTTAAAACTAAATTCCACAGTTAAGAGGTTAAGTAAGCTTTATATTTCGAGTTGATTTCTTAAATAATTTGAAATTTCAAAAAGGAATGTTTAGAAAAATAGTTGACCGTAATGTATCAAATTACAAAACTATATATAATCATACGCTCAAACAATTATGAAATAATAAAATGAAATATGGAAGTAAACGACATGGGAGCTTTTATATTTACGAATGCAGAGAAGGACATTTGTTTATTTACCTGGCTTATGCGTGATAAATTCAAAAAACGACGAAACTGACTTTGTAAGTAAAACTATCCTATAAGCTATAAATTATTGCAATGTTAATCATTTATATAGTGGAATTATTGAATCATGGTTGACTAATAATGCAACATACATACGTTTTTTTATATTAATTTACCTTTTTAGATTTATCTTTTGAAATAATGACCTTATATCATAATTTCACGAAATAAGTATAAAAATATACTGTATAAATATACATTCGCTTCTTCAATACCGTGTTTTTCGAAAACTAGTCGTTGACACCCTCGGAAGGAATAAGCGTGGATTAATCTTCGGTAGTTCTATTATTAAAGAATTATGAAGTAATAAAAGAAAACGTGGAAGTAAAAGACATTGGCGCAGTGTAACCGCATTTAATTTCTATATTGTAGCGTTTCATAGGACAATGAAACTCACTGTAAAATCAGTAGTTTAGGATACACATATACATAAGTATTTACAATCTTACTGTAACTATTAAAATTTTTCTTTGGTATCATCGTTCCTCGCATTCGCATAGCAATAAATGCATCTCACGATACAGATCATTGTTCGGTGATCTTAAATCGGGGGCCGTGCGCGATATAAATAAACAGTTGGAGACAGGCTAAAAATAAAGAGTCACACATAAAATGACAATTGCTGTTGCGGCAGTGTGTGTGTGTGTATGTGTGTCATTTCAGGCGAAAGTGTGGGCGATGTGATTAATGCCGCCGAATACAATCGGTGTCAAAAATATTTCTACAACAATCAGTTTTAACTAAAACGATACTGCTATATTTATTAAGAAATACGCGTAAAACAATAAAGTTGTACAAGTTCTCTGTTGGCTCCAATACAAATATCAGATAAACAAACTAACAATACGTATTAGATATTTGTTTTAGAGCCACTTGAAAACATGTACAATTGTTTCGTTATACAGGTATTAAACATAAACATCGCAGTTCTGCGTGTTAGTTAAAATTTATCGCAGTAGGAATACTTTTTGCAACGACTGTACATCGTAAAATCTTATCGGTAAAGAAATAAAATTCGCCTTGCACGATGACCGTTTCTTGTTTGCTCTCTTTGGAAATGGAATGAATGTTAAAGACGAAATGATGAGCTTAAACTAACGCAGACTGAAGGTAAATGTGAGCTGACCGTTGCATTTACTTGCATTCTGAGAATACTGCTTCGAATTTTGTCCCAAAACCCCAGTATTTTGTCTATCGTCTACTTTACTGCCAAATTCCAACTTCGTAACTACGATTATTGTTATTAAACTTCTGTCCCAACTGGAGGAATAATTACGCACTTTTTGATCATGTTTCGAGTTTTTAGAAGATGGTATCCAACATACAGCAACAATGAGTAACAAAAAATTCCTGATTTTTGCTCCAGTTGTACACTTTGAGGCTGACTTGACTATGAAGTATTCTCGCATTTCGTACGTCCATTAATTATAACAGTCGTATATCAAGAAATCCATACGAAACAATCCTAACCTCAAACTTCCCGCGTAAAATCTTTTCACCAAATGTAGAGGTGGTTTTATTATACTGAGGTGTTTCTTTTGTTTGCGTTCCACCGTGTTAGAAGTATAAAATGATGAACAAAGGTGATTATCCAGTAAATGTGCACACACACTTGCAAGCTGTGACATATAATACGTAACAAATTAAGAATATTGTAACATTATTGTAACTAAATTTAAATATATGTGATGCAGCAAATAGACAATGAAGTTGCTTTATTTTTTACCGAATCGTTGTGAGAAATTTGAATCAAATGTTGGCTGGTGAAACTTGTTATATATTACGTGTTACAAAACGCAAATGTGTGCACACTCTAACCACGCATTCGATCGACAAATGGCAGTTAACAAATTGAAGGAAGCTGAAGTCCTAGTTAAGTGTTCCTGTAAGGATGAATTTGGTATTTGGCACGGCCCGGCTCAACATAACCTACACCCTCGATTCCCGCGCAGTTCTCGGTGTATCATGTCGTTGTATCAAGGAATCTCTTTGCTTCTATTGAACCATAACTGTGAGAATATCGGCCGCTGTAAGAGGCCCTCGCCCAAGCGCCAGCTCTGTTCGTGTAGCTGTTGCACGCCATCAGGGAATTCATGGCGCTGGGCCTGTCGATCGGAACACCCTGGCCCCGACCGCTGTGACGTATGCTCCCGTTTCGCGACTGCCCACTGTCCGTTAGTGGCATTCTTAAGTCCTCCGTCGGACCAATCTCCGTGTACGGCTTCGGGCCCCGCCAGCAATTGCTCACGAATACTGCTGCTACGATTCCCTGTTTCAAACAGATTTGTCAGTTTAGAAATAGTTGTTTTAATATTCATATAGGTTATTTAAATAGCTGTCAAGTGTGTGTTTAATAGAAAACAATGGAATTTGTATGCAAATTGAGCGGAGAATATAGCAGGTGGAATCTTGCTGAATTTTAAATTGTAAAATGTGAAATCGAAAAAATTTTCACATTTTTTCCGAAAATTAATTATTTAATGGAGCCGCGATAATTTTCGTTGAAAGTACTTATTAAATACTATTTTCACTCATCTCCAAACATCAACTATAAAGAATTGGAGTTAACGAAATTTTTCACCAATTTCTAATTTTATGAAATAAAATAGATTTGTCACACTGACTAATTCTGATTTAATATTGTTATTGTTTACTTCCGGTAATTTATAAAAAGCCCTCCAACTATTGTAAAGGTATGGATACTAACCACTATAATGTGAAGCAACACTATGAACATAGAAGCATTCCTAAACCCTATGTTATCGAGAAGAATTCCTGCTACGCTCGGTCCTATAAAAGCACCCAGTGCGAAGGTGCTCGTCCAAAGGCCGCTGATAATCCCATACGTCTCGAGATTGTTTGGAAATCCGTACTCTCTGTGACAAATATATAACATATTATCTTTAGTGGTACATTGCACTTTTAAAATATGCTAAGTCATACAAATTTCCTAGGAAATTTTGACCTCTTGGTTTTGACAGCTTTATTTTGCAATGAGGAATTGAATAATAAATTACGTTTTACAAGTGAAGTCTGTTTTTGCTTTTATAAAGTAAACATCAAACTCTCAAAATTATTAAAATTATAATTTCATATGGATCGAATAATACATTCTTGAAATTATTGATTGTAAAGCTGTGTTTTTCATGGAAGAAATTTTTAATTTTTGCAACGCTATTAGTGGCAAAAGTTATTGTAACTTATTTACATATCAATGCTAGTTTAGAGAAAAAGTATATAAAATTTAGCAACAGTCAGCAACAAAAAGTTACTTATTGTTGGATACATTCTCTTAATATAATTAGGAGAGTAATTACTTACACAGAAGTTCTCAAAGCATCTGTAAAACTGGCAACTAACTGTGCGGCCATTCCCAAACCATGAACAACAAGACCGCAAATAGTTAGCCAGATCATGGTCGGGACTGGAATGAAAGGTGCAGGTCCTACCAAGCAAAATCCGACGACTACTAAAAGACATCCACAAACTGTAGCCACCTGTATGAACAAGAAATATTCATTGTAAATAGTTTTACAAATCTAATAAAATTATTGATTATTAACGTTATTAGTTCTCGTACTACAATCGCTTGAACATTTTCATCCGTAAGAATTTCTTATTCATACATATTTTAAAGATTTGGTATGCAATTTATTGTTATTATTGCTTTGAAATAATGCAGTGACTCCTTTTTTTACTAATATAAAGAACAACATATAATATCATTACGACGACCTCAAAAAGAACTGAAGGAATTTCAATGCGATTTTTCCTCTTGTTTGATACAATCAAGTTATAAAATATTGCAATATTTGTCACTTAGGAAGTTCCAAAGATAATCGCAAAGTTTAAAAAGGAATGAAGCATCGAGTTGTACAGGGTGAGTCACTTGCCTTTGAATCACCACCCAAAATTTGAATATTTTCGATGCCCAAAAATATGGGAAAAAAATGTTGAGCTGGGGCTCTGAAATTTGTATCACATCTTCCTTGATACAAGGGGAGACTCCCCGCCAAATGTCAGCCCCGGAAAATGTCGGGAAGTTAAAAAAATATGGGAAAAACCAGCGAAAATTCCGAAAAAATCGAACTTTAAAGACAGTTTTTTTAATGTTTTCGATAGAAATCCGGACTTTTTTCGTCGGATTTCTTGTTTTCTATCCGTTTTCACTCATAAACAATCGATTCCTGAAGAAAAACCCCGAGTTCGGGGACTTTCGAAAAATCGTGAAAAAATCTGAAGGGGTGCCCTTAAGAAAAATTTTCCGAAAAAAAAATTTTGAGCTAGGGCCCTGGAATTTTTATGGCATCTTTCTCGAAGTAAAAAAACATTATCCACCAAATTTCAGCCCCGGGAAAGGTCGGGAAGTTGACCAAAAAAAATAAAAACCGTTAAAAATGAGCAAAAAAGGACTTTTCTCGACGGTTTTTCGACCCGTTTTAGTTGGAAATCCGGACCTTTTTTCGCGGATTCTTTGTTCTCTATCCACCCTGATACGAAAACAATCAAAATATCGCGGGTTCGGCCGATTTTGAGAAACTTGAAAAAATTGACCATTTTCGAGGGTCGAAAATAGGTGGAAACCTAAACTTTGAGCTAGGGCTCTGAAATTTATATCACTTCTTTCTTGATGCAAGTGGAGACTCCCCACCAAATTTCAGTCCCGGGGAAGGTCGAGAAGTCCACCAAAAAAAATAAGGGCTAGGAGAGTTCTGATTCAAAGGCAAGTGAATCACCCTGTACATCTTTAGAACATATTTGCTACACAAACAGTTACAACAACCTACTAGTAATTATGCCATTCTTCTGTTTGTATAATTGTTTGTATAATTATTGCGGTTGGACAAAAATGACCTTACATTTATTGAGTGAGGATTCAAATAATTCTGACCTTTGGATGCCAATATTTATCACAAAGCCATCCCCATGCAGGGGCTGTAATGGCGTAGGTTCCGCCATTTATGACAAACATGAGTCCTAAGACAACGGGACTCAACTCGAACTGCCTGAGATGTGGCTCCAATGTTGCTTGTAAGAATCCTATGCTCATACTAGTGACAATTATAGACCAAGTCGCTACAATTACACCAGGAATCCTTAGAACCCTTGTCACACCTGAAATAAATAGAAGATATGTAACAAATGCAAAATGGATACACGCCTATACAAATACAATAAATTCAAAACTGGTATTTGGTTATCAATTAATCCCCTGTAAATCATGAGCAATTAAAGTAGGGGATTTTAAAGCTCCAAAGAAATGCGAGGAACTACTCAAGCAATTTGAATAATTCTTTCAGCATTGGAAAGTATAAACGGATGTAGGTTATATTCGATTAAGCTTATTTTTTAGAGAATACGGTTTTTTACGCTGGAAAAACTTGATATCATATAAAAAATTACTCAATAAACTGTAATACGGTTTTCTTTTGTATGTGCTCTATTTTTTTCTATAAATCTTTAATAACCGAACTACATGTGGCTAAAGAGTTCTAGTGACAAACATAGTTGCAACACCTTATTATTCTATAAATTAAATTATTGGTTCACGAATGTTTTCTCACCTCCTGTGCTATGTGGATCAGCTTCCCCATCATTATGCTTTGGCAAGACGAATGCAGTCGAAACTGCCGCCAAAAAGAGAGCAGATCCGAGAACTGCGAATGGAGTCGGATATCCACCTACCTGAAAATCACGATTTTTATTTTTCATTTGTGTTTTTAATAAAAATAAAAATACAATAATATATTTGCATAGCATAGTTGAATCGGATTTTAAAACCGGTCATTTAAGCAGACGTGGTACTTTGGTGTTCAATGGGTCAGACGCTTTTAAGTTCTCTTTAGTGCTAACTATGCAAATACATTAGACAAGTGTTAAGAAAGGGAAAAATCTAATAGCTGAAGTGATCAGTGAAATGACCCATGCAATTGTCTTACCTGGTAAAGAGCACCACCGACTGTGGGCCCAACAATAAGGCCCAAGCCGAAAAAGGTTTCGAGGCTGGCGAAGGTCGTCGCAACATTATCCGGAAACTCTTTTGCTATAATGGCAAAGCTTGCCGTAAGGAAGGCAGCGTTTCCAAGGGCTTCGACGATCCTAATCACGAACGAGAGGATTATGAACGGATAATGGCCGTTGACCTTGTCCAGCATACCGAAGAAGATAGCGCAAGTTCCTGTCGTCAAGATACCGCCATTGAATAACAACTTTGGCCCGATACGATTTAACTGCGAGGAGAAAGTAGATGCATCTGATTAATTGTGAGCAAAGGTCATCGGTGAGAAAAGTATTGGTGCACTGATTAATTTTTACTAAAGCGCAGTATACTGCTATGTTTATTAGCGGATTCGCCGCCACTGACGTAATCCTGCGTCATTTTTTAATCTAGAGATTGTTTCCGCTGACGTATTTTTACGTCATTTTGTATTTATTGAGGAAACGAACGGTTCATTTCCATATTTTTCAATTTTCAATGCTTTCCACTGCGAGTCTCAACTTTGAGGAAACACACTGATGCAATTCCTCTTTGACGGTCGATCATGCAAGTTGACTATTGTGAAACTTTCTCTGATAAAAATGTAAATAAAGATACCACACTTTTGCTTATGTTTCATACAGAGAAGTAGAAGTTTCCAATTTTCGAATTGCGTCTGTTTTTCACAAAAGTAGAGAAATTTGAATGCGTTTTGAAAACTTATGTGCACTTACATGCTTCCCGTATATCGGACTGATAATGAAGACGACCAATTCGAAGATGCCGAACACAAGTCCATACTCCGAGGGTGAGCATCCCTTCTTTTCAGCCTGCAATAAATAATACATCGTTTATTCAAAGAAAATAATTCTTGGAAATCATTGTCCTAAGTTTACGGATAACTATACAAACTTAGAAGTATCAAATCATTCTAAATTCCTTCTTAACGATAAGAAACAAAGTGCGAACATGCTAGAATTTTGGGAAACAACTAAAGTGATTCAAGTTGTATAATATAATCACAATTAATATGTGTAAATCCATTGTTCGATGTGACAAGAATGACCCATTAAAAAATAAAAACAAAATTCTTGCAGGGCATTGTTCGAAATTATCAGATACCCTTAAAGAATTAAAAGTACTACACAAATTTCAATCTCTTCTTAAATATAAGAAACAATGCGTGATTGTACGGGAATTTCTAAAAATAACATTAAAACAATACAATTAATAAAAAATAAGTAAAGTAGTACAATTTATTCAATGTAAAAAGTATTCGTATGGGGGTTCATTTTAATTACAATTTAATAATTCTATCTTTAGTAAACAATACCCGCAAGACAGAAATTTGTACACATTCTCCGATGTTTTTACAACAAATATAAGATAACGAAAATTACAATAAATACACTAGTCAAATTTGATTCAATATTTGTTTTTAAGGCATTGGAGAACATTTACAGCTTTTTCATTATGTAGACATTATTTAATAAACATCACAGTGCTAGATATTACTAAAAATTGATTTCTTTACGAATACTTACACCGCGTTTATATGAATTGTGATTATATTAGATAAACTGTATAATTTAATTACTTTGAGAAATGCGACCATTTTCCAATATGTAAATTCATATTTGTATGGTATTTTTAATTTGTTGCGCGTATCTATTAATTTGGAAGAATGATTTCAGAGAATTTTGTTATCATTTCTTACTTTGTCTGGGATTTCTGTGATCAAAGGTGATCGCTAATAGGTTAACGGGGGGTTGTAAGGAAAAGTCATAAAATGGAAATAAAATTCTTTCACAGACACAGACATAGATGAGCAAGGAACATTAAGGTGACTTAGTTGCTCCAGAATTCAGAGTATCTTTCCGAATTGCAATTAACGCGCTACGTGATAAACGCAATGATAAACTCTGAGAACTCGGCGCGTCGAAACTTGTGAAGCAGTTTATCGCTGCCGCCGTCTGCTTGTCGATAGAAAGCAGCATCTCCGATTTTGGCGCCGAAAGATTTCTTCGCCATTTTCGGATGCTTGCACTGAATGTGTTGTGGCGTCTGAGTTCGCATCGGTGTGTGTGCGTGCGTGCCTGCGTGGTAATCGCGTGAAATGGTGCCGAAAAGTACTGCGGCATCTTGTATACAATAATTTAATGATTAAGTAACCGCGGCTCCGGACTTTTACATCATCGCTGCGCGATCCCGTTCATTAGTCGGGCTAGATAAGATAAAAGCGCAAAAATTTGTCGCTGCACGCATAGAAATCAAAGTTCGACGATTACTCAAATTCATTAACGAGCGTTTTGCGGAATTGTAACAGCTTTCGCGGAATGAGCTGTATTCTGATTTGTAGGTTAACAGCACGAAATTCTTAGAAAGTAATTATTATCGTTGTGACTGTTAATAATCACAGCGAGATTAATCAAATTCATTAACAATTAAACAAGAAATTTTGCGAATTGCAACAACTTTTGCAGAAGAAATCGTCCTTTAATTATTGTTAAAGAAAAACATATAATAGAAAGTCGAAAATCGAATCTAATAAACTGTAACAGTCGACTGCGGGAGAAATGATTAGCGAAGAAAGTTTTACGAGCAGAAATACCCGAACTATTTCCCAATCTTTCACTATCTAGAGAGAAACAGCTCTAATCTGGTTAGAGCCGAAGTGAAGTGGGTGCGCTAAATCAATTCCCTAGGATTCATGGGGAACTTTTCCCAAGCAAAACTCCCCATATTTCTAATAGTCTTCCATAATGAATGGCGCCAACTTTATAATCGCATTTGCAGAATTCCGAAATATATTGGACTGCCTAATTATATTGCGACTTATAAGTTCGAGCGCAATCTTGCTTCCTGTCAGGGATAGACAAATTATGATATATTGCGGCAAGACCATAATCAAAACGGCGTTTCTTGCGTGGCGATAACAGCTATCAAGGTTAATCCGCGACGCGTGCGCCACTACACTTGTTTTCTTAATCGTCGAAACTATCTCTCCTCAATCTCGGCTTTATTATTCGAAGCGCCGCCGCCGCCGCCGCCGTCTTCTTTGCACTTTTTTTCTTCGACTACGCGCGCGCGCGCACGCACGCCTCTTGCATAAGTTCTGCGATCTATTTTCAAGCATGGCATTTCGCGCGATTTAAGATGCAGCGTTTCGATGCCAGCGCGACGATTACACTTTTCATTATTTTCGTACACATTACGTTTTCAATTATCTGCCAGCGTTAATGATTGCGCGCTATATTAAACCTTCCGCTGCGTAATTAATTTCCCCGACTGCTCTTGGAAAAAGTTAGATCTAGTGACGGAGAAAAACATTGTTTAATCTGTAACCTTTTCTCCGGTGTTCCGGTTGGCAGCATACAATCGGTGCAAAAAGTATTTGTACAATAATCAATTTTAATTAAAATGTAGTACTTTTGCGTTTATTGAACAATACTCGTAAAATACAAAAGTTGTAAATGTCCCCAAGTGAATCCAAAACAAGTATTAGGTAAAAAAATTATATCAATTTTATCCGATGTTTCTTTTGAAGATTATAAACATTATTGTAATACTTGTTAGTTAACATTGATTGCTGTAGCAATGCATATTGGGAAATAATTGAACCATGGATTGTTCATGCCAAACCTAATCGAATACAATGCAGAAATTTTGCAAAATTTTGTCCCAACTATTAATTATAATAATTTGAAAATTCGAGATGCACAGAACATGCATTTGCATAGCTCTCAAAAAAATTGCGAAGTACTTGCATAGAAAGCAATTATAGTATTTTAGCATAAAAATAACAAAAGAATATTTGAAATAACTGTCGAAACTATCTTTCAAACAGAATATTCCTCTATTATTTTTAAGAAAAGTGTTTTTATCTGAAGTGCATAAAATGCTATTATGCATAGTTACTGTTTCAATCACAAAAATAATGTAGATCTTTCAACTGGATGTTTATCAATATTGCATTAGTTTATTATTTATTCGTGGTTAAAAACTCGATAATAGACGAAGGTCAGAAAGTTTCAATTTACATTCGGTCATCAGTCATGCTAATCAAACAGAGCACAACATTTCCACTATATCGATAATGCCAAAAACCCTCTATTCTTGAATCATCCGGCGATTTGAAAAACAGTGTACGTCAATGACGTAGTTAGAAGGCGAGGGAAAACTAAAAGGAAGATTACAGCGAGAAAGCAGCGTGACTCAACATGAAATTAGGTGGCGTCCCAAACCTCGTGGCTTCATTGCCTTGGCTGTTGGTATCTCGTTTGATAGCGGCGCGAGAGACAAACATTTTATTGAACATTAGCCAAACTAATAACTCAGTTCTTTCCTGCGCTCGCTCAATGAGTTACGTCGATAAAAGGAATCGAGCTCTTGACACTGCGAAACGTAATTTTTAGCGTTTATCAGAAACTCCAAGACGTTAAGTTCATTAATGAAATGCCAATGCCAGATTGACAGTGCATTCACACGCCTTTGCTGATATTTTTCTTCAAGCACGACGGTGGAACAATAATATATTATTAAACGCTTTGACATTTGAATGACTTAACGATTAATTAAACAAATTGTAGATTAGAATAGAATGTAGAAAATAAAAAGAACGAAATATGTTAATAGTTAAATAATGAATATTCTTCGCATTCATTTATTCCTACATTTTAGACTTTTATTGTTTATTCTGCAGTCAATGATCTTTTGTTAAAGTAAAACTTAAGACTAAATTCCACTGAATTATTCACCTTTCTCGCATAACATTAAGCGATGCAATAGTGAATGTAATGGTAATCACTCAAATACTTAGAAACTATTAATTAATCAATATTATCAAAGCCAAGTTTCTATATATAGACACATGACCGAGACCCAACTGTACACACTAGCGAGGCAGAGAGATTGAAAAGGAACGAAGCGGATCGAAGAGAAATTAGTCGGCGCACCACAATCGATCAGAACGGCTACGAGTAGTAAACAGCAGTCAGTCTTCACAGCTGCTGATAAACTTTTCGAAAATATTCCTTCCGAAGATGTATTTATTTGTGAGGCAATAGTTGCTCCAAATGCATATTGATAATCAGTAAAGTAATATAAATATTGCATAACCTGCAACGAGTTTGTATGTTATCAGTGAAGAATTGTAAAGTGCTCAACTTGTTGATTGAATTATTTTGAAAGGTTTTAAAACAAGTGTAATTTAAACATACGGCATTTCTGTAATGAGTGTAATTATTGTAATATTGTGAAAATTGTAACAATGTCATCGCCAGTTTTATTCTAATCATCGAAAGCCGCATGTAATTTAAACAATCGTTAATTTTGTAATAAATTTAATTACTATCACAGTGTAAAATTGTTATAAATGTGAGAAAGCCTGCAACTTCAAAGTTATTATGCGAAGCTTCTTAAAGTGAATCCTTAGCTAGCTTTAACCGCACTAGTTATTTTCTCTGTCTAATCAATTAAATCGATACGACAGAATTGTTTGCCAGCCGCGCGATAGTGATTGTCGGACTTACTACGTGTTCATTAAACTGGAATTGTAAGCTTATTAGAGTGAATTGGCTGCTTTTCCATTACTAGATGTTATTAAATATAGTTATTATTTAATAAATATACCTAAAAATTTAGTTTATATTTAAAAAGAAGTATGTAATTTTTCGATTAAAAATGATCGAAGTTGACGCTTCGAATTGTTAATAACATCACAGGAATTCAATCATTAGAATTTCGATTCCAGGCCAATAACCCGGCGAGCAGTTTCTGCTTTCATGACGAACCACTGGTTTGGAAACTTACGAAACATCGCAAAAAAAATTTGGCACACAAGCATGAACCGACCGTAATAATATGGTAGTTATTAATCGCATATACAAGTAATTACTAACACATAGTTAGTAATTAGTAATTATCTAATCTAATCAGACATATATAAAAAGCAATTACCAATAATTAATCATATATTCATATACATATAAAGACGCAAAGTGTTTGCTTGGCCACGAAAGCTAATCTTCCAAGCTACTGAAGAACTTTCCGGAACATTCTCACTGTTTAAGCATTCGCTTCTTCCCGAATACAAAAAATCGTTCCTCATTATAGTACAATGAAGGGAGAACTGACACATCACACAAACCCAACCGAATTTACGTGTTATCGATGAAATTATTATTTCAGGCATGAAATCCTAACCTATATCTCCCTATATCTGTATGTATATGTTTGTATGTGTGGAGCGATGTGTAATCGAGTTAGACGTCATTGGAAGGTTCTCGCAAGGAAGTTAGTTGCAACAATCTGTTACACTCCAAACTGAATTATTGTTAACTAAATTGGGTGGTTCTGAGCTAATTTTAGAAATTATCCAATTGATTTCGATAATTCTTTCACCATTCGAATTTAGGTTGTATTTTATTATTACGTACAGGATATTTGATATAATGTCAAAAACCACCGAATGGATTTTAGAATATATATAAAATATTCCAGAATTTATAGTTTAAATTCGAAATATCATAAAGTCAAAAACAGAACTGAATTTAATGCAATTTCTTTTCTAATATAGAGTTATGATTTAATCAAACTCTGGACTATGAAATATTGCAGTATTTATCACTTATACAGGGTGTTTCAAAAATATTTTGCAAAGTTTCGAAAGGGGAGGAACGTCCAATTATATCATCAGACGATTTTTGAAAGAAAGATAATTGCAATAATTCACTATTTTTTAAATTAAGTTACTATTAACCTGTGCATGCAATGTCAGCCAGGTGCAACCAGATAGAAGAAACACTTTTTTCATTTTACTGACGGAAAACTATCATTCATTGAATTTCGTAATTTTCAACACAATATCATGCTTCTGAATCATTTACGAAGCACAATATTCTGCAATTAGTAAAATCAAGATAACAGTCACAAATTTTACTGATCGAATCAATTCTGAAAAGAAGCGTTTAACCCTTTCGTTATTATTGACACCTACAGGCGCTCTAAAAATATATAGAAATTATATTAGTTACAGTTAAAATCCCTTCCAATAAAACTAGCGTTCTAAAGTTCATTTTGTCTTAGGCAAAGGGTTAATTACGACCTTCATATAATAACTGCCATGACATATAACAAAACAATAAAGAGAACTTTGTTCTTCAAGAAAACATAGTTTTCCCTAATGAAGAAAGTCCTTTTTCGAAGTAATTCATTCACATCAAGATAACGTCAAAGGGTTAACTATAACTTTTCGATAGTATTTCTACAACTATACGTATAACAATACACAAAGATACTCACTTCCTGAGGATAAAAGGGAGCCTGGAGAGACACGCAGACCGCATTGGCGAAATCGGCGATGCTCATTACGATGAGGGTGAGCCATTGCCTTTTGGTGAACTGTCCCAACATGATGGCTAATCACTAACGTCTCGACGCTTTCCTTAAGCGAGTGCTCTTCTTCGATCGCTCGAAATCTCTGTGTTTGCGTCGCAGACTAGCTAAACTTGTTTGCGGTCTACGACATTAGGAGCAACAGCTGCGGACTCGACCGCCGGATGAGCGAGGTTGGCTGGTGGTTGTCAGCGGGCTGTCAGTGATGCCTGATGACGATGACACACCGAACGGCAATCGAGCCCTCCTGTCCTCTGCGTGGTGGTCCTCGAAGCAGACTGGCTACTCCGGAGCAGCAAGGATCCAGTTCGGCGTGAACACCCTCGGGGAGGAGAGGCCGCCGAGAGGAACAGAGCTCCGAACGCCGACACAGAGGGAGAACGGAGGTCGGAGGTCGAACGATACGCGTCCTACCATGCTTCTAAGTCATTATCGGAGAACGCCGAGCGATTTCGTGACGGGAACGTTCTTCCACATCAACCATTTTCGCTTCTTTCGTATCACCGCCTCTCCAAACTTGGACACTTCCATCTTCGAATTTGGTTGATCCAAGTTTCTTTCAAGTTCGTTGTGCCAGTTTTGGGAGGATTGTTTTCTGGAGGATCTTCTTATCGTTTGTTGTTGGTTTGAGAGATTTTTCACTGGTATTTCAGAAGAGTGTTGCTGATCGAGATAGAGTTGGCGCCTCGAAGGCTCTGCTGCAATGGAATTGTAATGAAATGATGTTTCTTTAGGTTGTTGTCGTCGGGTTTAGTTATTGTCGATTCGATGTGGGTTGCGATTGAGGACCACACGCGTCGGACTATCGGTCGCCGACCATTTTCTTCATTGGACTGTTCACTGTGGACTTTTATGCAGTATCGCGGATGCTTGATTAAAAAGACAAATCGATGCTAGAATTAGACGCCATGGTGAGCAATTTAATGGACAAAAAGATCCATTTTTAATGTTAAAGCTACTATTTTTAACAATTAAAGAAAGAAAAAGATCTGTCACTAAAAGCCTGTCATATTTAATATATCTTACATGTGTTAATAATTCTTATTCATTATGTGATTAATAAAAATCGATATTGAATTTGAATGTAGCTTCTCCTTTTGAAAGCAATATTTCAACTTACGATGCAATTAAGCTTTGTATGCGAGCAATATTGGAAAGTTAAAGGACAGATTCTTGATGGTTTGCTGTAATCGGTACACTTCCGACAAAAGTACAATTTTGTTATGCACTCACAGTTAGGAGGAATACGTGTGTACGTATCTGTTTCGTTTGCACAGTCCACCTTTTATAAACAGGGGAGCTTTTCGCTTACGAGTGCGAGAGATGTGTCTGGAAACTTCCGTGCGATCGGAAAATAAAACTCGCCGCAACTGACTTCCGATTCGCATCCCACCGTCAATCCACTATGCAGCAGAAAATAATGATGCAATGAAATGTCATATTTGCATTAGACGCCAGTGGATTCTTTTAGTGTCACTTTCAGTTTCCGCTTAGCTTTCTTATTCGTCATTTTCTAACTCGCAATCACAACCTCGTCAATTTTGAATGGTGTATTTTCCAGATTAATGCTACAATATTTCTTTCGACAATGCGACATTCTTTACATTAAGTATTGTTTAATCCTGGCGCATAAAAAGTACTAATTACAATTTTGGTATTACAAATGTCAGTGTCGACTGAAATTGTCGACTTACGTAATACGAGTCCACGTATCGCACTGTTGCCAAAATTGTGTTGTACTGTCATGAATATTATACAATCATTACGACAAATATACAAGCAGACTTAATTATATAAATCGTTCGAAATGTTTTTCGTTTCGGATGTTTTTATATAAATCGTTGCTTATGTAAATAGTGATTTTTCGAATTCACATCGCATGATTAATCACGCCGGAGATGATGGAGATGGTTGCTTGCACCCTCGAAGATTAGTGGTACAGGAAAGATGATACAATGGTGATAAGTCAGCGTTTAGTTTTATGGCCCTTTCACTCGTGAGTTGCGTGATGATCCGATAAGAGGGTGAACCCTTAAACACTCTGTCGCTTATCGCTCCTCACTTTTACGACTCTTCCCAAGCTTATCGGGGATGTAACATTGAAATTACAATCTATGCGTGGCCCCGCAGTTGCTTACTAATCAATTTCCAAAAGTCGTTCTTCATTATGGAATATAATGTAATCTTTGTAGAGCGAGTGTTATTTTGGAAACGAGGGAAATATCAGTTCTATAAGGTAATAATAATTTACCGGAAGGTAAATACTAGTAAATACAAGGTAATACTAGTTTACAGCTCGAGCAATTGTCTATTAATCAATTTTAAAAGCTGCCCTTTGTTGTAGAATACAATGTAATCTTTGTAAAACGTGTGTTGTTTTGAAAACGAGGGAAATATCAATTCTATAAGGTAATAATAATTTACCGGAAGGTAAATACTAGTAAATACAAGGTAAAATTAGTTTACAGCTCCAGCATTTGTTCACTAATCAAGTTACAAAATACAATGTAATCTTTGCAGTGCGAATGTTATTTTGAAAAGTAGGGAAATATGAATTCTCTACAGTATTAATAATTCACCGGACGGTAAATATTAGTAAATACAAGGCAATACTAGTTTACAGCTCGAGCATTTGTCCACTAATCAATTTTAAAAAGCTACCCTTTGTTATAGAATACAATATAATCCTTGTAGAATGAGTGTTATTTCGAAAAGTAGGGAAATATCAATTCTACAAGGTAATATTACTTCACAGCTCCTGGATTTGCCCACTAACCAATTTGAAAAAGAATATGGTAGAACAAAATCTAATCTTTGCAAAGCGAGCGTGAGTTCAACAAGCACAAAGCAGAATTAGAAAAAGACATACTAATAATTTACAGTTCCTACATTTGCACACTAATTAATGTCGAAAAACTGCTCTTTGCTATAAAATGTAGAGCGAGTGTTATTTCGAGAGTTCAAAGCAGCTGGCGCATAGAAATATCAATTCTAATAAGTAACACTAATTTACAGCCCATGCATTTTACCAACACACTTCTAAAACCTACGAAATGTTTTTCCAAAGCGGTTGGGAAATACTTGCAATTTTCCCCACCGTGTGAAATTATATACAATGCGGAAAGTTGTTGCCTTTTTTGCAAGCTTTAACGCATAACATGCAACAGACTTTCAGTTATCATCGCTCGTTTAAAATCGTTTTCAACGAGTCGATGATGAAAGGCTTTTATGATCGTACAAAATAGCTTGTTCCATTTAAAAGTTCCATTTAAATCTGGCAAAGAAATTCTCAAGCTCGAACGAAAAAATTGGTGCAAGTACAATTTCACCATCTAAACAAAACTTGAGTGTCAATAATATAAGAATTACATACTGCTTGACTGATCTTTGCCTTTTTTTCTTAACAACCAGAGTTCATTCTGACAAAGTTTTATACAATTTTGTTCAAGGGATGAAACCTTACTTCAACAAATGTTTTCGCCCCAAACAATGACCATTGCTTGCCACATGCTTTCCTTGTTAGTTGCCTTAATGTAACAGCTACGTTAATTAGTTACGTGTTACGCGTTACAACTCGCAAGTAAGTCAACATTTTGTTTAACAATATCAGTCGGAATGCCTGTTATGAAACTACAAACTACAAGAATCCACTAAAACCGACGGGGATGCTGCTCATGCTAAAAGCGAGATCACAGCACAGTTTGTGAAGAAAGATCGGTTTTACTTCGTGATGTGTCATGATTTGTCTGATGATCGCAGAAATTGTGAAGAGTCTACGTGTCGAGAAGCCAAACTTTGAGTGGAATTCTCAAAAGAGCACTGTTAAGAATGTTTTTGAAGTGTTTGGCGATACTGGCACTGGCAGCTGGTCTCATTTCCTCGATGATTTCTTTGGCATTCTGGTTGAGAAATTGGTTCATCGCTTGGCCAATGACGTTGCCGCCGTTCAGATGATCGACAATGCGGAATCGAGCGCGAGCCAGACTGAAGTCTACTAGCATTCGAGCGATTCTTAAATATCGAACTCCGTCTCTCACTTCTTCTACTCCTTGCACACGTGCCACCGCTGACACGTCACCTGAAAATATAAAACAGTTCATGACTCGTGACATTGTTTATTGGTATCATTGTCAGCCATTACTAGATTTTTTCTTGATTGTAGGGATCAAATCTTGGTCATTTAGTTACATTAACACTATGCCGTCCGGCGACACCACAGTGGTGACCTTCGCAAAGTATTGCCTGGCGGCCGGCGACACCACAGTGGTGACTTTCGCCGGTGATCGAAATTTATTATCTCCCAATAACTTCGAAAACAGTCGGCAACAAGCGAAGTAACAGAGTTTTGGTGCCGGCGCCAAGTGAAGAAATTTTAACAAACCGTGCGGCCGCCAAAGTGTTAATTAAACTAATTTACTGAGAAATAAAATTGAAAACGAACTGCGCTATTGAAAAACTACTCGACTGTCAATACCGAAATCTACATTTCTTGCCAATCACCTAGCATTTATTTGTTCCTTTATGTTCGATATTTAAGTTCAAAAATTTATTTTTCCCTAATGAAGAGTTTTCTCGCGAATTTAATTCTGAAAAACTATCGGTACGAATATTTCTTTCATCCATATAAAATCAAAACGGAGCGTAAAATTGAAAATTTACCAAAAAGTGCCCAAAAGTCGCCATGGCTTTGAATAGGAAAGAGAAGAACGTTTCCGGCGACTTCGTAGGAGCCTTGAAGTTCAATCTTCGGAATCTGCAGGTGAAGATCAACTCTGTAGCTGGGCAAATCAACTCGGGCTTTGTTGATCGAATAATTCCCTGCTCCGAGAACTGTGATGTTCGTGAATTGTGCACGAACACGAACCGCACCTTGGCCGTTTTCCATTCCGAGTTCCGGAATGATGAGGGGTTCGATGGAAGGTAATTCCAACTCGGGAATACCTGTCAGGGACAAAGATTGTCAAAGATTATTAAACTTCGGAATAAAAATATTATAAAATTGTACAGAGTGGTGCACTAGAAGGGGAAGAACGTTATGTGTCAATAGTGATCTTTTGAACTAACTAACTAACTGTCTCGAATATCTGAATTTATTGTTATACACCCACACATCCACTAAAAATATTCTTACAAAAAGTACCATTTTATTATCAAGGAACCAACGCAAATCTCTTCTAGTGAAAAATAATATGCAATTATATATAATGTACAAAAAAAGTATTGTCACAATGAATTTTTAAAAAAAAAGAATACTATTTGTAAGTCAATTTATTTTTGTTGAAGAAGGAGACTTTCTTGTTCATGAAATTGTATTTCTATTTAGAGAGAAGAGTTTCCTTTTTGAAGAGAATCTTTTCCAATTAGACGGCGTGTTGTCAGTACTTGTTTTTATTCGCTATACATATATTCACAGACACAGCGTGACGCACTAGACGAGAAATCAGCATTTTAGCATCGAATTATCGGTAATGCATTTGTGTCATGTGTTGCTAAGTACCACAAGGAGTGAATCACGACAAACATCGGCGGCTTATCAATTAATTAACAAGTACTAAATTAGTACTTTCTAATAGATCTGCGGTTAATAATCCTATGAATAGATCTATTGGGGCCTTAAATCAGTATTTGTTAATTAATCGATACAGAATTGAAAATAAAATAGTTTCCCTGAAGTGCATAAGAAACGTTTCTGCAAAATTTTGTTCAATCGACACACCAGTGATATTACACGGCTAACAAAAGAATTCTGCAAAGTCGGTATTATCGATAATTTGATTATATGACTGAAATAAGATTATATGATTGTTGCATCATAAGATTAATGTTAACGTACCTTTTACTAAGTAGGGTTGCAAATGATTCAATGTTTTTTGAAGACATGCTTCCACCTTGGGATCCGCTCTTCTGCAAGGTAATATGTATTCCGCTGAAAGCAGAGATTTTACGTAAACATAGAGTAAAGCATTGTAATCAAGTGAATTACCGTAAATTAATGGTCGTACCCAGCTTTACCCGGGTAACGTTTTCATCAATGGCTTATTGCAAATATCTTTTAACGCTGTATAGATTACACTATCATTCCATTTATCACTTTTGAGTTACTTTTAAAACATTCTACATCAATAATAAATACCGAAATATTTTATAGTCTATAATTTGTTTAGATTATAATTCTATAGAAAACGAGAGATTCCATTAAAATCGATTCAGCCATTTTCGACTTTATTGCGAACATAAAAATGTTGTCGTTTATGTTAGTAGTAGATATTTTATGAATAGAGAGAGAAAACAGATAATTACACATCAGTCAAGATAAAACTTAATTACACAGTTTAACTATAAGAAAAATAAGCAAGTTTGATAAAATTGATGTAGTTGTTTTTGACAATCAGTTCATTACGGGTTTTACGAGAATGAAACCAGTTAGATGTGTAATTTAGCATGTAATTCAGCACCTTTAAGTGCGTTGAATAGCATATTTAAGTAAGTGGCATTAAATACTTTGTATTCTCGTTTAACATTCATTTGTTCTTCAAAAAAGAGCATTTAATCCTTTGATTGTATTTTGCTTGATAACAATCGCCCCAAAAAATTGTATCTGCTACCAAAGAGAGATTATTAATCAAGGTGAATAGTGGAAAAAAATTGCTCGCATATTTCCTTAAAGGAGAAAATACTCTTCTTTGACAATACTTATTTTCTCTTCAAAATGAAATGTTCGTCTTTAAGAAAATGTCTTTTTCTTCGGAAAGAAACTTTCTTTTATATTAAAATTGACTTCAAGAAAAGGGGTGCTTTTATCTACTTTATCCAATTCTTTATCCACTGTAATGTGCCACTTTGTGACAAAAAATTGAATTAGACTACAACAAAATCAATATGAAATTTGTGTAAATGTGTGTAAATGTGTTAAATGTAAATTTATGTGAGTAGATGTGGGTTTAAAATCACACATGGCTACAAAGGGTGAAAATTAATCGCCGTATGAATACCATTTACACAAACTGTGAGTATGTCTTCTCAAGAAAATCATAATACACTTCCGAGTGGTAAAAACGTTTATGCAACTACTCTCTCTTCCTGCAGTTTCGAAGAATTACCGACACGTAATCTAATTAATACTAAACTACACTTATTATTCGCTTCGTTTACGTTGTCCTCCCACATAAACGGTAATCCGGTTTGCTGGACGTTCAAGGATCGTTGAATGTTTTACTTTCACGGAATGTTAACACAAAAAGGTGAAATCGCTTTCCCTTTTTCACGGGGCCTTCGAAAATATCCGTGCGCCCTTGAACAGTATTTGTCATTCGGATCATTGCATGCTACGAAGCTACACGGTGACGATCTACTGTATGTCATAAAACTCTGCTGAAGGATACGAACTACGTGTTTCGATTACATGTTTCTATGCACTTCATAATGCAGCAATACGCAGTTTATGTACGCATAATACAAAATCGCAAATGAGAATAAATAAATAATTGTTAGTTAAAAATACTGTTTATTAAAAGACTATGGAGATGGTTTGTTTTTAAAGAATTGAAATACCAAGTAATAATATTAGTCATACATTTATACCTACAAATTTGTGGCTGTTATTATGTATATTACATTGTGTATCCTAAATATTAATAAGAAAAACGATTTGTTTATAAAGAACTAAAGTATGAAACCTTAACGTTAGTCATACGTTAGTAATAATGTCTGAATACTTTTGGAAATCATTGTATTATAAGGTTCCAAATAAGGTCGCAAACATCAGTAAATAAGTTATTACTATTATAAGATAATCAAGGCAGAAATATTAAATATTAAATATTAACTTATAATGATAAAATATTAACATACACTCGTCCCTGAATATTTTTCAGATTCACTGTACACATGTATAATAGAAGAGCCCGAATAATAAATAAATTATTACTACATACATACGTTATTATTAGAAAAGATAAATAAAACAGTCTAGTTTTAAAGAATTGAAATATCAACTCATAATTAGTTAGCAATACACTAATACACAATAGTATAATAAAAGGTCTTAAAGATCAATAAATAAATAATTTATCGAGAAAATAATTAATAAAAGGTCAGTTTATAAGCAAGCGAAATATTGAATCATAGAATGATATTAACGATGTGCTAGTAGACGAACAGATTTATGAGTCACTGTATTATAGCAGAAGTTCCTAATCGCGAGGTTTGGTATTCACGGCGGCCGTTATACCATCATTACGTCAGGGAAGAAAATCTATCGTGTGACACGACTTTTCCTATGCTCGTCGCTTTCGTTTTCACATGACACATAGTTACGTAGATAGGAGCTCGTATGTATGTACGGATTAACCAACTGGAGACCTGCCTTTATGTAGTCTTCGAAGTTTTGTTCGGACTGTTGATGGCGCAACGCTGTCGATTCATCCGACGTATAATGCTAGTGTGTCTATCGTACACTCAGCGGATTCAATCTCCTATTAACCTATATTGCGTGTAAATACGCTTTGCCTTCTGATATGTTTGTAAGTTGTAGAAGTAAAGCTGCGAATTTGACGGCGCCAACTTTGACTATTGATTTGATATTTGTGGAATTTCTTTTGATCGAATTCGATATCAAAATATTTGTGTATGAAGTTTTTGTGGAATTTTACTCGACAAAGGAGTTTTAAGGGTTAAAGTGTGGCAGTTTCTAAGCTGTGACGCTGCTTTTTTTGAAATATTTTATTGAAATTTTAATTTAATTTATTTCGCAATTTTAATTTAATTTTATTGGAAATTGCTTTTCATTGAAATATCATAATAGTTTAAATCCATAAGAAAAGAATTTGTTTAATCAGACCAATGCAAACTTTCAGCTGTCTGTGAAAGGGTACCTTAAAAAGTGATTGTAGAGTAATTTTAGCGTAAGATTCCATAACAGAGAAGCACGTCCGGGTTGTGACTAGGATTGAACCACTTTCTTACTTATTTTTCCAATCTTTCTTTCAATCTTTCTTACTTATTCTTTCAAACATTATCGATTTTAAAATCACTTTTGTTCTAACAAACCAATGACAGCACTGTTTTTTATTTATCGTTTCAAAAGTATTCTTTGTTATTGTATTATGATTTATCAACGTTTTATTTATGTAAAATTTTAATTCAACCTGTAAAAGTGTCTCATGTAATAAATCATTTTTTGTATAATTGTGTTGAATGGGAAAGCAAAGTAACGAGACATACTTTTGTTATACAACAGATTTATGAAAAGAGGGAGATAATTAGTCGGCATTCTTTAACTTTTTACACTTCTTTTGGGGGTGTTCGCATAACTCTTGACATTATACCCTCCGAGTCTTTTCTAGCTTTCTTGTTTCTGTTCATAACCTTTGTTTTGTTGTCACAGATGCGCCGTGTTTAACACAGTCAAGCAATCTGGACCGTCCGATGCACCGCTGACAAGTATTACGTTGCTACTTTCACTTGCAGCGGCGAACACCCATAATACCCGGTTACGTATAAGCAAACACAGAAAACAGTGAAACCAGGAAAGTCCGTTTCCATGAATCATAAGCAGTTACTTTTTAATTCTTCCGCTCTGGCGCCTCAGCTGTCTCCACAACTTCTCGGACAGCCATTGTCCTTTCTAACCTCTCCGATTCAGCGGATCGCAGGGATCAATGAATCCGGCATTAATTAGTTCTCGCGGCATTAGAAATTGGCGGCGATCGTCTCATCGTTGAAGGAAACTAGTGTTCTCGAGGAGCGTTACTTTCATTGGTTAGAAGAGGTGCATGAGAGCGATGGGAGCCGGTGTTGAGACCGGCTCTAAGGTGCGGTGGTACTTTCTCCGGCTGATTGCCGGTAATCCTCCGCATGGCAAGGTTGTTATGCAATCTCTGACATAACCTTCGCCACGGCGAACCAACAGTCGTTTCGATTACACCATCCAAGCATCGTGTGTCGGGTTAGCCCGCCACCGTCACCGCTCGGATCTCCGAAAATTCTTAACACACCACTTTTTCGAACTGTCCTACTTTTCGGACACCATTCTCCGATCACCAAAAGCGTTCCGCGCTCTTTTAAGCGAGCTAGCAGCGAGGGTTAAGTAATCACGCGGACACATCTTGCGAGTTGTAACTCGTAACTCATTAACTCTGCTGTAACATTAGTGTAACTCAGTTTAAAGGTCCATTTACACATACCAGTGCTCTGGTCGTGATAGTGTCATGTCAATACCCACTTATATCACGTATGTGAGAAATGCTTGTATATAATAAAGTAGAAAAGGTTTCATCCCGGTTGGTTCATCCATCGCAAAGTTGTTGTGAGAAAAACATCAACGAAATTCAGGAAATATCGATTTTTATGCAATAATAATAGTTAATGTTAAATAATTTTTGTAACGTAACCATTTTGAGATGGTTTTGTATAACGTAAAAAATATATCATCCCAATTAGTTCATCTTTAGCGGAATACAAAACCTCATCTTTTTCAAAATTGGTTAAAAACAACAGAAATTTAAACGTATACGATCAGAAAACAGTCTATCATTGCCTGCTCGTTGCAAACAATAGGAACCCAGTAGTAGTGACAGCTGTAATTTGTCACGTGCTACGTGGTACAGCTTCCAAATGAGTGCACATCTTAACGATCTCATGATATGTTCATTGTTATCTAAGATAGGTACGTTGAAAGAATACAATAACAGTTATTAAAGAGAAACCTATGGAATTGTAATCGTACATCTTTCTTTCGTGGAAAATATTTAACACAAATCAAAGCACATCCAGCTTTACTTTTTCCAACGTTTCCAACATAACCAAACTTTCAAATAACAAATCACCACGCGTTCGTTATGAACAATTCGAACTAAACGCTGGCAAATGACATTTATCATTTAACATATTACAGCTTCCAAATGACACACCTTAACACGCTGTAATGATTGCGATTTATTGACGAAAGAAAAGTAAGTAAACACGGCGTACTCACACGGAAGAATTTCGAACTATTATAATCGTTAAGGTGAACGGCGAAGGGATGAATGAACGATGGCCAATGAAAAATAGGCTGGGACATACTTTGCCCGGTGACCTTTGTGTAATTGTAGAAATGCTTGCAGACAACATTTTTGTGGTCTTTTTACGAAATCCGCTTAAATGAGTTCGTAGTTGTAGTTTTGCAATGCCGGGCCGATGTTACGATAGTGTGGATTATTGCGGTTTGGTGTTGCGGCTCTGTCAACGAACGCGTGTAATATCTGTCTGTTTAGAAACGGACGTGACCCCGCTTCTAAAGGTTTTCATGCCTTGCTGTTATACAATAGCGAATAACTGGCCGATATTTATTATAGATAACAGTAGTTGATTGAGAGAAATGTCATCGATTCATCTATAAATAATAATAAGCCGAGAAAAAAGTAGCGTAAGTAAGTATTGACAGTTAGCAATTCTTGTTTTTCATCGGACTGCTATGTGTTCATCTTCTTACAGTTTGCATTATGCATATTGTATATATTTACTTTTCGAATTCAATATTTAATTATACACAAACTATAATATCTCATAAATATTTAATCCAAAGCAAAGTCTGAGCAATATAAAAAACGATTTATCATTGAAGTGATATATTATTGGATTTCCCGAATTAGTAAACTTGGATCACTTATGCAAAAAATATAAGTATCGTTTGTTAAGTAGAAAATGTTGAAAGGGTGAAAAATTACATGCAGTTCAACAATAGAGAAATAAAGACAAGAGAGACTTACGAGTAGCAAAGTCCGGTTCATTCAATCCACTTATATTTTGCTGACTCTGACACCACACCAAATCACCCCTCAGCGATCCAAGGAACAACACGACGAACACTTTGGCTGCTGGTAACATTCTAAAAACTCAATTCGTGTTAATCGTCACTACTTTACTGACACAGCTTTTTCAATATCGTTAAAATAATTGACTCACGTAAAAGGAAAAAATTACTCCGAGATTTAATAACAACTGTCACTAAGATTGCTACGCGCTTATAATCCGCACTATCCTGTTCTCCATTCGAATGTTTGCCAAATGTGTTATGCAAATTGGGGTTACTGGGAATGATTTTGGGTTGACGGTCGAAACCGTGGCGAGCCGAAATTTGGAGGGATGTTCGATGAGGATAGCGCAGCGTAGTAGTTTAGTGACGGTTGCTGATAAACTAAAGACTACTCCCTGACTATATTCCCTCTTATATGCGGTCGTTCCCCTACTCCAAGGACTACCGTTTTAACCCACTGCTTACCACCTGCTTCTCTTTCTTTCGTTCCGACTGGCATACGTCGCACACACAACCTCTACTGCGCAATCCCTAATCCAGTCGGGACTACCTTTCCATTCTTCTCGCTCTTTGGTACTTCCTAGCCCTGATATTTAGTCCACTACTTTATTGACACTCAAATTATCGACTTGCCGTCGAGGAGACTCACAGTCTGCCGAATAAGGAAAGCTACGATCCAGTCGAGTTAACTTTCCATTCAGTTTTCTGGGAATGAGAAAACTCTGGTGTGTTTTTTTAAATTTAACCCAATTTTTCGTCGATTTGAAGTTTCTTAAAAAGTACATTTCGTAAAATTTGTTGCAATAAGTATTGAGAAATTATGGAACAAACCGAATGAAAAAATATGAAAAATAATGTTTGTATTTGAAAACAAAATGATCGTATTTAACACTTTGAGAAGAGTACATTAATAATCACGTCACTTTCTTTTTAAAAAGTTTGTCAAAAATTATGTGCTTCGTGTGTTTGGAAGAAGTTTGGAAGGAACCTGTTCGAGTCCACGGAACACTTGGTTCTATTGACCAATCGTAACAATTGTACCCATTCAGAAAGAGGTTCTCGCGCGTTCGGTGTCCTTCACTGTTTCATGAGGAAAATCATATTGTCTGCGTGATATTTAAATTAGTCTAAAGTTAGGCGGCGTTACATAACGATCGGTGAAGATTATGAAAGGTGGCGGCGATTCTGAGAAAATATGCGCACACCGTCAAACGAATGGTGAACTTTGCGCAACAACTCTGTCGGATCATTGCCAGAATTGTCTCTCTCGTACTTAATCCGAGGCTTCGCATCACTCAGTTAAATGTCAGAATTTCTTCCTGAAACTATTGTACAGGGTGATTCACTTGCCTTTGAATCAGAACTCTCCTAATCCCACTTTTACTAGACACCTATTTAAATATACTATATAATCTCTGTTTAACAATAAACTGTATTAAATTATGTAGTCTGTTGGAGAGAATATTTTACCAAGTTTTAGCATCGACTTCCTTCAAATGGCTAGCAACGTAAGGAGAAAATATTTTATTATGTTATATTTATAGGGGAATATTCTATATAACTGGCTTCTTCAGGGTGAAATTTCATGTGCGAGTTAACATAACTCAAACATGTAATAGTATAAATGGATCAAATGCAAACAAATGTGGAGAAACATTCGAGTATAATTTAAGTTTCTAGGTTATTTATAATGATTTTATATGGAATAGTGTATGCTCGAGAGTGGCGATTCAAAGGTAAGTGAAATGTAACATGTAATAGTATAAATGCATAAAATGCAAACAAATGTGGAGAAACATTCGAGTATAATTTAAATGTCTAGGTTATTTATAATGATTTTATATGGAACAGTGTATGCTCGAGAGTGGCGATTCAAAGGCAACTGACTCACCCTGTACATACAGTCTGGTTTAATGTTGTTAGCAAATAATGAAGTACTCTTCTTGCGGAATAAACGGAGTGGCTCGAAGCTGCGCGAATCATGTGTCAACAGTTTCTTTGGAATATAAACTTAATGACTTTTTTCGGCTTGCTCTGGTGATTAAAAGAAAAACTTGTTGTTGTACTAATTAGTAGCAGAGTATGGAATCGATCGCATTAACTGAGACATTATTCATGCCGTGTCGGTGGAATCGTACTCGCGAACGAGTGACCAAGAAAATTCCATACATTTCGATCGAACGATAATAATCAAGTGTCCACTTCATAATCTTGCCGGCGTGAATTCTTAAAGCTGCTTTAATTCCCTTTGTTTCTTTGTGTGATTGGAAATTAATTTTAAAAATGTCTAGTTACTCCTATAAATATTACGTGTTTTTATTGAATCACAGTTAGCGTGACTTATGCTTTATATTTCTTTTTCTGTCAATATCCGCGGAAGTATGATATTGATGTCTGTCGGGTAAAAAGAGAGACTCGAGGTAAAGGCAAGTGAATCATCATTACCAGACATTGCAGGATAAAATAGCAAAGTATTTAGTTTAATTCATTATGCATGAATGTTTTCATTCTTCTATGCATCCCATTTATTGTTAACTACCAGTCGGGTGATATTTCGTGTGCACATTATCAATAATTTATTTAAAGAATAATTGGTTCTTGCCTTTGCCTTTGTTGAAAAAATCTTCCGGTGAGATTTAAGTTATACGTCGTGAGAAATTATTTAATTGGAGAAATTAATTTAATTGAAAAAATAATATGTTATTACAAATGTCTTCTAATAATGTATAATAATTTTAGAATTGCTTTTGGAGCTCACAGTATTTGTAATAAATAATGCAGTAGTGTCTAGCCCATTGTTTCCCCGAAACAATTCTTTATTGTCATTGAGTCAACATGTTTAGTTAGAACCGATATAATTTTTTGTATCACCGTCAAGTATGTTGACTGGAAAATCAGGCATTATTTGGCTTAGTACTTGATATATTATGGACATACATTCTTTAAGCAAATTATGTGTTTGTATTAACATTAAGAAATCAAATGTTGTTCGGAAAGATAAATTGGGTAAAAGGATCATTAAGATCAGTGTAAAATAACTGAAATGCCAAGATATAACATTAGACATACAATGTCTGACTAGAAAAATATTTTCGATCACCAAAAACAGTAAATGTTCATCAAATTTGAGACCCCACGTAATTTTATACTGTTTGCCAATATTTGCTTTTGGCCACCAAATTAAATTTTGAACCTCTAGAAAAATACTTTCGTTCACCAAATTTAATCAAAATTACTTATTTTAAAGTGGATGTAATTCAAAAGGTAGTTAAGATTAATGTGTCCGAATTTCAATTTTTCAGGCAACCTCACCAATCATTCTGGGATGTGATATTTAAGTTGTGAGTGAACAAATCGAGCCTATTCAAATCTAATGAACATTTACTATTTTTGGTGAACAGACAGTTATTTTTTGTAATAAATAATACAATATCATGATCAAAAATATTTTGCGACCGCTTTAAGAATAAATGGAGTCACAAATTTGGTTTTTCAACATTTATTAATTTGGGTTTATATTTGCTATTTCTCATATACAAAAGTATTTTTCTGGAGGTCATTTTTACTATATTTGGAGAACATTTAAACGTGAGCCCATTATAATGACGAATAAAAAGGAATTCGACAGTGCTGACTCAAAGACAAACACAAAGACAAAAACAAAGGCCAAGACAAACTCTGTGTACACACATTGCTAAGATGAGTTGCCTTTGTTCCAAGTGCAAGAATTTCATCAGAAGTTTCGTGAGTTGCTTACCGTTACAAAAGTGCCGCACCGAGCATAGTGCATCGCATTTAGAATGCGAGTACGTCTCTCGATGGATTAAAAATGCATCGTGCTGCTGTCGAATGCGAGTCTTACCGCGTGACTCTGCGCGTCCCGCCACTGCCAAAGTCAACTGCCATTGCCAATTCCTAGCACGCATCCATTTTCTACTTAAGAGCCACGCGGAATTACAAGAAGCAGAATAATATGTTCCTGTTTTCGCCGAGAGATTCTAATCTCTAAGAATTCATCATTGATTGCATTTTCAGGGATTGCATTCTTATAGAATGATTCACCTGCCTTTTAATTAAGGACGTTGGTAATGTGCAACATATTAAAAATATTTAAACCGTGATAACTACGAATGGTCATTATAGTATTTTATTCAAATAATGTATACGAATATGAATACGATAAAGCTGATTTATTTTCTAACTTGTTTTGAGAATTCTTACAGATTATAATGGAAACATATCACCCTGTGCAGGTTGACATTCACTTACGTTTTAATTACCACCTCTTAATACAAAATATTAAAAATAATCTAGTAATTTTAATTGTAAATAAATATTTTATACTTCATTGTACTTCTTTGATTTTCTATATACTTTTAACTTCTGAAAAATGTACTCCCAGGTGGCTCAGTCCTTTTTATTATCGATGCACTATTATAAATTACGGTGCGATAAACAAAACAATTATTCTTTTTAATCACTGTTTTAAAATATTGTTTTTAATAATTTTCTTCGATGTATCCGCATCACTCCTTGTACACACAAAAAATCAGTTAATGAATGAACCGGTTAAAGAAATCATTGGCGCCTGAACCCTGGCTTCCCTTTCGACACAGTTGTCGTTTTGAAGCCGGTTATCAAGTACTCAATGCGTTGGAGTACCAACAATTGGTAATGCTTAAAATTATCAATTATCTTTATTCACATATTTCTTACATTATAGACAATCGATTATAAACCATAAAAAAAGTTACAAGTAAATGTCAGTTGTTTTGCTTAACTATTTCATGTCATCTGTAATTATACTTTAAGTGGATGCTTTAACTCTTGGCTTAAAGTTTGTCTTGAAATAATAGTATAATAATATGCTTGTTAACTTGCCAATCAGCTACCTCGAAATAATAATACGCTTGTCAATTAGCACAATCTAAAGAAATCATAAAGATATTACAATTCTTCTCTGAATTATTGATATTCTTCAAATGGATTATGCGCAAAGCGTACAATTTTAATTATTCAAAAGTAATTTACAGTATCGCCGATTCTTTAAAATAATTATTTAGTATTTACAGGTTGCAAGTAAGCTTTTAGGAAACTTTCGGTCTTAATTGTAAAGTTCTTCAAGAAACAGGAAACATAAAAAATACCTAATACTAATTAGGTATAAAAATAAAAATAAAAATACCTAATTGGTTCACGGTGGAAGTAAAGTGTCCAGGGGATACTTGCTGTAAATCCGATTGGAGAAGTTCTTGAAGAGGTTCGACAAAGTGTCTTCGAGTGCTGGTTTCACTTCAGCAGCGACCATTCGCCAATTATCGTTGAGGAAAAGGTTCATCGCGTCCGAAAGAGTTTCGTCGCCGTTGAAAAGATTGTCCAAGTGCAGACAAGCGTGGCCGACGTCAAAGTCGACGTAGAAATCGATCACTCGAAAATGTACTTTCTTCGTTTTCGCGTCCGTGTAGCGTTCGCCCTGCACAGTTATGATTGCGTCGATGTCTGTGTAATTTCCACGCGCAACGCCGTGTCCGGTGATCGGCAGCATCAGGATTTTGCCTTCCATGTCGTAATCGGCAATCATTTCTAGCCGCGGCACGTATAACTTCAGGCGAATGCGATCCTTTCCTGTGTCGATCCTGTCGTTATAGAAATGAGATTGTTCGAGGAATTTTTACTTGCTCTTTAATTGAATTCTTAACGGAATTTCATGCGGACTCTCAGATTTCCTCTCACCGAGGCGAATTCAACAAAATGTTAATTCAAGTTTACTTGGAGTTAGTGCTAAATAAATTGGATATAGAATTATTGTAAATCTTTTAGAAGAGAATGCGGGAATCTTAATGAACCGATTCAAAATTGATGAAGAATTTCCTTTTCCCTTTTCAAAAATGTGATTTTAAACAGCGATAGGAGCATTTTGAAAGTGTACGATTCCTTTTGGAATATTGTACAAGTGATAAACATTGCAATATTTTATTGTCTATAGTTTTATTGGATCGTAATAGAAGGGAAAGTGGCATTAAAATTATTGTTATTTTAGTAATAGGACTGCTAGATAACTGATAACGTTAACAACCAAAATTTCATTATATCAGCTATTTTGAATCCTGCAAAAGTGATTGAAAAAACCATACAAATTTTACTTAACATTTCTCAGTTTATGGTAACACTTAAACTTCGGTAACCTCAAATTTTCACAGCTGTCTGACTTAATAAATGTTGACTCACCGCACGCTTTTTAGGACAAAGTTAGTTCCGCCGAAAATCTTAATATTCTTGTAAGTGGAGCAAACAGAAACTGGTCCAGCCGCTTGACTAATTTCCACCTGGGGGACGTAAAGGGGCTCGCAAGGTGGAATGTGAAGTGCAGGGATGCCGCTCCTCAAATATGGCCTTAATGAGTCCACGCTTCGCTTCACACACTCGTTCAAGTGAGGATCGCTTCGCCGGCATATTTTCAGAAAGGTTGCTGCAACAAAAAATTGCCAATAATCATAATAAATGTTGAAACGGTTGAAATTAAAAAATACATAAGCTGGAAATGTTGATGTATCCGGCATTGCAGGTTATGAATTTACAGGTTAAGATGAGATTTTATCGTTTTACATTTACGGTTGTTACTTATAGGAGGTTAAAAAATCAGTGGAATGTGCGCCTGAAAGCGAGCAACACCTGTTTCGGTTCAAGCTTCGACTCATATTTGAGAGTAGGTCACGCCAACTTATGTCAAAGGCTGCGCGCCTTCAATATTTCTCTGTCTTTAAACATAATTTCTATTGTTAAAACACCTAATACATACAAGTATGTTTAAATGCATATTAGACTTTTTATAAGATAATAATTTATAACTATAAATTTTTCACTGTACTCACTCTTCTGAACACAATATATTTACTGCTATGAACTCTAAAGAGCTCCTAGATTTAATAAAATATTTTAAAAAGGGAGTGAAAGAGTAAATAAAAAAAGTGTTGATCACTGTGATCTACTTTACCATGTCTATTTCAATTGTGAAAAGGTGGCTTGCATAAAACTTTACCCACTTACAAGCGCTTATTCCACTGAATTTTTAACTTTCTATAACTAACAAACGGAAGTGTAGAATAAAAAAATCACCCCCACCAATGGTGAACACATCAACAGCCGCATTAAAGTAAATTTTTTAAAGGTGGAAACATTTTGCTTCAAGAATATTTATTTGCTCTTAAAAATGTAAGGTTTTTCCTAAAGAGAGTTTGTGTTTATTGAAATATAAGCTTTTCCTCTTTATTAAAATGTAACCCAAGAAAAGAAGTGTGGATGCACACTTTTTTTATCGATTGTAGTTGCTTAAAAAATAAATTTGCAAGTAGGAAACATCGTTCGACGAAAGTGGTAAACGCTAATAAGTTACTATTATAATTTAATTAATATCACAGCGATTTGGGTAGCAGAAAATTTGGTGACCAATTGTCTAAATATCTAAGAATAAGAAAAGAACTACTCACGAATTTCCGGAACAGGAACGGCGAAACATTGTTCACTTAGCACCACCGACAATATTAAAAAAAGAGTGCGAAGCAGCATTGTGACTGCAAGAAACTCTGCTGAGAAAATAAGCGCTGCGCGATCCGAAGCTGTCGATTGTCATACTTGTGTGTCGAAAATCGGCAATGTGCTGACACTGCTACGCGTTTTCAAGAGTTTTGCAGTTCGTCTTGCATCATTTCCTTTGAGGAACAGCTCTCCTTATTTTACGCATGGAATTATGTGCATCGTTCTACATTTAATACAGATACGTTTACCAATTGAGAAATAATAACTATGTTGCAATAATATTGAATGTTAAATAATTATTATCGCTGATGTTGAATAGCTCTCCTTATTTTAGACATGGAATTATGTTAACTTTTCTAGTTTTGGAACACATAATTTTACGAATTAAGAAGTAATGACTAGTTGAAATAATCTCGAAGTATAAACACATTATTTTTAATAAAATAAATGAAGATATATATAGTCATTTTACCAGATGTTTTATATGTTTTTGTTTATAACATAGTTGCAACATAGACAATATATCATGAAGAGTTATTTTTGTATAGAAAAGAGTTTATTAACCTTGTCATCGGAAACTGCTCATTAAAATAAGTACAACGATTTCAAGTTTGTGTGGAATGAATGTAACAGCACAAGTCTAACATTAAAAGTATAAACTTTAACATTGCATTAACTATGGAAACTTATCAACAAATATATTCTTTCTCCGAACAATCTCACAATCCAATAAAATATATCTAAGTCTAATAAAGAAGAAACAATTTAATGCAAATATTAATAACTTTTGTATTGTTTACATCATTTACCAGGAGTTTCAATTAGTAACGTTAATCAAATGCAATAACACTTTTTGTAATGTATTGGTAATGTCTCTAATGGCGGATCATTAACAACTAGGTTCCCACTGCGAGTCATGCATTGCCCGAAGTAAAGTTATGACCCAATAATATTCGGAGCCTCAGGCTGCATTTACATTAGTCATGTCAGTTGATCCAGTTACTTAAATTCATTTTACATTTCAACGTGTTTCATATTAACAATTCACATGAATTATTATGTTTATTCAATGAAGTTTATTCAAGTTATTATAATTAAATGAATTCATATATGATATGGATAATTTTTTAAGTATTCCAAAAACACACACGTACACAAATATTTAATAAATACTGATTAAATAATTATTTTGAAGAATGCGCACAGATGTAAAAACTTCAAATCATAATTCTAATTGTACTTAGTAAGAATTAACTACCAATGCACGTGTTCTACTAAATAAATGAAATACAAGAGAAATATAAAACACATGAACAAGAATGCCTGCAAAATCAATCTAATTCAGTAGAGCTGTCGATAATAAAGAAACGCGTTGCGTCCTTTAGTTCGTCATTCCACAAGAGCCAGTGTGTCAACTGTAATATGAAAACAATTCGAGCAACTTCTTCAAGCGTCAACTGACGTCCAGCATGATTCGCTGACAATGCGCACTCCACATTGTCGAGCAGGTTTTATTCATCTCATTTGTACTACGTAATATAATAATCGTAACAAGTAATGCATACTTGTTACCCAATAAATGAAATATCAAAAAAATATCAAAGAACAGGAGTTCCTATAAAACTTAATGAAGTAGAACAGTCCATAATAAAGAAACCCACTTTGTCTTTTAATTTGTCACATAACAATTTCATGAATACTTAAAAGAATCTCGGCGTCCTGTGTTTTAGTTTTTGCTAATATTAGTTATTAACGAAACGTTGGCCTCTTAAATTTAAAAATATCACTTTCATCCTTCATAAAAATCACTCATTTTAAGCACGTGCTTTGTAGGAAAAATTGTTTCTCCTGTTTGAGAAAAAATTGCCTAATCTACAAAGAATATCGTAAATTGTGATTTGTAAAAAAACGCCCATAGATCCATGACAATAACTTTGTAATTACAACCGATAGATTAATGATATTAATTTATAATATATATTAAATCATGTACTTGTGAATGTATTTTATAAGCTTAAAATAAATATCTTTTTTACATTGTTTCAAAATGTTCATTCATCAAATGAAGCTCATCCTCAATTTTTCCACTCCAGGTGGGCATTCGGTAAAATCATCGAACTATTTTAAACCATTAATTAACATAAACCAATAAACTGTTTTAAAAACTGAGCATTCTACATAATGCTCAGGCATTTTATAAAATGCCCACGTTAATTGCCCGTAACATTATATATTCTCTTAACCCTTTAGCTGCTACCATTGTCTATTGGCGATTGACTTCAACCCTAATATTTTATACTAATAAAAGACATTCTTCTTTACATTACAATGCTTTTCAAATTAACTATAACAAAATTTCGAACCTAAAACTGTTGGGGTTAAATAGAGCGATCTATAATTAAAAAAGGCCACTTTGCCTGTTAGTTCATCAATCCACAAGACAGATCGTGTCAACACTAATATGAAAACAATTCGAGCAACTTCTTCTTTAAGCGTCCACGGGCGTCGCCAATGTGGAGCAAGATTTGCAAATAGAGTGTCGTTTAATTTCCAGCGAGTAAACTATTTCTGGTATTCAATTGGCCGAGTCGGTGTCGGAGATCTCCAGTTAAGGTCGGGCGGAATCCTTGCCCTCCATTAGCTCCGAGAGCAGCAGATCGTGCCGGATCTTAAGGAAAGGATGAGTGGTGTGGAGAAAATGGTATCGTTTTCTGACTAAGATCGGCCGGCGCATTAGCACTAAACTGACAGTTGGTCCGTGGCCCAGATCTTGCGCCCTTCCACAATCTCCTATAAAATACCGGGCAAACGCATCATCCACTTGCAATCGGTAACAACGCACCGATTGTGTGCGACCGTGACAATTGTCAAATGGCAGTCTAAAGAATCGCGCGTCTAACAAATAACACCTCAGCTTCGATTAATCTACGATTTCTCGGACTTCCAAAATCATAGACTTCTTTTCAGTGTTTCTTTTTTTAATTTATATATAAATCATTGCATTCTGGAGGCAAACAAATCCGTTCGCTTGAAGTCTGGTGTATTAATGTGTACGGTATTTTCTTTGTTCCTGTTAATATTCATTGTGATCGCGATAATACTTGTGATAATTTATAAACCGCTCTACGTGTGGGACATCGAACCTGTGGAGTAATCATTATCGGCAGATTCGATCGAGATAAATCGACAAATCCTATAAATAGTAATATAAATAATAATCACACGCAACTGTATTCTACCAAGCGCAATTATATAAATATTTAACACAAACAAATCGTCGTCGTAGGAGTGACAATTTTTATTAAATAATTTAAAAATCTAATCATATAAAAAATGGGGAAATCATTGTGCGGATTGGTGCTAGCATTTTGGCTGATCGCCGTCGCAAGCGGTCAGGGTTCCTTGCTGGAAATGTCACAGGGACTTTGGATGAAGTTGCTAGCAGGTGGTCTCGCAAAAGTAGGCACCCTGGATCCCCTAAAAGTCCCAGTCGTCAAAGTCGACCAATCGGAAGGCGACACGATGTACAGAATCATTCTAAAGAACTTGGAGATCAAGGGTTTGAATGAATCAACAGTAGAAAGCATTCACATTGCCCGTGGTCGACTAAAGTCGAACTTGAGCGAACTTGAAGCTGGCTACGTGAGTTACAGCGACCTGAGAGACCTCGATTCGATCAGATACCGATTCCACACCCTGGTGAAGGAGCCGAAGGTCGAAAGTGGCAGTTTCGAAGCAGTGGTTTCCGCTTCCAATCAAGAAACCAAATACACCGAATCAAAATCATTAAGGGATGAAAGCAGCCGACTAGACAGAATGCCGCAGTACGATCCTTTCCTCCTGAAATTGCAAGCGGAAGAGATGAAACTGCAGCAACGACAACAAAGCACCGAAAAGCCGCAAGTGGATTCCGCGTACCGAGGAATCAGTATGGCGGGTGCGCGCGTCCACAGCGAGTCAAGTGACACTCAAGTGTTAGGACGAATGAGATACGCGCCCGAAATACGTCCTGTTTACTCCGAAAGAGTGATCAAGCCAGCCGCCACCGGCAGACAGGACTCCGGCGAGGATGTTGTTGACTGTCAAGGTGGCTGTCAGACCAGGCGAACGCAGGACTCCGCAAACCCATCCGAAAGGATTCGAGAGTCCTCCAGACAACAATATTACAATGAGAGACGCTACGAAGACGTGCGAGAGGCTGCGTCGCATCATTTCGAAAGCAGAGTTAGGAGTCCACTTGACAGAGCCACTTCGACTTCCTCGATTGGAAGACAGTCCGAGAGAACGAGAACTCATCTCGAAAATAAACCAGGTTATATCGACATTTTGTACGCCGACGGCAAGAACAATGGCTCGATGAAACGCTTCGGTAACGCACGCGTCGAACCGGACAGCGAAGCTAAAGTCTACGGTCTCGAGGACATGGTTAAGGTTTGCATTCATCCTTTTACTTTCACTTAATGTGTTTACTTGGAGTTTTGCTATTCTTATGAATACTTTAATGATAATCCGCTTGGGAATAATAAAGTTGGATTTACATCAGTCGTTTTGTTATGAATTGTCGAAGAATGTTTTATCATTTTGTTTGTATAAGAGATAACTTTGTCTAAATTTTACTGTGTGTTCTTCAAACTTCTACAAATACGTATGGAAATTTTCAAAATTCTATATTCAATAATTCATTTCTGTTTATAATAGTAAAAATTACCCAAAAACGAGGCTATCGAACCGGAGTACCCTTTTAATTTGCGTTAGATATTTTCCACGAACGAAAGGTGAAGAGTCAAGATTACACAAGATACTCTTTAATACTAAACGTACCGACATTTTATATATAGTTATTTGTACCATAACCGGTCAAGTGACGGGTTAAGAAATAAAGGTCATATTTTTACTTAACGAATAATCATTCGATATTAATACAAAAATTATGTATTTTCATTGTTATGAGTAGAACCGAAAAATAAGTACATAGTTAAATCGAATTTTAAAATCTAATTAAGTAAATGTGAACTTTTGCAGCTTTTTTAATTTGAAGAGTTTAAATGTGCACTACATTTTTTATTAGGCAATTACTTGACACCATAAGTCTTCCTAAAGCACTCCTAGTTTTAATAAAACATTTTAAAAAAGGGAGCGAAGTAGTAAATAAAAAAAAGAAGTAGATCTCTATGATCTACTTCACCTGCGTATTTCAAAAGGTGGCTTTCATAAAAGATTACCCACTTTCAGGCGCTTATTCTACTGAATTTTTAATTTTGTATAACTTCTTTCTATAGCTTTTTTAATTCGAAGAGTTGCAAAAATTGGACGACTATTATCTGATTGTAGAAACTAACCTTAAACTTTTCGGTAATTCTCGCAGGACCTCCGAAGCAACAGCAGGTTCATCATTCACAATTTCACTGAGGGCGAATCCCTCTCGAAGAGGAACGATGCGGTGAAGACGGCCATGGAAGCCAAGAGTATAAAGAATCTCATGAGATACGCGAAGAATTATCAGGAGCGAGAAGGCTACTTCGAGGAAGGAATGCAGCTGATCTATCATTACGGCACCGACGACCAGAAAAATCCCGGAAAAACCGAAACAATAAGGCACAAACGTGCTCACACAAACGAGGAGGCTGAAGTACGATTTATTGTTATTGTTTATTAACGATAACGAATCGCACTAAAAATTTGTCTCCCATTTACAGTTCATAAAATGTTTAAACATTTTTTTATATTTTTATTTTCATTTTTCATAGCTTGGATTACCAATTGAAGCATCTAAAAAAATTCTGTACACCATGTAGAGTGTCTTTGATTTTTTTTCTCAAAATTGTACATGCACTGAGATGGAAGGAACTTAGCAAAAACATCTTTTTATTTTTATTTCTTATAGCTTGTATTAAGAATTTAGAATATTACGAAAATTCTACAGTATTTGTTTCATGGGAAGAAGTGTGTTTGAATTTCTTTCAGGGTTGGAGCTATGAAACAAAAATGTGATTTTTCATTTCTGATGAAAAGCGAATCAAACATTTTTTTGGCCATCATTTTTACCCGAATTTTTCCATCACACAAAATTCGAGAAAATCTTCTGGTTTTTTCTTTAACAAAAATCTGCCTTGTAAAACACTTTTACGCTATTGATTTTTTAAAAATGTTGGCTTTAATGCTCAACCTAACGATCTATGAGAATTCCAGAAAATTAGATAAACTTTGAAACTTATTTATAACCGGTGCATTTTTGAAACTTTTTCTAGAAGCTTTCATTCCGAATATTAAAAAACGAAACAATTATTGTTTACATTCAAGGAGGACGTGATGCACGTCATTTTGAGAATCCGCGTGCCGGTGCTGGGAATAAAGTCGGACTACGAACTGGCGGGGAAAGTTGGAAGCGAAATATTGCGTGGAAATGGAAAACTGGCTGGAAACTTCAGTAAGACAGCAATTACAATTCCTTTTATTATCGTTAATAATATTCCTATTATTATCCAACTTGCAAACTATTGTAGCAAATGATGTTGAAGATTGTTTGCGTTTTTGCCAACAGCCGAGTTGATCGGGGACTTCACTCTCGAATTAAAGAAAGTTGATGGAAACTTAATGATCGTGCGAGCGGCTCGAAGCAAACTGGAAGCTAAGGATCAAAAAATTGACCTTCAAGGCATGGACAAGGAAGGACCGGTATCGTCAGTCTTCAAACATGGTAATAATCTTCATATATATATTAAAATGATGCTGTTATTATATACTGCACGGAAATATTTTCGAAAGCACAAAAAATTCAATAAAGTTTTTACCGCATGTTCGCATGTAACTAAAGATTCATGCATAATACAATGTTATTATCATTATTAATATTATAATGATATGATAATAATATTGTATTATTTATATTATTTATGGTCTACTTGAAGTTTAACTGAAATTGTTTTCTTCCTAAACTTCAGATATGCTTCTTCGCAAAATTATATCTTTGTTTCGCGATTACATTTTCCCGCAGCGTAATAATATTAATTCAGAAATAAATATAGCAAATTTAAATACCCATTCATAATTAGCTGCTTATAAATAACCTCGGATTTTTACGAAATATTAGTAAATATTGTAGTAATAATGCTAGGTTATTTTAATCAGATATCCTTTTGTTCGCAACAGTATAATATTGTTTGAGGTATAAAGACAAAAACTTCCTCGTTTATATACTCGCCAAGATATATAAAGTATGACAGGACAATCAATCTCACTTTCGTGTAAACATATGCAAAATACATCCGATGCTTTTAGTGAGCACTCGAAAATGTTGGAGGTTTTTAAGGAGGTTATATTCGCGAGACAAGTGCCGTCAACAAAGGTGGTTCCTGAGGTTACGTAAACGGCTATCGAACAGGAAAAACGGAGAATTCCATAAACGAAACTCCTGCTAATTGACACCGCGTCTTCCCTTTGTCACGGATTCTATAAATATGGATTTGCATATCTGCATTCGAAATATGAATGCAATCGATATGTCTTCTAGTCGTATTTATGCCTGCGGTTCAAGGTCAACTTGTGTGCCAACGCGCTTGCATATGCATGATTGTGTGTTTGTACAAATTTGCAATTGTACACCCCAATTGTTATTTTTCAACGCCATCAGTGTTTGCTATTTATAAATAATAATGGGAATAACTGTTAAAATGATTTACATATGAAGACTGTGAAACAGGTTTCGGTACAGAAATCTGAAAATGTGTATCATAGCATAGAAGATGGTTCAAAGTTTCATGTAAAGCGCTTATGATATACAATGAATTATAACAATAACTGTAAAAAGTTTTTGGCACGCGAAACTCATGAACATGTTTCAGGACACAACATTCAGAATATTCTGTGCTACATGTGAATAACTTTTACAATTATTCTTATTATTTATTGTCCACCATAACCATTTTACAGAAGACAATTAAAACGGACAACTACAATTATAAATTCGTACAAATTCATATTCAAACATATCCAAAATTCGTCAAAATATGTTCATATATGATTAACTTTTACAGTAATTATTATTGTACGTCGTAGGTCGTAAACACTGTACATAACAATGAAAATTGATGATTGAACCTTACAATTGTAAATTCGTATAAGCCATGATATTTAATGACAGTTATTACATTACCAGTAATAGCTATTATATTCTTACTGAGTTAACTGAATTAATGTCATACTCACTGAGAGTTTCTGCTATCAACAGGTTTAATGGCAGCCGAAGCCGTCGCCGCAATGCTTGCCGATGATTTGGCGACTAAGGCTTTAAGTGAGAAAACTGCCGATGCCATGATTTACAGGATGTACAAGAATTCCCCGTCCAAATGAAGTGGTTTCCATCAAAATTACATACATCAATCACGATATCGACGAGAGGCTCGTAAGGCTTCTCTATAATTTCGTAAATGACCTCGGCTTATTAATCTACGGCTATTATTCTTAGTTCTATTTATATCTGTCTTCGAGTATTTATTTATTTATTTACTCATACGATACATTCATTTATACTACTAACGATTCTTCTGTCTTATATTATAATTCAAAATAATGTCTCTCTATTAAAAATTAATGGTTTTGTTAGTAGACATTGTCATCGGAGTTCTTTTATATCATAGTGATTTTCTTATTATTCGTACGAATGCCAACCAATGCCAATTCATAAAAGGAAGTGGGCGAGTAAATATTAATAATAATTAATTGCATACTAACACTAAGACTTAATTTCGTTTAGCCATGTACATGATATTTATCGATAAGATTAATTATGTGTTACGTATTGTGTTTGTAACACTCTGCTAATTTTAAGTCTAACGTTCTGTTAAATATAGGTTAATGATAATAAAAGTGACTGAATAATAGAAAGTTCCCTCGTAGTTTTTTTATTTCCTGGAGACTATTATAGGTTATTGCATCTGAGTGATACATCAAACAATCTGTGATTTAGCACAATCATCGTTAGCGAATTTAAAAAAACCTGGCTAGTTAATGGCTACCTTCAATAAAAGGGAAAGCTGCTTGGCACAAATCGTTCTCGATGTTAGTTTAGCTCTCAAACCTCGTAGTAGTTGTAACGTGCTGCTCAGTCTTATTCCTTGTTATTTATTCAGCAGTTACACAAACATTCTAACTGCTTTTGAATTTTGACCCAACCTTCTTAAAAAATATTTATTTTGTACAAGTAAAATCGTGCAATACAAAACAATATTATATATTTCTTATTGAAACCTCGACATATTTATAATAAATTAATATAGTATAATGATCATAAAATGTGTTTTAAAGTAGTTTGGAAAAATCCTTAACATGCTAGAATCAGACATTCTGACTGCTTTCAAACTTTGGCCCAACCTTGTTAAATATTATTTAATTATGTATAAGTGAAAGCGTACAATACAAAATAATATGTGTGTTATTGAAACCCTGGCATTTTTATAATAAATTAATATAGTATAATGATCATAAAATGTTTCTAAAGTAGTTTGGAAAAATTTTTAACATGCTAGAATCAAACATTCCGACTGTTTTTGAACTTTGGGCCCATTTTGATAAACAACATTTATTTTGTATATGTAAAATCGTACAATACAAAACAATATTATATATTTTTTATTCAAATCTTAGCACTTTTATAATAAATTAATACAGTGTAATAGTCACAAAATCTTTCTAAAGTATAATAGCTTGAATAGAAAATAAAATAGAAAAATCCTTAACACGCTAGAATCAGCAATCTGCCGCTGGGAAATGCGGGCGCAATTTATCCGTCGATGACCCGTTTCGATAAAGCAGCACTTTTGTAATAGCGTAACATCATCAACGATGACCTACAATTTGAAGAATGGCAAATGTCACACCGAACCCTTGACTTCCTCCATGAAATTCGTCCTGGCGACGAAAAAAAAAAAAAGACGGCGCTGTAAACCGGGAGAAACAATTGCATGTAATCGTCAGTGCGGACGCCATTACCTTAATGACAAACTGCTGCATCGAGGATCGCCATTCCCGGTGAAAGAGACGTGAAAGGAAACACTGCAACGTCCATAAGCCATCTACGGGAGGTGCGCTTACACCGTGAAAAGTGCGCAGCAACTATTGTACTTCGAGCAGATCTTGAATAAAAGATACAAAATAATAGCGAATTGCCTGTATTGTTCTGTTTTGGTCGCTTGTTGCGAACAAGCTAAATTAAACAGTTATATTTTTTGTAATACTTTTTAATTATCAGGATTTATTTTTCAATGTAGAATAAAATGCGGTGTTTAAATAGATTTTGAAGGTCCGCAAAAGGAATACAGGAAATCAATTATCCAATTTCAAACTGCCTGTAAAAGGAGTCCAACATTCCGCTTGACAGCACTTTGCGAGACAACATTTTGTTGTATTCTATTGCAGGAGTATCGATTGCCATAAAGTCAAAAGGTGTATCGCTAACCGACAGACATATTGTTGCGCAACGCTGGAAAGCGATACTCCTGATTCCCCATACTCGCAACAAAACATTACGAGACAACACGTTGCACTCAACCTGCAGTCGGAATAAAGAGTTTCTATAAAATGCACGGAAATTCCAGTAATTTTGTAAGTAAATATTATAAATTTCGAAATTCGAATGTTTATCATTTACATAAACGTCAACAAACAGTCTTCTGATAAGTATAAGAAATTTCAGTAATATTCGAACGTCTTTAACGAATTTCTTATTTTTCACTGATTTTAAATGCAGGCTGATAAATAGCAGAAAAATAACATTTATTTATTGAACGCTCATTGCTTTCTACTTTTCAAGCGATAAACCAAAGTGTGCTCGGAGTTTGCGTCGGAAAAATATTCGGAAGCACGCGGTGTTTAATATGCGTTTTAACGGACTGCGAGGAAGGAAAGGATTTTATTTGACAGAGCTTTTAGTGTCTCACTGTGTTATTAAATTCATCGCGTGCGGTGAAGAAAAGTTGTTCCTTCCTGCATTAGTTGGAGACATCGCAGCGCAATAATGTTAATCAATGTTTTCACTCATCTCCGATTTACTTGGAATGCCGGATGTACACACGAAACATACTGGCGCCCGAACATTTCTGCCAGTCACTGTGTACTGGCTTTGCTCGTGCAGTTTAACTTAAGTCTGACTTATTACTTAGCCCTTAAATTTCCAAGTTTCACAACAACTTCAGTAATTATTTGCTCTAATTTTTCATATATTTGACTTGCAATAGAATCATTTACGTTACATGAAACTTATTTCTTCTTAAAGCTCCAAATAAGTAAGTCGAAAGTAAGTCATAAATAATAAAGTGTTATCGAAGTTTGAATCTTTGACGAAACAATTGAATTAAGTATGTCAAGTAAGTCATAAGTTACAAAATGCTACGAAATTCTGAACTTGATGTTAACAATACAGTCAAATTAAGTAAATCGTAAGTGAGTCGTAAACAACAAACCAAGTGTTACCGAACTTGACTTTGGCGAAACGATCGAATATTGTAAGTCATTATGTAAGTCATAAATAATAAAGTGTTATCGAAGTTTGAATTTATCTCTGACAAAACGATTGAAATAAGTACGTCAAATAAGTCATAAGTTACAAAATGCTACGAAATTCTGAACTTGATTATAACAATACAGTCAAATTAAGTAAATTGTAAGTGAGTCGTAAACAACAAACCAAGTGTTACCGAACTTGACTTTGGCGAAGCGATCGAATTTTGTAAGTCATAAATAACAATGTAAGTGTTATTGAATTCTTTGTTTGACTTGGGCAAAAGAAATGAATATTTAATGATGTTCGCATGGAATATGAGGTACCAGGCAGGCTACGGCCCTGACTGATTTAAAAGGAGTCATTCTACCGTGATAAATTCACTATTGCCGTGAGTGGGGAGATACACAGCCGGAGAAAGTACTGTTAGTTTATAAATACGCGCGCGCAGAGGCCATCGCACGCATTTTCGATATCGCCGCGCGGCTAAATTGCAATATTGTGCCCAACCATACGAGCGGCAGGAGGAGCTTTATATTGGAGAAGCACATCAATCACTGCTTAAGGATGTCGAGATTAACGGGACTTTTTCTAATCCTCATCTGGACCGGCGCTACCCTCGCAGAATTACGTAAGTATTCCTAAGAGTTTCTTTATTATTACTGTTTGTAATGCAAGAAAAGTGCAATAATTCAACTGGATAAAAATTTAGGTAATTAAATGTGCAGTATGAATAAATTAAAAATGTTAAGAGAAATACAACACGCTTTAATTCTACAAAATCCAGAATATCTAAAAAATCGAACGAATTTAGTATTAATATTGCATTAACAAAGTATTAAATACTCTGTTTACAATCATCATTTTCAATGTGGAAAAAACTAATAAAACTTTATAATTGCGTTAAATCTAAACGTATAAATTCCGCGTTCGAGTCAAATTTACGTGACACAATGTTAGGAAGAACTAAATTATTTAAATTCTTGTTTACATTATATTGCATGGATTAAGTACGTTTTTAAGAATCAAGCTTGAATTCATTGCAGCTGCGCGAGCGACGCATGGTGGCTACTCGTTCAATGACTTGTGTGTCGTTAAGACGTCATGATCCAGTTCTAATGCTGCAGGCTTAAAAAAGATCTTTACGTCCTTGTATCTAATTCACGAGCTACATCGAACAGGACAACTTTTTGCCATGCAAAAAGTGCACGACATCCTTTTAAGTGATGTCTGTAGCAATAAACATTTTGCAAGTGGAACACTTCAAGTGATTAACCTCTTTTTATTGAAATCGTAATTGGATTGCAGTTCATTTGTAAGAAAAAGTGATTGAGATCCTTTAAAAAATATTTGGAACGTTTTAAATAGATACAATGATATTTATAAATTACAGTGACAAGTTACTGTTGATTTCTATTGGGGAATTAATAATAACAATCACGAAAAACTACTATAAAGAGAAATTAAAGAATAAAACTATAAATGATGAGAAATAATTTATTTAAATAATTTTCGTCTGTTATTTCGACGCAAAATAATGATGTGATTCTTATCACTCGAAAACGAAACGAGAATGCAAAAAGAAAGAACAAAATGCAAACGACAAATTTCAAAATGGCATAGAAATAAACAAATCTTTAGCAGAACAATGCGATCACTTTATACACTCGATTTTTTACGAGTGCTGTTAACAATAAATAACAAACTACATCTACTAAAAACTATAGAAACTTGCTCAATATTTTAATTGATAAAATACTCGATTACCATAACCTAAAAAATTCGTTTTGAGTATTAAATTTGAATATACAGTCAAATTCAATTATTTTCAACCTGTGTATTCATAACTGCAGTATCGTTGATGACGAACACTGAACATCCTGGCATTCTTCGCTCTTATGGGCGTCCTTCGCAAAATGATAGAAGTCAAACACCTATTCATATGAATTTTTTCTGAGTCTCTTGATATCGTGCGATGCTGCGTGTCCTTGATTCTTTTTGCCGCGGACTTTCCATTATTTCGGAGCGACGATAATTTAGAAATTCGTATTAACACTTGTGCTGCGGAAGTTACTTTCACGTATGCCGGTGGTATTTCAATCCTGTCGGCTGCTGTCATGGCCCACTCTTTTTCATCGCTCGCAGCTAATTACATGACTGATTACTGGGAATGTTTCCACGCGCTTTTAATAATAAGCAGTTACAGGCGACTACTTTTTTAAAAAGGCTAGTTTGACAGGTATATGTTTAAATGCGATAATAACGATTAATGATTCTGAGTACTTTGTTAATAGCAATATTTAAATGAACTAAACTTGTGTTGTTATTGCGATTTTTAATATTGTCCTTACTTTAGCAAAGTAATGTTTGTCAGTGGAAATCAAGTAGATTGTTTTCAAATTTAAATAATGCAAAGCTTTGTTGTATAAAAGAAATTGTACTTGGACACAAACTGACTGTTTGTATTTAAAATTCAACTATTTCGCCACAATATTTTTCAAGAACTTAAACGACCAAAATATTTATTTTCTTTTTCTTCCCTTTTTATTACAAATTTCACAGGAACTTCCTTACATTTTATTCGCCATAGATTTAAACAAACTCTTCGAATACTTATATGTTTTGCGACTAACCAGTGCAAGAAAAAGAGAATTTACATCCCGGAAATTGGCTAGATTTTATCTGAGTTCTTGGACGGTGCAACAGGAATGCGACAGATGATTTACGTAAAGGCACTTCCGCTGGGAGCACGTGGCACATCTTCCCGAGTGAAGGTGAATTCACCTCTGGAGGCAGTGTCGAGGGAAGCGAAAAAATGGGCGGAGCGCGCGCGCGCGGGCGCGCGAGCGATGGTCGTCTCATAATTTCACTTTCTACGTGCGCACTTTCGATTTTAGGCTTGGCGCACGCTTCGTGCCTCTCCGGCAAAAAGGCGGCCTTAGTCAGTCACCGCCGGGAGAGCTACCGCGTTCAATAACCCGCTCTTTCAAACGTGGTTTCAACACAGAGAGCAGCGCCGGCATTCCTCGCGAGTGCTCTGTAAAACTCGGCGAGCGGATCATTTCGAGCCACCACCACCTCTCCCCTTCCCGAACCCGCAATCAACTTCTCTCCACATGCGGAAAGTTGCAAGTTGCTATTATCTGCCAAGTTGGTCCGGCACCGCGTTAGAAACACGCACCACGCTTGCTAGATAATTTGTCGCCAAGGAAACTTGAGCAATAGTGTGATTAAACCCTTTAAGAGAACGCTAATTTCAACCGACGAGATTGTAGTTGCGATAAATGCAATCTTAATGCATTTTTAGGGTAAAAGGTAAAAAGTCGTCTGTTTTGATGCAAATTGTCGAGAAGCTATGAACAACGTCGAAAAGCCCTAAACAACAGTCTTGACTGGAGTTTTGCTCATAAACAGATTTATGTGTGTATGTTTATATTTATGTATATAACACGTACATGTTATCTCGCATAATCTCTGAACGAAACTCTTGACTTGCTTCGAACACTGAAGAATTAAAAATGGCTTTCTTTGTAATTAAAATACTTGAAATTTTCAAAATCTATCCTGAAAATTTGAAAGCGTATTCTGAAGTATTAATAAAATTACACTTAACTTATAAAAGAACCGACAACTTCATGCGGATTTTTTCCGAAATACGATATTAAAAATTGATGACCAAAATAACTTGGAAACTAATTGAACGATTGTCGCGAAATTTATATCAGATCTTCTTCTAACTAAACTTCTTCGAATTTAAATTTCATTCTCTTTCGTTCACACTGAAAAAGTAGAATTAATTTCTCTCTAAAATATGAACGTGAAACTTCAGATGGTTGCAATTGTATAACGAAAAGTGATATCTAAAAGTGATTAGGATAAGTACTAGAAAACTTTATTAGTTTTCAAATCCTGTTTTATTTTCTTATTTTGAATAAGCCGTTTGACTTCCACATTGTCCACCATCAAATGGTATTTCAAAAACCAGGTCTCAAAGTAGTATAGATATCTTCTTTGTTGATTAGAATATTTGTGTCACAATTTATAACAATGTAGTAAATAAATGTATCTTTTCATAGACGAAATTTTGGTGTCATATGTGGATTAACCAAAAAAAAATTTAACTTTGCTTTCTCAGTTTTACATATCTAAACAAAATTTCCTACAAGTAAATAATTTTTCACTGCTTAAACTTGTCGAATACTGCAATTTAAAAATAGTTGCGTCTCTTAAAAATATCAGAAAAATACAGTTTAGTTCCACTTTAAATGCATAAAACGATCGCATTGCGCTCAAAATTGATGAAACTTGCAATAACAATTGCTTTTAATCTTAAATTCAATTTTGCTAACATCTTCCAAATGACAAGTATGATTTGTTGGCCCTTGCAATTTAACAATTTCTCTCTACGTATGTTAATAGCCATATATTAATTAATAAATAATTCTATCTCTGCCAAAACAGCGCCAGGTATCGAAACATGCCCACAAAACCTCGACTTGACACAATACAGCAAGTGTGTGCTGAGCCAATTGCGAGCGATTACGCCGAGCCTCGCAAAGGGAATACCATCTTTGAAGCTGCCGCCGCTGGACCCTCTCTTCCTGCCATCGTTAACGGTCGACCGTAATCTTGACTCCTTAAAGATTAAGGCGAATATGAGCCAGATTCGCATACAAGGCGCCACGAATTACATTATCAACGACTTAAAGGCAAATCCGCGAGATCTGACAGTATCGATCAACGCTCGATTGCCATTCCTTCAAGTCAGCGGGGACTACGATGTACAAGGACGATTGCTGCTTCTTCCTTTAAACGGTGCTGGAAGCTTCAAGGGGAATTTCAGTGAGTCTCGTTGTATTTAACCAAATTGTTTTATTAAAAATCGAAATGAACGTAGGAAGATCATGTAACAGTACATGATTAATTTGATTTTTGTGTTTAACACTTTTACTACGGAAAAATCTAAGGATGAACGCTAATTATGATAAATGCAATGTTAATGCATTTGTAGAGGCGGCAATGGTAGTCAAAGGGTTAAAGCCTAGCACACACGACAGACTCTCAGTGGTCATTTTTTGTGGTTTATCAGATTGTTGATCATTGATTCTTATTTCTGTCTTTCTACGGTTTTTTAATGATTCATGTGCGGTGCTATAAAAAATATTAAAGATACATAATAACATTATGACCGACAAAATGATCGACCACCGATAATCTATCGTGTACGGTAGCTCTAATTCGAATTTTATAATTAATTCGAATTTCCTGATTAACACTAGGTTTACGGACTTTTTTGTATTCCAATTTTTACAAAGACTTATTTTCTTGAAAAAAAATTATTACTTTACTTTCAAAAGAATTGCAATCTTAACAGACAGAATATAAGTTAGTTAAATCTGTCAAGATTGCAGAAATAATTGTCAGCATAAATTTGAACAAAATTTAATAGTGAATGTCTGTAATTTTGCTCGAGAAATTCGAAACCGTAAACCTAGTGTTAATACAAATTTGGCAATTAATTCGTACTTCACTATCAATTAAATATTGAAAATGAATTGTTGCATAGGTAACACCGAGGCGCAGGTGAACGCACAAGGGAAAGAGGTGTTCGACAAGAACGGTGTGCAAAGGATTGAAATCGACAAGTTGGTATCGAGAATCCGCGTCGGCGATGGAAACATCAAGCTGAACGCTCCTTCGTCGCATCGGCTCGCAGGTAAATCATACACGCTAGATTCTTCTCTTCCTACATCCACTTTCACTAGAGAACTCCGCAACCCGCCCAATATTATATTATATTATATTATACTTTATTATATACATAACTCGACTATAATTAAGTTCGCTAAACATCTACGTGTTCCTTTGGATTCGCAAGGGTAACTGCATTGCACCGATTATTAGTGTCGACCAATCCTGTTAAGCCGGTGTGTCTGTGTGTCTGTGTCTGTGTGTTCGAGATGTGCAACGCCAGTTTTACATTCCACTACCGCGCCAACTTTCTTTCTCCAGCCGTGAATTAACGCCTTGCCAACCAACTTAATGCGCACTTTCTTATTCGAAGTTTAAGGCAGTTGTCGTGCTAGAAACTCTTCGAAGGTTAAGGACAATTATCTCTCTCTCGTATCTGATCGAAACTTTTCACTGCCTTTGTAGACTTTCAACGTTTGCTAGGAGTATATCGATCCATTTTAATTACTACTGTAATGTCTATAATTATTGACTGCACAAGAAAAAGCTGTGCGTTTTTTAATGATTCTAAAACAAATATTAGACAAATTTTGAATGTTGCAATATATTAAATATTCAAAACGTGACTAATTTGTTAGAACAATAACAAAACTTATAGATAGCAATTGCAATATTTTTTTCGGGTATTGTTTAACAAAAATAGTATTGTTATTTCCTTTAAAGCGAGTCCCAACAATAACGCATATTGGAATTGTTCAGTAAAACGCTTCATTAGCTTTAAAATTTCCAACAGTTTTCTTTGAAAATTAATTAACGTAGCTGGGTTTTTTATCCGATATCGTAAGATGCACTTTGATCAAAATATTTGAATTGCAACAGTCATTTGCATGTACTGTGTAGAAACGGCGTACAATAGGAACTATCAATCATTGCAATGATATGTTTCGCGCAAACAATTGTTCGAGTTGAGCGTCACATCGACCGTTAGATAATAAACTGGTTGGTCCATCGGAAAACTGACATTCAATTCATAAGGAAACTGACCTTGCACGACAACTGCCTGAAAGACAGCTGATTACTTTCGAAGTTTCTCGCAAGTTGGCAGAGAAAATCTGACAGAGAAAATGCTCGAAAAGTCGACTGGCGCTTCTTGCGAAATTTAACGTTTCGATCTTGAATTTCAGCTGACGCTGCGGCCACCTTTTTCAACTCGAATCCGCGACTGGTGCTCGACATTGCCAGTCCAATCATCGAAGACACAGCCGCAACTGTCAGCAGAGCACTCGCTGCCAGAGCTTTGGGAGTACTCACGAAGAAAGATCTTATTGCCTAGTGGAAAACTAGCGGCAACAATTCTTTTGCAATGTACACTTGCAAGGCACATCCAACAGTTGCGGCCACGTGACAAGATCGCCGAAAGTCGCCGCCGGCGGACAAGAAGTATTATTTTCCCGTAACTTTAATAATCGCCTCACAATTGTTGTGCAATAAATGCTGCGAATCGCTCGTTCAAATTAGCACGCTCAGCCTCACTTAGAATTGGAGGCGCGGCGCGCACACTGGGATGTGTGATATTTCTCCAAAGAGAGCTCTTTTTCATGTTACCTGGAATCTAAGTTTAAGAAAACCGTCCATCACCCGCTTTCTCGAGGAACGCAATAGTGGAAATTCGGAGCTCTGCACTCACTTGCGAACTATAACGCGTAATTAATTAACGATTTATTAATATTACGTTATTAATCGACGAATTTAAACGATTGTAAAAATTGGCTGATAACTTTAACGTAACTAAATTCAAATTTGTACAATTATCGACTCATTGCGAATAATTGAAAACTATAACAAAAGAAACGTCTTACGTGTTTTGCATTACAATTCGCAAGCGAGTCCTCATTTTACTGTCAGGGATTTCCACTGTTCTCCCCGCAAAGATGAGGTGAGCGTTCCTCGAGAAGAAGTAGAGCGCGCAAGAAGAACGGGCGTATTTCGCTCGACTTATTAACAGGACGGTGCGTCTTATTAATTATATTGGAGAGTAATTTCCATTACTTCGGGAACAACTCGTCGTAGGTGAAGGTCTTGGTGATTTGATTCGCCACCTTTGTGAAGAGCTCGGAGAGATTCTCTTCGAGGACCGGGCGAATTTCGTCCAAGAAAATCTCGGAGTTGGAATTAAGAAGGTCATTAGCAGCGGCACCTAATTATAGAAGGAATGAATGTAGTCATTGGCTAAACAAGAGATCCGTTTGCCTTTCTTCGAGGAAGTACTCGGAATTAGTCATCCCCATAAAGTTTCTGTTAAATTTCATGTATCGTTTTCATTAAAAGGTATAAAACTAAGAATTGCTTTCTTCTTACCGACCACCGGGTCACCATTGAACAAGTTTGTTAAATGGAGATTCGCTCTGCCGACGATGATCTTGATCTTCATGTTCTCGAAGTTCAAGTAAACACCGTTGTCCCGTTGTACCTTGTGCGCACGCAATATTACACTTGAGTCATAGTTGCCTGTAATGCAAGATTAGAAACATCATTAGCGACTTTTTATTCCTGGTCTCTCTAACCGGTCGCCGAGTCTCTTTTTATCATGAGCTGTTCATCGTAAGCTAATTAATGCTAAACAATTCCTTGTATGTGTCATTTTATCATAAGAACAGTTTGCTGCAAAATGTTTCATATTATAAACTGTTTTACGAAAAACGGTTTATGACGAACTGTTTACAATGAACTGTGAGTGATAAGTCGTCTTTGACTGGTCTGAAATGCTTAAAATTTAGAATTTGAAATTTGTACAAGTACAGCATCCGACAAAATAGTTGTCACAATCTGCAAAACGGCAGTCAGGGAGAAAATGACGTTTTATATCATATACACATGGAATGCAAGATTTTTTTCGAGGGCTCCGACAGGAATCCTCTTCTGTAAAATAAGGCTGTTTAAAAGTCATGCATACCGGATGTACAGGGTGAGTCACTTGCCTTTGAATCACCACCGTCGAGCATATACTGTTCCATATAAAATCATTATAAATAACCTAGACATTTAAATGACACTCAAATGTTGCTCAATATTTGTCAGCATCTTATGCATTTATTGCACATGAAATTTCACCCTGCAGAAGTCAGTTATATATAATATTCCCCTATAAATATAATCTAATAAAATATTTTCTCCTTACGTTGCTAGCCATTCGAAGGAAGTCGATGCTAAAACTTGGTAAAATATTCGCTCCAACAGACTACATAATTTAATACAGTCTATTGTTAAACAGAGAATGTATATAGCATAATTAAATAGATATCTAGTAAAAGTGGGCTAGGAGAGTTCTGATTCAAAGGCAAGTGACTCACCCTGTACGTTCTAGTTATATTTGTTATTGTTAAAATCTCTTGAAAAAGTGAACATACTGAAGTCTCCTGTGATGTCTCCGCTCCCCGTTAGCCTGAGCAGAAGGATTCTCGCGTTGATTTGATACTTTCCAGCGAACGCCAGCTTGTCAAAGCCGACTTTGAAGGTGAAGATCACATTTTCAGGATCAGCTTTCAAGTCTCGTATTTTGAAAGTCGATGGACCCGTAACCTACAACACAACTCATTCATATTTCCCAGTCGTTTAAAAGATGATTAATGCTTTTCTCAAGTAATGACGAACTTTCCATGACTCAAGCGTGTAAAACAGAAGTCTAAAAAGTGACAGTTTCTTAAGTGTAATTAATGTTTGTACAAAGTCGGAAGAGACGATAAAAGTAGAAGAAAAGGTGGCAGAAAACCCGATTCGAAGTAACCATCGATTATTCCATACGACACATCGACCTTTTTCTAGCATAATTAGTGAACATGCATGTCACAAGTTTACGACATTGATCGCCGAAGGTCTGCCAAGTTTTCTGCAAGAAAGTGCGCTAATAGGTGTCTACCTAATTATTATAAGGTATTCTAAGATAACTGTCGATTAAAGTAAAACAGTGAAATGAGGTGACAACATTGATATTCTGAGAATGCGAGTACTTATTGAACTTCGACTTTGATATATTTGTCCGCTAGAAAATAACGAATTGTCGAAGAAAAAAGTGAACTAATAAACAAAAGGAATCTGTTGGAAAACTTCGTGCAAATACACAGATTTTTTTAATGAAACATCATTTTATTTGAATGATAAATAAAAAATAATGGAAAAAAAATAGTGGAATATTTATAAATAAAGAAAATAATGGAGTATTTATAAAGCATTACCATAAGGTCAGTGAGATTCAAATCGAGCCTGGCGCCGGAAGGACCTCGCTCAAGCCGGATGCGCTTTAACGCGAGCGGCTCAATTGGCGGTGCACCCAATTCCGGAATCCCTTCCCTCAATTTGTCGCGCAGCTGTTCGATCGAATTTTGTATGCACGCATTTATGTTGGGATCACTTCTGCGGCAGATTTTAATGTACGGCGCTGCGAATAACAAAGATGTTCCAATTTTACAATAATTCCACACATTTTTTTAGTCATAGAAAACCACTCCGGAAATATTGAAATTTAAAAATCAAGTAATAGTTTTGTTCTATCTAAAACGTAACTTTTCTTGTATTTTATTTTCCAAACGAATATGCACAGTGTAAAAAAAGTGTTTTGTAGAATAAATTTGTTTAAAGAGGAAAACTCTTCTCTCTAAGAGGAAATTCAGTTTCTTCAAAAAGTACGAGTTTTTGTTGAAAGAAAATAAATTAGCTCAAAGAAAACAGTTTTCTGATTTAACTCAATTTACTGCTGCAACAATATTAGGTTTCTGAATACTTTTTTTAGTCGCTGATACATCTTTCAATGCGTGGTAAAAAAACTAAAGGAAAACTCCTTTTGATAAAATGACTGCTCTGTAGTGCAGATGTTTACAATCTAGCATTGATTAACGCTTTTTTCTTCGTTCGCAACATGCACATTCCCGACAAGAAGACAACGTTTTTGCAAAATTATCTTCCAATTATCATCTGTTTCCTTAACAAGTGTAAAAAAACGCAAGATCACATCAGTAGCAACCAGTTTTACACTTAACAATGACGATTAACAATACAATTGAGTCAGCTGTTGTAAAAGTGTTAATTTAGGCAGTTAAACTAAATGTTCACGGAAATAGTAAGTCAGAAAAAGAGAGGAATCTGTGGTTGTGGTTACACGTGTTACTATAATTTATAATTTATAATCGGATAATTAGCAAGAGCGCTGTTTCAGAGAAGAATTATTTCCCGGAGAATTCAGCATACAAGATTTTATCACAAGATTGTCTTGTAATCTGACAAGGCACTAAAGCCGTTTAATGTTTAACATTGTAGTCAAACCGGCTGTTTCTTCGCATTAACTGTAATTAACATTCGGGTCAAAACCTTACACTTGTCCGGTCGCGCATTACACATTTATTTGCATTTTGAAACTTGCCACTGAACTAGTATTGTGTCATTCGTGTTTTTACTAGTTTTCTATTTATTTATATTTCTATGTATATTTTACCGGTTAATATGTTCTTCGTGATTGAAGATTTTTTGAGCTTTTTTTTATCACTTGAAGAATACTTAACAATTGTACTAATAACAAGAACTGTAATTGGTAACTGTTCTTAATATTAATTGGAAATCGAAGATTGCTAGTTTTTACTGCGCGAATTCAAACGTGTAATCAACGAACATTCAAATGGTGTTTTTTTTAACAGTATAATAGTGTCTGACAATGAGTTATAAATGCAAAATCATCCTATTTGCATGATAGATGTCGATAAATATGGATTACCAATGCTTATCGAACAATTGTAGGCGGTAATCATTCAAGTAACAGGTACTAAAAACTCTGAATAAACTATTTTGTTTCGTAGAATTGAGAGCGATTGAAAAGACTGTTGATGCTAATATAATAGCTCAAGTTTTGCAGCAAAAAATTGGGGGAAAAAAAACTGTCTAATTTCCTTGAATTGTAGTTAAGAATACTGTTAACACCAAACGAGATTATTAATACAAATACTAAGCTGTAAAAACTGTGGCTAAGCAGTTTTATTTTATAAAATCAAGCAAAATTAACAATCGTTGGCACCGAATAATAATATTAATGCAAATATTCGCTCAAAAAATAGAAAGCAAAAATTGTTACCAAATTGTTTCATTTCATAGAATTGTAATTGAAAATATTGTCAGCTCCAAGAAAAAACAATATATAAAAGGTAACAAGGACGAAAGAGAGGCGAGATGTAGAATGGAATGTCAAAAGACTAATCATGAAACTATGTGAGGAGTTCGCACATAAAAATCATTGGCCGCGACATGTTTAAGTAATAATGGCACGGATATCCGTGGAGCGAACTCGGTGATTGGCCAGCATTAAAAATGTTAATGAGAATTAAGAGGCTCCTCGAAAATGTTACTCACGTATTACGCCAAGGACTGCGCCACACAGAATCGCCGCCAGGCTAAAAATACAATGAGAAATGTTGTTAATGCTTAGCCGACATGGTACAATAGCCTGCGAGTTATTGTTACCCGATCTGCGGTAGGTGTGCCTTATAAATTACGAGTGCGACGTTTAACTACCAATCGGCCCCAGGCGTAATGACCTTCGATCAATCAGTTAAACTACGCCGAGCCAAGAGTCTACTTCGATAGCGGATGTTTATGCTTGCTTTGTTTTGTAATAAGTTTCAAACAACAGCCAGACAAAAGGATTAATAACAAAACCATCGCGCTTCTACTGGTTTTTTATTATTTTATTCTGATTTCGTTAATGAATGATTTGTTGAGTTCATTTTTTATCGTTTGAAAAATATTTAACAATTCTAGCTTTTGTTAGCGGATGTTTATGCTTACTTTTTTGGCAATATGTTTGAAACAACAGGCAGCTCGAACGATAAATAACCGAATAACATTCAATTTTTACTAGTTTTCTACTGTTTTACCTAGTAATTTTGTACTCCGTAAATTACAAATTTGTTGAGTTTATATTTTATCATTTGACGTATTTTTAACAACTCTAGATTTTGTTAGTGGATATCTATGCTTGCTTTGTTTTACAATAAGTTTGACAGAACAGTCAGATAGAAAAATAAATAACAAAATTATATAGCTGAAGTTGTTGTGTTTGTAAATAAATAGTTACAGTATTTTCCTCGGAGATTCGCAATTCGGTTGCAATAAATAAATGTGCGAATTTGGTATTAAAAAATAATTAGTCCCAATCTCTGACGAACTTCTCTACGCAAATCTTGGACAACGCGATATTGTAAATGAACAATTGGCAAAAACTTGTGTCAGAAATTGATCGATTAGACATTGTTGTGCTATACATTTTTTATTGCAATATATAAGTTGACAAATATGCTATTCAATCATTATTATACAGTATTTCTACGTAAAAAAGTATGTTATTTCATTCAGAAGATAATTAAAAAGTATAATTCGTCTGAATATCTGAGAAACGCTTGTTTGCAAATCTTGGATCACGCAATATCTCCGCACTACTTTTTTCGCTGCTTCGGAACTCAAGATAACTTAAGTGAAAGATAGAACTTTACTTCATTAAGAATATCAAGGTTGCAGTTAATGCAAATAAATATCAAACCTGAAATAAACACGTCGAATTAAGTAATGCAATTTTAGATTATACATTTTGTGTTATTTCTAGAAATTTTTCTATATTACTTGTAAACTACTTCAAATACGATTGAATCGAATTGAAAAATACGTATTGCACAAAACTGGATGAAACTTAATTCGAGTTTAACACATTAATTGCCACACGAACTTTATCCATTTTATCACAACACACAATTTATTTAATTGAATGCTTACTTAAAAATGAATTAACTCTTAACGAAGTGTTAGTTCCTTCGACTACATTTTTTGGAAATTTTAATATTTAAAATTGTAGAAGAAGAGTGAAGAAAGTCGTCAGAAAAATGTGTCAGTTACATGAAACCTTATAATGCTTTGCCTTATGAAGGCAAAGAATTCCAGAGGAATTCATTGACCGCAATTTACCGGCAACTACGGCGTGCAATGATCCTTTGGGATAAAACTGGAACATTAGTCACCTGAGCTTCGTGCACGTGCTTTACCAATAATGACTTTCCTAACCGCCACATTCCACTCTGCGGTTTATGAAACTTTAGCTTTTCCGAGGTACAAGGAAATTCAGAGAACTTTTAGAAACCAGTAAATCGGGACTTTTTATCTGCTAGAAATCGCAGGGCTTTTCCGTGTTCGTTGACGAGCATATAAATAACATTTCGCCTTTATAAAACAATCATTTTTACACTTTTAAAAACAAAATAAAATCCGATCCAATATTGTGGCTGTCAATTACAAGCTAGTATTTTTATTGTAGTAAAAAATCCTTGGTTAATACTTCCAAGAAATTTAAACGTTTTTGTAACTAACTAATTATTGCCGAACATATAAATATATTCTGTTTATTTATAAACGAACATTATTCTTTTGTGGAGAGAAATATTCACAGAATTACATTATTCATTCAAGGAATATTTACCATCGAATTGTGTAAAGTGACTTTCGATTGAATTAATTAAATTAATTAACTTCGACGAAATTTCTCGAAGTACATGTGTCGATTGATATTCTCGCCACTGTGAGGTACACGTACTGGAACACTCGACATGCGAAGCACGTGAGGCTTGCGCTTAAGGCTCAAAGTGTTATTCAAATTATTTTAACAATCCTCAGGGGTAACTACTAGTAGTCCTTGAGTGTGCTATAGAGCGTGCAGCGTACCAGCAACTTTTCTATAAGGTTACACAAAATTGCACTAATCGCGCGATGGAATAAAGCGGAATCGATGCATTATATAACATAGTTTTACGTAAAACGTAAAATATAGCATAATAATTCGCGCGTGAAAATCAAATCCAAACGATCTAATTTAGTGTCAGATGGAAAGCTAGTAAATCAGCTGTTTTATTAAATTTGATTTATCTAAGAAAGAGATTGAAAGTGAAATGACATTTGAATGTATAAATACGTAACAGTTTCTACAGAAACTTATAGCCAAAAACACACTCGAAATTGAGTAACACTTTCCACATATTTTGGTTTGGCCAAATTATACGATTCAAATATCGTATTATAAAATCAATATTTTATAAAACGGTTTAGCGTGGACCAAATTTATTTTGTTGGAAATCTTGAACAACAGAAATTGAGTATGTGAACACGTAACAATTTCTACATAACGTATTCGTCACCAACACACAGGAAACCTTCATTTGAATTTACAAAATTGTAATTGGCAGCCACTACATTGGATCGGATTTTATTTTATTTTTAGGAGTATAAGAATATTTGTTTTATGAAGATAAAATATTATTTATATACTGTTCACTGTACACGCAAAGTACTCCAATTTCTAACTGATAAAAAATCCCGATTTGTTGGTTTCTAAAAATTACCTAAATTTCGTTATACCTGGAAAAGCTAAAGTTTCATAAATATCGTATTATCAAATTAATATCTTATAAAACGGTTGAGCGTCTATCAAATTCATTTTGTTGGAAACATCGAACACCAGAAATTGAGTATGCGAACACGTAACAGATTCTGCATAACGTGGTTACCACAAACGCACAGGAAACCTTTAATTCAATGCGCCCAATTACGTGATTAAAATATCTGACATTAAAATCACTCTGGTATAAAACAGTCCAGCATGGATCGAATTCATTTTCATACGAAATCTCGAACACCTCGGTCGAAATTACACAAGCATCGCCCGAGGGTTACGAACCGGACTGCTGCAGATCAATCAGCGACCAATTACTGCACACGTATCAAGGAAACACCGGCGAATTTGATCATTCACTTTCGAATCTCGATCACATTACGCTTCGTTACACCAAAGTGGATTAGCCGAGTAAATCCAAACTTGATCACCCAATAATGCAACAATAACACAATTAATAAATCAGCTGATTTTCAGGGGCTCATAGAAACTTGTTTTCTTGGTATATTAATGATCGTAAAAGTTTATAAATAAGACTAATTGATTATATTGATGCAGTAATAGATTTAAATACATTGCGAGAAGCAATCGATGAATCAATTACGATAGGTGTATCATCACCCGCTAATCCGATCATTGTGCTCCACTGTTTCACCTTCCAAACTCGATGTCACCAAAATAAAATCAATGCAACAATAACAGAATGATTAGACGAACCAACAGTGAAGTATTGATAATTGTCCGATCAAATAATAATTGATTACTAAAGGTATATTATGGCAACACTGATCAATTTGATCATTGAATTTTGTTGTCGCCAATTTAAAATATCGAAACAATAACACAATGATTAAATGACTGCCATAATTGAACCATAGAAGCTCGTCTTCCTGACATATCGATCATTACTGGATCTTACAAATGAGGATAATTAACTGTGTCAATCCAATGATCAATTTGAAGGGATGAGTGTTCGTGCCAACCGCGTAGTAATTAATTAACAATTAATAACTGGGAATTTATTATAGGATCACTGCTTAATTTGATCATTCACTTTAAAATCTCAATCGAATTAAGTTTCGTTGCTCGAAAGCGGATTAGTCTCAAAGATCCAAACGAACCACCAAATTATATGAATGAAGCAATAACACAATAATCAAACCAATCAACGGCGAAGGTCCCATGAAAGTTCGTCTTGCTGGTGTAAAACACTCGATGATTGCCGGAGCTTACAAATGGGGCTAATTAATGAAGTCGATGCGGTGAGTATGCTTACCAGGCGCGTAGCAGGAGAGCAGACATGACGGACAGTTGGAAGGACTCGCGGCGACTAGCCGGCTACTCCGATATGGACAGGGATGATATGTTACCGGGCGTATCAGAGGAGCGCATTAGAGCTCTGCCAAGAGGCCGCCAGGACATCGCATGCACGCGCTATGCTATCGCACTAGTAGCCAGCGCAGTTGATTACCTCGTGCCACTTGACGGCCATTGGTCCAGAGATCAGCTGGGTTGCGGCAGGGACCAGTTAAGTGCGGCTTTTGTCGCCGGAGAACGGTGGAACTTGCCGAACGGCAGTGCTCGATTCAATTTTCGATACCTACGCCACTAGCGCACTATCACTTTCCTTCGACACTGCCCTCGTGCTTCCCCCTCCACTCGCGATTGAACTTACATTTTCCAACGTGGGAATACTTTGGAGAAAGTTGCCAAAATCGTATTTTTCTATTTTAAAGTACCTGAAACTACGAGTTTTATCCAAGGTCAGATATTTTTTATGTAATTTAATTTCTGATCCTCTGTGTAGCACACTATCTCTTTTCTTTGACACTGTCTTCGTGCTTCCCCCTCCACTCGCGATTCAACTTACATTTTCCAACGTGGGAATACTTTGGAGAAAGTTGACAAAATCGTATTTTTCTATTTTAAAGTACCAGAAAGTACGAGTTTTATCCAAGGTCAGATATTTTTTATGTAATTTAATTTCTGATCCTCTGTGTAGCACACTATCTCTTTTCTTTGACACTGTCTTCGTGCTTCCCTCTCCACTATCGATTGAACTTACATTTTCCAACGTGGGAATACTTAGGAGAAAGTTGACAAAATCGTTTTTTTCTATTTTAAAGTACCTGAAAGTATGAGTCATTTTTTATGTAATTTAATTTCTTTTCTTTTGTCTGTCGAGCACTATCACTTTTCTTTGACACTGTCTTCGCGTTTCCCTCTCCACTCGGAATTGAACTTACATTTTCCAGCATGGGAATACTTAGGAGAAAGTCGCCAAAATCGTATTTTTCTATTTTAAAGTACCAGAAAGTACGAGTATCATCTAGGATCAGATTTTTTTGTATTTTAATATCTGTTTGTAGCACACTATCACTTTCCTCTGACACTGCCTTCGCATTTCCCCCTCCACTCGGAATTGAACTTGCATTTTCCAACGTGGGAATACTTAGGAGAAAGTCGCCAAAATCGTATTTTTCTATTTTAAAGTACCAGAAGTACAAGTTTTATCTAGGATCAAATATTTTTTTGTAATTTAATTTCTGTTTGTAGCACACTATCACTTTCCTCTGACCCTGCCTTCGCATTTCCCCCTCCATTCGAGATTGTCGATACTTACACTGGTCACTATGGGAAGACTTAAGTGAAAGTCATTAAAGTGGTATTTCATATTTAAAAATGCTAGAAATTTTTATCTAAGATCAAACTTTTCCTATGTCATTCAATTTCTGTTGCTCTGCCTCTAAGGCACTATCACATTCCTCCGACAATACCTGCGCATTGCCCCCTCCACTCGAACTTGAAGATACTTACTCTTTGCACCGTGAGAGTTTGCTTAAGTGTCGGAAGATGTCAGAACATAGCCTGTTTCCTTTGATGACTTTCTGACTTGATATTTACTGTAAAGTCTGCAAGGCTCGATTGAACATTGAAGGCTGTTTTTAAACAAGAATATCCTTCACGTTTATTTGACATATTTGTCAGAACGAAAAATATGGAAACACAGTTAATTCTAAGCATCGCATTTTTAAATAAAAGATTTCCAAATAACTGCTTACATTGTTTTTATTTTCTACATTTGTGTTGTGCTGACAAAATGGGGAAACGTTCAATTAGAAAAGTGAGAAGCAGGACGGACAACATTTAAAGTAATTTATTAAGTTTTGTTAAATATTTACATCGTGCATGTATACAATGATATACCACAAAGTTAATTAAATTTATTGCATTTGTATAATTGTTTACGTGCTGCATTGGAACATGAATTCCAGCATCCCTTTCATTTTAAAGATAGCGATATAAACAGATCGACTAAATAAAAGAAATACAGCATCAGGGGACGTTTGTTTGGTGATGTGAGTCAGTATTCCAAGAATGATTGAAGCCGCATGCAAATTTCTGTCGACGTCACCGCGAGAGCTAAATGGTGTAGATCGTCAAAAGAGGAAAAACACATTCTGGCAGAAAAAATAATACTCCTTCTCCTGATAACCTTTTCGCTTCCTCTCCCCAAGACATATTTACATTTTATTTCCTACCGCAGACTTAGTTCAACTTGTTCCATAAAGCATTAGACACATCTATTCAAATTATTTGGATTACAAGAAATAATAGTAAATTTTAAGTACTAAAAGTTATCTACAAATTTGCATTGTACTAACAGAGAAATGCGGAAACTCTGATTTCATATGCAATCGCGATAACAACTTACTAAGTGAATGTGTTGCAAAGGTCGACAGACTAATTAAAATAGCAACTGTCTAGTCATTACATAATACAGTTGTATAATTTCTTCTTCTAGCATTGTCATGACAACGCTTGACAAGCACGCACAAGTTTTTATTTTTCCATAACCTCTACACCAGTGTAATTAAGTTGTGCTTCGTTCAATGAATTTTTCATTAATGTCCACTAATTGGAGGGCCATCACTTCAAATCGCAAGTGCAAATTCTTAATAGTGACATTTATCTTCCAACGAACCTGTTCTACTTCTGCAGTTTAATGATTGAAAACCGGTTTATTTATTGAAAAATGCTTTTATTTAAACTTTGAGACGTTTACAACTGAATCTCTCAAGCAGAAGACAGCGAATGACTCTTCGAGTCTATGATGATCCTCTTATATACTACACAGTCTTATTGTATATGACTGAGTCTTACAAGGAAAGAGAACATAACCTATCTGTCTTACATGAAAAGGAAATGTTCACCTCATGATTAAAAGCAGAGTACACTGTGATTAAAGGTAAAATGTATTAACAACACCTAATCACACAAATTAACTTGCACAAACAGAAAACACGTCACCTAATCATGGTATATGAATTTGCGCACGTGACCAATGGCGATTGGTGTACTTATCGTAACATCATGTCGCCAAGTTACAGCACAGTATATAATTTTTAATAACCTATTTTAATTCATGTAAACTGAAAAAACTGCCATTCTTCTATAATCGAAATAGGCAGTGATTTTTGGAGCGTTTATGAAATTCTTCACTGGTCACACCGTATACAGAGAACTACCGAAAATGTCTTGTTCCTACTTCTACCAAGATCGTCAAAATGACTTGTTTACAAAATAAAAAATTGTGGTATAAGAAAAGACAAAGGTGTATTCATAAACATTTTTATATTGGCTTAAAACCGAAATATAACAAATGTACAGGGTGAGTCACTTGCCTTTGAATCACCACTGTCGAGCATACCCTGTTCCATATAAAATCATTAGAAATAACCTAGAAATTTAAATTATTCTCAAATGTGTCTCAACATTTGTCTGCATTTTCTGCATTTATACTTTTACATGTTTGGGTTACGTTAACTCGCACATGAAACTTCACCCTGCGGAAGCCAGCTATATATAATATTGCCCTATAAATATAATATAATAAAATAGTTTCTCCTTCCGTTGCTAGCCATTCGAAGGAAGTCGATGCTAAAACTTGGTAAAATGTTCGCTCCAACAGACTACATAATTTAATACAATCTATTGTTAAATAGAGAATATACAGTATAATTAAATAGATGTCTAGTAAAAGTCTAGTAACAACCCCACTTTTACTAGACATCTATTTAATTATACTATATATATTCTCTGTTTAACAATGAACCGTATTAAATTCTGTAGTCTGTTGGAGTGAATATTTTACCAGGTTTTTGCATCGAGTTCCTTCGAATGAGTAGCAACGTAAGGAGAAAAGATTGTATTCTATTATATTTACAAGGGGATATTATATGTAACTGGCTTCTGCAGGGTGAAATTTCATGTACGAGTTAACATAACTCAAACATGTAAAAGTCTAAATGCATAAAATGCAGACAAATGTTGAGAAACATTTGAGTATAATTTAAATGTCTAGGTTATTTATAATGATTTTATATGGAGTGTATGCTCGACAGTGGTGATTCAAAGGCAAGTGACTCACCCTGTACATATACATGTAATTTAGAAGAAAGTCTCTTTTTACAAAAAGCAAATTTTCCTTTGAAAAGAAAATGAACATCCGCAAAAGAATGTTTTCTCTTTCAACAAAATGAACGTCAGGAGATCTGGGCATGTGACTACTTTTCTTACCCACTGTAAGTAAACGAATTGAATTTAAAACTTAATTATAACACGGTAAGTATTCAATGTAGCATTGAATAAGAGTGTCGAGAATGGCAAGCAGGGCGATTAAGATCAGCTCGACTGAAAATCCCGCGATCCGTAACAGAGTATGCGAGCTGGTTTGTACGGTTTGCCCACTTCGATCTGGAAACTACTCGTTTATAGGAAGGATGTTGCAACGAACACCAAGTCTCATTTCCCTTTTCCCAGTGTGTGAAACGATTTACTTCCCGGCGTCGAATTCTGCAGGGAATTAGGAGCGGCAGGTTGTACGACAGTATTGCGTCACTCTAATCGAGGGCCGAATGAGGCCCGCCTGCGAATTCCTCGACCGGTGCTTGTTGTTACTCACTTATCTATCCCGCCAATTACTTCTGCGAAGTTCCTTTCAATGTTCCTTACTTTCGAGGAAGACAAATGCAGTTCGGAAGAGAAACCTCTGAAAAAACGATGTAGAAATTTTACTTTACACTTTCTAAATTTTACTATTCTCAAAACCGTCGTTTTTTTTTAAATTTGAATTTATAGTTGAAGGTTATGTTTTAGGTACTTTGCGCTCTATTAACATATTTTGGAGGATCTTCTGTAAAATCGAATATCTAACAAATCATTTATAAATAAGTTGTTAATTCAGCGCGTAAAAATGGTAAACATTTAAGTATAGGAAGTGAAATTAAGAGAAAAATGTAGTTTCTTAAAACCCAATTCATAGTGTTATTATTATTAATCTTATTAATCCTATAAGAATTGTCAGAGCAATTATTTGTTTCAATCCTATTTTAATACTATTATTATGCTTTATACGATTAATGTAATTAATTAATTAAAAAGCATTTATACTATGCAATAGATGGATAGATTATATTTCCTTTGTACAATCCTGTAATTGATTTAGTTGAGTACCTTGAAAACATTGCAATCGAAAAGTTAGACAATAATAGAGAATTGTTTTACATAAACTTTCACTTTCAATTATAACAGTGCGTGCCTTTTATACCATTAGTTGGCAAGGTAGAAAATTGAACGAGAAGGTAAAAAAGGCATTTGGAAAATTAGTATGTACGAAAATGTTATCACTAAATGGTAAATCCTAGAACACTCCACTGTGATCACGCTTTTTCCAATTTATTGTAGAGTGTGCTTTACTTTTCGTTTTAGTCTGATCAATCGTCGATATTAAAATTTTAATTAAAATATACACTTCCGAACTAATAATATTAATACTGTATTAAACAAAATTATAATTTGCAAAACCTTCTTGTAAATTTCTGTGTTACAGTAAAGACAGTTAAATCCAAACTTTTATCTTTCTAGTGAAACAAACTTATTCTTAAACGATTTAGGAATAAATAGAATTTAAGTACAACAGACTTCTTGAAAGTGATTTTCAATATTCAAAATAAACTAGAATCGCTATTAAATATGTGTGTTGAAAATACCAAATTATTCTGAAAAAAGCTGCGATTGCTTAAAATTAAGGCAATCGTGTGTGCAAGCCGTGGGATTCATAATTAAATCTGCGACTAATTCGATTAAACGTTAATAGTTACATGACTAGGCGCCAGGAAATCCTGGCGGAGACAAGTGTATACGTATAATCAGCCGCTCGTCGAAGAGAAGCAGAAATAGCGGTGTTTGCATTCAAATTTAAAGAAAAAAGGTGTGCAAAAAGGTCGCCTACAGATGTAATAAATGATTCAAGGGTACGTGCAGTTCTGCCGGGTTACTTTACATTCCGATAAACGTATGAGTTCCCGTGGCTCGTGCGCACATTTTCCCAAGAAAGGCTGCCGCCAATGTCGAAAATACCTTTTATAGTATACATTTCCTTTATACGAATGTCACCGAATCATGCAAAACCTGCATGCAGCGTACAACGTATGAAACATGCAAAATGTCCATATCAGAAGCCAAGCGACTGCGTATTACCTTTTTATAGTTTTCCATTGTCGCATCAACTGAAAAAAAATATTTCATATTATCATTGACTTTCTTTAGCAGTTTTTTGTATTATATGCAGTTCTCCGTCCTGTTAGAATTATCTTTTCCTTTATTTATTGTCACATCAATTGTAGGGTTGCTAGTGACATGAAATTTGTGCAATATTATTATCTGTTTTCTTTAACAGTATTTTTTCTGTGTTACATCCAGTTTTTATCCTATTTGTATGCATACCATCTATATTTCGTAAGACAGCAGTGTTTGTTTGAGAAACTCGATTGACTTTTTGAGTGGTTTTTTCTCTTCTAAGATTTACCATTTTGTTAAAAAAATTGTCTGCGTTTCGAATGAATACTGTTTTTTTAGGCAGTTAACTAGCTGTTACAGTAATTATCATTTTTGCGTTTGGTTCTTTTGATACGACAAGTTTCTGTTCGTTTCTCCCAGATTCCTTCTGCTTATTTCTATTTAGAGTATCAGAATCTTCTGTTCTAGTATTATTGCAAGACACATTCCATCGAATACAGATTACTGGTAAAATTACGCAGTGTTAGTGTCAGCTTACGCATTCTTTATTGTTTCTAAACGAGGAATTATCTTTTGTTAGAAAATTTGTACTTCTGTAAAAAGGAAACTTTTTTCCACGTAAAAATTTATTACAGGAGAAAAGATGTATGCGAATGTTTTACTTATCCACAGTCAATGCGAATATTTTAACTATATTGTAAAATAAAATTATGTTGATTAAATTGAGAAGAAAAGGTACATATGAGTGAAAAAAAACTATCGCTTTTCGCGCCACTTTTTGAAATCTATCGAAGTTGCATGGATTGCTCATTCGCAACCAAATGGCAGAATTAGCAAGATCTGTAAAACACTTATATTCGTCACGACAACGTGTACTGACATGCTCGGAAAAAGCTGAGTGCAATTAACGCACCACTAGAAAAACCACCAGATATTAACAGACGGTGCTTTGTGATCATTGCGAAACATTATTATCGGTTATCTTGATTATTGGTTATGTTGACAGTTGTTTGAGTACGATTACAAGCAATTGAAAAATAATAATACCTAGGATTACCTGAAAAAGTTCTCACCGACATTGACAAGATCTGAACAATTTGGCAAAGCGAAACTAAATAATCCATTTGTCAGTTACTATATAATAATTTTGACAGGCTAGTTTTAAACAATACAACAAATCTAACGACTTACAAATCAAATCGAGTTTCTCAAAGAAGTATTATCATTTTATTTATTCACCGGAATATTAAAACAATTTATTACTTTTCGGAATATAGAAAATATTTGTAATGATAATAAAAGCCAATGAGGATATTATGAGTATTACATGCGGTTAATATGACAATAAATAAATAAAAAAAGAAATATGAATGTATAGTCGATTGCATTTATTTTGAAAACGATTGGTGCAACGACAGAGTAACGCGTTCCATTCTATTCGCCGCATGATTTTATGTGAGAAAAGGTTATGTTCAATTATCATTGCGACTCTAAATGCACAGAAGTCGTAATGCAGTTTTTACGACAGCTTTTGCGTTTACCTCGAAAGCTAACTAAAACAATTACCTTAACGTATAATATAATATTGCAAATGTATAACATAGTTGTGTAAATAACCAGAATTATTATTGCTGAATAGTTACTTTTTAATTATTTGTTACTTAGATTATTTGATTGTCTACGCTATGTTTATGCACATTATATATGCTTTTTGAAATACTAGTGTTGCTTTAAGGTATCCAATTAGGTTTCATTATCGTTTATTTGCAAGAAGAATTTGCTAGATTTCTAAGCAAACTCTAGTCGTCTCAGATGAATGATTCATTGATGTTTCTAATATAGTTCTGCTCTTTAGTGATCTGGATGGTACGTGGACGTAGGAGATTATATAATTCTCGTGCAAAAAAAGTATTGGAGGATATTCGCAATCGTTTATTCTCACATAGACTACTTAGTTATTAATATAGGCGACAGCTTCGCTATTATCTTTGTTCTGTTACATATATTAATTGCAGTTTTGTGCTTTGTATTTTTTATTGTACACCATTTATATTTTGTGAGCGAGTAGCGTTTCTTTGATGAGTCTGCTTAGAATTATAAAATACTTTTTATTCGCAAAGAGAATTTCTGGGTTATTATACTAATTCGTAGACATGCATGATTATACAATTTTCTAGTAAAAATTGAAAAAAATTGCTGTTTCTGGTAAGAATTGAAAAATTACATGTTACCATTGTTTATGCTATTTTATTCATTATATAATAAAACTTATAATTTATTTAAAACTTGCTAATATTTTTATTGTAAAATATAATACACAGATTGCGATACAATACGATAATTCCACTGTTCCAATAAGAATTATCTGATCTTCCACTCCGCATCTTGTTGTTTCCTCCGTGAATCAGGCGACACGACGTCACGTCATGAAAACTTGAAAGGTTACATTCAGCCCGTTACACTTTACGGATGATATATGCCAATCTATGTAGCATATTTTAAAATAGAAACATTATCAATTTAAAAATGAATGATACGATTTACCCTTACAATTAACCCTTTGCATTCGAGAAACGACGTTTTGAAACATTTTTTATTATTTATATTTTCTAACAATTATTATTGTTCCGTTATATTTATTTTATTACTACTATTATATTATTGATTTTAAATGTTATGTTTTCATTCACTTAATTCCTGTGTAAAATCATTTTATATTATCTGTAACGAATTCGTCGAATATTCACAAAACTTTCCTAGTACGTTCCAGGGAAAAACTCGGCGAGTGCAAAGGGTTAAACAATTGAAACATGCGTTCTGCTTGGAACACCCTCTCGTATAATCATAGGAATTGTCATCTTCCAAGAACTGCGTCGAATTTTTTCCCCCGACTACCTATACGCGGATGTAAGTGATTAAGAACGGCGGTGGTGGGGGGCAAAGCGACGATGGAGGGGGGGCATTACTGATAGTTCGAACTAAGATCGGCATACTTTACGGCCATGGCCCTGGACTTAGCAGATACAGGAACCTTTTCCAACATCTCTTGCTAGTCAGCCTCGTAATCCCATCGGTGTATATATATTTGAACTTGGTGCGTAACAAGCGTTAGTGTCAATCTGCAGCGTTGATCGGCGACGAGGGTCTTTCCACGGCAGCTCCGCGATCCTCGACATCCAAGATGTTCCTCAAGGAGCTTTTCCTCGCCTGTCTAGTAATCGGTTTAGCCAGTGCTGAAGTCCGTAAGTACTAATTGATCCCTTAGATTTTCGGCCATAACTTTTCTTTGGATTTTTGTTTGCGAGACACTTGAACTTTCGGGCAATGTTACTTTACTCCATTACTACCAATGTTACTTTACTCTTGCAACTAAAAGTTGTTTTTTCAGTTTTGTTTTTATTATTTTTCTACTAATTATTATTATTTTGTTATAGTTATTTTACTGCTTGTATTATATTATCGATATCATAAATAATTTGTAATTTACAACGGTGTTATTTATGAAAGTGTCTTAGTGAGCAGGAATCAAGTTGAGGTGCGGTTTGTGAGTGGTTCAAAATTAACAATGAAAACAATTAACATACTAAAATATTGAAATACACAGTTTTTCGAACTGCGCTAAAAAGGAAAAAAGTGGGGATTTTATAATTGCATTGGTTGGGTTTCATTTTTGACGTGATCAAGAATGTGGTGTCAGCTAAACAACTTATTTTTCACTCTTCAGTACATTTTACCAGAATCGTTTAGCTTAAAATTATTGTTATATATACTTTTTTAATCACTTTCTGATCATTTTTTTAAACAGTTTTTATTTATTTTTTTATATGCTGATCCGTTTCAGGTCAGAATCTTCTGCTACTCTTTTTTAAGCAGAGTGACACTGGTAGATTGCAATTATTGTTTATTTTAAAATAAAAAATGTGTCGTAATGCCATAAATATGGATCGCCCGACATTAATTGTTTAGAAAATAATAAATAGTTCTCATTATCTTCTGTGGTTCTATTGCAATCTCTTCAAAGGCACTTCATTTTTTTCGCAATCTTTTTAAACAAACTTTGTTTAGAAATTCGGACGGATCGAATTTATTTCATCACATGAACTACCAATATCAGTTTTGGTGCAAAATAATATTAGTAAACAAATGATTGCAAGAGACATAATTATGTGTACAAAATTACTAGTTGACGGTTATACATGAAACGATTAATCAGACAAAAAAACAACTCGCTTCATTTCATATCTCGCCTAATTTCACATAGAAAATAGCGGAGTTCACTCACAGATTACAACGAATGTAAATACACAAGCCTTGAAACACATTCTTGCTCGCACACGGTCATTAACATCAATATTAATTGACTTTAATAAGCATTAACAAACTCTCGATGCTGCTCACTGTTCTAGAAAAAAAAACATCCTATTAATAAATGAAACGTGACCTTGAATGGTATTCTCATTTGCAAGATTATTGTTAAGTATCACAAATTAAAGGACACATGGTATTATTTAAGCTCAGAATGTTTATATTATTTCTGGCGAACTGAATATTCAAGTATGAGTACTTACAACTTGACTTTAACACGTCTTCTGTAATTTTCTATAAAATAAGATGCTAGTAAAAAATGATTACATGGCGAATAATTGTGTTGAATTATCATAATGAATAAAAAAATGTTATGAGGCTCACAATCGATTTCTTTCCATTATGATTAATATAAATATTATTATTAATGTAACAATGATGCAAGAAAAACATTATTATTCATGGAAATCAGCAAGGTTTTTACATCTTCAAGTACAAGTAGTATTTAAAAATAGATTGATTTCTGTCATTTGCTGTCAAAGGTTAATCAAAAACGATTCCTCTCGATATGTGACTTTCCATAAATTAACCACGAGAGAATGGAGTGGTTATATCAAAGATACTATTTCATTGCCGTCACCAATCATGCCTGCAGTAATGCATTGCGTAAACAGGAAGTATCTGCTAAGATACTGACAGAAACACCGATACTTAGAATTCGCATACTAATGACACTCTGGATAGTAAAGAAACAATAATGTAAATTGGCTATTTAGTTGCTTCCTACACAATTTGCATGACTGTTCATTGATTTACCTAACAGAATCCTTCCGGCTTACGATGACTTCTGACAGAACTCATAAAGCAGATTCGTACGCACCTACATATTATCGCATTATAATATCTTATCATGCAATAATCATCTAATAGTTTGTACAAACAGTAACACAAGTAACAGCTAGTTTTAAACGTTACCAGGCAGACTTGTTTCATGAAATTGAGCGAGGATGAAAATGCTTGTTGGATTTTTCGTAGATATTAATAATTGAGCCGTTTATTTTCAAAGTATGCTAAGTCCATTTATATTTAAATTAAAATATTAAACAATTTACGTCCGTTTGTGTACGTTACTGCAGTCACAAACAAAATTTGACGAATGTACTTGGGCCAATTTCAAAATAAGCGGTTGAAATATCTATTATCTGCATTATATTATTTATTTGAATGTTAATACCTCGTTTACCAATATTCAATTAATCATGCGTATCATATAATGTAAGACAATTAAGAGTCATCGCCCTATGTTTCGTTCCTGTAATTAATAACCAGTTGCATCGACGACAATATTTGCGATTTCTTTCGATTAAATATAAATGTGTTAGAAAATGAAAAAGGATCCTTCCGGCTTACGATGACTTCTGACAGAACTCATAAAGCAGATTCGTACGCACCTACATATTATCGCATTATAATATGTTATCATGCAATAATCATCTAATGGTTTGTACAAACAGTAACACAAGTAACAGCTAGTTTTAAATGTCGCCAGGCAGACTTGTTTCATGAAATTGAGCGAGGATGAAAATGCTTGTTGGATTTTTAGTAGATATTAATAATTGAGCCGTTTATTTTCAAAGGGAGCTAAGTCCATTTATGTTTAAATTAAAATATAAACAAAAATTTGACGAATGGACTTGGGCTACTTTCAAAATAAGCGGTTGAAATATCTATTATCTGCATTATATTATTTATTTGAATGTTAATACCTCGTTTACCAATATTCAATTAATCATGCGTATCATATAATGTAAGACAATTAAGAGTCATCGCCCTATGTTTCGTTCCTGTAATTAATAACCAGTTGCATCGACGACAATATTTGCGATTTCTTTCGATTAAATATAAATGTGTTAGAAAATGAAAAAGGATCCTTCCGGCTTACGATGACTTCTGACAGAACTCATAAAGCAGATTCGTACGCACCTACATATTATCGCATTATAATATGTTATCATGCAATAATCATCTAATGGTTTGTACAAACAGTAACACAAGTAACAGCTAGTTTTAAACGTTACCAGGCAGACTTGTTTCATGAAATTGAGCGACGATGAAAATGCTTGTTGGATTTTTAGTAGATATTAATAATTGAGCCGTTTATTTTCAAAGTGTGCTAAGTCCATTTATATTTAAATTAAAATATTAAAAAAAAGTTTGACGAATGGACTTGGGCTTCTTTCAAAATAAACGATTCAAATATCTATTATCTGCATTATATTATTTATTTGAATTAATTTAAGACAATTAAGAGTCATCGCCCTGTGTTTAGTTCCTGTAATTAATAACCAGTTGCATCGACGACAATATTTGCGATTTCTTTCGATTAAATATAAATGTGTTCGAAACTGAAAAAGGTCTAAAATGAGATAATATTTTGCAGCCTCGTACATCAAAGTATGCGGTCGAAGGAATCCAAATCTGAACAAGTGCATCCTCGACAGCGTGATGGCCTTGAAGGAAAAGCTCAGGCAGGGGATTCCAGAATTGGAAGTTCCACCAATCGATCCCTTCCAGATCGACGAGATCAAGATTGCGGACCTGCCGAACTTCAAAGGAACAGCGAGGAACGTGACAGTCAGGGGCCTCTCCAATTTTGAGATTGACTTCATGGAATTTGATGTGAACAAGTTGACGCTCGAGATCGCCGCTACCTTCACAGATATCCATTTGACGGGCTTTTACGATATCAATGCGAAAATTTTGGTGCCAATTGTCGGCACCGGACCACTCACAATCCATTGCAGTACGTAGACGCCGGAAGGCAACAACTTGTTAATGTTTTATGTTATAAGTTCAATCACTAAGAGGGTGCAAACAAAATTCCTATCTTTCAAATTCATCCCCTGCCAGTTCCAATTTTTAAAGGGGTTGGTGCCGCAAATGAAAATAATGAGATCGAATTGAAATTTATAAAAAATTGTAGTCAGTGGTCATTGCATCTCTCTTCAAAATTTTACCTTATTTGTATGTACTGTTTTCGAGTAATCAATGTCCAAAAATCCATTCTTATGCATCGCCTGTTATGGTGATGAGAGCACAGATTACCGGATACTATAATGAAACATGAATCGAAAACACTTCACGTGCTAAATGAGATGTTAATGAATAATCAGGCGAAATTTCAAAAGCTTCGACTGTGCGCTTTGAGAGTTTTTGAGCGGAGAGTAAAAAGGACATAGTGTTATTTATAGAAATAATGTGGTAGATCGTACAGAAATGAAAGTAATTTTTAAAAGCAGGTGCAACATAGCATAAGCTTAATTGCAAATTGAATTTTCCTACTCAAAAATTAGTTTTACTGTAATTTGAAAAAGCCTCAGAATTGTGTGCACTCGATAAAAATATTCGGGTCGTCTTTGAGGTGAGTATCAATGTTTCAAGAATTTTTATTTTATTTTATGTTAGTTACAATTTTTTCAGCTCCGTTATAGTTAACTGCTAATTTAACACGTAGACAAATGCGCAAAGTAACAGTTGAGTAATAATAAGAAAATGGTAAATTTACATTTCTATTTTCAACGCGAACAAAAGGAACAAGTGTATCATAGAGTCGAAGATATTTTCCTCTAGGCGGTCGGTTTTAGAGCCAATTTTGATAATTCGATTTTATAGAAACCCATAAAGCTACAGAACTGGAATTCTGCGAGCATATTTATGATTATCTTAACTAATCATTCCATGAATCACAAGTAATTATACATAATACACAAAAAGTTATTACATATTATTATGTACAGATGAATTTACTCACTGTAATTCACAGAGATGCACCTTCATTTGTAGTCAAGTGGAATTTACGATTAGAAAAACTCCATTTATCCTCATTCTTAGCAAAAACACCGGTTATTCTTAGTTTATCGTCAGGAAGTCTCCACTTATTGGTAATTTATCCTAAAAAAAAACTCCACTCGAAGACATAATTTCAAATGGATTTCAAGTAGATTTCCTGACGATTGAATACTACTGTCTTTTTCTGCACTCTGACACGTGACAGAATGTAAAAGGCTAATAAAAGGTGTGAGGTTTATAATTCATCATAAAACGCTACAGAAACACTTCTTATTCCTTTTTTGGTACAGAAAAAAATAGAACTTAGGAATTTATCAAAACAATGGGTCTGAAAAGGTTAATAATATTGCTGTATTATTGAAACAGTTTTGCAATTAAATTGATACAGACTTCTCTTTAGAAGTGCATGTTACAATTCAATTGCGGAACTAAATATTTGTAACCAGTTTGTATTTAGCACCGAACTTATCATAACAAATCGTAAATTGAATCTATTAAGAATGTTATTCGCTGTTTCAAGGAAAATAATTACTGTGCATCTTTTATTAACTTTGTTAGGTTTAACATGGCCTTCATTAATATAATTTATTTTAGTAATAATATTGATTATGCAAATTCTTTTAATAACATTAGAAATAGCTGTAGCAATTATTCAACCTTATATATTTTCTGTGTTAAGAACATTATATATAAAATAAGTTTTATGTATGAAAAATTGCATCTCTTAGCTGAGAATTTCTACGAAAATGTATTTTTCATTCGCAGATGTTGTGAAATCGAAAGCGACGCTTCAGTTGAAGTTCGTGGAGCACGGAGGCAAGAAATACGTCTTCTTCGCATCGATGAAGGAGCACTTGATGGTCCAGGATTACACTGCTGAAATGGGCCTCGATAACGGAAACATAGCGCTTCAGGAAGCCATCAATCAAGTACTCGGCAACAGTCATGAAGAAGTCATTGAAGCGACCAGGCCAACTCTCGAGCGTCACATCGCAGAGCGAACACTCAGTATGAGTAATAATATATGCAAACACTTCACTTTCGAAGAGCTCTTCCCTGATCGCGAGTAAACCATAATGACTGTCGATGAATCTCGGAAATCAGCAATATTCCCAACGAATATTGTCTTGTCGAATTTTCCAACGTTGATTATACTCAATGGCAATATTGATTTCGAATCGCTGGGATGTCCTAAGACCCATTTATTTAATAAGTGGTCGTGTAATTAATCAGGAACGTGTGTGTAACAAGGGGAAAGCTTACTTTCTGCCAAAGTTAGGTTAGAAAGTAGTTCCCCGGTTACGAGTTCTATCGATTCGAATGGGCTCTAATGGATAATGTGTTGTATTATATGAAGTATTTAAAGAATTTGCGTGCTATTGTATTATTGCTCCCAAATTCAATAATTAGAACTGGATTATCCGATCTCGTACGGCTCATTTGATGCTAAAAATAAAATGGAAATGTGTAAGCTAAAAATAAAATGGAAATGTGTAAACCAAAGCACGTGAGAAATAATCGCATTTGCATCGCACATCCATAATCCAAATATTAGACAATTGTTTTATAGTTGGAGGTGTTAGAAAATCAGAAACAAGTATAGGAGCTTTAAAAAAGAACAGGATAAGTGGAAGCGATAAAATAAGACTCGCCACTGAAATTTTATACACATAAACTTCAAAATCGAAAATAGAAAAGAGAAGATCTTACAAACTGAAGTATAATATATATTTCCAAGATCATAATAAACCCACCCAACTTGGGAACGTTGACCGAGGTAATTTGATTGCTCGCTGTCATCGGAAGCTGTCAAGAGTGATCTCTTAAATTAACTAATTAACGTATCAAATATCTGAAATTATCGTTATACACCCGCACATTTGCGACAATCGCAAATCTTTTCTCGTGACAAACAATTTGCAATTACATACAGAGGGTAAAAAAAGTATTGCCAGAGCCTGCATTTTTAGAATAAATTTTGTGAAAAAAGAAATCTATCTCCAAGGCAATTTATTTCTAGGAAGAAGACTTTCTCGTTCATGAAAATGTATTTCTATTTAGAAAGAAGAGTTTTCTTTTTGAAGAGAATATTTCCAAGAAGACTTCATGTAGCGAATATTTGTTTCTATTTGCTCTACATACACATTTACCAGACACAATTGCCAATGCTTTTTTTGTTTACTAATTTTCGTTTATTGACTTGAATTTTTAATATACAGAGGTTGTGTGCGTTACGTGGTATAGATAGTGTAGGTTGTATGGTGGCTCCTATCCTTCCGGACTTATCAACCTTATGTATTAATTCGCCGTATGTTTCGCAGCGCAGAGCTAACAAAAGTGAGCGTAGGATGTGTCACAGCGGCTTAATCGGATTGCGGTTTCTGTGTGCATTACGCATGCTTGTTTTCTTTTTAATTGATTTGCAAGTTTGGTATAGGAAAAGTCGAGTGTAAAAACCTATTTTTGAAAATTGTAAGATTGCCAATGCTGCGTTAGCGACAGATCCAAGTACAGGATGATGCACTAGACAAGGAATCAGCTTTTTACCATCGAACTATCGGTAATACCGACATTGCATAATTGTTTTAGTAGCCGTGTAATATCACGATCAATGAAATATCATATCAATCGGTTGCAAATTGGCGACTGTTGTTAACTTACGCCGCAAGTCTCACTGGCAATACTAGTTTGTGGTTTTCATTGCAACCTCTGCGCTCGCAATTACTAACGACTTTGCGACTGTTTCAAGTCGTGGGAGAATTCAAATGATCGAACTAATAAATTTTTTGATAACTTTGCATTCTGTAGGTGTAAAATATTCTGCATAATATTCAGCGTTGAGGTTAGAAAACCTCCGAAAAGAAACAAATTGTAGGTTATATTAAACTTCGACCATCCCCTAAGATGCAAATGTCTTTTGCGGTAGAATCTTAGAATGAAACGGACCTTCAACGACTACAAACGATCCTGTTCACCTTCCAATAGAGTAGTTCTAACCAGTTGTTTGCTGCTATATAAACCAGTTCAATTAAAATAACAGAACTGCCAGCATTGATTCCTGGAATCGAACAAAGCATTACAGCTTGCAAAAGCATATCTTAACAGTGACATCCGCTGCAGTGTTTGAAATCTGGAATCAACCCTTATTTGCATTAATCGAAATTTCTAGGATTCTCCAATGACCCTGAATTTTTTGGAGGATCTAAATCATTATTAGGAAACTTAATTGAACAAGACAGTTTTGGAGAAACCAAACTAATTGTCGTTTCATTGAATTTAATATTTTTGAAGATTCACTTTGAGTGGAGTTTTGTTTACGAGTCTCCAATAACCTCGACTTTTTTGGAGTATCTAAATCATTGTCAGGAATCGTAATTGAAAAAGACATTTTTTCGGAAAACCAAACCACTTGTCGTTGTTTTTCAATTTAATATTTTTGAGGATTCACTTTGAGTGGAGTTTTCTTTAGGATTCTTCAATGACCCTGAATTTTTTGGAGTATTTAAATCATTGTTAGGAGACATAATTGAAGAAGACAGTTTTTGGGGAAAGCAAACGATCTTTCGTTTTTTTCAATTTAATATTTGTGAGGTTTCACTTTGAGCGAAGCTTTCTTTATGAGTCTCCAATCACCTCGACTTTTTTGGAGTATCTAAATCATTGTTAGGAATCGTAATTGAAAAAGACAATTTTTGGGGAAAGCAAACGATCTTTCGTTTTTTTCAATTTAATATTTTTGAGGATTCACTTTGAGAGGAGTTTTCTTTAGGATTCTTCGATGGTCTAAGTCAAGAAAGTATAAACACATGTTGCAAATATGCCGGAGGACCTTCGAGGAAAGAGACGCGTTTCACATACCACCCGGCGACTCTGACGCAGAACAATATGTATGCGAAAAACAGAGTGTTAGTAACTGATCGAGATGTAGTCTGGAAAAAAAAGCAGATCTAGAATGAAGAATCAGTCTGACCTTCGGTGCGAATGCACGTGGTTATCCTTGTAATATGTTGTCCGACGCAATCGACGATTAAGCCAGAACCAGTTTCAGAATGCACTGGGCGAAAAACTTTTAAATTGGAGAGGATCTTCGCTCGATTTCCTCGAATCGTTCCGATTCTCATAATTGATATATTTTGGCGCCACCCGGCTGAATCGAAGAAGCACGTCAATAAACTTGCTATCCCATCAAGACTTATTATGATATCAATTTATATGATGATATAAAATGTTGTCTCCAATGTAGAATGCTAAAAACTATTTTATAATGCAATATGTTGAGTGTTCTCGATACTTCGTTCAAATCTTTCATAAACATTTTCTAAAATTTAATATTTTACTTTTTAATATTTTTAAATTTTTATAAAAAGTCGCAATAATAATATTCCGTCCAAAAAATTTGTTGTTAACTCTTTGCACTCCTATGTCGAGTGTGACTCGATTAAATTGAACGAAAGCCGTATATTGCTTGGAGCGCAAAGGGTTAATAAAATAATTGTACAGAATTTCACATTATTTTAACTTCAATTCTGTAAAGTGGAAACAAGTTGATGAAAAGATGTCGGGTTTGGGGGAAATGATATTGACAAATATCGAGGGCAATATAGAGATATCTTTATTGATTCTACATACCGTCGTTTCTTAAACCACTCTAACGTCCTAATGTCGATAGAGAGTTTATTAGCCAATGAAAAGCTCAGATAAATCCATGCTTGAAAAGCGACCCAATCGGCGCGATTACAAATTTAAGCGCTCTTACGAAGCCGCGACGAATTCCGGTTCGCAGGAGCATTCCAACTATTTAAAAGGCTAATGAATTTCTTCTTGTTCTTGGAGACTTATACAAAAGGAGAGATCTGCGCTTAGTCCACATGAAATGCATTCATAACCTTAAAGCTTGCTACAGATACCCTGAGAATAATGTCGGCAAGTACGGCAGCGCCGAGACTACTGCCGCGCTTCTGCGAGAGTCACACCAGTGTATTAGCTCCAAAAGAATCCTAAACTACCCGTAAACTTCAACGAATTAACATCTAAACGAGCGAGAACAACATAAAAAAGACAGTTGATAGAAGGCCCATTAAATATGTAAATTTATACTAAAGACATCCTCCACGATTTCGAGAAAGGCTTCACGTCCTTTGCCGGTCTCTCAAATTTTCCGCCAGTCGCGAGCGAACCAATCACATCGGGGATAGCGGCGCGCGCCGAAGGAAGCCTTGCCGATTAACACGACAATTTAACAACTTTACTTTCTAAATATCAAAGGTAAAAACTCGCCGCCAAATTCACGAACTTTCAGCAGTCAGTAGTTCAACTGGTGATTTATGCCTGAGGAAATAGTTGTTGGTAAGTGAACTGTGTGACGATGCTGTTGCCGATTTCGAGGAAGGCGTCGGAAAGGGCTTTCTCCACCAGTGGTCTCAACTCTTGCAAGAAACTGTCGAAGTTACTGTTGATCGCAGCGTTGATTGCATCGCCGAGAACGCGTTCTCCGCCGAAGAGGTTGTCAAGTTTCAGGTTACCCTTTCCCACAGAAATCTTCATTCTGAAGTCGGAGATCCTGATGTGGTCCTCGCCGTTGTTACCCCTTTGAAGTTCCGCCTGAATCCTGGCGTGGCCCACGCAGTTCGTGAAGTTGCCAGTCATTGGTCCGGAACCTCGAATTGGCAGAAGAAGAACCTTTCCGTCGATGTCGTATTGTCCTTTCACGAAGATGTTCGGCAGGCCGATCTCCACGTTGAAGCGAAGCTTATCCAAGTCCGCCCTGAAACAATTAGATTATCGTCTTTAGTAATTGTTGCTTTTATTCACTTTTGAAAAAAGATTATCCGAACAAATAAATCATGTGTACGATTTTGGGAACTGTCTGTATGTTCCTCTTGTAAGAATCGTTGATATTTTGAGGTTATACATTGAATAAAAGATGTAGTCGCACACCCAGGGCTTTTGGAGTAAATTTTCTTAAAGAACAAAGTTTTGTTTTTCAAGACAAATTATTGCAAAAATATTAAATGTAAGAATACTATTTTTATTCGCTACGGTTGTATATAGTAATGTGTATATAGTAAAGTTGTATATAGTAAAGTGGAAATGCATAAGCAACAAAGAGACTTAAAAAAAGACTCCACTGTGTAAAAGATTATAAATCTTGACGATCTTCATAATTACTCATCTCTTACTACACATAATTAAGTAATAGTAGTGCCGTTCCAGAGGAACGAGGAAATTTTGCCCGAACTGGTTTTTGTTCGATGCAACAATTTTTCCTGTATTCCTGAAAAAGTTACGGTACTAACGCATAATGTGTAAATTATGCGTAAAACTGTATTTTCCCTGAAACCAATGGCACTTATGACATCGCCTTCTGTGTAACTCAAGAGACTCCGTTGAACAAGTGTTAAGTAATTAAGTAGTACAAGCTCATGATAGACACCTGAGCATGTGTTTTACATACTGGCTTTTGATCGATGCAATCATTTTTCCTCAATTCCTGAAAAAGTGATAATTCGTAGCCATATAACCGATGAATCAAAGAATGATTGATGTGTTCAGCAGACATTCATGTTTCAGGATAAACGGTATGAATCGAGAATGTTTCTATTTACATATATGCTGGTTATTATATAATAAAACTAAATGTACCAGCAGTTTATACATATTTATTAAAATAAAGCCGGCCTTTTTTCCAATTTGAACATAGCTAATTTTCAATTTAATAAGAAAACTAGTACACAAAATAACTTTTAGATAATAATACAAACATTATCCACTTTCTTTTTACTTTTAACGAGTTTAATGCAAAAGTGCATAGTAAATTAGAATTTTGAAGCTGGTTGTTTGATGAGATATACTATGTTTACTGACTATAATAGAACATCACAGCGGCCTGAATGACAGCGACTTAAACACGTGGGACTTACAGTATGCAAAGTTAGTTTAATCCTCGACGATTGCCGATCGAATAAGGAAAATTGTATGACGAAACAAGAGGAAACCTGGTTATTGCATTACTAAATCACATGAGAATACATTATGTATCATTATTTTCATTTAACAGCCCTGTAGCAGACTGTTGAATGATCTTTCTTTCTTTTAATCCACATGCCGCTTTATCACGCACCAGCAATTATTCTCAGCTCGTATTTCAGGCGTTCGTGTCATGGCCGCTGGGGGAATTGCAAGCGGAATACAAACGATTTCAATTGGAAGTGCTAATATCTGGCGCGGCGTCGCGCAGCACGCTTTTCTACCGATGGCAGCGACATGTTGCAATCGAATCCGCGGAGGTACTCTTGACATTGAAAGCAAGTGACAGTAACATGACTCGAAGACTTCGCTCAAGCAAATCACGTAGAATCGTGTCACTAAGCTTTTCGTACTAAAACGGATATCGAGAATCGAGACGCTAACAAGATACAGGAAGAACCTAACCTATAATGTTGTGAATATGATTTGGTAAGTATGTACTTCGTCTGCTATTTATGCTGTGACTGCCAGCAGATTTCAAAAGGTACGAATTCATGCAACAGTATATTTGAGCTTTTTCTATTCAACGCGTAAAATTGTTATATTAACATATAACAGTTTTGAAATTTCAATACTAGCGTCAAACTACTATATTTCAAACCCTTAAAAAAGCACTGTGTTACTGGGTTATGTTATTTTCACATAATATGCACTTGTAGTACTCTAATTGCGTTTATAGTGTAATACTTTGGCTCTGCTTATCAGAAATGCTGTAACCCATTGGCTAATACTATTTTTGATTTTATTTTCTTTAACATAATTTTTTAGAAATCCATGGAAATCGAAAGGTAGTTTTAAGCTTGCAATATCAGCATTCAGCTCTTCCTGGTCGACACGTAAAATTGTTATATTAAAATATATTTTCGTAGCTTTAACGCTAGAAACAAAATGTTATAATTGAAATCCATGAAAAAAGAATTGCTCCAACGTAGGAGTTTTGAACTTTGTATAAAAAACTACTGTAATCGCTTCACGAATCCTAGCTGAAAATGTATTCTAGTATTATTTCGGTTGATACAAATTTATCTGTATAATATGAGTGTCACTAAATTCGAATGAAGAAGCAGTTACCGTTAACCTTTAGGCAGCGAGCGTCAATGATACACGAATTTTCCAGTCTCGCGTGACACGGCAAAAATGCGAAGGAGCTCGAAATTATACCACAGTGCTGATGCACTTGAAAATTACAAAGTATAAGATGAAAAGAAGTGGTATCTTGTTTCCTATGAAGATCGTTTTCATATCGAACAAGATAATAGCGGTAGAATGGCGAAAAAAGTAGACCGATTAGAGCTGGCGCCGAGAAGATCGAAAGCATAAAATCGCTAATCGATCGGAGATCTCTCAATGCCAGCGTCCGGTCGATTGCGTAAGCGGGCGAATTCTGGGATGGAGCGATTAAAACTGAGGCGAAATAAAAATTCCGACTCCCTCGTCTCAAATAAATTCGGCTTATGCAACGAGGGAGACGCAGTAATGGAGCTGCTGCTGCCACCTCCAACGAATTTATTATTCGCGACAGGTATCCGGCGCAAAAGCGATTTATCGGACTGACGCAAAATTCACTGGAAAATACCTTGAATCCCATAGGCCGCCGACGAGGACGCCTCATATCCTCCACATTTACTTAAGAAACACTCGCAAATTTATTGCGTATTATTTCAAATTAATCGGCTGCTCGAAGGTCCGCCGATATCTAAACTCTCCGCTCGTACAAACCGAATCGGCAAAACGCAGAAATTGCAGCTTAAAGTTTTTCATCATTCGTAGATGCTGATTTGACTGTGTGGTGAATCGTCATGTTCGCGTTCCCGGGAACTATTACTTCCTGATGACAAAATTGCAATTCAAGCTGACGTGCACCGAGTGAACAACTCCTAATCAGATGGCAAAATTACAGGATTCCTTCGAAAACGACTGTAAGACGTCGTCGCCTTAATTTCCTTCCAGTCAGCCGATGCCAGTAACCGAATTCAAGTTAGTGCTTCGTTTGCAATTGCTATAATTGCTTGTCTATTACGCAAGAACGCTCATTTATTAATTGCAACATTTACTCGAACATTCTTGCAACTCCGGTAATTCAGTAAGGCAGTCTTAGAATCGCACTATGTAATTGTTATGTAACTTAAAAGTTCGTCGGTATTTTCAAAAATTGAAGTGTTGTACGTCTATTGTATTTTCAACACTGGGATATGTAATTTTGTGTGACGTTGAAAAATTGTATGAACATATGATTATTATGAAATGCTCGTATTTTATCAGTTTTACTACTGCAAATATAAATGTTCATTTCTTTATCGTGAAAGGAAATGTAAAAGTATGCACGAAAAATGGTTGTACTTCACAATAAATTTGGACAGTTTAACAATTTTTAACTTATATTGCTGCTTTCAGAAGAAAGCTTGAAATTTATAGCATTTGAAATCTGGTCAAAATTCATATTTTTTCCATTGATAAATATCAGAATCTTTGCAAAAATCATATGAAATGTACTATTTCTGAAAAAAGTTCAAGTTTCTCAAAATTGATTGCACCTACTTTGCTTCGATTTTCCTTTAATTTAATAAGCTCTGACACTAATCAAAAGAATACATACATAAACTTCTTGTATTTAATTATAAATAATCCTTTCAAGTTGCATCTTTTATGATTGCAATGCGCAATATGCGAAGATATCGAAGACTTCATTTTGACTTAATGGTTTGAGACTTACTTCAATTTCGTCACTTTGAAGTCACTGGCACCAAAGACGTTGACATTCCTCGTCATCACTCTGATTCCAGTGCCTTCGGCCGCTACCAATTCCTTCAGGATCAGTGGCTCCAAAGAGGGAATGTTGTATTCCGGCACCCCTTTCATCAGATATGGCTTAAGATATTCGACACTTCTGGCGATACATGCTTCCACCTGTGGATCTTTTGAACTGCACACGTGAATGAATTCGGCTGAAAAAATCACAAATCAGATTTTAATTGTCTGCTTCGAAAACTCCTTTGGCTTATTGTTAATACATCGCGAAACGTGTACACATATTTGTGTATTTTAATAAACTCGAAACGCGGAATACTAAGGCGAAATAAAGTAATATTTCATTTAAAAGGGTTTCTTAGATTTTGGGTTTTCACTCGAATATTACGAAATTTCTAAAAGAACGAATTGTTCACGGCTGTCAAAAATAACTGGTAACAATTGTTAGAGTTTGATTGAATGTTTGTTAAACGAATTCGCACGCTTTATAAAAATTCCCCAAAGTCTCCGAAATTCCGAAGATATCGAATAAACAAGTCGAACTTGATAAATTGATATCAATATTTTGAATTTTCACTCGATCGCTATGAAACTTCTAGAAGAAAGAATCATTCCATCTGTCAGTAATAATTGGCAACCATCGCCAAAAATCGACCGACTTTTTCCCACAAATGATCGCACACTTTATAAAAATTGTCCAAAAATCTCCGAAATTCCGAAGATATCGAATAAACAAGCCGAACTTGATAAATCTGTATCAATATTTTGAACTTTCACTCGGTCGCTATGAAACTTCTAGGAGAAAGAATCATTCCATCCGTCAGTAATAATTGCCAACTTGCCACTTTCCAAAAATGACTTAACTCCGAACACACGCGAACGTTGCAACAAACAACTATAATTGGATAACTTGTACTCACGTAAATCTCGAGCGTGCACAGCAACGAGGAGAAGCGCCGGTACAAGAAGTACGAAGTTCAGGAGCTGCATCTCGAAGTTGAAGCTTGCGATCGAAGGATCAACGGAAGAGTGAGAAGAGCACTGCTGACTTGGTCGAAGAGGAATTGGCGAGAGGGTTGCTGGTACACCCGCAACTACCCGAACACGATTGGATGGTCAAACTAGAAGTGGATAGAAACCGTGCCAGTCCCAAGACCTTATACCGATTCCTTTCTCCCCTCTCTGCTCGCTCTGTCAAACTATTGTTGTCCATCGGCGATCCCAGTTGCCGCCGGCCAACCCACTCACACAAACGACAGAGCCGCTCTCGCACTTTGGTTCGGTCACTCATCATCGGATAATGAATGCCGCACCCAACTACCACCACTGCTATTTCCAACTTGCTGCAAATCCATCCCAATGGAGGAATCCGCCCGAAAATTATTTGGAAACCTGTGTTTCTTCATCATCGTTTTGTTTCACTTCGAAATTCTACACTGTTCAGATTAATTGCGTAATTGATATTGTTTTTAGACTTGTAGTTTAATACGTTCGTCGCCAAGTAACATTCGAATATTCATTCACAGACGTATTTATTTCGACGAAAATAATAAGGTGTAGTGAAAGAGTTCAAAATTTGAAACTTGGGCGATGAAAGTATTAATATTTAAAGAGTAATTGATCGAGAATATTAATGACAGAAATATAGAAGAAGAATGGGGCGAGAAATTAAAAGGAAACTCGTGTCTGTTCTGTGTTTTGTTATTTCAGTTCGATATTGTATATTTTTGAAACCATAAACAACGAAAATATCATTTTCTGATTTCTAGTTTAATGTATAAAGAGAGATTGCTCCTAAACACGAATAACAAAAAGTTGGTACTAAAACTGGTACTAAAGGATTTACCTTTACGAGGATTTTGAGACTTCTGTCTTAAAATGGAGGATGTGGTCCAATAAAACCGGAGGTGCTTAAAATCTAGACAGGTTGAACATTCGGATAATGGTTATTTTTATTGATTCCACGAGGAATTACATTAAAGTGCATCCTTCCCAGACTTCTATTTGCTTATTCGAGGGAAGAAAAAAATGCAAATCAGGCAGGGACGCTCGGCCTGACAAAAAAGAGTTTTTATCATCGTTCAGTCCGAAGAGTCATCGGGCAAATGAGGTCCGTAATGATCGGGATTGAAAAATATCATCTTCCAAAGATGATTCGTGGAAGTTCGAGCAATGACAACAGACTGAAATTTAACAATATTGGATTATTTTGTAGGTGAATGATCGATCAAGAATTTGACGTATGAACTTAAACGTGTCAAAAACGTACTAGTATTTTGAACAATGAATTGTGCATCATTCGCAGAACATTAATGATTTATGATTCATTTCGCTTGCGCTTAAAAAGCTAGACACAATCACTCGAACTGTTAGCACAATTTTTTATTGGCTAAACAAAAATCTATGTTTGCGTGAATATCGACAGCTCGTTTCTTACGTACACGAGTAATTTTTAGTTTCACCTCGCATTATCGAAAGCCAAAAATAATCGCGTGTATTTTTGCGGCGACCGAGCGAAATGTGATCATCGTTAAATTACCTTTATTATGTAAATGCGCGCCGCTTACGATTCCCATTGGCTTTCTGCAAGGAGTGCGTCTGATTTACAATCGATGCATACTTTAGGACGATTAATCACCGCGGATATTTGAAATTAAAGTCGGCGCTCAAGAAAAAATAAACTCGACCTCTTGTCATTTTTATCATTCGTCTTGAAAGCAGCCGCATGCAAAATCCGCGCCGTAATACATCGAAGTGAAAGATGGCCATCAGTTAATCGCACCGAATCCACGCAAAAAGCGTATTAAACCTTTTTCGCTATATTTATACGCGCTTCTGTATAACATTAACACTTTTATACCTCAATACGACATTTTGCAATGACACTTCTTACGAAAAATGTCTATTTTTATTGTTTTTTTTCACATATGACATGATACTTAATGTGTTAAAGTGGCAGACCCTTTTAAGTTAACTATAACTTAACTAAATACAAGGCACATTCGTTTAATAACTCATACTTATACACGTTTCTGTATAACATTAACAGTTTCAATCTTCAATACTAAGTTTTTCAATGACGTTCTTCACTAAAAATATCTACTTTTATTCTTTTACTTCTGTATTTTGTAAATCACCCACACATATGACATAATATTTAAGTTAACTCTAGCAATGCAAAGCACATTAGTTTAATAACTTATATTTATAAATGTTTCTGTATAACGTTAACGCTTTTAATATTCAATGCGAAATTTTTCAATGGCGCTTCTGACTAAAAATATCTACTTGTATTCTTTTTCTCTCGTATGAATGCGTGTACTTTGTAAATCATCCACATATAACATAATATTTAAGTTAACTCTAGCAATGCAAAGCATATTAGTTTAATAACTTATATTTATAAACGTTTCTCTATAACGTTAACGCTTTTAATATTCAATACGACATTTTTCAATGGCGCTTCTGACTAAAAATATCTACTTTTATTCTTTCTCTTTCGTATAAATGCCTGTATTTTGTAAATCATCCACATATGACATAATATTTAAGTTAACTCTAGCAATGCAAAGCACATTAGTTTAATAACTTATATTTATAAATGTTTCTGTATAACGTTAACGCTTTTAATATTCAATGCGACATTTTTCAATGGCGCTTCTGACTAAAAATATCTACTTTTATTCTTTTTCTTTCGTATAAATGCGTGTACTTTGTAAATCCCCCACATATAACATAATATTTAAGTTAACTCTAGCAATGCAAAGCACATTAGTTTAATAACTTATATTTATAAACGTTTCTGTATAACGTTAACGCTTTTAATATTCAATACGACATTTTTCAATGGCGTTTCTGACTAAAAATATCTACTTTTATTCTTTCTCTTTCGTATAAATGCCTGTATTTTGTAAATCACCCACGTCTAGCATAATATTTAAGGTGTCAAAGTGGCAGGCTATTTTAAGTGAACTCTAGCTTAACTAAATGCAAGGCACGTTAGTTTAATAAGTAGCTCTCTAATTGTGGATCGGCCAGGACAAGATTAACACGATTAAAGTGCGGGTTCGCGTGCCTCCGTTCAGTCGAGTCACTCGAATTATCACTGACATAACGTGAGTGCGATTGCACAATGCACGAGAGATCTCTTGCGACATTAAATACGACCAGTTAATTCTATTGTGCTAACGTGAAGGAATATGCGGACTACTGCTGTCTGCTTCCAACCGATCATAAAACCACGATGACCTTCCGCAACTGAATCATCATTCTACGGAAGGTGAACAGAGCATTATTCCATCTGGCGCCTTTTACTTCATTTCTTCCATTTTCGACTTTTCAAACATTTCTATTATTTCACTGGTTTTAAGAGTTTATTCGGGACAGAAAAAACTCTTGCCGGCCTTAATTATTCCTATCCAAACTCGATTTGAGAATTGGCAAGCGTTTTCCTACTGTTTCGTTTCACTCTTATTGATATGCAATTCGCATGCGCCGTGGGAACATTCGTCCGATGATTTAACTTGTAAAGTTTCGCTTGAAGCACAGCTGGAGTTGCCTTAAAAGTAAACCAGTACAAACGGCAGAATAAAATTACGTGCAAGACCGATTTAGAAAATTCAGTTTTTTTTCGTTGGAAAGTAGTTCGACTTGCCCTCTGGTTGCCGAATTTGCAAGTTAACATTTCGCGAATATTCTTCACAGAGAAACATAGCATTTTCGTATGCATTGTATGCACGAAAGTCGAAATCACAAATTTTCGAGTTCCCCCAGTTTTTGTTGGTGGTTCTATTATTCCCAAAGAGGTGGCAATTACTATTGCATAATAGTAATTGATGAGGATAAACAAATAGTTTTTCTGAGACATTAAATCGCATGGCTCTTTATTGTTAATCACTAGCTGCTCTAACCGATTTATGTTCACGTAACTGTTCCTAAAGGAGCAAACATGATAAAACATAACTCCTGTTATAAACTGTACTTATAATAATTAGTTATAATATTTAAAAATTCGAATTAAAAAAGGGAGAACTGCATTAAAATCGATTTAGCTGTTTATTGCGAACGTACAAATAGACAGGTAAACGTTACTCTTTTTATTAATATTAATTATTAATCACTTTCTCACGAGTTTGGATTATATTCACATGTAAACCAATACAATATAAAATATAAGACGACATTTGAATCTCTGCGTGACTTTAGACTCATTCTAAAGGAGTCTAAAGTTCCCTAAAGAGTAAACATGATAAAACATAGCTTCTGTTATAAACTGTACTTATAATAATTAGTTATAATGTTTAAAAATTCGAATTAAAAAAGGGAAAACTGCATTAAAATCGATTTAACTGTTTATGGCAAACATACAAACAGACAGGCAAACGTTGCTCTTTTTATTGATATTAATTATTAATCACTTTCTGACGAGATTGGATTATATTCACATGTATAGCAATGCAATGTATGTAAAATACAGAACGAGATTTGAACCTCTGCGTGACTTTAGACTCATTCTAAAGGAGTCTAAAGTTCCCTAAAGAGTAAACATGATAAAACATAGCTTCTGTTATAAACTGTACTTATAATAATTAGTTATAATGTTTAAAAATTCGAATTAAAAAAGGGAGAACTGCATTAAAATCGATTTAACTGTTTATGGCAAACATACAAACAGACAGGCAAACGTTACTCTTTTTATTAATATTAATTATTAATCACTTTCTGACGAGATTGGATTATATTCACATGTATAGCAATGCAATGTAAAATACAGAACGAGATTTGAACCTCTGCGTGATTTTAGACTCATTCTAAAGGAGTCTAAAGTTCCCTAAGGAGTAAACATTATAAAACATAACTTTTGTTATAAATTGTGCTTCTAATAATTAGTTATAATATTTATATCATTTGAATTAACAAAGGAAAACTGCATTGAAATCCATTTAGTTGTTTATTATTAACATACAAACAGACAGGCAAACGTTGCTCTTTTTATTGATATAAATTATTAATCACTTTCTGACCAGGTTGGATTATATTCACATGTTTAGCAATGCAATATAACATACAGAACGAGATTTGAACCTCTGCGTGACTTTAGACTCATTCTAGTTCTGGGAGTTCGGTAATCTTATTCAATATTGTTGCTCCGCTATAGAAGCGACTGGATCTCTGACTCATCTGACGTAAGAATGGGATTTTATTCGATTCTTTCCTTGTGCCTGGAGACTACACGATTTAAATTTTGACCGCCAGGATGCGCACATGCCGTTGTAAATCGTTTGGCTCTTTCCTACCAGTCATGTGTGTCGATTTTGTCTACTTTACATATTAGGCAGGAGCCGGTTAATTTATCAGTTCAATGGGACCTGAATTATTCGAGCGTTTCGTTTTATTGAGCGATCTCCATAAATTCGGCATTCGCACTATCTAGCATTGTCAAAGTTGAAATATATGCGTTTCTAATGGAAAAACCCGACTGCTGAAATGGTAACCTTTTTAATTGATCGTTTAAAAAAGCTATGAGAAATTGGTAGATTTCGTCACTTATACAGGGTGATCCAAAAGTGATTGTAAATTTTTAAAAGTTATAAGTTGCATGAAACTGTTATTCTTTAAATTAAGTAATTACAATATTCTGCTATAAGTAATATCAAAGTAACACTCACAAATTTGACTTATCAAGCTAATTCCGTAGAGAAGCACTTAACCTTTCTCTACTTTAGAAGTTTCAAAATTTCGTTGTGAAAAGTGCATTCCAATTGTAATGACCAGTTAAAATTGTCGTTCTGCATTGGATTTCGCCGTAGGCAAAGAGTTGCATCATCTAATAGTTAATAGAAATCCAAATTATCCCACAATATGGCAAATCCTTTTACAAAACAACAACTTGTAAATCTTACGAATTATAAACAATATTGCAATCACAAACTACAAATTACAGATTGTAAAAGATATAAATCTATAAATTACAAATTACAAAAAATCCGACACGATATTTAAAACAAGATTGCCATATTAAATGTTTTGTATAATATTGACAATCGTGTAATTGGTGTGACAATAAATAAAAAAATCGACTACCGGTGTAGCTCAGCTATTTAGCTGTCCATGACCTATCACGATACGTGAACAGGTTGCCGATTTCGATTGACGATGCCATTAAGTTCCTGGACGTATGACGTTTAAAGAGTTCCAGGTTCCAGCAGTTTCTTGATACACGTCCGCCTCCTTGCTAAACATAGGAAGCATTCTAATTAAGAGGAACACTGATAGATGCGGCACGAGTTATTATTGGACGATCGTGCAACCTTTGTCTAATTTTATTGTAATAGATACTAAAATACTCATACGTATACAATACGTGTGCAAGATTTCATTTCCTTAGATGTACAAAGGAAAGCGCGTTTTGCTTTGTTAAGATGTGACTGAAGAATTAATTAATCAGTTTCGATGCGATTTATTTTACTGTGGCGCGTAATTTTTGGAATAATGTTTCAATTGTTTAATTTTAATGCTATTAAATTCGAATTCCAATTATCAAAGGAACATTTGAGTCTGTTTCTTATTAATAAAAGGTAAAGATATAAATAAACAATTTCTTATGTTTTCCACCTGCGAAATAATTTTGTTAATACATATAATATGAATTGTAGAATTATTTAACTTTAATGTTATTAAATTCGAATTCGAATTATTAAGGGCGCATTTGAGTCTGTTTCTTATTAATAAAAGGTAAAGATATAAATAAACAATTTCTTATGTTTTCCACCTGCAAAATAATTTCATTAAAATAATATGAATTGTATTGCAATGTGTTTCGTGTGTATGTATTTGCATCTTCAGATTTGAAACATATTTTTTTTAAATACTGTGAATATTATTTCACAAAGAACTATATTTGTCGTATTGTAAAATTCGATTATTTCTTTGAATTAAATAATGCTATTAGTGAAGTTAAACTTACCAGAACCTGAGAATAATTATCTACCGATGAGCTGAAATAAAATACATATTGTTGTTGTTAAAAATTGATTATATTATACCCAAGAAATTCCTTACAATTCTCTTAGCAGGAAAAAATAATATATATAATCATTAACGATTTATTTCCCACACATTAAAATTGTACGCGAGTCAATCTTTTAATCTCCTAATTCTTGTGACGGCATTTCATAGCCATCAAATTTTGTATGCAGATCAGTGATTGTGATTAGAAGAATCCAACTGGAATCGACACTGCGCGCGTGCGGTCATCTGCAACTTCCTCACGACAGATGACGTTGATATAGTTTTCTCAGACTCCAAGAATACTGAATCAATTGCTAAAGGAAATCGTACTTTACACTTCACCATTTATACAATGAAGCGAGCTATTAACTCGATGAATTGTAAGCGGCAAAAGCAATAACCGTCTGTCTTTTTTATCTGATCCTTTGAAATTCGATGTTGCGCGGGATTCCTTCATACCTTTATAATTGCGATGTTCCCACGTAAATCTGTACTCAGCAATCCTTTGGAATCGTACGAAACACCACTGTTAGGAATTTAATAAGGCAGCTTACAGTTAGCATGAATTGAGAATGATTGCATCGATCAATTTGCAATTAGTAAAATTCTTGTACCACTTAGCCTTCGCTTACTGTAAAAAAAGTATCAACTTGACTAATCAAAAATATTAATGTCTATGTAATATTTGTATTATGTAACAGAAATTCGTCTCTAAATAAATATTCTACTAATTATCAAACCCCGCAAGATAGATGGGAATTATTATATTTAAAAATACAACTTATGTTTTGCTACTGTAAACTTTAAATTATTTTACTGGAGTTTCTTAGTGTGACTAAAGTTCTGTTATACTCAATAAAGTTTATATATTACGTTGGTTTACAGTTGATTCTAAATCACGTTTGATGGATAACAGTATTTATTAAATAAATAATACAAGCTGTTCACATTTGCACTTTATCTTTGTATACTTTATCCAAATGTCCCCTAAGTGACATACTTCTCTATCATCGATATTAACGAAAGATATTTCGTTCTTTGTTGTACAATTGTGTCAAATACATATTTGTGAAGAAACAATATTGCCACTGTATTAAACAAATTCGCAATCTTTTTGCCTTTTCGATAGACAGAAATTCAGCAGAAATATTAACTTTCTGCTTTACAGTGAAGACAGATAATACAGTTAAGTCCATCGTTATAAATTTCTAACGCGATACACTTACTCTTATACCGTTTAGTAATAAATACATATAATTCAAATACAACGAGATAGGATAAGATAAACAAACTGGCATTCTCGGCGGCAAATAACCAGACTTCTCGCGATTGGCTTATCACAAACTTGCATAAATAATCTTATGTTATTCTAGATTTAAGTCTTTACATTAGAATCACCCTGATTTCAGATATACGCAACACGAAATGTTAAGTACATGCGCCGTTCATTTCACTCGAGAACAAAATGTTAGAAATCCGCTTGGTCAGCGGAGATTCTTCATCGTTCTTTCAAGCACAAATGCATCATTTTACATGTCGTCCGTAACCCACGCGTCGTACGGCACTTGGGCGAAGATTTTCTCGACGAAACTCGACATAACTTGAACCAACTTCCGTCTCAAGTCGGGTTTCATTTCCTTCAGAAGCTCCTGACTGTTGCTGTTGATGAACAAATTGAGCGCCGCCACTGCAAAAAAAAGTACAATCATTTTACTTCATTCTTCAATATTTGTGAAGATCAATCATTAATAATAAAAAATTAAAAATAAAAAAATAGAAAAACAATGATAGTTGGCAAAAATATTCTTAGGGAATATTAATAGAAATTATTAAGTAATATTAAATTAGACTTACAAATTATGGAATTGCTATCTCGGACATTTTCCACGCCCATTTTGATGTTTTGCACGCTGAAGTCCATCTTGAGCTGTTGAAGCCTCAAATAGCGGCGTCCTTGGATCAGCATGGGTTTCGCTCGGATAAATACCTTCGCCTTAACACCCTCTGAAAATCGCAGAATTTTTTAAATTAAAAACCAAGTCATTTAATTTTATTAAATAGTCAACATAAATTGCAGAACATACAAAAGGATTTTATTAATAATTAGTTGTTTTATGCTGTTTCGCCGGTTTTTTACTATTTACACAATACAACAACTAACAGCGTATAATCCCATTAACGCCAAAATTGAACTACTTATGGAAACTGTCTAAAGAAACGTCTAAAGAAATCCCTTTTGATTTTCAAAAGAAATTACAGAAATAAAAAGTTCAAGAATGGATTATAGTTTAACAAAAGTAACAGAGTTTCTAAAAAAAAACTCTCAATGTTGGTAATCTGTTTTACTTCGCTAAAAATCCCGTGAACATTCATTTATAAATCTTATTATACGTGGGAATTATTTTGGGCCTTAATCACATCTGACAGTGGCGCCGCGTATTGCGCAGGACACGCAACAGAATGCTAATGCGGACAGATCCGTTGGAGTGGACGGTGAAATTTCTTGAAAACGAATGTAAGTGCTACGTGCATTGTGTGCGCGGTGAAAGCTGATCGTAGCCCGCACTTTTACCAGAGCCATTTCTCCGCGCGCGTACTCTTATTCATTAGCATCGCATTGTTTCAATTGATTATCATCTTCTAGGGAAATTCTGCGCCGCGAGAAAGGACTGGGATATTTTTATGGTACATTGAAAGCTATTCTTCGGATTCTGTCAATGATCCGCGACTATCATTAGATTAAAATTAGACGCTTGAATTGGAGCGAATAAATAACGAGAAGCCAGTGAAATTGAGTGATTAGTGGAAAGTTAACGAGGGTTTTCATTAGAGTCTACTTGATTACTGTAATGATTTTGCCCACTGCAGGTAACATGAATTTCGCAAAACTAACGTTACCGATCTTACGTGATAATGTCACAGGTGCTCGAGGAGTTTCAAACAGGTTTTCACGAGAACATTGCGTTCACGTAACAAAAACAAAACTATAACGGGTTTCTTTAATACTGCTAATAGTAATTTAACCAAAACGATTACGCAAAGTTAAAACTACTGTCAGATGATTCTTGAAAGTATCACAGGTGTTTAACACGAATCTCAAAAAGATATAAAAGTAGAAAAGTTATAAATGATAAGTAGCTAGTAGGCAAAAGTTATAAAAATATAATAGAAAATACACTCAAAAGACGATAAATTGAATCACAGAAATGTGGAATTAACAGTACCGTATATGACAATACTCAAAATAACTTTAGATGATTCTTAAAAGTATCACAGTTGTTGAATGCGATTTTCAAAAAGACGAAAGAATAAAATGCGCCAAATAATCAAGTTCAGGAAAAATGAGAAAAATATGGTAAAACATACACTTTAGAGACACCAAACTGGACCAGAAAGATGTTGGACAGTATTTACATACTATGCAAAACAATACCAAAATAATAAAAGAGCTTTGTATAACAATATCAAAAATAGCAAAATGTCAACTTTGACAAATATAAACGCATATACATATTGTAATTAATCAATTGGTTGCGTCTTTATAATCTAACATCTTAATAAAAACAAAAATTAAATATAAAAACGATCAACTCACCATATTCGCCCCAGTAATCACCAGCACCGCTAGCCTGGACGAGGATAAGAGTACCGCTCGATCTATATTTCGCTGCCGCTCTGATCTTCGGTATGCTAAGCGCAAGCTGCAGTTGCACTTCGTCATCGGCGATCCTTGCTCTCAAACCGGTGACACGCAGCGCCGAGACGCCTTTCGCTGTGATCTCCTTAAACTGCGCACGGTAACCGTTCTCGCCCCCGCCGAGCGCGATGTGTAACTCGTCCAAAATGATCGGCTCTACTTCTGGGTAGCCCAGTTGCGGCAAACCTGCGAACATGATCCAATTTTAAAGTAACAAACAAACCTTGAATGCTACAAATTTTATTTTAATATTTAAGAAGTTAATGTTTGACGTTTTATTTAATCGTTCGATTTTAAACTGTAAGTGACGAAGATTGCTCAAGGAAATTTCACTGATTGTATTCCAAATTTGAGAGTGAAGAAATCGCTTTGAAATTAAAATTAATATCATGCGACTTTTTTGAACTTTGATTTTAGGGTATTATGTGTACAATTTATGTTAAAAGTATTCGAACAGCAATCAATTTTAACTGAAACCTAGTATTGCTATATTTATTAAACAACGTATCTATAAAAAAAATGTATACATCCGAAAATATACGTGTTCTATTTTACAAGCATTGTTTAACAAACATAGCAACAGTACATATAGTTAAAACTGATTGCTGTATAAATATTATTTTTGTGGAGAATATGTGATAATATTTTTCAGATAATTTCTTTTATATAAGATAAACAATTATATGTTGAAATAAAATTCCCACAGTCTTATTGGTATGATAAGTCAAAAAGGTTGAAAACTATTCCACAAGTTTGAAGCTAACATGTAGAATCCATGGATTTCGATTTCATGCAATTAAATATGTGTGAAAAAGAATTTTTTAATACAATATATTTCATGCGTGATAATAATTGTATTTTTGAAATAATATGATTTTTATAATTCCTAGCGAGCTCTTATTGGTGTGATGAGTTAAAAAGGCTGGAAACTATTCCACAAGCTTGAAGCTGACGTATAGGAGCCCATGGAATGTAGGACACTGGGTGACCATTTGAATACACCGTTATATGCGGCTGCCACTGCCGCAGTACATTTTACTCTTTTCGACAATATCGAGGGGACCCTTACAGCCAGACATTTTCAAATTTCGATATCCATGTCCTGAATTATCTGATCTATCAACTATACGAAAGATTTTTTAATTTAACACTTAACAATTGTAGTAGACCAGTAATGGTTTCTTTGAAAGCTACAAAAACGCACAACAACTCATGAAATTATATAATAATGTTGGGAATTATTGTTAACTAATGCAACATGTTGAAATATATAAAATAAGACAATAATGTATTATTAGTTAACTGCATTTGAATGACTAAGTAAATTATACTACCCAAAAAAATTCTAAATAAAACAAAGTCGGTCGTGAAACCGGTTCCCTGCGAGCTGATAGGTTGATGTCCCCAAAACACTAGTAAATAAGTTGACAAATGACAGTCGTATAATAATCACAAACTGTCATGTTATATCCTATTTCTCGCCCGTAAACGGTATTCGCAACTTTCAAAATTTCTAATGTTATATACACATAACACATACACATTAGATATTCAAAATTCGTTATTAATTAAAATTTGTTCAAAAATCTGCTATTGCATGTTCAAGCACAAACTAAATTGTTACATACATGAAGTATACATTCATCTTCGTATAAAATCAATTTACATGTGTTATTCAAAGATATTTAGTTCTTGGAATATGTGTAATTACAGAAACAGGTATTATCATTTTTTAATTTGTTGAACATTTCATAATACTGCCACGCACACCATGACATACAGCTTAAAAAGCGAAGAGCTCCTCATTATTATTAATTTATTCATTTATGATTGGAAAATTCAAATACAGTCGACTGTCTTGGCATTAGCAAATACTAATGTTATATAATTAACTTATATAATTAATATTCACTCAATTATGTGTTAAAATATTAATTACAGAAGTGAATATAAAACTACACGAACGATTAAGGAAACTAGAATTCTCGGTAATAAACCTTTTACCAAACTTTGTGCTGCTTTTACTCATCTAACAAGTAATAAAAAAAAACTTCAAGTGAACTCACCATGACGGAAGTGTTCGGTGAGGGTATTAGCTGCTCTAGCGAGACACCCTTCGAGATTGGGACTCCTTCTAGAGCAGGGCTCGAGGAACTCGAGGCCTCTGTACTTGCCGGCAGCGTGTACGCACGCGGGCCAGAGAGACGCGCACACCACTAGCACCAAAGCGCTCTGTACCAACGACGAAGTCATCGCGAGCACCAGGAAAGCACGTTTCTCGAGACTCGTCGTCGTCGAGCTGGTAAGAGCGGCTAATACCTGAGAGAGGAAACGACGAGAGAAGGAGCCCGTTCGTCCCGATCGAATTTCTCCACGTGGAATGCCGGCCCGTCAGCGAGGCGTCAAGCCTTATACCACCTTGACATTGCCCCCGCTTGGCCCGCGCCGCCCCGCGCCGCTTCTTCACGCTCGAGCAGGGCGGAGAACGAAGACGAGTCCGCTCCGCTCTCGACCTCTCCTCCTCCTCGCCTTCCTCGCCTTCCTCGCAAACCCATGCTTCGTCATTCCACTGCCCCGACCTTTCTTTCTTTCCTTGTTTCCCTCCCTTTTTCCTTTTGTTTGTTTAATGCTTGACATACCACGCCCTGTCAAGTGACGAATTTTTAATATTTGCTTTTGAATATATGATTTTGAGTTGTGGTATTAGTGCTAAATCTACCACTACCGGTCAAATTGTTCTCAAAGGGGTGGGTTAGGTAGAAAAAAGTGATGGTGGGTTTAGTGTTAATATTATTATAATAGAATATTATTTCCACTTTTGATTTGTATAATGCTAAACGTACCAGGCCTTATCAAGTAACGAATATTAAATATTTGTTTTCAAGAATATACTTTTATGTCATAAAATATAGCGTTTGGAAATGTTGAAAAATCCCAGCAGCGGCAGTGTGAAAGATGGAGAGAAAATACGAGTTAATATAAAAGCATACAATAAAATTTGTATAAATTAATAAATATAATAAAACACGTAGTTTTGTTAGTATTATCTAATTCTTATTATATCCATTAATTTTTGTATTAAAAGAAGCATTAGCTTTACCCAAATTGGAAATATATGTGTTTTGTATCAACAATAAACAGTATCAACAATAAATCTCATTAGTTCACTTATATAATTAATATTTTTAAATGATTGAAAGGAATTAAAAGGCCCTAAATTTAATGCCGTGATAATTATCTGTAAGTTTCTATTTCGGAACAATATATTTTTATAAAATCATATTTATATGCGTGTGTGTATATCAACATTTCTTCATATTGTTGAAAATTCTTTGCTATACTATCTGCTCTTTTGCTACTTTTACTTCCAAGTGGACGCGCAGATTTAAATTTTCCGTACTGCCTATTCGATTACAACATTCACATTCAAAAATTCTTAAATATGATAATCTGATAACGTACATATACATAAGATTAATAAAAATTCGATATAATTTTTGTTAAAAAGAAAGCATTCCTTTCTTCGAAGATTTATTGCTGAAAATTGAACGTTCTAATAACCTTTCTTTACCTTATGCACATGTAAGACTCGTATTTTTTTTTAAACAAGGCTTCACTTACAAATACATATAATTACTTGCAGAAATTATACACGAAGAGTAACTGGTAATTGGTAATTGGTTTATAAGGCATGTATTGCTCTACTTGCTCCAAGATTGATCGAAATTATGGCATTACTCGCGAACGGAAGTGTTATATTGAATTTTTCCATATTAATAACCGCAATCGAACGCGCTTCATCATAGAGGTCACATTGCCATAGTACGTGATTGAACACTCCGACGACTTTCTTCGTCAACAGGATAATTCGACACTCCAATTAATTCTGATCCTTCGAACCTGACCGGCTGACAGTTCCCTTCCCGCAAATTACTCTCTGCGCAGTAAAGTCTAGTCGATATGATAAATCCATTGTTGGTTGGAAGCGAAGATTTCCTGGACTACGGCTGAAGACTGGTTCCTTTATTAGTTTTGTTAGAGAACTGCGCTTTCAGACACCGCGATATTGTTGACTCTCTTGGTGAGCTGGTCCGCAAACAAGAATATTATTCGATGAAGCGGTGCATATTATATGCTTTTAGATTTATTGTTTGCCGAAACGCACGCATATTTGCTCTTGCAAAAAGAAAGCTGTGAGATGTGCGATTTTTTGAATTTTAATATTACAGCCACAGGCTGATTCACTCGATGCCTATTCCATTACAACGTTCGCATTTAGCAATTCTTCAATGTGGTAATATGATAACGAACATATATAATAGATTAATATACATGCGATTTGTTTTTATTAAAAACAAAGCTTTCTCTTTTTTAAGAATTTATTACAGAAAATTGAACGTTCTAATACCTTTCTTTACCTTTCGTACATATATCTACTAAAATTTTTTTTAAATGAGGCTTCATTTACAAATACATATAATTACTTGTAGAAATGTTACATGAAAAATAACTGGTAATTGGTAATTGATTTATAAATTCCAATGAAATCAAATTCAATATAAGACTTCCGTTCGAGAGTAATGCTTCAAACCAATGACGTTGGTATTGAATAATATATTAGAAATATTAAAAACGTGGGAACAGTCAATGATCATTTAGTAGTTTGCGCAAATTATAATAAAACTAGTAAACAGGAATATATATGATAAAACTGAATTATTTTGCAAGGGTATTAATGGATGAAAATAATTGCTAATTCCGAGGCAAATTTGTCACTCTGCACAGCATTGTGCATGTATAAAATAATCTCATAATATCTTTCTTTTCTAATTTCTAATTTCTTTTAATTTCTTTTAAGTATTTACAAATATTTATCAACATTTCTTTGCATTCTCAATATTATATATAATATATTATGATATTACATGAATAATGTACATAATATAATAGCAACCGTGATGCCACAGAATGAGTTGCTTAAGGAATACATAATAAATGTAATTAGAAGTGAGAAACTCCTAATATGCTTTATTAAAGTGGAAACTAGCAAGTATCGAAGGAGCACGTGAGGGAGCGGCGCAAAGGCAATTAGAAGTGGAAAATAAGGAAGTTCCTTGCCCGATTGGAAGTAGTTCTGGTCACGCAAGAGTCACTGACACATTTAATGGTCGGAAGTGTCGTAATTTATGGCGGCGATATTGAACGATCGAAATTTGGAGCAGGTACACTGGAAAGAAAGCGAGCCGAGCTACGTCAGAACAGACGTCATACACTCGAAGAAAGAAGGTTATTGAAGAATACAAAACGCCACTAATCGAGTATAATAGATCACGATTGCGCTCACTGAAGCTCCTGGCCCATTCACAAATTGACAGCGATCCCATTGTATTACTCAACATACCTTGCAACGCTCCAAGCCAATAATTGCTCTCGTATACAAGATGTGAATGTTCATTTGTCATTAACTTCACTCTGACGCGCTGTACAATTGCATAGCTTCTTTGGCTAGACGTTTTTTGAAAAGCGGGCAAAAGAAAATTAGCATTTTGAATAATTGAATAGTAATCATAATAGATTTATCACCTTCCAATAATAATTTATCGATATCTTCCAAATAAAAATGGTATTTGTAATTTGATTTTACAAAAAGTAATAATATAATATCTTCAATTAGGACGATTTTAAAAAGTAAATTACAGAAGATAGTAATTGCAATGGATAAGAGAATAATAATTATAGTAAGTCTGTTAGTTTCCAATCATAATTTACCAGCACTCAAGAAATAATAAAAAATTAGACACGAGGAAAGATAAAAATGTTTAGCAGAGTTTTGATCATTCAGAACAGAGCGAGAAGAATTCATTAAAATCCAGGGCACATCTGAGGTACCATCCTTGATCATTAAAAACAGGCTTATTTAATTTCGCGCAGGTCAAGTGAAACAAGTATAACGAGAGTTTAATGCTTTTCCGAGAACACTATTCTGGCCAATTTTTAGTATGCGGTGTGGATTCAACGTTCATTGCCAAGAAGCCAGGGACAAAGTTGAGTGGTCAAACCTGCTTTATTTGCACGCTTCGCAAATAAAGCAGGTTAGAATGGTAGCGGGTCGATTAGAATCCCAACTGTATGATCTCAATAACAAAACATTCTACTACAGCGTAGTACAGTCGCTTGAAAAAAGTATTAGTACATTCAGTATTCTTCAAATCAATTTTCTTCAAACGTAAATAGCTTTTTCTATCGAAACTATTATATTTTTTTTAAGAATACTTTCTTGTCGAAGAAAATGTATTTCTAGTTAGGAAGAAAAGTTTGATTCTTTAGAAATATTTTTCCAAAATCACTGGCTGTGTACGTACTTTTTATATTCATTGTTTCGATTTACAATACATTTATAATACATTGGCAAGAAGCAAAAGCTAATTTCGAAATGAAATCGATCACAAGTCGAAAATTGATTTTTATTCATTATTTAAGAAATTGTAGTTGAATATACTGAAAATCTGCTGGAAAAGAAAATTAATATTAAAACATGCGAATTCAATAAAATCTATGAAAGCATGAAAAGAGGCGCAGTATAAAAACATAAAAATATAAAAATAATATCAAATCTACAGTAAAATAAAGATTGTTTCAAAGCCTTGTAAATATTCTAATTAAAGGGCAATGAATTATTATTGTTTGGTTTGAAAGGTATTGAATTGAAAGGTGAATGAATTATTATCTCTAGTATTAATTTTCACAATCTTAGCTTCCGTTATGCCGGCAATGTGAACGGAGCTTTAGAAATCGGCGGGTCCACGTCCGAAACTTGCGAACCTGTGTTCTCATCTGTCGTCCTAAGTCGATGAGAATCATTCGTTGAACATGTCGTATGTACAGAATATGTAGGGTCAGAGACCGGATATTTTTCAAGGATAACAGCTTTGCGAAGACAAGTACACACGTACATACCTGCTTGCTCCTCTCTTTGTTGTACTTCGCAGTGAACCTACGCCGCAGGATGACTGAGCCGCTAAATTCCTCGCGCCGTGGGAATCTTCCTTATTCCTCCCAAAAATACATTGAAACATACGTGTAAACTCCAATATGTTAAGTCGTCTTTAAGAATAGAATAAAGAATAACTTACCTTTTCCCTTAAAGATATTTTTAGCCCTGGCAGACAAATAAGTTCGTACGAATTAAATATGAAATGTAAAATAAGTACAAATATAGGAATGCTTGTGCAAAGTATTCAAACCCGACGAATCGACTTTGGAAATCAGCGTTGTAGCTCAACAAACATTTCCTTCTCTTGAATTTTTCTACACTCTTCCATTGCACGTTATAAAATACAACAGCATTTTTATTAATATTGCATTGGTTTACCTTCCCTTTTGTTTAATTATTTGTTATTAAAATATAAAGAATAATGCGTAATTCCAAAAATGTGTATAAATCTTAATTGCAATGGTCCAATCTTACTATTGTTACCATTATCGTAGTTAAAAACATGTTTTGTATTTGTTTGCAATAGTTATTATTACATTGTCGATTTTACAAATACCGAATCTCGTTGTTTCAATCCTCGACGCCCAAAATCGCGATGATTGCAAATTTCTTTCAGATAATTAACAAAAACTACACACGCACAAGTAACCAATTGAATGATCAATTGTTGTTAACAACTATCACGTTTCTTCTAATATTAGCCAGAAATTTTGAAAGCTCATTCCGAGCAAAAAATCCAAGCTTCACAAACGTTCTGTTTGGGAGAAGAATCGCCGTGCTGTTTTATCATATGATAACAATAACAGTCAAAGTATCGCATAATTTACTTGTGATTTTCAAAGAATATACACGTACGCGTTCTATTTTCATATACAAAGTGAAAACCTTCATGTATCATTAATTTAAAAGAGTTCCTGAGCAACATTCGTGTATTATAAATATTATATATGATTATATATAATCGTAATAATTGAGAATTTGGCGGAGGAAGAGGTTTTAATGTACAGTTTCAAGTTTCAAACTATTTTGACATTAACACGCTGTTGAATATAAATTCAATTATTAACTTTCATTAGAAAAAGTATCCTTTACGCGCTATTTATACCCATAAAGTAGCAAATGAAACACTTTTAATCTATTATTAATACAAACTATCGAAGAGCATCATATAAATATAAAAAATTATATTCAAAATCATTAATCGGTTTGTAAAAGAAATCTAACATAAGTTTACACCTTGTATAATAAAGAGAAACCTTTATTGAGTCTTAAGGGCTCATGTACGACAAAATTTGTATCGATAGAAATAGAAAAATTGTGATTTTTATTAAAATTATATCGAGAATATATTTGGTAGAACCTTGTTAAATTCAAAGCAGTATTTCTTTCTTTCTTCCAAACCCAATTATTTAACAATGCCCGTTAAAGTTTATTTAAACGTACAAGTTAAAAACTATTTTCAGCAATTATTACAGATTTTAAAATAATAGGATTACAAAACTAAAGGAAGGTGATTACCCTAGAAAATTAAAAGATCCTAAGAACAAAAACGCAGGCTGCAACAACAAATTTTCGAAATTTACGCCGCTCATACGGACGATGATATCAAGTGATACTTTCGTCAAACCGAAACAATCAAATGCATGTTCAGATCATCATTGCAATACTTATACTTCCGGTAAATATCGACACAAGTCTCACCGTACATGACGCCCTTTAGAATAAGTCACTTTACTGGCATTTAATCTGATAATGAGCATTTACTTGTTGTTCATAATATCAGACAGACATGTGTAAGCATTTATTACACACAATTATTAAACCAACACATATATATTACGTTTACATTTATATTAATCCAATAAAACGCGAGGACTATTTACAAGATGCTAACTCGACCTACTTCTTGGCACAATGATTCTGTTGAATGGGAAATTGTTGAAGGCATTTCCGAAAATTTCTGTAAACGCAGTGGAGACGAGATCATTGATTAATCCTCTTGTCATGACGAATCCAGGCTGCCACGCTCCGTTTATGATTCTGTCAATGGCGCCCTCGAAGATTTGTCTGCCGAAGAAAAGGTTGGAAATGTGCAGTTTCAAGTCTCGAATTGTTTGCACGTTCACTCGCACTTGCAGTTTCCGACCTGGTTCCTTCGTGGCTGTTGTTGTTTGGATAAGATCATCTAAATTGATATATAAAAATTGAATTAATATATTTTCAATTTGTTGTAGCAATATTGTCGCAAGAAATTTATTTAGTTGTAATTGTAATATAAGTTTTATTTAAATAATTTGATGCTTTACTCACATAAAGTCAAAGTAAACCTTCCTCTGTTGTTGTACGTGGTACCCAGGGCAACAAAATTGAACTCGTACATGCCTGCTAATGCTTTCTCTGGAAAGCTTTGAGTATATACAACCTGAAACAATTTTTTCGAATTAGAGCTTGATAAATCTTTGTTCTGTTAAAGCAGTATTTACATTATTATATTGTATTGTTATTATTACTCGAACATAATTTATAGCAGTGGTGTCAACGTCAGTAGTGACTAACAATACGATAAGTTAGAATGTTCTTTTTTTGTTAATTTGTATAGTAAATGTATGTATTGTATTATACCAACAAAAAGTTAGCATATTTTTATTCTTTTATCTATTATGTTACCAATTATTCTCTCAGTAAGGAATTGTACCACTGGGTTCTTATATTGCAAGCATTTTCAAAAATCGAACATGTTCGAAATAAGAGAAAAACACACTTTTTTATAATCGTCATCCAGCAAGAAGTTAGTGTATTTTTGTTTTCTTATCTTGCCAATCACAAATTCTTGTATTGGTACCTTAACTGTAGTATATTCTTGTATTGCAAGCTTTTTCAAAAATGAAAAATGTCGAAAATAAGCGAGAAACGTATTTAGTTATCATTGTCACCCAACAAGAAATTAGTATACTTTTATTGTCTAATTGAGGCTCTCATAAATTCTTATGTTTGTACCTAACTGTAATATATTCTTGTATTGCTAGCTTTTTCAAAAATGAAAAATATCGAAAACAATTGGAAAACGCACCTTATTGTTTGGAATATCGCTCACGAATTTTGTCACTTTGCTAGCCGACCAACCACTTTCAGTGACGTTACGAAGAGTCAAAGTGAATCCTAAGTTCGGCATTCCTCTCTTGGCCGTGACTTCTTTGGCGAAAAAGGGATCGAACGGCGGAATATTGTACTTCTCGACGCCAGTCTTGAAATACGGCCGAACTGCATTGAGTGCTTCTCGTACGCAGGCATCGAATCCGGAAACATCCGGATGACAATCTTTAAAGTGGTCCTCTGAAAGCCGAAAGTCCGTGTTGAGACATATCTTAGCCACAGGAATGTCCTGCAGATGTCCGAAAACCGGAAATCTGTATTGAGACATCTCAGCCAGTTTCTTAGAATTCTCACAAAGTTATTCCAAGCACACCAAAACTTAGAGGAACACACAATTCGAGAAATGACTAGGCAAATTCTATACGAAGGAATTTAGAGAATTATTCATCGATTGTTGAACAATTTTTTAACACCACATAATTTTCGTTCGAAAAAGTTTATACAACAAATATTCAAGATATTTTTCGTTGCAATCCACTTGTTGGGCAAAATATGCTGCAAGGATTTCGTGACAATAGAATCGTAAATCTATTATTAGTTTGACTTTACGCATTACTAATTGTGGAGTCATCACAAAGCAATTTACATACTTGCATAAGCCGGTTGTTATGCCTGCAATAAATTTAACCTCGTGCATTCTACTTCCGCAAAATGAAATTGATACAACCTTACAGCCAAGCCTCCTTTCTCAACACTATCACCGTACCGGAATCCACATTGTAATTCATACACGTAGTTTTTGAGAAAGTGAGTAAGTATGCATACATAGTTCGCTTCACTGATTGGCCGTGTGGAGCAAAATCCGGTTACTCGAAGAAAGTCACATTTAATATACAATTTTAATGTTTCCCAGTGTTCTCATAACGGTTGTAATGTATGTATGCAAAAAAAGTACGCTGAGAATTTCTTCCACGAACTGAATACAATAATATAAATTGTTCCATTTAAACAAATATGCATGAGTGCGTACAAAGACAGAGTTTCGACTTTCATGTGTCATTAATCTAAATCAGTGATACCAGGATTTAAAATAGTTAGTTATAATCAGTTAAGAATTAGAGCAGAGTGCAACTCTAACCTAACATCTTGAAATACGTGAAAGTACTTGTTCATTCATTTCGATTAGCCAAGAATTAGAAGAAACAAATGTAACGTGAGCATATTGTTTGTTAATGTGCTCAAATATACACAAAATGATTAACTCGTTGTTATAATTAATAAGAGGAGAAGTAGATTATAAAGTTTTCTGCTACATATACTATTCTACATTAATATACTAGCTTCAAGAATAAACGATTTAAATTAATAACAAATAAAGATTTATTCAAATGCACATATATTCTCCAAAATTTCGAATCAATATACTGAAACATTTTAAATATTTTTGTTGAAATCACAATCAATGTTAATAATGTTCGTTTCCCCTTCGAATTTTTCTAATTCTTTCCATTTTGTAAATCGCAGTATAAGTGGAAATATTTAATAACATAACTATGGAATTGTTTCCATTCTTGTGCCATGCAGTATGAAACTATTTGGGCTCCAAAATTTTCATGTACGGCACTGCGCTAGATCGAGGAGCACTGAACCGTGCGGCCCTCAACATGCACCCATACATCAAAGTTTCAAACCATATGTACAGGTTGACTCACTTATCGCGTAACGAAAATTATTCTTATAATTATTGGTAATTCGTAGCAATTGTTATTAATTAGAATAAAAGATATATCGTACATGCATTATAATAGCATTATGTTGAAAAATTTTATAGTAAACTAGTTGTACAACTAGACTTCTCCAGGATAATATTTTATGTGCAAGTTAATAATAACTTAATGTAAAAAATAGTAAATTGTTAATAATTTCATTGATTTCTTTTGAAACTTGGAATTACTTACAAGATATTTCATATAATTAATACATTTTGTGACGGAAACTTTCACAATAATTAATACAATAATTTACAAACATATAATCTAATTGGCACCAAATATGAACCACGGTTGGAAATTCCTAGAGATTTCTAATAATTTTGAAAAGTTTGTATTAGAAATTAAGGAAGTAAAATTTTTCGATGTCAGATTATGGAATGCTGAATTATAGTTCAGCGAAAGTAACAAGGTAACTACGGAAACCAAGAATGTGTCTGTTTTCTTTTCCGCTTTATCTTAATATTTTACAGCGCATAGTTTACATGGATCGTAAATTTTTACATATAAAGAAATCGCATTAAAATTGTTATTGACGCGTTAAAATTGTTATTGCTGTGAAAAACAAGCTTTGCCATTTATATTAATTAGTAACTTAGAAAGTTTCTGATAAAGTTACACCCAAGTTCATCTGCTTTTGTAATAAAAATACTAGGACTTGCTATGCGTTGAACGAAATTTAGTAACAGTTTTATTTAAAAACACATTTCTAACGTTTATTTTAGTAACATTACAATTTAACAATATTGTAATAATACGATCGAATTTTAGAAAACTCTGTCGAAATATGTAACTGATTAATATCAATCAAAAGGTGAGGCTTCCTGCATATGATAATGCGGATCTCATTAAAATTAATGAACGAACCGGCTCAGTGTCGTTGCCAAGAATTGGAGTACTAAACAAGGACAACTCTCAATTCTAATAATAAATGAATTCGAACGCAAAAACATTTCATCTTAAATTACATATGTCAGTAAATCACTTACTACTTCATACGTTTAATTATTATTAATGTAAAACCGTCTCACGACTCAATGAATTCACAGTCACTGTTACTACAAAATGATTATTGCTAATTATCACTGCAATGGAAACCAAAAAAAGAATAATATTGAAGCTGTTAATGCTCAAATCGATTTTTCTTCCGAATTATTCGAAACTCATCGATCCTGTGTCAAAAACGGACGCAACAGAATTCATATTCCTCAAATCTAATCAAAGCTTCGATGGGAACCCATAAAAAAATATTCACATCTCATAATTAATCAAATATTGAATATTGGATTATTTACAGCACTGCTTGGACATTTGCGGAACACCAACAGTCATTAAAAGGAATCGAGTACTCACCGAATTCCGCTGCCGAGGATCCCAAAAGGACGCCAAGAAGAACAAGTGCTGCGGTCGGGCCAAGCATCTTCGCACTACGTAATGACAATGATGATCTTCTCGTTACATTCAGGAAATGCCGCGTGGATTGCACGCACACGAAACACACTGGCTGGAGTTGCGGTACATGCGAGCGATGCTTACGCTTTCACTCTCAGGCTTACATCTGGAAAGAAGGGTTACCAGCTGGTTTCTATAGCGAGATTTTCGGCCGAGCTTACATAATTCCTTGGGATACACCGGGGAGATTGGCGTCGACTATGTCCGAGAGCCGTCGCCACCAACTGAATGTCAGAAGTGACATCGATGGACCCTGAATAAGAAGTTCCACGGGATTCTGCGGCTTCCTTATCTGCCACTTATTGACTCCGTTCAACAGAAATGAGACCGCCGCGAATTAGCAATGCGCCACAGATGCCAAAGGCGATGCGAATAATAACAGGATAAATGAATCGGTTCAGTTTTTAAAAAGTCTTGCTGGAATAAAGAATCTGTTTTTCGGGATTTAAAAGGGTAAAGTTGTGGATGTCTTTTGTGGTGAATGCTAATCAAGTATTGAAAATATTGAATGAAAGGATTTGAAAAATAATGTTTGCATTATTTGTCACCTTTTGTACGATTAAATGTGATTTTTAAAATTTAAGTGTATTTTTAGAAATATTAAAAAGTGTATATTCAGTTAGTACTCAATTTAATTGCTTTATTTAATCAATATAATCAATATTAGTAGTCTAAACGCTGTTAATAAGCTACTCAATCCAAATTTCATTGAAGTATTTTCAAAGCACTCAAAGAAAATGGGACAAAATTTCTTTGAAAATCTTTTCCTCGATAATAGAATTAATGATAACAGCGCATTGCAGAAACCTGCAATGCTTTTAGCGCCCCAAAAATCTTAACTACGAGAACATGTAGAAGTATGTGAGGCAGGTGAAACTGGATACCAAAAGGAAACATTGCGAGAATGGCCGATCACCAAGAACGCTAAGATTGCGAAATTTCTGACCGGATTTCTACCACATACGTTGAAATGAAGAATGTCGGGAGACTGGAATTGACCGAAATTAAAGCATTAAATCAAACACTCTTAATTGATCCACAAAAAAAGTTTGTTCGAAATAAGAAATTTCGAGATTAACAAAAATGTATGAAAAGTGCGCCTTAAAGTTACTGCTTTTGAAACTAAAAAGGGAATAATTCGATCTCGATTTCTAAATCTGCTATAAATTTTGATTTCGAGGAGTTATATAATCATCATTTCCCAATGTCCACTAGCATATTGACTGACCTCACGTGATATGCCCACTCCTTCTCCACAGTGAATATCCGTGCTCGAAAGTCACTGGCTCGATTCCCAGAGCCTAATGGCCTTTCTAAGTATGCGCTTTAGTTTAAACAAACTTGTCTCTACTCACACTGCCAGCCGCACAGCTATACTTTCTACTTCTAGTTCTACTGGAACTCGAGGCACGTGCTTTTCTCCAGTTCACGGACAACAGCCTCCTGAATGATGACCGCTAAATGGTGCGTTCACTATGATGAAAAACTGCCTGGGAAAATCAGGGCTCGGGAACTATTCATCAAGTGAAATGATGATGTCGAGTTTTGCTATTTGTTTCTGAGAATGCTGCTGAGAATGGTGTATTATGTATGTTGAAATCCATCTGGAAAAATCGTTGATGATATTTCTTGCTGGCGAAATAATTAAAAATTTGATATTTTCTCTTAAGAATACTGTTTATGGTATTTTGAATATGCTAAAAATCTTCTTGAAAATTGGCGTCGAACTAACACAATTCTGGAAAGTGGAATTTCCGAATTCGCTGTTGATAGTATTGCTAGTGCGTTAAATATGCTGAAAACGCTTCAGGAAAATGAAAAATCATCAAAAATATTTCTGCAGTAAAATAATGACAAATTTTAATGTTTTCTTCTTATAATACTGTCAACTATGACATCGCAATTATGCTAAAAATCTCATGGAAAACCGGCGTCGAACTAAAATAATTCTGGAAAGTGACATTTCCAAATTCGTTTTTGGTAATATGCTGAAAACCCTTTAGAAAAATGAAAGATCATCGAAAATATTTCCACAGTAAAATAATGACACATTTTAATATTTTCTCCTTACAATATTGTCAACTACATCATTGCAACTATACTGAAAATCTCTTGCGAAGATCAGTACTCGAGAACAATTGTGCGAAGTGAAATTGTGTCGTTAAGTTTCGATATTCGCTTAGCACAATACCATGCGTGTCAGGTGAGCGTCATGATAATAGCTATCTCATCGATGGGAAACGAAATACTATTACGATGCTGCAATAGAGAAAGTAAAAACCCAACCAAGTATGTGTGTGTATTACGAACGCAATATTGGCAAACCAGCCGCAGAGCAATGCAAATAAAAACTGCAACCTTTCCCATTTCTACATCTATCCAATTTATTATGAATTAACATACTTTAGAACAGAATAAAAATATGAATGGTGTCACAAAGAATGTTTATTTTTCCAGCAGCCAACCACTAGAACTCAAACAGATAGTTTTTTAAGAATCTTATTTAAAAGCTTTTATAAAATTATTCCCATTTTTGAAAATTGAGGCAGCTGCATTCCTCAGTTCGAACGTTTCGAACTTTTTCCACGTAAAACTGCAATTTTCGAATAATTGTTTTACACAGAAAAATCAAACGTAAATGAAAAAATGTATAATTTCATACACTCAATACGTCTAATTTAATACAATTTCTATTATATCCATTTTGCTGGATTAATAAAGATTCCATAGCATTTGCATCTAATCAAGACACGTAAGACTGCAATATTTAAATAGACCTTTTGCGCAGAAAAATCAAAAGAAAGTTAAAAATGTATAAGTTCATAGATTTAAAATATTTAATTTAATACAATTTCTAATATATTTATTTCTCTAGATTAATAGGATTTATCCGCGAAGGATTTCGTACCATTTGTATCTAATCCACAGTGACCTAGTCAAGACACGTAAGACTGCAATATTTAAATAAACCTTTTACGCAGAAAAATCGAAAGAAAGTTAAAAATGTATAAGTTCATAGATTTAAAATATTTAATTTAATACAATTTCTAATATATTTATTTCTCTAGATTAATAGGATTTATCCGCGAAGGATTTCGTACCATTTGTATCTAATCCACAGTGACCTAGTCAAGACACGTAAGACTGCAATATTAGAATAAACTTTTTACGCAGAAAAATCAAAAGAAAGTTAAAAAAAATGTATAATTTAATAAATTTAATATATCTAATTTAATAAAATTTCTGTTATATTTATTTCTCTAGATTAATAGAACTTATAGACGTAGGATTCCGTACCATTTGTATCTAATCCACAGTGACCTAGTCAAGACACGTAAGACTGCAATATTAGAATAAACTTTTTACGCAGAAAAATCAAAAGAAAGATATAAAATGTATAATTTAAGAAACTTAATATATCTAATTTAATAAAATTTCTGTCATATGTATTTCCTATATTAATAGAACTTATAGACGAAAGATTCCGTACCATTTGTATCTAATCCACAGTGACCTAGTCAAGACTCTTCTGAGATTGCAGAGGAAGAGGGCGCAAGTGCACTTTGGAACAGTGAAAGTATCCGAGTGCAATAACGATCTCGCATCTGTCAATGCCCCCTTGCATAGCCAGCCTTATTCTAGCAGTGCCGTTTCGCCGGCACTCACATTTTGAGCTATACTTGTCGAAAGTGACAGTTATCAGAGTCAGTAGAGTTTCCATCGACTTTCCAACTTGCCTCGGCTCATCAAATATTCCTCTACAATTTGTGCTTCCCTCTGAAAGTGCTGCCCGAGATTGCCGGTGCGCCAAGCTCGTAGTATTCGAGAAATCATTCCAAGGATAATGATGCTAAAGATAGTTACTCACGTCCTCATTATTGCAAGCGTGAGCAGTCTTTCTTTGGATGTAATTCGTAAGTACCGTTGTATTACTACTCTTTGATGAAACCACATAAATGATGTATTTAATCATTTTGAAAATTGCACCTATTAGGCATTTACTTAGTATTTTATATGTTTAGTAATTATTAATCCAAGGGCATATCACGAAATTAATTTATAGTGACGATTAATATAAAGTAGTTGCCGTTGGTTATAGTTGCAATTCTTATAAAATTCTGCCAAGTTTCTGTTATCCTGAAAATTCTACCTTTGAGTTTTTAAAATCAAGTAATTTATTGTATTCACTTGAACGGTTATAGCAATGGATTCTCAAACTATCATAGATTTTTCATAATTTTATCTAATATTGAAAGGTACGCGTTAGTTTAAGAATTGTCTAATAAATCTATGAAAATACTATTACTTGTTGCGAATTTAAATGTCTCTGCGCCAACGAGCTAAGTAACTACAAGTTGTTCCACAGGCTTCAGAATTTCGAAATCCTGAAATTATGATAATTTGCTCATATTTGCAGTCTTAAATGATGTTTTCCAGAATCCCATCGAACGTTTGGATATCCAGCGAATTTAATGTTATTTGTGCAAATGTTCCTTTTGCAAACTACAAATATAGAAGAAAATCGCCGCAAAGAAATGAAAGGATTCTTTTATCCAACATCTAATTAACAAAAACCTAAAATGATGATAAATTATACTGATTGTTCTAGTTTGGGTTAACAGAAATCTCTAAAAAGTTTTGCATTTCCAGCGGAATACGTGATGCAATGTTCCCGCAGCGATCCAAAACTGAAGAGTTGCCTGACCAATGCTCTCCACCATCTAAGGCCTTATTTGAGCGCCGGCATACCTGAAATAGAACTGCCGCCAGTCGAGCCGTTTCGCGTAAGGCCCAATTAGAATGCCATCGCTAAAACTCGCCGGAAAAGCATTTCCTTCCTCCAATAGTCTGACCAGATAGCTCCTTTCATTCGTTTTTCATGTTTCCATCTACCTTTTTTTGTTTAATCAAATTATGTGGAAATAGTAAAGCGTAAGGATTTTATTTCAAGATCATGGTAATTTTTACCGACTTCGAAAAGGAGAAGGTACTCAATTCGATCGCTATGTTTCTTTTTTTTAATATTACTATATGCGCAAGGCGTTGTACAATCATTTTAAAATAATTTAAAAATTGTCAATATAACGACAATCGTACATTATTTTAAAATTTTAAATATTAAATTTGTTTAATAGAATTATGTAGAAATAGTAAAGTGTAAGCATTTTATTTCAACATTATAACAATTTTTAATATTATTTTATGCACAAGTTCTACAATCACATTAAAGTAATCTTAAAATTTTCAATATAACGATAATCATACATTACTTCGAATTTTTAAATATGAAATTTGTTTAATCGAATCATATAAAAATAGTAAAGCTTAAGGATTTTATTTCAACATAATGACAATTTTTGATATTATTTTATGCACAAGGCATTGTACAATAATTTTAAAACAATCTTAAACTGTTTAATATTTCAACGATAATCATGCATTACTTTAAAATTTTAAATAAGTAGTTACATCTCAAATGTAAACAGTACCAACGCATTACGATTTGCTAAAAGTCTCATTGAAAGGAACCATGGGAGAATCTTATGGGGGCTCGGATGTTTTCCCTGAGCGTGCTCTTTTGTGTTTGCCCCACTGCATGTATTTGTAACGGAGCTACTCATTCTAACAGATGGACGAGCTGACTCTCTCCCTGACAGGTGGCACGAACGGTTACAAGGTTCAGCTACGTGAACTATTCGTAAAGGGAGCGAGCAACTATACCGTTGAGGACATTAAGCTTGGCTCGCCATTCAATGCAATCGTCCGCATGCCGGCCCTCATCTTAGACGCACACTATTCAAGGTTCAATTTCTAGCAAATCTCTACGCTTATATTATACTTCTTTGTCTTATATTATTTTTTTAGATTGGAATTGGATGTTTATTTTATATTATACATAAAATAAAAATCTCGCTTTGTAATCATTTACTGCTCTTTTTTTAATGTAGGAATATATTGAATAAACAACTGGTAAATTTAATTATTTATTTGTACAATGCGAGCGAATAGATTCTATAAGATTGTATTCTTATTTTTATTGCTTTAATATCGTAGAACATTTTTATGGTTCTAATTCCATTCGGTTCCATCCAACTTTTCTCTAATGACACTTGGAAAATAGAAATTTAATAACAATGCTGTATTTTCAAATTTAATTTAAAATTTGTAATTTTTCATTAGTCGAACATTAACAATGCTTTTTTTCTCAGTTCTGGAGTGCTAATAATTCTGCCTGCCTGCGGCAACGGCACCTTCCACGGTCGCTTCGATGATGTGAGAACTCTAGTCAAAGGTACAATCTCGACGAAGGTAAAGGATGGCAAAACCTACATGAATGTTGATAATCTCGACGTCGATCTTGGAGTGAAGAACGTGTACATGAGGGTTCAGAAGATTTTTAATAATAATCGAATACTTAGTAAGTAAATAATGAGTGATGTTGAAATTTTTAGATATAGCAAATCTAATCTGTTGGGTTTGATTAATTTAATTGGTTTTATATTTATTTTTATTTTTGTTTCATTATAATTGATAGACCAATTTTTATACTGTAAAATCTATGCTTAAATTTTTGATTGCTCAGCACATAGGATAAGTTTACCTAAATTCTAAACAATATCTATTTGTTAATCCGAATCTAACAGTATTGTAGTCATTTTCAATTTATGCAAACGAGATCATTTACTTGTCATTTTCTGCAATTCGATTACAAAATGTGCCCGGAAATAGAAACAGTGTAACGACTTTTTTATGAATGTCTATAATAATTCTGGTTTTTGTAGCAAATGTTTCGTAACAGTTGAAGCATCATTGCGATACTCTTCAGATATAAATTAATTTAATTAAAAGATAGATGGCAGCATGTGTGAATTTTTGTCAATGAAAAACTGTAAAGCTATACAAGTGAAACATACATTCAGATCTAGAATTACACCAATATCCGGTGCATGAATTATCTTAACGATCATATTTCAACAAACAATAATAAAAATTAATAAGTAGCGAATTAAAAATCTTCCTTTTTCGCAGCGGAAGCGACCAACCTGTTCTTAAGAGAAAATGGGCAGGAAGTGTTGAAAGCTATGGAACCACAGCTCAAGAGGAAATTATCGGTGCTTTTTGCTGGGATCGTGAACCAATTGTTGCGTCACGTGCCGGTCGAAACGTTCCTGCTGCCTTGAAAATATCTGTCAATGCCAGTTACAATTGTCAATCCTAGTTTCGTTTAGCAATAGCAGGGTAATTTTAGGTGATTGGTCGTAGACGTGAGCGCACAACATAAAACTGTGTCCTCCTTCGAGGAACAATGACGAACTTTACGTTAATGTTTCGTCTTTCCCAAGAAAGCTGACGGTTCCTAACCAAAATTTCTTAATGTTCCTTAACCATACACCGACGAAAAGCTGGGTCACCTCCGACCCGTTTTAATTTGCATGATTAGAGGACTCGTGCGATGTCCACATACACTGACTGGTATTAATAATTCGGTCATCCACGTACTCGAAAAAGTATTGTCGCGAATATTCATTTGTACTAACGTTAACTAATCAATTAGTTTCTACTGGATTCGAATACTTGACTATTATAAATCATACTTTAGTATTCTTTACTATAAACTATTATTATTATTATGGTTTCTGGAGCCTTATTATTTATTTATTTAATGTCCATTGCCTTTCACACTGCAAGTGATTGAAATGAAAGCATTATTCAACACAACTTTTAGTTTTTCCTCTTGTTAATAAGTTGATGGGACACAATAAATAAAAAGTTGTTTCTTCCAGCAGTAGTTGGAGTTATTGCAGCGATATAATGTTTATAAATATTTTTAATCATCACTGATTCATTTGGAATACCGAATGTACGAGTGAAATATGCGGCTCACCGAATATTTATGCAAGGAACTGTATATGCGGTCTCCAGTATCGCCCAGCATCCGGTCATCGTGATAGCATTCACTCATGATGTTTAATAAGCATAAACCGAACAAGAACAAAGTTCCTCGAGCGCCATAAAAGAGTATTAAATTTTGTTTTTGAGTGTCAAACATTGCTTTCGACAATATTGCGGATCAACAACCGTTATATTTTGATTTTGTGTAATGACAGATGACTGATATGGTTTGTCTTGATGATTCTCGCTTGCCCTGATTCCTTTGACTTCCTTTCTTACACTTAAAACGGTCAAAAAATTTTTTTCTGTTTTATTATTGTATAAAAACGACCTTGCAATTTATGAGATCTGTTATTTTTCTGTCTACCATCGATGAAGAATATCAATTAACAAAAAAAACTGTTTCAAACGTTTAATATAACGACAAATGCCAAATTCAATGCAAGCGGATTTTCTTAGATATATTATCGTGTTTACACAGAATATTTAACACTAAACGTACCACACGCGATAAAATCGATTTTAAAATTCGATTCAACTTTTTCTCGTTTATGTTAAAAGTATAATATTTTGTATTATTATCGAAATATTATTATATGAATTAGTTTTTGCATTAATTGTAACTAACAACAGAAGATGTTCTTTGTTGATGTACACAAATATCTTAGCTTCGAGAGTCGATCATAGAAGTTAATGACACATGAAGATTTGCACCTCATAAACACATACATACGCACAGTGCAATTACATCTAAGTTGTTTGCGTTTCTCTTCAAATAACTATGTGTGTATTTTTATGGCTTGTTCGAGCGGTATCGTCTTCCTGTCGCAACCCACGTGACACAGATTCTCACAATTTTTAATCCTTCTCGAGCTATAAACGCCTGATGCGGTTGCCATTGTACATTATAATACGAAACGCTCCAGATTTCGAGGAAAACTGTTTCGATGTACACACTTTCACGATATCATTGTGTAAATGAGAGGAATCAAGTTTGCACTTGGTATCAAGTTCCATTTATTTATATGAGCAAGCTTTCCTTCAGTAATAATATCACAATAAACATATAAGGGATATGTTTATTATTTATTATAAATATAATAGGAAACGCTCGAAATTTTGAGATAAAACTGTTTTGACATACAAACTTTCAAGATGTTATTGTGTAAATGACAAGAATCAAGGCAGCACTTGGCATCAAATTTAATTTATTTATGAGCTAACTTTCTTTCAGTAATAATATCACATAAACATATGAAGAATATGTTTATTACTTATTATAAGTATAACACGAAACATTCGACATTTGGAAGAAAAACTGTCCGGATGTACACATTTTCAGGATGTCATTGCGTATATTTATTATAAATATAACACATAACGTTCGACATTTCGAGGCAAAACTGCTCGGATGCACACTTTCAGGATGTCATTGTATAAATTTATTATAAATATAACAGAAAACGTTCGATATTTCGAGGCAAAACTGTTTTGATATTCACACTTTCAGGATGTTATTGCATAAATGAAAGGAATGAAGGCATCGCTTGGTATCAAGTTCCATTTATTTATATGAGCAAGCTTTCTTTCAGTAATAATATCACAATAAACATATCCCTTCCGGGGAAGTTAACTTACACTGAAATAAATCAGAGTCCTATTAAACTGAGCTTCTTCAGGATGTTTGGTGAGTTCTCCACCTCCTCTTCATTCCTTCTTCCCGTCGATGTTGCACTTACACTTGTGATACGTAGCAGAATGACTTCGAAACACATTCCACTAATCTACAGCTATCTAATCATCATTTACTACATCGTGATGTGTTTCAAGGGAACACTTGCGTGAACGAGACTTTCGAGAAGAACCGATTCGCCAGTTCGGTAAGATGTTTGTCCCACATCTCGCTCATGTAGGGCATCATGCCACGATAAATCGTCGGCCAGTATTCGTTGATGAATGCTAGAGCTGCTTGATCTGAAAAGATAGAGAATTCCATTGTTAGATAAAAAGAACAGTGAACAATATGAATAAATAAGTTTTAATAAATAACTGTGTCTAGTTCTACAATGATTGTAAATGACACCAACAAAATCTGTCCGATATACTTTGACACAGATGTACAGGCTGAGTCACTTGCTTTTGAATCACCTCCAAAAATTGGATATTTTCGATGGCCAAAAATATGGGGAAAAAAAATTGTTGAGCTGGGGCTCTAAAATTTATATCACACCTTCCTTGATGCAAGGGAAGACTCCCCACCAAATTTCAGCCCCGGAAAATGTCGGGAAGTTCAACAAATATGGGAAAAACCAGCGAAAGTTCCGAAAACATCGAATTTTAAAGGCAGTTTTTTTAGTGTTTTCGATAGAAATCCCGACTTTTTTCAACGGATTTCTTGTTTTCTGTCCGTTTTCATTCATAAACAATCAATTCCTGAAGAAAAAACCCGAGTTCGGGGACCTTCGAAAAATCGTGAAAAAATTTGAAGGGGTAGGCCTTAAGAAAATTTTGCCGAAAAAAGAATTTTGAACTAGGACTCTGGAATTTTGATGGTATCTTCCTTGATGCGAAAAAACATTACCCGCCAAATTTCAGTCCCGGAGAAGGTCGGGAAGTCCACCAAAAAAAATAAGGGCTAGGAGAGTTCTGATTCAAAGGCAAGTGAATCACCCTGTACAGTAATACAAGGTAATTTGTACAGTAATACAAGGTGATGCATTTGACTTGAATCTACAAATATTTTAATACCCAATTTTAGCAAAATAAATGTAAGACAGCAACGGAAACGTAAGAAAGAAAAGCAAGTACATAGCGTAGCTGAATCAAATTTTGAAACCAGTAAAATGAACGAACGCGGTACAACACTAATTAATCAGTTTTCATGCGGCTTGTTTTAATTCACAATTGGCAATTTTGATACGCTTTAATTTAATATATAGCGTTCTTTTCGGTAAAGGTGTTTGACTATTAAATTTTATCGGTTTATCAGTCAACACGATACAAATGCAATTGTTTAAAACACCCAATTAAGAGCTACTCATTTCGTTTCTTATTAAATTATAGCGCGTTTTCGTTTACGATTCAACTTTTTCCTTCTAACATAAAAGAACTCCAGCGAGAGTTGGTAATTCGGTTAGTATTGCATCAGGCGCATTTGTAATGTAGCAACTTGTTTCGACACTGCGAACAAGCACAGTGAAGCGGAAAAATAATTACGATGAAGAAAATATACAGAAAGATCCGAGATCCGTGTTGCAAATGAAGAACCACTCACAAATGATTTTTTATGCAAACAGCAAACAATATTACCATTGCAAAATTCTCAGATAGTCGCATCATCGTTTAGAATAATCGTCAGAGTTTTGCAAGAAGGGAAAGAAAATGATTTTCAAATGGCGAGGAAAACTACAAGATTTTCACATGCGACGAATATAATTGATGATGACATAATGGAAATGTTTTGCTGGAGAGTTGCATTGTCAGTCCACCTCTGACTTTTCACTCGGCATTCTCCCAGCCAATTGCAGTCTAAACTGTGTGTTTTCCATTATAAAGTGGCAGGTTTACTTACTCATTTCCTGGTTGCCATTGAAGAGGTCGGAGAAGTAGACCTGCATTTTGCCGATTTCCGGCGCAATTCGGAAGTGCTCCACCACCCACTTGTCTTTGTCTACTGGGCCTTCGATGTCAAGAACTGTCCTCACTTCCTCCATGCTGATGTTAAAGTATCCTGGTCAATAAATAATATTGCGTAAGTTATGCTGATAGATACAAACAATTCAGAATTTGTACATTTTTACGACCATTTGTCATGCATTAGTGATCGGACTGTTGAAGTTGTACAAACTAGACGGCAAAAGAATACATCAGTGGCTAAACAATGAATTATTTCTTAAGAAGGACATTTTCTTCTGTAAGAGTTTTCTTCTTTAAGAACTTTTTTTCCAAAAACAGGGCGAGTACTTTTTTATCCAATGTAATTCGTGTAAACTAGAGAAAGTTTTAGACTGTATTATCTATTATTCTCAAAACATCCCTTATTCTCCGCAAGAGTCTTTCTAATTGTTTGAGCAAATTAAACCTGCCAAGATTGCTTTCCTGAAAACCAACAATATTCTTGTCCCTAACGATAAACTGCATGTAATTCATGCAATAATAACTATGGCTCGCAGTAAACAATAATGATTAATAAAAACGCACGATTGAATTCTAAATAAATAAACTTGAAAATAACAACCGATTTTCATTAAGATATATTTTTTCCTCCAATATGTAATGTTCTGATCCAGTCAAACTATAAGTTATTAAATATTACAATGTTTAAAAAGAAAGAAAGACAACTACAATAACTTATTATTTTTCAAATTCAATTATTATTAATACGCACACTAAATGCCAACCAGGTGAAACCATGAAATAAATACGCGTATTGCAAAATATTTAGTTATCACCTTAATTTTGAAAATGACTGGTTTAAGTTTAAATTAATCAATGAAAATAGCTTACCTTTTCCACCAATCTTGAAGGAGCCAAGAGAGCCTTCGACTTTGTAGTCGCCGTCAAGGAATAACTTCGGCAATTCGACGTCAACTTCCAAACGGAATGCGCCATCGCTGTGAGTTGGCTTCACCGACAAAAAGCGCGCCTTTGCAAGACCGTAAGTTCGCACATCCTTCGTTGTGACGCTTCCCTTCATTTCCCCATTCTCGTACGTGTTCTCATAGTAATCCGTGAAATATGGATCTAACGGTGGTATGTCGAACTCAGGAACACCTATTAAACAATACACCTGTGATAAAGTGTGTTTCATTCCAAAGAGAGGAGGTTATGTTGAAATACTAATTAGGAGACTTCGTAAACATAAACAGGATTGCAATAAGAGTGAACTATAATTATTTATAGCAATGTTTTCTGAATATTCAATAAACTTTTACAGCTAGCATAAAATTATTTTATGCATTTATTAGAATATAAAAATATTATGGTTTAAGTAATATAAAAGTAATTTCATCGAAGTTGGTGGTGGAAAAACCGAGTGGTAACTGAAAATCTCCTCTCGGGTGTAAAGGATTAGAGAATATAAATAAAAATTAATAGGTAGCATATAAATAATTAGTTGAAACTGTGTTTTTGTATCATAGCAAAATATAGCGTACTAAAATGAAGAAAACTCTTTCCGTCACTCCAGCAGAGTGACAGGCATGCGATAAACACGAGTAATTTAATCAACGCAAATAATTCAAAGGAAGCATTTTTGCAGCAATTCCGATGCTGAAAAAATGATAAATCGAAATTAACATACAGTCAATCAACTGCATCAAATCATGAGTCGGTTATGCAATTAACTCTCTGCATATTTCAAGAAAAAGTTGGAAAAAATTCATTAATTAAACTATCGGCGAAATGAGTAATAGATATGCATAAACGTTGAACTAATCATCTTCAAGTTCTTGTATTAAGTAATTCATGCAAGTAAAAAGATTGCTGTTGCATGCTAGATATTATGAATATTGCAATGAAATTTGCAGCATATTTAATTCCAACTATGTACTTTAGTAAGTATATGATGAATTTTGAATAGAAATTGTGTGTAAAGAAATAACTGGCCGGTTATGACCATTTTTTACGAGTCTATTTATACGAAATACTTTAAGGGATGTGTAGAAATAATGCAATGGAAAAAATTAATTACTTTATTATGAGCTGTTAATATTTTAAGAATATAAATGAACAAACATCTTACCTTTGATAAATGTGGGCCAAGATTCTTGAATAGCCAGTCGCAAACACGAGGCATAGTCATCGGAGTCTCGTTTGCATGTCTTTACTGACGCAGCTGCAGAAGAAATATAGTTTACGTAATAAATCTTTAATTGTCAGTTGAAACTGACAAAACAAGGAAGTTCAAAGTACTGATTATATCATTGACTGTAATGCAGTTAAAATCTACTTCAGCCGTTTCAATCTTCCTAGCAATAACATCTCGTCAACTGCTTTGGCAAAGAATTCCTTGTTTCCCGGTAAAGCACTCAACACTTATTATAACAGCAATTTGTTGCTATTAATTTCTTCACTGGCTCATTATAGATTCGATTATCAATTATAGACTAATAACTACGATTATTTTATGGAAGAACTTTGCAGATTTATATTTAAAACTTGAAATAAAATCAGCACAACACGATTAAAAAATTGTAGTAGAATTCGGAATATTTTTTGAGTCAGATGCACAAATTAGCATTATGAAACATAATTTCCCCCATTAAAATATAGCACTTTCACATAAATTTCATACAAAAAGTCAAAATCACAAATCTCGAGTTGTTGTACCTGTTATTTTTTTATCAAGTGATGGTATATTATAAACTGTTAAATTGAAAGAAATGTAATTTTCATAAATAAATGTTTCAAAAGATTACAAGCATTTGTCAGTAAAGTTGTGTCGTCACTGATGCAATAAACAAAAACTGTTCATTAATATTACGCATATCACGAAAAATTCCTGTCCTTACCGAAAGTCTCTCAAAGCACCCCAATATTTCTATAACCGTCGACAAAAGTTTTGCTCACATATTAATGTCAGTGCAGACAAAACGTCAAAACAGACAATACAAAACCCTCCAACAACAAGGAGCAACAGAAACACACAAAGATAACTTATTTCATTCCACTGACTGTTCAAAGGAGAAACAGTAACAACCCTTAAAAGAAGGCGGGATTCTCCACTGGTCGAACTATCGATAATCGGCGATATATTTGTTAAGTTGTTGGCGACTTACGCAGGTCCAAGTCCCCGTGAACGATAGCGACACAGAGCGCGGCGCAGAGGAAGCTCAACGTGCGGAACGACATCTCGCACTCGGTTAAAAATCGTTGCGGCTAGCCTGCTCAATTATGAGCGGCCGGTTTATATAGTTTCTAGCGCCAAGGACTCCGGCAAAACTACGTTGCAAAATTGCATGTCATTAAAGCGCACCAACACGTGAGAGGCAAGCGGCGGCGGCGGCCGCGGCGGCCGCATGTTCTGCACCCGTATACTCTGGCATCATGCTGAAAGTCGGCCAGAGCAGAGATGCATCTCGAGACAATCATCTTTTGTTGGAGAGCAGCACAGCCTCCATTGGACAATCACGGGAACGGTGATGGCTTCTTCGCTTTTTTCGCTTTTGTCACCCGATCGGCATCCCAACTGTACCAGTCCACCGTCGTCTCTCGGTTTCCTCGGCCCTCCTCCTCCTCGTGGAATAATTTTCACGCTTGTTTACCTTCTACCATTTCTCGTAATGCACCGGCGTCTCTCGATTGAGCACGCCGATCGCCAATCCAAACCATCGACGCTGACTCCGCCGCGAAGAATTTCAGCGAGGGAAATGCTTTTGCTAATTCGAATCCATCCCGCGAAAGTATTGACCGACTGCTAAGAGAAGATTTCCGGGGATTCGATTGAAGAATACATTGGGAATGAAAAGGAATTCGAAGGACTCTGTTTGATATACAAAATTGGGTTGTTATATTATTAAATAAGAAAGCCTGTTTTTATAAATATGTCGTTTCTGGAGAAAGTGGCATTTTTGTTGACGAGATTTGCGTTAAATCACTGACTGAAAATTCGACAGTCATTTTTAAGTAACCAACGGAGAACTTTTGTAATGACATATCTTTTCGTAACTCCAAGTAGTTAAACAAGGAAGAGTTCAACATTTGCCGCCCGCTAATTCGCCAATTGCAAGATTGTTATTTTGCTTCGCTGGTACTACCACGTTACGTGTCCTAATTAATAGTGAAGGTATGACGCCTGACACCGAAATACAGATTGCACGCCATGCCGCGTACTAATTGCAGACTCCTTATCCTAAATGTAGAGGCAAGCACTCATTACGTAAACTAGGAAACCGAATAATTCGGCTTATTAGAGGTGCACAGTTTTGTTTTTTAAATGTCTTGGAAACTAATATCACCAAAATCATTGCAAACAGTTAGATGTACATTTCGATGTCCAAAATATGGTTAGAACCATAAAATGCAATACCTTGAAAGTGCCTTATGTAGTCAATGTAAATTACATCATTTACCAGGTGATTCACTTGCCTTTGAATCTGCACTGTCTTAGCCCACTTTTTATCAGACATGTGTGTCATTATGTGTTTACATATCAGATTATAATGTATCTAATTATAACCTATATTTGTGTAGAAAGTAGTCTGCTGTAGAAAATATTCTATCAAGTATAAACAACATCTTACTTTAAATGAGGGCTGTATCATCCTGAAGAAACTTTACTATATTATATTATAGTTATTCTCAATAATATAATGTATAGAGTGTAGAAAAACTTGGAAAATATTTCCGTATGATTGTAATTAGTAAATAACTTGTAACACAGCAGTGTATTTCGAGCAATGGTGATACAAGGCAGGTGAAGCATATTTATATAATTTTATATTATTCAAAAATTTTAGATGCATTTTTCCATAACATTACGTAGCTCTATTCTGTGGGTTTTTTAATTCTCACTGTAATTTTGGGGCTATTTTCTTTTACAATATAACAGTGTTAATGTAAAAATAAATAGTAGCTAAAACATCAGGTGAAACCCAGTAACTTTCAAGTAACTTTGGATTGTTTATAAATATTAATCGAAATCTATTAGTCTAAATCTAATTAGGAATAAAAAGGCAGTCATATTTTTATTTTAAACTAACTTTTATTCTTAATAAAATAACATTACTTAAGTTGTGACGAATCTTCCTCATGTGCTGGCAACAGTAAGAAAGTCAAGTCAGGCTACAAACATGCTACGCGATTCCCGCGCGATTCTTATGCACTATCGTTTACACACATTTAATTTTATGTAACAAAGCTTGCAAAGGATTGAACTGGCTGCCCTTGGATCACATCGCATCTGTTCGAGAAACTGGCTTTCGTAAGGACGGCATGAAGCCATTCAAGCAAACGATACTCCATTCGCCCGTTTGCTTTAGCATTCTGAGTGACTCGATCATTCTTCACATAAGATCAATCGGAAGAAAAAAACCATAACACGCCTCATTAGCATACAAACGCGTCACTTTACTGTATGCTAATTTGTAGACAATGCTAGCAAGGATTCAACATCAATCTCCTATAGCAGAATTGTAGTATTGTCCATCGTTCATGCATTCAAGAGAAACAATCAGACTTCCATTTGCAAGAACCAAATTGGTATTAATGAAAGGGAATCAGCGTTTTGTCTGTGCATTCGATCCTGTAATTATAAAATACATCATTTATCAGATAGTTGATGTAATAAATAGAAATGTAAACAAGTACACATGACAAAAGTGTCTTAAATTAGCATAAAGATAATTTCAATAAATACATAAGTAAACAAACCGATGTTTTGACAATCAATAGTATAATTACAGAATATATAATTTATTTAATTGATAGAGTAGAGCCAAACATAAGTGAATACATGTTTTAAAGAAATATTAAACTAGTATAAAGTCAATTTGAGTAAGTACAAAGTGAAATGAATATAATGGAACATGTAAACGAAACCGAAGCGTTCCGATCTACTTCTCGACTCACGAGACGAAAAGTGAATAAGAGAATTCCGAGTTTGTTCAGAAGAAAAATATGTAGGTCTCCCGACTGGTGCACGCGACTTACTTATGCGGACCATTCACTGACTGGTGATTGCTTCTCTCTTGGAAAACTAATTCAAGGGAATGACTCAAATCCACGCTACGACGCCACTTGTCTGTTTGCTTGCATGGTGTTTTCTTTTTTGGAGCTACTTGGTGCGCATACAGATGGCAAAATTGACGAAGAGTCACAAAGACTCTAATAATAGATCACCCAGCACTACAAAACCGATTATAGCAGAATCGACAGAAAGTTCAGACTGAGAAAACATTACCTTGTTAAGCAACAAAAAATATGGTGCGGATGTTGTTTATTTGAATAAACAATTAAGGAATTAGAACAAATATCGACAGGAATTTGAAAAACTCTAATAGTCGACACGTGGTCGCATTAGTCACGTGACCTAGTTGACGCTTATATTGGAGTGTTCGAACGTTGTATAAGATGGTACTTCGTAGGTGCCTTATTAGTAAAAATAGGTGGCCGCAGACAATGGTCAAAGTCGGCGCCAAAGTAGAGCTTTGACGTAGTTGAACGAAGTAGAACGCCCTCAACCACTGAACTGTCTTTGCGGGTTCATGCAACGCTGACTGCCCGCTAAACGCATAATATATTCGTATATTGAACTAGAACAGTTTCATAGTATTGACGTTAGCGTTGGAACACTATAATTAAAAAAATAGCATTGGTCTAATTCAAGCCATCGCTACTTTCGACTTTATATGATAAGGTTAAGGTTTATAACATCTTTTCATAGAAAGCTCAAAACTAGCGTTGACCTATGCTACTTTTATATGATCGATAACATTTCAACATTAATACCATTAAAGCTGTGAAAGTGCTATAGTTTCATACAAGTTTTACGTATCGCAAAGATAACACTGAAAACCAGCATTGCATGAACACGTAGCTTTATAGTTCAATGTAAAGGTACCTTTCCATAAAAACGCAAACTCAGTGATGTCCCAACGCTTTTCCTCTAAGCTTGAATTACTACACTTCAATGTTTTCTCAAAGCTATAAAATGATATAATTTAATGCAGTAATTTTACGTTTCAAGCAGAAAAATTTGTTGGAAAGTCAGCGTTGCATGAACTCGCAGCTGAAGGCACTACAGAAACATTCTATATATGAATGCATATATAACTAATGGCGTTCGCATTCGTTGATTTTTGCGACTGCGTAGTCGAAGCACTTGCAGCCCGCGCTTGGTCAAAGAAGCAAAAGGCACCTGTTACAGTCATGATGCTTTCCGTTAGAGTCTTGATTGCCCATACCAATGGAAGTGCGTGGGAGAAGCAAAGCTGTTCGCAGCGCTTTTGTATCTGTATCTGGAATCTAGATACTACATCTGGATGGTATCATCTACACTAGATACATTTGACAGCTGCTCGGTCGGAAAAGCAGGTTTATTATAACTGTTATCTAGGATTGTTAATATTAACCCTTTGAGTTACGGTCAACTGCTTACCAAATGGGGTTTATCTGTTGAGGAAGTTCATTTCGCTATAAATTTATTCGCTTACTATAGCAAGTATTCCAAAAGTTTTTGAACGATATAATAAATAACGGATCGTCGTTCTGTGGATTATAAAAGTCAAATGCAAAATGTCCTCCATTCGACAAGTTCCGTATTAAACTATAGCACTTTTATAGCTTTGACGCTACCATCGAAGTGCTATAGTTCTAGAGTTCGTATACTGAACTACAAGCTGCGGGTTCATTCACCGCCAACACGTAGCGTTGTCCGTTCGATATGTAAAACTTGTATGAAACTATAGTACTTTCAAAGCTTTAATGCTGTCGAACTGCTATAGTTCGACTCCATAACAGCTTTGACCCAACACAAGCCAGCTATAGCTTTGAGCTTTAATTTAAAATGCTATCTTCAACAAAAGATTTCATTTGCTACTCGTTTTTACTTGTTAACGATCTTTTTGTAAGTTAAAAAATAGCTACGACTGACAGGGTTAAATATAAATTTCGTCAACTTGGAGAATAATATTCTATAGTTCAGAAAGCTAATAGTTAAGTCCACAACGGTTAGTACATTCCCATGGGAGTTCATGGTGGAATGTACTACCCGTCGAGGGGCCCAATTAGTACACTCCATCTCTGGCGAGTTTTTTTCTTTTTATCTTATTATATACATAACGAGTTCATGGCACGTCGACTGTGAGCGTTGTCCATTTAATATGTAAATTTCTTGTATTAAACTATAGCACTCTGCACTATAGCGTTGCAATGCCATAATATAAACATATACGAAAACTATATGGGGTCAACGTAAATCAACGTTGCGTATCCAAATCCATATGGATTTGAGTTTTCGATAAAAAGAAAAAGAAGTTAATAAAGGTCTTTGTTAAATGGTATAATCTTTATTATGAACGGGAGGCAGAGCCGATGCTGTATAATTAGTTTAATTATTGATATATATTTACATAGCACGCACATAAAAGCTTTACGTAATTTGATTCTATCAGAAATATCTAAATGATGGGATGTATTGAATTCAAGTTGTTTTAATTCATTAACTATCAAAGTTAATGTGAGCTTGTTTTTTATGGCTTAAAATTATTTAAACTGTTAGATAACACTTCAAAAATCATTCTTCAGGAATAATTTTATGTTCCAAATGAATAACCCTCAAAATGGGCGTTCTATGAACTCGCAGCTTACAAGGCACTCCTTACACGTGTACCTCTAACGACTTACAAATACTGAATAAAAAATGTGAGACCAAACCTTATTAAATTTCTACCTTACCCACCACATTCCGTATCCTGTTACGCAGCTAACGACACCATCGGCGGAACTAGCGTAACTTTTCGAGGTACAATATAATGCCGGCGTACCATTGATTAAAACGGCTGCAAAATCAGCTGATCACCTTGATCACTTATTCACGACGGAGAAATCAGCTGTGCGCAAATGTGCAAGCATGGATGAGCTATCGCAGCAGGATTTTGACATACCGCCCATAAAATATGAGTGTAAGTATTATTACACCAATAAAATCGCAAGCATTTGGCAAACTTTTCATGGCTTTCAAAACTGAGTATTGCATGCCGCAACAATCGAGCGACCGGCACATTATTATTTATTAAACTACAGAAAGTACAAGCGTCACGCAATGTTATTCACTGTAAATCATGAAATTATGATTTGATTTATTGCTCTGTTGCAGATCTCGATCATACGGCCGACGTACAGTAAGTATTTATTATTTCTGAGCAGCTCGCATCGAGTGCCAGTTAAGTTATGAAATACTATCGGAGTATAACCTTAAAGCACGTGCGTGCGAGCAGGTCGAAATGATGCCTGTATGAGAGGTTGACGCTTGGAGTGAAAGGTAAATGTTACAAAAGGAACGATAGATCTAAAGGATTCAACATCGTAGGATACACGCATGGGGTGACACGTTGCAAGAGGCATTCGAGCAATGTGCTGTAGGAATGTTTGGCTACATAACTGACTTGGAACGAGTAGAAATGACACAGGTATACCATGTGGAAGCCGAAGGCCATGATATTGAGAGTCTCCTCTTCCACTTCCTGGATGAACTATTGTTTATGTTTTGTGCCGAGCCATTTCTTGTTGGGAAGGTACAGAACTCTGCTAAGTAATGCCAAGTAATATAAATCTCCCAGCCACATTCGTATACACCTGTAGTCCCAATTCAGGTCTACCCTTTCATCCCCACCTGTTTTTCCTGGTTTTTCTTAAATGAAAAGTAATACAAAATATTCTAGCTGCACCACATTAACTTTTATCACATCGCTCGATTATTAATATTAGTTATCACTGGTGCTTCCAAATATAACAAATAATAATGTAATTATTCATGATAGAAAGTGAAGATTACTGAATTCGACCTGGTATCTTACAAGATTAAGGCAATGGCCCTTGGAGAAGAATTCACAATTGGCAAGCACTCGCAGAACGCCGAAGTAAAAGCAATCACATACTCGGCGATGCAGATTCTCGACCGGCCTGAGTCGGAGTATCCACAAGTTTTTGTCATAGTAGACATATGATGGTTCAGGCCCAAAATTTCATTTCGCGTGTACTGCCCGGCGCCCCACTTTAATTTGCCTCTGGCCAATAAAAAGTGTGACGCGGGGATGACTGTGTGTGAATTCGAGAAGCAAGAAGAGGGGGAAGCATCAGCCCTACGTCTTACATAGGGTACGGTCCTTTTGTAGTTACGTGGGGTTCAAATAAATACGTTACGAAGAAAACGCCGGGCCCCCTTCTTAGCGGTTGGACTCAGGTGCGTGCGGCCCTCACACGGAGCCCCCAACGTCTCCAATGTGACTCCAATTTTTGTACATTTCTAATTACGACAATCTCACTGTACATTTTATACTCGAAACACATAACTAAATAAAGGCTTCATTACTCTTTGCTACCACTTAATTAGTACTGCGTTCTACCTCTGTAGAATACGAAAGAACGCAACCATCTGCGGGATTGTATTACTGAAACATATGCTAACTTTTCCTGAAACGCAAAAGCCCGAAGTGTTATTTGATATCGCAATTTGATTCTGCGAAGTTGAACTTCAGTTTAGCAGTAAGAAACGAAGGCCCATGTGAAAGGAAGTTAGATACTTTCTTACGTTACACACGTGTGTCAGTAAAGAAGTTAGGATCTCGTTTTGTATACAGAGAGCGTACGGCCCTGTGTGTCAGCACCCCTCCATTGAAAAGAAAGCGACGAGTGCCTGCTTATTTTCGGCTGGTTTCGGCCAAGGAACGACGGGCCTCAGAGTCTATCGGACGGATGCGAGCAAATCGGAAAGTAGTAAAGTTACATAATTCGGTAGCGTGCTAGTTACTAAATATCTATCCTGGGCCCGTTGGCGTTCCTAGGATAGATATTGTAGAACAACTTACTAGCTTCGTTGAACGTGGGCATTGTTCCGGGCCGCACACCCCTAACCATGGCGGAGCGTACGTGAGAGAAGTGCAGTTAAAAAGTTCCTCCCCTCGAGATACGAAAAACAGATAAGAAGTGTATCGGAAGCAAGTGTATTTTCCAAGAGTGTAACAGTAGCGATTTATATGCATTCCCCAGCGCACGTTTGCTCGCTACTTTCACGAAAAGCTTGGTGTCGCATTTTGGCGCGCACTTTCGACCCTTTCGGAGTGTGAGTGTAGGACCTTCAAATATGCGATTTTCAAGATCCCACGCTCTTGAGACGGAAAATCCGCGAATTCTACGCATCAACTCAATCATTGTGCTAACTGTGAGTGCACTTATCCTTCGTGTAGGTAAAGTGTACGAATGAGTGACATGCAGCAAGCTATCGAAGAGAGTGTGATAAAAACGATCGAGAGAATACAAGAATCAAATATCATCAAAGAGCGTGAAGGATAATCGTTAGAAATAGCGAAGGTGTAATGAGTGAGTCTAGGAACATTTGGGCGATTGGCTCGCGCTTGAGACGCAGTCTCCGGGAAGAAAAGGCACAGTGTAGTTTTGGCGCGCGTATTCGGTTCGTGTATCCGGCCAACAGATGGCCGATGCACTGAGACCCGGTGGATTACAGCCGCGCATCTACGCTCGCACACATGCAACACTGGCTTGGCTGGCACTACCACCCTGAGAGAATGCCGTACATGTATAGGAGGAGGCAGTGGTAAAGGAGCACGAGCACCGTGTCAAAGAGGGTCGGTGGAACGTAGGAAGAGGCGGTAGTCTGGCACCACTACGGGCGCACCCGGGCGGCTCTATCTGCCTCGTAGTCCGAGCCAGTTGCCAGCGCGCCAGCTAGCCCCGTCCATCTAATCGCCCAGCTCACGAGCCGGCCTCGTGTGCGCGCGCGACACCCCGACAGAAGAGGTTCGTTTTCCAGGCCGATCGCCCAAGCGATCATGTTAAGGTGGGGTACGTCGTGAACTAGGAAGCCCCGAGAATCCTTGGAGCCGAGAATCGCCGTGATCGCGCCGTCCTGCTGGCCCCTACGCACGATTATTTTCTGGTCCCGTCCGCCTGGCTGCTTGCGACTGGCTGCTCGCTTGCTTACTGGCTTGCTCGCTTGCTTACCTGCCTGCCTACCTCTGCCTGTTCGGCTTTCGTCGCTCGCACTGAAATTCCTCTCGAGGAAAATGGAGACCGTAGCAGTGCGCTAGGGAAAGGAAGACGGCCGAGCCGACAGATATAATAGGAAGCCAGAGAAAAAGGAACGAAGCATGAGCGAGTGAAACGGTGTCGCACGGAGGGAGGGAGAGAGAGAGAGAGCGACCGAGCGAGCAAGAGCGCGACAGAACGAAATAAAGGCCACGCAACGATTTCGACTTCGGCTACAAGTACAAGGACGATAGGGACGTCGCCGACAATAGCGGCATTTCCAGCGGCGAAAAGGGAACAAGCCACGAGAGCAATCGTGCGAGCGAGAGCTACGCTGTAGCGTATACCGAGTGACGCGATTTTCACGAGCACCGAGTACATCGGCCTCTCGCCAAGACCGGGTTAATCCTCGTCGTCGGAAGCTGTTCAAACAATCGAGCGATCGCGCTGTCATTTGCAGGGTGAAGTGAAACCTGCGAGCCCGAAGCATTGGGAGGACGGGACCGCCGCCGGAAACGGTGACTGCAATAACATATTTGCCATTGAGGAGGCGCAGATATGCCTCGATCAGCGCTCCTGTGACACGCGCCGCGCCGTGTGCTGCTGGCTAAACCTCCCGGAAGAGAGCGTGGACCTCCGTCTCAAAATACTGTGCGGTGGCTTCCACCGCACGCTCGAGAGCCAAGTAAGTGAGCAGAAACATGCACGAATCCTCTCTCGGCATCCACCCGGCTTTACTTATATTTACTCTTCATTCCCAATCACTCTCAGCCGATCCTAATCATGCTCGACCGAGCCCGCGCTAACTAGAGCGCACCCAGGCCGCTCGTCCTCTGGAATAAGCGTATACGCTCTCGCGGCACCTCCTACGAAAAAAGGTGGAGGAAAGAGCTCTCCGCCGTCGTCCTCGTGTACCCGATTCCCTGGGGAGAGAAGATCTTGGTCATGCCACGCGATTAATGGAGAAATTGTCCATCCATTATCGAGCTTTCGACATCGTGCCACCATTAGCACCTCTAACTAGGAGCACTAGTCCCGTGCTGGCTCTTTAAACGGCTTTCAGTATAGCCTGCGAGTTCTCTACAACGCTGTGTGCGTAACTGCTGATGCCTGCTGATGCCGCCTCGCCGCCGCCGCCGCCGCCGCCGCCGCCTCGCCGGTCGCTCGCTCGCTTGCTCGCTCCGAGCGGTCTACACTTGTGTGCGCCGTTTCGTATAATCGCGCCCTCTCATTCGATCACTCGCCCATGCCTCGCCACACGAATACCTCGCCTTCACTTCTCTGCTCTCCTCTTCGGCGAAATCCTCTCGCCAACGTATCGCACGTGTCCACCTGGCTACGCTGCTCCACGAGGCTGCTCTAATCCTTGAAAAGCCATGGCCGGCCGGAGTCAATGTGCGAAATTCGAGCAGCAAACCTGACGACACACACGATGCATCTTCGATCGGCGTTAACAGCTGATCGGCCGGTAGGCGGGCGGGAGAGGATGGAGCCGTGCTGATGCGCATACGTTTCTCATGTCGTCACGGTCAACGGCGAAAGCTCTCTTCGGGAACGACGTGATCGCTCGAAATCTTTTTAGTGAAAAAGAACCGGCTGGCACGGAAATTGGAAAGAGGAGAGGAAGAGATAGCTGTACGGGGGTCTGCGATGGTTGGGAGACACACTACGCATGGGGTCCTCGCTACATTCGCGCACGATCCATGTCTCGTGGCTTCGTCGATGCTCTCTGCCGGTAATTCCTGGCTCGCGCATCGTCGGATCCCCTTTCGCATTTCCTGCGTGACCAAGATTTCTCGCTTCCTCGCTCTCCCTCGTCTCATTACCTTGGACACCCTGGCATCTGCATTTTACCGACACTTTACTTGCCTACTTCGTCTAAAGGGTTGTCATCCGATAAGTATATTTGGCAGACACTGGGAATCGGCGACGTTATGTTAGCCACGCTTGCTAGCCGGCCGTTATCTTCCTGACAACATACTACCAATCAAGATCGTATGCATTGCTTCCAACCTTTCAATCCGTGTTTTGAATCGTATAGTATAGATTAGTCTCGCTATCTATGCATGTGATTCAGTACTCAGATTCGACCGTATGTACGATTGCACGACGGTAATAATGGCATTACTTTTGCGGGATTGTACGCTCCAGACGAAAGCGGAATATTAAGAATATTTTCGACTGAACGGCTGAGTTAATAAATTATTTACAATGGATTGAGCATACGAGCGATGTGAATAAAGTATCATATTATGGAAAGCGAATGCTTTCTAATCAAAGGCAATATTTGCTATGGATTCGCAGTCTGAATTTCGCACCGTGTTAATAGAGAGCCAGTCTGAAATCAATGCATTTTCGGATTTACATAAATGCACGTGTAAACGCAGCACGTTTTGATCGAGCCTAAAACAACATTGCCACGTCAAGTAATACGATATAGTTGTATAATTGATAAAGTTCGCCTTTACAAAATGAGGAATAATAGTCGTTCAATTTGTGGGTGGATCTAATTTATTTCTAAATAATCGGGTTTCCTTTTTATCCCTGCCACGTGTGAGAAGCAACTAACTACGGAAATGAAAAAAGCGCTATTTGCAGTGCGAAAGCAATTAGTTCGAAACTAGTTGTAACGCAGCTCTTATGTGATACAACCGTCCTCTGCTCTGCCTCTTTAAACCACACCCGGAACGCCGCCACGTCTTCTTTAAACCCTTGCTCTTTTTTCGAAAACACTCACAGGACTGCACTGTGGGTCTGCTCAGGCGCGTACATATTTCCTTTAAGCACTCCTCAACCAATCCAATTTTTGATACAATATTCACAAAGGTTTCGCAAACCTTAATGTTCTTAATATAGCGATTTCTGCAATATTTGTGCGAAATGTAACAATCTTTCACGTGCACATTCTTCTATACATTTAGCATTCTAGACAAACCGATAAAAAGTAGGTTTCCTACACTAATACATGGCGGCATATACACAAAACTGCACATTAAAATTGAACAGGATGAATCGGAAAGTGAATATATGTAAAATAAAACGTGTCGTATTACAACACCCGAGACTGAACATTTCTGTTTTTGAAAATCGCAAAAAGCTGGAGGTTTTCTTCCGCACCGGATAAGAATAAATTGATATAAATATAGACGGAGTAAAAAATGATCGGGGACTTCTGATTTCAAAAGTATCCTTATAAAAAGGTAATGACAGTGCTGTAACGTCAAGGTTTAAACCAATTGATATATTTTTTCCAAATTTTCTTAGTATTTATCACTTTTCGTGCTAACATATGTTAGTCACCTTGTACCCAATTTAAGGTATAAAATTAAAATTGGATGCCGGATTTAGCCACATTGGTACCTCGTCTTCGCAAAATGGAGACGTTCCCGCGTACTCGCTCTCCTACTGCTTCACCGAGAACTCTGTGCGAGTAGCATGATTCTAAACTTTGAATTCGACTTGAACTTTACTCAGGAAAAAAAGAGTTAGCAGTCGGTTTGCGTCACATCTTTGTGCATCGCGCTCATTTCTAGAAATTTAGATATTTTTAACGAGATTGGCCCACTCCATATCCGCTTACTCGATACAAATTGAGAAGCGAAAAAAACACATGGCTTATCGGAGCAGCTGTAATTTCAAATTTAATTACTCGTAATGCGTCCGAGCCACACGTTCAGTCATGATATTACACAGTTTGTTGTTCCGCACATTTACATACGTGAATATTTTCCAATAATGAATAAGGCAACTACCGTAAACTAGATTTTCTTAAGCAACAGTTCCACTTGGAATAGAAAGCCTAGCCGTTTTTGCTCTGCGATATGAAACCGTTTTTTCAAGTGTGCGCAATGAATTTTTTCCCCCAAGAAAATTCCATTTGAGATAGAATGATTTCGGGGATACGTGCAAAGAGGAGAACAAGACTCTAATATTCATTAATATTGCCTTTTCTATCTAGATTTTCGGTTGAGAGGAAAGCATCGCGAAGGTTACCGGAGTGCTATACACATAGTGCTCCGTATAACATGCAATGTCAACCACATAGTTAGATTTTCTACTGAAACCTGCGATGACTGAAGCATAGGTTGTAGTTTATTTGAAAGGACGCCGGTATGCACAGAATTTCGGTAAATTCGTATCATGAAACAAAATTTAGTATTCCTCAACGGGGCAAACACGTTTTGTAACCTTTAAAAATATTTGCACGAGTTAGAACATATTTTGCTCTCGCACACTTTGATTAAAGTTAAAGGTGAGTAAGTTGTCAGCGTCGAGTGTCCGTTAAGGTTCTGTCAAGTTTTTAATTATCAGCTTTTATTATTCATTGTGACGTTGTGAGTGACTGCTTTTTCGCGACTATGTGAACACATGCGAGTCAAATTGGGTGTGATTTTTTTAAAACCGTGCGAATCGTGCATAACTGGAGTATTATGCTAAAACAAATTTATAAATTCCTGCATATTTCTCGGAATAACAATACTTTATAAATTTTTATAAATAAGCCATATTGCTCATCTGTTCTCTTCACAAGTTCATAGTCTTCTTCATCTACATCTTCGTTAGTTAACTTCCTAATTGAGGCTTCCAATATAATAATATTTAATTGTTGGTTTTCTATACATTTGTCCATATATACTTATACACAATTTCCAATTGTTGCTTTCACAAAAGTGCAAAGACCTTTGGAATCTTTTATGACTACAGTTGTAGCAACAGTTTCTGTTTTAATCATACTGTAGAAAATGTTTCAGCAGATATTTGTTAATTACTATCTAAATGAGTGTATGTGTAATTGTGTGTCGATACAGGTTCTTCTAGATCGTCATAATGCCTCGAGTAAGGAGACAAGCCATTTTGGAGGATCCTGCTAGGCCTGTAACACCAGACATGGTAGAAACAAAATTATGTATGTATTTTTGAAAGTCAGTTGCTCAGTGTTGCTCAGTGTTGGTCAGTGTTGCGTGCTAAGAAATGGCACTAACGAGTGATGAAATGATTCATAGTAAAAACAGAGTTCTTAGAAGATGGCTCCTTAGATGAGGACCAGTTACAAAAAGTAACAGAAGAAACGCCAAGTCCGCACCTTCAAGACCACCAATATGGACAAACACCTTGCTATCAAGTATCAAGAAAGCCCACACAGCCACCACCACGAATTGAAGTAATTCACTTTTGCTTTCAATCAATAATTCCTGCAGCATTTTTCAACTGAATAACAGTCATTCCTGTTTCCTATTGTGCCCATTGTACATGACTTGTATTTCCTTAGCAAATATCAGTTCAGGCAGTGAAACGAAGACTGAACTTAGAAATGGGAACAACCGGTCCCAGTCAATCTACCTTTAAAGCACCTAGAGGTAGACGTAGGAGATCTGGATCTAATATTATTACAGGCCATACACCTACCAAAAGTATGTATTAATTAACATAGCTGATCATTCGACAATTACTTCGTTCGCGTTCGTCGTTCAATACAAACATTTATTTTTACAGGTAAAACTGTTGAAAGGACACGATACGACACGTCGTTGAGCTTACTGACAAAAAAATTTATTCACTTAGTAGAAAGCAGTCAAGATGGTGTTGTGGACTTGAATGTAGCATCGGAGAAATTAGAAGTGCAAAAGCGACGCATATATGACATTACAAATGTATTAGAGGGTATTGGAATATTAGAGAAGAAAAGTAAAAACAATATTCAATGGAAGTGAGTTTAACTTAGCTTGTGGTTCGATAGACAACTCGATTATGATCGAGCATTCTAATGATTAATCTCCAAACTGTTTGCAGAGGGGGTCAGTTACCAAATGACAGAAATGACATTGCCGATCTCAGAAGGGAGGTAGCGGACTTAGAAGCTAAAGAAAATACATTGGATAGGTTAATTCATGGTGCTGACCGAAACCTCCGGGAGCTTTGTGCAGACCGACAATACGCTTATGTAACGTATCATGACTTACGTTCAGTCCCAATGTACAAAGACCAAGCTATTATGGCAGTAAAAGCACCCCCAGAGGCGACACTTCATGTTCCACAACCCATCAATAATCTTGGTCAACAAAAGGTGTGTACATTATTTTTCATTGGCAATTTAAACATTTTGAGATGCAAGTGTAAAGTTATAAAATTAAGGGGTGCAGTCAAAGGGCCTCTTTTCATTCAGTCATTACTCACCAAGTTCTTAATTATTTAAATATATTACATTCATAAATAATTGAAGTCATTTTAAGAAGAAAAGGGAGCCTCTGTTAACTCATTGATTTCCAAAGAGTCTTTCGAGAATTGGAGAAATATAGAGATAGATTGCATTAAAATCCAGAATACTGAACGAAATCTGCATTTTAATCTTTACAGCTCCAAATGCACATGAGGTCGTCGCACGGGGAGATAGAGGTGTTCCTGTGTCCTGACGATCCTGCAGTCAAAACGTCTCCCAGCTCGGGATACACGACGACGAAATCTGTGCCTTCGTCAAAAGAATCCGAAATACCTTGCCTACCTCCGGAGCTGCTTCTTAATGGAAGCAATGGGGTTCGAGTCGAACCAGTACCTTCCATTGAAAGTCCCGTGAATGCTCGCTCGAGTGGTCCAGTTATATCTGCTGTGTGCAGTTTAGCGAATATGAAAGATGCACTCTTGTGTGAATCTGACGACTATGGACCAATGGGCGGTGGAAAATTCCAGCTTCAAACTGAGGATCAAATTAGCTCTCCAGGTAGGGTGGCGAACATTTGTTGTTTCTGCTGAATATTAACCGTTTGCTGCTGTTTTTTTTCTCCATATAATCGCTTTATTGAGCCTGTGCACGCTTCTTACATTAGAATGCTAGTTCGGTTAAAGTTTAAAGTAACCGATTCTCAGGGAAACTAACTTCTTCTAACGTTATGTATATAATAGCGTCGAAATTCGTAAATTTTGTTACAATTTTAATACCTTGTTTTAGTTTTCGAAGTTTTATTTGGTTTTTGTTAATTTTACAAACAGTTTTTAGAAATTGTTATCAAAACTGGTATCTATTTTATACTTTATTTTGAACCTTCTGTTAACATATATTGCAAGGTTTTGTTGAGAAAACTGGTTGTATTATGAAATTCTGGGAGTAAGGTGATTATAAATTATTTGTATTATAATACATTAAGTAATGTTTACAATTACTTCAGAATTTGTTATCGCCTTATTATATATATATTCAGAGTTACAACCTGTTTTATTAACATGTAACTAAAAAGAGTAATTAATATATTAATGTTAAATTTATTAGAGTTAATCATATCGGTGCTTCAACGAAACATTCCGTTTTGCTATGTCGTTTATCCAAGCATTTTTCGTTTTGATTTTTCATTAAGGGTTTAACCAATACGTTGAGGCAGCGCCTTACTATCTTACGATGGTTTTAATCTTTATTTTAGTGCTTCTATATCTGATCATCTTTGCTTTTTGGGATCATTAAATAACAGCTTTGTTTATTATAGTGTATTATAACATACTTTTCTATTTATTTAATAAAAATGCATAAGATCTCATTATACCCTTTATATTATTGATTTTCGTTCTTCGGGTTTCTTCCAAACTATTTTCATTATTAACTATTAATCATTTATTAATTTTCATATTATATCGTTCTCATCTTTCTTCAATGCATATTCCTGCTCACAAAGTGAAACGCATTTTGCATGATTACAAGCTCTTTCACGATCCTTCGAAGAAACCAATTTCTTTTGGAGAAGGATAATGCGGACGCTGTCTTGCATTTCTTTTGGGCAATTTCATTAACTGTTATCAATACCGACTCGTCCTCCACTTTTGCTACAATGAACGATAGCCGTACCCTGATGGAGCTCTGGCTGTGACTTGTGTGTAAAACAGATTGAAGTCACATCACAGGCAGAGTTCTAATTAGGTAACGGTTTCATACAGCAAAACCCATGTTGCACGAAGGTACGTTCTCAGCCAAAATAATTCGATTATTTGCAGTTAATTCGCCCACAATGCTGCTACTAATTCGTAGTCGTTTCTTAGATATATACTTACAAATATCGCTGTGCCTTTTGCAGTCAGAAAGTTCACAGGTAACTTATTTTCAGGCGAAAAAACTTGTTGAATGCATATCGTTCCTTTATTTTTTACTTATTTGTTTGCTTATCAAGAACAATTTAGTCAAGAAATATGACAAACTGTATATATGCTTTTGTTTATCAAGTATTTGCAATTCAAGTCTTTAAAAATAGTTGGCCTTGCATTTATTCTCATGTACCTTTACTAACTGCAAATATTCACTCTTTTATTATCTTTTGATAAGTTTTTATTTTGACCTCGTTCGAATTTTCAATTCGTGAAATAATTCAATTTTATTATCTATTTACTTTGCGACAATATTTGTCAACATTAGAAGTTTTTCGCCACTGTCAGTCAACGGATACTATAATTATTAATGCAGAAAACATGCGATAATCGTAATAAACTTCAACTTTCTGGCTGCAGTTTACATATTTCTTAGAGTTATTGGGATTACGAATTAATGACAATAGAAATTGACTAGTGCTTTAAACTTTTTTTAACAAGAAAGTATGGTTAAAAATTCTTAGTTAAGGTATTGCAATCGTATTAATTGCTTGATACCGCCTTCTTTCAGCAATTTCATTGCATATTCTTACAGAATCCATACGTTAAATATTTGGATTTTACACTATATTCTGAAGTCGAATTTAAAAGAAATCCAGAATTATATAATCGTCGGTTTAATTTAGGAAAGATTTAATTTTATAGGTTTATTAGTGATTCGCAGTGATATCACTTTCGTAAGACAATTCAAATATATTTATAAATGAAGATACAAGCGTTTCATTGTTATCTTCGCGTGAGACTTGAGAAAAGGGGGTTTCTAGTGTGACAACGCTAGATGTTATTACGACCTGTCCACCACCTTTCTCTCTTTTGTTCCAGATCTTAGCATTCTCGATTTTGGGGAACACCTGCTACCCTTGGAACCACCCCTCTCCGAAAACGACTATTCGTTCTCGTTAGGTAGGGAGGAGGGCCTTTCGGATCTCTTTGATTTTCAATTCTAGGAATGTCATCGTTATCGTCATCGTCACGAAAACACTCTTGTCGTTTTAGACCCTCACTCTATGTTCGCCATTCTAGTTCTCGAGAAGACAGAGCTGCTTTGTCAATTTAATAATGCGCCCACGGGCCGCACGATCGCAATTGGCAGTTGCGTTCCACATGTTCCTCTTCGGAGTAAGAAAGCAAAGCGTTGCATAGTTGTACCGATGTTTCGTTTCTTACGATACTTATATATCTGATTCTACCACACCGGCTAAGACGGGCATTATACTTAATGCAGCTTGTTAGTATTTTTGAAAATATACGAATGTAAATACGATGAAATTAGGAGTTCGATTTTTACAAGAGATCTCCTGCAACGGTTCTTTTTCGGATATTGTTTTGTTGGGATGGCATTTTTTCGTAATTGTTTTGTGCTCTTCGCGGGACTCCTTTTGAATGTTGATTCTATTTTTTTTGGGGTGGGGGGGGGGGGGGGGAGATAACCAAAGCGCCGATTACGTTAAGCCGGTTGATTTTACAATGAATTGTACCGCCGCCAAGCAAACGCCAAATCGCCATGCGGGGAAAGACATATCAAGCAACTGTTAACGCGCATACTTCCTAGCCTCGAAATTAGGGTGGAACCGATTTACACTTGTGAATTAAATTGAAAAGCTGCCTGCTTACGCGAAACCGTTTTCCGTGCAATGTGTAATGATAATGTAAATCAAGTAAGAATAGATGGATATATTCGAACTTCAAAGAGAGGAGCGAGACTGGTCTTGAGTTGAACGACACACGAATCGTTTTTTCGCCGTTACGCAATTGTTAATGCCGATAGGAGACAAGGTCATGTAGTAAAAAAAAGTCCCCCCCCCCCCCTCTTCCTCGTCCCCTCCTTTACCTTACCTCACCCCCACCCCACCCCCTCCCCCGTCACCTCACCCTCCAAGCCCGACCCCTCCAGGTGTAATGTTTTTATTGACGTGATATTGAAACAAGATACGCATCTCCGGCGGGGGCCCGGATGGCAGTCCTCCCTTATCACTGGGACTGAATTCTTTTTTCTAAATTGTGTTTAAGCCGGAGGACTGTCGTGCGGAGCGATCAAAAAGGTTTCGCAAATCTGTCGATGCATGGGTAGCTTATCGATGGGCCGTTTATAGTAAATAATGGCAGGAATGCATAGTTTTTATTCTGTATACTTTTGTAACTGTCGAGTTTTCTAATGGCGAATCTGGGGCCCGTCAACTGCCGGTTGCCGGGCCCTTCACCCTCCGGTGCGGAAGACAAGGGAGTGAGTGAGTGAGCTTTCGGCAAGTCGTCAACGTGCACACTGACATGCTATTTATATACCAGTTCGCATTGAAGATCGCGTTGGTTGTAGATAGTGCTCTCGGCGATGTCGCGAACACGGAATCGAACTCAGAAATGTATAACAAGAAGGAATACAGAAAATCTTAAACTATATCGTCACATATAAACGCATATTTAATTCTGACTGTACGACAAATAATGTCTAAGATTCTTTCAGAATATAGTAACTATTCTGGACCTGATTAAGGGGCTTCCAACGATAGTTTGGCCATGGTGTGGCTTGAGCTCGGTCATGCATCATGATTTAGAGTACGACTAGGCAAACAGGAGAGAAAGATCATGCCTACTGGTGAACAAGCAGTTGCACCGGTGAAGAGAAACTTTGCGTGGAAGTCCCTTAAGGATGTACCCTAATGTACAACTTAGTGTACGTCCAAAGCCATAGTGCCTACACAATAATTATCAGACACTTCTGCAACTGTAAATACTTTACATACGTTTCACAGATACACACATACACAACGTATATACACATGCGCATATATACACAGGAGTACGGGAATAATGTTTATATCTATATATATATTTCTATATATGTACACCAGCATATATACCTATATGTATAGATATAAGATCCTACCAATCTCGATATACGCAGGAAGGATGACACCTTGTAACGGTTATCACAAAATATTGATTAGTTAGTTTTTAATTATTATTATTAACATTATTATTGATGAATTTCGCGCAGAACGCTAGTTTATAAATTCACTTATTATATATGCATATGTGTAATAAGTACATACATTTTATAGTCAAACGAATATTGTGCAGAATAAACCACGTGCGAGTTACTTAAAATTCGCGCATATGTACAAAAGTGTATGAAATTTTTTAAATAATTGTGACGCGTAATTCAGATGGTAAATATAGCGCCATGAATGAGTTCGTAGTTCACACTTTGATTTCATTGCTTGTGCACCCGTCCCTCGTAGAAGGCGTCCGGTACAGCGGCAAGGAAGAAATAAAAGAGACTATAATTGACTTAAATATGTGGTTATTTATTTCACGTTCGTTTCTGTCAACAACGGATCTCAATCATTCATAGGACTATCGATAGTAGTCCTTAATAGCTGTAATTTTATTATGTATATTGCTATCACGCACCATTTTTCTGCACAATATTCAATGCAATCCCTGTTCGCAACGGCGAGGATTGTCCTAGTTTCGTTTTCGTTTTCAAGTACTGGTGGAGTTTCGCTTTTTCTATATACACCTTGTGGCAAGAAGAAAGGGAAGCGGGCAGACGGAATGTGTGCGCGTGTGAGTGGCAGTGAATGATTTTACAAGAAACTTAATAAGACCGGAGCAGTGATTATAATGACCAAAATAAAACATACCTGTTCTAACAGCGGAAATGACATCGTCGTAGTTAAAACATAAATTGCATCACTGGTATAATAGTCTGCACCTTAGGAGTCTATATCTTCGGTCCTTCCTGGTGATCTTGATGATGCACTGAAAGTTTCTGAATCATTCGCATTCCAACTAATAATCACGATCTCCGAATGATTTCTCTCGATAACCCGTAAGTTTCATGTTTCTGATCAAACGAAGGATCTCTTCAAGCGGGACGCTTGAAATAGCAGAAACGTGTTTGCCCGATTGTTATGTCATCAGGATTTTTTACACAAGCGAAAGATCATTTCAAACTCGATGTATATAGAATATTTTTCGCCATCTGGGCTCTTTGCATGTTATCTATCATGTGCATCAAATGATAATGCTCCTGCCAATCAGGAATAAACATTGTCCCATAAAGTCATACTGTCAAATTTAATACACCTTTTGTACATAAAGCTCTCAATGTTTACTCGCGTAGATGAGTGCTATGAGAGGAGGATTGAATGTGCCATAGAATTGTACATCGTGCGATTGACCACTTCGAAGGACTGAATAACGAATTCATATACATTCAGCATTCTAATCGATCTAATAGAGTAGTTAGACCAGTAGCGTTTTATTTTACGGTTTTATAATTCTCGCTTTAATCTTATTGACTTGATTCTGCGCATCAAACGCATATAGTAACTCGTGGAGTGTTGACCCTTGAAGAATTCGTTCCTATACATCAATGAAAAACCATCACGTTTTCTATCTCAATCATTGCGGCTATCTTACGAACTTTAAGGATATGGAACGTTAGAGTTCATTTCTCCCTTCTTCTATTTCACTGTGTCAACCAACACGTGGTGAATGCAACACAACACCAATTTGTCGCAGGCTCCCCGCAATCTTTTCCTATGAATTACCATTGTAGTAGGATTGCACTGTTAATTGTTAACTCGGTCCAATATTCTGACTGTATTCGATTCTGACAGTCTATTAAGTAATATTTATATGTCCTTACATTGTATACGCAATGGGATTCTCGTACAATGTTTAGGACGGAATGCGAACGAAAGCGAATGTTTACAGTTAACTTTTCCAAATAAGGACAATTGTGGCAAGAGAAGGTTTTTTAAAGCGCACGACTTTCACACTTTTTGGTAACTAGAGTTTCAGAGACTTGGTCAACCGGTGAGGCATGGGCATAAATAGTCATTTATCGCCTTAAAATCTCAATAATGTACCTTAATCAAGATTAAGAGAGGCGAGAGTTCTCCCCCCATTTTATGGACTCGACCCGCCGACAGAACACCAATCAAAAAAGAGGGGTACAAAATATAATCTTATGTAACAACACGAAGTTGTGTTCTTTTGAAATTTTCCACAACACATTTATATACTTAGTCTGTAACAAAATCTCCTACTATGAAACGGGAAAGGGATGATTTGGATTGATTTATTAATGTATACATTCATTAAATTATTATGGCGTGATTGTTATTGCTGAATTCGAAGTAACTCTTAAGTTTCAAACGTTATAAATCGTACTGAAACTAATTGAGAATGATGAAAAGTCATAAGAGACAAAAAATCGAATTTACCCAATTTTTAATTACAGCATTCGATGCTACATTTTATTATCTGCTATTTAAGTTTTTTTTAACATGGCGTAACAAATTTCAAAGATATATTATTGTTAACCTGATTTGTCTTGCAATAAATATACTCCATGTGATTATTAGAATAAAAGAATTAATCGGATAAGCATTTTGAATTCGTAAACAGCAAGAGTTGAAGAAAAAGATTGAGCCTGTAGGCTGGCAACCCACCGCGCAAGAAATCGTTTTTTCGGTTTTCTAATCAAATATTGTAGCGCGAATATTCAATTTCTGGATTCTCTAACCAAGTGTTTCGGCGCTCAGTAGGGGAAAGAGTGCGCAGATTCGAAGATAAACTTTAGGAATGAGAATCTGCAGTTGATTAAAAGGTAAGCGTGCTTTCTTTTATTAATACGGAAAACCCAAGTTCAAAATACAACTTGACATTTAGTAGTTTGAGAATACGACGATGAATGTTTCATGAAAATCACAAATTGATCTTGATTTTTCTTATAGCGGAACGGTCGAAACTGGTCAAAACTTATTCGTAGTGCCTGCAAACTCGAACGGGTGGCTTCCCATTGGTGGAGAACGTTCCCACTTCCAAAGTTTTGTCAGCCAATTATATCGCTGGTCAGGCCAGGGACGACACAACTGCTGGGCATAACCACTGAATTCATATATGATGAAAATAATAGTCTAATAATAACTCTGATTTTGCAGAATAAAATATCATGATCAATAACTCTATTTTTTACTTCTCCTGGTTATCCCTTTTCACACAAAAAATGTCTTTGCGGCATATGATAACTGCTCTGTTGGTGTCGAACAGAAAGAGCCGAGAATTCCATATTGGTCCGTTTTATGAGCATAATATTATTTACTTACACAATACAACGATTTTCCTGTCCTTGCTGCGCTATATTCCTCTATGTTGCTCTATGTTGCTCCAACCACAAATTTCCTCTTATGTGGCTTTTGCTATATTTTCCATAATTAGTTATCAACAGGCGGCTCAATCTGATTTCGGAAGAGTCAGCAGCAGAGTCAGCAAAATGCTGAATGTGCTGGTGCCGATGTCGAAGACATATATATGTAGATAAATAAATAGTGGCTGTGTTATATATTGTAGTGTACTGTATATGTATATAGAGTGTTTGACTGTGGTTGGCTTGAATGCATAATAGTTAATTTTTACTGCAAATGACGGGGTTTTTGGAATTCAGTTGAAAGAAGTGATTCAAGTGGTTTTAATCTCTGTTGCGTCTAGTCAAGATCGACATTTTGCAAACACGAATTCCCAAAGAACGAAATCAAAATAAGCAGTCTAAAGGACGCAGATATGCCACCAAAATGTAAATTTCAAGAAGGTAAGCAGTAGAGAAATGCAGGATTTGAAAGAAACTATTGAAATCGAACTGATTTATTTGAAATGTTCTACGCGACAGATTCTTGTAATAACCCATTTTTCAGGGGAGAAAGTTCTATGCTTCCATGGCCCTTTGATATATGAAGCGAAATGCCTGAAATCATCAATCACGAAAGAGAAGCAAATTAAGTATTTCATACACTATGCTGGTTGGAACAAAAAGTGAGTGAGGTTTATGCGATTATTAAAACTTGAAAACTCTGGTGCTAAAAAGAATTTTTCTGTCAACAGCTGGGATGAGTGGGTTCCAGAAAGCAGAGTATTAAAATACAATGAAGCAAATGTGCAGAGACAAAAGGAAGTACAACGAGCTCACTCCAACCAACAATCTGCTCAGAAAAACAAGAAAGGCAGCACAGCATCTAAGACTCAAAGTCGCCGAAGTGAAGGCATTCGTGAGAAGGACACTGACAGTAGAGCTAGTACGCCAGTAGCAACAATCGAGAAAACCATCAGTCGCTTTAGTAAAAGTACCGGCAGTACAATTACAGCATCATCTTCTCACGAGTCAACATCGGAACCACCTAGAAAGAAACGCAGGTTTGTGATAAAGTAATTTTTATCTTTGTATTTGTATCTTGGATTAAGTTCTTAATTTCTCTATTAATAATTCTGCTCTATTCGTTTTAGCCGGTTTGAGCCATCTGGAGACACGGAGGAATATGTGACAAAAGTTGAAATCAAAATTAAAATTCCTGAGGAACTCAAGTTTGTTCTAATAGATGAGTCAGAAGTTATATTAAAACATCACAAACTGCCAGCACTTCCAGTGAAGAATACAGTGGACAAAATATTAGATGACTATGTTGAATCCAAGTTCCCTACAAAGAGCAATGATCCAGCTCGGTATGTCTTCCTTATATTCTCCTATCTATTCTGAATTTATACTAAAAGTTAGTAATTGCATCACAGCTAGGAATATTGTTATGTTGTATATAAATTATAAGATATGTGATCATTTATCTTTGTTGTATATAAATAAGCAGGATAGAAATTTATTGTAGATTGGAGCTTAATTAATTTACTATGTGTATTATTTTTCTAGTGAAAGTATTCTCGAAGTGACAAAAGGAATACGTGGGTATTTCAATACCACATTAGGACTCCAATTATTATATAAATGGGAAAGACCACAGTTCATTCAATTCACAAGTGACAATCCAGACACACAGCCTAGTCAACTGTATGGAGCATTTCATTTACTTAGGCTATTTGGTATGTTTTCTAGTATTTGCAAATTCTAAGCTTTTCTACCAAAAATTAATCAATATTTTGTTACAGTGCGACTTGGTAGTATGTTATCTTATATCCCACTCGATGAGAAAAGCATACAACTTTTACTACCACATTTTCATGATTTCCTGCAATATTTGCAAAAGAATAACACTGAATTATTCAACCTTCAACAAGACTACACCGACTCGCCACCAGATTACCATCGAAAGTATGCGTAAACTCGTATTAATACAGCAGGACTACAAAAACTAATACTTTCTTACATAATGTACTCGACTGTTTTTTCACTTTAAGTGACCATCGCGATCATTAAACACGTAAGGACATTTTAGGATGATGTGCGCTAGTGTATTGTTAGATAATATAAATAATTTATGTATACTTTGACTTTGTTATGACGTGCAGGTGTTAAGTTGCGTACTTTAAACGAATAAACATACAAAGCACTGGATAGCGCAATTCTGAAATATTTTGTACGTTAATGTATATTAGATAAGTAATTGAGTCAAAGATTAAAGAACTGTACAATACAAAGCATTGAACTATATGATTTATCCTGCAATCCTATTAATCCAAAAATGGGAGCGTCTTGCAAGCAATTCTTGCACTCTCGACATATAAGATTATATTTATCGATACATTTGTGATCAGCAATTCAATCACAGAAAGTTCAATAAACCGTCGAGGACTACTTAATTGATTGCCGAACTTGTGCGCATAAGTTATTCCAAACATGGGCACAATGGAACTCACACTTGCGAATAAACTTAATTACCAGTAAAAACAGATCACAATATAATTAATAACTAAAGGTTAATTAATCCCGAAGGTTTTTTTTATAGCTTTGATGCATCAGTGCATCGGGGCTGCATTTCTAGGAAAAGGACCTGGAATCCCAAAAAGGTCATCAACGGTAAGGTTTTTCCGAGGTCAACGCTCCGGTCGTTCATCAAGCGCGCCACGAGTCGGCGCTCCTCTGACCGCCTGCCATTGACCGATACAAACCAACAAGTAGTGTGTGGGGGATTGCTCCCGCCAATAAGAAACCTACGTTAGATCGGAATAATCTGACATCTTTATTTAAGAAATTGTACAAGAATCGTTGAAAAAACAAGTTCTAAATTCATCAGTTGTTGCTCTATTAGTTTTTGTAGCAATAATAAAAACTCTTTTTTCCGTCTGTCGAATCAAAAGCGTGGCATTTATTCTTAAACTGCAAATGTTAATATTACACGTCATTGCACTTGTCAGCGGGTTGCTGCGGTGCAGGAACTTTTATCTGCAATATATCCAAAGCATTAATGTTATTTCAAACGCTTCATACTACGTAATTATATCACGTGCGCATTCATTTTATCGAGATCCTATAAGAATAAGAGAGTTCAATGGCCTTTGATAGTATGCAGTCTGGCATATGCGCATTTACGGCCCAATTACTATGCGAATAAAGATACTGGGAATCGATGACACTATATATGTGCATTGAGTAACGTTTATTTCAGTATATACTAACATTTCTGTCAACAAAGTTTTGCGAATAAGTAGTGAAAACTTTTCACTGTGGTATATTGATTAATACGCATATGCAAAGTTAAAAAAAGAGTATGATACATGCATTCAATGAAAGGATAATCTTTCGGCTCTCGAACCCACGAAACTCTTGAATCATACATAGCATTGGAATCAATAATGCATCCTTATCATGCTATACTAAGCTGGCGTACCCGGCTTCACCCGAATGACATTTCGTGTGCACGTGAACGATAATTTAATTTACAGAATAAACTTACTTGAAACTATCTTTATTCTAAATATCTTCTACCAATGCTGTAATTTTTTTAAATTTTGAAGTTTCCCTCGAAACTTAACCCTCGCAAAGTAATAAATATTGCAATGATTTATAGTTTATAATTTTATTAAGTTAAGCTTCTATATAGGAAGCAATTATATTAAAATCGATTTAGTTTTCTTCTAGTTTATATCACATACAAAGGCAGACAAACGGTGCCTTTTATATTACTAGCGAAAACAAGAAGAATAAAAGAAGATATACTATCACACCATCCCTTCATGCATTCTATTTGACGCAAGCGCTTTTTCCCGATCGAGAAACCATTTACCAGGCTTTTCCTTAGACTCCGTTTTACTGCTCTATTCAAATACATGAAATGCAAGTGTAGAAGGAAAAGAAAAGCGGCGAAAAGAGGGTTGCTGAGGAGTATGAATTCGGGAGCACGCCGGTTTAAGGTCGTCGCCCGCTGGATCGACGATGGTCTGCTCCACTTTGGTCCACTTGTGAGAGAGCGCGAGTGGTAGATGTATCCAGAGGGACGAAGCCGCATGCTCAGATCGGTTCTAGCGCGGCTACCAACGGCGCTGTGAACTCTCCTCCGGGCATATACACACGCAGTAGACACATAGGCGGCCGCTGCTGCTTGGCATTCGGTAGTAACACGTCAACCCAATATCTATCTTGCGATCAGACGGCTACGCGATGTGCTTGACGCCAGAGAGCAAGCTAATTGCTCAAACCCGTCGCACCCACCAGCAATCCCAGTGTGACTTTTAGTGGCTAGTTTAGTGAGCATTTAGTGCATTTTCGTGCTCTTAACACACATCGAAGGAAACCCTGAGCTGAGGTCTAGAACAGGGACACAACGAATTAAGGAATAGTTCGGGTAAGATAGATTTCCTTGTTTCAAGAGAATGCAGAAAGTGTACTATTGTTTTTTGGATGCAGGCAAATCCCCATGCGCCCGCGTGCAACCGCTCGGGGAACCTTGCGCTATCGATTTTCAGGAACGAGAACACGGGGTGCGCTCGTTCGATTATGAATTGTACCGCCGTGTTGCTTGTTAGTGGGCCCCCACCACTTTTTCCGCACAGTTTTCACGAATCTCTTATTGTCTTGGTAAATACTAGTTACTCGAGGCGCGTGGCTATTAATTTTGGCAGTTAGTGTCGTCGCGAGGATGCAACGAGCTATAATTGTTCCCTTCTTGCGAAATATATCATAGACGGGAGGAACCGGTTAATAACGCGGGCGATTTGATTAGGCTTCTTATCTTGTCTAGTTTTGATGGAACGATTGTTTTTTTGTATGGTTCAGTAAAATGTGGTTTGGAATAAAGTAAAGCATGCGAGATATTATTGACTGAGAATCGGATTCAAATTGATCGAAGTAATCTGCCTTTTTAGAACACGTGTAATGTTGTCTTGATTAGTTTAATATTTGACTTAACGAAGTGTGCAAGAAAACAACTTTGCACGTTTATAATGAATAAAGGAAACTGTCTGTTACGGCAATTGCGCTTGCAAATTGCCTGAGGCATTAAGATAATTGCTACTGCAGACGTTTCAATGAGAAATCGATCAGACGAAACACTTGTTTAATCAGCAAACTAGGTTACAGCAATGACCACATGACATCCAAAGTAAAAAGCAAGGACTTGGTTACAGTTCGATTAGTTTTTAGAATTTTCTAGTGTTTTTAGAGAGAATCAAATGTTTTTGAGCGTATTACAATAATATGGAATACTACGAGATAAACTGTGGGAAGATGTATATCTTATCAACACTGGCCCGGCTGCAAGCTCTTGTCACCCAAAACTATATCGGAGACCAATGTCCAGCAGGGAGATTCTTGAGGCGTGTAATGACGGCGTGCAATGTCATCGCTTTGGAAACCCACGAACGTGCTAAAAATACCATTCAGCCGTGCTAAATAAAACGCTACTGCTTTCAAAAAGCTTATTGTCGCTCTTCGACGACAATTGGAAATCTTGTCCGTCGACCTTGGTCGATTTACTTACTAAGAAATCGGCAATGAGCTTAAGCAGAATATCCAATACAGATAAATCAATGGCTGGAGTGAGTGTCTCTCTCTCTCTCTGATTTCAGCGGCAGGCAAAGCGAGCAACAAGCACACCAGAAAGCAACAGAACGGCCAGGCCACCCGGACCATGAGCTGCTCGCTTCCCGTTTTCGAGAGTGCGGAACCAGACTGACAATCGACACACTCCAACACTTACCCACCGGTTTACCCTTTAAGAAGCGAGAAAAGGATTCTGCTTCTTCGCTCTCTTGAAGAATTCACTTGGCCAGACAGAGAGCTATCGACTTGATCCACGCGATATATTTAATTAGTTAACTGCCGGTTGTCACGAACGCAAGGCGGAGAGCACCCACGACAGAAGACATGAAAGACACAGCGAGCAAGAAATACGAGAAACTGTTCGACGACACCGGCCTGGACGTCGACGCGGAGAAAGCCCGTAATGAGGAAGACACGTCATTAGAAGAAGTGAGTAGTCCGTTGGATGATTGATAGACCGGTGATGCTTCATTCTAGTTGTTATTGTCCGATCCTTCTAGAACTGCCGTCGCACTCTCGACCCATAGAATCCCATTGTTGGATGTAACTCGACATCAATTTCGTTCACAGGTACTCCTATGTCGAGTTGAGTCCGGGAAATTCTGTAAATATCAAATTTCAAGTGTTTGAATTGGTTTCCCATCAATCAACCGTCGTTTGAAGTAAACTTCAAATAAAACTCGGTTAATAATGGGGAGTTATTGAAAAGAAGATTGAAAGGGAATGAGTGCTAAGGGTTAATAAGTAGGCTCAGCAGCCCTTGTTACCTGTCACGGCCGCAGAGTCTCGTAAAGCTCCACTTCACGTGAACGATCGAAGATGCTTACGCCCGCGTACTTGTCATCGGTAATCGCATTCCACCGGGAATTTCTACTTGACATCGTGTTGTTCTTCCACTCGACCTGCACCAGAGTTGCTAAGCAGTTAGTTTGTTGACCTTCGGGTTTCCACGCTTAGACAGTCGAATGCCTTAAGCAATGAACGCTCAAGTGTAATTGTAACTGAATAATTTTCGCGTAATGACACGGTTACCAAAACACAAATGCTGGATAAATGCTTGCAAATAATAATGTTTAACGCTGCTTAATGCTTCCTGACTGTCCATGTGCGAATATAAAAGATTCGATAATCAACAATCGCTACAGGAATTCCGAAGATAAATGCAGTTTATTTGATATCGCATTTCACATATTAGTTCGATTATTAACCACATGAATTCATTGCAATCTTAAAATTGCCTTCTAACTGAAACAAGAACGCTTTCATTGCTATTTAATGCTTCTTGCAAAAGTTTACGATTTTCACCGACAGGTTTTTAAAGTTCCCTAACATTTTTATTACAAACGATAAAAAGTACTGTGTGTTAGTCACACATCGATGGTATTTTGTCTTCTACGTTATAAAGGCCATCAAATATTTAGGAAGAATGAACAACAAAAAGTTCGTCGACGTTCTTCCGTGTAAGGACACAACTTGACGTGCCTCCGATGTTTCCGTATCGATTGGACATTCTGCCAGGTAGAATGCTTCGTCTGGCAGTACCACCTGCCAAGGATACTAGTGTTGTCGCATTCTATTCGACTCAATGTTATTGCACGAAAAGCAAATATCCCAATAAAAATGGAACAGTTCTGTAATGCTGTCGAACCGACTATTATTCAATCCAGCCAACCGATACTTTGCCGCGTTTTTATTGGCTGATCAGAAAAATAGCAATATATACATGTAAATTGGCCCAGAATTTGCGGCATTTTTGCTTTTGCTGTTTTAGCGCTCTCGTATTTATACAGTTATATAATAATAATGACAACTAAATCAATATTGCATATTATTCTGTGAAAATATAAGGCTATTGTTGCTATTATTGTTCTAGCAATAAGAACAAATTAATTAAACACTAAGTAATCTCTGCAAATATCAAGAGAAACATAATACGTATAATAAAAACAAACATAAAATATAAAATATACATAATATGTTCAACAATTGAAATAGGTTTCTTTCCGCTTCGTTAAAAAATCGCGTATTTATAAAATCGTATTTACATCTTTAAAAATGCTGTGGTATGAGAGCTAAATGGGGCGTAAAAGACGCGTAGTTAACATTTTTTATTTTTGTGCATAACTAATCAGAATGACTGAAACTGATAATCCTGGAAATCAATAATGAATTCCGAGTGCCATGCATTCATTACAAGTAACATTCCATCATGCAACACATAGTTGACCGTGGACGAGAACTCGCCAGATTGAGATAGGGAAACGTAGTGTAACGGGATTCTCATTCGATCTTGTACGGATTCCTCTGATAATTCGACACACACACACACACGTGCATCCAATACCGAATGACCGGTGTGACTAAGCGCCTGACATTTTTCGTGACGTATTTCTCGGTCACGTTGTCGATATCGTGTAATTTCACAATAGGGCTTCGTGATTGACTTTGTCCGGCTAGGATATTCGTATATAGAAGATGCATACATGTATGTATGCATTCCCTTCGGTGATCAATGAACGGAGAGAGCGTGAAGCAGGTTCCCTGCTGGAGGAGCCAAAGGCATCGAGCGTACAACTGCGCGCAACTGAATGATCCCACGGACGTAAGAATGCGTGGCAGGCTCTCCTCGCTTTGAAACGTGAGTTCAACGTACACGTGTAACAAGTGCATACACGCACTCTCCTCGTATGTATATGTTTCTGCAAGCTCTGTAAATCCACACATTCGAAACGTTACTGGTATATCGACCCGCCGTGTTTTCTATGCACCTGACGCGGTTACCTTCTTAAGTCTTTGCGTCCTTTTTCCACCGAATTCGCTCACTCACCGACTTCAACAACAACGAATGCAGAACAGTTTCTTGAACATTCTATGATATATTTGTATAGCAGCTTGATTTAAAACCGTCGTCAACTGCGACAAAGATTTCCCGGTGTTATGAATATACGCGATTTGCGGTAAAGCATTATTCATTATTTATCGCTCTATCGATGTGACGCGTGGAGAACGTTTGATTTCTGGTATTCATATTCATATGTCAGGCGTACTGTTCCCTTGCGGTCTCGCTCGGCTTTGTGTTGGTGCACGTTGCTGTGACCAACATTGACGAACCGCGGCGTTTACACTGCTCTACATTGGTCCATCGGAGATCGGGGAGATCCCGTCGTCTAACGTCAAAGTCAAAACCAGTCCGCTCCAGAATTCCACGTCCACTGCTTCAGCAGTGTGAAAGTGTAGTTACAGGCAGCAATATATCTTAGCATTACTACATTTGCCGACGCTTTGAGATCAATTTATTCTTTCTTATACTCCTTCCGCTCATTCAGATTAATATACACAATATATTTTTATATATAAATCTACACCAAGTATTTTTGGAATGTTTTGTGTGCGGTCTCGTCGCCGTACGATCAGCGCGGATGCATTTCATCCGATGCGATGTGTGTGATCCAAGCAATATTTACTCCGAAAAAGTGATATGGGTGATGGAATTAAGTGAGCGTTCTTTCGTTCTTAGAGACAGTTGGTGATGAAGGTTAGCGCGGTTTCCTTGCAGAGTGAACATTTGTCGAGCAGTGGAGCAATGAGTGGAAAGAATTTCGAATTTTTGATTTTTGTTTAAGGGTAAAGACCAAAATCCAGAAATGTGGCTAACAACGGCAGAGGCAGCCAGCCTTGGAGCTGATGAAGTGGCAGCGAGGTTGCACGTTGACATAAGAACAGGACTGTGGTGGCAGGAAGCCGAGCATCGAAGACAGTTGATTGGATACAATGAATTTAGTGTCAAAGAAGAAGAACCGACATGGAAGAAATATGTAGAACAGGTACAAGAATCATCACTGCCGAATGCAGTTGTTTTAGAATCATATGAAATCTATTGCATACCAACTTTTGTTTTTCTCGTAGTTCAAAAATCCTTTGATTCTCCTTTTACTCGGCTCTGCCTTTGTGAGTATGTGCATGAAGCAGTTCGATGATGCTGTCAGTATTACAGTGGTGAGTGCTAATAAAATAAAGGATTAAGCTTTTAGAATTTTTATATTTCAGTCTGCAACTTAGAACTGTTAATGTTGTAATTAAATTTATTTAATTATAGGCTATTATAATAGTGGTGACAGTCGCATTTGTCCAAGAATACCGGTCGGAGAAATCACTAGAAGAATTAAATAAACTGGTGCCACCAGCATGCCACTGGTAAATAGTTACACTTTTGTTCGCCAAATGCTTTGTAGGAACACTATCTGTGAAAAGTAAGCAGGCATTGGACAGTTGTAAAGTAGTGTTTACGTAAATAACTATTTGCTTTAGAAGTATGGTCATTGGAGTTTAAATGGAGCATTCCTTTGCCTTCTTAGGACAGAAGATATAAAATCCAATTCCAATCTATAGATGATTAAGGTGAAATTTAATTTTTTGTAACAATCACACGCAATCTGGTCTTATTGGCTTTGGTTCAAAATTGATTGAAATTAATCAGGTGCTATGTTAATGTTGTAACATCAGATTGCGAAGAAATTTTTGAAGATTTTAATTATATTGACCAAAGAACAACCTGCTTTAGCTTTCAACATGCAATCGTGCTCAATTATAATAATTAAGAGAAATGTATATAATTATCTTATTTCAGTTTAAGGGAAGGCCGCTTAGAGACATTTCTTGCTCGTAATTTAGTTCCTGGTGATATAGTTTATTTAAATATCGGAGATAGAGTACCTGCTGATATCAGAATATTCGAAGCAATAGACTTAGCACTCGATGAAAGCAGTTTCACTGGGGAAACTGAGCCTGCACAAAAGTCAACTGCTCCTTTACTTAAAAGTAATGGGTTGACATCAAAGAGAAACATAGCATTTATGGGAACCTTAGTGCGGTGTGGAAATGGCAAGGTGAGGCTGATTAAAATCTAAATTCAATATCAAGTTATTTTAAACTTCTTCGGTATAATGAGAATGTTATTTTTGTTACTTAGGGTATTGTAGTAAATACTGGTGAAAAGAGTGAATTTGGTGAAGTTTTCACAATGATGCAAGCTGAGGAGGCACCAAAGACACCTCTTCAAAGGAGTATGGACATCTTGGGTACTCAGCTATCATTTTATTCCTTTTGTATTATTGGTATTATTATGCTTCTTGGCTGGATCCAAGGCAAAGCTCTTCTTGAAATGTTTACTATCAGTGTGAGTTTGGCAGTAGCAGCTATACCTGAAGGCTTGCCTATTGTCGTAACAGTAACCTTAGCTTTAGGTGTAATGAGAATGGCAAAAAGAAACGCCATTGTGAAGAAGTTGCCAACTGTAGAGACTCTTGGTATGAATGCATTCTCTCAAATATACAAAGAATGTCACCGGCAATTCTGATTGTTTTTTTAATATATCATTTTATTACTACACAGGTTGCGTGAACGTGATATGCTCCGATAAAACTGGCACTATTACAAAGAACGAAATGACAGCGACTATACTTGTAACCTCGGAGGGATACATCGCTGATGTCAGTGGTGCTGGATATAATGATAACGGAGAAGTTCGAATACGGAAATGCGACAATCTAGACCTCGCGCGCAACGCTATCAGTAATATGTTGGAAGTGGGTTGCATCTGTAACAATGCCATAATACAGAATGATACATTGCTTGGCCAACCAACCGAAGGTGCATTGATAGCACTGGCTATGAAGTATGGGATGTATGGAGTTTCCGATAAATTTCTGCGACTACAAGAGTACCCCTTCTCTTCGGAACAAAAAATGATGGCTGTGAAGTGTACACCGAAGTATGGGGAGGTAAAGCGATAATCACTCTCGTCAAATATCGTTTTCGTTCTGCGCAGCTGTGATCTTTCAAATTTGAATTTATTATTTCAGAACAGACAAGAAATTTATTTTGTGAAAGGTGCTTTAGAAAAAATATTACCTCAATGTACAAAATATTCCGCTAACGGGCAGGTATATCCACTTAATCAAAAAAAGGACCAAGAGTTTCTAACTGAGGCACATGACATTGGTCAACAAGGATTAAGAGGTGATTATAAAAAGATATTAAGTTAATATAGACGTACTTATTCTGCAACAGGGCCGACTGTAGGACTATTCATACTAAATACCTGGATAAATCTTGAACTAATTGTAGCAAACGTGCAAAGACTGTTCTAATATGCATTGTTCTATTTCGATTTATTTCTTTTTTAGTAATTGGCCTGGCCCGTGGTGCATCGTTACAGGATCTCATTTACGTTGGCCTCGTTGGAATATGTGATCCGCCACGACCACATGTTCGCGAGTCAATCACTACCCTCTTAAACAGCGGCGTTAAAGTAAAAATGGTTACTGGAGATGCAAAAGAAACAGCGACAGCAATTGGTACGTTTACGGGGCATATAATTCAATGTGACCAATATGGCTTGCGTGTGCATGAGTATACATGGTTGAAGTAGTACTGTTTTAGTACGTATGTGTTATGTCACCTTGAATGGTTTCTACTTTTGATTTTAGCAAGTATGATCGGATTAGACACACTTCATTCACGGTTAATGTCTGGCGACGAGATTGACTTACTTTCCGAACATCAGCTGGAACAATGCATTGATAGTGTTAGTGTATTCTATCGGGTTACTCCGAAACACAAGCTATGTATCGTCAAAGCTTTGCAAAGGGAAGGCAATATTGTTGGTATGACTGGTGATGGTGTAAATGATGGCGTTGCTTTAAAAAAAGCTGATATCGGCATAGCTATGGGTAAAAATGGCACCGATGTTTGTAAGGAAGCGGCGGACATGATTTTGGTAGACGACGACTTTGGAACCATTATGTATGCTATTATCGCTGTAGCCTATAGTTTGGTGGATGACATTCTGATATCTAAAGTAATATCTTTGTCTTTCGCTTTTAGTGCAGCGATCGAGGAGGGTAAAGGAATTTTTCACAACATTCGTAATTTTGTACGTTTCCAATTGAGCACTAGCATTGCCGCCCTTTCTCTAATCGCACTCGCTACGCTGATGAGTATTCCCAATCCGTTAAATGCAATGCAAATTCTTTGGATCAATATTATTATGGATGGACCACCCGCACAAAGGTAGGAAAATGTATACTTAATGTTAAAATAAAACGAAAGTTTGTCTTCACATATTTGACATATGAATATAAGAAGGCAAAATAAATATCAATGACTAATATCTGTAACGTTGCTTCTTGCAGTCTCGGTGTGGAACCAGTCGATAAGGACGTTTTAAAACAAAAGCCCCGAAACACGAAAGAACCCATGATCACGCGGAATCTGATACTTAATGTTTTATTGTCGGCTAGTATTATTATTCTTGGTACTCTGTGGGTTTATAACAGAGAGGTAAAAACATTCCCTACAGTTCTCAATATTTTAAACTATGCAAACACATTAACGTTTATAACTTTTCTATGTTTAGATGACGACCGATGGAACTACAGCGAGAGACACAACCATGACATTTACTTGTTTCGTTTTCTTCGACATGTTTAACGCCTTAAGTTGTAGATCACAGGTAAGAAGAGAAGTCTGTAAACTTGAACATTGAAACACACTATTAGTAGCGTATTGAAAACTTTTCTCCCAATAAACTTTTAGACAAAATCCATATTCACAATTGGTTTTTGGAGCAACAAGATGTTTCTTATAGCAGTGACATTATCAGTAATAGGGCAAATGCTCGTGATCTATTTTCCCCCGTTGCAGAGAGTTTTCCAAACTGAGGCTCTTAATGCAAAAGGTATGCAAAAATTATAGTATGCAAAAACATACTTACAGGGTTAAGTATCTATAAATTATGCGCGTAATATTTAAAAAAAAAAAACTTTTTTTACAGATATTCTATTCTTAGTTGCATTGACGTCAAGCGTTTTTATATTTAGTGAAATAAAGAAATTCGTAGAACGGCAGCTGCACAGGCGAAGAGCCGGCGGGCAATATTACAACAAATCTGAACTGGATTTTGTATGACAGTTACAGTCTGCCGAATACAAGGCGGACAAGGATCACGTGGATTAAACAAGAAAACATCGTATATGAGTAGTGGTCGTTCGTTCTCTCATCAACATTATCTCGCTATGTACTCGACTGTGCTTGCACATCTGTCATTTACGTGTGCACCCATCACGGAACGAACGTCGTCGCGCACCTAGCGCGTTAACTGCGATTTACACTAACTGCGTTTTTTACCGTTTACAAATTTCTAATTGCATTTTGCGAATAGTGCACCTTGATCTAAGTCTTCAGTCAAGTATCGTAGCAAGTTATAAAGGTTTTAGAAATTAGACGAAACTTTCCGTATTTACGGGGACTATTGGACACATTTTTAGGTAATAGTAAGGCTACTGCACATTCCACGCATTGATAGAGATGACTTTAACGACACTATTTGTAATCGTGATGAATTGTCCGACATACTGTTTGCATCAACTGATTGTAATCGTTATACTTAATGCATTCTCGAGATATAGATATCGACTCATCGACTTTTAGACTTACGGAAACCATTCTTCAATCAGTACATGCATTTTTCGATCTGTCGTCCTCACTTACTTTATCAAACCACATTGTCAGGTTCCGTTAAATGATAATAAACACTCACAGTTGTGAAACATACACTTATAATACATTTGATTACACAAAGTGTTTGCATTTGAGTATGCAGTTAATTACAATCAAGGGAAATACATGCTCGTATAACTGTTCTCTAATTTGGCATTCGAACGCGATTGTCTTTCGATGGCAAGAGCAGCAGTTTCAAACTATCATTATCGAATGATAATGTAGAATTGCTTGTCATTGGAAGTCAAATTGCAAGTCTATCTTCCTATTCCCACATCTCCTGCGGACATATCTAGGAACGCCAAATTTGATTGTGCAAACATATACATATTTATGTTTCCATAACAAGTGACATCACATTGCAAAGAATCTTGGCGGCTTTGGTTTTGGTGAGTAGCTTCCGTTAATGAATTCCTTCAAGAGCGCTATAAGTCTTATATTGGTACAAATCGGGCCCTCCGTATCCATAAAGCAGTTTCCCTCTGCCGTTTTCATCGTAGTACGGATAGCGGTACTTTGGACTAAAAACAAAAAAGCAATGACTGGTCATGGTGCTACTACAGTTAAATCTTTTAAGGTAAGTATCTTAATGATAGGAAATAACGTTACCGTTCGAAGTATTGAAAATTTGGCGCCTTTGGCTGTGCTATCGTTGCAGAGCTTTCAGTAATCAATCCAATTATTGAAGCCACGATTACAATAACCGCCATCATAATTGTCCACTGTAAGTAGGGCAAATTCAGTCAGCAAGACGCAAAAAGCATTAATTGATGTGTACAGATAGCAAGAATTGCACAGAACGTTTTTCCCTCCATATTATATCGTCTCGCGCCCATCAAAGCAACAGCCTTGAAAAAAACGCGACCAAGCTCCGTAACGATGTATTATTTCTTAATTTATAATCTCTCCCTTGCATCTTTCGACATACAAGTAAAAGTTATACAACGTTAAAAACAGTTCAGCTTTTCATTTCGGCATTTCACCGCGCATGGCGATTAAATTTCGTGGCTTTCAAATGTTTCGCAACACGTAGAGAGATTGCGGCAATATGTATATTTAATAACGTTCCAGAACAAATTCAAGCCCGTCCTCGCGCAGAATTAAGAACCTTTTATACAATTGTCACCGTACTTACGGAGGTGTGTCTTGCCATTGCGATATAATTGTCACTCTTAGCCGCCTAATGAAAGTTTCGAAAGTTCCGTGGGATGCACCGTGCGCGCTTCAAGCGAGTTTCTCTGCCGTAAAGATTCGCGCTCACGAGCTATCACCAAACACAATTTTCAAATGATAATCAATGCGAAGGATGCGCGCGTAGATGACAAGTGCGTACAGCCGTTCCGCTGGTCTCTCTCTGATTCCACTGGGAGAACTTTATTCTAAGATTTCTTAGTGCAGTTCCGTGCTGTGCTCCCCACTTCTGCCTTTCTTCCCTTCATACTTTAAAGTGAAAGTTGCGCTCGAGGTCGTTTTGCTCTCCCAGCTGCACGTAGCCATCCTGGCCGACGGATGTCGGCGCTCTGTCTACTCGACCATAGTCTACATATGCATGTAGTTGAGTGGTGTCAACATATTTGGGGATCCTTGAGTATGCGAATAAATAACATGCTCTTACTTTGGTGGAAAGTGAGCCTGTTACGTGAGATATGACGAAAGTTAGCCAAGGTCGATGAATGTTTCTTAGAATTCTCTAAAGCGAGCCAAAGTAGATTAGAAGTCCAATTGACATTCAACCTCATTGAACGCTCATCATCGCATTGAGACATACAGAAGGGAATGACGAAATCAGCATTAGCATTTATACAATCTATATTTACATAACTTATAAAAACATCTTATTCCAATAGAACGCAACATATAAAATGATGTGCTTGCATCCAGCATTGTTCTTGCGTTCCAGTGAACCCTGAACTGACCTAGCTACTGCTGCTCTAAATGCTTAACGAGCGGCGTTCGTTATGATTGCATCTCGAGCACAATCATGAATCGAATCATTGCTTAGTCTTCTCTCTCAGGCAGGAGTACCCCATGGACCTTTGTATCCAATCCCCATGCCAATCTTCTCAATGGCAATTTCGCCTCGATAACCATTCTCCTGTTCGTACCTGGCTCTTCTTTTCTTTCCGAGTTCGGGATCAAAATCCCACTGTGTTTCCTGTTAAATAAACATAAATTGTGTATTTTGATAATTACTAAGCAATTTCGATGCTTACCTCGTGTATCACTGGAACACCAGCTAAATTGTACTGAATCAAATCGTGTATAAGTGAAAATACACCGGCCGCTTCCGCTGTGTTTTTGGATTCGTGGTTGTTCAGTATTAATATCGTCAGAACTAGAAAGGCCTAAAATGTTTGTGTTATGAAATTCGGCGGCGAATTCGCTTTACACAATACAAAGAAATGCCAAAAGTCTTTGCTAAATATCGCATTGAATTTATATTATAAGATTATAACTGCTAAAACTCCAATTTGGGTTTGGCGCAAAAAGGAAAAAGAGAGACACAAATATTTTGTTTACTAATAGTTTATTGTTACAGACTGGAAATATTGACGGTCGATCCATTGTATAAAATATTCGAAGTTTTACATTTTAAATATTACACTTATAATATGGGATTGGATTAATATTGCACAGAAGTGGTTTATTAAATAAATGAAATAGTGAATTATTAAAATAAAATTTTAGAAAAATAAAAGAATAATGTTAATTAGTATTGTAAACTGGAAGTATTACCAAGTTCCGGAAAAGACCCATGGTGTTCCTCGGTGCAGGTGTCACGTAGGGGCCGGCAAAGCCAACGAGAGTGATGGTAACGGTACGAGCGCGGAATATCAACTAACTCGTCTCTTTCAGTTGCAAGAAGCCCATGTGGACGAAAGGAAGAAATCACTTGAGCGCCCTCGGCCTGGCGCAATATCTCTAGTGAAAGTAAAAAAGCCGAACTAGTACAACGATACGCGATTCGTTTGAATCGCCCTCCGAATCGCCCGGTGAATGACAATTTATCACGTATCTATCGATCACCGGCTGATACTGCATTCTGTGCACGCGGCATCCTCCACCAGGAAGCAGACTTAAAGGTGAGTCCGAACAATGCACGAGACATTTCCATCAATGCTTCGATGTACCGTATGTCGTCCCGGGAAGGTTTAAACATGCGCGCCACACTAAATCTGTTCATATTGCTCTGTGCGGTAAGGGCGTCCACAATGAAATCATCGCAGTGCGTTTTTAGTTGGTGATACTGATTTTTCGTATTCTACGTAGATGTGTACGGTGAACGCGACGGAGAGTCCCGTCTCGACGAGGGTGACGAGAACTCTACCGGCGGAATTGTCACCAGCCAGGTGGCCAGGACTCCTGAGGAATTGGTGGGCCAGAGGAAGATTCTGGCAACTTCCACGAGACACCGCTGCTAACGTCTTGAGATTAGTCGCCACTCCAAATAGCAAGAGGCTGATAGCTTTCAATTTCAGGCCCGAAGACGGGCAACGCGCTTCTCTGAGTTACCAGCAACGATTTGGATATCGTGGCGAATGGCTTATCGAACTCCTCGGTGCCGGTTATCATCCTGATAGCTTGACACCCCGGAATCCTTTACCCGCTCTCTCATTAACACCACCGCGACCCTCACAGTTTTAGTTATTAAAGTTTGACAATGTGTAACGTGTGAATGCGTAGTGCCTGTTATTGTTGACTGTAGTAATGAGACTACGTTCAATCGTAATGCGAATTATATTTATAATTTATGTTTTTCAATAAATGAGCATATTTATTCAAGTATCGGGCCGCTTAATGGGCTTTGTTGTAAGGGTAAGTGTACCGCACTTCAAAGTGCGTATACTTTGATGTAGTCCACGTGAAGCCCGGTATCACTGCTTCTCCAGGACGGCAGCCAATTATCCCGCTCGACGTAGAAGTTGAAGGCAGCCTAGAAATTAAAAATACGTCCGATAAACACCCTGCAAATTTCGATAGCACGTTCGGGAATTTTGTTAAAAATGTACCTTGGAGCCAATATTACGCCAAGGTTTTACATAAGTGCCATTGGTTGACATGTCTGGGAATTCGCCATAGCCGCCGACCGCCACGCCAAGGTTTATATAGAACTGTAATGTGTAAAGAGATTATTTTAAAAGCTGTCAATATTATCAGTGTACACGTATGTACGTACGAGTCACTCACCGGTTTGTCGAAAGCCGCCGATACCGGCTGCGCACCGTATTGATCTCCGTCAACTTTTACTACAACCCGGCCACGTTTCCACTCTATTTCGTAAGTATGATAAGTATCGGACCAATATGCGTCGGATCTCTTGCTGGGAATGGATCGTCGATCGCTCATTTGCAGTTGACTGTGGTTCACGTTTATCGCAAAGCCGCCGGCACACAACACGTGTCCGCTGATGTCACCGCCATGGGGTGAGCGCAGGTTCTTGTTTCCACTTGCGCCTGCGATCCTGATTTCATGATAAGTGTCAGCATCGCCTGATTCGGTATTCTTGCTTTCCAAAGAGATTACTGGGAAAAGAATTACGATATAGAATAGAAATGTTTATGTGTTCGACGTTAAAAGGGATGAATCTGCAGACAAAGAAAAAGTGTTAGAGGATTTTTCATTTTAAGCTTCCCTTTCTTAGCCCCTAGGTTACTTTAAAAACCCATTAACATTGTATTTATTACAGCTAAAATCTCGTCAGTTAAAATTAGCGTTCTTCATTAGATTTCGCAGTAGTCAAAGGGTTAGTTATTGAAAGTTAAAAAGCAGTTCAACTTTCAGTTCAACAGCAGCAGTTCAGTTATCCTGAACTATTTTGTAAGACCATATTTATTATTTTGTGGAGCTTATATTACTGATTTTTAATTTGCCATAGTTAATAAACGGAAGCTTAAAATAAAAAATCGTCATGACACCTGTGAATTTATCACTTGCGATTCTGAAAAACATGACTCACAAGGATAAATCCAGTCTCCAGCTGGCAGTTTTGCTCGTATTTCAATGCGACCGTGGCGGAAGTTGAAGACTTCTTTGGTATTCAAACGCCCGGAGATTACAGGCGGCAGAATGTAAGATCCGACTGCCTCCTTCTGGCATTCCGGAGTGTTTCGCCGTCCGGTGCATCTAGAAATGGATGAACCTCACAAAGACTTGCAAGAAACGTGTTGCGTTTATTTCATGTTAGGTGGACTCACTTCTCCAAAACGATGCTCCCTTGACGTGCGAAACCTGCGCCATATTTATCTTCTAGCAAAACCGGTTGGATATGCAGACTGCCATCCTTAGTGTTCACAATTTCGTCCGAATTCTTGTAAACGACAAATTCGTAATCCTGGAAATTAAGGAAAGTGTAGAGCGAATTTTAAAGTTTACGTTTAAACTAAAGTATATATTAGTAAATGCATTTATTAACTATTTTCATGAAAAATACGTACTGGTTCTCCAGAGAAACGTTCGACGACCTTCCAACGGGTTGTATTTAACATATCAAAGTTATCTTCGAAGATCAAGTCACCCGAGCAAGGATGCCGCTCAACCCCTGTTCCCTCAAGAATTTCCGTTTGTGAAGTGGATGGACAGGTTGGTCTGTTTTGCGTTTGCTCCACCGGTGTACCGTCATAATTATAGAATTCTAGAGTATAAAAATGACTAATTAAAAGAAATAGTGTTCACAACAGAAAAATCGTTCGTGTAAGCGAAGTTCATATAATAATGATTTCTCTAATTAGTACTTTATTTAACTTTGTGTAATCAATTCGAAAGATTCAACCGCATCTAATTATTTTTCTCGTTAACAAACTTTAATAAATGAAAGTTATAAAAGTTTCGCTAATGAAAGAGTAACTTGGTAAATAATCAGAGGACTAAATCTACTGAAACGATATTTAGTTGTAACTGTTTATATTCGTATTTATATACTTACTTGAATGTTCGTACTTTATTCTTATATAATTAAAGAAGTTAAATCAGGTCGGTGACAAAAAAAGCCGAAATATCCATTTTATACTATCGCGTTAAATGAAGAGCGTATGAAGGGTCGATGACAAGTGCTCCTACAAGTGGCAAGTGGTATGTGAAACGAACCCTTAACCACGTGCTGCTGATCAAGCAAGTTGTATCCGAGGCCCTCGTAAACGACGTGCACCCAATAGTAAACGACGTCGCCGGCCTTCAGTTTGGTTGTACGATCCTCATAAACCCAGCGTCCATTCCGCTTTTTTATAATATCCACGGCAATCGTGCCAGCCTCGAGCGTGTAAAAATCTTCGTTGAATTTCACGTGATACGCCACCAAGCTTATCCCATCCTCATCTGATCGGAGATATCAAACATATTCAATGAATATTTAGTATCTGAAAGTCAATGCAAACAAGTATCGGAACGCAGACAATTGTCACGCGAATTACTCATATCTTCTATTTTCGTATTGAACGTGCTTGTCGATCCTATTTATCATTAATCGTGAAAGTACCAAATCTGACAAATGAAGGATAACAGGTTTTTGTCCTGCGTTACGGACATCCTTAACGAGTCCTTGTCGAGTTTTTTCTTCATTTGACGGCAGATTAAAATATCACTAACCACTTTAATTATTATTTCTGCAGGATGCTTAATTGTACGAAATCAATGTTGAGTGGTTTTCTGTTAAATACCTTGAAGTTGTAATTGAGTCTTGAGGCGAGAACTAATTTAATACTTTGCTAATTACACAGGTAGTCCGACGCGTCTCGAACTGAATACTATTCGAACTAGTTAAATGCGTTTAATCAGTAATGGTTCATTAGAGAACTCAAGACTAGTTAAGTTTAACAATTTAACGTTATACAACTTTCTACATATGACTTAGAATTTTACTAATTATAAGTTTGATTAGATTCTACTTTACGACAATCTGGAATATCATAACGAAGGTTTCTACAAATGCTAGTTTCCATCATCACCTAAAAATACCTGCTATAAAACGAGTCGATCTGTCATTTTCCTCTAAACTATTAACAACATTATTAACGGTAGACGTCAATCGATATCTTGCACCTGTTAATATTTAAGGAATTTTTCAAAACTGTCTATTTAAATATAAACTATAAACTCTCTAATTAAATATAAACTAAAGTAGAGTTTATTGCTTCGATTCAAGAATGTTTATAGAAAATTAACAATCACTCATCGTTTAGAACCCACTTAACATGAAACTATCAACACTGTGTTATTAAACTAAACACAAAAGCGAAACTGTATGGAAACTGTGCCAGTCACTAGGATTCTTTGTTCGCCTAGGACAACAAGAGCGGAGAGAAACAATGAACAATGTCAACTCACCGGGCAAGGAAATGCGTATTCCTCTTGGATGTAACGGCTCAACGATCGCAGACGGTGGCACATAGGCGAGTAAAGATTCACGTAGAATACAGAATAGTATGGAAACAAGGAAGAACGATCTTGTAAAAAGCCGATTATTGAGGTCCATGATGCGTGTCGAGCGGCGTGCGAAGCCGAAGAGATGCGCACTGATCCGGCATAAAACTATAACTACCGGTTTCCAGCGGCAGGTTCTCTCTCTCCTTCACGCTCCTCCAGGGTTTGATGCTCCACCAGCTGACATTCCTTTTCTTCTCGTTTTACACATCCAACCTATCCGACCGCCACGCTTATCAACGATTGCGACAGCGCGTTCAAAATTCGCAATGGCAATCTGTCGCCTTGTCTTTTCCATGTATGCTTGTATTAAGTCTCTCTTGGTTTCCCCCAAAGAGACACGCGTACGTCTGATGTAATCGTTCAGGAAAATTATGGGAAAAACTGGAGGGAATACTCGATGTCCCGCTGAAAATAAAGAGACTGCAATTATACGTGTCTCTAACTTTCCTGATGTGTGTGTGTGCGTGCTGGATGTGTGAGCGTGTAGCTTGTAAACAGATTATACAGACGGGAATTTTAGAATATCATTAAGTGTGACTTAATCGCTCTTGGGAATTCCTGCCTACCGCCGAAATCTAATGAATAAAAACGTCGTTTGTCAAGATAATGAATCGCTCTCAAGGTCGTTTGCAATCACGATAAGAAATCGTCGCCAGCAGAGTTAGTAGTAAATATTTTAATTTGAATAATTATACTCAAAAGTTGGTATTATTATAAAAGGAGATATTTCTTTTTCTCGTTTTGGCGCCTATAAAGGCCAAGGTTCATCTGTCTGTCTGTGTGTTCGAGATAAACTGGAAAACGACTGCACTGATTTTATTACAACTTTCTCTCCTTCAAGCGTCACTATTCAGGTAAATTATAGAGTATAAAATATTGCTATGTTTATTAATAATACGCGGTGTTTCGAAAATAAATTGAATCGTTATAATTAACAAACGATGGCATAAATTGCGAAACGCGTTGGTCTATTTTTACTAATATAAAAGACGATGTTTGTTTGCTTGTATCTTCGCAACAAACTCGAAAAGAATTACTAATATTTATGCCTCTTTCGAAGTATTATAAGACTAACTTTAAAATTTCAAAAGGATTTAGAGGCTGGCATTTACAATAAACATAGTTGCAAAAACCTATTACTATTTAAATTAAATTATTATTGGCAAGCGCACAATATCACCCAAACAATAACAAATAAATAGTCATTAATATGTTAACTTGTTCTTTAATTAGTATTCGTATACACAAATTTAAACAATTGTAATAAAAAGTCTCCTACTAAATTGTGAATTTCTGTTTATGCATTAATAGGTTTGTCTAACAGTAGGCGTAGACCAGATTGCTATTATCGGATAAAGTAGCATAACCAGGTCTTTTGCTACATTATAGGTATTATATGTTTATTTGCGTTTCACGCTGGTGCATAGACACGTCATCTATTCATGGTCATTCGTATAACTTACTGTATTTATATAAATGTCAGATGAAAGCCTACGTGAACTAATAATAAATGATGTACCGTTTGTTAAGGATTCTGTTCTTTCGTGATAAAATTATGCGCGAGTACAAATTTTTCCTAGCAGGTACCAAATGGATCTTTCGTAAATGAATGATGCCCGATAACGTTTTACACTCCTTTCGCAATAAGTGGACAAGTAATAAAAATTATACTTGACATTTTGAGGGAAAATACTTTTAGATTTGTATAAGTTTTAATAGAATACTCCAAATTTGTGAATTTTGATGTATCATTTTATTTTCTGCTGCATTCTTACATATATATGTCTTCCTTTTCTTATTTTTTCTTCTTTATGAAGTTGTTCACAATTCTGTACAACAATTTGGAATAAACACAGTTCTATGGAAGAATATTAATAGATAAAATGAATAGATAAGGAAAGAAACATAATGAATAAGAATGTTATAAGTATTAAAAAGGAAACTCTTGCAAACAAAGTAGCAGAGAACCACTGGCCGTCACATTGTAGTAAATCACGCTTGAGGACTCCCTTGTGCACATCATGTTTATGTACTGTCTGTGCAGATGCACAGTGCGCTAGAGTTTGCAGGTGTATGTTACAGTACTCGATAAACAAAACTTTAATGAGTGCAATTAGAGATTGACTGTGCCGGTCTAGGAACATTTGTGTGTGCGGTTGTCCGAATAATAGATCAGATCTAGTAAATTCCGGCGGGTCCGAGTTTCTCTGTTTCTGGCCGCCATATACAGTTTTGATCAGCATTCGGTCACACCGTCACAACATTCGGTCAGTTTTCGTGTCGGAATACTCGCGGATCTGTATAATCGTGTTTGCACTCACTCAACTTCCTGATCGGGACTTTACGGAGATTTAGTCGTAAGTACGATGAGTTCGTTAATCTTTTCCTTACCACTGGCTACGTTAATTGCACTAGGAGGCACTCCATTATAGTGCAGCTGAAATGCCTTCCGCAGCACGAGTTGCAACTCGGTGACGCGACTCCTCGGAGTGCTTTCGAACGCATCTCGAAGCCAATGAATCGATGAGCTTTTCGCCAGAGCAGAAAGTATGCAAGGCGAACACTTCGCCCGAATTATGAGTGTTTCCTCTTGACAATTGTCCCCGGACTTATTATTTGCGTTCTCTCTCAACTACTCCTACAAACTCGGCGAAGGGATTCTGTGTTTCGCAAAGAGTTTTTGAAACACTTACGATTCAGATCAGAAGTCTCGTCAACCTTACACTCTCGTGCCACCGTATGCCTGTGCGAATTCAAAACAGGAATATCCGAACCTACTTAAATTTTAAGTACTCTATAACCTTACACACACCCGATTTATCGGAATGCATTTGTACTACTCTGCTTGGACTTTTTCTACCTGTCTACGTGGAACGAAATGCGAGAGTCAAAAATCTGATGGGGTTGCTCAGATTTGTTTGCACTGGCGACCCGAATCGCATTGTTTACGTACATTGAAACTATCCCATTCTCCTATATCGCATTAGTATGCTTGATACTCGCAACTACTCTCGTAATCAGAAGAAAGTATCAGTTTTTACTGAAGCTCCACATACTTTAAACATAACTTAGCACTGGGGTTTGCACACAACAAATATTGCAAGGTAACTTCAATATTGTCGACCCGTATAAAACATTATGCATATATTTGCTATATTGCGTGTGTTCTGACCTCACCAAGATGAGCGCTAATATTAAGGAGCTTGAATAGTTAAACACATTGAAAATCAAATGTTTTTATATATAATCCTTTAAATTATATAATAGGTACTTGTGTACTCCTTCGTCTGATATTATTAGATATCCCGATGCGTATATGTATATATCTGAATATATACTGAAGCAATTACTATTGTTATAAGAGATTTGGATATCCGACGTTTGAAAGTACATTTTTCTATAGCAGATGCTTAATGCAACATGATTTCATTGACATTTATCAGAAAAAGAAGCAAATTTCTACAATTTTTAAAACATACATTTAATCCGTAGGAATTTTACGTACTCTTATCCTCTTGTAATCATTTTCCTCTGTGGTATACGATCAGCTTATGCCATGAACTTCTAGTGCATTGAGATTTCACTGTGATTACATTAAGTTATAATAGAGAAACTAGAATGTGCTTGTAATCACTGTCGACTTCTATGTTCTTTAATATATTGCTCTTTTGTATTTCCTGATTTGATATAGCCAGAGACCTCCTGCTTTTGAATAGTACTTGTTGGCTGGAAATATTCCTGCGGTTTAAACATAGTACTGTCAATAGTAGGTCATATATACGATCTTCTCTATAGTTGTAACTTTATTCGAAGTAAATGAATAGAGATGTATAATGTATATGGTTATGCGTGTGATGGTAACTATGTAACTGCTTTCTTTGAACACAAGATAGCTTCCAAATGAATTGCGGCCCTTAAAACAGTTTGGAATGCGGTAACAAACTGTTTGCCACGATAAGAGGGTTTAAAAATGCAAAACTGGAATCAATGGCAGCTACCAGCTGGTGCTGTTACTCCGATGCCACAACCACCAGTTGGTTATGCTGCACCAGGGGCAGACCCAACGGCTATGATGCAAACGTACATGCAATATTACAATCAACCAGTAAGTATTCAAAAGTGCTATTATCTTATTTTTTAATTAATGCATATTTAACTGAATGAAAGAAATTCAAATTGTATGATTGGAGTGATTCTTGAGTGTTTTTATATTCATTATGAGAGCTGCACTAAAACAAATATTGTTACAAAAGAAATAGATTACAGTCTTCCAATGTAGAGGTGATTTTATTAAATGTAGAACTTTTATATTATCGCAGGCTCCTAGTGGTTATACTGCAGAGCAGTGGGCAGCAGCGCAGCAGCAATGTTGGACACAATGGCAGCAATGGCAACAGCAGTATCAACAATGGCAAGCACAATATGGGGAAAAGGTATAAATTAAATATTGTGATCAGTGTCAATTATATATTAGTGCCATAATACAAAATTATTATTAATACATGCATTCTTCTGACCATTAATAGAATGATTTTGTATATTGTTTCAGTACCAAGAGACCATGAAGCAACTTGGATTAACTGGACAGACACCAATTTTGCCGATTGTGCAGCCACCTCCGCTTCCAAAAGAAGATGTAAAGCCACCTTTACCCCCAAATACTACAAGTGCATACCAATTTACGAGTATGCCACCGCCGCACCAAAATAATCTTCCATTATTTCCTGCTAAACAATCTCCAAATAGTGCTGTTCAACCAAGTGTTCCGAACATTGCATCAAATCCTCCTCTGCCACCGGGTCAGCCACCTTTACCACCTGACTCTAGTGCTAATAATGGAAATAACGGTGCGCCTGAAAAGCGGGCTAGTAATACAGTTTGTGATGGTAATAGTGCTAAGAAGATGAAAATGGAAGATGAAGAGTTAACAGAAGCTGAGAAAACATTTGATGCTCAGTTTAAGCAGTGGGAGGAACAGTTTAACAAGTGGAAAGAGCAAAATGCAAATCATCCGGACAAGGTAGGTGGTATAAATGCTTCTTATGATCGTGTAAGGAAAGCAGCGAGGAATGTTCATTTACACGAAATAATCCGCTATGCAACGGTCAGTTTAATATCTGCAAAAAGAGGTATGGTTTCATTGTAGACTCAGTACAAGCAATATGAAGCAAAGTGGACAACCTGGCGTGAGAAGCTTATCGAACGACGCGAGCAAATGCGCAAGAAACGCGAACAACAAAAGCAGGCTGCCGCCAAAGCGGAAGCAGAGAAAAACAAGAATTTGCCGGGGGATGACAAGATATTAAATATCTTGTCCAGTACGGAAAATCAAGGGTTGATTAATAATTTATTAGGTATCGGAAAAAGTCTCGGTTTAACTGGGAAACAGAATGCTTCTATTGCCCCACCACCGCCACCACCACCGGCTACGAATTCCAATGATCAGTTAACATCTTCGTCACAAATAACAGTGCAGGCGTCCACACCTCAAAATCAAGGAACGAATACAGTGCTCTCAAGCTCCTCCGCCTGGAATACACAACCATGGATGCAGCAGCCAAGTTCAGGTGTAAATCCGCCGTTTTTCCCTGGATTGCCACCAGCACCGTCAGGAGTACCTCCAGTTTCCAATGCCATGCAAACGGCACAACAGAATTTTGCACAGCCTCCGCCAAACTTCCCACTGCCACCTAATTTCTCCCAACCGCCCCCAGGCTTCTCAAACAGTGATGCACGCTTATCACAAATGCAAACGAGACCACCAGCTCCTGGGAACACGCAAGGTCGTCCTCCATTTGCACCAAATGATAGTATTGGCAACGAACATCAGACTCCACCAGGATCATCCCCTAATTTTGGAAGTTTAAATCAGCAGCGTAATTTCAGTATGAATGAGATGGGCCGACATCGAGAAGGACCAGGCGATAATTTTAATCGGGACGGGATGAATAAAAGTTTTTCGGACCAGCGCCCTGATTCATTTCCACCCCGAAGTGAAAGCTTCAAGTTTAGTGATGAACGGTCACCGCAACTTGATCAGTTCAGAAGAGACAATAGGAACTTCCAAGATCATGGCAGTAATACATTCAATCGATCATTTGGATCAGGAAATGATCGGTTTGGTCCTGGCGGAGATTTTCATGGGCCGCCAGACGATCGATTTGGTCCAGGAAATGACCGGTTTGGTCCTGGAAATAATCGGATGGGTCCAGGCCCAAATAGATTTGGAAATGATCGTTTTGGCCCTGGAAACGATTGTTTTGCTCCCCCAAGTGATCGTGCGGACACAAATAATGACAGATTTAATGATAGGTTTGGTTCAAATGATCATTTTCGTGCTGGTGAGAAACTTGATAGTTTTACTAACAGCCCGCGTAGTTTCAGTAGAAACAATCAGTTTCAACCTTCGGATGAATTGGCGCCCGAATTGAAAAAACTTATGGAAAAACGCAAGGCAGCGATGGATGTATTTCGTCCTAGTTTTCTGGATTCTGATAAGAGTACTAATGTCGGATCCTTAAGTGAAAGCTTTAAGAAGATTACAGGTGATTCTCCTTTTATGAAGAGCACTGCAGAATCCTCGCATAAAGATTATCCTATTGCGAAAGGTGGTGGATATGGTCCTAGGGCAATGCCAAGTTTTGGACCTCCTCCCGGGCTTCCCAATTTCCGATTTCCTGGAAATGAATTCAGACCTCAAGGTCCCGAATTCCTACCACGAGGTGGTCCAGGTTTTCCTCACCGAAATGCGTTTGATCCACGAAATGCAAGACTCCCAACTACATTTAGAGGAAGCTCAGATTATGACCAGAGGCTAGAAAAAGACATTGACTCCAGAGTTCTGTTCTTTACACAAAAACCACCTGAAACGATTGCGCCTGATTTCACACCTGATACAAACAAGCTTGATGCTGATCCAGCTGGAAACAGTTCGATAGGAGGAAAACCCGAAGACATTAAGAATGTAAACGCACTTGACAACAATGAACACAACATTATTAACCGGTGTCAAAATTCTGAATTGCCTCAGTCTAAATCTGAGGGCCAAGACACTGAATCCGGAATCTTCCAAAACATTGTCGAAAGAATTAATCCACATGAAAACCAAGAAGAGAATCGCAATACCGATGAAAGTCGCCAGGCAGAGATCGATATTATAAAGAAGCCGGAAGCTCTACCTTTTATGGGAGAGAACGATCCTAAACCTGAGGACTTGAATATGGAACCACCTCCAGAATTACCGAATTTAGGTCCTCTGATATCTGATGGCGTTCCACATCCTGATTCTTTTGATGCAAAGGGACCACCACTACGGCAGTTTTCCATGGAATCTGAACCCTTTGGTCTGCGCGGTCCTTTTGATGGTCAACCAGGTCCACGTGGAATGAATATCAGACCAATGCCACCACCACCGTTCGGGCCCCGCGGTCCCAACGATATACGATTTCCACCCATTGGACTGGGACCACGAAATAATCATCTACTTCCATTCAACCCTGGTCCAAATCCCCATTCACTGCGAGGGCCAGGTCCTAACAATGAACAGTTTGGACCTCGTGGACCCGGTACTGGACCGGGACCATTTGATTCAGGACCTGGTCATAGGCCCTTTGGTCTACCCAGGCCATTTGAGGGATTATTCGAAAATCGAGGTCCTGATAATATTGCAGGACCAAATGATCGTCTTCTACCTCCTCGCAGACCTAATGATAGCCTTCCTAATCAACGTGGACCAAATGAATCGCCATTCGCCCCACGAGGACCCAAAGACGCACCTTTTGCTCCACGAGGCTTTAATGAGAGACCGTTTGAGAATCAATCTCCTAGTTTTGATTCACAAGCTCCTCGAAATCCGAATGAAGGGCAATTTGGGAACAGGCCACATGTTGGAGATAGAGGCATAGAAGAGTTTCGGTCAAGAATGGGTAGAGAAGATGTGATGCCAGATGCTGCATATTCAGCATCAAAAGTTGATTCGTTTAGACCTAAAGAAGCGAGTGATAGATTCCCAGAAAGGAATGACTTAGACATGCGTGGTGACGCAGGATCGGATCCGGGAAGAATGTCGTTGGATAGCAATGACAGACTACGAATGCAGGATGCTGAATCAGGACGGCCACTTGGATCCAATGACACGCGAATGCCACCTTGGAGACCGCCGTACTCAAAGAATCCTGTGGGTGATATTGATCAGAGATTTGGGCGTGATACAAGTATTCGGGACATTGCAATAAGTAACACTGATGAAAGAGCTCCATTTGCACCAAATAGACCAAATTTGTTAGGTGACAAAATGAGACCGGATAAAGATTGCCTTGACCGACCTGGAAGTTCGCTGAGTGGTGATTTCAAGTCTACATATCGACCTATGGATAATCGACAATCTCAAGTCAGGTGTCCAGTTAACGAATTTTGCATAGAGAAGCAGTTCAATTATAATCACGGCGGGACGGGTACTGAAAAGAAACTTGTTGAATATGTTCCTGCTAAAGTAATTGACTACGCTCATGCTCCACGCGTTCCTATACAAGATAATCTAACTCCCGTGCAGTGCTTCGACTATGGGCATGGCAATTTGAAACCAGTAGTGCCAGATCGGGAAGCTCAGCCAAAGAAAGATTTCAGACATTGGGAGGAGAGTGAACAAAATTTGAAAGAGTACACAGAAAAAATACGAAGATATGAAAACTACGCAGCACCAAGAGATTCCAGACGCTCGATGGATCATCATTTAAGAAGAGAAATTGAGAGAATCGAGAGAATTGAAAGAATGGAGAGAATCGAGAGAATAGAGAGAATGGATGACCGAAGATATGAGATCGAAAGACGGGAAAGGGATATCTATAGGGAGAAAGATCATCGCGCTGAAGAAAGAATGTACGATCGCATGTCTGAGAGAGACAAAGACATGCGATACCAAAATGATAGAAGCAGCAATAAAGGTAATTTGAATAGGCCTTCCTCTGTATTTTTCCATCCTTACCAATTAACAGCTTCTGCCGTTAGTACGATTTTGATATTTTTGCATTTTACCGTGAACCCACGTTTCCACGCATTAAATTGAGTTTTCATTCATGTATTTTATCGTATTATATTTTCTAAACGCAGAAAGACTTCAGGAGAGGACTGAATCTTCTCTTAAGGAGACAAGAGATTGTGATAAAGATAATGACAGGTATGATTGCAATAATACTTTAAATATTATTCTGATGAATTTACGCTTTACTTGCGTAAGTCTCCTGTGAACCTTCGTCGGATTGTCGAAACAGAACCTTTGAATATGCGTAACTTTCTTTAGATCAAAAGGAAGTATAAACTGGCAAGACACCTCAAGCAAGAATACTGTTGAGGCGAAGCCACAAGATGTCAGGTATGTTTCGCCATTTATCGCCTACACCACATCAATTTTATTCTTCGCGAATCTTTACAATACATATATTCCTAACTTTTTATGTTTTTAAACAAAATCATATTTTTATATGGCTATATGGGAAATATAGTTCGCCATTTTCGGTGTGTATCATAAGTGAGGAGATTTTCGTGCAAATTTGCATGACTGTTCCACCCATTGAATATGAATTTACCGCAGGCAAAGCCTTAAAAGTTAGTTTTTTAAAACTACCGTTTTACAAAGAAAACTTTCTTACGTCATTATAATAAATGAACTGTGTTACAATGATAGCGATGATTGAAAGAACTAAATCATATGCGGCAAATCTTCTTTTGCCATTGCATTAATCCACATTGTTTGTGGATTGTATGTTATACTATAGTTGAACTTCAGATTTCTCTCTGTTTGATTGAGCCGTCCATAATGTTTTGGATCTCTTTCACTCCTGATTTCTGATTTGATAAACTGCCCGCTCGAACACCGCAACCCACGTTGGAAACAGTGTCATTTATCCGAAATATGTGTCTTGAAATAATTATGTGGTAATGAATGAACCATAACTACAGCTCGTAAAGATTTACATAAAACAATGTGATATAATACAAGCATTTCTAATTTCAGTATTTGTTTGTACTATACATTCCAGTGTTTTATGTAATTTACGTTTCTCTTTACTAGCACTAATTGATTACATCGCTGGCTCAATGTTGGGTGGCAATCGACAAAAATCGATTTAACATTATTTATGAATTTATGTGTACACAAGCTGACACATACGATAACACTGTCAAAGAGAAAAGTACAGTTCTACTTTAACCGAAACATTTGAAATTGTTACTATTATTTCAATTGCGCCAGAATATGTCGCGCTCAAAAACATAATGAACTACATTTATGCCTTATCGATTTGTGCAATTGTATGCATGTCTTACCGTTTCTTTTGTCACAGTGTTTCAGAATCTAAACACAATGTTGTGGATAGTCCACCAAAAACCTTGGAGCTGGCGAAAACTCCAAACTGCACGATGGTGGACGACTTACTTTGCCCACCAGGCCGGCAGAATAGACCACCCAAAATAGCAATAATATTAAGAGGTCCACCAGGTAGTGGAAAATCGTTCGTCGCTAAATTGATCAAGGTAAAGAACGTTTAATAAATATATAGAAACCAAATGCAATTAGGAAGCAAATAGTAATGTATAATATATTTGGCAAAATAGGACAAAGAGGTGGAACAAGGTGGATCTGCTCCTCGAATATTAAGTTTGGATGACTATTTCCTCGTAGAAAAGGAAATTGAGACTAAGGATGACAGCGGAAAGAAAGTGGTAACGAAAGTATGAATTATTCATGCGCTTTTTTAGAATAGGTAGCCGCAATGCAAAATATACCAATTTATGTGTTATTCTAGGAAATGGTTTATGAGTACGAAGAAGCTATGGAGCAAAGCTACACTGCATCTTTGATTAAGGCTTTTAAGAAGAATATTACTGATGGTTTCTTTAATTTCATTATCCTCGACTGTATAAACGAGAAGATTACTGATTATGACGAAATGTGGAGTTTTGCTAAAACAAAAGGTTTCAAGGTAAGTTATATGAAAATTTCACACCTCGCGCAGAGTATACGTTAATGCTTTAAAGTCTAAATGCTTATTTCGTTGTAGGTTTATGTGTGCGAAATGGAGATGGATTTACAAATCTGTATGAAGAGAAACATTCATAACAGGACAGAGGACGAAATCAACAGAATTATCGACTATTTCGAGCCTACACCAAGTTATCATCAGAAATTGGATGTTAACTCGATGTTGCAGGATCAGGCAATCGAAGAGGTATGCAGTATCGCAGATTGCAAATATGTGTAATAAAACAAGCATTTGAACTTTAATGTGAATGGCTTGCGTTACAGGTTCAAATGGAAGACATGGATGTATCGGAAACAAAGCCAACACCAGTAAACGAAGACAGTCAAGACAGTCAGGATGATTCACCCGAACATCTTGTAATTACTACTTCCTTTTGCGTACATTGCGTGCATATTTAAAATATAGTTATACATTAAAGTCTACTTATAATTTGCAGGGCGTAAGCAAGTGGGAACGTATGGAAGCAGAAGACAAATTAGGTTTGTTATACTCTGTTTGTGATGGATTTTGTTGAGCATGAAAGATGTATGTGTAATGAAATCGATTTCTTAAACAGATCGATTGGATGGTCTTGCAAAGAAGAAGAACGAGGGGAAAGTACAAACAATGCAGGATTTCCTCCAAGTTCCTGATTACTATAATATGGAGGATACCTCTGGAAAAAAGAGGGTACGTGTAAGATATATAAAAATGCAAAAGGATACATATTGGAATACATCCATATCTTTCTTTTCTTTAGGTGCGATGGGCAGATTTAGAGGAGCGCAAGGAGCAAGAAAAAATGCGGGCAGTAGGTTTCGTGGTTGGTCATACAAACTGGGACAGAATGATGGATCCAACGAAAGGAGGAAGCGCTTTAACACGCACAAAGTATATATGACCACTGTTTAGCCCTAGGATGTTCACACACAGATAGAAGTCGAGATGTTTGCCCGTTCTAGTCTAGATATTTCCATTAATTGACATTTAATATCAAACTCTTTCATCATTAATCTAATGGGTGCCAATAGTCATTGTTTCTGTTCTTGCACATTTTCGAACTTACCATAATCATGCGTAACTCATAGTGGTACATAGCAATCATGCAACAGAACATAAACTTATATTAAGAAAGTAAGTTTCGCTAATGCAGTATTGTTACTGAAGAGATCTTCTTGACTCTTCACTATGGAAGAGAATGTAGAGACTTGCATTTTGGCTCAAAAGTCCTTCCATTGAATATCATAGCGTAATTGTTTTTACTGTTACTGAAATGTTGTTACCAACATTTCGTATATAGAAGTATTTCCGAGAGTAGTCTGATTATCGTGTGTAACTTTTGTAACATCAACTTCGCAATGGATGCGAAGAGTTTTCTCGATCCTGATATAGACATATAGTTGTGTATATATATTTATACATCGCATTAAAGTGCTGCAATTTTTACGATATGTTCACACCACATTAATTTCTACAAAACTATAATACTTATGTTTATAAACTGCTGAGAAATGTATTTTATTTTTTGTATGTCTTCCTGAATTCTTATTTATTACTTTTTGGTTCTTCAACTTGCACATTGGATTTCCATATCTATAGTGCACCTCGTCGCCATATTTGCGCTTTTTGTTGCTCACGAATGAATGTGGCATTACTGCAATTGAAAATGTGGATGTCTCGTAATAAAGTCATTATTATTGCAGGTTTTTCACATTGTTCTAGAGAAACGTGTTTGCTTTTCTGCTGTGCAATACCAGAAACTGCACCGTGCCTGCGAATTATGCTCCTTTCGAATTATCCTGCAGCATTTACTGCTCTTATTGAAAATCAGATGAGTCAGCTAAGATAGTCAGTATCATAGTACTCTAATTTAGAAAGTTAAACTACGGTTTATGAATTGTACATAAAACACCAAATATGCGATTACTATATCGCGCAAACATGTGATTACTATATTGCGCATTTTTAGTTTTGCGTTTGATCTGCTGACTATTAGGATAATGGACATACACAGCGAGTGATTGTACACTGCCCTGCACATCAACCACATCTACTGGGAAGTATTCCCTTTCTTTCCTCGACTTTTCAATCGAATTAGATTCCAATGAAGTCTATCCATACACACACGCATACCAAGTAGTCCCAGCGTTACGCCGAGATATGTGAATATTTCTAACTTCAAACGAATTACAATTATAATGGATTATATTGTATTTGAAAACTTTGAAATGCAGACGTTGATACAGTATATATTAGACATTATATTTTTACTGCAAATGCAAAGTTTTGCGTCAATTATTCGCGCGAGAGAACCATCCGGCTAAAAATGGAAATTCCAGTATCAAACTTCTCGCTTTCCGATACGATTACCCCCAAAAGGTTGAGTCAAATTTATTGAAATAGCGTTGTTCGAAAGTTGAATTTCGTAGGAAAATGTTGATCGCGCCATACCGGAAAAGCGTTGATCTCGTAAATTCTATGCGCGCCACACAGCTGACATGCATGCTTACCATAAAACCACATTCTACGAAATCTGTTGGGCGCTCTAGGTTTGATATGATCGAAGCGTTCCATCCAGTATCTGACGTGTACAAAAGTCAAACTGCACGATCACGTGTAGTAGGTTATTTTCCAATATTGTCTTAAGTGTTTTTGTTATTGAGAGAGTGGCGAAATGCTCGATCTATTTACTATATTCAGTAAGGGCGGAATAGTGCTCTGGTGTTTTCAGAGCACGTCGCAAATATTCACACCGAGTGTTAATGCATTGATTCGAAGTGTCATATTGCAAGTAAGTCTCGCACACTTATAGTACTAGCGAACTTATAAACACTACGAGAACTTTCCTTATTGGATATTATACCTTATCGGTGTGTTTTGATTTCGCCACGCGACACTGCAATTGAAATATACAAATCTTTCAATTATTAATGTTTCGCGAGAAACCTCGAAAATGTTATGCTACTGTTACACAGATGATACGCGTAGTACGAAACAGATGTTAATACAGATTTTCATCTTTCAGGAACGTACGGGGAACCATGCGTTCGATCACGATTCCTTACGATTACAATATAAGCTTGACAATGAGTTCGAGCTGGTGTTTGTTGTCGCTTATCAGAAGATATTGCAGTTATCTTACGTGGATAAGTTCTTGAACGACGTGCACTTGGAATTTAGGGACAGATTTAAGAATGAATTGGAGAACTTCCGGTGGTTTCATAGTTTCGACTTCCAAAAGACCTACGAGCAGACACTTGCCGTAGCCGAACAATGGGCAAAATCACAGGCGAAAATTCCCAAGCAAATGCGTACGTTCGATGAGAGCCAGAAATCAAAAAAGACTGTGTCCAGTATGATAGAAAGGAAAGATGATAAGGACAACAAGAAACAGGGTAAGTGGTCGATATTTTCCTTAGCCAGACGACAGCTTTTTTTATTACAATTTTGCTTTGCACATAATACAGAAATTAAGTCTATATTATAATTCCAAATCTGCACAGCACGCTTCTCTTTCCCAGCATCCATTACTCATACTTTTTATATTATTGATGGTGATTGGAAAACTATAGAAATGATTTATAAACCAATGGGAGTTTGGAGTTATTTGTTGCTATATTATACTCATAGCTTTAAAATAGGACATCCATTTGATTAGGACTTAATCTAGGTTCACAAGTAATTTTGATTTAGGTAGTAATGTATTCTTGCCAATGTGGGTATCACTAACAGGAAACGGGAATCTTGTTCTTGGCTTCTAGGTAAAAAGAAGAAGGGAATTAATACTATTAATCAGTACGAAGACAGTAAGTTGTTTTCTGACTTTTAAGTTGTGTGTTGCGAGTGTTGTTTTTAAATTAACAAACAATCTTAATATCTAAAGTAGTGTATTACTTTATTTATAAATTACTAACATATTGGGGTGATTTTGAGAGATTAATTTAAAACAAACATAAACAAAGTCATATATTACCTGTATAATTACTGTTGGAATGTTTATTTCATAGTAAAAGTGCAAGAGCCTCCAAAACAAGAGGTAACAAATCATCAAGTTAGTCAAAATGGGACACTGGATGAGGAGACAATAATCGCCAATCGTTTGAAGTTAGTCCAAAAAATGAGTGGTCCAAAGAAAAAGGCTGATAAACAGTGAGTTAGCATGTTTCCTAAGACTACCTGTAACTAACTCTGATTATAATAGAAGAAAGTAATTAGCATACATGTAATTTGCATATAATAGGAAAAGTCCGAAGCCTGAGAAAATCACTGGGAAAAAGCCTCGCGTATGGGAATTAAGTGGGACTACAAAAGATCTCGCGTCGTTGGAACGAACCACGGATAAACCACAGAATGATACTGATTATGTTCCAGCTGATACAACAGTTAGTGCCGTTAAAATTATCATAGTTTTCTTTACTTCGAGTTTATTTCTATCACTCATTATTAATAATTTGTTTAGTTGGTTGGCCGTATGAAAGGCGGTATTCGTGATTTAGAAGTGGAGAGCGAGTCTGACGAGTCAGAAGAGGAAGTTGAAGAATCAAAGCCGCAAGTACAAAAGAAGGGTAGCAGTATGTTCTCCATGTTTAAAAGCTTGGTCGGCAATAAGGCTATGAAGCACGAAGACATGGTTCCGGTGCTGGATAAGCTGAAGGATCACTTAATTTCAAAGAACGTTGCTGCCGATATTGCTCAAAAACTGTGTGAATCTGTTGGCGTAAAACTAGAGGGGAAGGTGCTCGGAACATTTGATAGTATTACCAACACAGTCAAGACAACACTCACCGACGCATTGGTACAGATATTGTCTCCTAAGAGAAGAGTGGATATTCTTAGAGATGCCATGGAGGCAAAACGAAACAATAGACCATACGTCATGACATTTTGCGGCGTTAATGGTGTTGGAAAGTCAACCAATCTGGCGAAAATTTGTTTCTGGCTAATAGAGAATAATTTCCGCGTGCTTATTGCTGCATGTGATACTTTTAGGTAAGTTAGCCTATCGGCATTGATTTTGCTGTGTGTAGGGCTTTCTAGTTACTAATCATAATTTATTTATAACTTCAGAGCTGGCGCAGTTGAGCAGCTGAGAACACACACGCGCCATCTCAATGCTCTCCATCCTCCCGAAAAGCATGCGAATCTATCGATGGTCCAATTATATGAGAAGGGCTATGGAAAAGATGCAGCTGACATTGCCATGGAAGCCATTCGATTCGCCAAAGACTCCAAGATAGATGTGGTTTTAATCGACACTGCCGGCAGAATGCAAGACAACGAGCCGCTAATGAGGGCTTTGGCTAAACTGATTAAAGAGAATGATCCAGACTTGGTGCTTTTTGTTGGTGAGGCACTTGTTGGAAACGAAGCAGTAGATCAATTAGTGAAGTTCAATCAAGCGTTGGCCGATCATAGCCAATCGTCCAATCCTCATATCATCGACGGCATCGTATTAACTAAGTTTGATACAATTGATGATAAGGTGAGTGCAGAATTTATAATAGTGAAACATCAATCTTTCTATCTAATCAGGGTGCAATTTACAACGAGACTTGGCATTTTAATTTCAGGTGGGTGCAGCTATTTCTATGACATACATCACCGGTCAACCAATCGTTTTTGTTGGAACTGGCCAAACATACACGGACCTGAAGTCCTTAAACGCAAAGGCTGTCGTACATGCCTTGATGAAATGAATGTTATGTGGGTTAATAAAATAACACTGGGATTGCAGTTTCAATAGGAGAACTATATGAATTGTTATCCGTCAATTCAGAAAAAGTTGATTACGATTGCAAAAATATCAGTAGAAATGGCGTTATATTGTAATGATAAATGGTAATCTGATTTCAACGCGCTGGCAATTCAAGACGCATATAGATTTGTGTTTATATTTACAGTACAAAGGCTGCAAAACATTGACCGATCGATTCCTGATACATTCGAATTTGTTTTTTTTTGTTACAAATTATTTATTGTATACATTCAGAAAGAATATTTTAAGAAATATAATTTCCACAATTATAACTCGCTCTATTACTTCTACGTTACAATCGCAGTGTTAATATCGCAGTTAGCTTTCCTGCTCCAAGAATTCTTCGGAGGACTATCTTACTACATTAACTCGAATATAATACTACATTTGTCGGTACCATCCTTTACAATGGCTATTAAACTCGACGCATTGTGTCTTAAATATTTCAGAAAATATGTCTCTACGATATGTGTCTTTTCCGTGTTCGATACTAATTAACGTATCCGCTTGCGAAACCTTTCAGAGATAATATCAAACTAGATACACAACACATTTTGCTGCTGTGTACGTTACAGAAAAGAAGGTTGCAAAATGTCAGGTATGTTTCATTCGGTTAGTCACTCGGATTTAGGTAGTTTCGCAGTCATCTCAGATGTGTCCCATCGGTAACTGATCACTGCCACGACTGTTTCCGTCCTTGCTTTTCGAGTCACTCGACGATTCCTCTTCCAGTTCCCAGTGGACATTGTCATCGAACTTCTCCTCCTCGGATATCGATCCACAGACTGGCATACGCAATATTATTCCTACACAACGATTAAAATGATTGAACTCTTTCAAATATAGACTGATACTACAAGTTCGAAAATCAATATAAATCTTGTAATTATTCGACAATTGTTATAATAATTATGTTTCTATGTCTATTTGAAATAGATTCTGTCATCAAATTGCACAATAAAGCGTTTGAGTGACACTAAAATCAATAATACATTTATTAAAAATAAAATGTAATTCCGTGCACTTGTTCATTCCGCTTTGGCATCAGGCTCAAGAATTCAGCTTGGAAGAGAATCTGTTTCAAAAATTCATTCTAGCTTATTTCCTTTTCGTTTTATCTTCCTAACAGTTTTATAAAGAGCTTTGATTGGAATTCGGGGACCAGGATCGTACTATGCAGTTGTCCCAATGTTTAACAAACAAACTTTCAATCTAGTGAGAGGTCAATTGTGTTTGCCCGATCCTCCCATAGTTGACATATCTCCTTAATCTAGTTGTATGGTACAGCAGTACGGACGAGGGATATTAGATTCATGGATTCGTAGATGGATCGAGACGAGATTACCTGTTACGAGGCCGGAGACCACAGCGATACCCAAAGTGATCGCGAGAGCCAATAATTGATACGCCGCTTGTTCGCCGGCGCTTCTATCCAGGCCCACTGATATAGTGTAATTGTCGCTCATCTCAGCCACCTTTGTCCCAGAAATCGGAGCTCTTGCCGGAAAGATCTAATAAAGCAAATCCATAATCCTATCGTGCCAATCCACAAACGCGGCTTGTCGATGCACATAATTAATGCATAATTAACAAATATGCATTTTTTTCTATCGAACATTATTGTATTTAAAATTAATAATCAAAAGCAATGAATGTCTTTCATTAAATCGAGTCTGTGGTTTTTTAAAAATGTTCATCGCAACCCTTTGAAAGCTTTCCCAGTACGAAAGGAGAATCTTTGAAGATAAAATTTCTATCAAGTCTTATTTATCATCATCACAGCCGCTGGTTTGAACTCGCATTTTCCAATTTGTAAAACTTTAAATAATAAGACCCATTACATTCGTAGTGAATTAAGTATTAAAAGAACCAAGTTTTTATAGCGATTTGTAAGTAATTTTTAATAAAGGGAACAATAGACAATTGAATATGCTTTATCTTCCTTATTGTACGAGGCTGTAGCTTCAAAAACTATTAGCGGGTAGCTATGAATTTAAAACTCCAATGAAATAAGTAACGTGGATGATAGGCCATTCTCTTTAACGAGCGGGGCTGTAACCATCGAGCTTATAACAAGAAAGCGGCGCAATGTGGAGCATTACTTGCCATCAATCTTGGGGTATGCAGCTTGCGCCAATTAGGCTTACACTGCGACGATTAATATGCAGGTGTTACCTACCTCGTAGAGGGAATAATCGTAAGTGGCTTCGGTAGCTAGGCCTGCCATAAGTGCACCGAAAATGCCGCCTAATACTCCGGGCATTCCGTGGAGATTGTGTACGCCGCAGGTATCGTGGATCCGAAGTCGCTTTTGGATCACCGGCTGAAACAGTCATCTGCGTTATGCGACCAGCCGGAACTACCAACTACCAACTACCACACACTCCTCTTAGCTCCTAATCCTCTTCGCTCTCTCTCTCTCTCTCTACACGCACGCCCCAGTCACGAATAATTGATGAGGGCGCACGTGTGGCTTCGTTCTACGGTGCACCACAGGTATGCACGTTTTACAATTGGGGAGGCAATGAATCCATCATTGGGCGCAGCTCCTACGGGAATCCGTATAATACTGTCTGCAGGGTTCACTGCTATAATCACTACGACGATTTGTGTGTTTGTGTGTTCGCTGCTTTCGAGTTATGGACGGTTTTAATTGGCATTCCGAGATGTGACATGTTTTGCAATTGAGGATGTAATCAATTTAAGATTGTTTTTGGTTCTATGGGAATTCTTGTAATTCTCTCTGCAGGGTTCTCTGTCATAATGACTTAGGCGATTTGTATACTTTGGGTTTGCTGCCTTCAGAATTGTACACTGTTTTAATTAGCATTTCTGATATATTTTACTGTCAGGGAGGGAATTAATTTAGAATTGGTCTACATTTCTATGGAAATCCTTAGTGTCATAATTTTAAGTCCGGTTTGTTTTGAAATTGCCAAGCCTTTCAATTAACACTTTAATGTGAGGCATGCTTTACAATTGGGGAGGCAATGAATCTGCGATTGCTCTTCGCAGTTCTCATAACCTATAATAGGGCCGTAATCTCAAGGACTTTTGAACATTTACTCTCTTCAAACTTACGAACGCTTTTAATTAGCATTCCAATGAGGCAAATGCATTCGAGCGAAACATGTATTTCCGCGGATCTCGAAATTATGGGATACGAGCGAAGGTTACATTTGCCATAAAGGTCCTATGCAAATGCATCGTCCTTCTGGTATAATCTTGAGACCTATACATGGTAATGTGAGTTTCGCGCGGGACTTTCCGCCCGGGGAAGTTTTACAATTCACCTGGAAAGACAATCAAAAAAGTAGTTCCCCAGTTATGACTTTGTAGCACTCGTCGTCCATCAATGGAATGACTTTCCAAGTGCTCCTCTCTTGAAGATACTAGTTACGCCTGTTTCTAGGTTCAGCATCTTTTAATGATGTTACGACTCACTGCTCCGGTAACACTAGCGAAGTTAATTTGTTAGCGTAGCGCGAGTCCGTTCAAATTACTTTAGACGACGACCGGATCGATCCGCGCGTTACCGGCAAATCTTTAATTGATAAAGTTTAACCAGTTGTAGACAAGAGGGCCCGATTGCAGGATTGATTTCCACGAATCAAAGGAACTAAATCAATCTTTACTTTTCCACTGATACCTCTAATGCAATTTTATGTCGCGATATTTTTTGCATTTAGATATAATATTGGATGAAATGTAATGAAGTCATTTAATTGAATACAGTAATTGGATTGAAATTGAATAATCATGTAGAATCATTTGATCATTCTCGGGTGAATTGTAATACTTCAGTGGGCAACTTTCACTTTATCATTGTTCGACAAAATTTCCCTTATGTCTTTAAAAAAAAGAAGAGTTTTGTGCCTTTGAAATCAGCTGCCATTGATCATATTTGTACCAGTCAGTCAAAGGTTCATCGATTACTTTCAAGTATCTTTGGAAATGAGCTCGACTTGGCAATCAGCGGCAACCACCATCGAAATTTTCATTAGCTATTCATCAGGCATGTAGCAGGTATTGCGCTGCAACAGGGTACGTGTGAAGTTTCGAGTGAGCGGCTCATTTTGACTACAAACATTTCTCGGGCTGCGCGGATGCGCTCAACGTGCAACGAAATCCAATTAGCGCGGTTCGAGTGGCGCGCCGCCGTTTGGCCGATTCACTGATTTACGAAGTATGCTTTGTGTGATTAAATCTGCGTGACTCGATGAACCATGCGTGGCCTAGTATGACTTTAATTAAGAGCTTGAATTACCGTGAGGAATTTATAGCCGAGAACACTGAGCAGCCCGGCCAAAGAACCGACGGCGAGAGCACCCACTGGTTGGCACATCATTCCTGCAAGTTAAACAATTTTCAACAATTTCATTAGTTCAACTATCCGACGCATAGGTGACATGCCAGCAGCGCACCGGCTGCTACATTCTCTTCCGCAAGGCTTTGTTGCCGGTATCGGAAGTGCTTCCCTAGTGGTCGACCAACAATTCTGTCAGTGCGCGCGCGAGTCCATTTGATTTTACGACAATCGACACGTTTGTAACATGTTGCAACAAAATGTTGCGCTGCAAAGTGCTCGAGATGCAATATTGTACTCGGCGCGCAGCTCGTATAAATTGAATTCGGCTTGAATGCTTGCAAGCTGTGAATGCTTGTATTTATAAGCGTTTATCGTTGTTCGATTTTGTTTATGGCCACGTATAAAAGTTAGATTCGATCATTTGGAACCCACAAAAGCTTGAACTTTATTCAAATTGCGTCTAAAATATGGTAGATGAAGCGTGCTAAATAAAAAACTATTTTTCCTATCTTTTCGCGAAGTTTTAAAGTAGTTATTAACACAGTTTTCATAAATGATTTCAGATTTCTAAATAAAAGGATTACGAAATTAGAAAGGGGACCAGATTCTTAATAAACTATGAAGCCCTAAAAAATGATATAACAGGTAACTATCTTAATTTTGAAGCATTTACATCACCAAATCAAAGATTGCTTAGTATCGAAGCAGAAGGCGTCTAAATTGAGAAACGATAGTTTTCTTTGATAGACATACCGGCTGCTGTGCCGATGGCAACACCACCAGCCAAGGTCGAGTTTTGCACGTGAACCATATTGAACTTGCTGTGCTTCGAGACGAGGGCAGAGGTTGCGAAGCCAATGACACAGCTGGCTGCGATCGACAGGAGAGTGTTTATGATCGCTCGTTGCTGATCGTCTCCGGTAAGAGCAGCACTGTTGAACGATGGCCAGAATAGCCATAGGAAAATTGTACCTGGAAAGCACGTACCGAAATTCTCGTTATTCTCATCCCCTTAGCCAGCGCGCATTCCGGCAAAATCTCTCACGTAGCCGGTCCAACTTCGATCAACATAAACCAGGATCTGAGATGAGAATAGCAGTCTCAAGAAACGGAAATAATTCGTGCTTGATTGGAGCGTCCAACAAAAGCAATGTCAACTGGGAGAATGGCAGGAATATAAGTGGAGAAATGGATGTTGATTGTGAATACGTGCGTTTGTGTTGTTGGAAATTAGCATTTGCTAGCAAACGTTGATAGCATTTTGGGATGAAGAAGAAAGTATTGATACAATCAGTATTTTGAGAATAAATTTCTTTAAAAAAAAAGAACCATCTTCCTTAAGGGAATCTACGTCTGCTTAAGAAGGACATTTTCTTCCACAAGAAAATATATTTCTATTCAGAGAAAAGCGTTTTCTTCTTTAAGAATTTTTTTATCTACTACAAGTCTGTTGGAGACGATTGTTTATTAAAAGAGATTTTACAAGGCGACGAAATTTGATTGTAAAATAAATACAGACCGATCATGGCAAAGATGTCCGAGTTATAGGATGGTTCTTCCAATCGGTGTTCCTTCGGCTTCTCCCTCATACCAAAGACGAAGCTGACAGCGAGGCCGAAGTAAGCTCCAAAGGCATGAACGAACATACTGTCACCGGCGTCGACGGCCTGCGAAGCGGGTGGAGAATTTTCATTTCATGGTACTAAACGGCAGGCGAATCGCACGTCGGCATAAATCGATTCCCGGCGGGTCCATGCAAGACAATGTCATGGGCGTGCCACGTGCTCGAGGACAGATTTTTCTCTTTTGTCCGGGAGTCTTTATCTCGCGGCGATCGGCCCGCCAGCTGTCGGACGCCCGTCGCGGATTAATAATTCCTCTGTTTGCTCGCTGCGTGACCGCCCCGCACCTCGTAATGAACCATTATGCCGAGCAATAATTTATCCGGCCCTGCAAATTGTTTCGAAGCACGGCCAACAAACGACTCCAATTACGCGTGATTCATTTACGGGCCTTGTTTCGATAACGCCGCCACCGAGATCACCGGAGACTACAAAAGTCCACCGTCGAACGTTAACATACTAAATTCTGTTGAATTTCGACACCGAAGTAATGAAAGTTTGCAAATCATTCCCGGAAAAGCTGTTCTTTAACCCCTTGCTGTACCATTTAGTTCGCCGAAATCTGGAAAAACAGGTCAGGCTGATGCTTATCAAGAGTTGCAATACCCAATCTCCAAAATATCAAAAAAAGCCATGCATCAATGTTTGCTTCATTCCACTGAATGTTTGCAATTTGCAACTTCAGTACCTCCTCCTGTTCGCAGTCGGTAAAAACAACTAAAAACGCATGCAAAAGCTATCTTTTTTTGATGCAATAATGCTTGCATTTTTAACGCCACAACTCGAAAGTCATTTCTGGGAAAAATTGTTTTTTAAATGTTCGATATTTGCATGAAAGTTAACTGGTCTTTTAATTGAAAACCTAAAACCTTATCCAAAAGCAATCTTTTGCTCATCACACTGAAAATGAACTGGTTCTTTTAATAGAGAAGATAAAAAACGAAAATAATTTGTATAAAAAAAATTGGCAGAGAGTTCGACAGTGCTGATAGAGGAGCAAGTAAATCACTGTCTATCATAACAGTACACATTTACAAAGTACAGGATAATCAAAAGATGCAAACTTCCCAATGCAAGATTGCCGGTCCGAGGGATAGAAGGTCCCAGCTTTACTCGAAGTAACAAGATACGAAGAAGACAGTGAAGTGCGGACAAAAAGCAATTGTCATAGCAGGGCGATTCAGTTCGCTGTTTCATAAATTCCTAACGAAGGTACATCGGCGAGAGTATCGTTCACTCTCCGATATTGTTTAAAAGTTAAAGGTACCGGCTGCCGGTCCAGGCTCGAGATGTGAGTGGAACTTTTGTCAAGAACCGAGCAACGGAAACTTCCCAACGGCCCGGGGACACTACTGTGCAAATAAAAATCTTTTATTCCACTTGCTATCCGCACTGGGCGGCGCCGCTGCTGCCACCACCACCACCGCCACTTTTGCCGTGGACGCCCGTACTTCCGGCTCATAACAATCTCCGCCATCCGCGGTTCCCGTATCAGCGGCGCAGGCATCCATATCGAGGATGCATCCCGATATGCAAAGTACCAAAGGACCGAACTCGCCGACGGAATTGAAACAACAGGATTCCGGCAAACAAGACTGCCGACTACGCTCGTCTCCGCTAACGAATGCAGAAAAAGAAGTCTGCCATCGGAGAGCAGAGGAATTGGTGTTGGTGGGAAGCATAGTATGTGTCGAATTATTGTCTTCCTCCGCTCGAGAATCCATTTCTCTCCTTTCTTTATGCCAGTCGTTTCACGAACTCTTTTAATATAGTTAATTTTAACATTTTTATCCTTCTAAGGAATTCTTAACTCGTAAACCCCCACGAGTTATTCTGAGAATGCAGCAACTTTTATTACGCTGCTTTCCCCCGGCAAGCATATAATTCTTATACCTCTGGTCAAACGTATCATTGTAAGATTGTATTGTATAATTCTTAAGCATTTTGTGTTGTACAAGTTTCAAGTTCCTTTGGAACAAAATTTATTATTAAAAACGTAAGCGACGTCGGCGAAGTATTAGTTTCTATACACTAATAATGGCTATCGTTAAACAAATTCGATTTTTTATAATAAGATCATTTTAGAAGCTTGCTTTCCAAAGTACAACAAATTTTACTTCGAACTTGTAATCGATCGAAATTTTATGCAAAAGATATCGTAGGTTGAATAGAATGTTGTTAAAATCCCTATTCTTATTTTGTCTAAATTTAATTATTCCACGGTGACCATTACATTTTTACCTGAGTAGCTCGGAAATTCGCACAGCTTTATATCTCTAATCTAATCTAATTTCATTGGAGTTATCTTTTCGTCGTCGTCGTCTTTTCATTAACGTCGACACCCCTCAGGGTTTGCGACGTGGTATGGAAACACAGAGAGAGGTAGGAAGGGCCGCCCCTTTGTATTCACATTGCGACTGGTATGAGAGTGTTTGTAAAGGCAGAGAGGAACAACAAACAAATTCAAATTTGTGCTCATCATACTGGTGGATCTACAACTTTTTAAAATGGACTCCGAATCACCCACCTCACACAGTGCAGGAATAGTTGAAAAAAATCAGCGGTGACAACTCGGGATCGAACTCGCGACCCACTAATTGCGGGTCGAATGTTTATCCCCCTCAGCTACTGCACGGACTAATCTCAACGTAATCCTTTTTCGTTATTTCATGGCAAAAGTTCGTTTCAAAATAAAGTTTATCGAAACTATAAATGACAGTGTTTTTACTATATTTAATTACTATTATAGTAATTCATTTCACCAGTTTTCACGTGGATATAAAATAAACTCTATGGAAACTTCAACAGCTCTTTTCAGGATGTGTTAAAAAATCTGCTAAAAAAGGAGTGCTTTAAGAGGCTGCTGAGATAGTGGAAGAGCGATACTGGTGTCGAGTGTCGTATGTGTGGAGGTGAAATCGACGACACGTGGGTCGTCGCCCGGCCAGAAAGGAACTAAACTTACCTGAAGTATATGCTCGCCTACGTACTTGTTCACGGTGAACATGATCAGCTCGAGGATCCCCATGAACACGAGCTGTATGTAGGTCGTCTTACCGAGGAGCGCTCCCATAGATATCAATGGGGTGGCCACTGCAATGTCTGCGCTCAGCAAGCTGTAAAGCAACATCAACCAGTGATCGATATCAGATTTATTAACTTGATCCACCCACAACCACCGAGGATCGCTTGTCATAACAATACCTTCCGGTTATTAACTTCGTCGAACAATTTTTCAGATCGATATATTTATTAGTATATTGGAAATAATAAAAAAAAGTATTAAACACACTCAGTTTTGTGGGTGTTATTTGTGGTAAAATTGTCTTTGTTTGTTCTTCAAGAAGAACAAAACGTTCTTTAGAAGGAAATGTATATTCTTTTTGAGTGGAGATTTTACTTCTTTAAGAAAATGTACACAAAAAATACTGGCTGGGTGAATATTCTTCTTATCCGCTGTAGCTGGTTTATTCTTAATTTCAGATGAATGACATTCTATGTTCATATTAATATTAATTTCATTTAAACCATAATAGATTACTGCAATTATATTTTTTAAAAACTGCTCTACTTCCTATTCCTTTTGAAACTTTAAAGTTATTCTTGAAACAGGAATTTCTGTTTTAAACTAATGATGTACGAAAGTTGACACTGTGTATATTTTCTGGGAAGAACAAACACTCGTGGAATTCACAGTTCTTCAGCGGCGAACAAAGGCATTTTAAGTGTCCGTTTGGTAAAGAAGACGTTGACGGAACTTGTTCACCGGAGATTTTTCTTCCTTGGGAAGGCGACCGATCTATCTGGCTGTGCAATACGTCTTTCTCAGCGAGCGAGGAAGATCACTTGCCTTAAGAAATCGAAGGCAAATATTAACCTTTCCCCTACTTATTTCGAGAAAGTGTCGATTTATTGCGAAGTAATAAAGCAATTCTATTTCCTCCAGCATTCTCTTTAACAAATTTCTACGATACCCTTCTCAAAAAATAATTCTTCAAATACAAAAACGCCGAAATAAAAATTCCACCTTTTTAAAAATGCCGTATTCATTTACGAATTATTAACAACTCTCTTTTTTCGCGCAGGAAAACCAAACTAGTCGGTGGAAATCCACGATAAACCGAGTCAAATAGCTGGAATTCTTGGAGCAGAGGTATACGAAGAGGTCTTACAAAGAGGATCAGAGGTCGATGCCCGGCGAGCGCGTTATATTAACCGCAGCCGGGGGTTGCTCGCAGTTCCAAAACTCGGGATCAGTATTCATAGCACAGCGATGTATTCGATTCGAGTGGATGCCGTGTCGGGTGCACGCATGAGAATCGCCTCGGAGTTTTCAGCCAATTGATAGCTGATGTGTACTGTATATTACTCCAGCGGCCGCATGAATTTATTTCTACGGAATATTCGCCCTGTCTAATCTCGAAACTCGCGTGCTTTCGCATATCGCCTAGCTTTTAGGAACCTCTGTTTGTTTTCAATCCGTTGTTCCGAGCATACGAATATTCGCGCTGCTGCTGCTTGAAACTAACGCGCGTGCACTGCCACTGTTTATCAAAGTTTAAGGTACAAGCAAGTTTCTTTTTAACTAGAATTATCTCTAATTTTATGGAAATTGCACGGCGTAAATATGCTAAAGTTATTTGTGTACTACTTGTATTTATTAATATTAGCAATTTATGGTAATTGCTATAATTGTGCTTGAATAATTTTATAGTGCAATAAAAAGTGTATCAGATAATGTTACACCAGGACGCGATTTGTCTTACAAATTTGAAGTGCATAAAATGTTATAAGTTTATAGAAGGCTTCATTCTGTCCCTTCTATAATTTAAGCGTTGATAATCGATATTTATTCAATAAAAAAATGCAGAATAAAATAATAAAAAAACACTGGTTAATGTATTACATTTCCTTTTTCGTTTCTCTTTCGAAAATTAAACAAATCTATTCGTAGAAAATCAAGAACTAAATGATTAATTAAATGATTAATTAAATAAGAGGATACAGACCTTTCCAAGGAGAGGTAGATTTTCTCCCCTTTAGCGACATGAAGAACGCCCTCGCAGAGGATGGCGACCTGAACGAGGAGAGCACCGGCGAGGAAGGTGAAGCCAATCGCACTCTGTCCGTATCTCCTGAGGAAGGTCATCAGGAAGCCGAAGCCGATCCAGATCATCACGTGGACATCTTGATACACTGAGGCGCGTTAACACAGCCATCCGGATGGAAGAAACAGAAAGAGCTTTTTGTAAGCGCATGCATGCGTCTCGCGTGCGGTTAATCAGCGTGTTCCTGAGCTTCCTGTAGCCGGGCGTCGCTCTAAAGACGGCGGCGGCGGCGGTGCTGTTAATCGCGCGTTAATTGATCGCCACAATTAAGCGAGCCGCTCTAGACGCTGGTTAGAGGAAGGATGCAGTTTATAGGCCGATTTCGAGATACCAGCGAGTTATGCGCCAGAGACAGAAGCCTCGGCGGCGTCCGCTCCCTCGAACTTGAAAATAATTCATGCAGTTCACTACTGCAATCTATCTTGCGCCCTCCGCATATCTTCCGGCCTCGCTTATGTACCCGGCGAACTAACAAGCGATAACGCTGCGAAAGCCCCTTTTTAAACGCCCAAGCTAGTTGGTGTAAAATGTTGTCTCGTTAAAGTTAAGATAAACAAATTAGTCCGCTTCGTTGCAGTCTATCGGTACAGCCTTTTTGTCGCCGTGCCTGTCAACTTTCCAGACGTATGGAGGTACGTATACTTTGAAAATTACTGTACTTTTATAGGGTGGAAAAGGTATTTTGAAGTTTAAAATGCTGCGGTATCGTTAAAAAGTAAAATTATGAAAATCTGCTATGTTGCCAGTTTTAAGAGTCTATCTTGTAAAGGAATTGTTTCGCCAGTTTCAAATAAAAACTGACGTTGACTGAAAACCTACAATTGCTACCGTAATTCCAAATTGAAAATGACTGTACTTTTATAGGGTGGAAAAGGTATTTTGGTGTTTGAAATGCTGCGGTTTCGTTAAAAAGTAAAGTTCTGAAAATCTGCTACGTTGCCAGTTTTAAGAGTCTATCTTGCAAAGGAATTGTTTCACCAGTTTCAAATAAAAACTGACGTTGACTGAAAATCTAGAATTGCTACCGTAATTCCAAATTTGTAAACAACTTTCATACCTTCATGTTAATAATTTTGTAATTGTAACCGAATAGATCAATGAAATTCATTTATAATATATCTGAAATTATGTACTTGAATATATGTATATTTTATAGACTGAAAATAAAAAGTTTGGCTATATTTTTTCGAAATGTAGACCCTGTTTTTAATATTACATCATTCGAACTTGATGTTCGATCTTGATTTGACTGACTTTAACTTGATTTATAAAGGGCTTCAATATTGAAAGTCTGCAAATATTAAAATTCTACCGCACACTAACCAAACTACTATTTTCCAAGAACACAACAAATCCTACTCTATTAACATCATCACAATCAAACAGTTTCAATCCATTACCACAATCTCGAAAATGATCTACCAATTACAGACAATACAGCCAGGATCCGTATCATCCGAATACACCAGCAAACATAACCTATAATCCATGTAATTAAATACGGGTTGCCATTTAATTCGTGGTTCGGTGGATTCGGGTTACTGGCAGGAACGAGGGAAGACGTCGGGGATGATTTGGCAGGTGGAATCCAGCTTGGGGCGCCGTCGCTGCTGGCAAGTCTAAATCCACTGACGTTCATTCAGGATATACAATTGGAGTAACTTGGCCAAGCAAACTTTAGCAGTAGAACCAACCGCGGCGGTGCGGTGGCGGGAAGACGGTCTCGGCGAAGAGGGGTCGGCAAGAGATTGAAATTTCATCGCTGGGGTGGTAAAACGCGCCCGTAAATTATCGAATTTGTTTTATAGTTAATTTGAAAAAGATTGCAATGTGAAGGGAAATATTTTTTATTACTATAAAATATTAGGGCTTGATATTAATATTAAATATTATTATAAATTCAGGATATACAATTGGAGTAACTTTGCCAAGCAAACTTTAGCAGTAGAACCAACCACGGTGGGGCGCGAAGAGATTGAAATTTCATCGCTGGGGTAGTAAAACGCGCCCGTAAATTATCGAATTTGTTTTATAGTTAATTTGGAAAAGATTGCAATGTGAAGGGAAATATTTTTTATTACTATAAAATATTAGGGCTCGATAATGAGGCTTATAGATCATTAAAAATATTAAATATTAATATAAATTCACGATATACAATTGGAGTAACTTGGCGAAGCAAACTTTAGCAGTAGAACCAACCACGGTGGGGGTGGGAAGAGATTGAAATTCGATGTTTGGGGTGGTAAAGTGCGCCTGTAAATTATCCTCATAACAATTTTCGTTATAGTTAATTTGAAAAGATTGCAATATGAAGGAAAACATTTTTTATAACTATAAACTATCAGGATTCAAAAATGGCGCTTATAGATGATTAAAAATATTGCAATATACTATAAAATATAATACTCTCTTTAATTTTATGACTCTGCCTGTGTATCAATCTAAATCCACTGACTTTCATTCAGGATACACAATTGGAGTAACTTGGCCAAGTAAACTTTAGCAGTAGAACCAACCACGATGGGGGTGAGAAGAGATTGAAATTTGATAGTTGGGATGGTAAAACGCTCCTGCAAATTATCCTCATAATAATTTTCGTTATAGTTAATTTGAAAAAGACTGCAACGTGAAGGAAAACATTTTTTATTCTTATAAACTATCAGGATTCAAAAATGGCGCTTATAGATGATTAAAAATATTGCAATATACTACAAAATATAATACTCTCTTTAATTTTACGACTCTGCCTGTGTATCAATCTAAATCCACTGACTTTCATTCAGGATACACAATTGGAGTAGCTTGGCCAAGTAAACTTTAGCAGTAGAGCCAACCACGGTGGCGGCGCGGCGGGGAAGAAGGTGTGGGGCGTCGAGGGAGGGAGGGGTGGTCGGGAAGAGATTGAAATTTCATCGCTGGGGTGGTAAAACGCGCCTGTAAATTATCCTCATAGCTCGAGGCTAGCTCACAGCGGTTGTCTACGTATCCATGTAAGATTTGTGCGCCGATCCACTTGGAGTTCGAAGCAGCAGGCTTTACAGCGTTCCTCGTCGGCCAATATCATCCATCATCCGGCTGGCTTGTCACTGGCTATGCGCCGATAATTTATACCGGCGGATAAATAATAAACGCGCTCAGAAGTCGAACTCGAAGGGGCTGCTCGATGGAATAGTAAAAGGAGGGCAATGCTGGTTCTGCTCTTTCTCTTTCTCTCTCTCTCTCTTGGGTAAATGATTCCCCAGTTGTATTCATGGGAGACTTATCTCGTGATTTATTCGCAAACTAGCCGTCCGTCCGGTGCGTCGCTCAAAACTGCCCGCCGACAGCTGGGATCTATTTATTTATCATAGGTTCGGCCCTGCCGCTGTCAGCGGTGCAATTTATATGCGGATAACCGATGATCCAGGAGTCAAGACGAATTTCAAGTAGGTCAGAGCCGTCCGCAAAAAACTTATGTATTATTGTAGTTCTTTGTATTGGAACTCTTTGAATTTTGTATTAGGTTATGGGAATGCAACGCGTTATTATAATTCGTTATATTGATTTATAGTTTTAGTTTTAATTTTTTTAATAATTTGTCTCTAACTTTGAGGAATTCATTGCTGTCGCTTTAAAATGTATATTTTCTAAGAGTAAATAAGAATAATAAGAAACGCCTCATTATAATTCGTTATATTTGTTTAGCTCAACTCTTACAGAAAATTAAATTTCACCAAGTATTCAAATTAGGTTATGAATAACCATAGAGTCTTCTTAAAAAGTATGTGTCGATAGCATTTTGTAAATAAGTTAAAAGGAACATTTTCAGTATATTCTGGTAAAATAAATAAGCATCTTATTGTAATTCGTTATATTGATCTATAGTTTAGTTTATACTGATTTATAGTTTTATTTTTTTAATAGTTTAAGTCTGACGTTGAGGAATTAATTTCAGTTGCTTTAAAAAGTATACACTTTAAGAGTAAATGAGGATAATAAGAAATTTTATTATATTACAATTTAAAATTTCAACATTTAAAGAAAGGGCGGGAATTTAGTTGTCAACCCAATACATTCTGGTAAAGCAAAGAAACGCGTCATTTTAATTCGTTTTATCGGTTTAGCTTATTCAATTATTCAAAAGTGACTGCTAACAGCCGAGATTTATTTATTTATTCTAGGTTATGTGCTGCCGCTGTCAGTGGTGCAATTTATATGCGGATAACCAATGATCGAGGAGTCAAGACGAATTTCAAGTAGGTCAGAGCCGTCCTCGCCGAACTAATAGAGGAGGCTGCCATATGCCTCGACGATGTCTGAGCGCACCGGTCACGACTCCACTTGTGATTCGCCTGTCGATCCTGTCAACTTGTCCTGTGCTTTATTATAATTTCATCGTCAAGCAAGGAAGCCTTCGAGTCCTGTAATGCTGTGTTTGCGTCTGCTAGTCAATTAATACTGACACGCTATTAAAGTGGTTATTCAATCCAGCAACGAATAATTATACCATCTTTGCTTTTATCTTCTTCTTAATTCTTTAACTATAGAATTAGTATGATATTTCCCTCGCCCAACTTTTGAGGTCGCATTTTTTGTATAATTACTTTGACAAAGATTGCAATTTGAAGGAAAATATTTTTTATCACTATAAAACATCAGGATTAAAAATGGGGCTTATATATTATTAAAAATGTTAAAACATTATTTACTCTGCTTAACTTTATGACTCTGTCTGTGTATTAATCTGCAGTTTTTAATGGGAGTTGTTAAAGCTTTTCTACAAGGAAGACTTTGAAAGAATAATGTATTTATGTAGAATATACATACTTTACAAGGAAATATTCGATTTGCAATGTATATATATTATATTTGATAGTTAGAAATTCCCATGCGAAGCTCTGAAGTTGCAGTTATGTTTAATGAACTATTATTTTTTGTAAAATAAAATATTTATACTATTGCCATTGAAACGCTATTTAACTGCAAAAGATCAAGTACGTTTTTGAAGCATGTGTGATTGAAGTAGGAAATAGGACGTAAAGTAAGAGGTACTTTGGAATGAAAAGAATAAACGACAGTGACCCCCATAGACATTTCAGTCGTTCAAGAATCAACTTCTTTGTAAGGTAACTCATGTATGAGTTATACTTCTTTCTCCTTTGTGGCGGCGCTTTATTCACACTAAATGTAATTTTTTCCTCGTTTCGACACAAGTCTCGTTTTCAACGTGAAACTCATTGTAAAGTTTCGAAAATACTCCGCAGAATATAGCACTTCTTTCTTTTGTAAGATACAAAAAGGACTTTTATTACAGAAATCGAAAGTTTCGCGCGTCATTATTAACTGTATTAAATATTCTAGTGGAAAGATAAGAAGTTTCGAGTGTTTTAATTTGAGATAGTTGAAAAGCTATAACATTTTTACATGGATTTTCATAGTTACAGCTTTTTGGACGCTTTATTTGTCATCATTTCACGAGCATGCGGTAAATCATTTTCTTATTATAAAAATTAGAAAGTTACAAACATCATTAGTAACTTTAAAATATTCTAGTGAAAGGATAAGAAGTTTTGAATAATTTTCTTTAAGAAAGTTAACCTTCCGTGGTTCACTTTATTTGCACAGAAGTAATTAGTAGATTGCCGACGTTGGCCGAACAGTAAACTGAATCCAAATTAGTAGAAACTCGGAGTTGACTCAACAAAGTAGCGCAAAGGATTGAGGATTCCAAAAATACACAGGATTTGTATTCAAGATCTGCCTTAAATAGCATTTTTCAGCCAATCTTCATTTCCACTGTTACAGCCTTTTAGCCGCCTTATTCGGCGGCATTTCACAATCGCGCGATAAATCAAATTCTTCCGGAATTAATTCGCATCACGTCGACGTGATCTATTTATCACTTCACGTTTCAGCGGCTGGCCGGTACCTGCTGCACGTGGCCGGCCAGTAATCGAACGGATGAAAAATGCGGGCGAAATCGGAACGCAATTTTATTAAAGCGAAATTTTCAAGCGGCCGGCTTCGAAAAAGTGCGTCCGCTATATTAACTCCTCTGAGTTCATACAGATTAATCATACGTGTTAATAGCAACGCGCCAATCGTTCTCCAAATTCCCAATGATTTACGTCCATTCAAACGCGGTTGATTTTTCATGTGTGAATCATCTTAACTTTCAACGCTTTTAGCAACCGTCATCATTGAAGTTCTGTATTATATTTTTGTGAAAATTCATTTTTTGAGGGTTGCGCATTGTGCAGAAAGTGGTTGATTCTCGAACTCTAATCTTAATTCATTCTGTTACTTCCACGCATACTGAAAGTAGCATTTTATTTCATTTTATCATTCGCTTTATTATAATAATTAATTTATAATACGGTAATAATTTACTTTCCGCACTAGTGCGGTAATGAGAAATCAATGATTAATTGTATTATGTCACATTTTCTGGCAAATTCAGAGACGTACGTCAACCTGTCGATCAAGTTAACAATAAACATCATGTTTTCGCAGCATTCATTGCATAATATTTAGTGTTCTATTAGTGCATAAGACAGCCAACTTCCAGGCGCGTGAATTTACATCATTTGTCTTACAATTAGCGTACTTATTTACTTTCGGCACTTGTATCACAATATACTATTGTCAGCATACAACTTCAACAATTATATCAAGATAAAGCAGAATAGATCGAAAAAGATTAATCACCGTAAATTAAAACATTTGAATCTTCGTATCCTTCCACCATAATATTACATAGTTAACACCAATGTATTTTTCTAACTTATTGAAATAAAACAGATAAAAATATAACTTTCCTTTTGTGTCTAGAAACAACATGAATTTGATACAAAGAAAATACGAATAATAATAATACCAAAGCAATTAGCAAAGACTCAATAAAAACTTCGCCATTGTCACTTCAGTTAGGAGAAACCTTAATCCTTACAGTGGAAAGTTTGGAGGTCAATTGCGTGTTGCATGCTCTTGGCGACTTCGAAGTTCCAAGAGATACGCGTCGGTGGATAGTGCAGGGACACGGATAGAAAGGATAAGAGAAGAGAAGAGAAGCGAGAAGTTGAGAGAATATTCGCAGAACGCGTCAGAAAGCCGGCGAGGCGACGCTGTTCTGTAATAGGATTCTTGTTTGAATGTGTGCCGCTTAAAGGGCGCCATTGTTTATCTTGCTGATTAGGATTATAACCCGATGTCTCCATAACCCATACACTCACACTGACGCGCTCTCTCTCGCTCTCTCTCTCTTCATGGAGTCCTGCTACGCAGAAATGTGGCCGCTCGACTAGCGCGCATCCTTTAGGGCGAAGCACTCGCGATCAAACTACCCCGGAAACTCTTCAACTACAACAATTCACGGGCGACGCTCTTGACAGGAATAACACCTCGATAAATTCCCGAACTGCAGTGGTGATACTTCAAAGCAGAAAGCACACCGTTCCACCGCCTACTCCTGCGAAGGATCCCTCAAGAGAAGGAGAGAGAAAGAGAGAGTGCGGAAGGTGGATTTACTTTTTCTTGGCACTATACATTCTCTTTTAAAGTTATGCATTTTAAGAGTTTCTTCTGAGTAAGTATAAGAAGAATATTTTAAAGTAGTCTTGTAAAGCAAAAGGATATTATTATAATGGTTTTATTGGAATAGTTTTAACTTCTTCTTGGAAACATAGACTTCTTGAGAAAAATTGTTTGTTTTAAGAATATCTTGTGAATAAAGATAATAACAATATTTTATAGTATTCTCGTAAAGCAAAAGAATATTATTACAATTAATTTTATTGGAATAGTTTTAAGTTCCTCTTGGAAATACAGATTATCTGACAAAATTTATCCCTTTTAGGAACATCTTGTGAATAAGAATAATAAGAATATTTTAAAGCTATTCTTGTAAATCAAAAGGGTATTATTGTATTATAAATTTCTCTTAGAATCATACACTCCTTTAAAAACTCATCTCTTTTAAGAGGATCTGATAAATAAATATAATAAGAATATGTTAAAATTCTAGTAAAACAAAGAGATATTATTGTAACTCGTTTTATCGGATTAGTTTTAACCTTCTCTTGGAATCATAGATTACCTTGAAAATATATTCATTTTAAGAGTATCTTCTAAAGAAGGATAATAACGATATTTTAAAGCCATTCGCATAAAGCAAAAAAGAACATCATTATAATCTGCAATATTCCAATAATTTAAAAGGTCATATACAACAACCCTTTATTCAATCCACGTGTGATATTCAAACGAAAGAGGCCTCTCGCAAATATCAAGCCGATGGAATATTATACGCGAGTCCTTTTGACTGAAAGACACTTTGCGCGCCGGGAAAGCACGAGGCGAGGCACGCAGTAGGTGCGAAGTAGAGCGATGTCAGTGAGAGAGAGAGAAGTGCAAGGGGTGGAGAATAAGGGAGAAAGGAGATTGCGAGTGGAGGCTGCGTCGAAGAAGACGAATAAGATGAAAAAGGGTGAAAAAGGGGCGAGAAAGGGGGAGTCGAGAAAGATCGGGGCAAAAGGAAGAAGGACTTACGTGTGTACGTGACTGGCAAGGAACTCGGCTTTCCATTTAGATGAGGCGCCAAGCTGTTCTCCCTGTTACTGGCGTTCGCCTCGGGGGCGTAATCGAAGGTGGCCAAAAAACCACAGAGAAGGAAGCCCTCGATAAAGAGGAGCACGATCGCCTGCAATAGGCTGTCCATCGTCATCCTTCCTTCTTTCCCTTCTCTTCCTCTGTCCGTGCGCGCGCGCGCTCCGATTCAGCGCGAGAATAGACTCACGGAATTACCACTCTCTGGCACCCAAGGGGAACCTCCCAAACGGGAGACGTGCTGCTCGATTTTACGCCAATAAGTCTTAGTCTTCTTTTACGGGATCGACTGATTCCGACTGCCCACTTATACCATTGCCAGTTTCCTCACTTTCGCGTTACGTGTTTCAAGTGAAACTAGCCAGTTTGGGAGAACATAAAGTACACTTGCCGAAAGCTCCACTTTCTAGTGCTTTTTTAAATAGAAAAGCTGTTTTATATGCGCCGACTGCTTAGTTGTAAGTTGTCTAATAAATGCACTGTTGAGTGCCACAAAAATTTCTTAACTTGTGTTCTTGTTGGAGCAATAACGTAAATAAAATTCGTGCTTCTTAAAGAACATTTTTGAAAGCATTTTAATTTTACTGTTAACGCCAATAAAAGTTACTGTGCATTGCTCGTATATTAATATTACTGTTGATAAAATATCATACAAGTAACACTTATGTAAATATTCAGTAATAATTAACAAGAAAAAGTTTCTCGTTTTTGCTCCACTAACGACACACATTTCGCTTGTTCGCCAGCGATAAAACTTGTGTGTTGCTCACATGTCGGTGATAATCTAAGCAAAATATCAGCAAGAATGATACTAAAAGATGCAGCAACAATGAACAATAAAAAGTTCCCGGTTGTTCGCCAACTGGTGAAACTGACGTTAAAGCTTTTTTGGATATTAAGCCGCGGCTATCAGCAAAACTTTCTCAACGGAGCAGTCAGCTCCAGTCGGCAACAAAAGTGAAGGTTTAGTTTGAAAAATTTCGAGAAACAGCTTAAAGAAATAACGTGATAAATCGAAAATGAACAAGGCAAGAGTAAAGCGGCAGCTACCGGAATATTGGATTGTTGGAAACTTTTAAAAATAGTTGTATACATTAAAAACAAGTCTCCCTTTGTGTGACAGGAACCGATAAATGAAGTATACTTTATACAGGGTGATTCATTTGCCTTTCAATCAAGTCTGTTACATTCTATTTTTGTCTGACATGTACTTGTATATTTATATATTCGATTATAATAATACATATAAGTTACATAGCCTGCTGAAGAGAAATTCAATAATAAATGTACTGTCGCGTGTCAGAAAAATTTCTTAAGAGCAACAACTGTAAATCAAATTCGTGCTTTTTAATGAACATTTCTGAAAGCACTTTAATGTTACTGTTAACGCCAACAAAAGTTACTGTACATTATTCATGTATCGATATAACTGCAGATAAAATATCAATACAAGTAACATCCATATAAATAATCAGTAACAATCAACAGGAAAATTTTTCTTGTTGTTTTTATGTATATTTTACTATACTACATTATAAACTTTATGTATAAAACTACTATATAATTTATAAATTATAAAACTGTCACACAGTTATAAATTATTCTGTTAATACCAGTTGATACTCGACGATAATAATTCAATGACAAGTGAATCACCTTGTACACGTACCCATTTCTTCATCATTGCAAATCCATTTCCAAAAATATTCAAACTTGAATATGAAAAAACACTAAAACACTGAACACCACTGGTGCGGGTCACGAATACTCCGACGACCAATTAGCGATATGAATATGTCCAGACAGATCGAGTGACATCCGAGAGTCATTAAAATCGTAGATTTTCAAAGTCGACGGAAAGTTGACGGGACGGTGTGAATCGACCTGATTTAACGGGAAATTCGATCGCGTCTCAGGGATTCATTGGTCGGCGGGAGGTAAGAGCCGCGGCATTTTTCTTGGCCGCGCAAACGTGAAGATCGTTGTCGACGCCGAGCGGAAACTGATCTCGCAGTCGGCGGCCGTTCGAAAGTGTCGAAGATGGAAAAGCTAGCTGTTGGCGCGTCCCGAAGTAGCTCGGCGCGCGGCAGAGGGTTTCGGAAGAGCTCTCTTGAATATATACGATAAGGATCAGTGCGATTCGTTTAGAAAGGAAGGGGTCAGGGCTGCCAACCTCGAATTCGAAAAGCGAGGCACATACTCAGCGAGCACAGTCTCACATCTTTTTCCATTCCTTATACTAGTTTTCTACTTAACTATAAGATTATTATCAATTCGCTATCTAACTATAAGATTCGTTAACTATACGATTTATTATCAATTCACATAATAATAATGAACTATTTTGCTGATATTTTATGTTTCTTCGAAAAGGTGCTTCTATAAAAATTATACTTTCTTGTAATTATTTCCATGCACTTCCCTTGAAATTAAAATTGACTTGATCGGTTTGATTATTATTAATTCACATTGCATAATCATTCAAATAATAATAGTGAACTATTTGCTGATATTTTGTGTTTCTACAAAACGCTGCTTTTGTAAAAAATTATACTTTCTTGTCTTTCTTCTCTTAAAATTAAAATTGACTTGCGAGGTTTGACTATTATCAACTCACATTGCGTAATCATTCAAACAATAATAATGAACTATTGGCTGATATTTTGGGTTTCTTCAAAAAGGTGCTTTGGTAAAAAAATACACGGTTTTGTAATTATTTCCATGCACATCCCTTGAATTTAAAATTGACTTGAGGGGTTTAACTAGACGAAGTAAAGTAGATTGTAAAACATTAATGTTGCTGTTGCCAGCGGAAGAAGTTACTACATTTGCACAAGTGCAGATGTTAATGATTAGAGTGATTCCTTTAAAAAGTACTCGATCCAAATTATACTGCGAAAAATATAAAAATGGAAGTATGAAAATGTATTGTTTACCTGGTAAAAGTGAATAGAAGAAATTATTTAATTATTATTGTTATTATTAGCTAAGCCCTCGCTGTGAATAAACATATACGCATTAAATATAAAATAAACAGTAGCTAGCTTTTGCGCTTAATAGCAAAGGAAGGGAGAAATGGCGTAGAAATTGATTTCGGATGACGGAGTGTATCGGAGGCGAAAGAAAAACAGAGCGTTATCGTTTTTATGGATAAGCTGTTGCAGTGCACTCTGCCGACTTCCTGTCACTGTTCCGAGAAAATAATGACTTAATGGGCTCGACGCTAGACTTTTTGTGCCATCTACGAGAAAATTCTTCATTCTATGCGGACGACTCATTAGCGAATGCTCGCAATTATGGAAAGCAGCATTGGAAAGTAATTCATTGGGAAATTGCGAGTTTGAGTTCGAAGAAGGATGCGTACCGCTTGTAAAGTTCTAGAAAAATGGTGGTCTTGTGAATTTACTGTATTTTAACTTATCATTTTTTAACACTATTTTTGCCAGTTTTTGGAGAAAAAATCAACGAGATCCACCTTTAATCATAACACTTTCAATTTTGAACAAAGAATAAGATTTGGAAAGGTCAATGAATACGTTTTTATATTTTTACAAAAGGTTGAATTCTCGGGAATGACTTACTTTTAATAAGGAAATTCACAACTTTAAAAAGGATTGAGATAGAAATCTGCAAATTTTCCAGGGTACGTATTCAGAAAATACTAGAGAAAAGAATCTTCGCGAAATGAAAAGTGATTGGAGTCGCCACTCTGTTAATTTGATCGGCATGTTTAGCGACTGTTAAAGTGTTAATACAAATAAACATCATTTTTCCCAAAATTTTCCATAACAAATAAGTAAACATATTTTTTACGTATCAGAGGGAGGAGAGTTAGGCCGGAAGGATTTTTTGCGAAACGCCAGATGCGTCCGGCTCGAAACAAAAGCTTCTTTTACTCGTTACGGCGGCGGCAGAGAGAGACAGAGAGAGAGTGCGCGAGCAGAGCCTCGCTGTTTTCTCCCGATAGATCCGCAGGCTTTATTGCGGGTAAGCCAGGCTTACTTTTTCCCCGAGCGGTAACTTATTACGAGAGGATAATGAAAACGTCGACATCGGATCGCGCAGTCAAGTGCTAAAGTTTCCCTCGAGTTGAAATTGCCACGCGATCTCTCGCGCGCGGCATCCTCCGCAGCATTTAAATTGCGGAAATCGCCGGGCGCACCATCCCGAAGCATCGTTCGTCAAACTTTTTCCCCGTCACGGCATACTTTCTAGCCCAGTGCACGGAGTTAGGGCCATTTCGGCATCCAAGAGTCAAACTTTCACGATTAATAAAGTCAGTTTAAAAAAAACCGGCGGCGGGTGGGGGGCAGATTGTGTTTGGGCAATTTTGGTGCGAGAATGGATTACGAAGAATTAGTGACTGCATTTCTTCGTGGCGCTTTGTCGTTAGTTCTCTTGGAGAATTAATTCTTGTTTGCCTCTGCTTTCTTATAGCGTTCTTATAATGAGAAAAGGTCACAATTAATATCTGGGAAATGAAAGGCGAATGTTCTTTTAAAAACTAAATATCGAGAAGATATGGAATTTTGATAGAAACTACGATGACAACTGGTTAGCTCTGATTGAGTCGAAGATTAAGCGTTAATTATAAAGTTTAGGGTAATTAAAAAGACTCTGCTATCACTCGGATCGAGAGGATAAGCTGTTAAATGTTATGCAAAGTATTATGCAAATGACGCTTTGCATAATTCTTATGCCGACTGATAGAAATTATTTTTATAATGCCAATGTCCTATTCATTATCCCGATATATTAATATTGAATTAGTTTTTCTAATCAAGTTTCTAGTTTTCTAGTTCAATTCCTCTTTATATTTCTATATTATAATATTTCTTTCTAAAATCTATACTTATAAATGATTTGTATGAAATGAAATATATCAAAGAGATTTCTACGATCGTTTCCTATTTCACGTTTCCATGCCTCGTCTACATTCTACTGCGAATACTGCTCCTTTATCAGGTACAAATCTGCAAAAATCTGTACAAAAGGAAACGGGAAATATGCAACGCGAAATATGAAAAATTTGTTTGACTTTCTATTCAATTATTCCGTCTTCTACTTCTACATTGCAAGTTCTCTTTTGAAACTCCAGAAAAACGAACTTTTCAAGACCGTCAGCATACTAAACGTGCTAATTGGAATTTGCTAATTGCTAGTTCCTTTATTTTCTCTCATTTTTCTCTGCCTGTCACATTTCAGCTCGACTACACTGCCAGGAATAATGATGCTTGGCCACCGGTAGGTTTTATGCAGCCGGATCATTTATATCGGCGCTGACAATGAATTCCGAAGGCATAGAGTGCTGCTATTGGAGATATTTCCTGGCGGTCCAGTCTGCCAACCAACGGAAGTCTGACGCGCTTTGGGAAGCGAAGAAGTGAACATGTCAGGCAGAGAATCTCTACCGGAATAGCGTGATGTCCTAGTTGGGATAAGGTTGGGATACGCAACGATTAATTCTGCACAGTTAAAATATTAATCTACAATTTTTTATGTAATTATTTATATACATAAAGAGAGAAAGTTTGTATTTGCAAGTGTATGTAAAAGTTTGTAATCATAATTAGCATAAAAATATCGCAAAGAAATATGATTTTTATTTGTATTATATTTCATTTTAATTTATATGACATTTTAAAAGAAATTGCGCGAAAGTTTATCAATTAGTTCTTCAGTTAGTTATAAGTTATAAGCTAAGAAAGACATGTGGATTCTTTTTTATTTATGGATGCCCCTCTGATAAACATAATAGTGGTAATAATTTACATATCTCGATTTTTATTCTATGTTATTTTAAGTAATGTATTTAGAGACAAAGTTTGTATGTGTGCCAGTGGCAATTTCAAAATGTAGACAACCGATTTCAGTAAATCTTTCTCCCTTGAAAAGTACATTTCCTCCAGATGAACGTAAGTTATATTTTATTACAGTTACTCCTCGGGGAACCGAGCAGTCAGCATAAATGCACCAGAAAGCAGACTAAAACAAGTTCTACCTCGCAGACAACTTGATATAATCTCCAGAACAACTCAGCGGATTTTTAGGCGATTCTTTTATTATAATGTAAGAAAACTGTAGGCTATAAAATACTGCAATATTTATTAATTACCCTTTAAGAGTGACTTCAAAATATTAAAATATTTTATAACAAAGATGGTTGCAAGGACCCATTATTCTTTAAATTAAATCATTGTTAAATCGTACATGAAAGCAATTTTAAGTTATTTTGAAACAAAAAAATATATTTTAAATCCACATCCTAGTAAAAATTCCTTAAATATAATTCGATTTTATTCTTTATACCATAATTCATACGTATAACAATTTTCACACAAATGGAGCACTGAACAACAAATTATCCTTTAAACGAAATTGCTGCGGCGAAATCGTTTTCAATAAAAATAATATTAATCAGGTTATAAAAATTCGTAAAACTTTATTTATGTATTCTTTCTCAGGGTTTTCTCATCTCTCGTTTACGCAGTAAGACTTGCGCAAGCAGATGCATTAATGCCAAAAAAATCCAGAGCGACGTTGAGGTTAGAATTGGCGCGTTTGTATGGGAGAATTTTTTGGGTCGCTCGAAAATACATCCTCATCCGGTGCATTGGCGTTATCCCGGCGGGGTTAGTGAATTCGTGAAACTCCCGTTTCGCCAGTTCTCCGCTTTGCATGCGCACGATATGCGAAGGCGAGTCCCTCGCATTCGGGAATTTGCCGTGGCACGCTGTTCCTCCTAGCTTAGTGTCATTCATGCGCTGGATCCTGCCAACTTTCTGAAGATCATTGCCGCTCGCTTATTCGGCCCCGACAAATAAACTTGAGATCTGCATGCTCCCCCACCCCCCCACACGCCTCACAGCCTCCATTAGAAAGTTAGCTCGGAGCGTTGAGTTTCCTGTTGATTGATTATAAAAGGACTGCGGATATTTATGCGCATACGTACGCGGTGATTCGCTGGCTCCTGAATCGAGCTTTTAATCGCAAGAAGTCTTGTGTTACGATAAGAGCTTGATAGTATAAAGAATTTTGAGGTTAGACATTTCTGCTTAAGAAGTTCCTCTACAGTTTTCATATTTCTTTTCATCTCGGTAAACTTAAATAAGAATCGGCTTAATGGACTTAAGTACATAGTTTTATATTGGTTTATTAGAAATAAATTATTTTATTTATTTAGTTTTGGTTCATTTTTTTGTTGCGGTAGAATCGTTATTATTTTATACAGGGCAATTTGCCTTCCAATGAACGATATTGTTATTTTATAATATATTAAAAATATGAAAAATGTGAGAACTAGCAACGTTTATCTAGCACTTTATACGAGCAGTAATATAATTTATAATTAATAATATAATAGTTTTGAAAAATTACTAGTTGTTGAAATACTTGCTGATTCTAACTGACACGCATCACCTTGTACGTATCATGTTGTATTATCCTGTACGTGACGTTAACGTGATGTGTGGAAACCTGTCTATACCATAACCTACGAGTAAGTGTATTTGTAATTACAGGACAGCCAAACGTTTGCTCCATGTTGCATGAAATATCTCAACCATGTGATGCCAAAATTGGGCCATCCATTGAGGGACGAAACGCAATTCTATCGTATTACTTTAATATTCCGCTGGCCGATATAATAGGCGCGTGGCAGGCTTTAATTATTTAATTTTAGCCAATGGAAGGCACATGGTATTTGAAATATCCATTCCTGTGACGTACTTTATTCGTATAATATATGTAGTTTAATAATCCACGCATTGTTTCTACTTTGGGCACGTAATTATATAATTACATGCATGTCTGATAAAAAATTTGGGGTATGACAGTCCTAATTTCTTCAACAGGGATTAAAGGATAAGTTTTTATTAAAGTTGTGACTATTCTTGTTGTAACAATCGTCTAATATAAAAATGGATCTTATATTTCTTTTGAAATTTTGGAGTTACTTTTGGAACACCCGGTATAGGTTTATTGCAATGTATTATAATCTATATTTAGACTGAATGATAATTCTATGCAGCCAGAAAAATCGTATTAAAATCGATTCTGCTCTTTTCGAATTTATCGCGACCATACAGACAAGCGCTCCTTTTCATATTAGAGAATTTATATAAATTCCCGCTGTTTAATTATAAAGATTCCGGCATTCATGAGGTGAAATAATTTGCACGGTGTGCTATACTATTTGTCAGGACTGCGATTTTCGCTCGTCGAAGCACTGGACAATTTAAATAGCGTGGCGATTAAATTTCGACATTGTTAAAAAGGAATTTTTCCCTGCATAATTGGATAATATTAATTATCATTTGGACACTTGGGGATTGCTATTTAAAAGTATTATTTAATCGCGCAACTCTTTGAACGGCTAAAATTAGATGAGAGTAAATGCTGGCTTGAAGCAATTCCGCGAAGCGGCTGACTAGTCATTGACTTATACTACTTGTTCCGCACCTTTAACCTGGAATAACTTGTGAACGACGTGAGTTATGGAAAGAAGTTTTTGAGAAAAGTTGGTAGTTTCGGGCTGCTCTAGAAGTCTGTCATTAAATAGTTTTTACTGACGATGAAAATTTTGAAACTGCACTTGCAAAATAACAATTACGCTGAGAATGTTCCAGTTGACTTGGTTCTTTGACTGAAGATTGCCTTAAATTGGTTCGTTTTTGTATTGGTTCTTATCTAAGCATTACGTTAGGGTTATTTTATAACATTAGCAGTGTGTTAATGTACGTGCGCATCGGCAGCTGTCAAAATTCTCCAAGCGATAAAGCGAACAAGGAGAGAGAGAGAGAAAGAGCATCTTTCGCGGCAGTAAAATGACATTGTGGCACTTCCAGGGTGGGATATTAACTAATGGACCTTTTCGAATGAAAGAAACACGTACTTTAAATAAATATTTTAAATAAAAATCCTACACGAATTTCCATTAAATCTTTGTAAATTAAATTGAAACTTATTTTCTTGCCCTTTAAGGTATAAAATAAAACCCTTTCCCATAAGACTTTTCTGCATTTTTCCCTTTTACATCTTTGCAGATGTACAATCGGTATGAAAACTATTAATTTACACTGAAATGCAGTTATATTTAGTAAACAATCTATAAAAAAAAGTTGTGCATATTCTTCGATGCTTCTGGAATTATGAATGTAATATTTATTTTAGAAGCATCAAAGAATATGTACAACTCCTTTATTTTGCAGATATTGTTTAATAAACATTGCAAAACTACGATTTAGTTCAAATTGATCGCTGCACGAATCCTTTTTACACCTATTATATATCTACAATAAATGAAAAACGTGTTTATAATATTCCTATATTATTTAAACAAAGTTCGTCTTAAAAAAAGTTGTACATACATATTCTTCGATGTGTTCAGAATTGTTAATATAATATTAGTTCTAGAAACATTAGAGAATATGTATGTACGACTTTTTTGTGTTTCGAGCATTTATTCTGTAAATATACTGAAACTTCTTTATTTTGGAGATATTAGTTAAATAGAGTATTAAAGAGAAAAGAGAAATAGAGTATTAAAAGAGTATTAAAAAAAGTTGTACATACATATTCTTCGATGTGTTCAGAATTGTTAATATAATATTAGTTCTAGAAACATTAGAGAATATATATGTACGACTTTTTTGTGTTTCGAGCATTTATTCAGTAAAGATAGCAATACTCTAAATATAGTAAATGTAGATGAATCCTCGTCGGTTCGAGTGTTAAGAATAGCCGGGTGAAATTAATGCCAGCGGAACGTTTACACGCTGTATAAGCGATCAAAGTGGTTCAACGGGCAGATGCGATTCGGGTCAAGCGCAATTGAAAGCACTTGTGGCCAACATGGCGCATCGAGAATTACAGAGAGTATCGCGGCGAAGCGCGCGCGCGCGCCCCCCAGCGAAACTTCACTGTCGCTTTACTGCAATCAATTTGCCGGAATTTTTATGGGAAGCTTCGTGGCGCATCTGCCGTCGCAGCGATGCTCGTAATTTCTTTCTCTGCCGCTTTTACGTGCGGCCCGCTTTTATTTTCGTCATGGCCGAGAGCGAGGAAGCGTAGTTGTTGGGGGCGCCGCCGCGCCGCTGTCGTCCCTTATTTCTCGTGGGAGCAATAGAAGTATGAAAGTGCCGGTAACTTGATTCACTCACTTGGATAAATTCGCAGTGAATCATCGGCCGCGCCGTCCTCCGCCCCATGGCTCTCCCCGTGCCGACTGCCACCTGAAATTTTAATTACGTGTCATTCAATTGCTACTGACTCCCGCGCGAAAAGGGGGCCGATCGTTCTCTTTGTCACGCGCTACGCTGAAAAACAGAGGAATTTTCGGAGAGAAAGAGAGAGAGAGAGAAAGACTGACTTGACAAAGATATTTTTTCACCGATCGTAAACGACAGTGTGCTTTAACCGTTGCATTCTCTCGCTAACTGACAGTCAAACATTCCTTTTGAATTGCCTGTAATGCCTCGCACTGATTTTATTTCAAATTTAATTACAATCCTCTAGTATTTCGACATAGAGGCCGCCTTTAATTATACCTGATTTTCGTTTAATTAGAAATGCCCGGGCGCAGTCAACAATCGGTCATTCAACGCGGGGGCAGTTGGAAAGTTGCGTGCCAGCTGAATCGTATTGCAAAAGCGATTGTGCACGTGTCAAACTTTATACGGGCTCGTTGAAAAGGCTCGCCGATGATTGACGGGCGAGAATTCGTCAATAATAAAAATAGATGCAGTTGAGAGGATAGCAGCGAGATAGGAAAGAAAGCGTACACTGACCCGCGTGATTTTTCAGCAAATTGGAGTTCGCTTCCGGTCCATACGTTGTCAGCGTGGCCATCAGCACGATTAGGACAACTTGGACCAAGAAGAGCAGACATACTTGCTGCTTTTGCCCGAGTGTCGAGAACATTCCCTGTAACAAAAAAAGAAACAGTCGCATTTGCACTCAAAAGTCCGTTTATATTTGGAGATATCGAACGAGCGTGGCAGGTAAGCCATGTCAGGTCGAAATCTGTGTCAATCTTTTTTTGGTGCAACTTTATAAACAAATGTACACTAATTCGGAAAAGAATCAGCGAATCGTCAGATTAAGAACTACGTTTGTTATATTTTCATTCCGTCATATTTTAAAGTTTTAGTTGCCATGATGGATCTCAAGTACGTTAAAGTCTGACGTGAAAACTACTTTAGAAAACACTTTTAGAGAACATGAAAAATTCATAAATAAAGAGGAATAGTTTTATATTTTGCTGTCACAATAAATTGTTGAATTTTTTCATTTCTTATGAGATTTCTTGTAACCTTAATACATCAGGATCATCATGATTCTTAAATAAACATTAATTTTGGCTTTGCCAGTGCATAAAACCTGCTTCCTCTTTTACCAATATGTTTTGTACACAAAGGTTTTCAGAGTTTGTCGTGAAATCGTTTTCCAGAACCGATTTATTGGGTGTACATAGCAACAATTTATCACGCGCATACAGGCAATATTTACATTTCTCAGATTATTCGTATTTAAACAGAACATTTTTTTTATCGTTCCCTATGAAACTTAACAATATTTATTTTTCTTTGTCCATGTGAATGTAAATATTGCCAGTTGCCGATTTAATATCTGACATTTCCCAATGATAAATTACTTTTTTCATCGAATCATTTTCTTTAGTGTAGAAAATTTAAGTCGATAAAGGCTTTTCTTAACAATACCTCGCCCATCTTCGAATTGAATGTGTTGAGCTTCGGGTTACAATGTCTTGGTACTGATCAGCAGCAATCGATCATTTTCTAATGGAAGACGTAAGTTCACGCGCGCACTTCCGCGGTGCAATTTGTTATCGCACTTTCGTCCACTTTCCAATTTCACTGATATTCGCGTTGTACTGTCCTGGTTTATTGATCATCTATTTCTTCAATTTAAGGATCGAATATAATAGTTATCACGCTAAAGCATATTAAAGCAATAGAATTTCCATTAGTAACTGGATAAAGTTGAACTCCAGTAAAAAGAATTAGGTCTCATATTATTATTTTTCTATTGTTGGAGGACGATATCATTAAACCGAGAGTGCACTAAACTTTAAATTTTGCCAGAAACGGAGTATTTAAGATTAAATTAATTAATTAGGTAAATCCAAATATGCATTTTATTGTATATTAACACGAATGAGGTCGCTTGGAGTCGCATTTTATTTTTAAATTCAACACCGTTTTCTTAATTCTTTCACAACTAATTGGTTTACAGTAATTCTTATAATTTTACCTGCAATTACTATTATAAACATTACTTTCACAAATGATTTCAGACTTTTAAATAAATGAATTAGGAAATTAGAGGTTATATGAGTTGCCAGTGAACTACGAAACCTAAAAAGAGAGATTGTTTGATACTGGATCGTGATTGGCGCGACGAAGTCCCGATAAGGGGCGAGAATGCTAAAAAAAAGAAGTACAGTAGAAGCAAGTAACAAGGTAGAGAATGAACGACGTGCTCCGAAGTGTGGCGCGATCGAAAGGTATCGCCAGTGGTTTTATCGTTTATCCCTTTATTCCGAACACGATCCAATTACAGTGCGATTGCAGGTGCAATCCTGATTGACTGGGCCCTCTAAATCAAGCGGACGTGGTACATGCTGTTCTCTTAATGCCGGTGGCGCTTTTGATGTTCCGCCATCGGGCGCCATTCCCCGGGAAAAGTATGTCCGAGGCTTTGTGGCCGAGTCTTGCTCGTTTTTGTGCGCGCGCGTGAATCAACCGTCGCCGCTAGTGAACTGACCCGGCTATGAAGTCAAATATAAAGCCGGCGAACGACGATGCAGGTGGAGGCTTGCCCTTACACGGCAAAAAAGTTCCGCTTTCACGGACTGGATGTTTATCTCGAATTATTCGAGCGATACGCTTGATCGAAATATTCTCATTCCACGAAACGCCCCTCCATGCACTCCCACTTTCATTATGTGCAGGGTGATTAAGTTGCCTTTGAATCAGAACTCTCCTAACCCCACTTTTACTAGACATCTATTTAATTATACTGTATATTCTCTGTTTAACAATAGACTGTATTAAATTATGTAGTCTGTTGGTGCGAATATTCTACCAAGTTTTAGCATCGACTTCCTTCGAATGGATAGCACGAAATTTCATGTGCAAATTAACATAACTCAAACATGTAAAAGTATAAATGCATAAAATGCAGACAAATGTTGAGAAACATTTGAGTATAATTTAAATCTCTAGGTTATTTATAATGATTGTCTATGGAACAGTGGTGATTCTATGGAACAAGTTTTCTATGGAACAAGAACACCCTGTACAGGGTGATTCACTTGCCTTTGAATGAGAACTCTCCTAACCCCACTTTTACTAGACATCTATTTAATTATACTATATATTCTCTGTTTAACAATAGACTGTATTAAATTATGTAGTCTGTTGGTGAGAATATTCTACCAAGTTTTAACATCGACTTCCTTCGAATGGATAGCACGAAATTTTATGTGCGAGTTAAGATAACTGAAACATATAAAAGTATAAATGCATAAAATGCAGGCATATGTTGAGAAGCATTTGAGTATAATTTAAATCTCTAGGTTATTTATAATGATTGTCTATGGAACATTGGTGATTCTATGGAACAAGTGAATCACCACTGTCGAGCATACACTGTTCCATATAAAATCGTTATAAATAACCTAAAAATTTAAATTATACTCAGATGTTTCTCAACATTTGCCTGCATTTTATGCATTTATACTTTTATATGTTTCAGTTATCTTAACTCGCACATGAAATTTCACCCTGCAGAAGGCCAGTTATATGTATGTTGTGTGTATCGAAACGAAAATGAAAGTTAACCTGTACAATATTTTTTCCTATATTATTACTATGTTGATGGCATAATAAACAATCTTTTCATTTGCAACACTCACAACATCAACTCGAGACGCCACATAACCTTACACTACAGAATATATAAACCTTTGTTTTCAAAAATTATATATTTGAGTAAAGTTCAAGCAATCAAATATTATTAAAAAAACTAACCACGACTGAAACTGAAATATCGAGTCGTAGCGTTACTCGGAGATTAGAATGCGAATATTTTTGGGAATCAGTGTATAGATCGGTTTTTGTCGGCTGCTTTGCCGCGCTCCAGTTTCATTGGGCGGGTACTCGGGATTTGAGTAGCTGGGTTGGTACTCCCTGCGGAATGAAGAGACAGAAAGAGGGAATGGAGTGTTCGCTCGATGGGAACTTGGCGATTATCGGACTGCTATCGATTCGATATATAGAACGGGCGGAAAGGAAGTTGGCTTTGAGGATTCGCCGAGAACAGGCGTCACGCGATTGTCCGGCGAACCGCCCATGGCGCACAAACATGCATTACACACACGACGGAATTTCATTTAAGTTGTTTACTCGGCTGGTCGCGCGCGGCAAAGACATCAAAGGGCCAGGACTCTCGCGGGATATCGATCGATCTGAATAATTGTCGTTGCACTTACGTCGCTCGGCTCCATTGTTGCGCAAGAGAATGTTACGTCAGAAGGCGAATCTTACCCTTGTGCGCGCCAGACTTCCTTCTTTTGCTATTAACTGCGATCGCCACAGTTGCCCGCGGCTGCTTCTATTGATCTCGTTCGAAGAGAATTGCTTTCAATCATTTTGCATAGTTTAACTTTGTAGTCTGCTGAGTTATACATGTTTGATAATGCAAAAACCGTGGGAATCTTGATTACATTTACATTTCGAAAAATTCATATAAAAATGGCAGAGAACAGCACATAGAAATTGTATAAAATAAACTTTCTAAAATAAATAGAATTTTGTAAAAGAAACTATTTGCAAGGTTTAATGTTGTTATTTCGTTTTTAAAACTAATTGAATTCTGAATTGTTTAAAAGTCAAATATGCGAGTGAATGTATTGCGTCAAAAAGGTTGTGTGCAGAGTTCTTTTGCTCGTAGATTTATTTTGCGAATATCGATGTTATTGATTAGGAAGGTAAGAATTGCCGGGTTTCTGTTATCGTTCTGATTCGAAGAGAATTGGTTTCATTCATCTTGCTCGTTCTAAGTTTATAGCGTTCGGAGTAATGCATCTTTGCTGCTGCAAAACTGTTGCTTATCTGTTTGTAGTAGTTTATTGTAGTTTCGCATTCCAACTCCCAAGTCTCAAACTTCCTGTTTTGCACCGCAAGTTATTATATTTAGAATAAAATTTTACGATAGTTCTAATATTTTCGAAAGGGGTATAAATAGTTTGAAGACTCAATCGATAGAATACACTAAGGTAAAACTCAACAGTAAAACCTTTCCTATTCCAATGAAAGTTATCCGCACTTTTTACTATCCGGCTACTCTTTTATATTGTTTTTATAGCTTTTCCCCAAACACATGAAAACTAGCATCAAGAAATCCATAAAAATAGTATAACAGAGTGTCCGGAAAGGAGAAAATTCGAATTACGAGATGTTTATTGCGAGTAACAAAATGTTCCTATTCATAGGAGAATAACAATCGTTTTAACTACGAATATAAGTATCAGTCGGGTAATTTATTAACGATATATTAGCCGCAACATCATCCAAATTACACTATCCGCATTTTTTGCTCCTCGAATACTTCGTTATATTATTTTTATATAATTTCTCGAAAGCTCTAAGAAAACCTCTAAAAATACTAAAACTGGCTATTCGGAAAGTAAGAAATTTGAATTAGAAAAATTGAATAATAGAATTGTTCTACTATATTATAAGTAGTGGAATGTTTCTATATTTAAGAAGTAAATTTTCTTTACGACTTCATCACAGAAAAAAGCGATGGTTTAAATTACAAGTGGAAGTATCAGCCGGATAATTTACTAATGATATATCAGCTCCAACATCATTCTTATCCAAATTACATTATTCGCATTTTTTCCCCTTCGAATACTCTTTTATATTATTTTTATAGAACTCGTCGAAAGACACAAAAATAAGCTCTAAGAAAAGTCATAAAAATAATAAAACGAGCTATTCCGAAAGTAGAAAATTTGGATAGTAGAATTATTTTACTGTGTTATAAACAATATAATGCTCCTATATTTAACAAGTAAGTTTTCTTTGCGACTTCATCACAAAAAATAGCGATTGGATTTACGAGTGAAAGTATCAGCCGGGTAATTTACTAATGATAAGGCGGCCGATGTCAAAACCGAATCACGTTCGCATATCTAGCGGTAGGTAGGATTATACGGCGGGTGCTTTCCATAACTTATACGATTTATTCGAAGGCTCGGATTCTTTTTGCGAATAATGATGAGGGGCTATTCCGACTATAACGAACGGGTTGGCACGACGCAGCCGATCGAAATTTCCCGCTCCTTTCGTGGCTCGAGCGGCAAAATCAATTTACGTCCCCCAATATTGAGGCGCACCAATATTTCCTTGACCACGAAGAAGAATCGAATTTCTCCTTTATCGCGGGCGAACACCGACGAACGAGCGAGTGTTCGCGCGTTCTCCGCGGACAATTATTAGATTTACTATTTTCCCACGAAATACAGGATCCTCGCCGGCTATCTTTCGAGGCCGCGCACACCTATTACGAGTGCTCGTTCATCATCCCGGCGACTCTATAGAGATTGAAATCCTTCCGGAACGTGTAACTCAGAGACTACACTTCCCTTCCTGTCACTGCTTCTTTGCTAAGGTCTAACACCATTTTTAACGCTTCCAGTGCTGTGTTACTTGAATTTAGATGACACCAACATATCTATCAACGTGATTCATGTTAATATTCGGATATTCTCGTGTTAGAGAAATTATTGCCGTATATCTTAATTTATGGTAACGGTAATTAATAAATTATTTTTTATTTAGGTCGGATAAATATTATAAATTGCACGGATATATTATTCATTTATTTAGTGTTCATTGCTTTTGCAATTTAAGTGATAAAATCTCTGGTGATCCGTGAAAAATAGATTTGAACTACAACCACGTTAAATTAGCGAAACGAAAATATACACTTTGTGCAGATTTATTTAAATTATGCATATCACTTATGAGGTACACTATCACTCAATAACTACCGTTTTATAATATCACTGATACGTCACAGGCATATTACAAAAATGTCAAGGATATTATTGATGCACTATTTAGAAATCCAAATTTTCGTGCCACACGCCACTTGTACGTCTAATAAAAATGTCTACGAGATTATCGAGATTCGATATGATTATCAAGTTAAGGGTAGTTATTTTTAGTGATTCATAGTTTTTTTTATTATATTCGATTCTATCACACCAGAAAATGATTACTGTAATATGATTGAATGTAAAATGATTAATGTAACGAAGTTTGTAATGATATTAGCACACTGTCGAGAAATCCAACATCCATTATGATACTCGATTTAAGGGTAGTTACGTTTTATTGATTCGCAGTTTTTCTATTATCTTTGATTCTATCTCACAGAAAATGATTATTGGGGAAGAAAATCATTTACATAGAGATCGTTAATATGATTCTCGATTTAAGACTAGTTACGTTTCAGCGATTCGGGGTTTTTCTATTATTTTTAATTTTATAACACCAGAAAATGGTTATTGGGGGAAAAATAATTTGCACAAAAATCGTAGCTTGCGTTTAATAACTCGGTCATCCACTAAGATCGCGTGCTTGAAGTATCATATCACTGATACGCCAATCAATATGATACTCGACTTAAGGGTAGTTACGTTTCAGCGATTCGTGGTTTTTCTATTATTAGAATTTTATAACACTAGAAATTGGTTATTGGGAGAAAAGTAATTTGCACAAAAATCGTAGTTTGCGTTGAATAACTCGGTCATCCACTAAGATCGCGTACTCAGAGTATCATATCACTGATACGCCAATCAATATGATACTCGACTTAAGGGTAGTTACGTTTCAGCGATTCGTGGTTTTTCTATTATCTTCGATCCTATCACAGCACAAAGGGAGAACTGGGGAGTAAAACGATTTCCACGGGATTAGTAGATCGCGCTGGTTGAGTCGGTGATCCACAACTGAGAGTATCTTCGGTATCAGAGCGTCGGTTTATATAAACTCGGCGTGCCGGGAATTAGGAACAATTGGTCTTTTTACATAATTCCTCGGCTGGCGCTTCATGTCCTCGTGCAGTTGGCATTGGTGCAGTTGGCCGGTCGGTCGGGTGAAGGAAGGGAGGAAGGGAGGAAGCAGGCGGAGACAGAGCTTTTTCTAGAAATAAGTGAACCCGTGGAATCGGAGCCGCTCCCATGCCGGTGCTTCTGATCCAGCGGAGGAAGGACGCATCGCGCCGCGCGACCCTCTTTTCCCTTTGCGCACCAGCCTCCTCTTTCACCGGGAATTTTTCCGCCTGAAACCTGAAACCTCCCGGCCGCCCGGCAATTAGGGCACTAATTGAAAGTAGGACGCCAAGGAATGAGAATTTATTGTGGACGCACTCCCTCTCAATCTTGACGATTACCTCTACTTGGGAATCTTGGCAGATTTTAAATATGATAAACACAATTGAATCTCAATTTGCGGTAATGACGGTGCAGGAATGAAAGGAAATTCCTGAAAGTCATCTAAATATACTTTGTATAATGTGCTTATCATTTATTCCTTTTTCCGCGGCTATGTGTTCTTTTCTATTAATATAAAAGTTGAGATTTGTTAGTTTGTCTGTATGATTGTTTAAAAGCGAGCTTGGTAATATACAGAATTTTTAAGTTACAAATTTCTGCTTTAGAAAGTAAGTCAACATTATTGCATTTTTTATGTCAAAAAAAGTAATATATGTTTGCGCTAAATTAGGAAACAGCAGAGAACAATATTTATAATTCAAACAAATCATCGAGTATCAATTTTTCCAATATTTATTACTTATACACAGTGAGCTAAAACTGGTTGCAAAGTTACAATGTTTACGTGCTGTTAGAGGTTATTTGCAATGAAGGTAAATGCTATAATCTATTATATTTTGGATTAAGTTATTGTTATCGTGGATACTAAAAGTCAGGGTATCAAAGAATGATTCGTCTCAGATATGAGGTGTGATTAACAACAAATTGCTAGCTAAACAGTTCTTCAAAAGGACGGCTTTAAAATTTGCACTCTATTTTAAGGCCAAATACTTGTTCGCGACTTCTATTATTAAATATTAATATAATTTATGCATTATTAGCACAGACTATTATAAATCATTACAAAGACTGATAGTTCTTCTCGATGATGTTTTACATATTTCAATATTATTCTACTATGAGTACATAAGAATGACTTTGTTAGTAGGACGTACTTCTCCCGATCGATCCTCATGTGTCGATTACTCGCTCTTTACTATCGCGTCTCCCTTTCGGCCTTTTTGCTCTCCGATAACGCTATTTTCTGATGCTACACGCAGGTGAAGGAAGCTTTTATAAGATATTCGCCGTGAAATCGCGCATGAAAATAAAAATTTTAAGAGTGCTCCTGCGATCGTGTTACAGGCTCGCTGCGGTGCTCCCTGGGAGACGAGTTACTAGTTTAAATTTTCCATCGTGCAATTCCGCTCCATACATATTTGCATTATATAAGCGGCGAATGTAGACGGCGGCTCTGCTATTTGAAAATATTATATGAAATTCTCTCTCTCTCCGCGCTCCCTTGTCTTTTTCTGTCGTGATGCTTTCGTTATGCAACGATTAATTTCCCGCCCGGTTTTTTGTTAATATTAGTCTCTCTCATTTGTTTTTCAGTCTTTGCCTTTCCTCTTTGCGATTTTTAGTGCAAAATGTATTATGCTACGAGCTTGCCAGTAGAAAGACTTTTAAGTCGAATATTTCTGCTTAATAAATTTGCACGGATTATCAAAGTTTTTATCTGAGTAAAAGCAAATAGGAATAAAGGTAAAATCTTAAGGATGTGCTTTTAAATAAGATACTTGGAATAAATTGTTTTGTCGAGTTTGGTTATTTTGGGAGAAATCAAGTAATACTTGTTTCGTCAATGTTTTTCTGCTTTTAACGATATTGATATTCTATAATATATAACAATTATTAAAAGCAATTCATACAAACCCTAATGCAACTAATACAAAGCAATAAATACGATAAAATTAATTCATTTCGTAAAATTATTAGTTGCTGAAAATATTTATTAATTCTAATGGAAACAGATCACCTTGTATATTTCGCATGTTTTCCTTGTTAGAATCATTCGTGGCGCCAGCATATTTGTTCTACATGCTCGGCAATGTCGACGAGATTATCTTCAACGAGATCTTTGTGTACGCGATAAGAATAGTATTCAAATATCATCAAAGTCTTAGCAAAACGGCACCAGATTTCGTCTAGGAGATCCGGCGTGGAAACTAGACTCTAATTAGACGATAAGGCTGAAGAGAATAAACCGGGGGAATCCACAAACAGAGTTCGACATGCGCCAAAAGCAGATAAGGGCGATTGTGTTGCGCTGGTGTGTACATATTTATTTGCCGCGGGACATCAAAAGTGCCGCAGTTCGCATTTGATTCAGGCGGTGGCGCGCGTGGACGAGTGCGCTCGAACGAAATGGAATTTTTAATTTCGCCCGGGGGAGGGCGCAACGCCAAGTGTGTTTAAAACCGTCATTTCTCTTCCCCTGCAACTGCGTGATTGTATTGGCGAACACAATGACGCCAATGAAAGTTTCATGTAACCGGGCGTCCGCGATCGATATTTACCCTTTCGGACCTGCCATTTTTCAACTTTTTCAACAATTATCTTTATTCCGTATGAAGAAGGAGTTGACTGAGAAAATAGAGCAAGTTTGCGTGAGCGAAGTATGCATGTGTGTGTACGTTCTTTTCAATTTTTCTCTATTTTTTATACTCCATTTCGTTCTGATCTTTATACCGCAGAGAGTGCTGACGATTGTGTGCGAAAATCACGAAACTTCGACACATTTTTATGTTTAAATGGAGTTTTTCAAAGGCTAAACCCCATTGAATTATATATAATCATCTTTCTGGGAGCGAAAAAGCCAAAAACCAATTATTTCTTCTTTATTTCTATAAACGACAATGTTTGCCCGTCTGTCTATGTTCGCAATAAACTCGGAAACGGCGGAACAGATTTAAATGCGATTTTCTTTTCTCTATGCAGGTATGATTCAGGAAAATTGATGGCTACAAAATGTTACAAATATTTATTACTTATACTGAGTGTTTCAGAAATAACTCTAGAATGTCAAAAAGAATAAAACATCGGGCTACGTTTTGTTAGGAAATTATTGCAATAAAAATAACTCCAAAATTCTATTTTTTTAAATTATCTATTAATATAAAAAGCAGAGTCCATCTGTGCGTATGTTTAGATTAAATTTGAAAGCGGCGGAACCAACTTTAATGAGATTTTCTTCTGTGTACAGCGTTTTGATTTAGAATAATTCTAGGTTATGAAATATTGCAATATTCATCACTCATACCGGGTGGTACAAAAGTAATTCCAAAATGAAAAAAGAATGAAAGAGTGAGTTCTACTTTATTAGCTTTTTGAAGCTTTTTGTAATAAACATAGTTGTAATCTATTATTCTTTAAATTATATTATTGTTAATAAGCACAGAAAATGTGGTTCGGATGCACAAGTTTCATAGCCAATTTCTGCTTACTCGCACAGCGAATTACTAGGAACAAAAGAATGTCTTAATCAAAAGTAGTTCAGGAACATTAATTAATCCGGAATATTTGGCTTATGAGCCTGCTCGAGTTCGCATTCTTATCATAATTGGTTTCGCAATGAGTTTAACCAGCATTCGTTGCAGAGCGCCAGCCTGCTTTTTTTTCTCCCTCCTTTTTTCCTCGCAGATTGACTTGTTTTTTTGTCCGCTCTATTTTTCAATATATATTACGCTCCTGCGGCAAATCCTCGTGACATTTTAGGTGAAAGAAGTTTCGCTTCGATGCTGACGATCCCATTACGATAGAGCACGTACTTCCAGAAATTGTTTCGTTTGGCTGAGCTATCTTTATTCCACTTTATTCGACTTGGTTTTTTATCTTTAGTACTACTTAAAGTTTCGAGCCAAACGTGGACTTGATTGAATTCCAGTTTTTCCTTGTTTAAAGCTAAACTAAAGTTTAAAATGTTTTGCTGGCATTTGAAGAAAACAAAGCTAATTCAATATTGATGTTTATTTAAAATTAAACTTTATATGATGTTATATGATATTTGTTACATTTTGAATGAACGTTTATAAAAACAAGTTTGTAACACTCAGACATCTTTATTATTGAGATTAAGTATTATTTAAGCGAGGTATCTTTATTCCACTTTATTCCACTTGGTTTTTTATCTTTAGTACTACTTAAAGTTTCGAGCCAAACGTGGACTTGATTGAATTCCAGTTTTTCCTTGTTTAAAGCTAAACTAAAGTTTAAAATGTTTTGCTGGCATTTGAAGAAAACAAAGCTAATTCAATATTCATGTTTATTTAAAATTAAACTTTATATGATTTTATATGATATTTGTTACACTTTGAATGCATGTTTATAGAAACAAATTTGTAACACTCAGACATCCTTATTATTGAGATTAAATATTATTTAAGCGAGGTATCTTTATTCCACTTTATTCCACTTGGTTTTTTATCTTTAGTGCTACTTAAAGTTTCGAGCTGAACGTAGACTTGATTGAATCCCAGTTTTTCCTTGTTTAAGACTAAACTAAAGTTTAAAATGTTTTGCTAGAATTTGAAGAAAACAGAGCTAATTCAATATCGATGTTTATTTAAAATTAAACTTTATATGATTTTATATGATATTTGTTACACTTTGAATGCAAGTTTATAGAAACAAATTTGTAATACTCAAACATCCTTATTATTGAGATTAAATATTATTTAAGCGAGGTTAGATTCGAAATTGCTCGAATGGAATTAATTAACCGCAAACTGCAGTAAGTGCCGCATTGAAAATTTGATGTACAGTTTAAGAGAGCTTTGCCCATTCGTAAGGAAGGATCTTCCGGAGTATTAGGAAATGGTAGCATTTCGCAGAGACATCGTCGACTATTGCTGCATCCCGTGAAATTTCATTGGACTCATTCGGTTACAGCCAATCAGCCAAAACAGCGAGTAATCCAGATTAAGCTGGAACTCCTCCACATACTTGGCCTACATTTCCCCATACGATAATGATCCTCATTCACTTTGCCTTCACCATTCGATTATTGCCGGTCAGCTCGAATCCCTACTTCAATTAATTTCGATCGAGATAAAGTGAACCTAATACATTATGACCGGAGGACTAAGAAATTACGTTTCTAATCGATTTTGGAAAGTAAATGAGTTGTCACTAAATAATAGCACATTTAAAACTGCGACAGATAAAAAACACCGTATTTTTTCTTTATAATTCTTTGTATTAATATTGCGAACAAAGAGAATATTACCAATATTGTCTAGGATATTCAAAAGTTTGAAACAAATTTAAATGATTTTGAATATTAAAAACACAAAATCTTGAATACTAAAATGCGTTGATAATTTTTACAATTATATATCGTAATCTACAAATTTACCAATTTTATGTAGAAAATAATCATACTAAATCATCATACATAAAAGACAAATTAAAAATGATTAATACTAAATCAAAAAAATAAATACGTGCTACTATAATTAACCGAGCGATCCAAATACTTTTGTCGCCAACTGTTTATTTGGCTGTCGGCGCTCTTAAAGCATTAAAAGGTAGTATCGAAATTCCGCTAAGTAAAATGTGTCGCCTTTTTCAAGCTGGCAGCACTCGACTCACCGTTTCGTAGATGCTGGTCCTTGAGAGAAGTCCTCGGAGCAAACCGTCGAGTACTCGCAGAAGTCGCGGCGGTGAGAAATGGCGCCGCTCCGGATTTCCGTCGAAGTGCTGTTTTTCCTAACGAGGATTCAACTCTCCGTGAAAGAGCCGCGCGAATTTTCCCCGAGAAAGGCGGCGGCGGCGGCGACGGCGGCGGCGGCGACGCGCTCGCAAACGGCAGCACGCAACTGAAGAACTGTTTGAGGAGGCGGCAGCCGCGCCGAATGGGAACTAACTCCGCTCGGAGAGCCGCTCTCTCAATGTCGCCGGATGACACGCGATCGATTTGCTTTGAAACGGTAATCGAGCGGGCTCCGACGTGTACCGATACAATTAGATTCACTCGCGTATGTTCTTCGACAAATAGACCTTCCCTTTCGAACTGCCAATTCTCGCGCGGATTGCGCAATATTTGCTCTGTTCCATTTTTAAATCCAGACCAGCCTCACGCTTGCCTGTTACAGTTAGGTGCTGCACGATTTTAAGGATTATTAAGACACTGATAATTAATTACATGAGCAGTTTATTTTCAAAGTGATTCAAATTCATTTGCCAATTGGTATCTTATACGTATGTTTTTAATTTCATTAAAAAGCAAATTCTTTAACAATTTGATTGACATACAAATCGACTTAGGTTCATATTTATAGTTTAATATGATTAATATTAAACATATCGGTGAATCATTTAATTAAAGCGAATTTTTTGGTAATTTTTTGGTAAATGTTCACTGAATCAATTTATAATTCGAATTAAATGATAATTCTCTGAGCTTCAACATCTTTTATAAATGTTTAACAAAATATTTGAAACAAGACCATCAAAATTGCCATTTGATATTCCACAGGTAGGAATTGAAAATTCCTAAAAAGTGGGATGAAACTTATGAACGATATTTTGTTTCTATCAAGGCCGTAAATAGAAGAGCACCGAAGGCCGCTTTGGTTTCGCCGGCCTCGGAGCTGTTTGAGCTCCAATTTTCGTGAATTAGACAGGAGTTGGAAGTCTAGGTGGATAGAATAACGCCAGGCGGACACACATACATACTCACGGTTCTCGCATCGACGATTTATTTCCAATTACTGTTAGACCTTACAAAAGAACATATAATACATATTACAGCTTGACAGTAAATCCATAAGTAGTTTATTAAATCTTAAACTTATCGCAGAACACTTATCGCGTACAGCTTAAATCAGAGTTTCGCGCGAGATTGGGTTTTTTGCATCGCTTTGTTCCTTGGCGTTCCGTTCGTTTCTGCTGCCGGCGCGCCGGCAGGCTGAAGAATACTTGTTTGCGGACATCGAGGGACAGGGAGACGCGCAATTACGAGTGGACAGGCATCGCAAGTAAGGGGAACGGAAATCGCTAACGTTCGAAATGAGACGGTGGAACGCTCGGCAGCGAGCGAAGCGCGCGTGACACATCGTAAAGTCACGAGAATATTACGATTATCGTAAGACAGCGAAATCGATCGCGTTCCTCGTTTCTCTCTCCCCTCATTTCTCTTCTTTCCTTCCTTCATCCCTTTTTTTGGGGGTATTTTTTCGAATTCAAATTGACGAAAAGTGGCTCCATTCATATGCATATATATATATACATATAGATATATATATATTTCTGTGTATATATATTTATATTCATATCTATACTTAACCTCTTCGAGTATAGAACAGTGACACGTGAATGCGCCGCGCTGGCCAAGCGCGGCTTTACTTAAATCATACTTAATCAGACTTGAATCGATATCCTGCTGCTTGCTGACACGCGCCAATCTCGTAACGTTCAAGATAACAATGGTTTTTCTAAGTGCGATCAGGCGGACCATGGGGAATCGTGTACGAGGTTGTATCCCTAGAGACTAAAACACCGAAACGTTTTTCCTTATCTTTGGTTTACCTACGAGCTTAATAGACGTGTGTTGTCTGTGTGTCTTTGTGTTTTTCTCGCCGTGTCTTCTTGCGCACTTGACTGATTGCAAGTGAGCGTGAATGGGTGGGTGTGTGTAGGTTAGGTCTGTGTGAGTGTGTCGCTTGTGGGGAGACTTCAAGTGTGGACGAGAGAGAGTTGCGCTTAAGAGCTACGACGACGTTTAAAATCTACGCTCAAGATGCATGGAAAAGGTTTGTCATCCTACACAGACAGACCGGACGCACCCGTACGTCAGTGGACTCGAGTGATTCTCACCCCTGGCAATCCTCGCCGATGGATTATGTGTTTTTACACCACTTCCCCCGCTGGAAAGTGGCGGACTGAGTGGTAATACTGACGAGTGAATCGCGAGGGTTGATTTTGTCGCGTTAAACCACATTCATATTTCTTGAAAACCTGGTATCCACTTGTTTCAGAATACTGTAAAGTATTCCAATACATATGTTTGCTTATTGAAATTATTAGTGCGAGTACTCATTTTTTGTAATGCGTAACAAGTAACAAATTTAATTTGTTATACTCGAGACATTTAGAGTTAGTAATACTAATGTTACAGCATTGTTAATTAGTTAGCTGTGACGCATTACAGCTCGCAAGTGTGTATCTTTGTGTTGTCGGAGTTCTAATACAAGTGGATCGCCGATTTTACAAATGAGCCTAGTGCGAGGGTATTTGTAGTGTGAAACAGGCTTTAGAGTCACTCAAGTCGACTGAGTTCGATATCTCGCGAGCCGAGCTACGCACGGGAATTACGGATTCCGGTGAAAGTTGAAAGGGGTATCTAACTCCAGTGAGAACGGTAATAGAACACTCTAGGTTACTCGCATCGTCCTGTTAAACTGATAACCGTCCTGGTGGCGTTTAAGCGAACGTAACGTGGTGCACGCGGAACCCCGATCTCTCCAATGACTTTAGTCATTTGCTCTCTGATCGCAAGCACAACCTACGAGATCCGACAAAATAGTTGTCACTGAAGTAGGTAGGCGCGTTTAGGTTATCGTGCGGTTAATGGCGGTTAGGTACTCGGAGATGAGAGCCCTCTATTACAGCGCCTTAAAAGAGTCATGCATACCGGATGTCTAACATTACCAAACTTCATTTTAGTCCAGCAGCTAGTACAGCATTCGACAAAATAGTTGTCATAATCTACAAAACAGCCATCGGACAGAAAATGATATTTGGTAGCATGGACACCCGGTATGCAAGACTTTTAGGGAGCTCCAATGGGGCCCGCTAGCGCCATCTAAAAGGGGTCTTTCGAAAAGTCATGCAAATCGGATGTGCATGCTAGAAAAATTCACTTTTTCACCGACGACTGTTTTGTAGGTTATGACAACTATTTTGCCGGATGCTGTAAGCAGATGTGACAACTATATTGTCAGAAGGGTACGTCTCTCTCTCTCTCTCTCGGATCTTCACCCTCTCTTGCTCCGACTAGCCGACGAACTAGGATCGTTTGTCGGAAGATGTCATGGTGGGCGATGACGCGTGAATCGTGCATGGGGCAACAGCGAAACCGAGAATCCAGGACAACGCGTTCACGCCAGGCGGTACGAACACCACATCTCAACGGACTAGTTAGTTGCTTGGCAAATGAAATCGCAACGGCGAGTGCGCTCACTTAGGAATATACATTAGGTACATTAGAAAAACTCCTAGGTTATCGTTTATATTAATGGTGATACACGGTGATACATGAACTAGAACAGTGATCCTCGATCTTCGCCGATGTGTGTGTTCTGTTGCTCCTTCGAGAAACTGTTAGAGTGCCAAGTCTGTCAGGAGTAAATATCGCTTTCAAAAATAGAAAATCGAGTCTTTAAAGAATCTCACAGAAAAGGCATAGTCGCAATATTCTATACCGAATGTTATCATCTCTTTCTCCAATTAGAGATTACCGTCGTATTGATACATAGTTTTATACATGATTCAATCGATTTGTAATAATCAATGTTGAAAGGGTGTTGGATTATTTCTTAGTGGAATGTTATATCGAGAGCGGTGAAGTGTTAAAGTGAAAGGCGATGGAAACTGAGGGAAAAGCTCTGTATTATGAGAGGCTGTGATCTGAGGTGAAAATCACTGAACTAGCGTGACCCCTCTGGCTTCACGTCGACTTACCCAGCGTCGTCTCCATCCACGCCGTTTCCCAGTGCGACCTTTCATATACTATATCACGATACTATGATAACGCATGTATACTATGAGAAACAATTTCAACATTATCGATAATTTTTCTTTATCCACGTTTACCGCGGGCCAAGCGATACTCTCCAGGTTAACGTCGGCGATTTTCATCCCTCCGCTTTCGACTTGCTTCACCTTCTACCTTCTAGCGCTTGGCTAACTGGTGCGCGCGCGCTCTCTGCGAGTTCGAGCAGGGTGCTACGGGCCAACACAAAGAAAACACGTCCAGCGGGCAAGAAAACTTTTCAGGTCTCTTTTTTCGGCGGGCGTCCCTCCTTGCAACTTTCGGAAAATTAGTTCGCCAGCTAAGAACACAAACGGAGTGCTTTCCCGTAACACTGGTCGAAAGCACTCTGGGACCCGGGCCGCTCCCACTCCAATCACTTACCCGGACCCATTTTACTTTCCTCCTCCCACTCTCTCTCTTTCTTTCTCGCTTTTTCCGTCCTTAACGATTACATAGAGGTTAAATAGAAAGGTGCGAGTGCGCCGTACCACCACGTCGGTTCCCCCCCCCGGGCGGGGAATCTGGTCCATACACGATCACATCGAAAGCCGCGCGTACCCTTACAAACTGAGCTACATACATCGGTGGTTACGGACGCTCGCGTGCGCGCGCGCAAGATAATACAGTCATAAATAAGAAGCTAATTTCTAAGGATGGCACAAGTGTGAAGCGAAAGTAGTGAAGAAGAAGAAGAAGAAGAAGAAAGGGTGCGCGATATCTTCTATTACCATAATATCATACAATCATGATGCGACCACCGCTAAATCCGCACCCCAACTGGAATTACGCTCTCGCAACGGCTTACTCGGCTGACGTACTTGCGCAGACGATGACTGTTTGCCTCGGTGCACTCTCGTTCTCTCGTTTCATTCGTTAATCTCTTAACCTTCCTCTCTGTCTGTCTAGCTATATATTTACGAAGGTCCTCAAGGAGAGAAGGACCGCTCGTCGCCATTTCAACTTCGGATTGTCTGACGTCTAATTAAGCGGCGTAATTAGGGCGCATGTGTGTGTGTGTGTGTGTGTCGCGGAGTGGCACGCTCCCTCCTGGCAGCTGCACGATCAGCGGATGACAGATGCAGATTCGCACAGCCGGAAATGTATAGATCGCTTTCGGGGCTTTCGGAATTCGCCTGGCAGCCGCGTCGAGCGACCTGGAAACGAACTCTCTAATTTATTCGTGCATTCGGATCCGGCAGCCCCCGCTCCCAGTTACGGAAGCCTTCTTATCTCGAGAACGAGTGCCGGCCCACTGATAGGAGAGCCAGCGAACTGTCGCTGCCGATTGACGGGCTTACGTGAACCGATTTCAATGGGAATGAGATCGCATACCATTAGCCACGCTGTATTACACGCAATTTACAGATGAGTGCGTTTTAAAGTCACACCCTGCCTTCTGGACCGTCTGGAATATTAGTAGTTTGTAAATCTGTCATCTTGTCGTTTCAATTTATTTGAATTATTCAATAATAATAACGTAATTATGAAATCAATTTGATGTTAATGCGTTTGAACAGACATGTTACATTTCAATGCGCGTGAAAGTCACACCTAGCGTTCTGTGCCGTCTGGAATATTAGTAGTTTGTAAATCTGTCATCTTGTCGTTTCGATTTCTTTGAATTATCCAGTAATAATAACGTAATTATGAAATGAATTTGATATTAATGACTTTGAACAGACATGTTACATTTCAATGCGCGTGAAAGTCACACCCAGCGTTCTGTGCCTTCTGGAATATTAGTAGTTTGAAAATCTGTCATCTTGTCGTTTTGATTTATTTGAATTATTCAATAATAATAATGTAATTATGAAATGAATTTGATGTTAATGCGTTTGAACAGACATGTTACATTTCAATGCGCGTGAAAGTCACACCCAGCGTTCTGTACCGTCTGGAATATTAGTAATTTATAAATCTGTCATCTTGTCGTTTCGATTTCTTTGAATTATTCAATAATAATAACGTAATTATGAAATGAATTTGATATTAATGCCTTTGAACAGACATGTTACGTTTGAACGCGCGTGAAAGTCACACCCAGCGTTCTGTGCCTTCTGGAATATTACTAGTTTGTAAATCCGTCCTCCTGTCGTTTATTTTATTTGAATTACTCAATAATAATAACGTAATTATGAAGTGAATTCGATATTAATGCGTTCGAACAGACATGTTACGTTTGAATGCGCGTGATAGTTACATCCTGCACTGTAAACCGTGTCGAACATTGCGAATGTATAAATCTGGCGTGCTGTCGATTCGATTTATTCGAATTATGGAGTAGTAATAACGTATGTAATGAACTCGATATTAATGCGCGCACTAGCAAACGCGTATTTCATGTCTAGAAATGCGATGTTATTACGAGTCTGGTTTGTGCGCTTGAGACAGTTTCGCCACGTCAATCGCACCGCTCCTGAACAAACTGATCGTGCCCGACGTAATACCTACCGTTCCTTGTTTCCTGTCTTTCCGACATCCTGTCGCCAGTTTGCTTTCCACTTTGAAGCCGCCTATCTCTAGCAGGGATTGCACTGTGGCGTGGCAGTGTCGAATAATTGCTCTCGGCACGATATTCCTCCTTTACTTGACCAAGTATCAATGGTCCGGCTATTTCTAGAGACGCTTGGTACAATCTTAACACTTGGCATGCGGGCAACGTCATTTTACGTTTTTCGCAGTCTGTCACTGCAGCGCGGGCCACGTAAGAATACGTACTGTAGAGATTTTTGCCCGAGAGTGAGTATTGTATAATTACGATGGACATTCTATGTATGCTGTTTGCGTTGTTAGGCAACGCTTTACATTGTTGCTTCTTAGATGTTTCGTTCCAGTGACAGACTGCGAAAAACGTAAAAGTACGTTGCCCGCATGCCAAGTCTTAAGAAAATGCCTTTCACAAAAGCGCTCGTAATCGACGAGCGATTCGATCGCTCTGTTATATCGTTTAACATGCAGTTTAAGAATTCTCGTTGTAGAAGACCGCGACGACCAACTGTTACTGTAACGCGGATAAAACGACGACGCTTCTCGTTAGTCAAAGAGTCCGTAATAAATATGACTAAAAAAGATTGGCCTTGTAGAATACGATATAAATCTCATCCAAAGTTACAGTGTGTGTGTGTGTGTGTGTATGCTTTCGAGAAAGAGAAAATACACGAATGAGTAGATGGATGAAATCTCGAAGTAAGATCGGAAATAATCCGGGCAGTTCCTAGAGTTTCAGGTATCCCAAAGAATAAAAAGATAGAGCGCTTTAGTTAATTCGTGTAATCCGAATAGAGTATTTGCCTTAAGGGCCGCGTGCAATATCGTACAATACATTCAACACTTGGTTTATCGAATATAGGTGGTTTTGAAGAGTGGCGGCTGCGGCGGCGGCGGCGGCGGCGGCGGGTGAGGCGAGATAGCGCGCGCCTGGAATAGGTTGTCATGCGATCGGATATCAGCGGCAATGCCAAGTTTTGCGCGCGGCCGAGAGAGATCGTCGACGGAAGAAGGGTTAAACGATCGCGGGCGGACATGCTGACCCACATAGAGCATTCTCGCGGTAGCCAAGAACCATCTGCAATTCGCTGCAATTCGCCGAGGCTTCAACTCACTTCGAGTGGTACGCTTGCTTCCCCCCGGCGGCGCTGCTTAATACGCGAGAGTCTAATCACACTTGGCGTCTTCCAGATCTGTGTGTACCTCTGCGCATCCTTCAAATAAAACTCGGCAGTGCCTCTCATCTTGACGCGTATACTCTCGAGGAGGATGAATTAATGAATCTGGTATCTGCTGGACCAAGAGGGGGATGCTGGCGATCTCGCGAGAGTCCTCGAGGTGCGCCAAAACGTGCGGGTCGCGGGAATTCTCTAGATGAGTGCAGATGCACATGCAAGGCTTACACGTAAGACTGAACAGACATACACTGGCACATTCGTACTGGTTCGCACGCAGCCGTACATAATACCGGAGACGCACGATTATGCACGGCTGGAAGGGGGGTATCCGGGCGGGTTGTGGCGCCCGCCCGGATGATCCTCGTCCGCAAGCCGGCCCGCCGATCCCGTCTGTCGCTACTCCTGGATCTGGAGTCGTTTCTACGTCGAGAGGATCGTCAGGACGAGGAGGAGGCTGCTTACGAGGACGGAGAGCTCGGCTCGGAGCGGCTTCGTAGAGGAAGAGAACCAAATGGAGGATCCAATGGGCGCGTTCTCGTGGCGACTGGACGGCTGCTCCGAAGCCATTAGGTCCTCCCGAGAGGGCTCCGGGCACGGAAGTTCTTCCAGCTTCAGCTCGAACAGATTCTTCAGGACGCACAGCTTGCCCTCGACTATTTGCACCTGCGACACCACAAGTCCCCGACATGCCTCGTTAATTGTGATTAATGTTACCGCGATTACGAATGGAAGTTAGAGAGTGGAGGGAAAGGCCCTCGAACAAACTAGCGTCAGCTAGTTCTAAGCTCGCAGACTAGTCGCGAATGGATTCCGCGCTATTCTTCCTCCCACGATCTGTTTAATGGAATTGCTCACACTCGACTTAGACTTCTCCTTTAATCGCCTGGGAAAATCTGTTTTATGCTTTTGATGATTGTAGTGTGGAAGTTTAAACAGTGATTAGTCGCGATTGTTTCTAACTGTGTCAACAAAGGGTAAAACCAGGATAAAATGACACATATACAAAAATATCGTTAAATTCAAGGATAGAATACAAAGTAGAATTAATAGAAAAATTGGTTTTGATCGAAAAAATTGTACAGCATTTTCAATTTGTAAAAGTTATTTAGGCACAATAGTCAACTATATATTTTGTTAGTTAGTTACAAATTGTTGCAATATTTTCTTTAAACGTTCTTTTGTACTTTGTAAATATGCGTGGACCAAAACAAAGTTCCATCCGCACTTTCTATTTGCAATACCGTGTGACAGAAAGTTCATTCCACTGTAACCAATATCGACGAATTGAGGAACGCACGATCATAGATATATGTGTCACTGAAATATATTTACTTGAAGTTGAAAGTTGAAAAACACGGTTTTTGCTCGCAGCATGCAAATCAATACGACTATCCAAGCAAAAGTCGATCAGTTTTGTTTGTTACTCTGTGGCTCTAAATAAAAGCAACAAGTTCGGTTCACCGAAAAGCCAAAAGTGTACCAATAAAATGGAGTATCCTATACAAACATTCAAACTTCGAATGAAACTTGTAAACCTCCGCGCTGAGTGTATTACATTCTTATGACAGAGTCGAGTGTACTTTCCTGTCTGCGAGCTGGCACGTATCACGGACGAATAAGAGGCTAAAGAGAATTCCGGTGGAAAAACTAGATCGAAGTGGAATTGATCCGGGCCGAAGTTGGGAAAAGGAAAAATAGAGCAAGCACGGATTCAGTGATATATATATATGTATGTACATATGTATCTTACCCTCGGCTGAGTATAGGATTCCGACGAGGCATCTTCGTAGTCATCCTCGTTTATATTCTCGTACTCGTCGTCCATGTAAGTCTCTCCCGCCTCGGCGGTTCCCGCTCTCAAATTCCCAGCAAGATAATCATCTGTAACAAAACAAGTGCAAACAAGCCATAAAAATATATGTTATAAATTGGTCAAATGTTTTTATTAGTATTATAATAGAATTTTTGTTTTAAAGAATATTTCATTTTTGTATAGTAAAACCCAGTTTTTCTATTACAATTCTTCCTAAAACACTGATTTTCTATGAGCATTTAAATTAATTTTCACTTTTAACAGCAAGTACTTGTGTTTAATAAATAAGAAAATAGAAAAATGTGATATTTCAGATGTAAAAGAAGATTCGCACGTCTGTGAGCTCTTTTGAGTGTAAGTGTGTGGGTTCTCCGAGAATCGAGGGTTTGTCTTGACGTGTTGCGTCGTCGTCGGTGACGTAACAAAGGAGCAATCGTCGACTAAGAGCGTTCGCGAGCGATAGTCAGTCTGCCATGAGAACTGGTAGGAAATCGGTCATAGAAAGGGCTACTGAATAAAACTTCTAAAGCTTACAATTGAATAATATCAATTATCTCACACATACAATTTTTGCCGCTTTGAACTACTATTTGATCTACTAAAATCAGCAAAATGGAATAATAATTTGATTTTTCATTTAGCGTCAGCTTTTTAAATGCAATGTATACGTATTAAAAAATGGAATTTTCGCCATTTCAAAAACTGCTTTTGTCACCTTCACCAGAAATCTAATTCCACGTTGAAAGGATAACTGGGAATTTCTTTCAAACGCCCCCGACAATGTTAGAAAGCGAGAAGAAGGCAACAAAGAAAAGGCGCGAAATAAAAGTCTAGGAAAGCTGTGAAGAAGCTGCTCAGGATTATATAATCACCGGCGAGTTCCGGAGACAGGTGCGCGCGCTGATACACCGTTCCGCTCCTCAATTCATCACCGGGCGAAGGGAAAAAGTAAGCTAATTCAGGCAATTGCCGGCGGAAAAAGCTGTCGCCAGTATTAAAATTTCATGTCCTCTGAAACGAGCGACTAGTGCAGTAATAGTTCTAGTTGCGAGTCGAGTTTCCAAGCTGTTACGCTCAGTTTCGATGATGTTTATGGAACAATCAACAGCTTGTCAAACGACATCTAAAAAAAGGAGCTTTCAGCTTGTCTAATTTTTGTGTGTGGTATTTCTGTGGTGGTTCGACCGATCGGGATAAAACCTTTTCTATTTTATGAGGGAAGTTCCAAAATAGTTCTACCCGAAGAATTTTTTGAATTTGTCCTGGCACAGATTGATTTTGTTCGATTAAATTTTTGTACTGAATTCTTGCGCAGTAACATCAGATTTCTTGTATACTTCGGATTCATTCATTCATTCCTAATTTTTTCGCAATTATTATAATAAAATTGTCATAATTAATAAAAAGAATTAAACTCGGGCAAAGTAATAAAGCAAAATAGTATGAAACAATTTGAATCGCAGCTAAAAGAGTGACTGTTCTCCGAAATCCCACGTAACATATATTTCATGTTACTGTATTAATTAGAGCTTTACAAACATTTGTACTTTTCTCTGAAATCTGATTATTGTTCTCGGAATAAATAGCAGCCAACACCACGTATTATTAATATAATTAGCTTTACAAACACTCCTATTGGTTTGTCGTGTGGCGTGAACGCTGACACCCGGTCAATTACATCGAACAGTGCTGGTGTACAATGGGCTTTGAAGTTTTCTCCAAGTAGCATGAGAATTAATGCGACAATACTGGAAGCGGAGCAGCTAAGCATCAATCTCGTTTCTCGCCTTCCGGCGTCGTATTAAAGGAAGACAGAGAGTGGAAGGCTTTCAGAAGAGCCAGCACAATGCTTGCCGTTTCTTTCAAAGAAAGAACTCTCTGGCGCTCGCGCGCGGACGCGGCGAGTTCTTGAGAGCAGTTTTCTTGAAGGACAAAGTTAAGTCGCCTCGCGAAGAGGCGACAAAGAAAAGCGTGCCAGATGGCAGAGGCCGTTTCGCGGGTCGAAAAGGGCGGTCGTCGGGCAGACCTTCTTTTTTTGGCTCGACAATGGCTATTTTTTGACAATGCTCCGGGGAAATTGGAAAGGGAATGTGCAGGCGGCGGAACTCACCCGAATTCCGTGCAAGCTCGAGCGCTTCCTCCCTCTCGCGGCTGTCGTCGGTGTTCTTAGCCGTTTCGTTATTGCTCTCCAAGAAACAAGTGAGCTCCTCGAGCGCGTCTTTCAGTTTCGAGTTCTTCGTCTCGTTCCTCAGACCCCAGATCCACGCCAGCTTGCAGTCGCAAAGCAGTCGGTTACCTGCAAACAGAAAGATTTCATTTTACATTAGTCATTGTTTTTCATTCTCACCGCAGTTATTCTATTCTATTGGCTTTTGCATTTCTTATGCACTTGTAAATTCTATAAGATTATCTTTAACATTTTACTCGGTCTGTTATCTACTAACAGAATTGATTTCGTTTTTAATGTGTAACTCTTTTTAATTCATTAGTTAGTTATACTGTTGTATTGGGTTTTCTATTTATTATGCAGTTGTTAATTTCATGAACCTACGTTTAAAATTGCATTTAACGAGGAATTATATGAAGTAACATACGTAGAAATATATAACATAATATTTGTAATATTAATTCATTTCTGTATAATTAATAATTGAGTAAAGATAAATGAAGAATGAAGAACCTTGATAAATAAAAAGATTAATATTAAAGGATAAATGAAGAACCTTGATAGTTTGAAAAAGTTTTGTCACTGGAAAGCCAACACAACCAAAAAGAATTGGAAAATTAATCACAACCAATAAATGCATTTCTCGCACTATTATTAATCAGAAAATTATCAAATTGCTGACGGTTTAATATTATGCGGTTTCCACCGACTGAGTAAAGAAGTCAAGCACATTTAAGATACTTAATGACTACCATCTATTAGCCTGATCAATAATACGACGTGCGGTTATACTAATAGTTAACTATCTGGGAAAATTAATCGAACTATTATGCAACGTCCACAAGGCCTGCGTAGGGCGTGCAAATATTTGTGATTGCAAATTAGTCTAACACTAGTATGCCTTTGGTACTAATTAGGACAGTGAAGTTATAATAATATGTGTGCACCACGTATGGAAACAGGTGTGAAATGTTCATTTATCAACTAGTAGTTTCTGTGTAATTTGCCAGGCTTCCAGTGAATTAGCATTATGTATAATTGCTTTTCTCGTAGTTGTCATGTATGAATGTCTTCTTGAATATTATGACTTGAACGAAAGAAGAATGTAAACTGAACATTCAATTGCCAAAATTTGACAAAAAGAACTTGTTTCAATAATTTAAAGTGCGACCAGAAAAATGATATAAAAGCATAAAATGACAAAGGGGCCTAAATTTGTCCACTTGTATATTTGCAATTAATTTGGTAGGATGTTTACTATACGTTGTTATTATAATGCTTTTAAAATATTGAATCAATGATTATTTATGACAGAATAATTGGCGATTTCATAACGAAATGGAAAACAGCAAAAATTCCGAAGACATTAGATAATAGGCTTGCAGAATTCCTTCACGCTTGCTTATCGAATTTTCGACGACAACGAAACAAAACGAGTTTCCAAACTTGGTTTGCAAAATCCCTTATTCTTGCCAAATTTCTAGTGGGCGCTTGTGCTTAAATTCGCCGGCATGTATTATTCCAGCTGGTTGTGTTCGGATGTTACAGTACACAGTGAGAGAAACCACCTACAAATGGACGGAGCGCGCCGGCGTTCGGTATAACTTAGGGCGGCGCGCTACTGAAAGTTATTCTAAAGTGTGCGGTGTAAAGTTATACTAGCTGGCTGGAAGACAAATAAACCGGCAAACTGGAATGTATGTACTGTTACTTGTGGAGTAAACTCGAAAAATTGGAGCAGACTTCCACGTTGGTCTCCTGCATCATTCAATGCACGCTGGAAAAGGCGAGAGTGCGAGTTTATAAGAGCGCCACCTAGGATTTCTATCCTACAAGAGCTTTTTATTCTAGAAAGTGTGCTTTGTTTCTCGTTGAAAGGGTTTCAATCCTACGAATAGAACCTTCGCCAGTCTATTTGACGAACGCCAGATTGTTTGAAGCGTTTCCGACCACTCGAATCACCATAATAATAACCCTTTAGCTTTCCTAACCTCATTCCACGTTATTCCCATTAGAAATTGTTTCTGCAGAGTTGCTGGTTTATTTCAACAGGCTGTTTCATGTCATAATTTCTAATAAAATATTCTCATCATTATTAGATAATTTCATAATAATCATTTCGCAACTGCAAACGTATTAATGCAAAATGCATAAAATATCTCAAATATATTGAAGATAATATTGATAAAATATTATTAAAGCAAAAGAAAAATTGGTCAAAAAGATTAATGCGAAATAAGAATGGATAGAAACTTATTTACTTATTACTATTGTTTCTCAGGCTTATCAGAGATTTTTCTCTCCAATGGAATTAAATTCACATCTTTCGCTGTAGCAAAACATGTTTGTCAATTTTCGTCATTCAACTGCATCGCTCTGCACTACATGTAGAAACACGCGATCAATAGTTAATTACATGGCGCATCGTACTCACTGAAATACTACATGAAAGGGTATTCTCCCATTGGTGAAATGCCATTGATAAAGGGCGAATATTCTCTGTCCAATAACTGGACTTTCAAAAAATAGCGTACAGATGTGCGAAATGGAACTAGTCAGACTTGCTATTCCCCTGCGAATGAACTAACGAGAGCTCTTTAATTGTGCTGAAATTCGTGTCTGTTTTGTTGAACAGCGCGATAGTTATTGAGGAATATATCAGTGTAGAACGTCATTTCATGTCAGTAATTAGAGTGTGCAGTGTAGTATGATATTTGGAAAAGTAATCAGACAATTGTTATTGAGCAGTTTATGCAAATAATATGTAAGGAATTTATGTAATACATTTGTGGACAGCGAAAGAGTCGGGCAAGTCAATATAAGTTGAGATTTATATTTGGCAATCGTATAATATTGCTATTTTAACAGTCAACATGAGAGTGTTTAAAATTTAAGAGTGCCTGCTTTCGGTGCTTTAGATTCGTAGGCAAAAACTTTCCACCATGAGTTTTTCTACCCTAAATATCATTAATAAATATTATTAATACCCAATATTAATACACATTGCACTTATCGTCTATCTCGAATTTCATAAAAAATAACACAAATAATACAAAGTAATAAATGTCTTAAAATCGTTTCATTTCATGAAGCAAAGTGGGTTAAAATCCTTGTTAAGCACATGACAAATGCATCGCCCTGTACAAAACAGTAATTCTTCTAATTCTATGACATTCAAATGTGAACGCGAGTCACAGTGGGAATATTATAGTACTATGAAATATAAAAAGTATGCCTAATTACAGTCTGGGATTCATTAAAAATCGAGGGGAGCCTAGTTGGCAGGTGTAGCAGAAGGGCGGAGTAAATTTTTAAATGTCTTCGGTCTGCCGGAGCGGCATCGTCTTTTTATCCGGGCTTTTACCTTCGCTGCTTCCCCTTTTACGGCGGCGAGTGCCGCTTTCTCTTTCTCGGCTGGGCCGGCGAGGAGTATTTCCCGGAATTTCAGCATCCCCGGTGGCCCTCAGAAATTCATGCGATTGCGGTGTCTGTGTGTGTGTGTGTGTGTGTGTGTCGTGTTTCAGCGGCAGCGCACGAGAGAGCACATCCACCCTCGGAAGCACGTACGACACGCGCGCCGGTGTAGCAGCAGCTCGGCGGTCCTCTGAATTTCCAGCGCTTTCTTCTTTCCGAGTGGTGTTCGGCCTCGACACGCGTGTACAAGCCCGTGTGTACTTAAACTTAAGGTCTAAGGTCAGGCACGCCCGGAATCCAGCCGCAGAATTTCAAGGGGTCCGCGAAACTTTAAGCCTGCCACGCGTACGCGGTGCGTATGTTGCGCTGGCTGGTGTCATTCGGCTGTAATGAATTTCTCCGGTTTTCTGCGTCGATGGATTCCGCAATTTTGCGTTATGCGTTAATGAGGTACACTTGGTGCGCGAAAATTGAAGGTTGACTTCAATATTTTGGAAAGGTATACACAAAATTACTGTTTTAAGCTTGTAAAATGTATATATTGGTATGCGTTTTAAGGTTATAGTTATATAAACTTCATATTTTTATATGATTTATTTCACATTATTTTATTAACTTCAATATTTTAGAAAAGTATACGCACAATTGTTGTTTTAAGCTTACAAAATATTTATATCGGTATGTGATTTAAGGTTATGATTACATAAAAAGAAATATGTTAATTTCTTTGGAACGTAGACACTTGAAACTAGTGCACAACATGGCCGATTTTGAAAATTTTAGTTTCCAAAGAAACTGCAGTGTTCAAATTCAAAAATAACTTTTTCATCGTTGAGAATAACTATACTTTTATAAGGCGAGAAAGCTATTTTCGTCGAAAAGAAAAACTTCACCGTTTCAGATAAAAATTCACTAACTAATTGAATAACTAATAATAACAACGACAGATTAATGAAACAAAAATATAAAGCACACCTAAAATCGCGTACTTGCATATATTTCACAAGATCAAAGTAAAAATATTGTTTATATTTATAAAAAAATATTCAAGTCAGCCCTAAATTTTTGCGTTCCAGGTGTATAGAAGCTCATAAGCGCATTCGAGGGGGCTCGCAAGCTCTGAAATGCCAGCTCGACGCAGAATCCTGTAATCTCCGAGGTGGCGCGTGGCGTTACAGCAGCCGCTCTTTCTTTGGTAGAGCGGAGAACGTGGCCGCAAGAGGGTGTAGCTTTAAATAGTTGATGCATCGCGCGTCCCAGCAAGTACTTGTACTGCTCGAGCTTCACCGGCCGGTGGTTTCACCGGGAATGCCTCTGTGTGTGTGTCCAATCGTTCGGGGAGTCTCAGCGGTGATATGGAGCACACGTGAGTCACTTTTGTTCGAGCGTATCTAATTTCCCGGGGAATACAGTGGCGCCCGGGTGCTTCAATTAAAGTGGCATCGTTCTCTGATCGCTTTGGTATATTCAAGACACTAACATTTTCTTCTAGGCGAAAATAATTGATTTCCAATTACAGGAGGGTTTAAGCAGCCTAGGGTGCGTTTTTGGATTCTAGTTGCCTTTTGAAACTTATCATCGTGTATTAAAATTATGAAAAAGTTCCATGAGAAAGGGGAAATAATGCTGTTTATTATGACGTAAACAATATAAAGATATGATTCTTCAGTTCTAAGTAATAAGCCTTAATGTGAAAAGAAGGCGATTTAGATAAATTTATCGTACCACATACAAAATTTCAAAATTAGAAGGCTTGAAAAAAATGAATGTCGATATATATCTGCCATGTTGCATGGATAAACGTCCGGGTGCTTCAATTAAAGTGGCATCGTTCTCTGATCGCTTTGGTATATTCAAGACACTAACATTTTCTTCTAGGCGAAAATAATTGATTTCTAATTACAGGGCGGTTTTAGCAGCCTAGAGTGCGTTTTTCAATTCCACTTGCCTTTTCAAACTCATCATCGTGTATTAAAATGATGCAAAAATTCCACGAGAAAGGGGAAATAATGCTGTTTATTATGACGTAAACAATATAGAAATATGATTCTTCATTTCTGTATAATACATTTTAATGTGAAAAGTAGAGCAATTTAGACAACCTTATCTTACCACCTAGAAAATTTCAAAATTTAGAAGGCTTTAAAGAAAATGGAATGGATAAAAGTCAGTATAAGTTCCAGAAAGAATCATACGCGTTTTACGTAATTCGCGAATAAAATTTGAAATCCGTCCAAATAGCGTGTTTCGTAAACCGAGTGTAGACAAAAGCAGTGCGTCGAAAGGGATGACCACTGAAACGAGCATCGGTATTAAATCCACGGATAATGATCCAAGGAAAGGGTTAATCATCAGGGCCATAATAATACGAAATGCTTGTCTAAGCCTTGTGTGTGTGTATATCTCCTCTAGCATCACGCACACAGTGATTCATTCAACGGAGGATTAGCGAAAGACAACACCTCCGCGGACGCGCGCGCGCGTGCCCTCCCTCAATGTAATGGATCCGACTGTCGTAATTGTTCGGCGAACAATGCCGCTTAACAATTATTTTAAAGCGGTCCGACGGACAATGGAAAGTGCGGGATGCTGTACAGGAGCCAGCTACATATTCCGGCTCTACAGAAGACCGAATAGCGGCGTAATATTGCGCCGTTGATGCTCCGACTCGAGACGAATGAACACAAGCTTTTTTGCCGCGCTGATCTATTTATTAAAGCCGCGCAATTTCGTTATTAAACTGCGGCGTTTGATTGTCCTCGTATTTTTTAGTCGCGAATCAGTTAAGAGAAATGCAGTGAGTTTCGAAATATGAATACAATATTGATAGACACAATGTTTATATACAGGGTGAAATTGTTTATGTATATGCTGTTCAAGAGGGTTAATCTGCGTGCCGAGGGGATACAAAAATTCTAATACAACTTCGAATTTTGAAGTCGCGTTTGTTAATTATAGCAAGTTAAAGAGTAAGTAGAAAAGGCGCTGTCAGACGCGTTGCGGTCACCTTTTGAGCGGCCGGCATGGAAAAGTAGATTACGCTGAGCGCAACGCGTCTGACGGCGCCTTTTCTACTTATTCTTCAACTTGCTATAATTAATAAACGCGACTTCAAAATTCAAAGTTGTATTAGAATTTTTTTCTCCCCTCAATATACAGTTTAACCCCCTTGAATGGCAGACACGTGAATAATTTCACTTTATATTTGATAGTAGTATGAAGAATGGAATAAATAGTGTAAAATTAAAGTATTTCTTCAGCACTAGAATTAATATTTTTTAACCATTATCAATTTGAGCAAACTAATTCTTAGTTACTACAAACTATTAATTATATTATTCAATAATAGTATTCTTGCATTTTATTTCTACCGAATGATCAATTATATCGATGCTTTGATAGAATAAAAATCCGACCATTGCCAATTCTTATAATTACAGACGCGTCAATAGATCGCAATAGAATCGCTAGAGAATCATTTGTGCGGAGCGCAGAGGAAGCTACATAAATCATTGGTCGAATGTGCGATGTGTACGCCCGCTGGGATGAAGCGGTTGGCAAAACGTTTTCGGCGAAGTGTGTTTGCTTCGCTCTCCGATTTCAATGAGGCCAGATTCCCGCGTGTTTTCCCAATTTCGGGATGAATTGCGCTGCCTCGCCAAAGCCGTCAGAGGCCGTTCTCTGTTTCTCTATTATTTCGTTGTTCCCTCGGCAAGCACGCTGACTCGGCCGCCCTTTCAATTTTCGCGACACCATCTCCAAGGACTCTGGGGATCCTAGTCTACTTTCCAAGGAAGAGCAACATGAAAAACGTGCGGAGGAAAACTCGGCAAGTTGGTGTTCCCGGTCGCTCGGCGAATCAACAGAATTTCAGGAACACAATGAATGATCAGGAATCCTTTGAAATACTCTGATCAATGACATTTAAGATCATTTTAGTGAAGTAATACCGAATTCGATTCATATTAAAGAATTTTATATTATTATTATTTTTTACACGAGATATATTATTAGTACAAAATTTGAATTAATATTTGATAATGTTTGTATTCTTAATAGTCCTCTCGTTCGGTGGTATTATTATACCTTTTAGTCGTTTTAATCTAATTTTGATTCAGTTGCAGTTTAACTATACGAAACGGCGAACTACGCAAGAAAATTTCAATCAGGCTTAAAGCTCCAATGCTACTTTATCAAATTGATTTCTGTCAAGCAGCAATATTCTCAAGTATATGTATTTGAAGCAGAACATTTAAAATAATAGAAAGCTACTGCAAAGAAAATTAAAAAAGAATGAAGAATGCAAGGATTAACATATACAAATATTAATTATAATTCGTAGAAAAATAAGAACACGTCGTGTTTCGAAAATTCCCCATATTTTCATATTTCTGAGCTGCATTGAATGGGTGGCATATTAAATATTTATTACCCGGCGAGAATTCGTGGAGTGGCCGATCGAAAATCGTCATCCAGACGGAAGCAAGACACAAGGAGGGCGAATAAATCCGAATATTACGGGGCGAAGCTTTAATATCTTCCGAGTACCATCACATTTTATTTCGGTCGTTCGAGTGGCATTCTAACCGTGGTGAAAGGCGCACCAGGGAAATTCCCTCGATATTCCAAGGTCTATCGTTCCCTTTTCAAAGGAGGCTCCTTTATTTAAAAGGCCGTTGCGTATTTTAGCAATTAACATTCGCCCCATTGCGGCTAACGCGGCGATTTGTACATAGATAGGTGCGATATATTCCGAGTGTACGCGGAGTGTTCGCGAGCGATTTTAAAGGCACTCCGCATGATTACGAGGCGCCGCTGCCGCCGCCGTTCGTTATCACCGGCGATATTAATAGGCGAGTGTCGGGCGAGCCGGTGGATATCCGGAAAGATGAAAATTTCGACGGACTTTATCGCCTCGTGAAAACCAAAGATCGTAAAAGGAACGGCGGCGCGTATTATGGGAGACTGACGTGCTCATAATCTTCGTCTGATTCCTCATATTCCTCGCCGGTAGCATATAATTAGGCTTTCAATTTTAATCTCGCGATTATACTCGACGGACACTGGAGAAATCCTTCCTCATATTTTTCGAGTTTCATCAGCCTGATTTTTAATTCGTACTTCCCAGTATTCATTTGTAGACGTTCGTGAGAAATAATTTTTGCGAATATTCTTCCGGTGATTCCTGATATTCCTCGCCGGTTGCATATAATTAGGATCTCAATTTTAATCTCGCCATTATGCCCGACAGCCATTCGAGAAATCCTTCCTCATATTTTTCGAGTTTCATCAGGCTGATTTTTAATTCGTACTTTCGAACATTCATTTGCAGATGTTTCCTGAGAAATAATCTTCGCTCGTAAGCTCGAAAGTCACTCACCAAGTCCTTCATCGTATCTTTCGAATTTCATTAAAGTGACGGCGATTTTTCATTCTTCCTTTCTTTTATAGACACGTGAAAAAGATAAGATGTTTCTGTATGAGTGCAAAATGCAATAAAATGAATTTTAATTTGTAATACAATATCATAAATTTAATGAAGAACAACGTGATTTTGAGAAGCATTTAAATAGCATTTTGAGTAGCAATGAGTTGAATTTAAATCGCTTCATTGCTTTTGTCCCACTTTGCATACTTTCATCGTTAATTTTATTTAGTAGAAGATAACCTCTTTTCACATTCCTGTTCACTGGGCGACTAAACGAAAGGTTAACGTCACTGTTTTACAACGAAATGAATAACCTTAACGAATTAACAGTCCTTGGAGAGCGCTAGAATGCATTGCTACACTCAATTTTCCAATGTTCTCGGATAATAACTCGAAGCAATAAAATCTTTGGCAGTATACCTGCTTTAATGTACATAAGCTTTATTTTGCACTTGATTACTCGTCGCAATTTCCCCCGTTTCCCGGATGAAAGGAGAGTCCCGAACAAATTGGTTAATAAAGATCTAATAACACTTTTGACGGCGTTAAACATAAACATAATCATCAACCATTTAAAAGTTAGCCATTGTTATAAACACCGATTTTTCATTTGTCCTGGTACAATTTTTGATTGTGTTCTATTGAATTATTCTCGGACTTAAGAATAAATAGCAAGTATCTTACAAATGTTACGAAATATTTCCGAATTTCTTTAACACAATCCATTATTACAAAATAGCATTTTTGACTAGGATATATTAGTTTTCTCAATTTCGAAATATTTCTAGACAATAACCAGGAGCAATAAAATCTTTGGTAGCAGACCTGCTTTAATGTATGTATGCCTTATTTTGCATTTGATTACTGCTCGCAATTTCCTTGGCTGGCGGGAGGAAGGGAGAGGTTTCGAATAAATGGTTAATAAAAATCTAACCAATAAACATTTTTACGGCATTAAACATAAGCATAATCATCAACCATTTAAAAGTTAGCCATTGTTATAAACACTGATTTTTCATTTGTCCTGGTACAATTTTTGATTGTGTACTATTTAATTATTGTTGGACTTCAGAATAAATAGCAAGCATTTTGTAAAAGTTACTAAATATTTCCGAATTTGTTTAACACAACCCATTATTACAAAATAACAGTTTTCACTAGGATATATTGGTTTTTTCAATTTCGAAATATTCCTAGACAATAACCAGGAGCAATAAAATCTTTGGTAGCAAACCTGCTTTAATGTATGTATGCCTTATTTTGCATTTGATTACTGCTCGCAATTTCCTTGGCTGGCGGGTGGAAGGGAGAGGTTTCGAATAAATTGGCTAATAAAGAGCTAACTAATAAAACTTTATGCGCGGCGATAGCGGCGGTGCGCCACGCTGAAGGGGTCAACCGATTAAAAGCGAATGGTCCTCGTTCATCATCTTTTGAATGGAGGGTGAAAATGTCTCTCGTGACATTTGCAGTCTGCCAAGGCTGCTGGTGAATCTTTTAGCAGGGGAGAGACACACATACCATGTACTCGTATGGCCCACCTGGGACGTCTACATTAACAATGGCATCATTCATCTTTGAGAAGCACATTTCGTCCCTCTCGCCTTTTAACTGGAATATTGTATCTAACAATAGCGGGATTTCCCCCGAAATGCGCTAATTCGTTACCTCGCAATTAGACTGCGTAAGTTTCTGCGAATTACATCTAATTCCTAGTATTGTGTTTACAATAAATAGGTGCAAGTATTTTGGATCGTTTAATTTAAATTATTTGCTGTCAGTTTTGAATATATGTTGCTGTAATGTTATGTACTTGAATATATATATTCTGGAGTTTTGCTAATATTTGTATTCACAACACAGGAATATTAATTTAAAAATGAATAGTGCATGTTTAAATAATCGTTTATAATCAATTATAAATTGCTGAAGGCTTTTGGAAATGTTAACCGAGATTTCGTCATCTATAACATTAAAGAATTACGATTAATAGACTTTCTTTTATTTCTAGCAGTATTATAAATGTATTGTTTATATACAAAACAGTAAAAGTAGATTAATAACAATGTAACTGCCTCCTTCAATATTTTTACTTCGCTAAACTGTTATCAGTTGAAACTGAATAAAGCACAACAGAACAAAAAGGTATGTTGCTCAATTTACACTTTAATGAAAACTATTCCTGAAGCGTTGAAATTGTTAAATGGCTGAGCCGGTTTTAGCTGGCAGTAGAAAAATCGTAAATCAGAAGATCAACTCCATTCGTCCGTCCACGTAAAAAATCCATTTTGTTGACGCAGCAGGCGTGTATGGCGAATCAGTAAAGCGTTAATAAAATGTCCCATTGCTCCTCTACTTTATGGTGTGTGAATATCATAATTTGCTGTAACTGCAATGTTATTGTTCTCACTGACGACGCGGGGAAAAAAAAGTAATCTCATCCTGAAATAGGACGCGATTGCGTCACTGACACATACTTCTGCTGCTTCATCATCCGGCGGACGAAACACCGAAATAACCTACAAACCGCATGCAATTGGACTCGACTGATGAGGCCGAGGCTGATTTTAATTATCAACAATCAAGCGCTTCGAAACGGGATACAAAACGGGCTCGGCTTTTACAGTGGCGCGTAAAAATTACACGATATATTCGCTAGAAGCAATTATTCCCTTTTTAATCTCGGCGATTAACACTAAAACTGCAAATCGAATCGAAATGACTAGTTTAATATTTTTCCAGTTTTATTACTCATTTCGAAGATATTAATTTATGACTTTTATTGAAATATGGTTTTCTCTTTTTATGATTTTAGTTTTAAGTTATATTCGCTGGAAGGAATTTTTTACTGTTTAATTTCGACGATTAACACTAAAACTATAAATAGAATCGAAATGATTAGTTTAATATTTCTCCAATTTTATTATTCATTTCGAAGATACTACTTTGTGACATTTTCTTGATGACATTTACTGAAAAATGGTTTTCTCTTTTCAGGATTTTATTTTTAAGGTTTGCATACAGTATTTTCAAATATATCGGAATGATTCGTTTCAGGTATTGTTAAGGCAGGTTTAAATTAGTCAGCTAAATCCATGAAATATTACTACATGTGCAAGTAAAGTAGGGATTTATCGCAAATGCTTTTCCAATGGAACATCGAAGCCATACACTTTTCGGTCACCGTGTACATCAAACTTTCTTCGGGCGCATTTGCGAGTGCTCGTAAAGCCTTGGAAAAAATTGCTCGGAATAACGCTTTGGCTGGTCGGACGAGGTTCAAATAGCAAGCGAGCGATATTCCGGTGGCACTGCCGGCGCGGCGCGGTGCGGCGCGGCGCCTTCGAGCTGTGCTGCCTGTCAAATTCCCGTATTTTCGGATATAAAATTGACGTTTTATGCACCGATCGGCCGAGAGATATCTTGCCGCGTTCCTACGAGTGTCAGTGATACGACGTGAACGGAAACTATTTCCCTTTGCCTCCTTTATATCCGGCCTGGCTGCGCCCTCCATCTGTAATGCCTCTGAAACGACCAATGCCAGTTTCCTTCTATTTCGATTCCACTATAATCCTGCAAAGCTTCTTTGTACACTCAGCGCAAAGGATTTAGATCCACAAAAAGATATGGCTGTTCGATATAGATTTCTCTTTCTGTGCCGCGCCAGCAGGCTCATCTAACTCTTTGTTCGCGCGCTGTTTCTGAAACTAAAACCACGGTTTTGCAATCTGATTTCTACACGCTGTTGCGCTTTTCTCTCGTGGACGACGTCAGTGCAACGTCAAAAGGATTTTGCGCGACAAATTTTTTTAAATTCCTACGTTGCACAGTGCTTCAAAAACTGAATCTTGCTGGACAAAATCTATTATGGCAATCATTACAGAATTTAGTTAGTTGTATATCAATAGTTTGCTAAAAGATTGAATTAAGTGAAAACACAACAATAAATCGATTTAGAAAACTACAACGCCCTTGGCAACCACGCAATGTTACTTATACTGCACAGTGTAGAATCAAATGTGATCTTTGTTTAAACTTTTAACTATGAGCTCAGCTTACTTCCGCCTTAATTTTGTTTTCTATGTATTCTGTCATTCTTTATCTAACTTTCAAAGGAAGATTCATCTGCCGACAAGTGCCGAGGTGCATAATATTTCCATTTTTATATAACGCTGTCAGATTCGTATACCCGCAGCTCGATAGTCGAACCATCCGTTAATATTTATGCGATGCGTTAATCTTTTAAATTCCCAAGCATGCGCCCTCCTATTTATAATCTTAAACAGCTTCATTGTAATCCGATTATGGCAGAAACGAATGCTAAAACTTTGACTGAAGTGAAAAAGCTCAACTAGTACTCAACTATTGGTATGCAAACTTTCATGTTGTTTCCCTTTAAAATCAAATAGAAAATAATAGTTATGTGTAATGATTCTGGTTATTGTTAACAAAGGGCGAACGGTGTAAAAGTTAGTTTACACGAGCGCGTCCTGCCAGTGCAAATGACAAATGACATCCCCTTGTTTTTAAATACACGTAGTAACGCGAAAATATCGGATGCGTGTATGTGTTGACTTCAGCGCTGGCGCGTCATCGATATGCGTAAATGGAAATTAAAGCTGACGTGTAAACATAATATAACTAGACATGACAAAAACATGGCATCGCGTCAAGCGGACTTCGCGACATATCAAACAAACTAATGCGAGCGTTTTAATATCACTCAGAGATATTTTACTGTTTTTTAAAAACACGGTTACGATATCAAGAAGAATACAGCTAAAAATCAATGATACGCGAAATATCCACGCATTCACGTTCCATTAGCGTTCGAAGCGACGACGCGGACGAAAGTTTTCCAATAGCGGGCAAGCGCGACAACACTTTTTAAATCTCGAACCAGCAATATCCTTTCCGGAGAACATATTACAGTTTTAGGTTATACACTGGCGAATCAGTCATCAAAAATCCACTGGACGCAAGTAATTTATATTCTCGTCTGTTACGTAAATCCGACGAATAAACGCCCGGCCGGCGAATACGTTGGTGGGAAACAGGCTCGCTCTTTTACAGCATAAAATAAATAGAAGCGTTGCCGGTGTGCAACGCGATCTCCAAGCCTGAAGGGCTCCGGCCCTTCTAATTAAAACGAACTGCATCAAATTAGTATCCACTCGCTAATTGCTCCGGAGCTTCAAGTTATGCCGGGGCATGCGAGCCTCTTTAAACCTTACGCCTTTCCACCTTCTCCTCTCCGCAAGACATCGTCGAACTTTACTCGCTCCAATCTATTAACACTAACCATACCGGCTGTTTATGTACAGTTATTTCTACCGTAAACTGTCGAATCACCGGTTATGAAGTAAAGGTTATACTTTGCCAATTGAGTTACAGTTAATTGTTAATTTAATAAAGAAAGAAATGCGCAAAGTAATATTTAGGTGATAATAAAACCATTATATATTTATATATTTAGTTTTAGTGAAAACGAAAGTAGCAAGGACATCGTAGAATTGAAATTAAAAATCGGAAATTGATCAGGAATTGGTAAGATTTGCGTTAAGGTAAGTGTATTCAAAAATACATTTGAAGTACCATTTTGAGAATATAGAATAATAATGTATTTTGAAAGTGCTGTCATTTATGTATTGAAAACGTATTTAAAACGGCTTCTAATATATTTCTTTTTGCAACTCGGTCAGAATTCAGTCTTTCATATGTCTCTTCAGATTTATTGTGGACGTTTTTAAAATGTTCCATTTTGTAACATTGGAGGTCTGTCAAGCGTATATCAGAAGTTTTTAGGATATTAGAGGGAATTCGAAAGACGCCACAAATATCTTCATCGGGCGTTTTAACACCAACCGTATCAACGCCCGGTTCTAACCTTTGACTCAAATCGAAAAAATTGGATTTAGAATTTTTTGTATTATTATCTAAATGTTACGTGGTGCATTCGTTTTTGTATTAAAATAACAAGTAACTATAGACGACTGTCCCAAACATAACCTATCTTTCACAAACGACCATTTCAGCAAACAGCCGGTAAGGTTACAATTAAAGACATTTTTAAAACATCCCGATGCTATTTCTCTTATCCGCCACATTGGATCTCCGTAAACATAACCTTAAAACAGGCTATCATATTTCACATTTTACAAAAGCAGGCGAAGTATCGGTAACAATTGCCGCATTACCGGGGGCGATCTTTTCGATCTAGCGTGATCTATTCAGGCCATGCTTTCATATCGATGACGATGCAAGATAGAAAGAGAGAAAGAGAGGCCACTTTCAATTGTGGCGCGGGTGTTGCGCGGAGGGCGTCGTAGATACAGGTGCGAAAAGCGATCCGACACGGAAAGAACGCGCGATGCTAGACAATGCTACATGTTTCTTCCGGCAGTGGAGCACACGCTTGCCCGAGGTTTCATCGGCCGGCCGATGTGTATCGGGAACCGATCATCGATTGTGTGCTGAAAGCGAATAAATGATCCTCGCTTTGCCGACAATTGGGCGATCCCTCGCAGCAGCAGCAGCTCCAGCAGCTCCAGCAGATCGACACGCACACACAGAGATCTGCTGGTTGGTAGATGTGGGCGCCAGGAGCACAGTGCATGTGGATTGCTCTCCGCTCGACAGCTCTGCGGGCTGAAAGATTCCTGATATTCTCTCGGGAACGTTTTCCGCCTGACTGCTCTCCTCCTCTCTCTCTCTTTCTCTCTCTCTCGTTTTTTTTCATCCTCCAACGTTGCACTGACGCATCGAGGACTCTGATGGGAGCACGAAAGATCCAGGACGTTTTGCGGCAAGCGTCTGCCTGTTTAGCTTTGATTACTCTGACCTTCTTCGTGAGCTGACACGCGGATTGATGGAAACTCGCTGCTGCCTGATTCCCAACCCGTTTTTCATAGCGTCATCAGCAGTCGAGTGATCTCGTTCACCGGTGGTTGATTTCACGAAAGCGCAGGAGGTGCTCGCCGTCAATAAAACGTTAAAGTCGAGGATGTACTTCGGATGATGTTGATTTCAATGCTGATTGTTGTACTAGCTTTATTTAGTCGATGATAAGTAATTGATTGGTTTTGGGGAGAATTGTAATAAGATACTCGTTTGTGTAATAATATTGTGTATTGTTTTAAATCGTAGGCATACTAGCAATAAACAGTTTCAATGATAAATGTCATGTAATTTAATACTTTTAGCAAGCTTTTAAATATTTTTACTAGTTGAAAATTTGTTTTATTTGAACGATGATAATTAATGGAAAAATTACCATGTGATTATACAAATATGTAACTGTCAATTTCAATCTTGGTTGAAAAGCTTTGAATGACACGTGTCATGTACGAAGTAATAGTTTCAATAAACTTTTGTATATTGCACTAGTTGAAAATTTATTTGTTTTATTTGAAAGATAACAATTATAGGAAAATTGCCATGCGATTTCATAGATGTGCAACTGTCAATCAATTTTAATCTTGCTTCAAAAGCTTTGAATGACACATGTCATACGCGAAGTAATAGTTTCAATAAACTTTTGTGTATTGCATGGGTGAAAAATCTGTTAAAAATAATAAACTTGCCTTTCTCTTTTCCTATATTCATTTGTTCATTGCACTATAAAACCGCAGAGAAAAAACAAGCGGGGCATTGACCGCACCCCATTTTTCTTATCGTCATCAATATCCGAGCGATCCAGTTCGCTTGCGGTTGATTTAACGGAAGTGCACGAGACACTCGGCACCAATAGAATGTCACCGTCAACACGAAGTACTTGAAACTCTATTGACTTGAATCTTGATTGCTGCAGTCGATCGCAATTATGACGCTGTTTTATTTCGTCAACGACAATTAACAGTGCAATTGTTAATTTTACGTTTGCAAAATTTTGCAAATTTATAATTGTTAATTTTCATTTTTCTTGAAACAATTTGAATGATAAATGTATCGTTTAATGGTGTTTACAAGCTTCGTTTATTTAGCATAAAGAAACAACAATAAATTATGAATTAATATATAAAACATAAAAAAGGAAAATTGTAATAACAGACTTATCTTTACAATAATATTAAATATCTTTTCAAATCACAGGTAAACTAGTTAGAATTGAAACGCTTTTAATGACAAATGTAATGAACGAATTAATAATTTTAATAAACTTCTTTTGCATATTGCACTAATTTGCATTTGTACTTTCGTCGATCCACTTTTCTTATCGTCATGAATATCTGAGGGATTCCGTTAGCTGGTGGTTGATTGAACGAAAGTGCAAGAGAAACTCAGCATCAATAGAACGGGAGAGTCAACACGACGTGTACTTGAAACCCTGTTGACTTGACTGCTGATTGCCGCAGCCGATGTCGATCGCAATTATAACGCAGCGGCCACATTGTTTTATTTAGTCGGCAACGATCAAACATGCTTTCGCGCCGAATGTTTCGTTAATGCGCACTGAAGTCGACTGCTGTTCCCAACAATAGAATCACGGCGAAATTCGACCACTCTGTTTGAACTTGGAGTTTGCGCGTCGAAAGGACGCGCGCCGCCGCCGCCGGTTATTAACATTGAAATCGACATTTCGTATCAATGTGGCTTTCACGGTTCTCACTTTTCTGTCTGGTGAAATACTCAGACAATGCTGAATGCACTTCATTCGACTTTAATGAGATGCATCGCTCCAGCGGAATGAATATTTTGTGGTTTGGTTAAGATGCGACCTACTTTTGATTTCCAATCGAAGTAAACTATTTTAGTGAGCGTAAGGTGAGTGGGTAATAAAATTGAAGATATAAATAGTATGAATGTTAAGTGAAAAAAGCGAATTTGAAGTAACTAATTTTTTTAATCGACTTCACTTTGGTGATAATTTGTATGTGCGTTAATAATAACTTCATTTAAAGAATAACAAGTTGTTGAGACTATCTTTATTCTAAAAATCTGCCAGAGACGTATAACTCGACTTATCTATCGTTTTTTAAATTCTGAAATTACATTTCAAACATCTTGCGCAAGTAAAAAATAAAATTCCATATTAATTAATAACATTGGCTGTTTTTAAGTTATTGGCTGAACGAACAAACAGACAAACATTGATTTTTATATTAATATGAATGAAACAACCACAACGAATTAAAGATTTGCAAAAATTGCTTCAGCTGACCCTAAAGCAGGCAAACCTCAGACTGCACAATCATTCACCAGTCATTTCGAAGCTTTCATTCGAGCAATATCATTTGTTTTCTAGGACAAGAGAAATGTCCAGTCGGAAGCGTTTCGAATGAGGAGAGCAATTCAGAGGTGAAATGCATCGATAAGCAGGCCGAGTGACAAGCGCGCAATCTATCACCGACTCTAAACGACTGTTGCTATCTCGAGTTTTTGCCCGACGTACGCGCTGTCCTGTCCTTTGAACGTCGCTGACAGAAGCTCGGCGATGAGAATTCCAGCGCATACCATGACACTTTCATCCACCAATCGCCGCCTCCCTATGAACAATCTTCCTAGTGCTCCAATATTACCAGATGTGCGCGCGAATTCTCTTTCGCACACACACGCGCACACACGCGTGCGTGTGTTCTCGTATCACAGATAAAGAATGCATTGTTCCGTGAGGAGCAGGTTTGCAGGCACTTTCCGGCAAAAAATGCTGCCTCCTGCAAATAACTCGGCTGCGCAAAGGTGAGCGCACTAACCAGTGTTTATTGCTGGAAAAACGCGCGGCCAGCGCACCGTTGTATTTAAAATTCTATGCTGAGATTTTCCTTCTACGCCTTCCATTCTCCGAGTGCTTGTAAACTGCCAGGAAATTAGTGGGTCATCAGTGGGTTAGTTGTTAGTAGAGGCGAATGGTGTATTTAAAAGCAGCATTTTCGAATCAACTGAATTAGAAAAATGAATTATTTAAGTAAGGTGAAACTCTAATTTTTGGGGTTTATTTAGCATGCTATATCCAAATTAAAGTTTCTTTTTAAAAAATAGATTCATCTGTTATGTTGTCGTGAATTATGATTAAAAGATTGTAATAAGCAACAGAGATATTTATACTGATTTAAGGCTCTGTTTTCGAAATATTAGTTGACGGTGTCCAAGGTAGAAGTCAAGCGATTATTCCAAAATCGAAAAAGGTAATGGGGTTTGAAAGCTAATAGAATTGTCTAGTATTTGACGTAGTCAATTTTGGATACCGCGTTTCGTTAAAAAAATGCCAACTATGCGAAAGTTTACCGTGATACTTTCATAAAATGTTTATTCTATTCTCTACTTTAAGAAGAACTGTAAAATTTCGAAAAGAAATAGAAGGCCAAGCTATAAATTTAATATTTGCTGGGAATATACATCCACAATCTATAACTTTAATACTTCTAACAACCTTTACTCTTTTATTTAGTTGATATATACGTAAAAATGTAACATGTTTGTAACATTTACATGGATATAAAAGGCAATTCCTACTATTATTGAAATACACTTGGATAACTTTTTCGCTATTCGGCAATAACTTCCGTTAAAATAGCATAACACGGACGAAGATATTCCAGAGTAAATATGACGAAATTCACTTCATTTTTCCAGGCTTCTCGGAAGAATATCTTCACACGGTTGGAAAAATAATTCGGCTTGAAAGTTCCCAGTTTACTCTCGCATTCTTGTAATAAGTGGTTGGGGATTCCAGAGGTTTTCCGTCGATATTTGTAAGTGAATGTGAGAGGTCAGCATTTTGCGGAATGGAAGGTTGGCGCGGCGGCGGCGGGCGGTGCTATAAATCGTCGCTTTATTAAAAAGTTAGGGGCGCTGTTTGCTCGGCGAATCGATGCGAAAATCGCTTTGATTTTTGTCCAAACAGCGGACGGGCCGGGCAAAAATATTTTTCGCTGTCTGCGATATCGCTGGCGAGCGCGAGCGCGCGCGCGCGCGCGTCCGTAGAGGAGCGGCAGTCGATGACATTTAAATAAATGTTTCATTTACCCTTTCGCCGCTGGAGGCCGCCGAGTGCCGTCACCGCGATTGATTAAACGTTTATTTTTTGGACGACTCCGATTGTTCAGACTCGATTTCTAGGTAACCCGTCATTATTTCATCCTGCCATCACTTTTCACGCAAGGCTACCCGGAACGCAGTGTGTCGCCATCCGACGGGAATAAATTCGATCGATGATCGCCGATAACCGCAGCCATCGCCGGAAATCATGACCATCCCGTTTTAATTCACCCCTCGGCTATAAAGTATCACCTTTTTTGTTCTCGCCCATTCTAGTGGCGCATACGTCCTCGAAAAATAATAGTACCCTGTACTTTAACTCAACAAGTAGTTCGTCAATTTTTAGTGGGAAAAATTTGAACGACATACTGTAAATACTGGCAATAATAATAGTATGAGGACTGATTGAAAATGAAAGATAATTTAATGACTATTGAGGTAATATCTAGACGATATAAAACTTTTGTTATTAAATATAATTAGACTGTTGATTTTTATGCCATAATGTGATATGCTGGATTACATTTCAACAAATGTAACAGAGTTACTAAAAACAATTAAAACTGTTTCTTTCAACTTATTTTTCTTCATTGTCAGATCACAGTGTCTTTCTATCTTCTAATTGAAATATAATATAACCGTATTTTAACCTCTCAACTTAAAAGCCCGAGAATACCCCTGCGGGAGAATACGGGAAACACACCGTTACAAAATAATTATTAAGTTTAGAGGTTAGAATGACTTTACTCAACGAATAGCGTAACTAACACTGGTTGCTGTTCCAAATTCGGCAGCGACATATTTATTCAGAAGGAATCATTACCTTAGCGGACCAATTGCGCATCCACCGTTACAAAATACATAATTGTTAAGTTTAGAGGTTAGAATGACTTTACTCAACGAATATCGTAACTAACACCAGTTGCTGTTCCAAATTCGGCAGCGACATATTTATTCAGAAGGAATCATTACCTTAGCGGACCAATTGCGCATCCACCGGGATTCCGAACACTAAACTCGTCTCTCCCGCGCACGCTTTGGCGCGCGCATACACAGCGGATGGCCGCGCGAGTTTATTGCTTGACATTGTGTCCGATGCCGTTACTGCCAGCAGAACGGCGGCGCTGCCTTTATCTCGCGATAAAATTCCCGGATAATAACCTGCGCCACGTCTGAGCACTCACGCGGCAAAAGTGAAGAGTTGTAGTGCCGCCGATATCCATAATAACCAGCTTATTGCTTCATTCCTCGGATGGCGGACGAATATTTCCCGGCAATAACATCGGGTTGTCAGCGAGGCACCCTGTCACTTTCATGGGAAGGCGCGCGCGCGCCCTCCCAAACTTCGGCTTGCACGAATCCCCGATAAAGGGATCGATCGAATTATCGAATTATTCGATATTCAATAAGAAGGAGCGGGTTGAATAGTTGCGAGCTAGCTAGTAGAACGATGTTTCAAAAAAGTCTTTAAAACGCCAGGAAACAAAAATGTTTTATTCATGTTTGGCAAACGTCAGTTTTTACAAAGTGGAAGATTTTAAAGGCGTCCACATTATGTTCGAAAGAACATATAAAAGACGTGTGGAAACCGTTCTAAATATGTCTTTAATACATGAATAATAGCAGTTTTAATTATATGTTACTATAGCGTATTTTAAAAGAAATATTTAAAAATATTAACTCAATAAAATTAGCATTTGGTTGGGAGAACAATCAATTATTGCACGGATTAATAATTTTAGCAAGCTTTTGAATATCGCACTATTTGAAGATCTCTTAAAAATACTTTAATTGCCATGAAATTTTACAGCTATATAATTGTCGGCTTTAATCTTTCCTGGAATACTTTGAACGACAAATGAGACGTACTGATTAGTTTGAGTAAAGAAAAATTACTTGAAAATAGTAAACTTTATTTATTACTACTAAAATATGAATAAAAATCCACGGTTTACAGATTATTATTTAAGTTACCTCGCATGATGTAAAAGTGCACGCTGTGCTATAACACGAGTGTGCTTTTGCGTCTGGGAAAGTAAAGGGATCGATCGAATTATCCAATATCCGACGAGCCCTAGGAGAAGGGTGGTAGGAAAGAGAAAGAGGGGGAGAGCGCGGCAAAGCGAAAGACACGAGTAAAATATCTCAGCGGGCAAATGCACCGACGCCACGATATTTCGTATGCATTGTTGCGAACGCGCGGGATATTCTAGGTTAGGGGCGCGCGCGGAATCCACAGGGCTCCGCTGCAACCTTTGCGAGCGAGAGCCCAGCTCGATCACAGCCGCTATTTCCCACGAGGAGCAACGCATCTCCTCTTCGATTCTTAATTCCTTAACCTCTCTGGCTTCCGGTTTCCCATCTACTATGTTCTTAAATTTATAGAGAATTTCTATCTGTACAATATTTACAGGGCGTATTTGTTGTATTATTTGTATTGTATATATTATAATATAATAATATAGGAAAAATTTGGCAAACATTCGTGTATAATAAAAATAACTAGATAATTTATAATTATCAGTGACAGTGGCGTTTCGTTTGTCTTTGAATCACCACTGCCACGAACACATTGCAGTATAATATAGGATAATTATAAATTATCTAGTAATTTTTATTATACATGAACATTTCTAAAAATAAAATATTTTCCTCAACACGTTGCTTCTCATTCGGAATAATATGACATCTGTAATATATTATTATACGTTTTGTGCACAGACCAGTTATATGAATGTCTGATAAAAAATGGACTACGACAACCCTGATTCATAAACAAATTAATCACCTGGTAAACTAAATAATAAAAGATTTCTCTTGCAAAATCGACTGAAAAAAGAAAATCAGGGTTTCCGCTTATTTTCCCGTTCGCTTGCTTATTTTCCGACTACATATAGTTTTCGGCGCTTTTCATCGCATTTCAGACTGGAAGGAGGAATTGGAGATCGATCATCTTCATGTTCGAGGAGGATCAAAGCCTTCTTGCGGTAAGACGAATCCCTTTCGTTTCCTTGAGAATTCTTCGGGGTATCATCGTTCCCTCGATATTCCTGGCGGAGTCCGCTCTTTGCCAAAGGCACTTGGCCAGTTCGCATGGCGAATTTCCCTAGCGTTCGCTCGGCGGCCGCTGCCATTCCTTAATCCCTCCGGCTCATCCTCGGTAAATCGTTAATCGGATCCTTACTTATCCAGCTTCCCATTTCGGATCCGTGGTTTCGCCGATATGCAGCTGGAATCTCCGATTCCCCGTCGCACTTACCCCCACCACCGGACCGGCTCGCCCATCTGGGAGGAATTTTAATTTCGACGCTTTTGACGGCGTCCCTCTTTGTGGCGCCACGATCGCCTTCTACAGTCTCGACCCGCACTTTCAGGATTCCGAGCTAGTTTAGTTATTGAAAATAAATTGATTTATTTAAAAATGAAACTAAAGGAAACCTGGCTGCGAATATACCAGGCGATTCAGTTGCTTTTAAGAGATTATAAAATATCTAGTGAGTAAGTATAAGTAATTTAATTATTTTAATTACAGATGAATGTTATTTACTGCTTTATAGACTTTGTTGTTAGTAAAATGAATATAATGTGCAAACCTGCTTGATAAACAGTAGGGCACAGTATTGATTGAAGACTAATTTTGTTCACAGAAAAAACTTTAATCGGAATTCATTATCTTAGCTTGATTTTTGATCACTGTTTAAATTAATAACACATGACAATTATAATTAAAGAATGCAAACAAAGTTAGAGAAACGAATGTATAAGCAGTATTAATATAATATTGGGAAACATGTACACAGCAAAGTCTACGGTTAAGAATGCACACATATTTGTAATTATTTGAGAGTCAAACGCTTGTTCGACGTTATATAAAATATCTGAGCTAAGCACTGTCGAAACTGGGCCAACCATTGATCAACGAGACGCGCCAGCACATTTATTATTTATTATATCGCGTTACTTGAAATTCCGCCTGCCGATATAACACAGCGCGCGGTAAACTTTAGTCATTTAATTTTGACAAATGGAAGACGCATTCCGATATTTTCCTACCAGTCGGACGTAAAAATACCATTCGCGGTCGAATTCATTCGTCAGGTGATTCGGGAAATATGGCATTTTTTTCGGAATTACGCGGAGTCAAAGCAGCCGCTTCGCCAGATATTACTTTCCGATGCAGCGGCGCGCAAGAGCATTCGTTGAATATTTAGCGAAATATGTAATTCCCGGCTGAAATATATGCGGATCTTCGAAACCCAGCAGCTGAGTTTTCGATAATGCTATCGAGATTCGGCAAAGGCTTGCCCTTTCAATATGATATATTAATATCGCATATTAATTATACTGTTATCACATTTATTGACGTGTGCAGGGGGCAGAAATTATTCTTCTATAAAACTTTTGTATCCTATTAAATCTTGATTGCTGCTAAAACTAGCGGATACTCGAGAATCATCGAAATCTCTTCGAGATCAACTGCAATTATTTTCTCCCTCGTATTTCTATGCGTCGGCATTATTTATCTGATAATAAGCGAGCAGCTACAAACATCGATGTATCGAAGCATCGGAAAATCGGCGAGCAGCGCCAATGTGATGACGGCTGCCATGAGAGATGAGAGAGTGCGGGAGCGCCGATCTAATTGATACTCCAAAAGCAATCAGCCAGAAATCATTCTGCTATAAATCTTTTGCATTTTGCACCCTTTAACGCTGTTTAATGAATATACTCGTTATGAGGGAAAACAAATTACCCTTTGCTAGAATGATCGTAATTATTATAATAAATATAAAATGTTTCCTTTCAATAGAATAAAAGTGAACCAATGGATAATAACTTCTAGCATTATTATATAAATATTCTTGTATTTGAAATGAATTAATGAGAATTAGAAGCAAACAAATAAAACCCTTAAAGGGTTAAATCTTGATGGATATTAGAATTAGATTGCAAAACCGTAATTATTCAATCCCTCGTATTTCCGTGTATCAGCATTATTTATTTAACACTAAGTGTAAATGCGCAAGCATCGATATATCGAAGTATCGGAAAATCGGCGCGCATAGCACGAATCTGATGACGGCTGCCGCGAGAGATGAGAGAGTGCGGAAGCGGCAATCTAATTGATTGTCCAAAAGCAATCAGCCAGCTGCTAATGGGACGTGAAAATACAAGCATGCACCAGCAGAGCCGTAAATGAATGGGACTCGGATTTTCCCAATGAAGGTGTGTCATTACCGGCGTTGTTGCGAGTAATAAGTTCCATCTAAGTGAAATAATGATGATTCTCGCAGGCGCGCGCGCGCGCGCGTCCCTGCTCACCTTTTTCCCTGTGCTTAATAATCCATAAACCGGCGTCCTGATAATTCTATTATCGATGATTGCGGAATACGCGATTTTTCACCATGTAATCATCGTACGAGTGGGGTTAATGACTTCGCTCTCCCTCTCTTCCTCTCTCAATAAAGGCCATTCATTATACGAATAATGCTTTGCAGCCTGCACTGTTCATGAAGCAATCAGTGTATTATCGAATTTCCTTTCGCCGACAATATTCGAAAAAAGAGACTTTGTAACAGAGGATCCTTTGTTTCGCAAGGCAGGAAATTTAAGTGCTTTTTATAAACTTTGTGTTTGTAAAGGATGCTTTGAACACCCTTTCGGTAAACAAGTACCTTCTCAGTAAAGAACTGAGTAAAGGACCTTATCCTCTGTGAAATATCCTTTGTTAAGTAATTGTTCAAGTGTAAATACTTCGCTTTCGTAACTTTTTATAACATACAGTCGCTCCAAAAAGTATCCTCACAGCGGTCAATTTTAATTAACGAGTAGTAGCAGTGATGTTTATAAACAATGTCTGTACAACGAAAAACTTGTAAACGTTCTGATACTTCTGGAACAAATAAAACATAGATAGTTCTAAAGACAGAATATCTACAACTTTTTTACTTTAATGTTATTGCTTAATAAATATAGCAATAGTACGTTTAAATTAAAATTAAGACCATACTTCTACTCAAAATCGAGTTGGTTATCAGTTTAAACAACAAGCATGAACTAACAACGATTCTAATATTTGTTAGTAGTGATAAATATCCTATATTTATTATTTAAAGCGTCTTCTAATTTATTATCTTCACCTTTAGCTTCATTTATATATGTGATTAATTATTTTAGAGGAATTCAGAGCAAATTAGTGTATAACCAATATTTGATCAGTTAGTTTGACTAGTTTACGGTTGTCTAGTTGTAACGCGAAACAACAGCCCAAAGGGTTAATGAATTCCTGGATGCATGAAGGACTGGCGAGGTTGCTGGTAATTTTTCGGCTAATTTCCAGTGGCAAATTACGGCCGCGGTCAGCCGGTTGCGCGGCGATCGTTTATTTCGCCACGCTGCAGCTCGCCAACCTCGTTTCGGCCGCTCGTCTTTAAACAAACTGCCGCTCACTCCCATCGATTCTTGTATAAATATACCGCTTATTTTCTGGACCAAGATTATTCTCCTATTTGGAGCAACTTGTGAAGTAAGCGGCGAAGGAATTTCTCGAAATTTGGTGTCAACGTTGATGACAGAAATTGGAATAATTATTGTTTATCAAACGTAGCATTAACTCCAAAAAATGTACAATGATTTCTTTAATGTACTGCTCCTGTAAAAAATAAGACAATAGCGAGAAAATTGTACATATTCTATAACCAATTGTTTATGTTATAAGTTTTATGGTTAACAATATACAATTGGTTTGAACCAACTTCCACATGATTTATCCGCATGATTTTGGTGCCTGGCTTAAGTATGATCTTAAAAAAGAACTCTGTAAAAGTTGAACTTCATTGGACCAACCGTATCAAAGAAATCATCTGCAAAGTCCTATTACGTATAATTAATATTGTAATGTCTAACAATTAATAACTGCCTTACTGTTTATTTAATTTTGAATGTTTATATCTCAAATTACTCTGTACAAGTGTACTAATTAAAGATAAAATGACTGTGCTTGCCAAGTGATTGGCTTAGTTACACCAATTTTTATCAAATTTGGAAAAATTTGAATGTTAACTGTCCTACATCCCCTTAAAGAAACATCAGATGAACGATTTATTTTGCAGGAAATTTTTAATCAATATCTTGTTGTTCGGAGCAACTTGCGAAGTAAGCACCAATTGAACGTTTCCAAAATTCTGTACATTCGTATAACAGGCGATTATGCAGATTGCACTGCTCTCGTGCAGATAACTTTGATATGTTAATATGGTGCATCGCCAGTGTTTTCATTCGCCCGACAATGGCAAAATCGTAATTCGTTGAAATGTTATATTTTTCAAGGGTCACTGAAAGGTTAATCCCCCAGTGCAAATGGTACGTTATTGATTGATGTGTGTGAATAAACGCTAAAGAAACATCGCGAAAGAAATAATACAATAATTCGTTCATGCAAATAATTTCTATCAAAATTCAGAGGAATCGATTTTAAAATAAAACTGTTGCAATAATGTTTAACATAGAATGCAATTATGATTATTATTGTTAAGTATATAATTCTGTAAAATATATTACATAATATGTTATCTTGTAAATCTAAAATTAAACATCTGCACATTCTTTGAGGTTATATGCTCGAAAACGTGTGTTTTCGCAAGAATTAATTCGAGCGATTCATCTAATTTTCATGCTAACGCCGACGAAACTAATGTCAGTGATTATGAAATGTCCTTGAATAGTTGGCGGCAAACATCTGTAAAACAGTCGTAAACAGGCGACGCGGCGACACGAGTTTTAGGATATTGCGAGCCATGTTTTTACAGCCGTGGTAATAAACTCGGTTCTTTAAACTTCTTGCCACGGATCACGCGAGTTTCCTCGTAAAACTTTACTTCTACCTGATAATCATACTATAAATGTATGGGCGCACGTGAGGAATACGATAGCGTTCCGTTATACGAGACTCTCTCTCTCTCTCTCTACCAATCCGACTTAATTCATTCTCCCTACTGGCAGAACTTTTGAGTAATTCCACGCCTCCCAATTGGCGCTGCAGCTGCGACTAACTCTCCTCGAGAATCACATAAACCAATTTAGATTGCACTTCATTATATTTAATTATCAGTAATATATAGCGATTTGTTGTCAATTATAAGTTTTTCATGATGAGTGCTGAGAAGCCAATAAATATATGCGCGAGGGTTTTAAAATCTTCACCTTTTTGATGTTAATTATATGATAGATTTTAATATGTTCTATTTCAGCCGTTTATTTTGAAATTGAACTAAATCCATTTATCACTCAGTATTCTACAAGTACATTTTTGATTTTAGTCAAACGCAAATTCTTTAATATCTGAATTTTAATATAAATGGACTTAGGCCACTTTCAAAATAAACGCCACATTTCTTCTTCTGTTAAAATTATTGTTCAACATTGTACGTTTCGCCTTTTCTGTGATCAAAACTATTTGATGGTGAAATTTTGTTTCATTAACTGTTAAGCTTGGCTAAAAAATTTGGTCTCAAATGTCAAAATGAGATTTCTACCCCTTTCAAAAGTAAAAACTTGTGTATTGCATACCAAATTTAATTTATATCGTACTTTTTTAAGTAAATTCAACATTGTGCACCGAATAAAACAAATATATGTGACCAATAGAGTGTAATTTTCAACCATAATAATAGGTTGTAAATAATTTCGCTTGTGGTTGCTTTAAATTTTATTCGCTATATTAATTGCTTTGTGCCCCACATGTAATTGTTAATCAGGATCGAGGCATTAATTACTAGCTGGCTCCGTTTGAATTTCAAGGATAATTGCGCGATTTCATTTCACGGCGAAGTAAGTCCAGGAGATCCACTAATTCCCCATCAATTGCAATGCTTCAGTGGGCGCGACTTCCCGAAATGAAGTTTACTAATTCCGTGAAAGCGCGAAAGTTAACCGTTTCGTACTAAACGAACTAATTTCGCTCTCTTTATCCGATTAACGCGGCACTCCAAAGAAATAATAATCAAAACTATAATTCTGAACGAGTTCTCACATTTTTATCGACTTCGAAAAGGAGGAGTTTTTAATGTTTGTCCGGCGAGTACGGGAAGATGGCTGGACCGATCGGGATGAAACCCGGCTTATGTTATAGAGGATGTTCACAGTTTGGTCCCATTATAAAATGTTTCGAAATTGTTTAACGCTAAACATTGTTATTGCATAAAAACTGAATTTGTCGCTGGTTTCACGTTTCTACTAAAATTTCGTTTATCCGGCGATATCTCCGAGATGGATGGACCGATCTTGATGAAACCAGGCTTATCGGCTAAAGGATGTTTGTACTTTGGTCCCAATATAAACTTTTCCCAAATTGTTTAACGCTACCTATTGTTATTGCATAAAAACCCAATTTTTCGCCGATTTCTTCAAAATGTTATTTCATATTTAATATCGCAGTACTTGCGGGTGCGAAATGTATTTTCGCGTTTCCTACGTGAATAAATACGCACCGGGTAAAAATCCTCCAAGCAGTATTTCGCGCGCGATTTTATTCCCAGATAGGTAAGCACATTAAAAATCTAGCAGGCTCGAGCGCAAAAAAGCGGCGGGGCAAAAGTTGCGGGACCCCGTGCAGTCTCTTTTTTTTCTCCCCCCACCCTGAGATCAAATATAATACTGTACGCAATATGATAAACCAAGCGCGGAGGGAAAAAAATGTAACGCTGCTGCGTCGACGGTAAATCGCGATGAATTTTAATGCTTGGAATCCTCCGCCTGTTATTTCTCCATGAAGTCCAAGCACTTTTCGAGACGCCCCACATATTTTAAGCGGACGTACCACTTGCCACAATTAAGGCTGGGAAGTTGCAAGTCTTGACAAGGATTTGAATTTCTGGTTCCTTCGTCGCAAATTTTCTTACGCGACTCATATGAAATTCTGCAAATTGTGGCGTTTGTCCGTTTCTTCGGAAACTCTGCAATAATACCGTGCCGTTGCACCATTGGTGAACGCAGGGATGCTTCCATTAATTGTACTTTGTAATAAAGAAGAATTTTTTCGGAGTAAGATGCTTTGCAAAAGTTTATGCTCAACAGTTTAATTCTGGCAAATAATGATAATATTAGAATCAGCATTACGCTTTTAAATGAGAATGTAGAAACTCAAGAATCACATAACTTAAATATAACCTGCAAACTGTAAATATTCACAAACATATTCGCATTTCAAATACTTTTCTATTCTTTAAATAAAATGATGATGCTCGCCAAGCAGTGGGCATTTAATTTTCACTCTTCAAGCTAAAGAAATACTGCATTATTTAATCGAATAATAGAATATCATAGAAATATATCCGAAACATTATTTTTTAGATTAGTGTAAAAATTGAATTTATTGATTGATGAATCAATTACTGGACCGAACAATAAATATCTTAAAACTATATTGGGATAATCGTTCCTTGCAACAGCATAACTTTTTTTATTCGGAAAGGAAACACATAACTTCTAAAATTAATATAAAAACCAGGCGCGAGAATCGTTACTGCAATTTCGTGGCAGATAATCCAGCGCACTTGCAATCTTAATTGCTCTATTCGCGTACCGCGTTTGTAATCCGAGCTTTTCCCATGCCACTAAAATCCCGCGCACATATTTTCCAGGAGTTCAAGTGACAAAGTCGCGCATGACTCATGTGGCGCGCTCCATTTTTAGGATTCCCCGTGAATCGCGTTCCATTGCCGCATAGATTCATGCATGCGCGCTATTTATAGCAAAATATGATGAAGTTTAATAGTCGCGTTTGGTCCAAGGACTAACTTCGGTTCCGTGCTAATCCTCGAATGGGAAAACTCGGCGGGCGCCGCGTCTGACGGTAAAGGGGTTAATTCTCCTTTTAACCCAATGCCGGGCGAGTCCAGACGGGCCGTGATAATCAGGGCAGCGCGACTCAACACGGCGCTGACGCATAATCATAAAAGCTTCGAGAAGATGACGAAACTATAGTTTTGGTAAGGCGAAAGATGTGGAATGCAGAATGCATTAACCTAAATATTAGACTTTATACGTAATCGTGCGGGCTTTGACAAGATGACGAAATAATAATTCGATGAGACGAAAGATGTGGAATATATCAATTCAATTTTTTTACGGGTAATCATAAAGGTTCTAAAAGGATAACAAAACAAATTTATTGATGAGGCCAAAATTGTGAAATGTAGATTGCGTTAACCTAAATATTGACAAGATGACGAAACAATAATTCGATAGAACGAAATATGTAAAATGCACTTTTTTAATTGTTCTTTATGTATAGTCACAACGATATTTAAATATTAGATTTTATCTGTAATCGTGTAAGCTTTAAAAATATGTCGAAACAAAATCATTTTGAGAATACCTAAGATATGGAATACATATTTATGTAGAATATACTGACCTAAATATTAGAACAATAGTGATTAACACATTGACTGTTATCATCATCAACGGCAAGCGCTCTATTTATTCCTGCTTTAATATTTTGAGTAACATAATTGCAATAAAGGTAGAAGACAAAAGAAACACAGAATGCCTAACTGTAAAATATATGGAAATTCTATATGTATGTATAAAAATAAATGAATCTTCAGCAGTGCAAATCTAACTTACATAATCAATTAAGTAGAAGCTTTATAGTGATAGAATATACTTCTCGAATACAAATAGGGAAGTCGTCGAAGTTTCCGTAGCAGTGAGTCCGTTAACGTTAGAGGGTAGGTGAGAATGAGGGTGTTAGGAGTGCCGAGGGAATATTGGCAAGGCGTTTCTCGTGGCTCGACGCGCGAGAGCGATGGGTAAGCGGCCTATTTAAATCTTGTCACACCCAGTAGTAAGACTCTTCGCAAGGAGAGACAATATGCCGTCAATAGCATATTGCCAATATATCCGGGGGGAAAAATTGAATACGTGCTTCGCGTCTCTGAATATCGGGATTGGTGCCTTCGCCGTACTCCCAGAGCCACTCTCTCTCTCTCTCTCTCTCGCGCACCCTTCTCTTTGATCACGCCGATCGAATCGCTTTCTGATCGACGATACTCTTGATCAGCTGTTGAGTTACCATCGACGCGCCGCTTGATCCTGCCACGTGAATTTCCTTGCAAGCTTATACCTCCGACGGATATCCTGATAACCGATTTCCAGCCGTATCCTTGCTGCCTTGCAAAAAATCATCCCGGCAGATCTTGACGTTTCATTGGAATTCTGATAACGAGTATCGAGGATCGAAATATACGTGCGAGATGAATTGAGAATATCTTTCTTTTTGATGTTGGTTTGAAAATAATGAAAGAAAAGGAAATGTATGAGTAGTGCTAGATTTTAATGTGCTCTTTTTGATTTTCTGTCGTATTTCATGATTTGATTAGTATAAGGTTTTAATTTTGAAAATCGGATTTGTTACTGTTTTTTTAGTGAAGGGCTCCAATATTAACATAACAGAGTTAACATATATGGTAGTTTTTTCAGGAAATTTAACATCATACAAATTGAGAACATAATCCAAGAAAGAAAATTAATAAGATCTTATAAGTATTATTAGTATTTCCTTATAGCATTAGCTGTTTACACATCCTTTCGCATAGAAAATTTATTTATATTACAACATGTATAAAACAAAGTCTATTAAATAGACATTTCTGTATCATAATTTTTCGTAAATGCTCGCCCCTTTCGAATTTCTAGTTTAGTCGTTAATGATTAGTTCCGACTGCCTTGAAATTTTGGATGAGAGCACTCGCATATGTCAGGTTCTCAAAACTCGAACTTTAACAGAACATCCAGCGCTCCGATATGTTTTGCAATTTGGCGAAGAACACTTCGCTCGGAGCGTAGGTACGTTTCGCTCGCAATAACCGCAGAGTTCATGCAGGAAATTAGTTCGACGTTTGTAACAAGTTGCGCTTCCGGGGGAAGTTGGGCTGCTGATGGGGGGAGGCCCAGTGCCAATGAAAAACGTTCGGTTTGCGTTTCATTAAAGCTGCAACAAACGTGCGCGCGCGCTGCCGAAAGTAGTTTTGGCATTGTGGCAATCAGCGGGGGCAGCGGCGCCGCGCGGAAAAAAGCAAAGGTGGAGCTTGGCAGGGAAAAGTTTCGTTCGTTTAAACGAAATTAGGAGAGTTATTCTCGAACTCTCAAGCGGCACTCTCCTCATGGAGAGTCAAATAGCCGAAGCGGACTATTCAAGCATTCGAGCGCGCGGAGGAATTCAATTCTGCAAAAACCACCATCGAACATCTTTTTTCCAATTTCCTTTTGGACTCTTCGGCAGGAACGATTCCACTCTGCGCCCGGATTCCTCTGGTAGAATGGGCGCGGAGAACGGGAGAAAAGCTCGCGTTGCGCGGCTCACATCGGCCGGAAAGATAATATAATTTGATCAATAATTAAATTCCACTTGAGCTGGAGGGAAGGAGACGGTGGAGAGGGAGGTTTGAATTACAGTCCATATGAAACAGTCCGCGGGCCATTCTTCTCAATTTCCCATCACATATCCTGCCGGATATTAGGCGTTCAATTACGCCAAGTTAATTTCGCTTATTAACTTATCCGATCCTGGCGTGCGTTGCCGGAGGTGCTCGGTTTCCCCGGCTTTAATCCGGCATCCCATAAAACGTCAAAGCATTCGTTGCGGAGAGCCATGCGGGTGAGAGAGCGCAACAGAAGCTTGACGCCCGAATTTAATTATGCGGCCTCGCGCAACCTCGCCGCTTTTTAATTAGTCGGATGTAGTTCGAGATCGTATGCCGGGGTGGCGCCGCCACTGCCGCCGCCGCCGTTGAGGTATTCCTCCGCGCGGAAGCTCGTCGACTGAGAGAAAGAGAGGCGCGGATCCAACTTTCCGAGAAATTAATAATTGGTGCTTGACGAATTGCACGCATTGCATAACACCGGGATTCGTATGAGAAGAGTTCCGAGGGAAAGACAGGATTGTGTAATATTTCCTGCAATATTTTATAATTTTCAAATCCTTGTAATAAAAGGCGAAAAATTCACGCTGGTTATTGCACTTGTAAAGAGAATAAACCTGAAGATTTCCGCGACAGAATCTAGTTTTTATTCTGCAACTGCAATGTTTGGTTTAAGCATACTTTATTTTTTTAAGAATTGTGAAAAATAATTTAATAATGCAAACTTATTTTCACTGCAGTGTTTCCTGGACATTGTAATAAAACGCGAATAAATTATAAACGAGGTTATTCCAGATTTAGAATAAATTTGAAATTTTTCACAACAGATATATTATTCATTCTGCAACTGCAGTGTATGACTCAGAAATATTTTTAATATTCTGAAGAATTGTAACAACAAATTAGTGGGACAATGCGAAAATGTAGATTAACAGTGTACTTAATTTCGTTCAAATTGCGTACTAAAAAATGCTTGGCCATTTCAAGACTTCTATATTTCTTTTATATTACAAATATTAAAATATAGGGACCTTCAATTAAATTATCATCTAGCATTTTGAAAAAACTATAACATATGCTTAAATTTTTAAATACAAAAACTATAACAACAAGTCAGCAATAATTACGATAAAACTGTTTTATTCTCAACACCAAAACTGAGAGAAAGAGAAGTGGACGCAGCTTTCGGTGAAATTAATAATTGGTGCTTGACGAACTGCACGCATTACATCCCAGTGCGGTTTGAATGATAAGAGTTTCGGAGAGAAGGAGGAGTATGGTGGGCGCGCGAATGCCCAACCGGACGAGGATTAATCTCGAAGGTAACGAGGATTTAACGGCGGCCGAACTTTCGCCAGTTCGGCTCAAGTCTTTCCGGAAGTTCCACGGCAGTCACGCGCACTCTTGCTGCCCGCTTGCGGCTGAGCCGCCCGCCCGTTTACTTTTACAATTGTTCCATTAATTCGGCACACAAAGTTACTTTCGTCTAAGAGGTCCGGAGACTTTCAACCGGCCCATGCTCGGATCCTGTTGGATAGCATTTATCACTCTAACACAGTATTATACTAATTACGTGGGATTAGCGGTTGTCTCTTAAATTGCGTGACATTTTTATGACATTCTCAATCGCCCTATAAATCGTTCGAGCACTACATGAAAGGAAAGAGTTAAGTAGTTGCGGGTTTTCTTTTCATACTTTGTTAAAAATCGTTGGTATAAATCGTCGAAATAAATCTGGTTCATTTAAAATGTCGACCATTTTTTTGCGCTTAGTACTCGTTTTCAATTTCCCTTTCAGTAACTCTCTATAATGTTAAATGTTTATTGTCCAAATTTCATTCACTAATTATGTTGCAAATAGTGCTGGAACTTTGCTGAGATCGCAACAAATTTTTTAACGCTTAGTAGTCTTTTTCAATTTCCCTTTCAGTAACTCGCTGTAATTTTAAATGTTTTTCATCCAAATTTCATTCACTAATTATGTTGTAAATAGTGTTGGAATTTTGTTGATTTCTGATGCATTGTAAAACGAAATAGAAATAAATATATTTAGCAAAGCATAAAAACAGTAAAAAATCTGCTAATTGGGCATTCAAAGCATTAAATCGATCACTTCTCTCGTCCAAATGTGTCCCATTATTTATTAATGCTTCTCGCAAATTGGCCGCAACTAGCATTGCATATTTGTCAAGTATTTTAATTATTTATTACGGTCGCTCTCATCGGATTGTGTGTTTCAATATCGGATAGAGATTTTGCTATCAACGCTTTTCACGTGCAGCGCTTTATCCGATGAAAAACAGAGATGGGCTGGCTGCTTCGCCGCGTGAATGAACCTCATTATTTGCTGACTATCTCCAATGCATCACCCGCTCGATGATACATGCACGCGCAGCTGATTAACGAGCAGGTAAGCCGAGAACCGTTATTATTCTAGTTATTATCTCTACCGGCAAAAAAAAATGCAATGCGTATTGGGGATCATCATCTCGAAACGGCGGTGATAATGTTATCAGTTCTCGGTCATCAGTGGGAATTAGATCGTTAGCGTATGAGGCAATTCAAACTAGAATTGCGAACGATTGGAATAATTTTCTCACCACAAACCATAATTTTGAAGTATCTAACTGTTTTAATATGCTTTGTCTTTAACGTTCTATTTTTTCTTACAATTAACAACGTAATTCGAAAAGGCATTGAAATAAAAGGCATCGCTTGGGTAAATAATTATTTTGAATATCCGATTCAACTAGACATACAATTGATCTTTCGTTTCTTATTCCAAACAATAATATAAATATATCGTTGTTGTTATTATAATCTAAATGTTATCTTGCGCATTAATTTTCAAACTAAATTCAACCAAAATTGGGTAATTACTGACAGTGTAAAATATTTGGAAGTCAGTTAAGGAATAATTAAATCATCGACAGAGAACAAACAACCCTTTTCAGAAAGTTTCCAGTCATTCTGGCTGTCAGCTCGAATATTATAAGAAATTCCGAATAAATCATATAATATATTTTAATATATATTTATTATTAATATTATAAATTTATAATTCAAATTCAAAGTGGTCTTTCGAACACTACGAACTAGTGAACTTGTAAATATATCTTATAATATATTATATAAAAAATTATAAAATACATTTATGAATAATATTATAAATTTATAATTCAAATTCAAAGTATTCTTTCGAACACAGCCAACTGGTGGATTCACATATGCAGAATGGAAACAATTTCAGAGAAAGTTGGAGAATCGGAGGATATAGTTCAGTTGTCGTTCCCTGTGCCGCGAGAGATTTGTCAGGATTACACGGCATCGTACTTCAGTTGATCGCGAAGTCCTGGTTGCAGAGGAACATTGCACAGAGGAATAAGCGGCTGGAGACCTCACATAAAGGAGGATAATCCTGGACGTGCATCAGAGTTCCACATATCAGATACGCAAAGTATTATTGTATCATACTTCACAACATACACTGTCATAACAACTAGTATCGCAGTTGCCGAACAAACCTGCAGATTTTCGCGACAGAATCCATCTTTCATTCTACAACCGCGGTATTTGCTGCTAGGCTTTTTTAATCTCTCACTCAATATTTTAGTTCCTTCCTTTGAATATTTTATATCTTGCTGCAATGGTAAAAAAGGAGTGAATAATGCACGCGGACAATTCGACAATTTAGATGAGCGGAAAAATGTATGACTGTTTTATTTTATATTTTGTGTAATTGGAATTACTGTTGCAAAATAAATCCGAAGATTTTTATAATAGAATTTGACATTCATTCAATAATTCTACGATTTGTAAATATGAATTAAACAATGCAAATATTTTAGCAACAAAAATGTTATATTTCGTTAAACTGTACTCCACAAAATATCGGTATTGCATAATATATTACAAATATTAAATATTAATAAAGCACCAATTTATCGAAGCAATAACACAATTAATGAGCATCAGTAAATGCGACGAAAATATTTGATTTCGCGAAACAAATAATTGCGGAGAATACGTACTCATTTTAACAGAGACGCGACAATTCGTACATACATAAACCATAATATTAATATTCAGAGGCAGGGAGAAAGTTTGGCCGGCCGGATTCGTTTTCGTTCTGGCGGCGCTTTCTGGAAAGCCAAAATTCGCCGGCGCCAGCCGAAACAGCGTTAGTGTGACGAGCTTTATTGTAACACTGTGTACACACAGGAAGCACGTAGTACATACAATGATTGTCGCGTGCCGACAATCGCGCGCGCGCCTGCCGTACGGAATTCAATTGTTTTCAGTGTCGCCAGTTGCCGAGAGAGGTGTGCTTCGCTTCGCCAGTTTCAAAGCGAACGCGCCCTTTATTACCAGTAATACGATGCAAGTTACGAGAGAGGGCCGTTAAAAAAAAACTACTCGCAAATCAAGCTCCGCTCGAGCGCTAAACGCTTTGTATTCGCCGGGAGGTTATGAAACTGGCGGTAAAAGCCCTCGGCGCATTAAAAATGACCGAAAGGAAGCAGCGCCGTTACGGCCGAGATTGGAATTACATGTTAACTTTGCGCGTCGCCGTCATTCAAAAGCTCGCCGCTATATTATTCCCTGTATTTCTTGCTTTTATATTAGCAGCCACAATTCTTCTCGCCGCGCCGGCCGAGAAAGGATTTTTTCCACGCAAAATAATGCAATCGACGACGATGCCAGTCGTTTTGTACTCTGAAATTGCATGAGTGCAACTGCTTTCTTTAGGAATAGTATACGCAGTATGGAAAAATTGTTTCTGAAATGTTTTCTCGTCGTAATAGAAAATCTAAGTGCGCTTGAATCGAGTGCAGCGACTGAGAGGTTGAAACAGTAACCTAGCGAGTGAATACTTCATTGATTTTTGCTTGACGTGCGATCAAAGGTTATACATTAAACGTTTTATTATTATTCTGTTGTATGTTTTTCTGTTAAATCTAGTTCTAAGCGTTTAGCATCCTAGAATGGTGAAAATAACGGATTACAGGCGACAGCAAAATTATATAATGATAATTAATAAAAGTATTCTATTATGAAATATTTTCTAACAAAAATCTTAAATATTTCCTTTAATTACCATGATATGATTTCAATTCCAGACACAATTTATTATATCCAACATTTCATTGCACTAAACACTTGGTATATATATTAAATATAAAAGCATATTTTTAAAAAGTTATGTTTTTAATGATTACAATATGCAGTCATAATAAATGTTAACAAATTTATCCCAGCGAAAGAAGTAACTCTCAATTTCGAAGTTACAGAAATAACGACAACGACAAAGTACAACATGGAGTAGAATAACAAAGACAGCTGGGAAGTTCCGTGCGAGGTTATGTAGGAAGGTGCATAGAAAAATGGGTACGAAAAGTGGAGTAAAGAAGAACGAAGAGGAGGAAGTAAAACGCGAGCCGTAGCGCATAATATTAGGGAGTCGTAGTGCCTGTCTAGTTCTAAAGTTAAACGAGCCAAGAGTCGACCTGAATTCCAGGACACGCGTACCGCGCCGAGGTCCAGCGAGGAATTAAAGCCTCGCGATAAGAGGATAATTACTTGCAAACCGACGCAATACGATTTCCACGATCTGCCCGGATTTCTCTTTTACGTCCTTCTCTGCTATTCTCCTCTTGTAAATTAACCCCTACAATCTCAACTATCCACATAAAAGGGTTTATCTGTTGTTTATAAATTATCCGATAGTAAAAAGAGTGCTCCATGCAAGATAATTGGAGTTAAGTGTTTAAGAGTGAGAGTTACTAACAGAACTATCGTAACTTTATTCGATTATTTATAAGCATCAAATTAATTAATTGTGCTTGTATTTTACAACAACCAATTGCGGTCCACAATGGTAACATCAAACAAAAATCAGAATACACAGTAATCATACAACAAGATTTTAACGCTTTAACGGTGAACTTTTTTTTAAATTGCCTAATATTCACATAAAAGTGCAAAGTGTATGTGTAAAGTATTTGATTTCTCTATTCGAAAATAAGAAACACAGTTTTCATTCGTTCTAATAATTATAAATATCATAGTAAAAGCTAATTTATTTTTCCCCTGACGAGTATACTCGTAAAAAACCGTTAATGGCTAAACAGAGGCGAAACTCGTATCGCGATTGCATTTACTTGAATTATCAGAGCGCTAAATGCAGTGCTCTTGCCACGAGGATTTCTCCGGTCCCCATTCGAAATTCGTTGGGCTCGCTCTCTTATTTCGCGGCAGGCGAACGAGCGAAAAGTTCGAATGGACGGCGGCGGCGGCGGCGGCGGCGGCGGCGGCGGCGGCCGCCGGCAGAATAGGTTTCCCAATTGTAAAATAGCGGCGCGGCGGGGGTTGCGAGGGGGGGGGGGGGCGCGGCGGGGGTGTAAGTGCTCTCAAAAAGTACTGGAACTGTCCAGACTGAATAAAATCTTGCCGGAGCGCAAGTGCCGCCTTTTCTCTTTCTCTCGGTCTGCACTCTTTCTCCTTTTCTTTCCCCCCTTTTTTTTCTTCTCTCGCTCACCATTTCTATTCTACTCGAATTTGAGATGTAAGTCTCCGGGAAGTATAATCCTCCTCGTAGCCGCGCGCGCGCGCGCCACGTTTTATGAAGCACCGCTGCGCCGGCAAATGGGATTACAGTCGCTGTACAGATAAGTAATTATTTTATGACGATTTCAACCTCCCCCCCTTCCACGCCCATTGCCGCCGAGATCAACCCTGCTTCCTCGTTCGAGTGTACTTTCCACCACTCGGAAAAGTACACTTATTGGAAGAGCAGGGTGAAACTCGTCGTGATAATGAATTAATTACCGGTGTAATTATTAATTATATAGAGTAATTATAAATCGAAGAAATATGAGTTGGTCAGTTCGAAATATTTGATTGTTCCATGCAGTGTTAATTGTGAGGGTCAATTGTGTTCTGTCTTTCGCGTTGTATCCTTTCCTACTTGATTTGTTCGAATGGAGTTTAATTGACAAAGTTAATAATCATATGTCAAAAGACGGTTAAATAATCGATTTTTAAGATTTGATTTAGCTATGCCCTTTATTTTTCGTTTTTGTTCGAAGCGATAATGGAAACAATTGTTTTTATTATTGTCTAAATCATATTTAGTACATTGCTTCTTGTATTAAATTGAGAATTATAAGTTGAGAATTATAAAGTGTCGCTATGTTTGACATTAATTGTTCTGTGTAATAATAATGACTGACAGTCAAATATCTGCAATTTAAAGAATAAGCAACTCTTCCCTTAAAGTTCCCAATTGCGCCAGGCAACCTCAAATAACAAGTTCTTTATTGAAATTTAACTCAAATATCATCAAGTCAAATACTATCAAATATTGCCAATTAATTAACTTAGAAAAGCAGAATAAGAACAATTTTCCGTGGCTGTATAAGTAAGTAATTATTTTACGGCGATTCGAACCACATTCGCCGCTCTTTTCAGCCCCAATCCGTTTTTTTCCCTCCACCGATTCTCTTTCCACCGCTGAGGAAAGTACACTCATCGCGGAATAGGAGCGGGCGCGGGCGCTGAGCTAGGCGCGATAATGAAATTAATTACCGGCGTAATTATATAGCGCGCGTCGTTAATTAATTCGCTACTATCGAAATTCCGGGGCGAGGTTGGCTTTCGGCCGGCAGTGCGCGTGTAGACAGTAATTGATCTTGGCCGGCACTTTTCCGAATTCCCGTTCGATCATTCGCGCCGCTCCCGAAGGAAAACAGGAGAGGAATAATGGTTTCTCTCTGCTTCATTGAATACATATCGGCTTACAGGCTATGAATTTTCATAGTTACGGCCGATCGAAGCCGATCAATTTCTTTCACGTAATTTAAATTAATCTGGAAAGTTCGAGTTAATTAGTTGCTGGGTTATTAATATTTCGTTGCGACACGCATACCTCGGAAATTTTTAGAGGCTTTTGTCAGAGTTCTATTATGGAATTTGCGATTGGCATTTTCTACGTTTTTATGTCTGCTTTAATAAAACCTTCTGCTGATAATAATGAATGATAAGCATCTTTGTGAAATACATTTCTATTGTTCATGCAGAAGCCAATCATACGTAGATTTTCGGAATGATTACAGTTTTATATACTTGGAATGAATGCATTCAACCTATTGAAAATGTTCGTTTGAATAATGACGATTTATGACGAAATTTATAATGAATGAGGAGTGCACATTTTTGCGAAGACTAAAAATCTGCACATTCTCGAGCACTTAGAATTTTGTAGAGAAAACATACTAAAATGTCCGTTAATGTTTTTGTAAGTATATTCAATTTAGCGAGTTCTTTCCCTCTTAGAGACCTGTTGCAGAGCGCGTCGAGTTTGGCCGTTTCAAGAGATTCGTAAACGCGATTCTGTTTTAATTAGGAAAAGTCGCATTGCCGTTGACTCGCGAAACTCAATTATCCTCGTCGACCTGCTTCCCGAGTGGTGCTTATCGCCCATCGAGACACAAAAGCCATTCCGGCAAAACACATATTTTTCCTTTCGTTCTTGAACGAGATGATCCAATGGCGGCCAAAGCTAATTGAAATATTTAAGTAGCTAATTGAAATTTTAATGTGGAATTGCAAATGCTGATGAATCAGCGAATCCGAAATTACATTCTTCAAAGGCTAATTTCAAAACAATGGATTCATACGCATCACTCTGTGCATGCTAATAAATTTAGGCCAACAACTTTTTGCAATTTTACAAAAATGCTTTTGCATTTGAAACAAAAGGAATAAAAATATTTCGTCGCTCGATTTAAACCTGCAAACGGATAAACATTTTCCAAAAAAGTCCATCGTTAAAAGGTTAAGATAGTTGTTGCCAACGAATTCCAAAAAAAATACACGGGAGTTTGTTGCGTCGATTGTCCGCGTCCCTGGAATAGCCCGGCAAAACAAGAAGCACACGTGTAATCAAAGTGCGATGGAACGCAATTGCGAGGTGGATAATGCCAGGGAAAATGTGGACGAGCGTGGGAATTCCTGGCGAGCACGGGCCACCGATTTCATGAATTCATGGACTCCGCCGCTCTAAATTCGCCAAGTACAGTGCACTGAATGCGTCATCCACACATACATCCGCCCCTTCTTTTTGTCGTTCGGCAATAGTTGTTGGGTGGACAAATTCCAGGCGTTTATCTCCGCGAGCGGCTTCGTTATTCCAGCATTTTCGACCAATTCGTTCGGTTGTTCCCTTTCGTTTTCGGGGTAGTTTCGTCTTCGGCAAAGGTCGACAGAATCTGGCTAGTTATACAAATTTATTCGTACTCGGCTGGGCCAGAACCGCGGGAAGAATCTGTGGCCAGCGGAATAATGACTGGCGGCAATGAATCTTAATGAAACGCCGAACGAGCGCGCGCGCCCTCTATGCCGAAGAAAATGCCGACGCCAAAAAAGCTCTTTTCGTCGGCAGCGCGCGCCCGGAACAATTTCATGAATTTAAATTACACTCCATCGTTCCAGTCGCTCTTTCTCTCTTTCTCTCTTGCACTTCTTTCCGTCCTTCGTCTCCCTCTCCCTCTTTTCTCGTTCCTACGATGCAGCTTCCCTGCAGGGACACTGTCGTTTGGTAAACTAACGCGAAATCAAAATTTACCGTCAAATTATTTTCTTTGTCCTTTTTTCCACCATGGCGCTCGCCACCGGGAAATCCATTGTTCAGGCAACCAACCTCCGCGCGTTGAAAAGATTTATTGGCTAATAACGAAGTTCGAGGCATTTCCATTTTTCGGAATAATCAATCGTTTCCGCTCTCGTCGGAAAGAATCGCGCGCGAACAATGTAAACATCGATGCTGTTAATTAAAATTGAAGTACAAAGTTGAATGCGAACCGAAATTTGAAAGACCCTTTTGTACTTTTAACAGGGCTTTATTGGGAACAATCAGAGACAGTCGGTGGAAAAAGTATTCGTGCAGTGATTAACTAAATCGTAGCATTGGTATGTGTGTTGTTTAGCCGAGAAAAAACAGGGAAAGTCGGGATTTTTCTTTGATTTAACCACACGTAATATTCTGAGCTTTCTTGTATAAAATAGTTCATCGATTTGCTATGTTAGCATAAATTTTAATCACAAAATTTTAATGGACAAAAGTGATAACCGTACTGATTTAAAGCCCCGTTTCCGAAATACCATTCGTCAATAATCAATGAAGAAGTCAAACGGCATATTCAAAATTATAAAACAAAACGGAATTTTCAAGTTAATCGGATTGCCTTGTCCTAGCCAATTTTTAATATTGCTTTTTATTATAAAATAGCAGCCATCCAAAGCTTCACTTTGATATCTTCGTTAAAAATTTATTCTACTTTTTACAATGTGGACAATCGAGAGTGAAATTTAAAAGAATGGTACATCAATAATTAAATCATAGTTCAAAGCAAATCTGGTATAAATTTCAGATTAATCAGTCAAGTAGTTTTTTAGTTATGTTGTTCATCGATTTGTAATAACATACTCAAGAAATCCGCGTGAGATTTCAGGTTCATTTATTATAAACTGCGTTATGTAAATTGAGGCCTTAAAACTTCAAAGCTTTTTAACTGTAATCATATTTATTTTTATTACATTAACATGTAACACCTCAGAAAATAATAATAAAAAAAGCTGTACTTGTGCATGCATGTTTCTAGATCAAATGTCAGATGAACAATATTAATTAATTAATACTACGTGTTAATTAAAATAAATTGTCACACGAGTATTTTCACACCAACTGCAAAGGAATTCATGTTACAAACTCACGAGGCACAGGAAATTACACAATCAATATCTCTCGCAAAGAATCGATGTATGTTAAGTGTACATGACAGAATAATTAACTCTTTCGATTATTCCTGTATCGTTTCACAAATACCACTACAGAAAAGTACCCCAGTCATTCCATACAATTTAACCAACACTACTGCGGAAAACCCATAAAAAACCTGCATTTTCAACTACAATATTTCTATCCATTTAGTACATCGCAAATCGATAATCAATAATAGCTTACAGAACACAGACTAAATAATGCACCAATTGCCGAGTCAACAAAGCAACAAAGAGCATTGAAAATTGGGGCAGAATTACTTTATCGGGAGTGGCGGCAATCGTCGGCGGCACAAATGAACAGTGAACACACCAGCACACAGGGGAGTTGCGCAGTTGTGTGTAGCAAGGAAAGGTTAGCAATATAAAACTGCATTGTTTTCAGAAGGAGCGAGCGGCAAATGGAAGCGGGGCGAGGGAGGTTTCAAAGCAGCGGGAAATATCGAAAGCGGCGCAGCGCAACCGAGCGCACTTATCTCGTAGCACGGCGAACATTGAATACCAACACAGCGGTGGTTCGGCGCGGTTGTTGAGAGAATCCGCTGGGAAGAGAGAAGCAGCACACAATGCCGAAACTGGAAAAAGCAGGGAGGCTCGCTTTTTCGAGCGGCGGGTGGGAGGGCGCTGCTGCTGGTGCGCTCAAAGCTTTCGGGGAAATCAGGGCTGGCGGCGCCGCGGGCGGCATTAAATTCCGGGCGCGCAAGCACCAAAGCTTATCTTGGTTAGAGATACGAGCGGCCGAGCAACCCACTCGATCACCAGCTGAGCCAGTCGGATAGGAGGTCGCGTCAAAGCCCAGCCAATGTTATTCCGAGCCTATCAATGCGTCAGCATACGAGCTATCCACAAAGAGAAAGAGAGAAAGAGAGAGAAAAAGAGAGAGAAAGAGGGAAGTGAGTCTTTCGGGAGGAGAGAACGAATACCTTCCTTTCGCCTAGTGTTATCTCGGCGAATTTATCACGCAATTCTCCGCCGAGGCAACCTGCTCTCTTAAAAAGAAGAGAGAATCCGTTCCGTCCGATTGCCGAACCCTGCCAGAGAGGAGCTTCTTCCCTTCGACCGTAAATAGTCGCGCGACGTATGCAAAGTTCCAACTGCTCCGTCGACCGGGAAAAGTCTTGTAATGGGACAATGAGAAAATGAATTTTCCCATTGCCTCACGATTTAAGATCGATCTTGACTTTATACTGAATATAAAAGTACTTGCACACTCAGTGTTTTTAGAAAATATATTCTCAACTGTATTTGTATTAATGCTTAATCAATTAATTGGTTTTAAACTTTGAAACTTATTAAAAGTAAAAAAGTTTATTACTATTTTTTTTATTGTTATTTCGTGTTATTTCGAATTTAAAAAAATATAATCTTTTTTTGTATCTGGCCATTTGATTATAGTTAGTATTAAGGAAGAAAACTCTGCTTTCTAAATAGAAAGACGTTTTATCTTGAACAAGAAAGTGTCATTTAGAAACACATTTTCCTAGAGGTGACAGTATTCTTTTTAAAGACAATTTTGGTTCTAAAGATATTGAGTGTGTCAATACTTATTTTAGCCACTTTATAATACCTGTTACCGACTTTGCACCGGGCGGATCTGATGTCTTAACGCCTTAGTTACCGGAAACTAATTAATCCTGTAAGATTAGTGTCACTAAATGTAAATGCAGCAAACTTCAATAGGAGTTTGTAGGATGTCGCCTTGTCGAATCTTAAAAAGGTAATATTGACAGGTGAAATGTGATAGACAGTGTTTTAATCGACTTTTTGATCCGAATGCTTATTAACTGATCACCTACTAATCAGTTTTTCGATTACCAAGGCTTACTGAGCCAGTCGTCAGTGAGTGGCAACTTTAATCAGGTGCGTTAAATAATGTGTTAAAACCTAGAATTCGATCGGAAGTGTAGTGCTCAATCGATTTAAAAGGTGACTCATACCAATGTCGAACGTGAAGCGCACCCCAGTAGATTTTTAATCTGATTACGTATTTATAAATCGTGTGAAATACTGCTCGCAGGATTTTAATCAGTTTGCGGTATTTATTCACGTAGGAAACGCGGAAACCGATTTCGCATCAATAAGTACTGCGAAATTAAATATGAAATAACATTAAAAAGAAATGCGCCAACTGATTTGGAGCGATGTACTTGAAATATGTATACCGGCAAGCCATGGGCGTTAAATAAATAAACGATGTATCTCCGTAAGTTACAATATGTGTTTCGATGCAATAAAAAAACAATCAATTTGTAATATGTACAGATTTGCAGCCGTTGAACGTTTAATTTTACGTAATTTGTAAATGTAAAGCTTGTTGCCGGTGACGCGTATTTGTGTCATTTTATTTGTCTTATGGAAAAGAACGGATTATAATATTTTCACGCTTCGAAATGTTTTATATTCTTAATTTGCACTTATTACTTATAAAATTGTTTCATATTTTAAAGAACAGGTGTTGACAAGTATACAGGTACAAATGTCGGTCAATCAATCAGTTTCAAACGGATAAGAGTAAAAAAATTGTCAGTAATTTAAGTTTTAATGTCACAACTTTGTGGCATTCGACTATAGTTTTTTGAAAATTGCACCTGGCATCCAGCTTTGAATCGAATATATGATATTGCCGAAAATTGACAGATCCCTAAATTTTGACAAAAAAGTTGTCGATATTTAGCAAATTAACGAGAAATAGAAACAGAATATTGTAAACTTTCCTATGTAATTCGGACTTGGATTGTGTTCAAAAGGTTAAAAGTAGATGTTTCGACCGTTAAAAGGAGGTTATGTAGATCATTTTACGATTCTTTTCCACAAAATGAGAACAACTCAAATATCGACAACTTTGCGGCCAAAATTTAGTGACCCACAAATTTCGAAGAATATTGTACACGTGTTATGGAGCAGGAAGAAACTTGTAACAGGTAGATGAGAAAATCAGTTTTCCATCTACTTTCGTTTGAAGATCGATCACGACCTACATATACATTTCCAGTCTTCCTCGCATGCGTACCACTGAATAATTGAACAGACAATTTCCCCCTGAGGCCACTGAAAAACTTGAGGAGTTCCATATATCGGCGGGTGTGTCGCCCTGAATACACTCCTCTTTATGGAGGAGAGAGCCGACCACGAGATACCCGGCACGTCATCTTGGACCTCGTTTGTCAGATCCTTGGGACGTCCCCCTACTTCGAAACTCCGATTTATGTAAAATGGAATACGCATTCCGTATACTCCATTCTGAAGGAGTCACGAATAATAGAACAATAGTAAGAGTTGGGACATCATACGCGTACAGTGAAATATAACCTATTTCTGAACAGCACGAATATTTCACCGAAGGCGATTTTTTGAGATACTTAAATTGTTACATTGTCAAGCTCTAATTTATGTAAAATGGAATGCGTATTTCGTATATTCTGCTGTGACTAAAAGAGTCACTTGTGCTCTGACGAATAATAGAACAGGAGTACGAGTTAGGTTATGCGTGTACACTCAAACGTAACCTATTTCTGAACTGCACGAATATTTCATCAAAAGTCGACTTCCCGAGATACTTAAATTGTTACATATTTCTCTGTTAAACTCTAATTTACGTAAAGTGGAATACCTATTACGTATATTTTACTGTGACTAAAAGAGTCACTGGTGTTCTGACGAATAATAGAACAATAGTAAGAGTTGGGACATCATACGCGTACAGTGAAACGTAACCTATTTCTGAACAGCACGAATATTTCACCAAAACTCGACTTCCCGAGATACTTAAATTGTTACATATTTCTCTGTTAAACTCTAATTTACGTAAAGTGGAATACCTATTACGTATATTTTACTGTGACTAAAAGAGTCACTGGTGTTCTGACGAATAATAGAACAGGAGTACGAGTTGGGTTATGCGTGTACAGTAAAATGTGACCTATTTTCAATTTACTGTAAAAGAATACGATCATTCACGAAATAATTAGGAAATCCATAATATTAGCGAAAATGTATGACCGATCTTTATCAAAAAGAGGTATTTTACAATTACTACAATCCTAAAAAACTTTCATGGAAGCACATTGAAATTCTGACTATTACAGATAAACCATGAATAGAAAGTAAATACTGAATATTGAACGGCACGAAGTAATACATACAGAACGGAAGTAATACATATCAAGTAATATTATACATACGAAGTAATACTGAAGTAATATATACGAAGTAATATTACACAGGCCGCAGCATGAAAATGGCACCAGAGAATAAAGAAATTATTTATTAGCAGTAGTATCAGAAATTCATGGCTGTAGAAAGTTAATTCTACGGTCCGGTGAGTGCCATACGAATTTGATGATCTCAAGTGCATATACTAATGAGGGTTCGGGGTGGTCTCTTTATTTCTTTCTGGCGGTGATGCCGAGCGAGCGACAAGGCGTTATGGCACCCTGTTGAGAGAGTGCATGACCAACAACATTCAGCCGGACGATGCATTCCTCCTGCATTTCCTTGATTCACGAATCGCGTGGCTAAGCCCGTGCTATATGCTCGCCGACTCATTAGCCTAATGACACCGATTAATTATCGCCAGAAACGACGGTCGGCGACGCTGCTCGGCCCCTGGCGACCGCGCGACCAAAAAAAGCCTTGGAACGCCTGGCAGAGTCTGGCCATTTCCTCCCTGAAATTGATTTCCCACTGTATCCGGCAGATCCACCGTAATGCATCAGCCTGGCGCCTGAACAAGATGCCTCGCGTTGCTGTTTCTGACAAATACCATCGTGTTTGTAATATTGTTTATTTTAAATATCAGTTATGTTGGTGGAGATTTTTAAAAATAAATTTAGAGGTAAAAGGCCATTTAATTCGTTCAATTTAGACTGATTTTTGTGTCAGTCCGTTTTTTGGACGGTATGCGACTAAAATTCCTGTATTTTAATGTTGTCGAGTAGATAACAATTCAGAATTGTCAAATAAAAAGTGATTGACATTTGTATTGTGTGAATATTTAGCATTTCAAGTAATTGCAGTAGAAATTCAAACAAGATAAACAGTTTCGTTCTTCAGTAACTCTGCAAGCTCAAAATAAATTCTCAAACTTATATTGTTGGAGGATATAACCTTTGTTTCGAATTTCAATATTTTACGTTCTCATATTTCGCGGTTCGCGGATTTCAACAGCTTTGATTCCAAGTTGTTCTATCCACAGCGTAATTCACATGGCAAACACAACCGCCGTTAAACAGCGGCGAGAATAAAACTCAAGCACATCGTGTTGCTGGTAATTCAACCTTTCTTACGAAATTTCAATATTTGACTCAAACATATTTCGAAGCAAAATCATCGAACACTTACCAATCCCAACAGCTTTTATTCCAAATCATTCAATCAGCGCTAATTGACTTCGCAAATACACGAATGTTTTGTACACAAAAGAAACTGTCGCATAAATCTAACCCTTTGCACTCAAAGTACTGCCAGAGTTTGATGTTGTACTGGAATTGTGTTTGTCAAGCACACCAACAATATATTGCACTGAAGATCAAGCAATTGTAATTTACAATTAAATTTTAGTTGCATGTGATTTATTGTTTTGTTAATTTCAGTATTTGGTCATTCCTTCAGTCGATAAAAATATAAAAATGACAACATTTTTGTGAATCTTGCGATCGTTAACCAGGTCTAAACCCTGCTAATTTTCTTAAACGGTATTACAAGTAATTTATAATTAAAATGTTCATTTACAAAATGTTCGTATTATGATAATAAAATAACGTTAAAAATATCTTTCAAATTTTATATACAAATTTTACCTTCAATTAAATCACACATTACATAACCAGATACAGCAAAAAAAAGTCCGACCTGAAAGCTTTAGGCGAAAAATCCGAGTGCAAAGGGTTAATATAAATTCCTAAGTTTGTATCGTTGTGAAAACAACGTTTCATTGTTCCGAAATCCAGTATTTCGCGTATGCACACGAATTACGCGGTTGACCGATTCCAACAGCTTTGATTCGAAATCACTCATTCTACGGCGTAATTCACTTGGCAAACAGACCACCGTTAACCAGCAGCGAGAGTAAAACTCGAGCACATCGTGTTGTCGGTAATTTAACTAGCCACTGCCGCCGCCGTAATCCGTCGGACGCGCATCTCATTAAGCGGGGGTGTATTGATTACGTGGAAGGCGGCGTGGTTAGTCGGCAACTGATTACTTTATAATCACGCTCCAACAATTCAGAGAAAGAGAGAAAGAGAGCGAAAAAGGGAGAGTGGTTTGCTTCCGTAATTTATCTGCACATAATTACATGTATCACTGAGATTGTTAGAGCGGCGGACCACTCGGCCGAGCCACCATAAAGATGTCTGCCGCCAGCTATGCCACCACCTCCACAAATTTCTCCCTCCTGTTTTTTTCCTTCTTCCTTCCCTCTTTCTATTTCTCTCTTTGCTCCCGTTGGTTCTAGCGCAACGGCGAAATTGGAACCACTGACCGTGAAGAGCGAACAGTGATTGCCGAGCTTCGATCGATTAAATTTCGAAAATTCCATTTTATGGCCGTTTTTGCATTCTACTTCAATTGGAAAGAATTGGATGGTGAATAGTTTTCTAGAAAGTAAATACTGCAAAAGAATTAATATGAGATTATGCATAATACGTGATATTATTTTTAAAATTGTATATAATTGTATTATTGAATATTTGTTTGATAAAAATGTCTGGCATCAGTCACGTGAAATGTCAATGTTGATTTCTGAGCTTCGATCGACAATGTAATTTTAGTATCATTTTCTCATTTCACTTCAACTAAAAAATACACGATAAATAGTTTTTTTATAAACCTAACTACTATAATATTATTAAACCATAATATCATTTTCGATATCGCAATGTAATTCCGCCATTGGATATCTGTTCCCATAAACAAGTCTGGCACCAACTTCGCCTCCCCCGGCGCAAACATCCCCTCATTTTTCTTTCCCCCATCTCTCTCATTTTCCCTCTCTCTCTCTCTCTGTGCGCGGTGATTCCGCTAACCAACGCAGCGACGAAATTGGAGCCAGTGACCGTGAAAAGCTGACGGTGATTTCTGAGGAAGGGTGGTGCAAAACGCGCTGGCGGGATGAAAGAGTGGAAAGAGTGGAAAGAGAAGAGGAAAGCGACGCGACGCGGCAGTGGAAGAGAGTGGTTGCGAGGGAAGTCGGGCAAACGGAGAAATAGAAAGTGAGGTTAGGTGAGTAAGCTGGGCAAGCGAACGCGCGCGCGCCGCTGAAGTCGGCGATGAGAGGGCAGAAAGTGAGAGGAACCGGCGAAAGTGAATGCTTCCCCGTAAGGGAAATTCTCTGGGGTGGGTGACACTGGGGTGCGCGCACCGCAACCACTGCATATGTGTGTGTGTGTGTGTGTGTGCATATAGGGTGGCTCATAAATTCTATCAATGATCATAGTCATCTTGTGGAGATTGGACGATGAAGTTGGCTATTTTCGAGATTGTCAATCAAGCATCCTTTTACAAAAAAGTCATAACAATTGGTTGAGGTTACGACAGCGAACAACCAGTCAGAATCAAAGACTTTCGAGGAAATTTTGTCATAATCGATTTTGTCACATCTTCCTTTGAAGTAATAAAAAAGATTCGATTGGAGTCAAATTCGAACTATTTATTGGGATCGCCTGGAAGATCATCTCTATTGATTTTTAAAGGTTTGAATTAAAAATTGGATAAATCAAGAACACAATCTGATTTTAAGACATCATATCCTCCAATGTTAAATTATAATTCAACCAAAGTAACAGAGTTATTACAAAAAACGAAGAATGTTTCTTTTTTATTTGCTACCGCAATCTTCTTCACTTCGCACTCCAATAATTATTGAATAACCTGAAATTGAGGGACGAATGAGAATTTCAAAACAGTCATTTTCATCCCTGTGCAATTCTGTAGAAAGTGGCAATGCTTATTTACATTTGTAAGACACCCTGTATATGTATGGATGGGTAGATCCTGGGATAGTATGGGAAGAGGAAGCTACATCAGAGCGAGGGTTCAGCTTGCACCCTTGGGTAGGCGTGTCCCTATATTAGGTTTTAATCATTCAGGGGATGAAATTTTCGGGACGGAGGCGTGGTAGTCTGCTCCTCTGCCGGGCAACACCCCTTCCTGCTTCCAACTGCGTGCACCCGTTATATCTATATCTCCCTATTTACACCTGTCTACATCGGGCAAGCGTAATTTCACCAGTCGCCCGTCGCCCCATTGCTTCCTCTCATTTCTCGACCTTGCTCCCCTTTTGCGCTCCGACACCAACCAGCCAGCCTCACATTCAAATCGCGATACTCGCGAAATAGTTATTTTCTGGTGATTAGGATGAAGATGAAGATGTCTATTTTCAAAATTGTTGTTCGAAATTCACTTTGTAGAAATTCCACAGATATTTGCCGTATTTAATAATGAATAAGTGAAGAAAAGTGAAAATAAACTATGTTGTAAATGATCGCTGTTATTTTGCAGAGAATTAGAATGGAAATGAAGGCGGCTATTTGCAAAATTCTTGTTCGAAGTTTACTTTGTACAAATTTGACAGATATTTGTTGTTTTTTAATAATGAATAAGTGAAGAAAAGTGAAAATAAACTACGTTATAAATGATCATAGTTATCCTGCAGAGAATTAGAATGGAAATGAAGATAGCCATTTTCAAAATTCTTGTTCGAAGTTCACTTTGTAAAACTGTGTGAAACATTTACCTGCTCTTTAATAATAAGTGAAGAAAAGTGAAAATAAACTACGTTGTAAATAATCATAGTTATCTTACAGAGAATTAGAGTCGAAATGAAGATAGCTATTTTCAAAATTGTCATATCGCCTTTCTCTTGAAAAATGTATCAAACATCTAGTAATCTTAAATTCAACGCTCCAACATCCACGAATGAAGAAACATGAACGTCCATTATTGCAGTATTGATAAATATGGGATAGCATATCTGATAAATCTCAGAAATGATTTTATCCATTTTGCAGAAATGGGAAGTGAAATGAAACTGATTAGTTTTCTAATCCCTCCTCTCAGTTCTCAACCATGCTTCTATTTGCATGCTCGAAGCGGACCAACGCTGCTCTCAAATTCACATCGCCGCGCTCGAAAAAAGAGCGGAAGCTCTCGCAAGTAATCTGCAGTAAATTTCGAGGGCGCTCCATTCGGCGCTCCACGCCGCCTACCGGCGCCTTTTCGACTCACGTAAGACGCATCTTCGGGATTTACGTTTATCTCTCAAATCTCTCCGCTCGATTTATAATCTTCCGGGCGGCGAATGCGTCGCGGCGGACGGTGTTATTTTTGCGGCTGCGGTGATTCAGTGAAATCGATCGCTCGAATGGAATCGACCGGATATGCTTACTTCGTCGGCGATCGCAATTTATACTCGCACCCGCTGAATCCCGAAGACGCGCTCCCTCCAAGATTTATCATTATTATCGCACGCTCTCTGCTCTAGTTATAAGTGGTTCCTGTAATTTTAAAGTTCTCTCCGGTGCGGCTGGCGGCGGAGCCTTGCTTGAATAGATATGCGATAGTTATGTTCAGATTAAGACTTGGACGCTGCGAGGGGAAATCGCTCCAGGACTTAACCAGGAGAGGGTAAAGCGGCTCCCAAGTTTCGTGGAGATTCAGCCATTTGTGTGAGAGATCTTGGCTTTAAGAGCGCTTCAATTATCGTGGGCTCTCGCATGTGCATCAACAAGGATATGTAGAATGGGATGGAATAATATTCCGGTTAGGCTTTCAACAAGTTTTCGATTTCAAAATAGGTATGTCATTTATTTTCAACAATCCTTTACTTTTAGCACTCTCTACATTTTCTCTAGAATAATTCTCTATTATTTTAGCTTTGCTATTTGTAGAATTTCCCTCTATCAACGTTCGAGTAAAGCAAAGGAGTTCTAAGAGTTAAACTAGCATCGAGTTAGTGTGGATGGACTCAATTTAGAAGTTTCGACCGAGCATTTAATTCTTCGATCACTTTATCACTGTTTCCACTTGAATTGGAAAGAATTGCCCGATAAACAGTTTTGTTTAAAGTTACAATTAAAAAGGCGTATCAAATGTTTAATTAATTTTCATATCGTATTACGAATATGTCACTGAATATTTGTCTCTACGAATGAAAGTTTGAAAATTACTTTACGTTTCCAATTCTAGTTTCTACGCAAATGTTCTGTTAATTAGTGCGATATTCGTTAATTAGACAAACTGGTTTACCACTGTGGAGATTGACTTTACGTCATCTCGTCGTGAGGATGCTTGACAGCTTCATGACTGCCGACAGAGTCGAGTGGCACTCAAATACAGTGGAACTGATAAATCAGCAGAAAGTCCTTCAGTTGACTTTAGCATGTGGAAATTCCAGCAGTTCTGTTATTCTTACTTTACACTTATGTTGATTAAAAATCCGACGACACTGAGATTTGCTAATTCTCCGTCTTGTCAACAATTGCTGATAAATCAGTAGAAAGTCCTTCAGTAGATTTTAGCATGTGGAAATTCCAGCAGTTCTGTTATTCTTACTTTACACTTATGTTGATTAAAAATCCGATGACACTAAGATTTGCTAATTCTCCATCTTGCTAACAATTGCTGATAAATAAGTAGAAAGTCCTTCAGTAGATTTTAGCATGTGGAAATTCCAGCAGTTCTGCTATTCTTACTTTACACTTATGTTGATTAAAAATCCGATGACACTGAGATTTGCTAATTCTCCGTCTAGTCAACAATTGCTGATAAATCAGTAGAAAGTCCTTCAGTTGACTTTAGCATGTGGAAATTCCAGCAGTTCTGTTATTCTTACTTTACACTTATGTTGATTAAAAATCCGACGACACTGAGATTTGCTAATTCTCCGTCTGGTTAAGAATTGCTCAAAGGTTCACTGACAGCAGTAATGTCGAGTGGTTTCGGAAGAGTGGGCGTAGCTGGAATTGGCGTCGCATTCAAAAATGCATTACCGAGAATTGAGAAGGTGGACGTTAATCGAGCCAGTACTTTATTGGATGAAACGTACCACGTCGTATCTACTCTTCCGCGGAGGCTTCGCTTTCCGCATTGTGCTTGCGCAGAGCTTGTCAGCCTGGCCATAACTTACCCTGACAGCCTTCTCCGCCCATGAATTCTCATTGTTGCAGCTTTTACAATTATTACTATACTTCGACGTCGGTGTAAATCTAAACTTTCGACGATGCCCTCGGCCCCCGAGGCTCTCTCCATCCAACTTGCCCATTTCGGTTCAGCAGTCTTTTCCCCCCCTCCCCCTTCTCTACCATTCGTACATTGCTGCTCCAGTTGCAAAGGGAGCTTGCGGCAACTCCGCCAGAGCTTACGCCAGAATTATACCTTCCTTACAGAATCTCATACTCAACGATTGTAGTTTTTACCAAACGATTCGCATTCTATCTTTTTAACTAACTATCCCATTGTTCATGTATGTTTTAATAAAAGTTCTATTTTCTTGCTAAAATCGTATGCTTAAGAATTATAATTATTAGAAAGCAAATCGAGTTATATCCTTTTCAATAACTCTTGTGTTATTTATGTATTTTCTAATAAAACTTCGATATTTTCCAAACTGTATTGCATTTCCCGCTTGTCGATATCTTTTACGGTTAAGGTTATATTTTTCACCAAACGATTCGCATTATATCTTTTTATATAACTATCCCATTGTTTATGTATGTTTTAATAAAAGTTCTACATTCTCTTCAAAATCTTATATTCAAGAATTATAATTGTTACAAAGCAAATCGAGTTGTATCCTTTTTAATAACTCTTGTGTTATTTATATATTTTCTAATAAAACTTCGATCTTTTCCGAACTGTATTGCACTTTCCGCTTATCGATATCTTTTTCGGTTGCGGTACACTAGGATTTTTCAAAAGAATACTGATTTGCCAAACAGCCACTCCACAAGTGGACGAAAAGTAGCCAATTTCAGGAATTCTATAACACGAATTACCATCATTCTGCTTCTCGACGACAGCGTGCGATTCTTTGTTCGACTGGAGTGTGTTGAAGTGGCGCATTATCAGCAGGTATTCGAAAACTGATATCCGCGCTCGATGATATACGCAAGCACATATGTAAGTACGTATACAAGAGTCGTATACCGTCAGGTGCAATTCCGATTTGAGATATTTCATGGCGGCGGCGGCGGCGGCGGCTTGGCGCAAGTGCTTCCGGTGTGTATATATGTGCGCCATATTGTATACGTGTATGTATGATACGAGGGCAGACAAAAGCTCCGCCGTAAGGGAAGGATCGCCGTTGAGGAGCAGCTATTCATGCAGACGGTGCGATGTAAGCACAGGTATCATGCGCGCCCGCAACTGCCACTTTCCACCGTATCACGCTTTTATTATATTATTCGGCTGATCTTAGCCATTATTGTAATGCCACCACGGACAAAGTCCACTTTAAAACGGTGCTACAACACCTTTTCGTTTTTCACATGAAATGCAGCTATAAAACTTAAGGTTTTTAGTCGAATTATGTAATTTTTTATACGAATCTGGTTCAGAATTCAGCTTTCTTGAAATCGCCGGAATATTTGCTAATCCTTTTAGTAAAAATTTGGTTAAATCATTGCTTCGAATAAAAGCGATTTTTACTTTTGATAAATATTTAAAACATATATATTACTGTTGCTAGTAAAATAATGAAGTTAAATAAGTATTAATATGGTATTATTTAAGGTTATAAATCATTTTATTTAATATTAAATCATGTTCGAGTTATTATGAGAAAGAAAGTCGAGCTTTTGTAGTAAAAGGTTAATGAAAAACACTCGATCCAGGATTCTCAAGCAGAATAAAGCGTGACGAGCAGTATTAATGCTGTTACAGGGAGCAAGCTGCCATTACCGGCAACAATGGGAGTTCGTTTCGCCGGGATTTTTTCATTAACTGGTAAATGAAAATCGATCTCTCAGGATATTGAGAAACGAATTGCTTTTCGAATTCCTTCTCAGCATCGAATCGAGGGGATTCTTGTTTTGTTAGTTTGCTATTTCACTCCACAACTTTCCAATTGCTTTTCATGGCGGCGGCGGCGGCGGCAGAAAACACCGCGAGATTAACGCACGCGGACAGTTATTTTGTGGGGCTATTTTTTTTCCCAAAAGGAAAGCGATTTCAATAAATGTAGGAGACCCGAGGGTTTTATACCTGTCACCCGCAGCTACGCCACTAGCTATAAATCAGTGTATTTCTATTTGCCAGTAGTAACGCGTTAAATGTATACCGCGCAATTCGATTGCGTTATTGGAAATTAATCGAACAATGCTGTAAGCTGTATAACATTCATTTTTTCCCAGTTTTGTCGCATAAAACAAGAGCAGACTGGCTGCGGTTATTTAAGGCAATAGAGAAGCGAGCAATGGAAAATTTCATTAAGCAGAACGGTTCGAGGGGGATGAAAGTCTCTCGTGCTCGTTTTTCAGGTTAATAGGCCTGTTATTTCCTTCCGACGTCCATTGTGAGCGATGCCAACCTTTTTCTAGTTCATAAGCCTCCTGATACCATTATCGCAGCACGGCCGTCTTGTTGCGAATTAATTGAATAACATATTTCTGCTTTCATCCATTGTACAAAGGAATATTAGAACGACTGTAATTACTGCAAATTACAGTGTTTTTTGCGAAGCACGCAAAAGAATAATTTTGAGAATCATTCAGCTTGATGATTCGAATCGATGAAATTCTTTCATGCCTCTTTTGAGGTTAATGGGCATACTCTTTCTTTCTGACATCCATCATGAGCGATATTAATCTTTTTGGTAGTTAATAAGTTTGCTGATACTATTATCAGAGTACAAGCATGTTATTGCAAATTAATTGAACGACATTTTTTCTTCACATCCATCTTTATATTTCTTCACTGTATTGTTATTTGATAATTATAACGCGTTAAAGTAATAGTAGATCGGCGATAATTATTTAAATGCAATAAGAAAGAGAAGAATTTCGAGTATTATTCCGTGCAATGATTCGAAGAGATGAAATTCTTTCGTGCCTGCTTTTGAGGTTAATAGGCCTGCTATTTTTTCCAACGTCCATTATGAGCGATACCAACCTTTTTTTAGCTGATAAGGTTACTGATAGAATTATCGCAGCACGGCTGTGTTATTGTAAATTAATTCCGTAACCTTTTTTGTTTCTTTTCCCCTTTGTGCTTTCTCTTCTATTAAACGATAGGAAAGCATTAAAGCAATAGCGGATCGTCGATAATGATTTAAATGCATTAAGAAAGAGAATAATTTTGAATATTATTCCGTTCAACGATTCGAAGGGACGAACTTCTCCGGCGGTCGTTTTTCAGGGTAATAGGCCGATTCCTCTCCGTCGAGCATTATGAGCGACGGCGACGTCTTTCTAGTTAATGAGCTTGCTGATACCATTATCGGAGCACGGCCATGTGGCGGCGCGGCGCGGCGGGCGGGCGGCAACGACGGCGAGAGTACACCGGGATAATGGATTAACTAACGGCAATAACGATCTCCCAACATCGATCCGTTTCGAATTAACCCTTTCGCCGTGGCACAGTTCGAGTGGAGTGCACTTTCGCGATCCCACCGTTCCTACCACTCCGCTGATTACTGTTTGCCGCATTATTTTAGAAGCACCATCGAGCATAGGCCGCCCTGTTTACCTAGGCGTACATTTCCTGTCCTCGGCGCGTGCACTCCATGAATCGTTATACTCCGCCGAATACTTCGACTCAAACGAAACTAGGCTAGTTGGATGTTGGTTTATGCAAACAAAGCATCCTCGGATACCGACAAATGTATAAAACGAAAAAAGCCGGTTGCCATCCTCGGATATTCATTGCACTTGATGGAGTACGCCGATGAGAATTTAGGGCTTGGTAGTATTTGTTAATTGAATCCATAAGAAATATTAAATTTATGTCAAGTACGTAAAAGTATATATGGAAAAATTTTAATTCTGTACCTATAAAAAATATGTATTAATGGAAACCAACTTATTGCTCAGAAAGAGTCTAACTTTTTACAAAAAAATAGTTTATAATTTAGCAATTGCTTAAATAATAATAATTTTTGTATGCATTATTAACACTTTGACTGCCATGTCACCCGAATTTGGGTGACATTTGAACATCTATTCATAGATATATTTATTTTCACGAGAATAACTGCAATACACATTTTTAGCCAGGTGTAATGAAAGAGTTAAAAATTTGCAATTTTGGTAGTCAACGTGTTAATTCGTAAATATTCCTGATAACTATATTTCTATTTTATTAAAACTAATTTAGTAGACACGTATTATATTACGAACAGATTGCATTAAATTTTGCAAGAAGCTTTATTTACCACGAAAAAAGAAATATTTAGTCATTTCTTATCGTTTCGATTTATTCCCGCAAGATCTACCACGTCGAAAGTGCTTTATTCAAGATAAGGTGTTAGCAGCGGTTAATGTTGCGATACGTGACAGTAACTTACTCCGATTGGAGGAGCGCGGAAGGAGTGCTCCGATCGTTATCTTCTCGGCGTTCACCTCGAGCGACAACAATAGGCATAGGAGTGCGAGTCAAGCCAGAGATTTGTTCGGTGAGTTGGTGTTGATCAGAACTGGTAAAGGGCCGAGACGCACGCAACGCATCGTCGTAGATAAGAAAGCTCGTGATCGAAAGCACAGAGTATGTCTACCGGGCGACTCAGAAGTACAGTCGACCACAAAAATAAGTAGATAAATAGTAGACATTCTTGTGATAAAGGTTTACTTGAATAATATTATTGTTACTTAATTTTGTTTATTTTATATCTTTATATATTTGCAATTAAATTTAAATTTTGTATCTTTCAGAAATTTGCAATCAGAATTCGGATGTGTTAGTACAGTTTACAATATCCAGTATTAATTATTAGCCATTTGCAATAATGTATAATGGAACTCAGAAGTACAATCGGCCACAAAAGTAAGTAGATAAATAGTAGACATTCTTGTGACAAAGGTTTTCTTGAATAATATTATTGTTACTTAATGTTTTTTATTTGATATCTTTATATATTTGCAATCAAATTCAAATTTTATATCTTTCAGAAATTTGCAATCTGAATTCAGATGAATTAGTAAAGTTTACAACACCGAGTACTAATTATTAATCGTTTGAAATAATGTATATTAACGCAGTCTTTTCAAAAAATCTTTCACTGCCGCCCGCAACAATACGAGAAATTGGCAACAGAAGAATTCCATGTGGAGAAAATTGCTTACAATAAGATATTCTTGAGAGTCCTGTAGGATTGTCGGGAGAGGCTGTATAGACGGAAGGCGGCTGAAAGGACGAGAGGAAGTGACGGTGGCGACTGACTGGCGGGAATAAAGGGGCCGAATACTGTCGGCTGGGTGTGCGTCGCAGGAAGATTGGGGGTGCAAGAAGGAAGAGGAGGAGGAGAAGAGAAGAGGGGTTCGTGGGAGGAATTATTAGCAATCGGGGTGAATTTAGCTCGACGGGGGGAGCGTCGCACCGCGAATGGAATTTATTCCTAGTCAGGGCAATCGGCGCCTTCGCTGATAAATGTTTGCCGAGGTGCGACATTAGAGCTCCCTCCACGAAATTGCGTTCCCAGGGAAAGCGAGCGGCAGCAGCCCGTGCACCGGAAGAAAGGGCGGGCTCACTCCGATCGGGGATGACTACGCCGCGAAGAAAAGAAACGCCATATTCCCGCTCGACCGACTTATCTCCCTTTTTATGCTCCGCCCGGATTGGCAATGGCCTTCTTAAAATTCCCTCTACTCCCACTACTATCCTGTTAGGCTTGATAGTGCGCATTACGACGAAATTAATATTCATGGCTCCCAGCAGCCATCCCGAATGACGGGATGACAGTTCGGAAATCGAATGTTATCGGACATTCTCTCCTAGCTATACATATTGTGACCGTAGCACTGGAACTACCTGCCATTCAGTCGTCTTGAGAATTTAAACGAGGTCATTTTACTTCGCCTCTGTTTCAGAGAAAGGAATAAAATTGTCGAAGAGTTCGACTGGTTCAATATTTTAGTTAATGGTAACTGAATATTCAAATTATCGTTCTAGATTTTTGATTTTAACACTAGAATTACTAATGGAGTCAAAAGTACTTCTATCGTATTTATTGGTACTTATTAGTTAATTTTAAAATCATCTTTTCAGTATAGTAATAACCTATTTCGTATTTTCACTTAATCGATATAAAAATATATACATATAATAAACAAGCACTAGCTTTCTCAGCAGCGCATGTTTGTGAAAAAACATTTTAACCCTTTCGATAGAAATAAGTGTAATTTAATCTTCGGTGGTTCTAACCTTAAATTATTTCGCACGATTCAAACAATCATCCTCTAAATAAGTTTTGACCAGTTTTAACTTCCTTCCACCAGTGAATGATCAGTTAATTCCCGCCTGCCACAGCTTCCGTTGCAGTCTAGAACTTACTTTTACTTAACAGAAATAAGCATAAAATAGTAAAACTCGCTTATCTTTAAAATCCCACCGCCAATGGGCGAAGTACTCTTTCCCAAGCGCGGAAGTCTGCCGAAAGTTTTTCATTATGCGGCTGCATTTGGAGTAAGCCGGGTGATGTGTTTATAACAAAGTTGGTTAGTGCTCTAGTTTCCGTAATAGAGGTCAGGCGAACCCTCATTCTCGTTCCACCCTCGCGTTTCGCGCCGTTTTCCCTTGACACTTTGCAGTTCCAGCAGCTTTTTTCATCCGGCTGGTGTGCTGCTGCTGCTGCTGCTGCTGCCGCTCATCTTAGTTTGCCTCCTGGTGGGCTTTACACGAGCGAAAGTACTCAGAGAGCGACGTAGTATCAAGCTGCCAGTGCCGAGGATGTCATTCATCTAATATGTTATTCACCCCCTCAGCAGAAACTCACCTCTCTAAAAGGCAAACTCGGTTACCGCGATGCGATACACATTTCCCTCTTATTCCTCTCCTGTTTTCTCATCTCCCTTAAAGTAGATACGAAGGCACGTGTGTGTAGAAGATTCTTCAAGAATGTTAGAGTATCCTCGAGAATTCTAAAGAATTCGTCAGTTTGTTGTGAACTTATGATTTTTATACGTATAGTTTATACTGATATATAAATTATAAAGACGTAACATTGTTCTGTCTTACATATAAATCAAGGATATTATCCTAAGCATTGCGAGAAAATAGAAATTCCGCTGTCAATAATTATATTATAATTCTCGAAGACAAATAAGAAATCGTATTATATTTGATATTATATGCATTTCCTTGCTTAACCTCTTAACTGTTGAATTTAGTTTTAAAAATCCTCCACTCGGTGCGGAATTAAACCTGGTTAATAAGCAAAATTTTAAGAAATTAGAAGCAATGACTTGCAAATATTAATACATCGAAATTATTTTGACTCCATAGCGAATTTTTCGAGCAATTTTACACTGATTGGTGTATATACATGTGTGAGAGTAATAGACGATGTGGGACGAGTTAGACTCGAGGCGAAATAAGGGTGGAAAATTTATAGAGGTTTCTGCACGCGCGGAAGTATTAAGAGTGCTTGCGCGGTGAAAGATAGATTTTTATGGATTCTCTCGGCGCCTTGTACTGATAGAGATTGTACTTTATGTGCCCAGTTACTTATTGGTTGCCAGAGTACACGCTCCCACCCTCGAAACCGTTCCGTTGCGCTGATATCGAGGAGCGTGATTCCCGAAACAACAAAGTAGAAGAAGCTCAATTCGATTGAATATATCACCCAGGAACCCCAACGAATTTCCCCTGGAAAAACCTTCCCATTTCAACCATTTTCCACGGAAGTCTTGAATGACTTAGTAAAAGTTAACCCATATATCATAATTATCTATCTAATTCGCACGAATAAAATGTGTAAGACACAGAAATTCATTTTAGATGTTCCAAAATCCTTTTCCTCGTTTTCCACTGAAGTGATCATGAAATACGTGGCAAAATTGCACAAATTCTGCGAAACCATTGAAATAAATGCGTTTCGAAGGAGATTAAATCAAACCATTAAATTATTGGCTAAATTAATGAATACAAAAGTCTTCTCTAATTCTCGTAAAAAGGAGTTGGAATGAAATTAATTTCTGCAAGGCAGGAATTCATTTCAAATATTCGCAAAGAATCTTCCTCGCATTCCACTATAATTATCGCAAAATACATTATAAAATCTGGCGAGCTCTATAAAGCGAGAACAAGTATATGTCTTCAAGGAGATTAAACCGAGCCATAAATTACTAGCACGTCAGACAAGCGAAGGAAGTTGTGAAGCAGGATGAAAGTTGCTCTGAAAAAAGGTCAAAGGTGGCTGCGCACTTGGTGGATGCAATCTGAAATGGAATGGCTGCCGGCAGCAGCTCTCTCAATTATCCCTGGGATCCATCTAATGATTTGCTTTTGAGGTCGTTACAGCGATCTGGTTTATCGCTGCGAGCCGACGTTTCTGACTGGCTGGCTCGAGCGAGAGAGAGAGAGAGAAAGAGAAAGAGAAAGAGAGAGCTTTGTTTATGAAGGAGAGACAACGAAAGCGAGGCAATTTCGCTAAACAAAGGATATAGCTGGCGAAAGGACTGAGCAGGAAGAGGATCTGCCCTCGCTGTAACTCCCTTGGCCAAGTTCGACTGCGATCTCACTGAGTTTCTTGCACCCTCCGGCGATCTTTCGGGATCCACTCCTCCTCCCACCAGTTCTCCTCCTCCCCCCACTCTCTCTCGCTCTTTCTAGCCGCTCTCTACTTTGATTTGCATTTTCGGCATTATCTCGCCGAGCTGAGAGAACCTCGCCGCCGAAAGCTGACGCTCGAGGCCGCCGGCCTAATGCGCAACTTCCTGTATCGGTCACGAAAGCAAACCTTACTAACCGCTCAAACATCCCTCCTGAAAGGTTAAGCCCCTCGCTCGCTCCCCGAATTATGATCTTCCGCCAAGGATTTTGTACGATTAATGTTCGCTCGCTCCAGGATTTCCAGATCCGCATTATGCTGGAATGCCGTTTGCTCCAGAGCAGAAGGACCATGCACTTCTGCTGGACCAATCTTTCTGATGAACGTCTTTGAGAAAAACATAACCTATTCTTTTTTCTTATAGTTAATTGAGAGTAACTTTTTTCGGAGTATGTTTGCGAAACTCGAATGATTGAAAATGGTATAATAATTATGCTGGAATGTCGCTTGCTCCAAAGCAGAAGGACCATGCACTTCTGCTGGACCAATCTTTCTGATGAACGTCTTTAAGAGAAACATAACCTATTCTTTTTTCTTATAGTTAATTGAGAGTAACTTTTTTCGGAGTATATTTGCGAAACTCGAATTATTGAAAATGGTATAACAATTATACTGGGTGTAACGATTATTAAGTGGCTACTAATTAGCAAACGAAACCGTATTTTGCAAAATAACCTTATCATTTACGATCCGGTTTCAAATGAACTGTTCGTGGTTCAATTATTGGGTACTTGATCTCGAGTACCTTGTATGTAGAATTAGCAATTTTGCGAAATAAATAAATTTTGTTGTAGTTTTTATTACTGCTTATTAGTTGCGTTAATGAAAGTTCTCACTTTTTAATATTTGTAATATGTACATTATACGATGCATAAATACATAAGTATATCAGTATCACAAAAGAAAGCAAGTTTATTTTAGAATTCTTCATTGAGACCATTTGATATCATCCATATTAGAAATCTTTCAAATTTAAATTAAATTTGACAAATGTTCGCTCGATTTCAAGATTATATGAGAAGTGGTGTCCGTCACCGTTTTTCTAACGAAAGACATTCTTGTCTTTTCCACTTCGTAGTCAGCTCCTCTTTTATCAAACAAGGATCGTAGAAAATTGTAGCGGTCAGTGCACCCGGTGTTAAAACTGATCGATATCTGAACAGCAGCCAGCTGTGTCCCATTACCTGATGCAATATCTTTTTAAAAGGCTAAAAAGTACCCGGCAAATCATACTCGGCTCCATTTACGCTATCACTGCATTGTTTCCGTTAACATGCAATTGCCACTGTTTGTTACGATCTATAGAATGATTTTCTGCTGTTTTAATTCTTTATTTACCAAAAGGCTATTAACAGGCTTTTCGATTGGCAACGCTTGCCTGTAAACACCTAACTGATTGTGAGTCGGTTGTTAGCGAATGGCCACTTTAATCGTGTTCTGATTTGTTAGCACTTTAGCCACTGAAAGCTTATTGATAGACTTTTCGATTCCAATGCTTATTGACCGGTAGCTTATTAATTGGCTTTTCGATGCTAACATTTACGTGTCACTACCCAACTGAATTGGTTGTTAGTGAATGTCAATATTAGCGATGAGCGATAGATAATGTGTTAATCAATACCTCCAGATTAAAATAGAACGAAATGATACTGTGGCAACTTGAAGATTCAGGAAACATGCGACTATTGGCTTTTCGATTGTCAATGCTTATGTATTGACGTCTAATCGAGTCAGGCATTAGTTGATAGCAATTCCAATCATGAGCGGTAAATAATATGTTAATGAATACTTCTAGATTAAAAGAAAAGAAAATAATACTACGGCAACTTTGAAGATTCAGGAAACATACGACTATTGGCTTTTCGCTGCAACGCTTATGTATTAACGCTTAATCGACTCAGGCATTAGTCGACAGCAATTTTAATGATAAGCGATAAATAATGTGTTAATTAACATCTCTACATTAAAATAAAACAAAAGGTTACTGCGGCAACTTGAGAATTCAGGAAAGTACTTATTGGTTGCGACTATTGGTTTTTCGATTACCACGCTTATGTATTGACGCTTAATCGACTCAGGCATTAGTCGACAGCAATTCCAATCATGAGCGGTAAATAATATGTTTATGACCACCTCTAGATTAAAACAAAACGTTTAAAAAACGATATTGCGACAACTTGAAGATTCAAGAAACATCCAACTTCCGGTTTTTCGATTGGCAATGCTTATGTATTGACGCCTAATCGATTCAGTCGACACCAACTTCAATGATGATCGATAAAAAATGTGTTAATTAACACCTGCAGATTAAACCAAAACGTTTGCAAAACGATATTGCGACAACTTGAAGATTCAAGAAACATCCAACTTCCGGTTTTTCGATTGCGAATGCTTATGTATTGACGCCTAATCGACTTCAATGATGATCGATAAAAAATGTGTTAATCAACACCTGAAGATTAAAAGAAAACGTTTGCAAAACGATATTGCGACAACTTGAAGATTCAGGAAACATACGAGTTTCGGAGTAAAGCAGTGAATAGGTTATGCACCGGTCGGGCACGGAACGTACGTGTCGGCGACATTGATCCTTTCCAAGCTCCTCGTCCTGTCCACTTTTCCCAGTGTCCTCCTACAGCTTTAAGACTTTCGGCTTCCTCGTGAATGCGTAAGAGGATTCCCTCGGCAATAAATAAGTGAGTACCAAAAGATACGTACGGACATTCTACTCTTGGGTTATTTACCCTGCTTACTTATGGTTTAGTTATTACATCCAAATGAGATTTTGCAAGTCTCCTGAGATAAGCGTAAAACCCGACTCATATCTGTCTTATAATTCTCTTATACCTTATACAAGCATTATCCTTCAATAAACAATCCGCAGAAAGTGTTTCTGGAAATAACTACTTTCTTTTTGTAATTCTCTTAAGGCGGGAACGAGGACGTTGAAATAGATTTATTTCGTTTATTGATTCGAATAACAATATACTTTATTTCATGACTGGTATTAAGTATTTCGATTAACGTCAAATTTGATTAATTTATTACAAATGCCAATATTAATTCTCAAAAGTTCGTGATTGAAATTACAGATATTAGGAACATTAGATGATTTTCTGATGCCATCGAAAAAACAAAGAAAAAAACAAAGATACTACAAATAAACCAAGAATGTTTCTTTTGATTTTATTGTCCAAATTTCTAAATCACTGCGTCCACCTTTTTCCCAATATTTACGATTTTATGAACTTTATACATACTGTACAATTACGATCTAAGGTGGTTATAAATTTGTAATAAATACCTAGGGGAATAATTTCGAATCTATAGATAGAAGGAGCCGGAAGTAATATTCAGTGTGCTCGTCGAAGGTCTAGCATTTGCGAGAGTACATGTCAGTAGGTGTAGCCTGCGAGTAGCTATAGCTGCTACAGGCATATTCAACGGTATCATTACCAAATGACGTACTACTATTGCTAGTAGAACAGTCCGCTAGCAAAGGAAGGAAGCCAGCCATTTATTTTTGACGCTACCCGCTACTTTTCCCGTGGCAGCTATTCCACACAACCAAAGGGATTGTCCTATGTTTCCCCGAGTCAGTTAATAACACTAATTACTATTCACAGGGACTTGTTTATGATATCATGTCAGGTAGTTTGTTAGGCGCTTTTGTTGCTCCCTGCAGTTACTTTCGTATTCACAGAAATTGTAAGGCGGAACATAAAGCGTAGAAAATTTGCAGAGTGTCTTTGAAATTTTAGTGTCTTTTTCAAACACAGTCTTTTCATTTGCTATTTTAAAATTGTTCACGTGTTAATCCAATAAAACTTCAAGTGATCGATAGAAATTCTCTGCATCAGTCCTTTAAAAAGGAACGATATTGATCCTAGTAATTTTACAATATAAACATGATTGGAGGAGATAATTTCGTAAATAAATTGTTAATAAGAAGTTTAAATAGCATTGTTGAATAAACATACCAGTACTAGGTTTCTGTTCAAATTGATACTAATATCTTTAAGCATACAGCAGCAAAAAATAGTATTAACTCACCCAGTACTTTAAGAAGAAATATTTTTTAAAAAACCGTCTTTTCTGACTGAACCTATTTCTCCTTATAAATCACGTGTTCCCATTCAAGAAAATATATTTCCGTTAAAAAACAAGAGCCTTCTTACAAAAGAATATTATGTTCAAAAATACTGTGTGAACACCTTCTTCTTTTATCCCCTGCAATTCGACTAAATCTTACTAAAAATTCAACAAGGCCAAAATATAAAAGTCTATTGAAAAATCTCGTCTAATTTATTCATTACTCGGTGTGCCATTTCTGCGAGGGAGTCTGGCAGGCGGTTGGCGCTGGGTGCACGTCGTGCATTTTTGCCGAGAGTGTCCGGCGTGTCCCGGACGAAATAAACAGGCCGAGAGGAAGAGGGAAGACGACAGTGGTTTCTGAGCGGGCAGGCTGGAGTGCGGACTAGGCTGTAAATGAAGGAGTCGCCGCCGCTTCCCACCCGTAGGGAACAAAAGGCAACGGCGGAAAACTGCGGGATACAGCGGCGACGCCACCACCCTTAAAGATATTCCAAGGTTCAAGGGGTTGAACGCACCCCGTGAATTTCACGCTTCCGGCAAGTGGCCCGGCAGACAGAAAAAGGGAGAGAAAGGGAGAGAAGGAAAAGGGAGACAAGCCGGTTGTATATTGTGCCTTTGGAATTCCACCTTTGCGGCTTTACTTTAACAGCTATGGCTTTCGTATATCAAGTCCACCCCTTTCTATTGCTGCCGGCCTCATCAGCCCGCGCAGTTTACGCTTTTCACTGCCCGCCCCAGTAAACCACTCCAACGTTCACGCACTAAGTCCTGAAAGGAGCACCTCCGACCCTTGTCTTTGCCTCTGCGCGCATTTGGAGCAAATAATTTCGATGCAAAGCACCGCATTTCTGGAATGTCTGCCGGTCCGATTTCCTTGTAAGCGAAATTAGTAAGGTAAATGAGACGTCTTAAAATATTAGTGTTATATGTTACTGCATTTTATGGCGTGTAAATGGAATGGTTGTACCGTTGTTAATTTCTTTTTATGTTTTGATTGTAGTTATTTAGTTTTAGCTTAACTTGAGACAGAAGATATGTGCTGATCAACACGCATTTCGGAATGGAATTACGAATTTGTATTTTCTTTATTTTGTTACTCTTGTATCTACAAATATTGAGAATCGTATCGTTTAGATATTTATACACTTCCCTTTATTTTGTATAAAATTTAAAGAAAATAGAAGTTTTGAAATCTATTTAAATATGTTGAATTTATGCAAATATATGCCAGCAAAGCATACATTATCTCGGAGCAAGAAACACAGTACATTTTGTTTCATACTTTGTTATTTCTATGGAATTATATCTGCTGCATTTCATAGTTTAAAAGAATAAAAATTCGCGCATTTATAATCTTATGCTGGTGAAAAACAAACATTCGCGTCACATTTAGTTTCTGGTAAAACCTGCAGCTCATACAGACCGGACGTGCAAAACCATAAACGGCGTGACGGAACGGCGCACATAACCTATCACGGGTAAAGGGTGACGAATCAAATTGTCGGTAATGGTTGACAATATCCGCTTAACTCGTTAACCGCGCGGCAAACGTTCGGGACAGGCAAATATTAGTTCGCGTTAGCCGCGTAACAGTATCATTTTTGTGAGGCGGAAGGTTCTGGCGTGCTCATCGCTGACACCGATTTTGCCGAACAACTTTTTTTACGCGTTCCGCCAGGCACGAAGGAGCGCAGGTGCTTCAAACGGTAATCTGTTTATTTTGCCGAGACGCGCGTGAGATTTAAATTGTGAAATGGCCGCAGCGCGTGTGCCGGCCGGCGAGCGAACTAACCAACAAAACTGGGCGAATATTTTTTACAGGGCATAAAACACAGGCATAGCGAAAGGGCGGTTGAGCGGCGCTGGGAAGAGAAGAGGAAGCGAGCGGTGAATAACATAAAAAAGAAGGAGCGCGAATAGAGAAATAGCCAGTGTGCCATTTCCCGGAGACAACTGGCAACGCAACCGCGCGCACGCGCGCGCGCGCGCTTGATAATAAATTAAAAGCTATCGCGTCTGATCAGATCGCAATCCATGAAAAATATCAGAAATATATACATGTATATAGAAACTATTAATTCGCTTGCACGCGGCATTACTGACGCCTCACTAGCTTCCCATTTTCCCCACGCAATTCCACCCTTTTTTCCCCCATGTTTTTCCCCCCTGGCGACAGTGCTGCGCCACTGTTGCCCGCTAAAATAACTCGACGGCCAACCGCTGGAAATAAAAAAAGGAAACATTCCAATTTGCGCTCGCATCAAATTTCGCATCATCCGCCAATTCAGCTTTTCCGTGGCTCGCCGCTCGAATAACGATTTATTTGCCATGTTTTTGTGATGCTTCGGTTATAATGCTGGTGCGTGAAAGGCTGCTCATATCGATGCCGCGCTGATTGCCAATGTTTATTAAATGACAGAATTTATATTGGCCTCCACTGATCACCAAGTACAAAAGGTCCGCGCAGGTTTTTCGAGTGATTAAAAACGAGAATCTTGAAATTGGAGCTATGTCGAATTTGATTCTTTTCCATGAAATATTGTATGAGGTTGGCGGTTTTTCGGCTTGGGACAAATATTCGATGGAAGTTTTAAAGCAATAATTTTATGGTATCAGGAAACATAAATTGAAGAGATTAGTTTCAGGTTTGAAACTAATATTTACCACCAATATAACAATTGGCAAATGTTGATAGTTAAAGTATGCTTTTTTTCTTGGGAATTGGTAGTTTTCAAGAATAATTGAAGAAATTATTCATAGTGAAACTATAATAAATAAGTGAAAATAACGTAATTCATTTTTACAAATACATGAACAACCAGGCAATAAACTATAGAAATATCAAAGACACAATAATAGCCGTAGTGAAATAATAAATGCTCTAAAGAATGGAAAGGCAGCCTATGGCTGGTTGAATCGAGCAAAAGGGGAAACCTGCAGTCAACAGGAAAATAATACTACTACTTCGTGGAAGAAAAAGCGACTGTTCCGTAGGAACGTGTCTCGGCTAGCGATAAACAGAGATCCACGAGGGGCAGTTTCGCCCAAACGACTGTTCGCATTAGCCGCCGAAACGCTGCGCCAGTTCTAAACAAGCTGAACTCGAGATCGGCAAAAATGTAAGTGGCAGCAATCACGTGGACAAGTGAGATGGAGCATTTCTACTGGTGGGTGGCGCTGCTGGCGCCGACGCTGCCGACGCCGGATTAATCTCCTCGAACTCCTTTGTTCACAATAATTAATCCTCCTCGAGCTTTTTTCTGTTCCGGCTTTATAGTTATTGGCGAAAGGAAAACTGGTAGCTATTGTTGGAGTTTGTAAAGAAGTTACGCTGGCTCGATACTTGGAGAAGATTGTAATTTTGCTGTTGCAGGTGGAAGACTTTTTTGGTTAGGTTCAGTAATTCGAGTCATTTTCAAAATAAAGATATAACATAGAAAATTAGAAAATCTTTTCACGAAAAATACAATGGTTTGAATACAGCTTTCTAAAAATGCGCTTTTAAAAATATTAAACGTTTGTTTTAAGTATTCAGTGCACAAAAATAAATATATAAAAATAAAAGCATTTGAGGGGTAGACTCAAAATTACTTGTGAAATGTAAAAGTATTAAATAAATTCATTCATTACTATTATGTGATTCATTATTTTTAACATTTTAGTACACCCGATAGTGTGAACAAATGTTAAACATAAAACTATAAACAAAAATACAAATGGGACATAAAGTTACAACTAATAAATCCAACGGATTAAAAAGAACTTAAAACAAAAGTATTAAGTATGTGTATTAAATATATTAAATATCACTAATATCCAGCAACTCGATGCAATAATAAATACTTCACATGTACAAATTGCACATGTTACTTTAACGCGAGAAGCTTTCTTGTAGCGGCTGGCGCTGTAACATCGAATGGTTTCGTTTGCGCGCGGCAACAAATCGACAGCTCGAACTTCTTGGTAGCCGAGGCAAACCACCGAAACCGCTCGTAGATACGCAAACTTATTCTCTTTTTCGTTGCCCTCGCAAACTCAGCCACTATTAAACCGCGTTCACACTTTACTAGAGAAATGTACGCCAAGTAGGTGAGCACCAAAACGCCGAGTTTTCAGAACCAGATGCTGATATGGAGTTACTTAATCAAGTTAATGACTGAAGTTTGCATCTTGGAAGTTGCTGTCGATTTAAGTTGTATAATAAATTACTGGATGGTTTTGTACGTTTAACTCGGCGATTTTTGATATAAAAGTTGTAGAGTTAAATATACAGAGTTTGAAAATTGTTTGAAAAAGAATGATAATGCGTTTTCGTACATATACAATTAGATATGTATTGAATGTGAATGCTGAATTGCAAAATCTTACATTTAACATAAGATTCAAAACATTGTCTGATAATCCAACTCATATTTTTAATTATTGTTGTATTCGTATTTTTAGCGATTTCAAAAAAGAGAAGGTACTCAATTCTTATATTTCAATTTTAAAAAAAACGTTTTTAATATTAATATTAGGGCCACTAGGAAGATCTGATCAGTTAACGTATACTTATTTTTTACAGGTTACTTTATTTAAAAACCGAACAAAACCTTGTGGCGCACCTAATACTTTTGCCTTACTTGAAAAAAATGGCACTACCAAATTTTATTCAATTTTAAATTCCATGCGATAAACTTCGTGCGGAAAAAAATATATTTTATTTTTCCAAGCGCCAATTTTTTTATAATAAACTTGAATATCAATTGCAAATAAAGTTGAGTTCAAGTCGTGTGTGTTGCATTAATTTTCTTTGTTAACATCGCCAGAATTGAATCTCCTCGCAGTATTATCAGGGCAGATTTCGTGGCAAGTGTGGGTCCGACTTTATATCCAAGTCCAAGAGACACTGCGCCGGAAGCAGCGTACCTCGGCGTCGTGTTTTTCTCGCGCTTCCGTCGCCGCTCCCGGAACACTCCCTTTCTCTTCCCCGCCTCTCTTTTTTCTCGGTAAGTTTCCAGTCACGCACACTTATAATTCACCCGAGCTCATTTCGTTATCGTAATGAACTCCGCGCCTTGGAATCTCTGAATCGCATAAACGCGCTTGATACTCCGACACTCTATAATCGTATGTTATTCTGTGTTGGCACCTTGCTCAGCTGCTTTCATCGGAGATTATAATAATTGCATCGAGGAAAAATGATTGAATGTAATTAAGTCTTGCAAATTGCTGAGAGTTCAGCTAAGTTGTTTATTTTGTATTTTTCTTAATTTCTGTTTTCTTTGAAATTGCACGGTGAAAATAGTTATTTTTGTTAATTTAGATATTTTTAAGATTATATAAAGTTTAATTACATCTTGAAAATTGCTGATAGTTTCGCAAAGTAGTTTATTTTGAAATTATTTTAGTTTCTGTTTTCTTTGAAATTGAACGGTGAAAAGTGTTATATTAGTTCTTCAAATATTTTTAGCTCCGTAAAGTTGTTTATTTTGAATTTTTCTTAGTTTCTTTGAAATTGCAAGGTGAAAATAGTTTTTTTAGTTGTTCAGATATTTTTAAGACCACGCACGATTGATTTTATTTGTTTCGAAAAAGCACATATTAATATTGTGAAGGGCAGGATTTGTCTATCTGTATGTTCACGGTAAACTCTAAAACAGAACCGATTTTAACGCAATTTTCTCTCACGTATGGATTTATGATCCCAGTGAACTATGGGTATGTAAATATTGCAATATTTATTGCTTACACTAGTACGCTGGTGTTCCAACAGTAACAGTTACAAAATATCAAAATAATAACAGATCGAACATCGTTAGGAGATTTCTGTAACAAAGATGATTGCAAAAACCTATTATTCTTTAAATTAATTGATTTGAATCTGCGTGGGAAATTTTACCGAGCTTATTTCTCACTGACATTAATTTTACAACGATTTCGTATATATTTATTACTATAATTTATAAGCTGAGGTTTTTATAGGCGCCTATCAATAAACACAAAAAGTGCATACAGAATAACAAATTAATAATCGTATGTGTGTTTTGCAGCATCGATTTCCTATCAGCTTACAAGGCTTTTATTTCCGTCTTACATGTCTCTCGGAAATGTATGGCATTTCGTCGATAATTCGTATTCCCGCTATTTCCCGTCCGCGCTGGTTTCACATTATTCCTCGATAAACAATTCACATCTGTATGTCGCGATCAGCGCTCTGACCACTTTTTATCCTATAAAGAAACGTTTGTTTTTCTAAAGTAAAAAGTCTTAATCTGACATGTTTAAATGGATACCGAAGAATGTGCTCGCAAATGTAATGTATACGTAAATATGTTTGATCATAGTTTTACCTAACAATTACTTATGTCATTTTAATAACATTTCGTGATTCGATTATATGCATGTATCAGTCTAAATCCAATTCTTACTTCTGTCTGCCAATTCTTTCGCAAATTGATTTCATCAATAATTCTTTTCTCCTTTATTTCCCTTCCTATCTCGATTTCAATTTACACCTGTAATATGTTTGATCATAGTTTTACCTATCAATTACTTATGTCATTTTAATAACAGCTCGTGATTCGATTATATGTATATGTCAGTGTAAATCCAATTCTTACTTCTGTCTGCCAATTCTTTCGCAGATTGATTTCATCGATAATTCTTTTCTCCTTTATTTCCCTTCCTATCTCGATTTCAATTCACACCTGTAAGCTCCGATCGAATCAGTCAAAGGTTTGACGACTGTTTCCTTCCTGGAAGGAAACACTTTCGTCATCCCTTTATCCGGAGACGGTGGAGATGCGCCAGCTGCGAGATGGCGATACTTTGAAAACTTTCATTAGTTTAAAGTCCTTAAAAGGACACACAGGGAAGAATGCTCTCACAAAAGCATTGCACGTGAGGGGCGGCGTGTTTCTCAGGATTCTGTCGCGTTTTTCAAAGTAGTTTTTCGATTCGTAATCACTGGAAGGAAGCAAAGCAACCGAGTGAGCGAGGCGAACGCACCGGTATTCCTTTTCCGCTTGCGTTCCTTGCGCCCGTATTCCAACCGGGCTAATTTGCCGTTTCGCAAATGGATTCCTGGAAATCTTTCCGAGGCCCCTCCGCCGCCCCGACGCCTCCCCGACGCCTCCCCGACGATCCTCTCGGTTGCCTCCATTTGTATTACAACGTCCTTTGCCACCCTTCCGCTCCGGCTTCCTTCCTGTTTCTCCATTCTCACTTATTCCGCGGTACTTTTCCAGTTTGCTCGAGCGCTTTCGTTCGCTTCTCCTCCTCCTTAAAGCACGCCAGACACTTCCTCCTACTGTTTTAGCAATTTTATTCTACCTTTAGTTCCGCATCTTTTTGCGTGTATCGTGGAATTTCAGGTAGAGAGTAAATGAAAATCTGTATACGTTTAAAAAGAAACCGTGATTTTATTGACTTTGGGCGCGCAAGAGATTTGATAGATTTTTTGAGAAGATAAAAAAGTAGGTTTTGAGAAAAGAAAGCGAAAATTAAAGAAGATCACGTATTCGTTGACATTCCTACGCCGAAGAGGGATGATAGGCATTTGAATTACGTTTCAGGCACTTTTATTCAGACGTGGGTTCGAAATTTGTTCCTAATATTTTGTGAGAAACCTAAGTATTTATCAAAGAATATTTTATAGTATGATTTAACATTTTGATTGATTTAAAATCCATGTTAACTATGACTTAACTTAAAGAATAATAGATTGCTATTTCTATCTTTGTTGCGAACATCATTTAATGATGTATATCTTAATTTTCAAATGTTTAAAGTGTCTTTAAAACAGATTGTATAGTTAATAAATATTGTAATACTTTGCAGCCTGTAGTTGATCGGAATAATATCTTTATAGAAAGAAAATTGTACTCAAATCAGACACGCAAACATTGTCCTTTATGTTAATAAGGATTCAATAAGCATACGCGTACATTTTTGTACACGAAAAAATGGTCCTCGCTCGGAAATTACTCGGTTCATTCCGCTAATAAATCGCAGCGACCTTTCATAAAATATTCCCTCGCGATTTCTAGTTTCCGTGAGGTCTGAGGTTCGAGGAGGAGGAAGCACATCCCTTTCACCGGACAAATCTGATTATTCTTTTTGCTCGGGCCGATAAAAATCGTTGGAGTTCGTGCGAGTTCTGCAGAGCGATAGTCGGCGAGGGTTTCGAAGAGAAGTTTCTTTCCTCGGTATTCCGTGCACGATCGATCCTCGCCGGAGAGTATTCTTGAGAAGCGCGCGCGCGCGACAGCCTGTTTTATGCTAATCGCGGTGAAATACAGTGCCTGTGAGCATCGGCCGAGAAATCGGACTCGCCAGCCCGTCGACATGCACACTAGCATAGCAAACTGCGGAAAGATACGCCTCGCGGAAATGGCGCTGATTCTCGAGAAATCGTCGCTTTGTCCCAACTTTTATGCCAGCGATAATTCACACTCTTAACGAGTGGCTGCCTCCTTATTTAAATTCCTCCCGAGGACTGACACATAAGTGCCCCCCCCTTTAGTCTTTTTAAATCAACCGGTTCTTTCGGCAAAATTATGCTCAATGATGTAATATTATTCTACTGGATTTTTCACTTATTTTCTTTTGGGGTAAAATGAATACTTAATGAATGGCAATTCTGGGAAATACAAAACGGTACGTTCAATGTATCTTATTTTACTTTCTTAGGAGGACTGACATATAAGTGCACTTTTAGTCTTTTTAAATCAAGCGGTTCTTTCTGCAAAATTATGCTCAATGATGTAATATTATTCTACTGGATTTTGGATTTATTTTTTTTGCTAGGTTAAATGAATACTTAACGAATGGCAATTCTAGCAAATACAAAAGGATACTTTAATGTACCTTTGTAATGTACCTTTTGTTTGCTTAATAATGTGACATGTGCATCTGTGTGTTTAGTATTTTTTAAAGCAAGCAGTTTGTCTAGTAATTTACAGTAAATATCCCAACTAATTGCTGTAACATTAAGTATGAATCCCATAGAAATCTTGGTAACAGAAGTCTCAAGAAGATAGTCACATGTACGTTTAGTCGTTTTAAAATAAACGTTTCTTTTTTAATAAATTATTCCAAATGTCCTCTGTTGCAGTTCGTAATATTTTTGCACTTGATTTTCGCTTTTATTTATTATCGATGTGAAACGCATCATACGTCCACACTAATAGAAAATAAAAATAAATATATATAATGTATTGCACATTACTTGCTAGAAATTTCTGGCAATACAAAGGTACATTTCGAAAGACAAGTTAATTCGATCCTTCTCAAAGACTGCTTTGAAAAGGAGGACGGTAGAACTCTGGAGAACTCTCTTATCGGCTCGTCACAAGGCCGGCATTGTCCTCGGATATGTTGAAGTTCTGGAACAGATAGGAGTAAGGAACAAGGATTGCCGGGAGTGGCGGCTCGTGTAAGGTGAAAGAGGCGTCGTGATCGATTCGTGCTCTCAGAAAGTGTCAGCTGGCGATGGCAGTGCCGGCGTCCTTCCTTTCCCTTCGGGTCCGTGATCTGCTGCTGGCCCGCAGGAAGAAGAAGAAGAAGAACAAAAACAAGAAGAACAAGAAGAAGAACAAGAGCCAGCAGAAGCTTCGACTGTCCCAAGCCCCGGGCGCATTTCCTTTCCGGCGGCGGACGAGGGGGGCAGCACCAGCGGCGGCGGCGTCGGCGTCGTCTGCTGCTGCTGCTGCTGCTTGCAATTTCCGCCTTAAGTTCCACTAAGCTCCCGCGCGCGCCCGTTTTTGTTCGCTGCTTTGCATAATTTACGATCTCTTCCCAGTATAAAACTCCGGCGAGTACGCGCGCGGCCGGCCAGCCAGCCAGCATTGACGGCGCAGGAGGAGGATGAAATATCGGCTCGCGCCGCACCAACTTTCTCCCGGCGGAAATCACGGCGACAGTCTAATCCAATAGAGCGCGCAGTGGGCAGCGTTGCGAGAGCGATCGCTAAATTGCAAGTGGCCCGCGTGGCCGGCACTGCCGGCATTCTTAAAACTCTCTATTTATCTTGCGCATTATAAGGGCGGGCGTGAAAAAAACTCCCTTTCCAACCACGAAACTCTCTCTCTCTCCTCTATTGAGTGGGACCGCGCTCGCACATAGTACAGAAGCCCTTTTGACGGCCGAGGTTTTCAGATAGTTTCTTGCGCGCGCTTTCAGCGCACTTGACGTGTCTGCTCTCTTTTTTCGTTATAAATTGAAGCTCCGCTCTGGCAGAGCAGCGTACCACCGGAGCGCGAATCATTCCTGGCAAATATTGCGCAGGAATATGCGGGGCCCTCCATCCAGAAGCTATTTACATTGAGGGAGCAACAGGCTAAAAAAATCCGCCACCCCCTCTGGAAGAGGTGGTGGCGCTGCTGGCGGTGGCGGTGGTGGTGGTAGTGTGTGTTCTCTCAGAGGGATTTCGAGGTTGTTTCATTCAGGCTGGTGCGCGCACTTTCGGGCGCGCTGACGCGTTAATGACTTTTGAGCCGAGGTCATTTAGTGACTGCTCCTAATGACTAGGGAATGAACAGGACGCTGGCTAAGTGGGCGCCGAGAACGGACCACCAATGATATCAGGATTTATTTTGTCGTTAGTAACGCGTGCCCGGGGCAATTAACACCAGAGAAAATACACGAATTTGTAGCGTCATTTACCATCCCACCAACCCCGCCTCCCTTTTTCAGGCTCTGCCGGTACACGCTTCGACGCCTCTCGCATCGACTGTCTTTAATGAAACACGCACTCGACGAGTGGTCGCTTTGCATTAATTGCGGGGAATATTGACGCGCCCGATCGAGTGCACTCCACCGGGAAATGGATTAATTGAAAGTCGGGAAATCCCATCCGCGTTAAGCAGCGAGTTTCGTTGGAAAAATTGCCAACGCTGGATGAGGTTTTGGTCCTTCAATATTATTGAAACGTGAGTGGTGCTTTGATATTATTATGTTGTTGTAATGTATTTGCAGAGTTGATAATAGTTCCCCTTTATTATAAATGTCACTTAAGGGGGTACTAAATTTGCAGGACAAATACGAAGTGTTAATATTAACATTTTTAAAGAATATAATGAAAATTTTTGTCACAAGCAGAAAAGAAATATGTATAAGTGCATGGTTTAAAATCTTATCACAATGAAGCCGTTTGGCGATAATTTATCTTTTTGGGGGGGAACAAAAATATAGTCATTTGAGGATGAAAATTTTTCGAACTTTAGCTATTTTGCGTTTAAAATGTTGCACTAGCTAAAAGCTTCGAGTTTCTAAAAAATTTCTTCTATCTCTTTAAGATAAGAATTGCTATGTGTATAATTTGTATTACAAAAAAATTTTGTTAAAAAGCATTCATACAGTCATGACCACAATTTTGTGACCTTAGCAGATAAAATAATGAAATTAATTTATAATGTTCTTTAAATCATGCACTTATATGTATATTTTTTTCATTCATGTCAAAAATTTCCATCATATTTTTGAAAAACGTTTATATCGACACTTCGTTTTGCCCTACAAATGTATATGCCCCCTTAAAATTAACTGGTTTTTGTGCCGGTTTGTATTAGACAATTACAGAAACCAGTTGATTATCGAAATTATAACACGGCATGCTTCGATGTTTCGGAATCGCAATATTTTCTCTGGCATTGGGAAAATGAGTAGCAATACTTTGATTAATTATTAAACACTTGTGTCGCACGCGTGAATTTCAAGTGCACTGCATATTCTGGCAACTCTTTCTCGAGACAGAGTGAAAGAGGGTGGCGTGAAAAATAAATTTCCCCACTCCATTCCTGCCACACGCCACAGTTTACGAGGATTCCACGGCAAAGCAGCAGAGAGAACCCAACACTGCCTTTTTTTGTCCCATCCGACGCTTTTGTAGCCTTTGTAAAAGTGCGACTGCGGGAATTCTAAAAAGTACATAACTTAGTGCAAGATAAACGGAATTTCTTAAATATGGTTCTCTTGTGTAGTTTGCGGTAATAATCTTAATAACATTCATAATAAATCAGGGAGTGTTCATTCCATATGAACCAGTAATAATAAGTGAAAATGTTTGTTAAGAATATGTTGCTGCAATGCCTTCAACTAATGCAGGAATAAACAAACTTTTCATTCTTGTATTTCACGAACATAATCACAGGATGAAAAGCTAAAAGCTCTGCCAAATAATGCTACACTTTTCCCATTTCGTTAAAATACACCCAAAACATAGCATGTGTCCGAATATTTATGTGGTGTAAATTTTGGCATAATTTAATTTATTACCTACAACATAAAAAGCAATGGATTTGATATCAGTAAATAGTGTGTTTCCGAAAACTGCAACATATATTTAAATTCAGAAAAAATTAACAAATAGACACAATAAGAATAATCTCTTGAAATACATAGATGTCTGAAGACTTTTGCAATTCAAATTTGGTGCATACTTTAATTTATCGCTTAAGGAACAAACGACATTAAATAAATAATATATTTGCCAAAAATAAATTATTTGTCTGAATTGTGTACAAAATAATCAATCAGTTAACATTACAATAAATAAATAGACAGTAATCTTTCGAAACACATGAATGTTCAAGTATCATCACACATCAAAGTTGCATATTTCTGATAATAGAAACATACCAGAATTCGCACGAATCTCTGTCTGGCGATGAAAGAGCCATTTCCCTGATAATACACAGGCCGGTAATAAACACTGATGGAATCCGGTCATTAATTCCTGATGAGCGAGCGTTGGATGCGAATGCAATTTCATAAACCTTAGACGCGGCCGACTTGCGTGCAGCTTTCCCTTCGAATTTCACGCGAACTTCAGATAGAACCAGTTGGCTTAATTCATTGGTAATCAGCTTACTCGTGTTAGGCTTTAATGTTCGGCCAATTAGCGCCCGTTTAAAGTGGCGACGTGTGAGTACAACACGATCTTGTTGACCATTTTCTTGTGTGACAGCTTTTCGTTAATGCTTGCAAGTAATATTTTGTCTTTTTTATTTTATTGTCGGTGAAGAGTTTGATATTATTATTGATTGTAATATAGAAAACAACAACTTTTGTCGCTGATAATAGTAATACTAAGAAATTTAAAATAAAAATTTGGCGCAAAAGAGTAACTCTCTTTGTTTTAGGGTATAATTTCTTTTCTTGCGTAAATTCAAACTGTAACATTTAAATTGAAAGCTTTTATTTCGAGCTTTTGGAATATTATTTGGACAATAATGTTGATCTACATATAATATTAGCAAACCAAAGAATTTAATTCGTTTTTCTCTCTTTCTAACATTAAGCAAAATATCTATAAACTTTTTTAAATAATACAAATCTGGATCTAACATTGCATATAATGTATTGCATATAAAATCAAAAATGTATGATAATTCTCAAGCGTATAATCGGGAAACAAAAAAATCTAAGAAAGAACAACGCGAAAGGTAGCAACTCTGACGGAATAAAGCGAAAACATGCTCTGTAGAATGGAAGGGAGCAATAAATCATCAAAGAGCTCGCGCACTATACATCAGGGCTGTTTACAAGAGCAGCAATTCATTTTCCAGTGGCTGCCAAGGCGAAGCAATACGATGAATCTTCGATTAGAGGAGCGTCAGTAACAAAAGCTGACAAGCGGAACAGAAGCGATGATACCTTTCGAATCTAATGATAAGTTAGTGCCAACGCTATTCTGCTAAAGTCGAATAATGGGACGTTAGATAAATAAAAACTGTAGACATTTTTGTAAAAGTAAATCTGGTCGAAATAAAGCTTTAAAAATCTAATAACTAATTCTCTTGAGAAATAAGAACACTTTGACAATAAATTTTAAATTTTATGGTTTCCGAAGAAAATTATGTCTGGGAAAATGTTATTCTTTAAAATTACCGTTACTTATAATTATAATTGCTTACTGAATTAGGATAAATCGGGTCTAATAATAAGTTAGTGCGAACGGTATTCAGTTAAAGTCGAACACAAATTTTTATAAAAGTAAATCTGGTCGAAATAGAGCTTTAAAAATTTAATAAATTATTCCCTTGAAAAATAAGAAAACTGTGACAATAAATTTTGAATTTAATGGTTTCCGAAGAAAATTATTTCAGGGAAAGTGTTATTTTTTTAAATTGCGGTTACTTATAATTATAATTAGTTATTAAATCAGGATGAATCGTTAATTAGAGGAGCGCAGTAATAGAAGCTGACAAGCCAAACGGGAGGAATGATACCTTTCGGGTCTAATAATAAGGTAGCGGCAGTGGTATTCGGCTAAAGCGTTAAATTACGCAGCGAGTGTAGCTGCCAGTGTGCTTTGCAAGCTTCCCAGTGTATCATTGGAGACACGTTCACTTAACGCAACAAATAAACAAACGCAGTTAGCCCGGGCGAGCGTGTTTGCACGCTTCGACCCTGCGACGGCAACTGTGTGTAGCCAGCCTTGTAATTAGTATACGACTGATGCTTTCTCCTAGTCGACTGCGCGTACTCGTCCCCCAAAATTCAAGGGTTAAACTCAACTCAGTGATTTTCATTTCGACGATCTCGAAAACCTCGCCAACCGCCAACGAGAATGTAGCTTTTTCTGTTCGCGAAAGTCTCCAAATGATGGCAGGAAATTCCAACAGAATCGTAAATTACAATAGAAAAACCTTCATTTTTGTACTGTGCAAATTTCGTTCGCAAAGAATGCATAAACATTATTTGTCTTACAGTTTTTAGAATTCTCTTTCTAATTTTCCAGTACTTTTGCTTCAAAATCTGGAATAAACTTGCGAAAAGAGTGTTTAGTGGGTACTTTCAACCAATATTATAACTGCCAGTGTAAAACAATGACTTTTTCATAAAAGCAATTCTGAAGTTTCCCATAATTAGAGCACGTCTGCGCCATACAAATATCTACGTGATTCTCCCGCAATAATTAAACTATTAAAAATCGTCTTACGTCGCCGATGAGAGGCGGCTGATAAATATTTATCAGGTGTTTCAGTGCGCCTGATGAATGTCGCAATTACTAGAAGAGAGAGTAAGTGAGCGAGCGGGACGTTAAGATAATTGGCGGAGCAGCAGCTTTTTCCATTTATCTCGAAGAGGTGCAATTGCAAGGAGGACCCTTGGGTGCACTGTCGCCGAGCTTATGGTTACTGGTGGCGTGCTTATTGGACAAACAGGGAGTTCGTCTCTCCTCCGTGCCCTCGCACACTAAGAGTATGTAAATAGCTACAATTCCTGCTGGCCCGCCGCCCGCCGCCAACTTGACGTCTTGTCGGCCCGTTTTATGCTAATTTCGCAGAGATAGAGCGCGATCCACTAAGTACTGACCATCAAAGGAGCGGATCCTTTCCGGCTCATACTTGTTCCCCTGTAAATGGACCGACGTTGACGTTAGACGCTCCAGCGCTTAACGAGCCCACTTCAAATTGAACTCGCGCAACTTTTATTGCGTGGAAAGTTCCGTTGCTACGAGGTTTGTTAACACCGATGAACGTATCAATGGAATTGTCAGTTTAGTCACTCGCGATTTTCATTAATTGTTTACCATAATCGTTTAATAGAACTTCGAATATTATTACCACGGTAAAATGTAATGTAACATGAGTTTCGTGTTCGACCCATTTAAATAACTAATTAATTAAATGTAATATAATACAGAAATTCCTCTAATTCCAATTAATGTTTGCCATACACGACGTAAAAAAGATTTTTTGCCTCGAATTTGAAAATTCCCCATTTTTGGGAGGTGAAAATAAATAAATAGGGAATTAAATAAATGAAGTGTTGAACAAAATCAATCGAAGCTCAGGCAGAGCAATTACAGTGTCCAGGTCGAAGGGAAAAAATACGTAAGTAGGAAAACGGATGGGGAATTAATAGGCGTACAAGCGACGTCCAGCGAGAAAGATACGTTTTCTGTTAGCCACGAAAAACAATGCTGCTGGCGGCGAGCCTCGCTCTAATTGGAGCAAGAATAGGGCAATGAAATGCCTTTACCTATTCATACGGCTTTCTGGACTCGCTAACGATGCTTGTTCGTGCGGCTAATTGAACTCACTTGTAAATAGGCTCTCTATTCAGCCATTAATACACTGTTTCATACGTTCATACGTTGTTAAGGACACGAAAGATCGAACGAAATAGAAACTTATTTCAATACTCTAACATTATCGGCAGAATAGCAAAAGTTTTACTTCTAATCCAATAATCAATCACACATTAATTGTATTAATAATTTAATCAAATATGTACACGTTTTTATCAAATTTATACATATCTGTATAAATGGAAATGAATATTAGATAAATAAATTATATGATTCGGATAACCACAATGTCTATTAGAATCCAGTATGAAGTAATTAAACGAAAATTGTGAATTGTATATGATAATAATTGTATTCAATGAAAAATAATTCATAAAAATAATTGACGGTATTATAAACAATTGATTCTTGTCGAGTACTCGCTGCTACTGTCACGTAGGCTTTCAAAATTTATACATGTATGTATAAATTTATTTAAAGCTAATTAAAAATGCAAATAATTTATTACCTACATTTTTCGAAGCATACTTTCTCAGTAAATAAATTACTTTTCATTTATGTTTCCCGTTCCTATTTATCTGCCCTTCCCCAGTGCTTTAGCGAGCCACGAACGACTGTCAGGAAGTTGATATATGCACACGAAACTTGGGTCGTTCCTGGTATTGTGTGACTGTCCTTCCGGCTCGGTCGGAATAGATTCGACTCTATCATTGGCCAGCTTTGCTTATGGTTGAGTGTATTACTTTCGCTCTGATGTGACTAATGCTCTAGATTTCCGGTAAGCGAATAGCACGAACGAAATGCCGGAGATCAATCGTTAGTGCTTCTAATTCTGTCTCAAGTTTCTTTCTAATAACTCTCTATGATTCAACTTATCCGTTGAATTTTAACGCGGCACTCTTTCATCGTTTTGATATATTTTTGGTAGATCATTGAGATTTTTTTCGAGGGAAATAAGTCAGTGTGAAATATTATTACTGAACGGTAGTGGCAATTTATAACTAATTAATCGCTTTTTCTGTGATTCAAATTGTTCTTGACTAATATTACTCAATAAATTAAATAGCAAAGGAAAATTTAAAGTAAACAGTCAATCAGTTAACGTTATTATATTATATAATATGAGTGGAAATACGTTTCAGTGTACCACGAGTATTGTTTCAGAATAATTTCGTGACGTTAATTCTGGACAAGCTTTGCTTTCTTGCTTACTGCAGCGTAAAAGGCAATGAATGTTGAATAAATAAATTATATGATTTGGATAACCACAATGTCTATTGGAATTCTGTATAAAGTAATTGATCAATAATTGTAAATCGCATTTAGTGAAAAATAATTCATAAAAATAATTGATGGTATTATAAACAAGTGTACAGAGTGAGTCACTTGCCTTTGAATCACCACCAAAAATTGGATATTTTCGATGGCCAAAAATATGGGGGGGAAAAAATTTTGAGCTGGGGCTCTGAAATTTATATCACATCTTCCTTGATGCAAGGGGAGACTCTCCACCAAATTTCAACCCCGAAAAATACCGGGAAGTGCAAAAAATATGGGAAAAAACAGCGAAAATTGCGAAAAAATCCAACTTTAAAGGCAGTTTCTTTAGTGTTTTCAATAGAAATCCGGACTTCTTTCGACGGATTTCTTGTTTTCTGTCCGTTTTCGTTCATAAACAATCAATTCCTGAAGAAAAAACCCGAGTTCGGGGACCTTCGAAAAATCGTGAAAAAATCTGAAGGGGTTCTCCTTAAGAAAAATTTGCCGAAAAAAAAATGTTGAATTAGGGCCTTGGAATTTTTATGGCATCTTCCTTGATGCAAAAAAACATTACCCACCAAATTTCAGCCCCGGGAAAGGTCGGGAAGTCTACCAAAAAAAATAAAAACCGTAAAAAATGAGCAAAAATGGACTTTTCTGGACGGTTTTTCGACCCGTTTTCGTTGCAAATCCGGACTTTTTATCACGGATTCTTTGTTCTCTATCCACCCTGATACGAAAACAATCAAAATATCCCGGGTTCGGCCGATTTTGAGAAACTTGAAAAAATTGAGCATTTTCGAGGGTCCAAAATACGTGAAAACCTAAACTTTGAGCTAGGGCTCTGGAATTTTTATGGCATCTTCCTTGATGCAAAAAAACATTACCCACCAAATTTCAGCCCCGGGAAAGGTCGGGAAGTCTACCAAAAAAAATAAGGGCTGGGAAAGTTCTGATTCAAAGGCAAGTGAATCACCCTGTACATGCTACCAATCGAGAAAGGAGTTGCAAGCTTTAATTCTTGTCGAGTATTCTCGCTGCTACTGTCACGTAGGCTTTCATACGAGAGCGTGCCATTAAGAATAATTCATCAACTGGAAATGTGCAGCGGAAGCGATACTGTTTATTTCAAAAGAAATGTTTAGCCGTTGACTGAGTAGATTTGCGCCGAGTTTCGAAGCCGGCACGGCAGCCGGCAGATTAATTGCCTTCCGGTTATATTTCCGTGACAGCGCGCGGCAGCAAGTGGGCACGTCCTTCATAACTTTTCATTACCTGCGAATTAATTCTCTAATCGCCACCAGGAAAAGGATATTTTTTCCAGCGGAGAGATAAAGTTTTAATGCTCGGGGCAGTGTGATTTTTTGACGGATCGCTGCCCATTCGTAAGTCGCCAAGCGTGCGCTGCTTGGATTATGCTACTCTTTGCCGGTACTTTGTGCAGCTGATGCAATTTATACTGTCATTTCTGTCCTTCATTGTTTAAAATATGCACGACACCTTTTCCTCTGCAGATCCGAAATGTTTCATGTATATTTTTTTTTCGTTTTATTATTTTGTTTTTCTTTCCTGCAGTTGGTCTTGAAAAGGGGTGATTTTAAACGGAAAGAGAATTTTTCTATTTTTGGACTTCAAATGTTTCATGTTCCATGCAATTTAAAATTTATTAATATTGTATTATTTTAGTTCCACTTTTCTTTATCGTTTCATAATTGAGAAATACGATTCTGGTCGAGTGTTGTAAAATGCAAAGATTCTGTAAAAGTAGGGCTGGTCAAAATAAAGCTTTAAAAAGTTACCAGATTCTTTTGAAAAATAAGAGAACTTCGATACTAAGTCACTAATGTGGTGAATTCCGCAGAAAATCATATTAGGAGAAGTTTAACTTATTAAATTCTTGCAGAAAGTTTACCAAGCGGAGGAAAAGTCGTCGCAAAATTTAAGTAAAATTTAGTTTCAGTTTCTAATTAAATCCCTCCTAGATAACGGTCTTATTTTTTTAGATTGCATTTAGATTCTTTTTCTGATTATTTATACACCAATAATTCTATGTAATATATGTCAATAAAGTACGAACCACGATTAATTCTTCAGTCAACTCAACAACACTAGAAGAGGAGACGTTTTTCGCCATAGAAAAATATTGTGGACTCACCTGTAACAAAGAAAGAAAATACTCCCATTAGTACATTTATATAACTATTTTTTATATTATTTTATTCATAAAATCCATCCAACTCGCTTCAGCGAAAAGCTTCCATTATTCCTATTCCGGTGTACTTAACGTCTAAGTGATCCTTTCAACAATATTTCCTTAACATTACCAAAAACACCAAATTACCACCATTTACTTATTTCCATTCGCCGAATAAACCAGCAATCACCAACTCCCCCTAATGACTCTCCAAACATAACAATAAAACCGAACTTCCCAAGTAAACACAAACAGGGAAACTCAACACTAACAATTATTCCCTGAGAATTATTTCCTCATACATCCAATTAACAACCAACAGTCCAAACAAACCTCCCCATAAAATCTACTACCAACTTTTACTTTACTAAAAACACACCGCTTTGATAAATGCGAATCACCGGCGATCCAAACATAATTACAGACAAAAGCAATTATTATACGAAAAATTCATAGCATCGCGGAGCCAGGGAGGCGCAATAAAATTCCAGTGATTTTAAATCTTGATGTGTGCAAAGGGGCGAAGGGTGGGTGGAAGTTTGGGGGGTAGTGAGACCGGACGATCCGCCTAATTGCGTTGCCCTCGGTGGTCCAGCAGGCCCCTCTTGTTTAGCCAGGAACACAGCGGCATTCGTTAATTAATTAATCTCCCGCTGCTGTCCCTGCGCTAACCTTTTTCCAGAAGCTCCCAATTCCCCGTCCCTCTCTCACTCTCCCACTCCCTCTTGTATACCTACACACATACACACACATACACACGAACGCAGGTACTATTCGTACGCATACGTGCGTGGCGTTCGCAGGTTGCTTTGTTCGAGCGCGGAGGAAGCGTGCACGTGCGTGAAATAGGGCGGTGTGTAGTAATAGCGCACGCCGCACGAGAAAGAGTGGGGGGAGAGGAGAGAGTGGGAGAGGAGAGGGGGAGAGAGTGGAAAGGGTGGAAGTAAGGCTGGTAGACAAAGAGCGAGGCAGAGAAAAGAGGGCGGCGAAGCAGCGTGTGCTTTCGAGCACACATTTGCCTAGGAGTCGAGGGTGCAGTCGACTCGAACCTTTTTCCTGCTCGCGAGAGCTTGCAAGCAGCGGCGAAAGTAGCTCCGCGGGCCGCTCGCCTGGAAAGCTCCAGACACTGACAAAATGTCTCTCTGGATGGCGGCTACCGAGCGAGAGGGCCACCAACTTATTCGTCCGCCGCGACGGAGATGTTGCCGCCGCCGCCGCCGCCGCTATGATCGATGACGAAAGTACAAAGCCCACCGGGCTCTCTCCTGCCGATAATTTATATGTTTGCGCCTGGCGCGCGCCCGCGCGCGTCCTATTCGTTGGTGGTACGCGTCGTTGCCGATGATGTAGCTCGCCGCTCTCTTGCGTGCCAATTTGACTTTTTGTTGGTCGCGCGGCAGACTTCTCGCTGGGTTTAATGCGGGAATAACGGCTGGTGGGATAAATCGCGGTTTCACTCGTATTGTATGGGGTTTTGACGAGTATACTGGTGATGGGCAAAGTTGAAGTACCATTTGTTACAAAAATCGTAATTATTATAAAAAATTAGAAATTTGTTTCTTCCGTTCGAATAAAGTAATTCAATGGACGATAACTTTTGCATTTTTAAGAAAGTGTTGTTGTATTTGAAAGGAATGAATGAAATTTGCAAGAAATTCAGTGTATCCGGCATCACTTGACATTTTAAAAGAAAAGTACACCGTTCGAGGGTTTAAAATACCAAAGTGTGACTTTGGCAGATTCTTCTTATACAACTTTAAAAGTAGAATGGTCGATAATTAATAAACTAGCTTGATTTGCATGTATGACAATATCGTGTGATAGAATTTTATACAGTCTTAGTTTATTAGTTTTTCTCTTAATAAAAGTTAATATACCTCAAAAGATTTTTGTCATTCCAAATAAATAGAAATCTGAGAATTCTGGGTTGTTCCAGTATTAATTGCTAAACTAATTTTACACTTGTAAACACTTTTATCAATATTACTTGTCATTCATCTTAATAATAATGATTTAGAATAATGTAATTAATGCAGATATCAAAGAAATCTCAATCTACTTTTAAACAATTCTCTAATACAATTTATTGATACCAAAAAAATACTGTATTACTATAAAATTGTACAGTATAACACCCACGCTTTTAATTCTTGCCTATTAATAAAAGTCGCGATATGCATTCAAAATCTCACCGAATTCTCACGCACATGAGTTCGTCTACTGTCAGGATTGCACTGCGCGTGATGCCGGCCACTCCATCATTACACCTACGCTCATTTCATACGTTTTCCAAAACGTCCGGAACAGGACGCCGAAAGCTCGCAAGCTCCATCGGCGAATGCGAGTTTCTATTTCACAGGGATGAGCTCGCCCGCGCCGAAAGAACGGAATGCCGCATTTGCTAATTGAAACGACCGAAAACATTAGCGTAATCGCGCTCTCGAACCGTTGGCGAAGAGCAGGGGTTGCGTGCGCGTGTGTGTGTGGGTCCGCTTGTGTGTCGGTGATCCTTTGTAGTTTGTACTTTGAGCTTTCGAGCGGGGCTCGGTCAGTTTTTCACGAGCAATTTGAGCTTGTGGCTTGCTAATGCGCCCCCTCCCCCTCTCCCCCCGCGCGAAGTATGATATTTCATATATTTGTCAATTTAATAAAGTGCTTTTAATGGATTGCGAGGGGGGGCTCGGATCGGAGTGGGGGGCGGCGCGGCGGTGGTAGCGGTGGTGCTCGTCATCAGCGTGAATCATCTCGACAAACTTCCACTGGAGCAGAAAAGTCGGGAAGAAAAGGGGGGGCAGAGAGGGAGAGTAAGGTCTCGATTGCCCTGGGAGCGCCGCTATTCCCTCTACGTATAACCTCGGCACACGCTCTTCTCCCTTTTCCATCCTTCTTCTTCTTCTTCTTCTTCCTCCTCCTCTTTTTTCTTCTTCTACCCGGCAACGCCTCTTATGCATGGAATTTTCGACGGATCGACAACCAACATTTCCCCACAGTATGCTAGCGCGGCGCGCGCGTGCTTCTGACACGTGGAAGCGGCAAAAAACACGGACACGTGAAAAAGGACCGGCTGCATATACGGTGACTAGCATAAATATTCGGACAGCCGTATGTTTCACTGGTATGTTTGTTGTGTTTCAAATGAATGGCTCGTTTGTTACTGCAATGTCTTCAACTAATGTAGAAAGTAAGAATTGTACTTTGTCTCGAATGTAATGAAGGTAACAATACGACGAAAAGTTTTGAAGGTGTAATGAATTATCCTTCTTTTGATGCTGATTTTTTTTCGACACAAATTTGGAGTATTATTTGGACCGTTTATTTTGAAAGTGGTGTAAGTCCATTCGCAGCCCGTAAATGTACATTATTCTAGTTTAATTGGCCTAAAACAAATTTATATAATCAAATTACATATTGATAAATTAGTAGAAACATTGCCAGATTTGATATAATTAACCGATGTTTTTTTTATTGAGAAATATGCTAACATTTACTTGTCTCCAAATAAGAGAAAATGAACTTATGCCACTTTCAAACTAAATGATCTATTTGGTTTGTCATGTACAAGGTAAATAGCAAAGGGCATTAAATAAGTAAATGCCATGTCTTTCAGAAAACTACAATATTTAGTTGAATTCGGTAAAAAAAATAGTCAATTAATTAGTTAAGGATATTGTAAACAATTGCAGAAAATACCTTTATGTGTGAATTATAAACTTATAAAAATATCCGTATTATAATATGACTACAAACGCATTTTATTGTATCACGCGCATTATTTCAAAATTTTTAGGGATCCAAATTTGGGGCAAACTTTACTTTCTTATTTACAGTATGAAAAGCCATTAAACCAAAAACTGGAATATGATTCCGAATTCAATAAAGAAATGTAATCAATTAGTTAACGTCATTACTGACAAAAATGTGCGATAATAATTTGTCAGATTGGAGAATGTTTACTTGTTTTTAGTGATTTATGTGCTATTGCTTCTAATCAATAGCTGTAACAATAGCCAGTAACATATTCTCATTTTCGTTAACTCCAGCTGGCTTTAATTATTTAAACGCGTGTGCATATGCGAATTACAAATATTATTAATAGCTTGCTCCGTGGGGAAATCGAAAATGCATGTGGACGGAGAAAGGTCAATTTGACCTCTCAATTTTGAAAGTGCAGAGAAATTATATGGAACGCGTGTACGAGTTTACCATGTTTCCGGCGAGGATATAAACAGTATTTGAAACAAATAATGTTAAATATCTATAAACCGAATGAGTCTCGCTTTAGTGCTCCACAATTTTAACAAGGCCATAACTAAGAAATTTCGAATCGAAGATTGCAAATTACCCAAAACGAGACGGTGTTCGCAGGCTCTTAATTAAAACTGCTCTCTGAAATATCGCACAATTCGGCAGAAACAATTCTCTCCACGCAAATTGAACGAAATAAAATCCCGCGTGTGTTTGGGATCTCCTTTTTCATGATACGGTTTCGATAATTACTTGATAATTAATTGACTCTGCCAGGGCAGAAATAAATTCGGGCAATCCATTATGCAAGTTCGTTCACGAGCCTCTCGTATCGCTCCCTTTTAATACAATTTCACGTTTCGTAGCCCGTCAGTTTTAATGCGTTTTCAGCGCCGAGTTCGCGTATAAAAAATGATCGCATTCATTATTCGTGCTATCTACTTCATCTATTTGGCTCGTCTTCTTAATCTCTTTTGGAAATATCCTTTGTCAGAATTCCAATGAGCTGTATTTTAGTGAAACATTACTATCGCCAAAGCGACATAAAACTTGAATAATACAGAAATTCCTTGTTACGCAATTTATTAATAAAATATAAGGTTTTCACTCCATTTGGAGAGTTTTATTAATTATTCATTAACAGTACTTTAGTCCTGTTTCTACTTGTATTATAAATACCAACACAAATTTAAATACATCAGTAAGTACTTTATATTAATATTCATCCTTTCAGAAAAATAACGTTTTATTACTTACGAATAAAAAGCTGACTACTAACATAACCTCTATGAAAAACTAACTGATCCAACTCAAAATCTGTGCAAAACTTCACTGAAATCCCAACACATACCCAAAATACCACAGTAAACCGTGAATACATCTAATTCCACTTATCTTTCGAACAAGGATACAACAGGAACCACAAACAAAGGATTTCCTGCATTAAATAATTCGGGTAGGTGGAGTGAAAGCGTGGGACTTCTCGCATTAAGAAGGGGCTCAAGTGGGATCGGCTCAACAGGGCGTTGTGTAATCGATCAGCGGACGATGAAACCAGGCCGAAGAGCGTACCGGGGGAAACCGCATGGTCGTCCCGAGGGACACTAGCGATCTTCCTGTAACTCCATTCCCCGGGCAACTGCAAGTTTCTCCCGCACTCGGGAAAGCTGTGGGGTGCATCTGGGTCAGAATAAGTATTGACTGCGGGGAGTTTGGAATTCAGGGTCGCAGTGTGTGGCGTCCGGCTGGTCGTTTATCCTGGAATCCCGGCGAAACAATACAAAGCCCCGACGGGAGAGGGGGAAGTAAAGAAATCTCGAAACATTGTCGGCTTTATTAGCGGACTGCTGGATAGGAATAGGTGGAGGGATGGGTGGTGGGGAGTCGAAATATAATTAAGGGTTGAGGGGCGGGCGCGGGCCTAAGGGATGTTTTGGTTCCATTACAGGCCGGTGTAGCCCTCGTTACTGGGAGCGCTGGCTCGCCAGAGAGAGAGGGAGAGAGGGTGGCTCCGTCAGAGGTCCTAGCTTCTCTACAATTACGTCGACCCTCACCGGCTATAAATTTCGATGCATACATATTCAAACCATCCTGCTCCCGCGGTGTGCTTTGAGAGTCCGAGCGAGCGTCCGCCACCCCTTCCCAGGCCTCTTTTCTTTTCTTAGGCCTAACCCACCCCATCCCACCCATCCCCCACCTTTCTCCCTCCAACGCTTATGAAATAATCATGGAATTATTGCCCTACGGCTGCTAGTCTACGAAGAGCACTGCACGCGCTTCCCTATTCCTTCTCCTTCGCTCGAGAAATCCAACGGACAGCCGAGATTTCGTGGAACTCCAACGCCCGATTTATACCTTTTCGGGGGAAACGAAGCCCCGCAACGAGGAGGGTCCGTCGAGCTCTCTGTTGCCACACGCACGAATGCCGCTGCAAAGAGCGGGTCTTGAACTGTGTTCAGAGAACTCCTGATGTGAGGGAAAATGGTCTTTTGGAGTTTCTTGGTTATTTATTTTAAGATGAAAGGAAAGTTATTTAATTAGAAGAAGCGGTGCTTTTGTGGACACATTTCTTAAATTACTGGTACGCGGTAAAGGTTGCAAAGAAATGACTAGATTAAGTGTTTACGGTTCGTCGATTGTTTGCGATGTGTAGTGTTCCAGTTTCAAACGATCTGCGAATAAAAATTCCAGCAATTTAGGGTTGTCAGAAGCAAAAAAATAAGATTTCTTCTAGAAATAAAAGTCTCGGAAGTCAAAGAAGTCTTCAGTCTCAGAGAACGCCAATGTGAAACCCATGAAATCCCCTTTTAATTGACCTTGAGGTGGGGAAAGTCAAAGTGATTGGTGGAAAAATACGGAAAAAGAGCGTGGTGGTGAGAAATGAGGTAGTAACGCAAGCACAGGTGAAACTGTTCCGTTGATCCGAGGTGGCAGTATCTTAGAAAAAAGTCATTATGCGGGCCGGATGATGCGAGCGACTGATTTATAACATTCTATAAGAGCCGATAATAAAATGCAGCTGGAAAAAGTTACTTGGAAAATGAAAAGAGACGAAGGTAGACACAGAAATAATTAAGAAAATCCGCAGATGTGAGATTGCATATCACACATCAGGAAAGCTTAAAATCTTTAACAAGGTTCTACGAAAAATAAATAAACCAATTAATGAAAGATGCGATCAAAGAACTGTACGTCCAAATTGTATTTCTTTTTCGCAGTGGATTTTGCTTTTACTCCAAGTTTGGTGAATTACTCGCGGAGGTCGCTGGCGTCCCCGGCAATAGCGCATCAAAAATAATTCGGACGGCTGAAAGGTGGCGTCGTAACGACGCATGCACGGTGAGAGGACGCCCGGCTCGTTGCGATGTCCGCGTTAATTACTTGTAATTAATTTCGTCCCCGTTGCAACGACGTGAAGCGTGCGCTCCCTTTGGAGACGACGACGGCTATTGCTCGCCCGTCGTTACTTTGACTTAGTAATCATTTCCCCCTCTACCTGGCCTATCTCGCCGGCCAGCTTCAATCTTTACCCGTGGGCGGCGCTGCTGTCCAACCTCTCGAAACCTACTCAGTTCGGTTGCTTATGTATACGAGAAAGGCTGAAAGTGAATTAGAGACGAATGTCAGCAGCAGCGAACCATAATTTCAGATACTTTAGTGCTCGCGTGAGACGCCCCGACTGCATTCAGGTGGGAAAGCTTGCAGTTAATTGCGCCGTAAAAGATTTAATCGACTCACAATTATAGTTATTCTCATGAATACAATACAGTCGTACAGTTTCATGCCCAACACTTCATTCAGATAAGTACAGAGCAATGCGTTTGTACTAAAATCAGCAATTATTTTCACCTACTAGTAATTTTGCGAAATAAATCAGTTTTATTGTATTTATTATTGCCTATTAACCGTGTCTTTGATTTTACAAACTATTAGATGATCATTAATATTCAAAATCTTTTTAATACTTATAATATGTTGTATAATATCCACATTGTTAATTCCAAAGCAAATGCATCACAGTTTTGAACAAATCTGTTTTATGTGAAAGGTGATGCAAATTCTAGGTAGTTTGCTGCATTTTGGATGGACAAAACTGTGATCTCTTTGGCGAACGCTTAGAAGGGCATCTTAAAGTAAGCCAGCGCTTAAAAAGGCTGGCATTACCGGCGCTCGTCGCCGGAGCACGTCACGTTTCCTTGCACTAAGTGGCGCGTGCTCCAGAATTAATAGTGAAAAGCACGGCATATCCGTCGTTAATTATTTGTAATTGGTGCACTTCCGCGGGCGGCAGGTAACTCCTTTTCTCTGTACTGATACGTGAAAGAGGTTCGGCTAAGTAACAGCGGTGTTATAATAGCCGGCATGGTATCATTAGTGTTATTAAGTACTCGGCTGGAAGTCCAACACAACCAAAAGCCAGGTGGAGAGGAGAAATCCGGCGCAAATATTGCCATAAATGTTTCGCAACAACGACGATGAATCGTTTACTAGCAGCTTCCATGTGTTTATTCATTTCTCATCTGGGCGTAGTACGCTGGCGCCGGCGCCGCCGCCGCCGCCGTCGGTGCAAATAAACACCGTTTCGCTAAAAGTATTTATTTACGCGAAATACACGAGAGGTGATACCCGACTTCCACTGAAATGAAATATTACCCGCTTAATGTGTGTTTAAGTTGGGATTATCGTATACCCCGAGGCGCCTTCAATTTCGTAATGACTCGAGTAGAGAAATCATTTATTACTGTTAAATACAAAAGCTCCCTTTGCATATTGATCACTCTCGGTGTAACCGAACGTGTGATTTCTAGAATCGCTTGGTAAAACACATAACGGTTGCGCTAAACGGGAAAAAGCAACCAATAATATCTTATGTTTAAAATTACAAGCTTTGAGGTTAAACGTAAATTGATGCACCGAGCGTATTATTTCAAGAATCGTTTCGTGAAACGCAACAGTTGTAATAAATAAACGGGGAAAATCAACGATGAATATTTTATTTTGAAAATTAAAGGCTTCCAGGCTAAATATAATAAAATCTCGTAATGAATATAACAAACAGTTATAATTATTCTGCATAAATTAGTATCTAAATTAAATATTGAAGCACGAAGATTCAAAGCCTATGGGGCGCTCGGATAACACAGCAAATCAATATTAAATTACAGTAATAAATTCTAAATATTTGCTATCCTACATATTATCAGCTAATGCACGTCTGTCAATCAAGTAAATGGAATAACATAACAAGCAATGCTAACCTACAAAAAAATTACAACTGCCATCAAACACTATTTGCAGCATTATTTTCGACGAGTTTCCAGCAAAGTATTACAAATATCGATTGACTACTTTAAAACCTGCAAGTTCCAGCCGATTCAATGGTCGGTGGAAGCCGGCGGGAAGCACTAACCCCTTGTTATAAAACGCGAGTATACAAAGGAGTGAGTGAGAGAGAAAAAAAGCTAGCGGCAAGTTTGCGCTATCAGGTAACTCAGCGTGCCGCGGTCCTTTTTCGATGGAGTGAAAGAGGATCGGTGGCACACATCAAGCGGCGAAAACAAGTTTCGCCCCGTCGTGGAAGCACGAACAAAGGGGCGCGCGCGCGCGCCGCGGCCTTATTTATGAATGAAAGAGGTAACTCGGGGCCGGATTTTCTTCCGCGCGAGCATGATCCAGTAGTGCGACAACAATAGCGCCACTTACTGCCGTCTTGAGAACTAGTAGTAGTGGAGGTAGGGAAAGCCGAGTACGCCGCGCCGCGCCGCCAGAGCGCGCGCAAGTAGCAAAGTCAACAGACGAGGGGGTAGCGTGGAAAATCGCCGGTTGCTTTTCTTCCTCGCCGGCAACGAGCAACCGGTATACATGGCCAAACAAAACATCCCTCGGCCTGTTTGCCCGGCTAATGGCGGTCGCCCTTGCCTACGGCTTGTACAGGCTGCCTCATGAATGTCGTAAATAACCGTAGCGAACATAGACAAAATGGGACAGAGATGAAGCTGGTTAGTTTTGAGAGACTTCGACAAAAAGGGTAGAATTTTTGTGCGTGCTGTTTGTTCAGTGAGATTTATGTGACAGATGCATCGATCGAGATGGAATCTTATAAAGCATCGAATTTGTTTAATGTTTCGAAAAAAAAATCTGAAGCGCGAAATGATATTATTAAAGTCTTTATATTACTTTAGAATTAATATTGAAATAAAATTCTTCATTCTGCTCTGCATCCAAAAACGAAGTTATTCAATCAGCATAAATAAAATAAAAATTATATTCTACTTCTTAACTTCCACAACTTTTGAAATAAGCTATCCATAATAGTACAATTAACAAATATTAGAATTTTCCTACACTAAGGCAGCTCGAACGACAACATTAAAAATACTCCTCTCAATTCTCGTTCCATTCTCCATTAAACTATGATAATTACGACATTTATGAAGCAGCCTGTAGGTGGAGGATGCTGTGCATTAGTGAAAAGCCCCGGAGCCGAAGCTCCATCAACCACAGCGAGGAGTTTCCGGAATTGTTGGGAAGCTTGCGTATAGAGAGAGAGAGAGCGAGAGTGAGCGCAAAGCTGTAGATGAATACTTGGAAATTGAGCCCGGCCGATCTCGGGGTTGGTGTGAGTCGGCGGGCCGATAAAAGGAATAAAGGGCTGAATCGGAGAGGGTGTAAGTTGGCAGTGTGGTGTACTTTGTATACGTTGTATCCCTGAGAGTGTCCCGGCCGCCCCTCGTAAACACCACGTTCCCGTTTACATTACCAGCCTGCTAGGCTGGTAATGTGATTTACGGGCATTAATGAGTGCTTTCATATGCTCGCTCGAGTGAATCATTTTTGTATACACACACACACACACACATACACACGGAGCTCCCATGAATTATGGGCAGGATTTCGTTGGATTTAGCTTGGCCCTTCGTTCTCTGAATGTGCGCCAGGCAGACCGGCTCGCGTGAGACTCAACCCGCCCGCTTTTTATTTCTCCACTTTTTCATTGTCAATTGACAGCGGTGAGCACTGTGGTAACACTCGGGGGAGGCTCCGAAACAATTGGATCGCGCCCTCAATAGAGAATACGCCGGAGTCGCCGCCCCCGTCTCCATTCATTACGCGAGAAATGAAGTTCTCTCTCTCTCGGATGACTTCATACTTTCAATCAGTTCAAATTGGAAATATATTTTAAAGAAGTCTTTGTTTGCATCGTGTTGTGTGCGAAGTGCTTAATTTTAAGACGATGAAATTAGTGCAACTCGCCTGGCAATTTAAATCGACGAAAGCAACATTAAATTCTCCAAACTAAATGAAATTAACAGTAATATTATACTATTAATTCAAAACTAAAACAATACATCTTGTATTTCCCCAAACACACAACAAATCGATTCCCCATAAAATAGAAAGGCCGAGTTTTTTTACAAATTATCCGTAGGTTTATAGCGAGTGTAATGGATCTGCGAGTTTGCCAATAGGCGTTAATTAAAACGGGCGTAGTAATTAATTGCGCGTTTATAGCAATGAGGAGCGGCGGCTCTGGGCAGGCGAGGACAAAAGAGCCGGCGGGTAAAAGTGGGAAGAAAGCGAGCGGCGGCGTCCCAGAGAGAGAGTGTGCAGGACCCCCAGTGCGGCGGGGCAGGGCAGCAGGGGGTCATTAAATCAAGTACCGGCGTGATTTACGCGCATTAATAAACGTTTAGAGAGGCCTACCACGTGCGACAGCCCCACACTTCGTGGTGGTCGCTTGAAAAACCCTCATACACAATCATCGCCAGAATGAAGACTTGGTTTGCCAGTTGAACTGTTCAATTTGAAACCGAAGGATCAAAGGATTAAGTGCTTTCTTAATCCTTTGACTATGGCAAAATCAAAGAGAGAACGCTAATTTCAACTGAGGAAATTTTAGTTGTGATAAATACAATCTTAATGGATTTTTAGAGCGCCTATAAGCGGACTCAATGTTATAAACGCAAAATTTTTAAGCGATTATAGGCGCTCACAGTAGCTCAGAGGTTAATTATGTGGGGTTAATATTTTATATATTGAAAAAAGTACTTTATTCCTTAATATAATCGTAACGACGCTTCGTCTCGCGCCGTTCGAAATATTTTGCGTTGTCGTAAGAAATCGAAGGTTTATTATTTATTATTTAACTTTGACGTTTGAACCTTTTTCGGTAAGCCTGCACTGAGTCGTGTCAAACTTAATTATGCGTGACATTTTCTAAATACAGTAGAACTGTGTAGAAGCCATTTGTGTCATTTGTAAATAAGAAAACATACGATGAATGACAGTTCTGGCATGATTGACACAAGGTTTTACTATACTTTCTAGAAGTTCGGAATGCGAAATCAGTGATAATTCGCGTAATGAGATTAGCAGAAAGAGATCGAGTTGCATGAGTCTGACAGTTTCGTTGGTGGTGTGAGTGAAGGAAGGTCCGCTTCAGCAGCTCTAGGAAAGACGAATGGAACGATCAAATTGAATTCCAGCCAGACACCCACCGCCCTCGCCGTTTCTACTTGGACCATCTCCTTCTCACTGATCTTCCACCTCCGTCGTCGCCGTCGCCGTCGCCGCCGCCAACTTCTCACTCTTTCAATCCTCATCGTCTTCAATCTGACTTCTTCTCTCGGCGACTTCAAGATTCACCTGCACGTACCTCGCGTGCCTTACCTTCTCCCTCGACAACGTGCCACCTTCGATCTGATTCGAGAGTGTGCAGCGCGTATTCTGAGCTCTTCTTCTCGATTCTCAATTCGAGAATCGAAGAGCAGCCTTTATTGGATTCCGTAGGATCGAGCATTTTTCGAGATCGCTGATCTCGATCGTTACTCCGCGCGCATGCACAACCTTTATCTTTATTCCTCGAGCGAGCTTCTTCCCTTTCTGCTTCGACTCCTCTTAGTGTTAGGTTATTCAATGATGTCTTTTTGTGGATCGAATAGATTAGATGGTTCGACGATTGAGTAGATTGGTAGATGAATAAATAAATTGATTAGAGTTGGGTGGAAAATTGTTGGCAGGACCTTTGATCGAAAAATTGTGTTGAAAACACCGATGGCTCTCATTGGCGAATTAAGAAAACTTTTAATTGTCCAATAGTTACAAAAGAAAGCATTTGTGTATAACAAATCCGCGTTTCAATTACTGGAATAAAGTATTCAAAAATGTAGTATAACTTTATCAAATCGAAGACTGTTCTTCTTATTTTTTTCCACTATAACTATTTCATTTAAGCAAAACCATTACAAAAATAGAAAAAGAAAAGCGATAAAGTCAAACAAACCGTATCAAAATTGATCAATTAGTTCCACAGTTATAAGACAACAAATGTAGACAGGCCTTCGTTTATATATAAATTTTATACATAATTAAAAAACAATATTAAAGAAATGGCAAGACTCGGGAATTTGTATAAATTGATTTAAGATATTGCTGACATTTTCCACAAACAATAAGAAAGTACGTCGTGTACACAGCAGTTTTACATGCATTTAGTTTATCAAGTGAAGCCGACATAAAAATGGAATGAGAGTAAAGACATTAAGATGAAGATTCGACTGGCTGATAGTAGTTCGTCGCGTTATAAATGATTTATCATTGGCCGCGTTTGGAGAGGAGAAAGGCAGGTAGTAGCGAGGGCTGCTTCTTTCCTAACAAGGAAGTTAACAATAGTTGTGGCTGCTGTTATCGCGAAAGCGGGAATATGTAAAGTGGCACTGTTGATGCAGTATAATCGGAGGGTTACGCCGCGGCGGTGCGCGGCGCACGCAACGTACCCTCCTGTTTTGCACTTTAAAAGTCTCCGCGGCCACTTGCACGCCGCAAGAAAACGGGTTAATTGGCCCAAGTGATTTTTCCATCGATTTTTATGCCCTCTTTTCTTGCAGGAAAAGTTGCACTCTATCGCGTGATTCAGCTGCCAGGCTGCTTTCAATACTGACTCGAGGAACAATAGCTAGGCGAGCGATACTCTCGCGGTAACTGTCACAGATATGGACCGTTTATTTTGAAAGTGGTGTAAGTCCATTTTTGAGCAAAAATGAGATATCACGCAATTTATGCTTGATTTAGAGTAAACTGTTTATTTATAACTAGTTAGTATGTAATTTCTTGAAAAATGCCCGTGCTGTGTCCAATTTAAAATTGGTCAGTAAAAGAAATTGCGTAAGCATTGATTATGAAAGTGGTGTAAGTCCAATTTGCATAGAGAGGTGGCAGAGTGAGTGGCCTAAAATTTGAAGAAATCGCCCTGTCGCCTTTATATCACGATGCCAGGCCTATTACTTACGACAAATCTAAGGATATCGAGCAGTTATTAACGTATATAGCTCCTGTGCATTACGAATATTTCAAAACACCGCCACATGAAGAGCATAAGTAAATGCTACCAATATCTTATGGTAATTTTAACAATATTATTAAAGTTTAAAATTACAAATACTACTTCTATTTCATATCGTGTTAGTATTTCTAAACAAAATTGGATTAATATGAAATATATTTTAAGTGGTATTTAATTTTTCAAAATTGAAATTAAACCATTTTTACAATTGACTAATTTTGAAAGTGATGTAAGTCCATTTGCAGCCTGAAATATACATTATTTTCGTTAAATTGGCCCAAAACAAATTTATATAATCAAATTACACATTCATAAATCAGTAGAAACATTGGCAGACTTGATATAATTAATCGATAGTTTTTCATTGACAGATATGCGAATATTTAATTTTCTCAAAACAACAGAAAATGGACTTACACCACTTTCAAAATAAACGGTCCATATGCATTATACGAAACGTTAGTCTTCAGTCATGAATTTCGACATTGGCGTTCCTTGGAAAAATCCTTCAATTAACTGTAAAGACAGTATGAAGAATATTTCAAAATTCTAAACGAACTTAATTAATTTTTATAAATTTGGAACCAATTAATTTTAACTAATTTATTTTCATTTAAGAATTGAAGCCCTTTTTATTGTACGCTCTGATTTTTATGCCCTCTTTTCTTGCAGGAAAAGTTGCACTCTATCGCGTGATTCAGCTGCCAGGCTGCTTTCAATACTGACTCGAGGAACAATAGCTAGGCGAGCGATACTGTCGCGGTAACTGTCGTAAAAAAAGTATACGAGGAGAATGGAAGTGGGCTTATGGGGCATCGTTGGTAGCGAAAGGAATACTGTATACGACAGTTTCCTAGTCGAAGCATCCTCGAACTCGTCCGCTGACAGGTGAACAAGCAATCTCCTACTTCTCCTTTGGCCACTTAGATCCTTCTCATTGATTCCAATCGGATTTGTCAGATTGAATTTCCTCGAATAGGCTCCGTCACACAATCGGTCTAATATGTCACTAGATTTGCATTGGGAAATATCTATTTAATTTATACTGTAGGAGTAGATAATTATAAGATAATTCCAAGTAGAAAATTTCAGTTTTAGCCTATTGGGTGAATGTGTCATTGTCTCGTGTGCGTTATTTTTCTTACATTCCCCTGTTTTGTACAATAACACATTCGCGTACTAATTAATTGTACTCTTATATTGCACATCAATAAATACCCGCAATACGTTTCAGTTTTTACTGAGTTTACTTTTTCAGGTGTAATATTGCAATATTATAATATTGTAATATCGTACGTTATATTTGTAATTGTAAGTATTTAATTGTAAAAGGATCGACAGTACAAATAGTAATTAATCGAATGAAAGGTATTCCTCGCAATAGAACAATTGATAATCATGAGCATAGATCTCCGTTTACGTTTGCAAGTGGGCAGAATGGAGAATGGAGTGGTGCGGGTAACGACGGGAGAAAACCAGATTATATAATGTTGGAGCGGAAACTAGATTCAGGGAAACAGGGTCGTTGCCAGTTGCCACGCTGTGACGTTACCGCAACCGCGTCCGCATGGGGTTCGCGCGCGTTCCCAACGATAAATCGGAGTGGCGCACATCGAGCCTTGATTTACAAGCTTTTCCAAACGCAACCAAGACGTTTTATTGGTCCCAGCGCGTGTTGCTGCAACAGTGACGCGCGCGAGCAGCGCGTTTACCCCGCTCGATCAAATGTAGCGGGCGACGTCAATGTCATGTCAAATTTTACGACCCCGGAAACAGCGTGTCCTCGTGAAAATGGCGTACAAATCGCGACGATCCGTAATGACACTCTTCCACTCCCGTCGATCACCCTTTATCGCCTGGCATTCCAGCGTGCACACCTGCTACTTTCATGCTTCCGTCGAAATCATATCGAAATCTCACTGAATCATAGCGGTTTGAAAATGATAACAATTTGCGAGATATATTACCAACACCTGCATTGTTATTTTTAATATAAACATCGTTTTATGAATTACGGAACAAAGGGAAAGGCTCGGTGTAAATTTATATTGCATTAATAAACGATCTTGAAATTTATGTATAAAGTTCGAAACTTAATAAAGTAGACAGAGTCTTTTTTGTTATTATTAAAAGATTACCATTTACGAAATACCATAAGGAAATTTGACTGAATTATAGCAGTTTGAAAATGCTAACAATTTTGGAGATATATTACCAACACCTGCATTGTTCTATTTAATATAAACATCGTCTAACGAATTATATAACAAAAGGAAAGACTTAGTTTAAATTTGTATCGTATCACTAAACGATCTCGAAATTTACGTATGAAGTTCGAAACGTAATAAAGTAGATAGAGTCTTTTTTATTATACCAGAAGACTGCTATTTAACACCATTAGCTTTTCAAGCGAACTTTTCAGGAGGCAATGCGAGTGAGTGAGAATTCAATGGGAAAATATTAACAGTGTAAATATGATGAAAAATCCGAGTAAAAGGGAGAAAATCGGTGACGCATACTAATAAAAGCTGGCTCGAACTGAAATAGTGGGGGAGTTGCCAGTGAGCCACGTTTGTCTGATAAAGCAAAGCTAGAATTCCAGATGGAATATGCCGGATTGCTCATCACGGCTTCGCTCAGAGGGATTGTTGTCTCTTCAGTCGGCTTGCCGATTCAATTTAAGTAGAAGATTTATGAAATTGTGGAGCGTCTTTTCTCCGGCGGCGCGCTCGGCGCGCTCGGCCTTTTGTACGCTTCCATTTCTTCTCTGCGATTTCGTTCGCTCGCAACCAAGTCGCCGTGAGAGAGTGAGAGAGAAAGAGAGTGCTGTCTGAATTCTGAATACGTTACTCCGTTGTTTGACAGAAGTCTGTGCTGCAGCGATGACGCGCATCGCTCGATAAATCAAAACCCATTGGCTATCCGCCTATTCGATTGCAATCGACTATAAAAGCTAAAAAGCTTTTCACAGAAAAACTGATGGTTTTCCATATTTTCAAAGCACTCGACGGATAAATAATCTCAAGGGAAAAAATGGCAACGCGTAAAGGATGTTTTAGGTTACTTTATGCGACACTGTATATTGTTACCAACAACTTTACAGTTTTAATGCAAATGTTAATTTTTATATAGAATATATTAACTAGTTTGTTACATATAAAGTATATAAAAAAACCATAAACGAAGATATCGCATCAGAGAAAAACTGATGGTTTTTTATATTTTGAAAGCACTCGACGGATAAATAATCTGAAGGGAGAAAATGGCAACGCGTAAAGGACGTTTTAGGTTACTTTATGCGATGCTGTATGTTGTTACCAATAACTTTACAATTTTAATGCCAATGTTAATTTTTATACAGAATATATTGACTAGTTTGTTACATACAAAGTATATCAAAAAAATATGAACGAAGATATCGCTTTATTTATAATCCTCTGCGGAAAACGCTAGCCAATCACTGTTCAATCTAACAGAAGGGTTAATTCTGTTAGCATTAAAATTTCCAATCTGGTATGTTGAATTTGCAGCGAACGTGTAACGAGCGGTGTCTAAAAAACTGTTTCCTTAAACACTTTTAAAACTGGCGACTGGAAACAAATTGTTTGCCTGGCGCGTTGCTGGCGTGGACAAGGGACCAAATAAGTCGACGATAAATCAGGCAGCGGGAAAGGAAAGGGTAGTCCTGAGAGCTCTCGTAAAAAGTGAATACAAATCTAGGATTCCACGCGACATAGACTTCCGAATTCGTTGCAACCGGCAGAGTCGATGCCAGTCTCCGATTTATCTGGATTCCGTGCTTAAATCGTGCATCGCCCAAGGCTCCGCTAAGTGGAACAAATCGATACGGAGTACACGTTTTTTCAGATCAAGTAGCCACGACAGTCAAATCCAGACACTCGAAATATCTGTCACTGTAATGTTCCTATTTCATAGCAAAGAGGATTTCGATAGGTTTTAATTTATAGACTCTTTTTTAGTGTGATATATTGTAATTGTTTAAACTAGGAAAGATTATTTTAACTCTCTCGATCCGGAGTACATTGTTTTTCAGGTGAAAGACAGTCAAATTTAAACACTCGAAATATCCGACACTTTAATGTTCCTGTTTCATAGCAAAGAGGATTTCGATAGGTTTTAATTTATAGACTCTTTTTTAGTGTGATATATTGTAATTGTTTAAATTAGTAAAGATTATTTTAACTCTCTCGATCCGGAGTACATTTTTTTCAGATGAAAGACAGTCAAATCTAAACACTCGAAATATGTCACTTTAATGCTCCTGTTTCATAGCAAAGAGGATTTTGATAGGTTTTAATTTATAGACTCTGTTTTAGTGCGATACATTTTAATTGTTTAAACTAGTAAAGATTAGTTTAACTCTCTCGACCCGGGGTACATATTTTTGCAGATGAACGACAGTCACATCTAAACACTGGAAATATTCGACACTTTAAAGTTGGTATTTCCAGGCGAAAGAGATTTCGTTTTACTGATATACAAAATTAAATCATTTTGTATACCAGCAAAAAGTGTTTTAATTCCCTATGAATCATATTTCCGGCGAAAGATAAAGTTGGGAAGCAAAAATTGGCAATATTAAAATGTTCGAAAATGCTCTGATTGAGATCAGCATAATAAAGAGTATTAAAGCGTAATTCTTGCACCCGGAGAAATCTCTTTGATGTGCATGCGAATGAAATAAATACAATATTAAATGCTGAAAGTAACAAATCTATCTCTGCAAATATGAGAGCCGCGAAACAATTCCGTAAGTAATTCGCGCAAGGCAAGTTCGGAATAATGATAAAATACGCAATACGGTTAATCAGGATACAATGATTGTATAAATTCAGCTGGAGCGGAGAATCCTTCAGATTTAATTAAACAGAAAGCTCGTACGCTTATCCATTCGGAGATTGCATCAGATTATAAGTCCATATTTCCTTTATTAAAGTGGCTTTGCGCTGTCCCGACTAATTGGCGAGGCTTCAATTCTCCCGTTCACAATGCGGTCGGATATATATTTGCCTATTGTTTAACATAATCTCCGGAGAATATCGCTAAGAGCCGTAATGACGATCGTACTTCAGTTAATACTATAACAACTGCTCGCTGCTGCTTTACTGAAGTTCGAGGATTTTCGGAAGCTCGGATAAGGAGAAGTAGTTTTGTTTGATTTCTTACACACAGATATATGTATTCTACGAAACGCTGGTCTTGAGTTATGAATTTCGACATTGACGTTCCTTGGAACAAACCTTCAATTAACTGTAAAGACGGTGTGAAGAATATTTCAAAATTTTAAACGAATTTTTAAGAAAGGAGTTAGTTTCGTTTTAGATGAATTTTTATAAACATGAACCAACTAATTTCGACAAATTTAATTTAATTTAAAAATCAAAGCTCTTTTCCCATACTATTATGTTGAATTTCGAAAGCTTACTAACGAATATATTTTTAGGATCCCTCATTTTACTAATGAAAATAGGACAAATCATTCTCAGTTCGACAACGTTCTGCCTAGCCTATTTTCGACACAATTCGAATAAAAACTAGTGTTTTTCTTGCACTCCAAAATTACGAACACGCACTTCAAATCGCACAAATACTATTCGAATCATTTACTTCGAAAGTGGCCAAAGTTCATTTATAGTTAAATTGAGGTATCAAAAAATTTGCGTCAAGTTGTAGAACTTACTACAGTCAATAAAAAATTGACAAATTTATTTAGACCACTTTCAAAATAAACCACTCATTTATGGTATTTATACAATCAAGACAAACTTATTCAGGTTACTTTTACAAGTAGAATCATTCGTTTTCGTTAGCAGCTCATACAAAACTCCAAAAGAACAAGCGAAAACAATGCACTTTCACACGAAATACGAGGAACCGCAGCTAAGTTTCGAATCTGCATGTCCATCTGGTGGATCTTTATGTAGCCGTCAGATTGGGCAGCGCACAGGCTTCGTAATCAGTGTCAGCGGGGTAGCGCTTACAATCTATTCGTCAACGGAACGCTCAGCCGCTGGTCGCTTAAGCGATAAAATCGAGGGCAGGCAATGAGCGCGTACCAGCGGCGCGGCGCGGCGCGGCGGAGCGCGGCGGAGTCAAGCCACCGTAAAGCATATACTGATCCCTGATCGGCCACTCGATAAACCCGTATGCCTGTTCTCACCATGCGTTGTTTGCATTAAAGCAAACTGCTCTGATTCCACGCGCATGGCTTACATAGGACTCTCTGCGGCTCAGTTGCCACTATTCGGGGAAGATCGAATGATCGACAATGAGTCTGCCTTTAATACCATTACACTTAAACTTAGTTATACACGTTTAAACTGTACGTTTAAACTCTTTTAAATAGTGAAACTGACTAAACTGAACGTTCTCGCTTGTTCTTTTGAAGTTTTGTATGAGCTGCTAATGAAAACGAATGATTCTACTTGTAAAAGTAACCTGGATAAGTTTGTCTTGATTTTATAAATAGTATAAATGAGCAGTTCATTCTGAAAGTGGTTTAAATAAATTTGTCAATTTATTATTGGCTATAGTAACGTCTACAATTTGTTTCAAATTCTTTAATGGTTCAATTTAAATATAAATGGATTAGGCCACTTTCAAAATAAGATTTGAAGGATTTGGAGTGCGCGTCCGTAATAAGTAGTGAAACTGATTATTTGGTCTTACTGTTTTATATTTTATAATTTAATAAAAAATTCAAACGGTTAAATATATTACTTTCGCTTTAATATATTAAAATTCGAATCTCACCAAATAATAAGTCACATTGTGGACAATAAAAATACTATCCTAATTAGTTTATATTAATCATTCAAGAGAGCTTCATCAATTACTTGAGACACAACACTTACAGTAATTAAAAAAAAATATGTATATAGCAGAGGAATTACTTCCCCTTTTCGAAGTCAGTAAAAAGAACGACTGTGCGATAAACACCGAGTCCAATGTCCCAGGCGTTCCCATCGGCTGAGAAAGTAGCGTTTCAGCAATTAAGCGGACCTTTCCCTCGCAGGACTGTCACCCTACAATTCCGGTATCACTTTCAATCCCTCAGTAACACGGCTATTTACACAAGAATGAGGCTCTTTATGGGATTACGTCAAAACATGGGCGCGCGCGATCGTAGCCGTTAAACAGCGCGAGGAGACAACAATGCTCGAAACTAGCGGATGAAAACAGGCGAGCTAACCAAAGCGAAGGGTGTAAAATGTGTAAAACGAGGGGCGAACGGGGGAAAAGCGAGGGGGTTGGGCGTTCGGAAGGGGGGGGGGGGCACGAGAAAGGGGTGGTTCTGCGGGGTTACGTACCCCCTTGGCGAATGCAAAATCAACGGACTATTGTGCCGATGGGGGATCGCACGTTCTTCCGTGTATAGCGGCTCTCTGTATGAGGGCCCCAGGCCTGTCTCGAGGACCCTGACGTGTCCCATCCAGCCACCGCCTCGTTGCACCCTGATAATTAGCGAATTCGCTCTCGAGAATTGTAACCGAGCCGCTCGAATCGATCCTCAAATAATCATGATTGCAGCCTGACGTGTCCGCCCCGAGACACTCTCCCATTCTATATCCCGTGAGTCCCAGTTACGTACATATACATGGTAATTAGGAAGTGTCACGGGGTGTGTGACCTCAGGATTGTAATGGATTCTGTTGTGCTGCCATTACTCGAATTTGTGCTGAATTTGAATCACTTGTTTTTGATTTGATTAGTAGAATTGGAAGAATTTATGTGACGGCAAATTTATATTTTAGGAAGTCTTATTTCTTTCGAATGATAATTAGTGTTAAGGATGTTAATAATGTAGATTGAAACGAAGGAAATTGTAAAAGCGTAACAATAGCAGGAGGTACAGAAATGTTTGAAATCGCAATTATATTATTCCGCGTAGCAGCATGAGAATTATTTGTATACGAATTTTTGTATACATATGCACATATTTTACATGATAATCAATCATTTTATGTCTTTTCATGTTATTTGAAATTTTGTTATGTTCAAGTATTATTATTGGATATTTTCTTATTGCCAAAGAACTTGAATTGCAAGATGGTGAATTTGCTACGCAAAAGGATGAAACTCGAGTACAAAACGTACACGACTTGGCATAATAGGCAACAAACGCTTCATTAAGCGAGGCGGAAACGCGTCTTGGACGCAAGCAAAATTGTTTCGAGAAGCCGCAGGTACGCCTTGGCTTGCATACGGAGCGGAGCTGGATTTGCATCGGTCTGGATTTGCAATTCGTTGAATGGAGTTCGATTACTATGTTAGGCGCTCGAGGTAAATTGGGTTGATTCCGGCGTCGGAGTAAGCGTTTTCGAGAAGTTTCCGGGCGATGCCAGCCTGAAGGTTTAGTGGACAGAGAGAGGAGCGCACGTATCCTTCGGGAGACGTGGACGAGCGTCCGTCACGTACTGCGTGTACTTTACAAATTCGATATCGTCCAATGGCGCACGTGGTATTTTCTCAGCTCGCAATTGCCGCGCGAGATGCGCAAAGCTCAACGGCGGACTCCACTCCCGGAATTGTAGATCACACACACACACAAGTATTTCACCTGGCTTCGTTTTTGCTGCGTCATCGATCCACTTTTAGGTTATACTCGTGAGAAGTCCGAAGAAAGTGGCAAAAGGTTAATTTCAAAATATATTTGTCAGAGTTTTCGAATTTTAAAAATAGAAAGCTTTTTAATTTTAGAGATAGAAAGTCAGTTTCAATTTTTCCATGTTCTGTTATTATTTCAGCAAGATAAATGTCTTAATTTACATTTACTTATTGAAGTCTTATCATTTCAGAGAATAATACTATTATACAACCTACTATTAAGAAGGTTTAATTATATCAAAGAATTTGTTGAGTCCTAAGTATTAACATATAGCATTATTTGCTTTGAAAAAAGTGAAAATTAATAACTATCTTAGTTTCTGCTGAAATAGTAAAGCTTGGTTTAAACTTTTAAATCAAACACAAGGCTTACATGTGAACCAATGAAAACATTTAAGCTTCTCTAAAATCCACAAGCTCTCAACCTAGATTTCTATATTTCATACTTTTTCTTGGTGGACGATCATCCAAGATGTAAAAGTGCAAGAAAAGCGGTCGATGATTCCAATAGGTTGGTATTTTTCCATATATTGCGTTAAAGCTGTCGGGTTCGTTCGGACTTGGCTCATAGATCATCGTACATGATGGATGTGTCCGGGAGGGTTGGACGGACTCGTGCGTCATTTGCGCCCGATTCGCGTCTAGCAGTTCGACGTCACTGATAATTGATCGTGACAGGATAAATCCGCCCGGGGCAAACGAAATCACTGGCCGATTGTTTCCCACCGCGAACTAACCTTTTCCAATGTTCCGGCTGCTCGTCGCACAAGCCTGCCACCCCGCAACCAACCAACACGTTATCATCATCGATGCCCGCTCGCAGCATACGAAATTTCGTCTCCATTACACATCCGCTTTCGAAACTTTCTGATCATGCACGCTGATGAAGCTGCTGCGCCAGAGTTTTATGGAAATTCGCCGCGCCAACCCTCCAATAGATAATAAAAGCGTAATGGAATATGTTAAGAAGTTCTATCGCTTGTCGGAACTATGTGGTTAAGTAGAAATTAGTTAAACGAAATTTCCTGCTCGCTTTTAGACAGTAATATGTGTGCAGCGAGTGGCAGAAGTGTTCGAGTACATCCAACATTTCAAATGAATCACTGATGAGTGAAAACCTTTGTCAATATTATGTCGCTTCGAGGTTTACAATTAATACAGAAGGAAACCACTTTTTCGGTATCGATAATTCCATCCATTGAAGTATACATTTCGAGTGTACTTTAGTTTACAACTTGTAAAGTAAAAATATCAATATGATGATCAACAACTTAAGGTAATAAATAATAGTAAAAGTAAACCAAACCAGTAAGAAATATAAAAACGAATAAAAATAGTACAATGTTTACGAAAAATGTGTGATAAAATATCGAAAGTCGTTTCAAGATTTACAATTAATGCAGAAGTAAACGACTTTTTCTATATCGATAGTTCTATCTATTAAAATACACATTTCGTGTATACTTTAATTTAAAACTTGTAACGTAAAAAGCAACAGTTGCCAAATAAACAATTACAAACCGCAATAATCCAGATGTTAAACTTCTTATTGCACATCAATATGATAATCACCAACTCAAGGTATAATAAATAATACTAAAAATAAAGAAAACCAATACGAACATAAAAACGAATAATAACAGTAAAATTTTTGCGAAAAACCTGTGATAAAGTATCGAAGGTGATTCGAATGTAATAAGTATAACGGAGAACGGCAGTCTAGTATCAAAGGGGTGCGATAGGCTCTCGACGCCGGCGGCGGCGGCTGGCGGAAAAGTCTCATCTAAATTCCGGAGAGGTAGTACTCAAGTATCGCATCAGTGGATCGATATTCTCGGGGTAACATGGTAGGATTCTCGCAGCATCCGGAGCAAGGATGCCGTGGCCAATTTTTCTCAGCGCCGAGGGAGGGATCGAAGCGGAGGAGCGTGTCAAACGCGAGGCGAGGCGGGTTGTGCGCGTGGCGGGGGCCGCAGGTCGTGCCACGAATAAATTAGCCAGCAGTTTTAAAGCGATTAGGGAAGGTCAGATTCTAATCCGGGAAAAGCGGCCAGCCGCCAGATGCGTTTTCCACCGCGTGAAAGGGTGACGGCGAGGAGTGCGCGGCCGCCTCACTTCAACCGATAGGTTAGGTTCGAGCGCGTTTGCATCATCAGAAAGCAGGATGTCGCTTCGGTCCTCGTCATTGTTGGCTGCGCTGCCAGCGCACCGAATGCACCCTGGGTGACGATCCTAATGAGGTTACCCGCACGGCCCAGATACGTGGCTCGCCAAACTGGATAAAAGCCGCGCCCATCGAATACTAAAGCAGCAGCCGTTTTCAATGCGCCCGTCGAAACAAAAAAAGACACGTGTGCAGACGCCTGCATATGTACAGGGTGATTCAGTTGCCTTTGAATCAGAACTCTCCTAGCCCACTCTTACTAGACATCTATTTAATTATACTATATATTCTCTATTTAACAATAGGCCTTATTAAATTATGTAGTCTGCTCGAACGAATATTTCACCAAGTTTTAGCATCGGTTTCCTTCGAATGGCTAGCAACGCAAGGAAAATATATTTTATTATATTATATTTATAGGGGAATATTGTATATAACTGGCTTCTGCAGGCTGAAATGTTATGAGCGAGTTAACATAACTCAAACATGTAAAAGTATAATGCATAAAATGCAGACAAATGTTGAGAAATATTTGAGTATAATTTAAATTTCTAGGTTAGTTATAATGATTTTCTATGGAACAGTGTATGTTCGACAGTGATGATTCAAAGGCAACTGACTCACCCTGTACATATGTTCAGGCTGATTCACTTGCTTTTAAATTCGCCGTTGTATGCGCAGTATTTTTCAATTATCGAGACATTTTAATTATATACCAATGTCCCCCAACTTTTCTCTGCATCCTATATATTATATTTATAATATTTATAATGTAATATAGTAAATTATTCCTTTCAGCGCGTTCCTCGTACAATTCAGTACCTCATAATGGTAGAATTTCATTTTCTTTATCACATTCCCCGTTTAATTTAAGTGCATTAACGTCGATCTTTGTTACATAGCACAAAGAATAGATACAAATTCCGGCGAAATTATGCAAATTAAATCAGCAGAGCTATTTTCAGGTATTCCAGTATTGCCAGATTATATTTAACTCTTTTCCAGTGTCACTAAATTGAACGAGACATTATAATGTATTATTCTACAGATTATAATAACGGCGGACATGCTTGAAATATTACGAAGAGCAGACTTGATTCAAAGCCAAGTGACTGAGCGTGCACGTACACCCACGTAAAGAGAGAGTTGATCCAGTATGTCCAAGCGTAGGTTTGCTGTCGCTGGTACGTGAGAAGCGGGGAAACGGTATCGTTCATATGAGAAATGTCCATTACCGGGGCGGAGCGACGCCGACGCCGGGCCATGATCCGCTTCATTTGTTAGAAAATCAAAACAGACAAAACTGGCGTCGAGAGAGAGCATTGTTCGCCATGGGTGGGCAGCAGCAGCAGCAGCAGCAGCAGCGCCGAGACACGGCAAGCGGTCAATATAAATCCAATCACAGGTATAAATCGTGTCTCTTTAAAATTCACTGGTCATATATATAAATGGAGACAGCGAGCGTCCGAGCAGAATGGGATTTCCCGAAAGAGCGTCGCTCTATGTGTGTGTGTGTGTGTCGGCTTTCAATTAAATCTGTGCCAGTGTTAAGCGGGAATTATTGAGCCGATGCCAATGGATTCTTCTCACTCTTCGCCACCTATTGTTGTTACTGGCTTTGTTTTTTCTCTGTTTGTCCTTTTGCTGCCGAAGAAGAGCAGCTTGTCGCCCGGTCAGAAACGCTTGTAATCCATTAGCGCGATCAATGTTCGTAATTAATTATGTAACGATTTTTGTCGGTGATTTTCCGCCCGTTTCGACGGCATTAATCTCGCAATGGTAAGATTATACTTGGCGATCCGTGCTGCGGATACGCGGATTATAATAACGTTGCTCGATACGCCGCTGGCGGCACCACTCTCGAATACACAGGCGTTCACTGTATGAGCGGCGAATGTACCGCGAAATGCCGCTTCCAGTACATTGTTTCATGCCGATTAATCACTGTTGTATAATGCGCTGTCCAATTGGCTTGTTTTATGCGTGAATGCTTGATAAACTTGCGCGCCGAAGTTTCGATATCGGATGCCCTTCGAATGAATATATTACGGTGTTTGATCGAATTCCTTCTCGGATCAACGATATTCCTTTTGGTACACAATTTCCTCTCAGCTTCACGATTTTTAATACTTTTCCGGCCGCTGTCACGTATACGTGAGTTCACGAGCCAACGGTTATCGTCCGAAGTCACGTACATACACGTGATATTTTTTAAAAAAATAATGGTTTATTTTTATGTAGTCTAAGAGAGATATGCAGATGTAAAAAATTTACGAAATATTCTCTTATATTTCTTTAAATATACATATTTATTTATGGGTTTTTACGCCCTTTTGTTCTGTAATTGGTTAGTTTAGATTGAAACAGTATTTCGTTACTCTAAATATTGGAAACATAAGTAGATCTACTTAAAGTTATAAAATAAACTCGTTGACATTTTAAATAATGATAAAGTTACAAATGACTGGAATGAAAGGTTAAAAAAGTATGCTTTAATTCCACCTGCGCAACGTATAAGAAATTAAAAAAATGTGCGGCCGTCAAAGTGTAAACTTTCCACTGTTAATTTTTAATTTCTACAAACACAGTTAAAACAGTCAGAGTAACTAACCTTCAAAATCATCTACCTTGGATAAAACATTTCTTAAAGCAATATTCACATCCCCGAATTACTATAATTACAAATCAAATATTTACAACAATCTCAACACCATAAATTCACTGAATTCAATTACAAAGTTCAGAATGTTAAAAACTCCAAAAATGCACGCTCCATACAGCAAACAATTAAGAGACACGCATTCACTCGATGCCGAAGGAAGAGAGAAGTGAGATCGGCGGGGGTGGTAGTTGGTAAGTAAAAACGGCAGGGGTGCTGAAAGCCGCGGGAAACTGGGGCGCGTCATTACGGGCAAGCGGAGACGAAAGATTCCTGCAAGTTGGTCGGAAGTTGGTGGGGCTCGGGTGCTCTCACTCCTTGAATAGCAACGGTGGAGCCGAAAATGGACGAAAAAATGATTCGCATAGAAGGGAATGGAGTCGACAGAGAAAGAAAGAGAGGGAGAAAGAGGAGGGAGAAAGAGAGAGTGGCGTTGTAGGCGAAGGTAGACACAGGTACATACATCTGCTCGCTGTCTCGGTTCCATTTGTTAAAAAGCTAGCGACCCTGTTTTATGGCGCTGCCGCCGCGACATTCTATCGAGATTTATGAGAGTCATCGGAAGAGAGCAGCTATTATTACGCGCCGCGAACTCGTACCAGTCATATATTATTGGATATTAGCCGAGCTCCGCTCTGACAATTTCTCTGTCTCGCGTGTTATAGTTCGCATATATAAAATCGAGACTTTAATTCGACTCTATGGCACAGCGCACTCCTTCCAGGATGTTCGAAACGATAAGTGTCAGTGTTAATGATACGTTTCCAAAGAGACATTGACGCATTAAGGATCGTTCACGAGTTTTCTCGTCTTACAGTGTGTCTTACACATTTCTTAGTGGTTTTTAAAGCGTTAATTATACTTATTGGAATTGAAATCAGGACGAATTCATTTAATACGAAAGCTATGATAATAAAATAAACATACTAATATTACTTTTATTTTTAATATTTAAAACATTCTAAACTCAATGATAAATTTGCAAAGATAAATTAATTATAGAAATTTGAATTGAAGGAATTAAATTACTGACAGATAAGATGAATTCATTTAATACGCAGGCTATGATAATAAATTAATCACACTAATATTACTTTCATTTTTAATATCTAAAACTTTCTAAACTCAATGATAAATTTGCAAAGATGAAATAATTATAGAAATTTGAATTGAAGGAATTAAATTACTGACAGATAAGATGAATTCACTTAATGCGCAGGCTATGATAATAAATTAATCACACTACTATTACTTTCATTTTTAATATCTGAAACATTCTAAATTCAATGATAAATTGGCAAGGAGAAACTAATTATAGCAATTTGAATTGAAGGAATCAAGTTACTGACAGACAAGTCGAATCAATCTGATACACGTAGGACATGATATTCTAAATTGGATGACTAGCACCAGATTGGTATTGTATAATGAACAAAGCGGACATAACACAACAGCAAGGTCTAGTTGTACAATAATACTGGATGACCTAATTAGAATGTCGAATATTGTCTTGTCATTCTACATGACTGCACATAAAATGATCGCTCACGTTATATGCATTAGTTTAGTATTATAAATACCGGTTTGATATTATTATTACAATTTCAGCGAGGATTGCTGTTCATATCGCCGGGGAAAAATTCACTTAGCCGAAGTGTAATCCAACGAATAATGTATGCTCGAGTGATTTCGCCATTTGAAATGCAGATGGCAATCATTCGCTTACAGCATCCGCCGGTGGCGCGCTATCAGCGGGCCGAAATTTCGGGCCAATCGCATGCATGTATGTGTATTGTGGCACGCGCGTGTTCCTGCCGCGCGCAGCACGGATTATATTTCCAAGCTGAGCGCATTTTTAGCTCGCTGGCGCGCGAGCGAGTGGCCGCGGTTTCCCCCGTGTTTCCGCCGGAAATAGTAATGGCCAATGCGCGTAGCTTTTGATCTAGATGGAAGAGAGTTTTTTTTTTGTTGTTGTTGCGCCCTGCCGGCGAAATGTTTCGACCGAATGATTTTTACTAGCCACGGTGACAGCCGCGCGCAGTTAAAGCGGAGAGATTAATACAATCGGCTCTCTGCGCCTCTAAGGTAAACTGTTCCAGTTACGCACGCAAAATCTGCTCGCCCCTCTAATGCCTTTCCACATCTCGCGCACTCCCGCCAGCTGAATGTGGAACGAACTGGAAAACTTTTTTTGAATACACTCGTAATAAAGTTGACGCGGCCGCAGAGGCGCGCGAGCGCGACAGTGACTAACAACTTTTAATTTGTCGCGTACCATTGTCCCTGGATTAAAAGGAAGCAGAGTGGGTGGCAATTCTGGCGTTGCAAAAGTAATTGGACAGTTGTTGCGTTTAGATTTAAAGGAACGAACGCTGCTATTTGATGCGGCTTTTAACTTTTTCGACTGGAAAAAATTAATCCTCCGCGCACTGCCACTGCTTCCTGTTTCAGTAATATGGAACACAAGCGTGTGTAACCGAATATGATCGAAAATATTTTCATTCGTATCTTATTGTTGATAGGAAATCATTTATGTGATATTTCTTCAATAGAAATTCGATAACCTCAAAAATCGATCGAGAAACTATTTTCCTGGGATTTGCAACTTTCTAGATGTCTCTACAAATTCTTCGTGATAACGAACAATGGATACTGCACTCTTTAAAAGATAGCTATATAAATCCTTGACAGCGTTGACATAAATCGCAAGTATAAAACGGGCAATATAACGGCTCGTAGTGCATCGGGTGCTTTCCAGATGCAGAAAATGGGCTGCTCCAAGCTTCGACAGTTTACTAGTCGGGCATAAATGTATCCGTTTCGTTTTATCATCTGATTGTAAAGTGTGTTACGAAACTTCCATATTGTTCTTAGAATGCATTTCTCATCAATTTTTGTTACACATGAAAGAAGTTATTTAATTTTGTAATAATAATATTCAAGCTTGCACTTGGAATGAAGTTTTGTTTTATTTTCGAAATACATAAAGAGATTTTACTCTTAAACCCTAACCTTAATCTTAACCTAACTTTAAGACAGAACTGTATTATTAAATTTTCGATTTTCTTTCTGTCCCCATTTTTATTATAATAAAAATAAAAATCAACCAAAAAAATAAATTTGACTTTACGAAACTTGACGTATACTCAAGTTTATTCGACACCAAATATTAGCTTGCGATCCACGCAGGAAGCGTTCGCGCCACACTTCCTGGAGGAGGCGGTGTTCACTTACACACATTTCTTGGCTTCCAATATCAGGAGGCTCGCGATGAAGCAGCAAAATCTGTTAAAACTTTGCTGCTCAAGTGCAAACGTGACCGGGGCTGCTAAATAAACTCAACTCCACGGAATTATTTCCATAAGACAAGACTGGCAACTGGGAAGTATGCGCGCTATATCCACCGTTCGCTTCCCTCTCTCGGCGGCAGTACTTTCGTCGACTCCAAGAAATTAATGTTCTCTTTGAGCAGCTTAATCAGCCTTTCAAATTCCCAACGAACTACCTGGCAGTTTTTCTCTCGGAGTGACTCGGCGCCGAGTGCCGCCTGCAAAATTGCCTCACTAGCCTCATTATTCGCGCTAGTCCCTCAAAATGACTGCAACAAGTGGAATAAGTCAATACGCACAGAATGCCGCCGCAAGATGCTCAAAAGTAAAGCAGTGCGCTTTTAATACACTTCTCATGAAAGGAGAATCGAATTTTTCAGCTAATTGCTAATGGAAGTATTATGAGAAAGTAAATAAAATAATTATTGTAAATCTAATAACATTACTACCTCTAAAATACACAAAAATGTATATATTTTAGTGAAATCGTCTAAATTATATTGTCAAGAACATTTTTCAAAAATAAGTTACTATTATGGTGTAATAGTTCCAACGTGCCAGTTCGAAGTAACGACTAGTAAAAAATGAATAATGAATTTGCGATATCCCAACGCGATTATAAATATTAAATACCGAATTTAAGCTCCAGTATCTGAGTTTCCAATAGATTTTTCAGCTCGATATCATATCACGTACAACGCTCGTTATATTCTTTTATATTCGGTTAAACTTTCACCGACACACCGCAAGAGCACAACGCCATTCATCGAGAGCGACACTCTGGCTTGATTTATGAATTTCTGTCAACAAAGCCAAACGCGCTTGTGAATATATTAACAGCAAGCCCGATTTATCAAAGCTCGGCAGACATAATCGTAAAACCAGCCAACCGAAGCATCTTTCGATGTCCTCTCGCAACTCTTCGATACCGCCAACCGGCGGCGAACGGAGATTTTAGAAGTCTCGCAGAATTCGAAAGTTTCCCGGCGCGAACGATAGGAACGAAAGTTCTTTCGATATTTGAGTCAATAATCGGATTTTTAAAATGTATTGGGGCTCGGATGAACAATAAAAATAATAAATTGAAGAATGAATGATTGGTAATATAAAGCAAATTCTTAAGTCAATTCCACATGTATCAATAATATTTATTTCATTTTCTATATTTATTGGATTGTTCTTTATGAGTATTATGCGAACAGGTTTTACATTAATATAGTAAATTGTTTTAAGATTAGATTTATCAAACAGTCAAAATGACTAAAATGACATTTTATTGTATGAATTGGTTTTTCAAAGATTTTATTATCAAAAATTATAATCGAACTTTATTACTTTCTTATTGCAGAATTTCTCGAAAGATAAATTCTAGAGTATGAAAAAGAGAAGGTTCTTAATTCGACCGCTATATTTTTTACCATTAATAAATAACCCATATTGCCAAGAAAATAATTCTTTTAACATATCACTACAATTGCCCACAGTTTCCATAATATTCCTTTCCAGGCAATCTCGCGGCACTCGACTCGCAATGCATTATGCGGCGAGATTTTCAAATCCCCGCAAAATCTGTGCGAACAGGATCCCATCGGGAGAGGAGAGGGGCGTCGTTCGGTGCAACGAAAAAATCAGTAACCCCGCAGAGTGGCAGACACAGAGAGTGGTAGCTGGCGGCGCGGCGGCGCGGCGGCGTCAGTAGTGGACGTGTGGCGCGGAGAGCGCGCCCATTATGGCCTGTCCTTCTCGTGGCGTGTCTCCGTATGGCGTGTGCAGTCCATTCCATTTTATTAAGAGGCAATGCCCCATTGTTTTACGCGGCTAGCCAGCCCTGCGACACAATGCGCCGAGTGCCCGGAGTGCCACATGGCGTCTCCTCGATCGGCTTACGCGCCCACCTACCGACCTACCTTTTTCTACTACCTATCTACGGGGTGGTAGAGAAATCCAGTATAATACTAAAAGTTTCACGAGTATTAAACAAATTTTCACACTAATTGGTATTTTGTTGATATATTCAAGATTAGTCGTTAATTTATAGTCCTACTTTGTAGCTTCAATCTACGAGGTGTTGGAGAAATCCAGTATAAAACTAAGAGTTTCTCGGATACTAAACAAATTTTCACACTAATTGGTATTTTGTTGATATATTAAAAATTAGTCGTTAATTTACAGCCTCACTTTGTGGCCCAGCGATCTATGGGGTTTAGTAGAAATCGAATGTAATACTAAGAGTTTCTCGGGTATCAAACAAATTTTCACACTAATTGGTATTTTGTTAATGTACTGAGAATTAGTCGGTAATTTATAGTCTCACTTTGTAGCTTCGATCTATGGGGTTTAGTAGAAATCGGGTATACTATTAAAAGTTTCTCGTGTATTAAACAAATTTTCACACTAATTGGTATTTTGTTAATATACTGAAGGTTAGTCTCTAATTTACTGTCTCAGTTTCTACCACCTATTTATCGGGTTTAGTTGAAATCGGGTATAGAATGAATATTTTTTGAGGTATTAACAAAATCTTCCGACCAATAGAATATTTGTAATATTTTAATTAACCGTCAAATTTAAGAAGGATCGTTTCTTTTTCTATCACCGATTTATCTACGGAGTGTGTTAGAAATCTGGTGTAGTACCAAAAGAATCTTGGATATTAACGAATTCTTACAGTCAGATTTTTGTTAATATTCTAATTAGTGTTGCAGTTCAAGAATGATAGCTTCACTGACACTTTACCTATCTTAAAATAATTTAAACTCATCACCGACTACTGTAAGTCCAAAACAGTGTTTCTAAACTTTCGAAAAGTGAGCGTGTCATGTTATGTTTTACCCATTTTACTGCCATCACTTAGTTAATTACAACAGGAATGGATGTATGCTTTTTGTTCATATGACGGATGTCGTTTTCACTCATAACGAAATGTCAGCCTGCCAGTTTACAAATAACAAACACTTTTCCCATTGTCTTATTTGCTGGGCTAAACAATCTTCTTTTACACGTTCTATCCGGGGGTGTGTTTTTTTTATTAGTCAGTGGGAGGCATGGGAGCCGAAAGCTTTGATTACATTTACGAAACACGACACCACGTTCCGGCGCAGCGTAGAGATCACTCATACGTTGGCTGGCTAGCACGCAGCCCCAGAATCCCGTGGGAAATATCTCTCATTCGGCGTTCCTGTTAACGCGCTGCGAGACGTCGATTTTCAGCAGGGCGGAAAGCCGCGAAAAACAGTGGCGCGGCGGCAGCGGCAGCGGCGGCGCGCGGCGATGCACCGTGCTTTTTCGCCGGAGAATATTTTTCGGAAGCCGCACTGTGCATACCGGTTGTTCACTAAAGCGACTGTAAACTTTCGGCTTTATTTGTTTACTGGCTTAAGCTTTGCATCCTCGCTGCGGACGTGTAATGGAAAAAACTCGCAGACTGAAAAGTGTGTCGCCCGGCGAGTTGCAAACATTTTTCGGCAAAAAACATCTACGCGCCTCGCTGCCATTGTACTCCACTTCTATTATTTAGATGCAAAATGATGAGAAGTACACAAGAGTAAGAACACCGATCCGGTGAAACAGTATATCAATAAATAGTAATAGATAACTCCAAATAAAACTTAAATTCAACCACTAGCTGTAACTAGAATATAAACTGCTCAGTAAGTAAAGTTATTGTTACGATTTTAGTATCGTAATTCAGGAAAGCTTTATACGAAGGAGAGTTATGTAAAAAAAAATCTACGCACCTCGCTGCCATTGTACTCCACTTCTATTATTTAAATGCAAAGTAATGAGAAGTACACAAGAGTAAGAACAGTATATCAGTAAATAGTAACAGATAACTCCAAATAAAACTTGAATTCAACCACTAGCTGTAACTAAAATATAAACTATAAGCGAGTAAGTAAAGTTATTGTTACGATTTTGGTATCGTAATTGAGGAAAGCTTTATACGAGGGAGAGTCACGTAGCGAGATGAATATTAAAATCCATATTGACCGAGGAAGAACAGTAGAAGCGGCTAGAAGGATCAATAGGAGCGTACATTTCTCGTGGGATCGGCAGTCTTCTCTAGGGCGAAGCGTTTCGTTGGGAGTTACGCAGTACGGCTTGCACTCCCTTGGAGGAGAAAGGGCCCATTACCGTGGAGTTGCGAGCGGCTGCAGCTATGTGCGCGTCCTATACATCGGAAACTCTCTACATGCAGGGAGTATTGCAGCCAGCCATTTAGGCGACCTTTCAGAATGGATTAGCCTGTATTTTTAGGATGCGAGCCGCCATAAATCTTGGCCGAGCTGGTAAACATTAATAATTCAAATGGGAAAATTAACCGACAGGGTAAATGTTCCCTCTTTGCGGGAACAAGGAAGACGCTCGCTTTGGTCGTGCTTTGTTTACGGATTATCTCGCCGGTAACACGCGAACCACCCCTCAACCATCTCCTACGCTGTTCGCTAGTGTCGCCCTCTTTCCTTCTCGTCGCCGGCGTGTTGTTAGCCTTGCTGTTGCCGGTTTGCCCTTCTGGCCTCGGACGTAATTTGATTTCTCCAGGAAAAAAGACACCCCCTCGGAACATCACCGCTCTTCCTCCACAGTCAACGCGCCCTTTACCCAGGGAAACATCTGCCCGTAACGCGCCCTCCACTCTCGCCTTCCACGAATTTAGATGAGGTGTTTTTGACGCGCACTGATAACCAGTCCGCGACACTCTGTTGCGAGTCGCATGCTTCTTTTCAGTTTGTTTGGCTTCAACTTAGAAATATTCATTGTGATTAAAATATCGGAGAATTCCTTGTCGTAATTGAGCTACGAAAATAAAATAAGTAATGGAGTGGTACGAGAAATGGAAGACAAAAGTACCAAAGAGGATCAATTGTTCCGGAGGAATGATAGTAATAGAATTGCTCGTTAAAAACTTCGGAGAAAATCGGAGATAACAGTTTCCTCGAACGACTAATTGGAATTGAGTGTGGCCGGTGGGTAAATCGGCTTGGGGAATATTTTATAATGGGGATGGATTTGACTGTGTTTTTCCTGAATATGAAACACACGTGTGTTAAGAAGTGCTGGAGTGTATTTGAAGTAAAAGTAACAGTTGAATTGGTCGTTAAAAAGTTCCGAGAATATCGCCGGTAATGATTTCTTGGATCCGGTAATTGGAGCTGAGAGTGAGTCGTGATAAGTATGCTTGAGAAATACTTTGTAATTACAATGAACCTGTCTGTATCTTCTTTAAAAGATACATTTCGCTCATATATATAAATATATAACAAATATATACTTTAATTTATTGTGTTTAGACTTTAAAATTGCTTCTATTAAAATATCAAGCTAAAATAACTGATATTTAACTGTCAACTTAATTTATTTAACACTCATAAAATGAAAACTAAGTTCGTCCTTTTTCAGATACATGCATAACCTCAAAACACTCCTTCATTCCTCAACATTCATTCAAATTTCAACAAACACGTAAAGAATGCTAATTCACTCACAATAACTAAAGAGATCGATTCCAATTAAAATGTACATCTTGACGATCTTCGAATGGCAAGAACTTTAACTAGCATTAAAGCAGCAACTAATTATTCGCGACTGAGAATAGCAGAGTGGAAATAGTCGAGGTAAAAAGCGAGAGGAGAGTATTAGGAGAATAGTGGGTAGGTGATCGGCAAAAACCAGGCAAGAATCTGTGCAGTGTCGCTCGAGTGGCTCATAGCAGATTCTGCGGGGTGGTTTTGGGTTGAAACGAGCGGTTTTCGCCGGCGGCAATGTCGTCGCAGGGGCCGTTAACACAAGCAGCGAGATTTCCGGGTGGCGCGCGCGCGCGCGACAATACTGTGCAGCCGCGCGTCATATAAACGGGCAAGAGCTGCTCAGTTTTCCAGAGGGATGAAGCAGGAACGAAGCAGGAACTATGAAGCGGAGGAGTTGGCTGTTTCCTGTGTCGGAGCGTGTGTGTGCGCGGAGCGTAGTCGGCGGGGAGGGCGCGAAATTTTTACGAGACACTTCGGATGCATAAATCCTCGGGAAATGGATGCAAAGTTATTTCTCGTGTTCGATTCGCCGCACTGTCGCCCCCTCCCCTTCCCCTCTCCTGTACGCGCTCCAATTGTGTTTTTGCCATATGCGACCCGCTCGCGCTCGCCCTCTCGCAATCGAGCATCGCTTACATTTTGTCAAAACTAGTCCACTGCTTTACCGTTTACTACCGCAGCGCTATTCGGACCGCCTGTATTTCTACGCTAGTTCCCAGCGATACGAATCCTCCCACACGAATCATTGCGATATTCGTAAAAAGTGAACCTCCACAATATGTATTTATATGCCGCTTTCCACGGGAAATACCGACGAAGATAAATAGGCATTTTTTCGGAATTCTTTCGTTAACTTTGTATCTCATTTTTCTATGACAGGATAAAATTGTAGAATTTGCATATTTGGTAGACTGTGAATTATTGACTCGCTTTAAATTTATCGGGACAAATTGCGTCAATGTATTGATGCATAATACATCGATGGTGTTTTTGACGAGGTATTTTTATTCGCATTCACTGAAATAACACGATTTGTCAGGTCACTTACTTAATTAGGACTTAACTGTCTGGTGGTTTGCTATTTTCAAATATTTTCCGTCACGGTCTCATTCTGCAGGGATAAACTTTTCTTTTGCTGTTCGTTCTGCTAGCCCCAATTTTCTTTCATTCCAGAACCATTTGCGAGGACTGTATTCTACAACAATGGCGCAACTAAAGCAAAATTTCAGGATGATTGGTGGCGGAGGCTGCTTATTACAGTGAAATACGGGGTGCGTGCCCGGACTTTCATATTACACGGCAGTTCCCTCGCGCTCGCTTTCCTACGCGTCATAGGAATCAGAAAGGATTCAATTTGCATAAGGAAGAATCCCACACTTCCACTCGCCGCGCCGGCCAGTTTTACGCTCGGCCGTAAAAAAGAGTTCGCGGTACAAGCATCTCACTTTTTCTCTTTCTCTTTCTGGTGCACGCGCGCGCGCGCTCTTTCTTCCAGCGAACACACTTGGCGGTATGAAATTACACCGGCATTACGTATGTCTCGGTACTTGCTCCGGGGATTTTTTGCGTCGCCATACTCCACTTTACTGCATATTAAAATACGAGTCGCTCTCTCCGCGGAAAGCCGGCCGGCTTTCCTTGCGACATCTTGCCAGGGTATAATTTCTTACAAATCATCCGAGAACTCTCGGCTCGATTTTCCCTGGAAAAGGCCACTGGAAATGCAATACTCGAGAAGTGCACTTTAGTCGACTTTGCCATTCAGACTGATATTAAAAAACATTCTGTATTATGTTAGATGGATATAATCAGATAGATAATATAACATAATTATATAACATACTATATATGAGTGGATATAATTTTGATTTCCGTTGAGTGTTTAGTGGATTTGCAAAGACAGAATGATTAGAAATCTAGTTGATGTTTCATATTAATAAGATTGGAGCTTTCTAGTCGACTTTGCGATTCATATTAAATAAAATTCTGTGTTATATCAAGTGGATATATTTATTATAGATAAGATATACGATTGTTTGTTTCTCGTTGAGAGTTTAGTGGATTTGCAATGACAGAATTATTACAAATCTAATTGATGTTTCATATTAATAAGATTGTAGCTTTTTAATTCATATTAGAAAACATTTCGTACTATGTAAATTAGGTATAATATACTTATTGTAGATAAGAAATATGATTTTCTCTTTTCCGGTGACAGTTTAATCGATTTGCAGCGGTTGAACTATCATAAGTTCCATAGTCTCGGCCCTACAGCGTTCTAAACACCCTTCACATTAGTCACCGCAGATCAACAGTTGCGATATATTGAATCTGGTAATAAATCATTGCGGCCAACATGGTGGAGTGGCCGCAAGGGGCGGGGAAACTCTCCAAATGATTTCACCGCAAATGAAAAAGGTACACTTTAATTAACTTCGCGTGGCATTTCAATTCACGCAAGAAAACATTCTAAATTACACAAAACACGTAATACTCTTTATTATAACTAAAACATACGATTTTCTATTAAAAATATCCTACATTTCAATTGGCTCCACAATGAAAAGTCTCGCGGTAACAATACCACGAGCACCCTTCAGATTAGTCACCGCAGATCTGCAGTTGCGATATATTGAATCGAGCGATAAATCATTGCGCCCTCTGCGGCGGTGGGTGAAGTTCCTACGCGCCGAATTCCAGTTGGCGAAAGCAGAGCCAGTCGAAAGGGGCTGCTTCCCAGAAAGCAATTAACTTATAACGTGTGCCGCATTGAAAATGATGTGCTTCCCCATGGAAATGTAGCTTACGCACGCGACTCTCTATTGGAGTTGCGGGATAACTGGTGCAACGGAGAAGGTGTCTATATGTAACAAGAGAACCGGGGGAGGAGGAAGGGTTAGATAATATCGAGGAGTTCCGCAAGGCGCGGAATTAATTTCATGAATTAATACAGCCATCGAATTAAGGGCGATTAACGAGCGAGCGAGGAAGCCAGCAGCAGACTCCTCCGAGCGGTGTTGGTGCTGATCTGAGACAGTCGGTAAACAGGCTCCTCACAGTCTGCTGGAATTTATTTCAGCGATGCCCGGCCGGGCGTTAATTAAGCCTTGAAAGCACGGCAAATATAGTGGTTGTCTCTCTCCCTCCCAACCGCCCCTCTCGCAACGGCACACCGGGAGAGGGGAAGATGAGAGTGGGAAGCGAGGAGCGAGCAGAGAGGAACGACCAGATCGGATTTATTAGGGGTTTGGTACCCCGTATTTGTCTACGCATTAAATCCTTCATACATCCACCGATCATTACGCTCGCCTGCCCGTTTAGTAAATGATCGCTAATGACTCTTGGTAAATAGTGTCCATATTTTCATATTGGTGATTCGATCCTATTAAAGTGTGGGATTTGAGATTTTGTGACCTGTTTTGAGTATAGAAAGTCTTTTTATTAGACATTTGACATTGTCTGCTTTAATGTTGGAAGCCTGTGTTTACATCAATCATTGGTTTGTCAGAACTGTCACCAAATTTTTCTGTTAATCTTTTTTTACGGAAATGAAGGATATTTGCATACGTTTCATTTAACATTAAATACTTTAATCTTGAAGGATTGTATTTATGCGAATGTTATAGCTCTTTTCAAAGATTTGAAAACATTTTTCCTTACATCTTGATTCACAAAATGTATTTTGCATCATTGATATGCGATATTGGCAAAAACTCAAATAGAGAAACTTCCGCAAAAACGAACATTTCAGGGAAGATTCGCTTATCACATAAACCCCAAAAAGCTAGAGATTAAACTCTGAGCTTTGGTTAACCTGGTTTCGGTTAACATGGAACAGCAAAGTATACTTACTAAAACGGTGGGTGAAAAAACGAGAAACTAGTTAGTTTCGTACGAATGAAGTACTAATCCCAATCCGTAAGAGTAACTCTTCCGGGGTCGGTTAGGATAAATATTCAAATTTCCCACCAAAAGGTAAAAAGAAACTTCCGCTCGTGTTGTACCGTGTATGCGATTAACGGGCGTAAAAAGAGAATTTCGCCAGTAGTTATTTATCTGCAACTTTTCACTGACAAACCTAACAAACGCGGTAAACAATGCCAATAATTTTATTGGACTTTTCTCGTTAATTTTATTAAACACAAAGCGTTAAATCTTAGATATATCTATTGTTTTTCATAACAGAATTAAACATTCGAATTTACACATTTTTTAACTACGTTAAAGTTCACCAAAAAGTTTTGAAGTGTATAAAAGCACGGATGTATAAATAAATCGGTGCATAAATGACTCGAAACAACACACGAATTAACGAAACTAAATTTCCAAGTATTTTAATCATCTTTAGCTCAAATATCCCAATTCACCATTCCATTAGTTAATTAAAACCGAAGCAGATATGTGCAAAGTACTAATCGCGATTCATAATCCGAACTCGTGCGAGTGCGGCCGGTTGAAATATTCAATTTTCCCTCTAAAAAGCTCGAAGGGACTTTTCCGCCGGGGTACGTTACGCGCGGTTAACGCGCGCGCGCGCGCGCTACAGCGGCCAAGTTGTGCGATTTCCCCAGTAAGCAGTAACGTCGAGAAAGTTGTGCCGAAACTCTCATGCGGAAACTTGTGGCTGTGGAAGAGCAGGGCGCGCTGGAAATCCAGCCTGGAATTTAAGAGCCGCGTTACTACGTGGTCTCGACACTAGCGCCACCGAGCGCAGTAACCGGGAGAGAGGTGAGTGCGTATATCTGCCCCTTGCTTCGCCAAGGACTCTCCATTCAAGTATAATAACCGGCAAATAGAAGCTGAAAGTTACAGGGCCTCCACTCCTCCCATTTCTACTGTTTTCACCGAGCAAATCTCACTTTAGCTGATTCCTCTAATACACACAGGACCACGCATGATTCTCGTACGCAAAAAGTGCAGCTCCTCTTAATACCTAGCTAATTGAAGCTGATTAGGCGTATGATAAACACTGCTTAACTTTGTTAATTTTTGTATTACTTTCCAGTAATACAAAGTAGCAAGTGAACTTCTGATATATAAAATGTTATTCCGATATTTAAAAATGTGACTGTTTTAATGGAATGCTCTCTAATTAAAGATGACAAATTGAGAAATACACACTATTAATGGAATTTTACTTTGCTTGATTCCTGTAATACACACAGGACCTGGGATGTCTAATTGAAGCTGATTAGACGTACAATAAACACTGCTTAACTTTGTTAATTTTTGTATTACTCTGTACCAATACAAAGTAGTGAACTCCTGATATATAAAACGTTGTCCCGATATTTAAAAATGTAACTGTTTTAATGGTGAGCTCTCTAATTAAAGATGACAAATCGAAAAATACACACTATTAATGGAATTTTACTTGTCTTGATTCCTGTAATAGACACAGGACCACGGACGATTCTCATACGCAAAAAAGCAGCTCCTCTTAATAGCTGCCTAATTAAAGCTGATTAGATGGAGAATAAACAGTGTTTAACTTTGTTAATTTTTGTACTACTCTCCAGTAAAACAGAGTGGCAAGTGAAGTTCCGATACGTAAAAAATGATTCTGATTTTTAAAAATGCGGCTATTTTAATTAATGTCTCTCTAATTAAAACTGACGTATCCGACAACAGACACTGCTAATACAATACACTTTCTGCAATATACGGTGGACATGGGATGATTCTCATTCGGAAAAAGTGCAGCTCCTGTTAATCCTGTGTAATTAAAGCTGATTAGTCGTAGAATATCCACTGTTTAACTAGATCTGTAAATTTTTGAAATACACTTCTGAATGAAATCTTATTTTGGTTCATGCTCTTAATGCAGAGTGACAAGCGAGCTTCTGACTTATAAAAAATTATTCTGATATTTAAAAACGTGACTGCTCTCAATTTCTGTCTAATTAAAACTGTCAAGTCGCACGATAAACACTTTTCAACCCTGTTTATTAGTTTTTCTAATACAATCCTGAATGAAGTCTCATTTTGGTTGTTTCTCGTAATAACAGTAGCAAGCGAGCAGCCGATGATATTAATATCTGTCTAATTGAAGCAAATTATTCATACAATAAACCGAAATGGAATCTCACTTTGGCCGATATTTGTAATACACGGTCGCCGAGGATGATTTTGGTGGGGACAAAATGCATTTACTGCTGTCTGTTAATTTTTACAATCCCATCCCGAATGAAATGTCACTTTCGTCGATTTACGTAATAGAAAGTGGTCGGAAATATTTCTAACACGGCAAAAATACAGCGGTTGCCATAATTGCCGTTAATAAGATGTCTAAATTAAAACTGGTTAGTAGTACAATACATTTAACTCTGTCTCTTAATTTTTCTGGTAGGATTTAGAACGAAATCCCATTTTGACTGTTCGCTTTAACTAATTAAAACTGATTAATCATATAATGGACACTATTTAATTAATTTTTTTAATACGATCCGGAGTGAATTCCTAATTAAATTGGAAGATTAATTTGAAATAAATGAAGTAGAAATGAGTCGAAGGCATATTATCTTTGTTGAGCCTTTGGTGTATTTCTGGAAACACTTTCTGCTTTTCACGAGACTCTTCCCTAGGAAAAGAAGAGCACAGTAACCGTTTGTCAAGCAAGACTTAGGTGGCGCAAGCTCCGAAAGTGGTCCACTTCTGTATTCATCATATTTTCCAACCGCACGAGCTCCGGCCGAATAGACCTTTACTAAACTCGGATCTAGCGAAATAAAATTTCGAATTCTTTCGATCGGCCGGTTCTAACTTCTGCGTGAACTGTTGCCAAAATATGAAAAGTCATTTGGCAGTAACGGAATAAATCAAAGCGATAAATGGCTCGACTTTCCCCCTCCGAAGTTTCTTCTTGACGTAATCGCGCTATATTACAGGAACACTGTTTAAAGTTCCCCGGAAGATCTATCTTGTGCTATCCATTAAGATCGATCTGTCCAACCGATAGTGGCTCTCGTGGATAGTGGCACTTTCGAAAACTCCAAGAGGCTAGAACATTAATCCCGCCGGTATAAAAGTTTATGATACTTTCTTTTCTGCCGACTTTAGCTTCCCATTATTTCCACTCCATTCCACAATTTTTCATGTTATTCCGCATTGCCAGTTTTCCTGTCAAAAATTGCCACTAAAAATGTCCTTTTCGCCTTTTTGAAAGAATTGAAATTTAAACACTTCTGAAATCTAAACTTTCATATAAAAGGAATCGAAGCATAATTCAATACTCAAGAATTAAAATATCAAATATATTAAGTCTTAGTAATTATTAACATCTCTTGTGTGCACAAAAATCAAAAAATGATACAAATACATTTAATTAACGAATGTCAATATTAAGACATTTTAAAAAGAATCATTTTTTACTACATCTAAGCGGAGGTTCAGTCAAGTTTCTTTAATCGATGATTAAATGTGCTCTCTGGCGTGTAAATAAAGTCTGGCTACTGTGTGTGTTTGAGGAGGGAAGTGCAAGAGTTAATATACGATCCTTCGCTTTGTCTGTATGCGTTGCGGGATGCTATGAAGAGTTCTTCACGCTCGAACTGTTCGCAACAGAGCAATCGCCAGTCGAGAATTAATCGTTGTACGAAAGGCAATTGATCGCCGAGGCTAGATAAATATAACGGTTATTCAGCCATCGGAAGTTCTCGACGTTATTCTTTGCTTGTAGTGCGCTTTGATTTAAATAAAGAATATGCTACTGCGGAGAGCAAGCAGACGGTCCTGTGAAGAATGAGTGCACTCCACTATTGGCACGCCGTCATTTCCAGCCGACAACCATCATTCTTTCTTCCATGGAAACACCGTTCGACCATACTCATCATCCTTCTATACTGTGTGTACAATGTAAAATTCGAACTTACTTCTTCGATTCAGCATTTGATGAAAAAAATCTATCGAAATTTGTCAGTATTTATAATCTTTGCTTAAGATTTTTTGATCGAGTTAATGTTAATATTAATTAATATTAGTCTTTTTTCAGAGTAGAGTACCCAAAAATACCTAAAAATGTCACTTTATCCCACTTTTTGATGTCCTAAAACACTAGGTTTTGCGAAATTGTAGTTCGAAAGAGCGATTTATTATTTCGATCCGAACAAATCCGCTACTTCTAATTCAAGCTAGTGTTTCGTTTTACTAGGAAGTCTACTCAAATGGATCGAGGGGGCAAATGGCGATCACGGCTGGAATGAAAAGACAAAAACTTGACGCAGGAAAGTCGTCGTTCATGCTAGTGTCACTGTAGGAGGCAAATCGTTCGTCGGTACTCACTTCTAGCGAATCGTAAATCATCGAAGTGTCGGGCAAGGATGAGTGTTACAAACGGATTCCTAGCCAATGCTAGGATCATGCGCGTGTGTGTGTGTGTGTGTGTGTGTGCACAATGCCAGGGAGAATCGGCGATAAAATGCGGGGCCATCATCGATGCCCATTTTCTCGAGCGCCGCGCGCGGCGCTGCTGGCATCGCGGACCGACGAAAGCGATGGCGGATTAGGAAGGATACCTGTCGGTCTTCATTCTTCCCGAAAAGGTCACTACTTCCTCCACCCGCTCGCTTCGATTTATAGGCGACCTTTCAAAACTGCTGCACCGAAACTTCCAACTATTTTATGAAGACGGATGTTTCTCCGTGAGTTACACTGTTGCTGCTCCAGCTGGCGAAAAGTGTGCGAACGTGCCAAAGGCTGCGACATAACCTAATAAACTGTGAACAATGGTCTTTCTATTCGTAGATAGACTTGTAACTGAAATGAACTTTGGACAAAAGTGGAACAGATTTTATTCGTCGATGTTGATTTTAATAATTGTTGAATATTTGAACTGCTTTTTAATACGATCAAAGAATTACGTATTTTCGCACGTTTAAATTAATTAAGAAACAAATCTGTGTGAATGCTGCAAATATATTTCGCTTAATCGTAACTTTCAGCAAGTATTTATTAACTCCACTGCAGTCTGATTTTCTTATACATTTTATTCGGTTGCAACAAATTGTCATATTAGTTCTAAAATTCCTTGACACGTGCACTCAATCACGAAAGTCGTTAGTTTGAATTATATAATAATATACGATGGATGAATATAACTTGGTAAAAATATGCACTCGCATTTTTGATAGATAAAGCCGCACTTCTTTCATTACTTTCCCGCAGTTCGGCCATACGTTCTGATAATGTTTCCCGGACGTCCGCAATAATTCATTTGGCCCGCTCGCCGCCGCGCCGCTGGCCGAGGGAAAAAATGCCGCACTTCATCCCGCTAAAAATAATGCCACGGAGTTGAAGTGTGTGACACGCGCGAACCTCCGCCTCTGTGTGTTTCCCATCGCTCCAAATTAACGATCGAATGAAATGCAGATGGATCGCGAAAGGTGAAACAGACGGAGTGGAAGGCTTTAATTAAATATTTCCGAGGAACTAAAACGCCACTGATTATATTCGATCGCCCCGAAATCGTCCGCTTTCCACTCATTAAAACATTTTTCATTCGTTATCTCTCATTCGAGCCCGTAATTTTCGCCCGCGGTTCCCTAGTATCTTGTTACTTTCAAAACTACGCGTCCAAAATTATTCCCCGCTGTTTTTGTATGCTCGACAACAGTTTTCGGAACTGTCAAGCATGCTTCTCGTGTATTTGAAAATGTCACGGTTATATCGCAAACAGTATAATTTAAAGGAAACTAGATTACAATGACTTGATTGAAGAGAAAATAACGCGCGGCGCATTTGCTAGTGGCGAAACAATACCACGTTTATCAGGAAAATTATGTTATTCTATTAACACATTCGCAACTAAAATTTTCAAACAGTTATACCTGAATTCTGCAAGATTAGACATTCAAATTAAAACGGAAGTAGGAAATATTTTAATTATCTGTTGTTTAAAATAGATGAAGTTTAAAACTGTTAAATATAAATTGATGATATTAAAGATTTGGAGATATCAAAAAAATTACAAATTTCGCAACAAATATAAAATTACGTAAAAATACGTTGGTGGGAACTAAGTTTATATGTAAAAATGATTTAAAAATACGTCAGCGAGAATAAGCTTTACATTTAAAAACGACGCAGAATTTCGACTGCGAATCTGTTAATTAACAAATTGAAAAAACGTGTCACTAATACTCGACAAACCCTTGACATATGAAAAAATGTACGAGTATATCACCTTCAACTATTTAACGAATACAATTCGCGATTACGCAACAACGCTTGCTGCAATTCGCGCACGCCGAATCAACACTGTAACTAATTAATTGTGTGTTTAGCCTCGCAAGTTGATCGTTTGAAACACTTCGGGCATGGAACCGGTTGCGTAAATACCTGTGGCAGTGTTCGCTCGCCCATTGCAAATTATCGACGAGCTTCACTACAGATTAACAAAAGCCACAAAACTTCGGTCGCCCGCAACTTGCTGGTCTCCTTTTTATGCGTTGCACTTCATAGGTTCCTAAATCCTATACCATAATGTCGCATACAAATTTGTAACACTTTATGCTGTCGAACAGTATAATTTGGAGTCGACATATACTTTTAAATACCAATGAAGGGATTTAGTACTAAAATCACCTCTATTTTTAAAATATTAATTAATATTCTTGAGCTGATAAAAAAATTAAGCGGCAATCTCGTCATAAAGTCATATATTTACGAATCTATAAATATAACAAATTAATCAGAGTACTTTAATTATTAAGCAGTAAGCGAATCTTTTGTTAATCATCAAACTTTCATATTACTAAATGAATTTTACAATATAATGCAAACTCTTCAATTAAATAGTACAATTGCACTTAACTCTCAGAGAATAAACAGATAAATTCAATTACTCGAATGGTTGACAATATAAATTTCAAGTTTGATCAGCAAAACTACATATAACTTTGGCAGATATTTTCGAAATACGAAGCGAGGTCAATAACCCGTCAGGAAGGAGAGTAACTCGAGCCGAAAAAGGAAGAGGGGGTGCGAAAGGAACCAGCGAAGAATGTGAGCACCCAGATAGGCGGGTGCAAGGTACAATTAAGATGATGAGTTTTTTTCGTGGAGAAGAAGCGCAGCTGGGAGTACGGCGATGTAGCGTCGCCGTCACCAGTAAAAGCTCCAATATTTCAGAGCGCTCCGCCTATAATGACTCGTCCCGTGTGCACGTAGTATGAGCGTAATGCGCGTCCTAGTGCGCACTGAGCATACACTTAAGCTGCCGGATGAAAAGTCCCTCGGGCCGACAGAGCACTTTCCTCACGCTCGGCAAATTAAGTGCTGCCGATCCTCGAAAGTAACTGGTTAACGCACGCTTCCACAACGCAGCAAAAAGTGTGATACATATTTTGTAACGTCCAAGTATTTTCAAACTGGAAGACACGTTTAGTCATTTATCCGGGGTTAGTTTACATTCCCTTGGAAAAGCAAGGATATGATGAAAGTCGGGAAGAAATTATATTCTGTATAAAAAAGTATTCGTCGTTCGTGAGTTGCTTAGTTTCAAAGAGGTTCTTTGGGAACTTTTGGCCAAAAATAGGCTTGTGTTGGAATTTAAATTGGGCTATATTTTGGAGTAAATTGTTTGCTAATGCTATGCGTTTCTTGTAAAAGCTGGTGATTGTTACCGACAAATTCTTAAAGCTAGCTTAATGTTCCTGTCGCCAAAGTTACAATGCAGGAATACAAAATTTTGCCAGAAAAAATAGGACAAAAATTAACCTACAAATTTTATTAATAATAGAAGAAAAAAAGAAGTAAATTGCTGTACTTAATATAAGCTTTACAGCCAATTAATTAATACTAAGAAAAATATTATCGAGAAAAGAATTTCTGGTCGATTTGATCTAACAATACCGTACAACCAGTGGCTCTTGCGTTGACGATATCCACAAGTATTCCCAGGTTAGCTGGAATACTAGGAGAAATTTATTCCGGGCTGAGAAAGCTCGGGCAACGCTGCTATCCATACGAAACCGGCATTAGACTGTCGTCGGGCCAGCATTAACGTGACAAAACCCGCGCAGCTCACTGTGCCGCTCGCCAGGTCTTAATTGCGGCTTTCTTGGCGAAACCTATCTCGCCGCTGAGTTTGCGGCTACTCGGGCAAGTAGCTGCAGCTTAAATTCTACTGCTGCCAGCCACGCCAGGTTAAATGTTGACCAGAAACGCTATGGATTGTAAGGCAGCGAGCGAGCTTAGAAGCCGCAAAAGAAATGGACGAAGAAGCGTCTTGACGCGTGGATTACTCTGCATTTACTTAACACTAGATTTTCATGCTAATATTTATTTGTATATGAATAAAGAAATATGTTTATTTAAATTTTGATTTATTCTTGAATATATATTTATTTATTCTGATGATTTAATGATTTATAACTATGAATTTATTTAATGAATATATATAGTGAATAAAATAGAATACAAAATTTATACTACGAATTCGGTAGTTCAGAAACACAGTTATAATTTCGTTAGAATGTAACTTGTCTTTAAGCTTGTAATGTTTTTAATTAAAAACCAGACATTGTTGGTGAAAATAGTGCTCAGGGAATGTTTTCGAGTAAAATTATAACGTCCACGATAAAATAATCAGTTGTGTCAAAAAATAAGAACGGTTTTTAATTGGACAAGGGTTTTATCTACGATATTTTCAAAGAATTTGAATGAAAATACAGTTTCCTTGCATTTCAAAGTAGATCGACATGTTATTTATCTATTACAAATATATGAAGGTTTAAACGTGTGTATTTAATTTTAAACATGCAGGTGTTACATGGAAAACATGTTTACTGCCATGCGCATCTTTACTAACAGAACGGGAATATTTGTCCGTGAATCTATATGTTTGACAAACATAACAACAGTGGAACCGATTTTAATCCGATTTTCCCTTCCGTTTATTTACAGTTACAATATTGGCAAACTATAGGTGATCAAATATTGCAATATTTATCAATTATACAAGGTGTTCCAAGTGTAATTGCAAAACTTTAGAAGATATTTGTAAGAAAAATAGATGTTACTACTCATTATTAATTAAATAACAATAACACATTTCCAAAATACCAGCACCTTTGACTACAAAACAAGTACTTAACAATGATCCCACTGATATTATTCACACTATTGACAATACGAAAATACCCACACAATTGAAATCCACCCCAAAGCATTAGTAGCACAATAAAGATCGTATTTGCAGGCCTTTTACTGGGTTCTTTCCCCTATGTTTAGGATACTTTACAGATGGCAGCGAATGCTTCCCCGTTTCTCGAAAGCCGTGGGATATACTTTGGCGAAGAAATGGCGGAATTCGCAGGTTCCTTTAAAAAATGGAGCTCAATAGAGCTCTGCCATAAATCACAGTCAATCCGGGTAATGCAGAACTGATTGGAGGTAATCCAGCAAACGGCGCACGCTTTAACGATCAATTCAGCGCTCCCAAAGCTTCTTTGTGGTCGAACGATCCAAGTTTTTTCGTAGGTCTGAAAAGGGGGGGCAGGTTAAAAAGATGGAGGGTGGAAAGGGGAGGGCGGAGGAGGCTGGGTCGGATAAAAATTGTAGACAGAAATAAGCGGGCTTTCATTTGAGTCGATCGGCCAGTGAGTAGGCAGAGTGTTACCTTTGACCGAAAAGGTGGAAGGAACCCTTCACCAAATGAACAGACTTTTTCCCTGAGCGCAAAAAGAATCCTGACGGCCGTATAACCCACCTCCCCCCCACCTCCCTTCCTTTTTCCAGCCTCCTCCTCCTCCTCCTCCTTCGATTACACTTAACCTAACCTGTGTAAATGGACGCGGCAAAGTAGCGCGCTAACTGATGCACGAAGAACTTGCTCGGAAGTTCGGAAATCAATTACCGGGATTGTAGCATCCCCGACGAGTTGTAACGCCAAGTCGATCACTTTCGGCCGGCATTCTGCGCGCACGCCGCACCTCTTAAAGGGAACTCCTGCTTTTTTGCGGGAGAATTCACTTACGGAACTTTTAAAAGGTGCTTCTTCTCTGTGTGTTAACAAGGAAGTCGAGGATAATCGTGCAACGACTGTTAATTCGAATTTGGACAAATTTGGATTTGAAATCGTTATATGTCAAGTGTAGGTACCAATATAGAAATATAGGTTAGTTCAGATTAACTGTGCTACTCTAAACTTGTCATTAGTAAAAAAGTGTTTGAAAACTCCAAAATTATAGTCGAATAACTTTTAATTGTTCACGCGTTGTTGGACAACTAGAAGAATATATTATTTTCCTGCTTTTATTTGAGTAGAAACATTCTAAATCGATAAGAAATTCCTTTTTTGTTTATTAATTAATACGGTAAAAGTTGAGGCGTAAATGGCTAAGTGACAAGAGTAAGTCAAACGATGTTCGACGCCGGAATTCTGGTGGTTGAAGCACGTACTGATGGAAGCATTACCTACTCTTCACGGGAAAGAGGCTAGTCGGCCTGTCTCACATTTGCGGCGAGAGAGCTCCCACGAAATGCGGCTATGCCGAGGGAAATGATGGACTCCGGGTTGGCTTGGAGTCTTTACTGGGTTCAATCACACTTCGCATATGTGGCCGCAATAAAATCTGACTTTACGCTGGATGGGGATCGGGAGCATTCTCTCTCTCCTTCTCCCTCTCTTTCTCTCTCTCGGTCTGCCAGCTGGCTTTACGCGTGCCGACTTCCTCTCCACACTGTCCCACACACGCACACACACGCGCGCATGTACGCTCTATATACTTTGGTCGAGCCTGGCAACCCCTTTGCACATAAAATCCACCACAGAGATCATTCTCCGCTCGCTCTCTATACCGCCCCTTCGTTCCCCCCAGATATCTACATACAGGGTGACTCAAATGTACATCAAGTATACCTTCGATTGATGTAGATTTAACTCGAATAAATTCGAACTGCGCAACTATGTTTGTTGGTTAGTTTTGATATTAAAACCAATTGTCCTTTAAAGGGTTTGGGGAATAATATTAGTATACAAAGAGGGTGATTTAAATATAAATATGTTTGAATAAATTGGAACTGTAGAAATAAATTTGTTATTCAATTTTGACAGTAAGATAAACTGTCTTTAACCTCTTTGCATCATAAGTGCATATACACGCTCCATTTTCCTAACCTCTATCACCGTAAAAAAAGAATTCTGGCGATATGGGCCTTTTCTATATTTCCTCATGACGCCAATGGGTTAAAAAGTATAGAATTAGTATTAATATATAAACAGGCTGATTCAAATATAAATGAGTTTACATTAAATTACTACAAATTCAATCTAAATATTCAATATAAATGAATTAGAACTGTACAAAGACTTGTAATATTTAACTCCGTCGCAAATAAAAATTGTTTCTAAACATTTGACAATTTAGCATCAGTTGAAAAAGAAGGTGGAACACTTTCGAACGACTCTGTATGTCTTTCAGCATGTATGACTTTCTCCGGGGTCCACTCGACGATACGTCTGCCTCTCTTTCTGCATTCATTCACTCGACTCTCTCATTGTGCAGTTCGCTATGTATTTACGTGAGACTGCTCCCACGTATTTGTATACCGAGGGATGGAGAGACGGTGGCGCGCGCGCGCGCGCGCGTGCCTAGAAGAGAGTGCTCTCTCCACAGTCGTAAAGAGGAAAGTATTAACTCGCGTGGAGGAAAATCCGCGCGCTCAAACTTTAATTCTATTTTTCGAGTCCTCAATCTTACGGAGCTCTCGTAAATTCAGTAGAGGGGGAAAGACGGTGGGGGCGCGCGGCGTCCTTTCCTCGGCTAGCCGCTTGAAATAGTATTCCCTGCATTGGAACGACGCTCTTCCCTCGGGACAGGCTTGCCCGGTAGTCACGCGAATGACACCGGCGGAAAGCGCTCGGGCTCCCTCTTTTATTCAAATGGACCTTTCCACGGGAATTTTTCTTATGCTCTTCTGAAATATTCGCCGTCTCTCTCTCTCTCTTTCTCTCTCGCTAAGGATTAACTGCGATAAAAGCCGGTTCGGGACGCTGTTGCCGTCGATGTTTTCAACGAGTGAAAGGAAACACTTGAAAAAGAGAGTTGTACTTGTGGCGGCGGAAAGTACCCCCTTGCAATTTTCCTGGGAAATACAACAAAAGTGACGAAATAAAAAAGCTAATTTGGTCTCACTGTTTTTATAGAAATGTATTTCTTTAAAAAGACGATAAACGTTCATATGAATCCTCCACGCAAATTTCATTTAATTTATATTGCTTACAATTATTTCTCATAAATCAAGTGAGATTTAATAAAAAAAAATTAACCCTTTGACTTGTGCGCTTGAGTTATTTCGAGCGCGTTAAACAGGCCAAATTGTGCAATTTTTTTCACTCGAATATAATGGAGATTTATTTTTCTGCCAAGACAATGTTCTAAAGTGTGTTTTTACATTAAAAAAATTGCTTTTTTGACTGTTTTTTTCAAAAGATCTGTGCGTTAAAGGGTTAAACGATTGTATATAAAAATTACATCAATTATACAATTTTCATAAGGATTTGAATACTGCGAAAAAGAATTTGAACGGTTGGCGAAGGTGTTGCTATACGAAATCCGTTGACTCGATTTTCAAATATTCCGCCTGGCCCGCTATCCATTCTGCGAGGGCTGGAGTTTGATTTTTCATTTCCGACTGGCTGGGAAGCGGTCACGCCGAGGAGTGGCAGATTTAGCGCTGGAGGGCTCTCACAGTCAGGCGGGGCGCGTGTCAGCCGTTGTGGGGGCGCGCGAGGGCGCGCGAGGGTGGCCGCCGCTTTCACTGGCACGTGAAATAAAGCCGAGCAAAGCTCTCTCTCTCCAGTGGCGCGGAGAGTCTGAGGAATTACCCTCTGCTCGGCGCTAATGGTGACGACAGATATATCAGATGGTCTAAGGCGTTATCTACGCCCGCCGGAAGCCCGCAACCCCACCGGCACTCTGCGATTTCATTTCTGGCTGCTTTACGATAGACACAATCGCACCCTTTGTCTCTATTATTAGAGACTAGCGAAAGCTTCCACGGATAGTCCGCTCTCTCCAATCCGGATCGTTAAGGGCCTTCCCAAGGCTTTATTAGTAAGACGCAAGTTATCAGACAGGAATTGCAAAAGAACCACAGAACCAACCAGCCCTTTGATAGTACATAACTCGGCCCAGTAGAACTCGGAAACTTTAATTATACGTTTATGAAAATCTGCCTCGAATAGCTTTGCTCGAACAGGCAGAAAAGTGAAACCTCGCAAGACTCAAGGAACTGATTACTTCTTTCCTTTCAAAGCACTGGCACTTTAATTTGATGCGAACATTCGGAAACCGATCTGATACATCGCTTATTTCAATTGCAGTTTTTAATTAGAATTTACTGGGGTATTAAATATATAATATCGAAGTATTCTTGGTTGATGGAATAGCCAGTTAGAGGGTGAAACTAGTGAATGCTAGTTTGGATAAGAATGGAGGTTCCAGGTGGCTCGAGAAAGAGGAGAGAGTTGATTTCACACGATAAATTCCGAGAAGGCTCTCAGCGCGCCCTTACGTGGCGTTTACTAGTACGTACAAGAGCCAACCCATCTACCGCGCTCCACCCCTCGCGCCACCATCTCTCTTCAGGAACCACCCTTGATATTTTATTTGGACGTGGCGGCTCCAAGTACATACACGCGCCTCCCCGCCCGCCCGCTCCCTCAAGCCCGCCGAAAAACGGCTGGCTGTATCCTTTCCTCGCGCGGCATTCGAATTATTTCGGGACGGTCTGCGCTACCAGGTGGAAGAATCCTTTGCCAGGCCGGAAGACAGCAATAATGAAGGAGAGCGTATCGCGCCAACCTTCCAAAGTCGAGCGAAGCCTCATTAACGCTTCGCTCTTAACACTTTCTCGCGCCCATCTCGAAAAGCCTTTTGTTCGAGGCTTCGAGTGCACTCGCGAAACACACATCGAGCAGAGTCACACAAACGTGGAAGGCAGCATCCCACCGAATCCCATAGGTGCTTCCTGAAAAGGGGGCAGTTCGTTGACGTCTGCTCGCCTCGAAGGGTAAAAGGGTTGCACTCCTCGCGCTTAACAAGACATCTCGTGAGACTGCACGTGGCCTTTCCCCCCAATCAAACCCCTCCCCTCCCCTCCGCCCCTAGTGCAAAAGCGTGCCGTGCACGCGTCCTCTCCTCGATGCACACACTGATGAGGCGAACTCCTCCTGATTTATATGCGGATTAAGCGCATATATCCAGCGGGTGCAGGCTGACCGATTCTGAATTTCGCGGTGGATGCTTAAGAGCCCGTGAATGCCTTTGTTCTTCGTTCTAATGGTACGATATTGTTAGTCGAAAATAATTGGGTAATCGATTTGCACAAAGCCAAATCTGGAAGTCGTTATTTCTATGTATTTTGGTGGATCATTTTTTACTTTGTAATGTGTATGGAAAGAGAATTGTTGCTTATTGAAGTCGTTTTGTTAATGGTAATATTTAGTGATGAGTAACTTTGATTGTAAAGATCATTTTACACAGGCAACAATTTGAAAACGTTAAATGTTAAAGAAGTCATTTTAACTTCGTTAGTAGTTTTAGCATTAAAAAGAAAAACTAACGGGAACTAAACTTTAGGACCGAGGAAATCTTGGAATGAAAACACTAACAATGATTTTGAAAAAATGTTCTTAAGAAAGAAAACTTTCCTCTGTAAGTAGAATCATCTTTCCTTAATCAAGAAAGTGTCTTTCTCAAGAAAACAATAAATTGCCTCCTAAAACGCACTTTAACTTTTAACGAAAATTTATTCTAAAACTACTAAGTATACCAAATATTTTCTTTAGCAATTGCAAATCGATTTCCGCAAATTTACTTTTCAAAACAGCATTGGATTTAGCGCAAAAACATTGATTGGCAGATGCAAAGGGCGGTTTTCCCTAGCGCCTCGGAGCGGTGGCGGTTCGGAAGCAAATGTGTGCGCGCAGCGGTGCATGCCGAAAGCGCATAATTCCGTAGGCAGATAGGTTACGTGTTACTCGAGGGCAGAGTTGTAATCGCCATCGGGAACACGCGGCACTTGTTACGAGTGCGGTGCGCCGGGTACCACGTGAGTTACACGAGTTCCCCGTAACAGGGTCGCCGCGTCGGCGTCGGCGTCTACGTCGTCGTCCCTGTTAAGGGAAGGGGACGCCGCGTAGCGCCGCCGCGCGGACATTGCAACTTATACGCAAGTTATTCATGTCGCTAACTAGCGGGATTACGCGCTCCCTCCGCGCGCCACTCCGCCTCTGGATTTATCGATATATGCGCCGGCTGAAATACGCCTCGCACACGCACAGACACATTCAGCCACACACGCAGCTCGGTTGGTGCACTTTCAGCTCGGACTGATGGATCGATTTGCGGGCCATGTGAGTGGCTACTTTCAGCGCGGACGCTTGTGCCGACCCGGATTTACATAATGCGCCAGCCTTCCCTCGAATCGGTTACACCAACCATACAATAATTCAATCCCCATACACGTAATCGCCTTATTCCCTATTGTTATTTCCCCATCGCATTGCTTACGCGCTTTTTGCAAGCTTTAGCTCGAAGACTTGCGAATATTAGTATTGAATGCTTCCAATGGATTTGGCAGATTCCATGATACATTTTGATTGAAGAGTCTTGAATCTATTTTGAGATTTTTCCCGGAGAAGAAATTCATTTATGCGTTTTAAAAAACCCATAAATACCAATTTTGATTACTAGGAAAAATTGTTTTGATGGAATACCAACTTATTTAAGGCTAGAAAAAATAATACAATACGAAACTTCATACTTCTCTAGAAACGATTACACCAACCATACAATAATTCAATCCCCATACACGTAATTCCCTTATTCCGTATTGTTATTTCCCCATCGCGCTTTTTGTAAGCCTTAGGTTGATTCCCTGATAAATTTTAATTGAAGAGTGTTGAATCTTCTTTGAAAATCAGTCCGGAGAATAAATTCGATTGCATTTTTGAAAAACCCCACAATAACTAATTTTAGTTATTAGCAAAGATGCGATTATTTTGATGGAATACAAACTTCTTCTTTAAGGTGACAAAAAATAACACGAAATTTCGTACTTCTTTAGAAATGATTAATCCAACAGTACGATAATTGAATCTTCATGCACGTAATCGCCTTATTCCGTATTGTTGCCCTAATAGCGCGTTGCTTACGTGCTTTTTGCAAGCTCGATGTTGCAGGCGTGCACATATTGATGTTATTGAATGCCCCGAATAGACTGAGTGGGTTCGTTGAGAGAATTTGATAGAAGGGCACTGAATCCTATTTCAGAATTGATCCGATCAACAATCGTCGATGCGTACAATGAATTCGCCTGATTCGCGCTTACGATGTAGACAGCAGGATAATCGTGTTTACACACTATTATAATCTAATTTACGTTGTTAGACAATTTGAACCCACTTAAACGACTGCTATGTGGTACCTCACATTGTTAGATTATTTTTAATAATGAGTTTGCGCATTTATGAAATTTAAACCGCAGAAATGTCCGAATATTCAAAGTATTTTTGAAGTGAGGAACAACATATTAAAACACGAATTTATACGTTGCTTTTGTACGCGTAGATAAGCTAATTGAAGTTTTTAAATGTCGACTAAGCTTTCAAAAATTGAAATGCACTTCAGTATTATTCGTCATAAATAAAATAGCCTCGAATAGCGCGGAACAATAAGAGTTTTGTTTTCGCGTTATCATCAGCATTTTATCTCGCGATTTTCACCGCCTATTTGCAGAGTTCGCAACAATTCCGAGGTAGGGGGGGGGAAAAAAAGGAGAGCAAACTGTTTTGAACGGGCAGTGTATTCGCAGTTGAATCCGCAGTTGACTTTGACAGACGCGCAGCAAATCCAAACTTTGTTACGAGCGTTCAGTTATGTGATTTTTGCAATGTGTACATTACGCAGCAATATGCTTTTATCTTCAATTAACAATGGTTATTGAATAACACGCGTTTTGCTTTACGTTATCGATTTGCATGAAATTCCTGTCCACTTTCTGTTGTGAAACATTTCTCGTGATTGAGTCTGTCGCTTTTCCGAGATGTTTTTCGTTTAGCTTCGCGTTGACAACGTCGCGCTCTATTACTGGATATCCAATTGGCTCCAGTTTTACCCGTCACGACAGAAATCCCCTGTCAGAGAAAGTTACGAAATCCGGGTTACTTTCTAACTAGAAATTACTATCATCGGGACAACGAAATTTCTTGCCATCCCATTTCTTCTGTATCAGCAAGTTTCCAAGAATATAAGAAAAATAATATCTAATCCACTTTATGTTGGATATAAAAGGTTGTATTCTTTAAAGACAGCAAAAATTTCGACATTTGTATCATTTTTATAGAAATTTTATTATTTTATAAAAAAACATCATTTTTATAGCTTCTTCAACGCCTAATAAGAACTACCTTGTTAATATCAATACGGCAGAACTCATATAATTTATTCAGTATTTCGCAATTGAGGCCCTGCAGAATAAATCATCATATTCCTGGTAAGAATCCCGATAAAAATATCGTAAGATACAATTAAAGTCATACTGTGATTTGCAATGCGTGGTTTTATCAGATAAAGTTGTTCTATCATTAAAGAAGAAGGATTCACATGTGCAAAGGTCGCAACAATTAATAATTACAGTTCACAGTAATGACTGAATCTGCTCATCAAAATTATTCGATTTTGCAAGTGCGATGGAAGCGTTGGCCGGGCAAAAAAATTCCGGAATTCTGACGCGCGGGCCTGACCTGATTTTTCCGTTTTCGACAGCGCGGCAATCGACACGAGTCTAACGAACCGTCGAGCGTATCGTCAGTTTATTTTGTCATTGGATTATCTTGTTAATACAAGCCTTAAAATGATTTCAGGCTTTGTTGAAGTGATCTGCGTCACGGCGTGCCCGCCACCTATGCTTCGCACTGGCTTTTTCATTGTTGCCAACTTCAAATCGAGAATTGGCTTTTCAGCCTCTAGTATTTTTAACGAATAAAGTCCTCAAACTGTTCTCGAGCTTTTATAGTCCAGCGTTGTTTTAACTTCAATTTTATAAATGTAATTTTTACTAAACTCGCGAATTCCGGTGGAAAAATACGTGCAAGAGTCGACATTCCGTGTAAAGATTCACAGTTTTTATTATAAAACTACAGCAAACATCGGGTCAATAAAATAATAGTTAAGAGATATTAATTTTAGCGATGCGAGACGCATCTGTTAAACGAAAGCTGTCGTTCTTTCGAACATTAATCTTTTAGAACGTCGATGATTATCAATTTACGGTACTTGACGTGTGAACACGATCAATATCAATGAAGATGCTATTACTCTGATAAAATACGAACTTGTTTAAAGTCACGAGAAATACTGCCAATACTTTATTGTTAAATTGGCACATTCATAGCCGATGACATACTTTTATGTTATTTGTATTATTCTATATTTAAAGCAAGTTATTACCACTTTAAATCGATTTTAAAAACGAGAAAGTTCAGAAGTCATTACATATATTAATTTTTTGAAATTTGTCAATATTAAAAAAAGCAATTTTATTTACTATTTTAATAACTACAAATGAGACGGAAATCATTCTATACTTTTAGAGCAATTTTCCAGCCCACTTGTAAAGTGAATTCACATTTTAATAATTATCAGGATTTTGCAATGACTTTACAGCTAATTATCGGTAGTATTAAGGCAGCTATCAGAAGCGGCGGCTGTGAAAGCACGAGGAACGAACGAGACCGATTGCCGGAAGCAGCCGCTGAGTCGTTAAATCCCGGCGAGTGTCCAATACAGGCGGAAAGAATTTACGCGACGCTCCTGGCGAAATGTGTGTCGCCTTCCTTCACCGCAGCATCCCATGGAATGGACGGATGCCGGCAGTCGCGAGCAATTACACGTCTATCGGAAATAAATTAGTGGCTCGCGCCAGCTCGAGTCAGCCGAGGATTTATCTCGCGAGAAAAAACAACCGTGCGAGGAGAGCACATGAGCGAGCGAGCGAGCGAGCGCAGCGCCACGTCGCCGTGCTGGGAATCACCGATAGTGCGATCTGACGATGCCTCGCCGTTAAAGCCGATATACAACCTATCGCTTCCAGCAGTCGAACTTTACCGTTTATGGGATTCTGCTCCACCCGTTACAGGGTCAGTCACTTGCCTTTGAATCACCACTGTCAATCATACACTTCCATATAAAATCATTAGAAATAACCTAGAAATTTCAATTATACTCAAATGTTGCTCAATATTTGTCTGCATTTTATGCATTTATACTTTTACATGTTTGAGTTATGCTAACTCGCGCATGAAATTTCACTCTGCAGAAGTCAATTCTATGTAATATTCCCCTATAAATATAATATAATAAAATATTGTCTCCTTAGGTTGCTGGCCATTCGAAGGAAATCGATGCTAAAACTTCGAAAAATATTCCCTCCAACAGACTACATAATTTAATACAGTCTATTGTTAAACAGAGAATATATAGTATAATTAAATAGATGTCTAGTAAAAGTGGGCTAGGAGAGTTCTGATTCAAAGGCAACTGAATCACCCTGTACAACCTGCAGAAATCATTACAAATCATTTCAGCATATAAAAAGAAATATAAAATAAGTGTAAAAAGTATTCATGCGATTGTTGGTATTCTCATTTGTCTATGGCGAAAAAGGCAGTTTAGTGGAAATTAGAAGATGGTTTCAATTTAGTTCATATTTTTATAATTAGCATCAAAATTAAAGGACAATACCCTTTCTAAAAATAATCGACCCTTTCTTTTGTCTGAGATTTATAAATACGTAGATTATCTTTGCTTTGCCTCTAAAAATAAGAATGGTACATCTAATTACTGCCAGCAAAGACACACTAAATGCTATGCAAGTTTCTTTATGAAATCCTGTGCTTTAAAGAAGACGCGATTAAGAATACCTTTGCTTTTTTGCATAGCTAATTTGTTGACATGGGAAATATTAAATAACTCCTGATAAGTGCGAGCTTCAGTGATTTATGGGGTTTTGTTTCACTCAATATAATCACGCTAGAATATAAAAAGCATTGTAAAAGTGTAAGAAACATTCTTATAATCATTTATACTAATTAACGTTTGACGACGCGATTGATCTCAGTAAAGAAGCAATTACGCCAACTAAAAATGAAAAGTTATTAATATTTTTGTTGATACAGAAAATATTAAATGCTAAAGAAAACATGAAACACCTTTCTACTTAAAGTTACCCCAAATGCAGGGTGTAAAAAGATATTCCAACAAGATGATTTCTAACCATGAATAAGCGGTTATGACAACGCAATAAGTCGTGGCACAATTATTCATCCAAATTCCCCAAGCTGTGGCAGAGAAATTCACCAAACTGTAACCAAAACACGACGCCAAACACGTAGCGAGCCCAAATATTAATCGAGCTCACAGTTCATTAAGCGTCGGCCATTAGTTGCACAGATCATTTGTTGATGAGTCTGTACAAAGGGGAATTATCGAGGGTTGGAGGGAACGCGCTACTAAATTCGGGAGACAATAGCGTTTACATGATAGCCGACACTCGACGACACTCGCGAATAAAATACTGGTTCACAGTTATTATTAATTACCCAAGAAAATACGCAGCGCGCGCCGCGCCGCCTCTACTACATCCTGATACATCGCATGCTAGGAAGAATGGTGCAATAAATCCCCAGCAATTACTCTTGCTGGAACGGCGCGCTCTCTCGAGAGAACGAACGCCTTAACTCTCCTCGTTTAAAACGCTATGCTTTCTTTGGAGATTCATTGGCGCGATTCAATTTGGCCCCATAATATCTGGCTTCGCACCATCGGAGTATCGGCCGTCAGACTTCTCGAGGAGAATGGCGGAGAATAAATTTTGTAATCGATCCAGCGAATATAAGCGACGGAATCCTCGAAAGCGGTTTAATTTAAGGCCGCTGTTAATGAGTTCGAGGTTAGTTGTGCTGTTTGACTGGGACTTTACAAGAAGACAGAAATGTCGAAGCATTGAAAATGTGAGTGGAGATTCAAGCTAGCGTTAGTATTGTCATCATCACAGTGATTAAGATAAATGTAACAAATAAGATAGAAATAATATATAACAAGGAACTCTTTGAATGCAAAAACCGTAGTTAAATGATTTCGTCTTTTTTAACACATAACCACAAACATACAATCAAATATTAGTGACTGTTTAAAACGATCTTCATTCGGAGGCGGAAGACCGATGAGCGTATGTGCGAAGTCAGAGTTGAACAAGGCGTTGCCCAGCGAAGAGTCAAAAATATGCATAAAGTATCGATGAGCATAATCTGGACTTTGTATGGACATTAATTAACCATCCATTTCTGGAATCTGGAGCACGAGGAGGAATTAAACATTTTAGTGCCGACGAAAAATATCGTACCTGTGCGAAGAATGCCATAAATATAAAACATTATGAAAAACATAAAAATTAATTTCTCAATTGTGACAATTTCTTCAATTGTGTTGCAACGAAATTAAACCACATATAACGTTGTATAAATTTATTTTTGAATGGAGAACACTTTCCACAAGATATATCGTAATTCGTCACTAAACGGGTGAAACACTTCAATTAGAAAATATTTCCTAAACACCCAATAAACAAAAACATCCAGGTCCCTAAAAAAGGACGAGGAAACTGCTGAGGGAAGCGACATAAAGAGAATGCTAGATACCACCAGTCAAAGAAGCACGTAGACAAAAGCAGCGAAAGAAATCAATTTGAAAGTGGAGCGCGCGCGCGCGCGCGGCCCAATTAGAGAAGAGCCGCGGTCCGCTGAGCAGGGTATACCCGAGGGACTCCTCGTTCAATTAAGGATCGAGACTTGGAGATCGGACTTTGCCAAGATGAGTCCAGCTCGAGGGAGACAGTGTTGCCGGTGGGCTACACTCCTATTACACGAGACTATCGACATCGGACCTTTAAAGGGTTAAAGCCGAGCGGATAGCGGCGCTGCTTTTCCCGCTAGTCAGCAGGCTTAAGGAGGGTCGAGAGGGCGCTCGCTCGCTCGCTCGCTCGCCAGCCGCCGCGCCGGGATTTATGAACGACACCAGACACCAGGGAGAGATCTATCGCAGATCAATAAGACCACTGGGAGAGGAGCGAACTGATACAGCTCGAAAGAGAAAGAAAGAAGGAGAGAGAGAGAGAGTGACGCGAAGCCCATGAGGAGAAGAGATGAGAGTAGAGAGGAGGTGCACGTGAGGTTCTTGAACTCGCTATGTACCGAGAAGTATGTGGTGCTCGATGTGAGCGGAGACTAAAGAGAGACTGGGAGAGCCACGGCTGAGTGAACTCGAGGGTGAGACTTTGGAGACGCGACTCATTTAGCAACACACATCCCCGAACACCCCAGTTTAATCAATGGACAGATTATATGTGCATAGTGTACACTAGCTACCATCCTCCTTCCCCTTCTCCCCCCACCCACCACCACCACCACCGCAGCTCTTATCGTAGCAGTGCCAATTTGCGCTTTCTCGGTAGGAAGCACAGACGTCGCTTCATCGATCGCTCCGAGACCTTCCGAGAGCAACGCGCTTTTTTTATAATCCCCGGTTATATAATTAGCCGATGTCTGTGACCTAAGTAAATGGAGCGCTGTTACGTAACGGAGTCCCTTTATTAGTAGTTAGTTGGTGTATGAAAGAAGAAAGCGGATGCGGCAGGAATTTTCCCTGTTCCAGGTGGGTTATTAATTAGTCTGGCGTAAATATTGTAATGGATTCGAATTTGTAACAGTCATGAAATCGGTAGGGAATTTTCAATGATTCCGTTGGAGTTAAACGATTGCTGTAATTAAGGATCCTTTTGTTGGTTGGTACAGCTGATTTGTTAATGCGGAAAGTCGCTGTTTTACTAATTATACTTGGCTCGTCGATTGACTTGGTTGGGAAATAAATTGCAATTTTCGACGTCGGTAGATTCCGCCGGGAATTCGCGGCAATCCTGTTGAAGATAAATGATTAACTCTTCGAAGTTTAGTGGTGCGAGAAATGTTATACTGTTTTGGCATTTGAGCCAAAAGCTCAATTTCATAGTATAAAAGCGGCAGCGAAATTAAATGAAGTACATTTCTGTATAACAAAGTGTTTCTTTTGTTGTACAATCCTGAAGTTCAAAACATTACCACGTTTAATGAGACATTTATTGTTTCAAACCTCTAATTTCTTAATACAAAAACTGTTAAACTGTTTACTAATTCTCAAATTATACTCTTCGCCCTTTTGATTGACTTGCTCGTGAAAAGCTGTAGATATAGATTGCAATTTCGAACAAGGGTAGAATCCGGAGAGAATTTGCAGTAATCCTGTTCAAGATAAATAACTCTTCGAAGTTTATTCATAGAAAAAAGCGGCAGCGAAATTAAATCAAGTATATTTCTGTATAACAAAGTGTTTCTCTTGTTGTAAAATCCTGAACTTCAAATAAGACATTTATTGTTTCAAACCTCTAATTTCTTAATACGAAAACTGTTAAACTGTTTACTAATTCTCAAATTATACTCTCCGCCCTTTTGATTGACTTGCTCGTGAAAAGCTGTAGATATGGATTGCAATTTTGAACAAGGGTAGAATCCGGAGAGAATTTGCAGTAATCCTGTTCAAGATAAGCGATTAACTCTTCGAAGTTTATTCATAGCAAAAAAGTGGCAGCGAAATTAAATCAAGTATATTTCTGTATAACAAAGTGTTTCTTTTGTTGTAAAATCCTGAACTTCATATAAGACATTTATTGTTTCAAACCTCTAATTTCTTAATACGAAAACTATTAAACTGTTTACTAATTCTCAAATTATATTCTCCGCCCTTTTGATTGACTTGCTCGTGAAAAGCTGTAGATATAGATTGCAATTTCGAACAAGGGTAGAATCCGGAGAGAATTTGCAGTAATCCTGTTGAAGATAAGCGATTAAGACGTGTGGTTAGACACGGGGTATTTGATCGATTGGCGCGGACTGCGTGTTAAAGCGTTTTGTGCGCCGCACTATCTGCGATCTCTTTCAGCGAGCAAAGGTGCTGCTGCCGGGGCCGCCAGTACACGAATGGCATTGGTAATGAGTACGCCGCCCTCCGAGTTCTTTCACACGCCAGAGAATCTTAAGCGGAGGATCGAGCACTTTCCATACGATCATCATGCAATAAATAAATCAGGCATCTGGAAATGGCCTCTGCCCTGCCGGCCTCCAAGTATTACTGAATGGATTATAAATAGACAACGGAACTAGAGCAGGTTAACAATTCTTGAATATTAATAGACCGTACGTGTTTGCCTAGTGCGTGTTTTCGTTCCTCCATTGTTATTAAACTGGCGGAATGTGTAAAGAAAGATTGCCAAACTCTTGCAAAATCACAGTGGTTTGTCTAAAAATATACGTGTGACGCCATCTGGATTTTTATTCAATTAATTTGTGCTTTTAAACATTTGCTATAAAATTCAAAATAGTTATTGACTATTATACGAAAGTCTTTAAATTGGTACTATTATCTGGCACATCGTATGTTTCTCTTGTCATTGTCTAATTTCTTAAATTTTAATCTTTATACAATCTACTTAGAAGGTTTGCAAAATTAATTATTTTAAAAAATGCATACGAGAAAGAAAATGTTACTAGTTGTTACGATATAAAACATGTAAAAACCTTCTTTATCGTTTGCAAGTAGCAAGCTTTAATCTGGAAAGTGTTGTGTTTTCGCAACCATAACCTAACCTGAATGTGCGTGTGCCAAATATCGATTTGTCGATGCAACGTTTGTATTGAATGGAATCGTTTTAGTTGGTTGCGTACGCTGTGTAGAATTGCAGGCTTAAAGGTATTCTACACGTTCTGCTCGATATACTATAGCTAATGAGTAAACCCCGCAGTTTCACGGATTAATGGCCGCACATTTTTCAGGGCGGTGCTGCGAGCGCCTCCCGTATCCAGTCGCTGCACTATTCTACATGCTCTATCGTCGACCACCTGGATTATAAATCTCGAAATAATGGATTAACGCGTCGAGCGCGCCTAAGCTGCAGTTGTACTGACTAGTCACATTCATCTTGATTGCTAGTTCAGTCACGTTCGTTTAAAAATCGCATCCCCACTCGATGCTGGAAAATATGGCAGCTATTGTGCTGTTGCGAAATTGCGCATTGTAATCACTGTGCTGAATAAGAAAACTGTGATCGAACATAGTTGCATAAAGTGCGTAATAGCATGTATTTGAGCAATTTTAGTGTAGTTTTAAGTGTTTGTAAAATCTATAAATCTATTTCTATTTTTATTACTTTCAAGAAATTCGGCGCGAATCTTTATACAGATTTTTGCTTTATAGTTTATTAAATCTTAAATGTCTGATATGTGATTTAAATGAGATTTGTAGAAATGAAAGTATTCAAGCAGAATCTTTCCTTCGGCAGTCCTATTCCATAATTCCAAAGGGAATAGGAATGGGAATGGTTGAGTACGTTCATATCCCACGTCGCATTTACAAAGCATATAACTTATTGAAGAAAGTGGTAGAATTTTTCCTAGGACGAAGCGCGGTTCTTGCAATAAATACCGCTGTCAATCAGTATCGGAGTAGCGAACGATCGAGGAGGGTCGGCCGTTTCAAATACGCTTTTCGAGGCGCAACAGAGGTCATAGAATATTCCGAAGGGGAAGGAAATATATCGAGTTTAAATATTGAAGGCAGTCCTGGCATGCCACCTGTGGCGCGTTCGCGTCGCCCCACTCTCTATTTTCCGATGCGGCGCCGCCCGTTTGTTTAATACTCGACTCGTTCAACCGCAAAAATATTTCCTAACACGCTGCCCGCCGCCAGTTTCCCTAACTTTCGCACTCCCGGCGGCGACTGAAAGGCTCGCGCGCGCACCTGTCGCACGGATTATGTGTACAAATGCGAGTATATTCGATACTGAAAGCTTGGAAACCGCGTCGCACGATTGCCGCCCCGCTTACCAGCTTTATTCTTCGCCTCGTTTCAATTTTCAACGACATGCATGCCAAGCGTTCCTCAGGCTTTCGAGCCAGGCTAGACCGCGCGTTTCTCATTCTGATGCACAGCAGCGCTGTGTTTCGACGTATGCGTGTGTGTCTACCGGAACAATGAGCGGGTGACGTGTTCACAGATGCAAGCGGTCGTCTTTGACGTTTCACTATTGGCTTTAATGATATGTAAAGTGACGTTAGCTGAGATTTTACTTGGAACATATACAGTTGTTTACTGTCAACGTCCAAAGGCAAGTTTTTTTAACAGTTTATTTTTAAATAATTTGATTTTCGGAATATATGGAAATCTGAATCACTCTGAATGTTTTAATAATATTGGAACAACAGTCACGAATTTTTATTTAGATTCCGATGTAATTATTACGATAAAATCCCGGCAAAAACGATTTAAGAATCTTTGCACAATCAATTGATGAAGGTGTTAACACACGCACATTCAACCAGTCAATCATTATACAACCACTAAAAAAAATAGCATTTTCACATGACATTAAACATGAGCACTAAAAAGTAATTATTGCAAGCGGTGCTAATAGATGCATCTTTCTTGGATATCCGGAATGTGTCACAGCGCAAGTGGACGCTGGTGAGCCAATCAGTGAGTCGGCTGAGCGAAAGCGATGATTTGCGTAACAATTCGCCAATATAAACAAGTAAATAAAATAAAAGTAGGAGCGTCGAGACTTTAAAGCTACGTAGAAAGTAAAGCTCTCGTCCACTTTGGCAAACTCGACAGGCTATTTACTAGCTTCCGCTCGAACCTAACCTCACCAGGCTTTTCTTCATGGAGAGAGTTCGTTAATTATAGCCCATCGTCACGCCCGAAAATCGCCGGCTTTATCATTAAGCGCCGTGGCGCTTTTTGCATCCTGTTGCTGCTTGTTATGGAACTATCGTCGCCCGCCTAGTACTTCCTGTATGCAATAAAGGCGTGCTGAAAGTATCGTAATTGGCCGGATCCATTTACATTGACTGCGTCGTAATACCGGCATCGAATTCTGAATTATTATGCCTGTAAAGAATACTAGTACACGGGAAGGAACAATTGTTGCGACAATTATTGTTAGTACGAAAGGAGAGAGAAAAATTATTATTCTATTACTACTATTATTATTGTTAAAATAAAAATACAAATTTTATCGGCGAAACTAGTTCGTTTAAATTTGGGTAATTTGGATCGTCGAAAAACTCCAGATTAATATCAATATTGTATTTCAAATATCATTTCAAGCGAGTTTTATCAGAAATTCTGCCAATGGTCATCGAAATGGCTATAATACCTCGCGATAAAATTTGAAAAGTCTAGAATATATTAAAACGTGTGCCAGGCTGAAAGACTTCAAAGATTCAATATACTATACAAAAAAAGCGGCCGGTTTGAAATACTGGATGATCGCTTTCCATTGAATGGAATGAGAAAAAAGGGCCGAAATTTATATTGAAATCGAGCCACGCTTGAATTGCACGGCCATTTATTTAAAAGGGCAAAGCCTGCACTGGAGATTAATCCTTTCGGCGTGGGGGCGAACACATTGGCCGGATAGCGGAGCCAATGGTACATAATGTGCATTTACAAACCAGCGAATGACTAATTAACGGGGTTCAAAGGCACACGGAGGATTATGTTAATACCGCGATCAAATGTCAGTATTGATTCGGGCGTGCGTGTGTACTGAGTGCCGCCGGTGCCGAGTTCGACAAAAGGCTACTGTGACGCTGTAACTTGCTACTTTGTTTACTCTAACACGATCGATTTATAATTACTGCGTCTCAGTATTTAGTTCCGCGATCCCCCTTCTCGAATAAGCGACTAATTACTCTTAGTCAATTTCCAATAAAGCGGCTCGTTCGCAGCGACGACAAATAATATGAAACCTGTAACTTGTTACTTTGTTTACTTTGACAGGATCGATTTCTAATTACTGCGTCTCAGTATTTAGTTCTGCGATCCCTCTTCTCGAATAAGCGACTAATTACCCTCAGGAAATTTTCAATAAAGCAGTATGTCCTCTGACGACAGATCGCATGAAACCTGTAATTTCTTACTTTGTTTACCTCGGTATAATTAATTTATAATTACTATGATTCAGTAAGGCACGAATAAAGCAATTAGTTCAATTAGAAGAGGAAATTATAATGTACACGCGAGAAATTTTGATTAATTTTCAATATAAAGAGAGTAATCTGGTATCTCGTAATATAATTTGTCGCGTGGATTGTAGCACTGTAATTTATTACTTTATTTACTTTGCCACGATCGATTTATAATTACTGTACCTCAGTATTTAGTTCTACGATCGTTCTCCGAATAAACGGCTAATTTCGTGTAATTGCTCTTAGTAAATTTCCAATAGAGCAGTTCGCCCAGTAACAACAGGTAATGATACCAAGCCCGTAACTCGTTACTTCATTTATTTCAACCGGATTGATTTATAACTACTCTGTCACAGTATTTATACGATAAAATAAGCGACTAATTAATTTTATTGAAACGCTCCAATTAAATCTTCAATAGAGCAATTAGTCAATTAATAACCGAAAATTATATTGCACACACAGGAAATTCGAACAAATTTTCAAGGTAAGTTGAATATATCAGATGATTTTAAAACTGCTATTATTTTATTCTTTAAGAAATCGTTAACTTAATTTATTACGCGTAAAACATTAATTAATAACCGAAAATTATATCGTACACACAGGAAATTCGAATAAATTTTCAAGGTAAGACGAATATATCGGATGATTTATAATTGCTATTATTCCACGCTTCAAGGAGTCGTTAACTTAATTTATTAGATGTAAAGCAGCAGGTTCATGTTAGAAGCTTGCAAGCTTGGTAGCAGGTGTTTACTTTCGACTAACGAGTGGCATAACAGGACATGCCAAGGTTTTGTCGTGGAGTGTATCTGCTCTCTCGACATTAATCCGCTCGAGTGTTTGGTGGTGGGCAGCTCGAGCGAAGGAATTGATAAATTGGCAGGCGCGCAAGTGCAAGTAGTTGGGGCAGAGTGTACTCGAGAGACAGAGAATGCATTCTACTTGCATATCCAAGCATCAACCATCAACCACAGGGATTCTCAATCGTTTGTTCTAATAATGGGACGATCATTTACGATCATCGACATAATATGATTTTCTTTTCCATTAATTCCAAATTGCATTACTTCAAATTATAATACTGTAATAATACTTACTTTTTTCTTTCGTTACAAATGTATTCGATTGACACAATTAAGCTGTTTATTTTGAAAGAGGCCCAAATCCATTTGCCAATTGGTATTCTATAGGTACAGTTTTAATTTTATTAAAATGCAAATTCGTGAATATCACAATTTAAATATAAATGGATTTGGGTCACTTTAAAAATAAACGGCACAAACAACGACAAATGGAAAACAAATGCATAAGTCCTTCGATCTCGAAATAAAAAACACCTCTAAGTTTATTTACACCATTTCTTTAAAACTGCCAATTTTATAATCAAGCATTTACTCCTAGAAATGTAATCTCTCTAGGTTGCTTTTGGAGTTGCTATTGAAGATTATTGTCATGCTAAGCTCGACTACGCTGACGGATTAGGATCAAGCGTCGGTCACAGTGATGCTCAGACATCCTATTCTACTAATGAGATGATTATTCCGGACATCAATAAGTTATGATTTTATTTGCCAAGTTGTATTACTTCAGATAATAATATTATTATAATATTCGGTATTAGTTTTTCTTATTGTAGATAAGAAATTATTCCACTCTCTAAATGACAAATATTATCATTAAATAAGTAAAAGATACACGAATAACATTATAATGCTTTAATAGGTTGGTGCATATTGTTTGGTTCCATGTCTGATAATATCGTTTAAAAACGCCTGATAATTATGCACCAACCTATTAAATTCCCAATAAAAGATTAACCCTTTGGCTACTATTGGCACTTTAAAATTTCGCCTACTGTAGACTGCTGACGCCTGTATGCGCTCTAAAAACGCGCTAAGATTACATTTATCACAGCTAAAATACAGTTAATTAAACTGAGCGCTTTCCATTATACTTCGCCGTAGTCAAAAGATTAAATTTTAAAAGTAAATTAGTAAAAAAGTAAATAAAAATTCGAAGTAAATATTAACCAGACAAAATTGAATGACTTGAAACGTGGTTCATGAGTACTTCAGTCATCAATAAATGTAGTCAGAGGGCGAAATTTTAAAAGTAAATAAAAATTCAAAGTAAATATTAACCAGGCAAAATTGAATTACTTGAAACGTGGTTCATGAGTACTTCAGTCATCAATAAATGTAGTCAGAGGGCTAAATTTTAAAAGTCAATTAATAAAAAAGTCAATAAAAATTCGAAGTAAATATTAACCAGACAAAACTGAATGACTTGAAACGTGGTTCATGAGTACTTCAGTCATCAATATGAGTCATCGAATATACGGATAAGATCGTTTAGAGTAAGGCGATGCTCTTCCACTCAAGATAGCGCAGCTCTGAGAGCAATGTTCCACGAGGGACTGCAGGATTATCGAGTTTGCTGCCACCGAAACTAACAAGATTGCACTTTCCGGGACAGCGGATCATTCGGGATTTCGCGGCACTCTTTCGCTAGGCGGATTCTAGCCAAGGGAAGTAATCAACCTTAATTCGGCATTATTTTCTCTCTCGAGTGAGGCGACTTGCAATTGCTCAAGTGTGCCCTGCCAGTCAAAGATAGTAAGTATTTTCCTATTGTTTTTAAGTACACGTTTTTACCTGCGTGTATGGAATGAATATGTGCTGAGATGGTTCCACACTGGCACAATACAATGAAATGAAAATAATTACTAAGTTTGTACAAATTAATATTTCATTTGATAATATTTACAGATTTTTATTTTTATTTCTAGAAAGACCAAAGAAAAACACAAGTTTAGTAGTTTTTTCATTTAAAAATTTCATTAAAATCGATGCAAGAATTTAAACATTGTCACAGTGAACTCACAGCTTTTCCGAAACAGGCTTTTCTTTGACAAATTCAGCACATGGGTAATTAAAAAGCGACTCGGCAAAGAAATAAAACTCTTAATGAACAATCTACCAGATTAAAAAGTCGGCCACTGTCTGTCGTGCGCGGTAAACTTGTGCTCGCAAGGAAAAGTCGGGTGGTTCTTTTGGACGCGGCGCTTATCAACGATCAACTCCCATTAGGAAGGCGCGCGTCGACGGAGCTGTCATCGCGGAGGAAATGCTTGACGGGCGGCGGCGTTGCACAAGTTGCTCGAATTCGCAACACACAGACTCTCTCACGATGGCCGATTGTCGAGCGAGATTGCCGAGACTGACCGGCTGAGTTCCGAGAAGTTGGAGGAACGACACGGAAAGCACCGGCGCGGCGTCGGCGCTCCTCAAAAGCGAGGGAATCCGACGCGGCAACGAACTCCCTCGACAAAAGAAGTTCCATGGACGCCGCGCCGCTCCCCCCCAACGGCAAATAGACAACGCACCCGATGGAGCTTGGACGTCCCTTTGATACGCCGACAATGCTCTGATTCGATTTGAAGTGACTGCACTCAGATCAGCTTGGACTTCCCTTTGATAAATAAGCAGAAGTTGCGACTTAACAGATACTTCGCACCCTATAAGTTCGAACTTTGTCAATTGTAGCGATAAATCTGCATAATTTGAAAGTATTAACCTAGAAACCTTTAATGGTCCTATAAAAATTAATGTGCATATTTTAATTGGAAGATTACGATTTTTATGGCTTTAAATGCATTTGGATTTAACTTTGATGTTTTTCAAGCGGCTCTATTCCTTTATAAATAAACAGAACTTTCACTTTAGATAGATCCTTGTTAACTTACAACTTCGAACTTTGCTAATTGAACTAATAAATGTCTCGAAAGTATCAATCTATGAATCTTTAATTAGTATTTTCATAGTTGAAAGTACCTTAGATTTGATCTTTCAATTTCAAAATGGAAAATCTTTTCAATTTGATACCAAAGATATAATGAGAAAATTAAAATCAAAACTTATATAAAATTCATACAAAAGATTCATATAAAAATCTGATATTTACATAGAAGATAAGAACCATAAACGAAAACCATAATTAATAGGTACGATGTTTATAAGAGAAGTGACTTAGTAATTGTTCGCCCTGATTGACCCTTTCCTGTACATCTCTTTATCAATAAGTTTCCTCATTCACCGGGCGAATTACTTGAGTTCCCGCAATTTGCGTTGTGAGTCGAAACGTTGTTATCAGTGCCGACATAATTCCAAGAAGTGTATTCTGTCTAATCAGTAGAGAGGAATGCTATTAGCAAACTAGATTGACTACACCCAAGAAAGGTGATTGACTCGAGTTCCTCGACGATGATAATATCGTGCATTACATCGCTTAACAAAATTTCTGTTCTTGAAAGAGCTTTAAAATTGAAAGAAATTATATTCAAACCCTCCAAGGACGTATATTTTCGCTTAATCTTTTTCAAGACTAATTACTCTTAGACAATGATTCTAAAAATAGCAATGATTAAAATATTTTGCGCTTTTCATTAGCTAGTTGGATCGAACAAATTGCGTCTGAGTAAGAACGAAGCATTTTCTGGCGGCAAATAAGATGTCGAAAAATTGTCGCGGACGAAATTGAGGTATTTACATCTCAAGAACTCCGCGGGATCGATAAACAGACTTTTTTCGAGAATAGCCGTTCGTACTTATGAAGACTATTGTTCACGCTTCGACGCTTGACAGAAATGCGATACTCTCATCGTACCAGGGAAATCCTCGGAACCAATATTAGCGCACTCATTGGCGTATTGGTGTTTACCTCGAAATGACGAACAGGAAACATTCGACCACAAAACTCAGGATAATTTGGACATATTTTCTGAAATATTACTACTTCCATCCCAATGATCCGCGCGAATCCTCGAAACGCTATTAAATTTCGCGCTTATTACGCTGAAAGTAGTTCGCAAACAAAAATCTAAGTAAACGCTACAACTGAATGTAAAAACAAACTTTCTGAGTGGAACATTTGTCTTTTCTCCAATTTACTGATCATTAACCTTTTTAGTTCCGAACGACGATATATCACTGTTCGCAATGCTTGCAAAAACTGTTTTCCATCTCAAAATAAATTTATAAAACGTTACAAATGCTTTAACATCATTGGAGCACAATTGAAAACATTGTCTATGGAAAGAGAAATTAATTGTTCTGTATTCATAATGTTTTACATTTATGGCACTAAAAGAGTTAAATACCAAGTATCACAACCGTTTTCGATAAACAAAATTGCGCGGAATGTTGCGGCTAAAAATACCAGCGTTGCTCGTACGTCTAACGGCGCACGCTGGAAGCGGAAGTAACAGGCGTCGTATTAATATAAGCCGGGGGGCTCACGGGAATACTAATGTAAAGGTATAATCCAGTGGCGAGTTAGGGCGGAGATCATTTCAGACAGTTGAAAAGACGCGCGCTTGTCCAAAACAGAGGTTCGCAACGAGTCCAATGCAAGGTAAACGGAGATAAGTACTTAAAATAAGAGGGGATTACAAGGATGAGAGGGTGAAGAGGGTGGAAGAATAGGGGTTCCGCTGACCCGAAAACCCCATAGAAATTGGCCGGCCGAGCTCGTTTAACACGGGAAATTAAAGATTTCGCGGCAACGATAGCATCGTCTGATCCCTCACTCGAGACCAATTACCACCAGCGTTAATTGACCGTGCGCAACCAAGCTATTCATGGCGATACAATTAATGGCGATCTTGATGCGCTGCAACGCCGCTTATAAATTACCACTGAAAAGATCCCACTCCGATCAGCAATTCGACGTTCGATTTATTACGTCGTCCTGTCCAATCATCCGCGCGAGATGAATAGAAAGAACGCAATGTCCTACCAAGCCGTTACAAACGACAAGCGGAAAAGATTCATTTTATATGCCATAGCGCATAAATACGCTACGCGTGTCTTTTATATTGGCTCATTAGTGCTTCATCAATCAAACGACTATATCCCTTCGAATTCAGTCCTCGACTGATTTTAATACGCGCGAAGATTAATTATCAACGACTGAATACTATCAAAGTTTAAAGCAGTAAATACAGTCGATGTAAATAGTATTCGTACGAAGATCAATTTGATCAAAAACGTAATATTGTTGTTTGTTAAACAATGCCTGCATAAAAATCAGTTATATCGTATTTGTTTTCGGAGGATCAAACATTATGTACAATTTTTTATTTCACAGAAATTTTTCAATAAACATTGCAATATTACATTTTAATACAAATGGAACATTGAATACTTTTTACGCCGACCATAATTACTCGAGTCTTTCAATCCGACAAGTGACAGGCATTCTAATTGGTAGATTAGCTAATTTAAACGAGCAAACATTAATCAGCCAACACCCTTAATTAGAAGCTGTAAACTGAGAAGTGGTTAAAAAGCTTGAGATTAGTAGTAGAATGATCTGTTGGCGAGGTCAATGTAAGCATGCGTGTAGAGCACCAGTTGCACTTCGCAAATGTTCTTAATCATGATGTTCACGCAGTACTCGTAAATAGAGGCTATCATAGCGAGAACTCGAGCTCACGTGCTTGCAAGCCCTAATGACTCACTTGACACGAGACTTACCTCCTGGATTAAAGTTATAATATAAAATACTTTACACGCTCAGATCGATTATCTGACGTTAATCTACCCGCAATGCGTTCGGACCCAATTAGTATGATTAAAGGAAAATTCTAGGAAAAATAGATCCGACACAAATACTGTAGTTGATCGATTTTTTCATTAGAATTGTCAAAATGCTCATGGTTTGGTGTAGGAGTTTGTTGTGCATTTAGAAATGTAATTTATTTTTTGGTCGATTGGAGTTGCTACTAAGTTCGACTAGATTAAAAAATTAGGATCCTTCACATTCTTAGTGTTTTTGCAATTCTTGCAACCCCTCGCAATGCATATATAAACCAAGATTTATATTTTAGTTTCTAAATCACAATTAAATATGTTAATGTTTACTAAATGTAAGATCTCTTATTATCCTGAATAATATATCGCAAAGAGAAACAGTTGAGCTTGGACTCACCGTTCAAGTAGAAGTGGCTGGTGCTGTTGTAGAGGTTGGTCACGATCGGCTTGATATTATCGAAGGTCACGGTCCTGAGAGCGTTATCCCTAAGGTCAAGGAAGTAGATGCCCGGTGCGCCGGCAAGGAAATCAGGCTCGAGGGTGACCAGCTTATTCTCACTGAGCCGGAGCTTGCGGAGATTGCGCATCCCGTCGAGAGCTTTCTCCGAGATGTATTCAATCTCATTCTGGTCGAGTTCGAGTTCTTGGAGGCTCGGCATTTCGATGAAGGTGCGATCGCCGATCATCGAGATCAAATTGCTGCGCAGGTCCAATCGCACCAAGCTGCGCAGGCCGTGGAAGCAGTCGCGCGCAATCACACCGATCTGATTGCCAAAGAGTTCGAGTTCTTGGAGCGTCGTGAGGTGCTTGAACGCCTTGTCGTGGAGGATGCTGATGTTGTTGTGGTTCAGGTACAAGGTCCTCATGGCCGGCAGATTGACGAAGCTGTCCCTGTAACACAGATAATCGGGACGCCAACATGTAGATTCTGTACTGTTTGGTGTCACGGCAGCTGCCGCGCCGAACATAACCTCGATCATACCAGCTAATCTTGGCCAATCCTGGCAAGCGCATACTCGATAATATATTATAAGCAACACTCACTGGAAAGTCATCAATTTTATTCACTGCTTGAATTTACTTTGAATATTATATATTGAATTTCTGTATAAATCTATATTTCTATCTGCATATATATGGCAATATGAGTAATATTTTTGTATTGCACTTCGCGATCTTTATTATTAAGTTGAAATGGAGAAAACGTATTCCAGTGAAAATAGAATATCTTTTGGCTTAAAAAATGCAATGAAAAATTGAGTAGCCTTCTTTAAAGCCAACTATTTTTATATTGGTGTCACGGCAGCTGCCGCGCCGAACATAACCTCGATCATACCAGCTAATCTTGGCCAATCCTGGCAAGCGCATATTCGATAATATATTATAAGCAACACTCACTGGAAAGTCATCAATTTTATTCACTGCTTGAATTTACTTTGAATATTATATATTGAATTTCTGTATAAATCTATATTTCTATCTGTTAAACTCTTGGATCGTTTAAAATTCCATTGAATAATGATAATATAATACATAGTACACATAATCTCAGCAAAATATATATTATATTTCTCATAAACAATTCGCCAATATTTGCTCTCGAAACGCTTTCAATATTTAATAAAGAAGCATAATATAATATACTTTGGATTTAGAATGTTTCCAATAAAAGTGAAAACCGAGTATAATAAACTTAATCCTTCAGCTTGCACTATGACTGTAATTATAAGTCTTTTATAAACTTTGACACTACTGGCAAAAATTTAGTTTTCAAACCATTTTCAGTACTCTCAAAATTTATGCAAGGTTTGTAACCGAGCGTTAAATTAATACTGCAATCAGCAAGCGATAAACAATGGATCGAGTGTGAAACTATTACACTTTCTATCGAAAGATTTGTTTTCGCGACGCCAGATGAGAATCACTGTGTAAAGCTTCATCGAAGAAAATCTTCCGGAGAGGAAGGCGGGATGAGCGTGCTTTATCGGCGTGTTAATGGTTGCTTACTAGGAAGTTCAACGTACTCATACGCGGCTGCTGGCCAAATTGAATGGCCATCACTATCACTTGAGAATTTCAACCTAGTTAACTGTTGCCCTGGCAGTAATGCTTGCCGAACATATTTATCGGCTCTAATTGAAAGAGCATTGAGCAGCGGCCGTGCACACACACGCACTGTTTTCCAAAACGAATTGAGAGGCGAGCGTTAAATCTGATCGTAAAAAGCTCATGCTTTTACGAGACAGTTACCGGGAAAATTCGTTATCGCTCGCGTACCAGGCTTGCCCGCCTCTTTTTTTTTCTAAACTGCGGAAGCCGTTCGAGTTCACCGGCCCCCCCCCCCCCCTTTTTTTTACAGCCCCTGACAAAAAAGCTTTTTTATAATGAGCGCCGCGAACAGCTAACGCGAACTCGCCGCTTCCAATGAATGCGGTAGCTATTTAAAATTTCCTCGTACTCCATGCGCGAACTTGATTGGCTCTCGCGCGTAAACGAAGCGCACGAAAGTCTGTTGAGAATTTAAAAACAGTTCGAGTATTTAGCAGGCAATGGAAATGCGTACTTCTTTTTTCCAGTGGAATTCGATGAGTGTTTGTTTTAAATTCAACTCGCATTTTCATTAGCGTACCACGAATATGTTGAGAGTAGAAATAGCTAATACTTGTATTGTAATAAACAATAGTATAAATATAGTTAGAGTGATTTATATGACCGTCCTACCAATATTGCAGCCAACAATTTGCATGAATACAGGTTTCAAAACAATATAGATTGTAAATTGTAAAATGAACTCGAACGATTCAATGACTTCAGATCAAAGACTTCAGATCAATAGAACTAAAAAAATCACTATATTGAAAAATTCGCAATGGCAATCAATCATACGCTGAGTATTGCGAATCAATCAAACAAATATATGTGCAATAAATTGGTTTATTTTAGCAGGATTTCAATTTATCCATTTACTTGCACAAAACCACTGTTTTAACTAGTATTAATTTCGTGTAACTTTCTATCTGTAAATGAGAAACAGCTGCTATTTAATTCCTGTTAACTTCACCAAGAACCAGAGCACATTGAAGGACTTCCTGCGCTTCTTGCTCGCGTCAGTTGACAAATTCGCTGGTTTACCGCAGCTGCACCCACCCGGCTCCAATCCCGGACATGACACACATTTACAGGAAACGGAGCCGCATTAATCAGATTACATTTCGCGGAATCGGAAACGGGAAAATGCCGGCGGAAGGGTCGTCGGTGGCGTCCTGATAAGGAGCTTTCAAATTCGAGGAAACGCCCCGCTGAACTCGAGTTCATCGCCGTTCGCTTTGATGAAACGTTCCGTTGGGAAGAGCCCACCGAGAAATCTGACAGTCTTACTGCTGTTTTCCATGAATTTTTATAAAGTCAAGGTTTTTTTATTGATAGCAATGCTAGAAAAGGCAATATGAGTAATAATTTTGTATTCCACTTTGCGATCTTTATTATGGAGCTCAAGTAGAGAAATGTATTTCAGTGAAAATAGAAAATCTTTTGTCTTAAAAAATGCGATGGAAAATTGAGTGGCCTTTTTTAAAGGCAACTATTTTTATAAATAACTGTCTTGAAAATGGCAATATGAGTAATATTTTTATATTCCACTTTGCGATCTTTATTATCGAGTTGAAATGGAGAAAATGGATTTCAGTGGAAATAGAACATCTTTTGTCTTAAAAAATGCAATGAAAAATTGAGTAGCCTTCTTTAAAGCCAACTATTTTTATTGACAGCAATGCTAGAAATTGCAATATGAGTAATATTTTCGTATTCCACTTTGCGATCTTTATTCCCGAGTGAGAATGAGCAAAATGTATGTCAGTAAGAATAGAACATCTTTCGTCCCCAAAAAGACGACGAGAAATCATCCCTGACAAAATTGAAGAATTTGCGGAATCAATAAAGAGACTTTTTTCGATGACGGGCTTTCAAATTCAATGCAAAGAGTCCAATGACAAATCGGCTAAAATTACAACTGTTCTTTTGGCACGATACACTATTTCGGACTGCTGTCATTTAACAATCCCAGCTGTCATTTTGACTACGAATTATTTCCCGTTAACTTGAAAACCCAGCAACTAATGAACGTATTATTAATTAACAAGTACGATGTTATAAGAAAAGGGCTGTCATGACTATTTGATCAGACTGATCCTCTCCTGTATATCTCCTAATCAATCAGTTTCCTCGTTCAGCAACCAAATTACTTCAGTTCCTGCAGTTTGGATTGCGGGTTCAAACGTTGTCATCAGCGCTAATATAATTTCGTGTAGTGTATTCAGTCTAATCAGTAGAGAGGAATGCCATTGGCAAACTAGACTAACTAGAGACAAGAAAGGTAATCAACTTGAGGGCCACGACAGTGATAGAATCGTGCATTATGTTGTTTGATAAACTTCGAATTCTTGAAGCAGTTTAAAAATTAATGGAGGTTATTTCTAAACTCCATAAAGATATACAAATGTATTCGCTTAGTTTTTGTCAAAGTCAACGATTTTGAGATATTGATCCAATAAATGTTAATGAGAGTAATATCTTCGTACTCTATTTTGCGTTCTTCATTATCCGATTGGACGAAATAAATTTAATATCAGTAAAAACGAAACATGATTCGCCTTTAACCCTTTTAGTGCTGAATGACGATATATCGTTGTTTGCAACACTTGTGAAAAGTGTTCTCTATTCCAAAATAAATTTATAAAACGTTATAAATGGTTTAATTTCGTTGCAACAAAATTGAAAAAATTGTCTATGGATTTAAATATTCCTTGCAAAAGAGAAATTAATTTTTATGTTTGTCATAATGTTTTATATTAATGGTATTCTTCGGAAAGGTGCGATATTTTTGGTCGACACTAAAAGGGTTAAACTGATGAAAAATCGATAAACAGGTTTTTTTTAATAAGAAGCTTTCAAATTCGAGACGACGCGTGAGTTTAAGTTGGTCACAACTCGCTTTGACGGCTCAAATCAGAAGAAGCCATCGGAAAATCCGCCAAAGTTAAAAATGTTCTTGTGACGCGGCACATTAATTCGACTTTCTGTCAGCCAACAATCCCAGCTGTCATTTGGACAGCGAATTATTTTCCGTTACCTCGAAAAGCCAACAAGCATCGAGCGCATAAACAATTGGCCCGCGGGGACGCGCGAATTTTGCGGTAATCGTGAACGTGTTGCCGCGTTGTTTTGCGCGTCGGGGGAAGACACGACCGAGCTATAATTGTCTATTCGGTTTATGCCCGCAGGAACAGAAGCTCGAGATCGCGCTACAATCATTTAAGCGAAATATTATGTCACTGTTAAACGCTACACTTCTCGTTTCGCGCTAGTCGAATGAAGCTCCGCGCTACTTGTTACCAGAAAGCTTCCTCCTGTATCACCGCATTTCCTTCCGTTACAAAGCAAGATGCAAATCGTACAAATCATTTGTGTAGAAATCCTGTAGCAATTAACACTTTGACGGCCGCTGTCACATACATACACGTGATATTTTTAAGAAAAATAATGTTTTATTTTGATGTATTCTAAGAGTGATATGCAGATGTAAAAAATTTACGAAATACTTTCTTATATTTCTTTAAACATACATATCTATTTATGGGTTTTTACGCCCTTTTATTCTGCAATTGATTAGTTTAGATTGAAACAGTATTTCGTTACTCTAAATTTTGGAAACATAAGTAGACCTATTTAAAGTTATAAAATAAACTCGTTGACATTTTAAATAATGATAAAGTTACAAATAACTGGAATGAAAGGTTAAAAAAACATGCTTTAATTCCACCTGTGGGACGTATAAGAAATGAAAAAAAAGTGTGGCCGTCAAAGTGTTAATCAAAGGTAGCATGATGCGTTTTGAACTGCGCACTATTAGGCACTGTATGTCTCTTTCCTAAAAAGAGAGACAAAGAATATGTTAGCCAGGCATAAGCCCGATGCGATCACCTTAGAGAGCCACTGCCTAATAATCACCCGAACAGTAAACTACGAAGTGTAACTGAAGTGAAAATAAAAAAATATTCCTTTATGAATTATTATAATTCGAATACACCGCGGTAACAATTTAATACCACTTTCCAATCATTTGTCTTTCAATATCCACTTACTTATTTCTATTCTCGACTCAAGGATTTCTAGAATTTCATCTGTCTCTGAATTAGGCACCAAAATCGCAACTAATAGATCCACTTATTCATCCGAGAGGGTTAATTAGAAGAAGGCGAAAATGTGAAATCCGGGAGGAATTAGTTGTAAGTTGGAGCGCTCCTCATTTTTCGAGGTACGTTCAGGAATGACTTGGCAGTAAGTGGATCCTCTTATTCATTTGGCAGGGTTAACTAGAAGAGGGCGAAAAGGTGGTGGAAGGGGTTGCCGCGTCGGCGGCGGAGGTGGGGACGGCTGGTATTCGTCACGCGTGCGGTGTATTTAAACGCTTTAGTTAAGACATTCCGAAACTACTCGAGCGTTTTCTCCCTCTCTGCGCGCATGCCAGTACTTCGCATTGTAATTTCCCTGACTGTCTTAAACTCGTGAAATTCCCCGGTAATTTATGTCCAACTATTCCTCATAAAGTGGGCTGGAGAAGGACGAGCTTCCCTTGCTCCTCCACCTCTCCCTCTCTCTCTCTCGCGCGCGCGCGCTCTTTCTCTCTTCTCGGCCGAGAAGACAATTTCAGTTTACTGAGACACTAAGCTCAACTTGGCAGGGGGCTCTAATTGAACGAGTCATTTCGAATTACAATGGCTGCCGTTGCGAAGAGCTCGGCAAGAGTATATCGTCCTGTGTGTCGGTCTTATTATTACAGGTTATGATCTCTTTTTATATTGACATACTTTAAAAAGCAAGGCAATTCTTGAGAAACTGCCTATTTCTGTAAGATAATTTCAAAAATAATTACAAGTCAAGTGTCATTTGGTTTTTCTGTTTTTCCTGGAATCAGCGTTGTCGGCGTTATTATTATTAGAGGTTATGATCTCTTTTTATATAGTACTTTAACAAATAAAGTAATTCTGCCTGTGTGTTTGAAATAAATTCGAAAATGATTACAAGTCGATTTTGATTTGATGGCAAGTCATTTCGTTTCCCTTGAAATCAGCGATATTGGTGTTATTATTATTACAGGTTATGATCTTCTTCTTCTCTAAGAATTTAAGAGGCAAGGTTATTCAGTCTGTCTGAGTGTTCACAATGAATGAAAAAATTATTAAATTGTTTTGAATGCCTTTTTCTCAGTAATGTTGGTACTCTAATTATAATCTTTGTGCCCGCTAATATAAAGTGGCAATGTTTGTTTGTGTCTTCGCGTTAAGTTCAATGTAATTTTCCCTTTAGTGTACAATTTTGTTGCAATATTAATCATTCACACAAAATGTACAAACAGTAATTGCAAGATTACAAAAGAAATGAGAGATCAAACTATATATCATTGAAAGATTTTTAGCTTATTAATCTCAATCAAATTATTATTACTCTGTACGAAATATCTCTAGCTGGGAAAATCTATATGCGAGCTAGACATATTTTATGATACATTATTACGACAGTTACAGTGAGTGAGTGTATGTCTTTAACAATTGTCAAACTCCTTGGAAGAAATGTGAGTTAATAAAAAGCAGAGAGAAAAATCTATTGCGAGACAGAGTGGATGAAAACCACCGTTTTCTATCTGAGGAGAAGAATATTGTGAGATTTTGAGATCGTGATTGACTAGAAAGACAGGAAATTGAAGAAGAACTGCAAAATGAAGAAATCTCCGCAGTAGAACACAGATTTATCACTAAAAATATCCGCCACAGAAAATTCCCTGTCAGACCATACAAACAATAACAGAAGTAATAATAAATAGTAATAAACATAAACGAAATTTGTATTCCATAAAATTGGCTGCTAATAAAAATACTTTGTGATTTCTTGCAAAAGCATTAACTCCTACACTAAGAATGCCAAATGGAACTTTCGCACTCGTTAAACCGATCGTAAAGTTCGTCGAGTCGTTTTGCGTTATAGCAGCGCTCGGTTAATATAATCAACAATCGCATATTGTGTAATAAACTGGCAAGGTGTGAGTGGCAATAAACGCGCGCCTACCAGATATTTAGCCAGCGAGAGGAGCACTTTGCAATCGGGGAGACGTCATTCGTGATTAATTTAGCGGAACGCATTAACCAGCAGTTATAAGTAACTGTTACAAGCGATGCGAGCGCCGCTCATAAATCAGAAAGCAGTTAATACGAATTCCCTTTGAGCGCGGCTAATACATCCAACTTTGGTAATCCATTAGTTAATGCGATGTCCGAATGAACGTCGGGGATTACCTGGCTGACAGACGGACTTGGATTTCACTTATAAAAGAATGCTAAGCGCCAGACTAATTTATAAAATTACCTCCTACAATTTTCCAGACATTCATAGCAGTCCCTCGGCTGCGAATAATCATAATCACGAACTGGAGCAAACACGGCCGCCATGAAAAAAAGTATTATGGTCAGAAGAGCACGTTTTGCTGAATCCCACAAAATCCCCTTTAGAGTTTTTACTGCTAATTAAATGCGGCTCTAGTAACCTGTATAGTTGATCTCCATGAATTTTAATAAATCATAAAATATCTCTGGCAATATGAATAATATTTTTGTATTCCACTGTGCGATTTTTATTATCGAGTTCAAATAGAGAAAACGTATTTCAGTGCAAATAGAACTTGTTTTGTCTTAAAAAATGCGATGAAAAATTGAGTTGTCTTCCTTAAAGCGAACGATTTTTATAGATAACTATCTTAAAAATACCAATATGAGTAATATTTTTGTAATCCATTTTGCGCTATCTTTATTATCGAGTTGACGTGGAGAAAATGTATTTCAGTGAAAATATCGCCCAAAATCCCTTTTAGAGTTTTTACTGCTAACTAAATGCGGTTCTATTAACCTGTATATTTGATCTCCACGAATTTTTATAAATCATAAAACATTACTGGCTGTGCGCAGTATTTCCCAGTTTTCTAGGAAACTAATTCCAATAAGTAAGCAGTGGATTTTGCAACCAAATATTAGTACACATCCAAATAGGATTCTCGACTATGGCATACATGATCTTGACTGAGTCTGCGGGTCTCCGGGAGGAATCAGTAAACCAAGCCGGAGGGTATCGCCGTTAATTAAACAGTCTCACATGAGAGGCTTTCGAATAAACGAACTTGCAGGATATCAGGCGTCAAATGCGCTCGAGCGGCGCGGCGCTGCCCTTAACGAGGATTGGCTCTGGTGCTGTGATCGAGGATATTCGATCGGAGATTAACCCACCTGTTAATTTCCGTGATTCGGTTCTCGTCGAGGTTGACAGCGGAGAGGTTGCGCATGTTCTCGAAGGCGTGCTTGCGGAGCGTGACGATCTTGTTTCTGCTGAGATTGATCTCGGATATTGTCGAGAGGTTGGAGAAGGCGTATTCGACTAGTTCGTCGATCTTAGCGTATTGAAAGATGACCGAATGAAGACTTTTCAGTTGTCGAAGCACCTGAGTCGGCACGAATTCGAGGCTGCCGGTTGCGCGAACGGTGAAGGTTAACTTTTGCAAGTAGATTTGCGAAGGGAAGTAATTCCACATGGAATTACCAGCCTCGAACGCACTCAGCACCCAACAGTCAGCCACTGTCGCGTTCTGCAAGGCAGTGTTGTCGCAGTAACAGTAGACCGGCGCCTGGTAACCCTCGATGTCGCAGATATTCATCTCCTTCGGGACTTTCTTCTTGCCGCGCGACCTCGTCGAAGCACCTTGCGCCAAACTGAACAGCAGGCAGATCAGAAATATCCCGTGGAGGGAGATCTCGTATTTTAACAGTCTCATGCTGGACCTGGAACAGAAAATATGAGGCTCTGTTAGTTTAAGTTAGTTGTGCCGTAGATTTATTTTTTAAAGAACTTGTTGAAATTTGGATTACATATATTTGGGAGTTATATCCGAAATCTGGCGCAATTTAAAGAAAGTCCTCCATTTTAAATTTGAGATAATGTCCGTCAAAATTAGCTCTTTTTGTGCTAAAAATTTCAAGAATTCAGGAAATTGGTGGCAAAAATGGAAGTGGTTGGAAAAGTCTATCGTTACTTAATTAAATTTAACACCAACTTGTTGATAGTATTCTTGCGAGGCAACCACCTTAAACTTAATTTGCAGAAACTCTCCTTTATTTCAAATCATCTTATTTAACTTTCTAGAATAAATTAAATTCATAGCTTATAAGTTCATAGATGGCAATTTATATACTTTCGAGTTACAAAATTAAAACGAAGAAGAATACGATTAATTATATGCTTCTACATTAATTGTAATTTACAGGACGATTTTAGTTTGGTTTTATTTTTCTTTCACTCACGCCACTCTTTACAATATTGAAGATAGTGAGCAGTAATTTAATTGCAAGCTTTATGAAACAATTCTGAACACCGAAAGGTGTATACTCGCTCGCCGGCTGTAACGTGTAACATGTAACTAATTAGCAGTCCTGTAACATTAGTTAAACTAAGTTGAAATGTGTACGGTGGAACTAACACGCAAACAAGCGGCGTGTACGATCGTAAAAAGCGACTATTATTGCCGGTCCGCTGCGAACAATTAGAAGTAAGCGTGGCTAGGAAGAATTTGTTACATTTCGCGCTACAGGTTGCAAGTGAGCACACCTACAAATGTAGACTAACGAAAAAAAAGTATTCCCACACCCAGTATTTGTAGATTAAAATTTCGCAAAAAGCTCTCTTCAAAGGAAATATATCTATTCCTTTAGAAGAACGCTTACTTTTTCAAGAAAATATATTTCCCTTTAAAGAGAAGAGTTTTCTTCTTTAAGAACATTTTTTCCAAAAAACCCGAAGTGTATCTTTACAAGCTTGCATCGTAAAAAAATAAAAGTGAAAATAAAAAGAAAAACAAGATTGATTTCTGCCAAAACTACCATCATTTCCGAACGAAGTATGCACAATAGAGAGTCGTGTAAACCTGATTAATGGCGCGACAGCCACTGACAAGGAACGCGAGATTCTTAGGGGCATAAGAAGTGTCTCGACACAATTTGTCCTCATTTATTTCCGCGCACTTAGAGTGCCGAGTGCCATGGCGCGGAACACGCGTTACCGAGTCCGGCGGTATCCGCTATTTTTCAGAGTAAATGATTGGAGCGGTACGCTGGTGGAAAATGATTTATATTCTACTTAATCCGGGCTTCTTTATGCGCGAGAGAGCCGCGTCGCGCCGTTCCGAGCGACTCTCGCTAAAATACTAATGCTCGCTCTAATAAAGATAAATCGGGCTTAATAGCTCGAATGCGCGCAGCTTGCAAATCCGCGAGCGAGCGAGCGAGCGCGGGGAGCTTTGATGTTTAATGGGCTTCGATCGCTTCGATATTCCCATCACCGCTAATTATGAGTCCTCGAAGTCGAAGCCAATTCCGTGTTGTGTCAAAGCCGGCGGAACTCTCGACCTTCAAAGCTCCCATCGATTGGATGTATCGGAGAGGTTGGACGGCTCGCGCGCCTGAAATTTCACAGCGGCAACCACCGGCAACGTCTAACAGCTAGTAAATTATAACTTTCCGGACAAAATCAAGGCTGAGTTTCCCTCGCACTTTTAGAGGTGGAGCCCACTTTATTGAAAACCTCGTAAAAGTTCACTGCGTCGCTTACCGTAGTCCCTTTGCCACGAAGATTCCCAGTCCGAGTATCTCTCTTGAGAAGAGGATTTTCCCTAATTTGCATTTTTTCTATGCTTATTCCAAGCACTTTGGCGCTATAATTTGGAATTCACTTCTATATTCGTATGTGTGGCTCTTTCAGACCTACATTGTTGGTTGTGAATTATTCTTAAAACTATTCTCAGAGAATCCCTAATGTTTATTTTAAAAAAAGCTATCTTCCGAAGTAAATTTAAAATAAACCTCTTAAAATGGCAAGGATTATTGAAAAGAAAATCGAAAAATAATTGGAAGTACTAAGCATTTTATAAATTGCATTTTTTCTCTGCTTATTTCAACCACTTTGGAACTATAATTTGGAATTTATTTGTTAATTGTGAATTATTATTAAAATTAATCTTAGAGAATCCCTAATATTTATTTTAATAAAACTCTTCAAATAATAAGGATTATTGAAAAGAAAATCGACAAACAATTGAAAGTACTAAGCATTAAAGAATAAGACCTCCTTAATAAAATACAATTTAGTCAATAAGAGCCTTATTCTCTAAATAACATCCATGAAGAGAGTCATAAACCTATAAAAAAGGGTCGATCGTTCGCTGATACGAGTCGATAAAAAGGTTCTGCGCAACAGTCTCTTACAAGAATGATAATAAAGATCGCAAAGTAATAACCGTGGCCGATATCAGAGTGGTTCTGCTGCAGCGTTGCGAGTATTGCTTGCTGAGGAGCGACTTTCCGGGAATATCGGCAAGCAAGCAGTCACCGTCCCATCGAGTCCCATAAGCGTCAACGTCCTCCAGCTTTGCGCGAGGTTCCTTCCTTAGAGCGGAATCTCGGGCGTCGGCCGGCCGGCAGAGCATGCTTCATCGGCCCAGAAAAATCTTTCCGCTCGCGGTGAGCGGGTTGCGAAAGAAGGCTGAAAAAAGAGTGTGTGTGTGTGTGTATGGCAGCGGGACGCCAAAGCCGATGAAAAAGGTAAACCGTAGCTCGGATGAAACTAAGCTTTTTCGTACTTTCTTTCCCCTCCCTCTGCTACTACGACGCCCTCTCGTTCCCTCTCTCACTCTAGGTGATGACTCTGGATTGCGCGTGTTATACGAGCAACTGGTCACTAACCTCGGCCAGGTGGGCCTGGTAACCTTTAGGAGAGAGAGAGAGAGAGAGAGAGAGAGAGAAGGGATAGTGCGCCAGAATTCTCACCTGGCTCGCCTTTTTTCGTAAAGAGAAGACGAGGCCGAAAGGGTGCTCTCTCCTCTGCACGGAGTGTCTCGTTGGAACCCCTTTGAAAAATTATCCCGCCGAGCGGAAGGTGGTATAATACCACCTACGCTCTGAGAACTGCATCCTTCTTTATTTTATGCCCTTTTCTCCTCTCTCGCTCGCTCTCGCACCCTTGACTCGCCTCCTCCACCTCCTCGGCTGGCTCTCTTTTTCAGTCCGCTGGCGTGCGCCGCACACGCTTCGTCGCCCACGCATGCAACCTGCGTGCGTGCCGGCTGAGTGTCTGTCCGCTCTCTCTGCCCGCGTGCCGCCGACATTAGCGTAGGTCAGTCCAGACCTCGCTCTTAAAGGCCGAGAGCGCCAGCTCGACGTCCTTTGTGCTCGACCTTACCTTCCCCCATGAATTGCGCATGTAATCCCCTTTCCTCCTAATGTCCGGATTTTGTCAAGGATTTTATCAATTTTTTCGTCTTTTGGTGTCTGTTGTCTTGAATTTTATGTACAATTGTGTTATGTGTTATTTTCTTTGGTGGTAATGTTGAGATTTTGGGAAATTTTGGAACTTGCAGGTTTATACAAATTCTCGTGATTGAATATCTGTTATTTTATGTATGTTATATGACAATGGAGGAGTCTTAAGATTTTCGACTTCAAATGTTTATGAATACAGTTTAACATTTTTATGGATACAGATTTTGGGATCTTTGTTACGATTAAATGGCATTGCTTGATTATATATTGGATTACTTTCTTTCAAGGATTTTAGTATTCAAACCGATAAAAAATGACCGTAAAAGTAGGTCTTGATTTACAAATATATTTTTTCAACAGCCATTCCTTGACCTAATCAATTCTAGATGAACATTAACAAATTATACATAGAATAAGAAAGATTTATTATTTAAAGAAAATAGTGAATAAAAGATTTGCAAACACACGTTTAAAGTAACAATTGGCATAAAGCTCGAATAATCCAAACAAAAATATGAAGATGAATGTTCATAATAGTGATGAAGATACGGGAAATATAACTAGTTCTTTTGATAAGTGAGAACATTTCCAGTCCGGTCGTATAAACGTCCCGAGGGCCATGAAATTTAGAGGAAATGAAACAGTAGTCTATGTCAGAGTGCGATGTGTCTGAGCAATGATCTGGCAACATCACTGAAGCAGACACCTAACGTGATATGAAACGTTTAACTGCCTCTTAGGAGCCAAGTTGGGTAATTTCCCGTCTACTTCTCAGACAAGCAACGACTGATACATTTTTAACGGCTCTCACTGAATTAATACCAATGCCTTCCTTCAGTGACTTTCGACCTTTTCAACTTCACCCGGGAAATTGCAAGCTTTAAGTGGACTGTGACTTAGCTGGAAGAAGATCTCGCAACTTTTTGCTCATGTTTCGTGTTTCTCGAAAACAGTTGTCGATTCTTATTGCACATTCTTAAAAGCCTCTTAACACACTCGCTGACGATGATGTCATTTTATATTTGTCGCCGAAATGGACGAATAATAGTATTTCTTAATTTGTAAATTTTTAATTCTGTCAATTTGCACTTTATGCTTCTAAACTTTTTCCTATTGTAAGAATGGAAGATAAATGGATGACAGATACGATGTTATAACAGAATTTTTTCTATTTTCAGTTTTATTTATTGCAAAATTAGTGTTAATGTTTTTATTGCTAGCGATGATAGCTGCTACGTGTTGCTCAAATGGGGATGTTAGAGTATAGCAAATACCAATAAAAGGATAATATCGAAACGTTCAGCAACAATGAACAACAAAGCTTTCTTATTGCTCTATCTTTATTGGTTTAAGGAACTTCGACTTACGGATAAACTTTATTGACATTGTATGTGTTATAGCGTCTATTATACTTCAACCGACTCTAATGCCTTTCCGAATAACTCGATGCACTTGGACAATCTTTGAAAATCCGACGCAGCTGCTAGTTTAAGCTTCACGATCTGAGTTTCGAGGCGGCTTATTTAAAGGGGACAATCGAATGGGACACTGCTAGTCCGACTTTATTAAATTCAAGTTCCTCTACATACTTATGTGAAAGAAGATATATCTGGTTATTAAAACAAATCACGGTTAAGGTCAGAGTCTTTAAATATTAGATTTATTATAAAAAATGCTACCAGTCAAACATTATTTAAAATATCCAAAAGTTCAGAGACGTGAATAAAAAAAGCAAAGCTCGTTAAATTTATGTTCCAAGTAGAAAAGCAGGCAATATTAATTGAAAAACGATTAATTGTTTACAACAGTACGACTCTCAACAATGCTCAACATCAGAATCCAACACAGCTACTAATTGAAGTTGTACGATGGAAGTTTCGAAGCGGCTTATTCGAAAGAGACAATCGAACGAGACATTGTCAGTTCGGCTTTAAAGACGAAGAGACGCGACATTATTATTTCGCTGCCGTGTGGAGGATAATGCTTCCTGCGAAGGTGCCTGAGCAGTAGTCGATCGCAGCCGGTGCAATCTTGAATTTTAATGGCGGCCACACTCCCCGTATATTTAACGATGTGCGATCAAATCTTCCTCATTATCTCTTTATGCAGTACGAGACGAGAGTAGTCGCACATCCGTATCGTGAAACATTAATTATCGAAAGACGTCAGACACTTTCAACTGTCTCGGCGAAAGTGACGACCACGGCGACTTTTTTAACCTTCCGTCTGCTGCGGTTACGTCTGCTAATGAATTATTTAATTACGTTTCGCTGTGCCCCAGACAATTAAGATAATAAGACATTAATACGAATATGCTGCACTTGTTCGAAGAAACAGATTTTATTATGTTTGGCATTTTGATTCGTATTGGTATTCAGAAGTGAAAACATTTTTCGAAATTGGAGATTATTAATAACTGCATCCTAATTTTAATTACCTACTCTTGTTATTTCATGATGGATTATTTAGTTATGTTTTCTTACATCCCAGATATTTAAGATAACAAGAAAAGTATACGAATATGCCATATTTGTTCAAAGCCACAAATATGATTCGATATTATTGCAGTCAGTGGATAACTAATGCTATCCACGAAATATTTATTGAAAAAGTGATCATTCTCCTGGATAATAATAATTACGATTTTGTTCCATAAATAGAACGTGAAATTCGTAAGAGAATAGTGAAAATAGACACTTAAAATTGACAGGCAGTTGTTAGGAAACTCAAATTTGGAAAAAGGTTAGCTCTTCTGAATATTAGTAGGAAAATCATAAAGTTGTGACAAAAAGATGCACACGTCTTCATTGATATTTCAACCTTCACTGAGTATTATTAATTAAGATAATCAGTTAGCAAACTTAAGTTAGTGTTGTATTTCCATAATGTACACGACATTTCTAGTTCAGTCAGCCACTCATTAATGATATAATAAGATGAATGACTTTACCTATAGTATTTAACGGATCAGTGAACTAAGGTGAACCTGTTTGTCGAGACGAAGTATAATGACGTACTTGATGGCTTCGGGCTGTTTGACAAGATGCAGAATAGGATGAGACGCTTTGGATCCCAAGGCGAACCGACTCAACCAAAGGAACATGAAACAGCATTATCTACTTGTCGAACGTCTAAGATTACCTTAGCCGAATAATCCATTTGTCTATAAGTCAATACACGTGATGTTCATGATTCAAAGCTTTTGTCTTGTTGTAGCGATCGAATGGCACAATAATTTGAATATATGTATATATTCGTCTCCTTTAATTAAAAGTGGTTAGCTTTGTCTTTGTAATTTTATCCGATGTTATCAAAACCTTTTTTAAGCACGTCGTTGTTTTAGAAATACTTAGGTTAAAATGATTTGAAAGAAAAAGTACTCGAAATTAAAAACCTGGAATTTTCCACGTTTCTCTACGATTCTTCACTTACTCTGGGCAATCTTTTGAATTTTCATACTGTATTTACGAACAATGACTTTACATTCTGAAAGAAGCTTTTGTAGTTTCAAGTGTTATTAAGAAACAATCATATAATTTTCAAAGGCGACATTTTAAGGTGTATTAATACAATCGAAACCAATTACAATCTTCGCGACCCTTTGTCGAACGTGTACTTTCTCGTTGATGTAATGAAGTGAATAAGAAAAACATAAAAAGAAAATGTGCTGCTGACAGCTATAATTATGTGATTCTGGTTTCCAGAAATAAATCAATCTCGAAAGATTAACGAGTGGCAAAAGAAATATTGGGAGAGTCGTAATACATCGAGAAACCACAAAGCCTGGCAAAGAGGGCTGCAACGATCCACTGAAACTCGCACTGGACCAGCGATCTATAAAATGCATAGGAATTTTAATTCTTTATTACGCAATTCATTCTGATTGCCAGGATGCCCGGGGATTTCGTCGCAAGCCGCTTACACTTGCGAACTAGTTCGCGATATATTTGCAATACAGGAGACTCGTAATGTGACTCGTGTTTAATTTTTGCTGGCAGGGACACCGACATTTCCTTTGGTATAAAAAGATTTGTACGATTGAAAGTTGATACAATGAAAAGGAAAGAAAACTGCGAGACATTGTGAAAGGAAATTAAAAATGAATAGTAAACAAATTTTGACATCAACATTGAATTCACTGACATTTCTTCTGCTCTAATAAGATTTCTACAATTAAAATTTAACAAAATAAAAATCAAATAACTAGGAAACATGAAATCAACAAATCAAACATGAAATGTCATTGTCGACAGTTTTCTCATGATTAAGTTAAGAGTTGGAAAATCAAAACTTAAACAATGGAATACAAAAGATTATCGACTATAGTGGGGTATCTAAAATCTGGGTTGACTAGAATTTCTCGGTCGAAGGTGGGATTGCTGTTTCACGAGCGACGGATTCCCCACCGGAAACAATAGCAGCGATTCGTCACTGACAACAGAGATGCTGCGGGATTCGAGACAATCTGTGGCAGGTGCTTACTGCAAGAGGAAACCTTTAAGGAGTCAGGAACGCGAGAGCTACACTGAGATTCGTCTTCCGATTACTAGCGCTTTAGGAAACGATGGGAAGACTAAACCAAAATAGGGTATCGCATCGCCAAAGATACCGCACTATTTTCCTTTGCCAGTGATTTAGATCTCGAAAGCGCACTTCCCGAAGATTCATTGCATTTTTATTGGGGCCGAAAGTTTTTCCTTCGCGAATTTAGATCCTCGCAAAGCAGCTTTCATGGCCCATGAAACTGAGGTGCGGAAAATTCGCCGCTTAAAATTAGAAATTTTTGGCCGCCAGATTAATTTGCATGAGGAATGACGCCGAGAGCTTCCTGCGAGATCACGCAAGTTACGGTCAGCACTCTCGGGACGAAATTGCGAAATCCTTCGGTGTGATGCGCTCCGAAGTTCGGATCGCCTTTTTATGAAACTATAGCACAGCTGAGAACGCCTGCAATGTGGATTTAGTTCTTTCCTTATGGGATCAAGCAAACTTTATACTCAGTGTTTCTAATTCCTGCTTTTCTAATCAGTATTTTAATTAATATAATGCTTTTATTATACATGAAAAAATACCTGTACGATTAGAGAAAAAGAATCACATTAAACTTAAAGACTTTGAATAGTACGTTAAAGTATTGTTTAAATTTTCCAGAATTTCCGTGACATTTTTATGCTTCCAAGTAGAAAGAAGAAACAATCTTAATTGAAAGACAATTATGTGCAATTATCGTCTTAAAATATTATTATTCCTCAAACGCAGTATGATTCTCAAAAAAGCACATCCTCCTCTTCAAGATTGATTGTTGCGCAGAAGCAAATTGCAACGTTCTGACATTTTTGATCCAAAGTGATTCATTAAGGTTCCCAAGCATCAACTTACTTGGTACCAGCGCTATAAGAACTTACAAAATTTTGTATTCCTCATTTCTTACGCTATGATTAATGGTTTGCTCCTGAACTATTACAAGCGCAGTTGCAGTGAAAGCGCCATAGTTCTTCCTTACGGTAATTTTCAAGTCAACTTAAAGTGCAGCAAGTATCGTAAGTAAGACAAATGTCAGGTTAGGAATTTATTTACCAAGACACATAAATTCCTAACCGAGAATTTATCTCGGCTATCGCAACTTAAGAAGTCCACGGAGTTTATTTAGAAAATTGCGAGTGTTCGCGGAATTAAAGTTGAATAATAAATTATTGAGGGCTGCCATTTTTAGCTTCATAAAAATGAGTTTCATTGGAGTGCTAATACTATCCAAATTTTTCACGGGATTATGAAAAGAGGGTGCTTGGCGTGGACGATGATTGATTGAGGGATTTCCAGTGCGGGCAGGCAAACGGGCGCTTGCGCTCGCGAGAGCCATGTTTGAAGAGCTTTTCCTAAACTCCACCGCGAGCGGGCGCAAAAACGTTGAATGTGAGAGTCAATATCGGGTGTCTAGTATCGCGCTGAAGCAGCCCGTCTTTCAAGCGCACCCCGTTCCCAACTCGAAACATGCTAAACTCGACGTTCCATCGATAAATAAGTACGCCAGTTTAAATATAAAGTAAAACAGATATTTAAACAAACAACTTTTCGTGAACTTGCTAGTAAACAGCGAATGCTTCAAATACTTGCTCGGTGTATAAAACGATTGTACAATTCGGCGAAACTCTTTGCATTTGATCTAGTTTTATGTTTAAGAAACAGTTTACTTTTAGTTAGCTTTTTACGATTTTCATTCGATCGAATATCGCTGGGAAAATGTTTTGATATCGAGCAGTGGACGTCAAATAAATCGAACACTATTTCGAGCATACATTTATGCGTAAATCATTACTTGCTATTATTCACGATTATTTCTTTATACCACTTTTAGTAACCGAAACATTTATAAACAATTAAACCAATTGCAGATATACAAAGCATGTAACAAAGCATCCAAAATTATATTGTTTCATTCTAAAAGAGATTTCAAAAAATTCCAAGTATCTGACAAAATAGCATTAGACACATCTTGTTAATTAAAGTGCTCGCTAAGTCGCAACTTTCAAGTATCACATAGAACATCTCTCGAAAGTATCAATCGCTAGTTCGGAAGACGAGAACAACGCGAGAGGTTAAAGTTCTCGCGAGGAGCATAAATTGCGGCAAAGCGGAAAGAGGAGCTGGCATCGAGCAGCATAAAGCGTGAGTTTGAGGAAGAACCGGAACCGTGTGAAATTCGTCTTCCGCTCGTCGACGCCTTAGCAGGCATCACCGGTGGAAATGCCGAGGAAGCGGGACACACGTCCGTCGGGTGTTCGCTCAGCTTGGATCGATGAATCGATATCGCGTGTCTCAGCGAGTGGCAAAGTGGCTTTCCTACTAAAGATATGCTCTCCGACGAATGCCGGGATCAGACGTGCAAGTCGGAATAGAAATCACGCCAACTAGTCCGGAAAGCAGAGGGTCAAATGTTTCTTAATGCTTTGATCCGCGCGACTCCAATGGAACAAAACCCTCTCTCAGAATATTCCCTTTCTGGGCCACTGCTCGCGTGCAACGTTCATCTCGCAATTTAATCTAACTACCAACTGCTTTGTGTACATTAATCGGGTATTCTTAATCGCTTGAGATTGTTTGATGGATTTCTTATGATTTCATCGGGGGATCCTTGCCAAAATCGTACTTTACTAGCGTATTACGATTTTGGCAACGTTTCAGCGGTGACCTTTCTGTACGCTATGTATAAAATATCCTGTGTGTGATTTTATAACGATTTCTCAAAACGATCTGTGGTGAATAAATGCATTTCAATGGACAAATTCCAAGTTCTTATAGAGTTTTTATATTTTCACAAACGAAAACCCGCATTCATTACGCGTTCGCGCTGATAAAAACTGTTTGCTCGATACTTTTTCAAGTATTTACAAGAATTTGCGTAAAAAGCTTCACGTGGGAAGAGAAGGAAACAACGTTATTTCCTGCCAACTAAAATATTCTATCTGGCATTTGAGAATCTTTCTCAGAGTCAGAGACATGTGTACATTGAAAAAGCAGTTTTCACCGAGTGATTCCAACGTACAGGAACCATGCTGGCAATTGGATTTGGCGCAAAGGGGGAAATCTGTTGAAAAATTTAGCTTACTCGCCGGCCGTAACTTACACCGAGCAAGAGTGAGCCGGCGATCGTGCGGCGTCCAGATATTCTGTGCCAAAATCATTTACATAAATTCCCGGTATTTGAATTTTAAATCACCGTTCCTTCCGCATTGGGTCAACGGGGAATTGCCGTCTATTACGTCAGCGCGACAACCATAATAACATCGGAAAAACAAGCGACCTCCTGCTCCACTCCTATCAGCCTGATTTTCGCGAAATTCCTGATAAACCAACCGCCGGACAAATTACGAACATTAGACTCATTTCTATTTTCAAGTATACTTGAGTTGCAATGCGAACGAAGTAAGAATAGCACGCAATATCGTTTATTCGCATCTCTTTTTGTTTATTACGTTGTTTATTATAAATACTTATTTTTGTGCCTGCAATTTTTATTTTACACGCCTTGAACTTTTAATTCAACTGTTAAATTATTATAACGAAAGAAGCGACATATTTTTTAAAGACCTGTCAACTTACAATCGCTCGTATAAATCGCGTAAATTTGTTTTTCCCGGAATTTTGTAAAATTTTGAACTATAAATTTTTATAAGGCATTTGTACAACCTGGTGGAAACTAAAGAAAATTCGTTTTTTGTATACATAACCTACACGAGAAATGTGTTAACAACATGTATTAAATTTAAAGTCTTATCTGCTGATAAGATTTAAACGGAAAACTACCCATTAGTAGAAAAACGCGTTATAAACATTTCCAAAGAAATAAACGAAATTCTCAGCTTCTTTTAAAAGATGCAAGCGTTTAAAGTACAAAATTTGTGCAAGCACACAGTAGGACTGTTTACCACCAAAAGTCTACCGTCATTTATCTCATTTTATTCGAGCATCGCCGCATACAGCGCACCATAAACTGTTTTATGCTACTGTCACGCGACAACCGCCTTAAGTTAATGACACCGCTCAATCCTTTAGGTATAACAGTACAATAAAAACAGGGACGGCTCGGCGTTAGGAAGCGCGAGGGCAGAGAAAGAGCGAAGCTCCGAGTGGAGCCTAAAGCGTCTCATGGAAGTTGAAAAAAGTAGCGCGAAACAGGAAGGAAGAAAGGGTTGGAGGGTAGAAAGGAGGAGGTGAAGATGGTGGATGCGGAGGCGTCGGCATAGAAAGGAAAAGTTTTAAATGAAATTCCTTGAAAATAACCGGAATACGTTCAACCCTCTCTTCGCGTGGCCCACTTCCTTTCAATCCTCTCCCTTCTCTCTCTCTCTCTCTCTCTCTCTCTCTCTCTCTCTCTCTCTCTCTCTCCTGTCTTTCTAACACACTATCTCTGAATGCGAGTTTTGTACGGCGGGTGTCGCACTGTCAACCGATTTACCAATACATACGCGCACTTCTGTATGCACGTTCGAAGCTTCCCTACACAGAGAATCCCGGGAGAAAAACGAGGGAGGAGAAGGATGAAGAATAAGGACAAGGAGGAAGAGCCAGAACATCCATGGTGAGGAGCGTTTACTACGCTCTAGTACCTTGAAACGACGAAACGGTGTCCCTGGAATGCTAAAGCATCCGCTGTCTCGATCCAGATAGCACCGCGCATTCCCCCGGCTTTATAATATTTCCGTAGGATCGCGTTTCCTTCCCAGCTCCGCGCAGCATCCCCGCCGCGCCGTGCACAGTGTGCTTACTGCTCGACTACGCACTAACTCGGATGAATTCGAGCGAATTTCATTTGAGCAAGTGGAAGAAACCATGCAGGTTTTGCAAACCTTTTTTCTTTCGGCTGACAAGCATCTTGAAGTCCTTGCTTGAGGGTTTTTGAATTGTTTCTTGTTCGCGTCTGGTGGCGATTGGAATGTTCAAAGTGAAGTGGATTTAATTATTTCGATGATTATTTGTTGCTATTCGTGTTGGACATCGACAGCATTTTTGTTGGGGTATTTGTATGACTTTGTAAGTAAATGCTTGGTTATTTTCTCAAATTAAACTCGGTAAAATGTGAGAAATGTCAAGGAGAAGTTAAGATATTCCTGTAATGCGGATTTCATTCTGACGATATTACGAAACAGTTATTTCGATGTAATGCAGTTACATTCTCTTGGCTCAGCCGCATCTTTCCCAATTGCACAATGTCAATATTACATAATTATTTATTGTTATTTTGTTTGTAGATCGACAGCTTCTTTCTTGAGGTATTTGCATGACTTTGTAAGTGGCTGCTTGATTATTTTCTTGAATTAAACTCGGTAAAATGTGAGAAAAGTCAAGGAGAAGTTATTCCTGTAATGCGGACTTTCTTCTGACGATATTACGAAACAGTTATTTCGATGTAATGCAGTTACATTCTCTTGGCTCAGCCGCATATTTCTCAATCGCACAATGTCAATATTCAAACAGAAGAACTTAACTACTTTCGACAACAACGAGTCGCAAATAGCGCGTGTAAATTATCAGCAAGAAAAGGAAGCGAAAACTGAAATCAATTGAAGAACGTGATTCGCGAAAAGTGTTTTAACATGCAGGCGATGCAGCCCGGCTGAATTGGGTTTTCCGAGTAGTCCTCCGTTGGAGGTTGGCGTGCAATCAGCTAATCTGTCGATACGAATTTTAATTCTCCCCGAAGCCTACTCTATATTGCAGGCTCCGGGCGCAGTTAATCCCGGAGCGTGGAACACGATCGCATCATTCTTACGTGAGCCGCCGGTTTAACAAGAGCGGCCGAATCGAGCGAGTGGATGCGGGTTCGTAAATAGAGAAGCAGCACTCCCGCTGTACTCGAACAAAACTTGCACGTCCGATCGACAGATATACGGCGCAGCAGGCCTCCACAAAATGGGAAAATCGACGAGACGAGGGCGTAATCGGCTACGATTTAGGTGCTCAGCCTCCTCTCTCTCTCTCTTTCCTCTCTCTCTTCGCCGGCGGAGGATCCACCGCCTCTATCGGAAAATAGGTGAATGTCGGCGAGGATCGCATCGCCTGTCGTCGCTGAGCACTCCCAATAAGTCTCCTTAATTAGAATCTTATCAGAATGTGAAGCAGACGCACCCGTCTCGAGCTTCGCCCGACACCGCGCGGCGCGGCGCGGCGGCGTCCACGAGTTCCAAGAGTAGTTGGCGCTCACCCTCAGCCATGTGAGCGCCTAATCCACCGGCTCAAGTTATTACCGAAGGCACGAGCTTTAAGCTCTACGCGCACGATAAAACTTATTCGCTCGGGATCCGCCGTAAAGGTCGCCGCCCGGGAATTACTCCGCCGTAAGCAGTGGTATTTTTTAACGATCCTCCGCGCAGAGTGAACGGTTATTAAACTTGAATATTCCCGGAATTTCCAAGCCATCCTTGCAACAATGCGCGCACACACACATCCACGCTACCACCAAACCGTCCGTGACTCATACTTTTAATCGTTAGTGTGATTTAACGGGAATCCTATGGCGCTCTCTATAAACTGAATCGCTGCCTTGCCAATGAAAGTACGCTTTTTACTTTTATGTTACTGGGCCCTCTGCCCTTCGAGCCAACCACCGTAACCTTTTGTCTTCTTTCCTTGTGGAATAAACCACTGACAATAAAATCTGTAATTGTCACATCATTCTTAGACTTTTTAGCGGCTTCGCCTGGTTTATGACAGATGATTGCGTCGTAAGACTGAAACTTCCATAACTTCGCTGATCGAATAATTTCTGAGGCATTAGGATTTTTGATCTAAGATAGTGTCTTGTATTCTACTACAAAAATAAAAGAATACAAATATTATCGGTATGAAATCAATATAAATATATTACTAGAGGGAATATTAATGAATGTGTATCGTCCAAAGAAAAGAAATCACCGTCATTACTTCTAAGGTAATCATAAAGGCTTCAGTCATTTTGCAAATTCTCTATTTGTTATTCATGCTAATCACAAACTCATAATACGAAAAATAGTCTTTGTGTAATTCCCGTGATATTTAAGCTTAAAATAGATAATTAGGTAGAATGTTCATTATCAGTCTCCCTAATAACAAGTCACGCGACTAACAGATTGCATTACTGGGACGCGTGAATGAACCTTCGAAATGTAACATGGTCGTAATAGAATGGAGGATAGTCGAAATAGTGGATGCGTTTATGGGCTGAACGGGGAATGGTCGAGTAATGTGAAGAATTCGGCTGGCTATTCTCCTCATGGGCTCGAAGTGAAGCATTGTTCTTTTCGTCGAGGTCCTCAAGAAATCAGGAAAGTTTCCTCGAGTGCGCCCAGGCTAGCAAGATCAGATCGGAGGATCGACAGCGTTAGCCTTTATCTTTTAAGTTAGTGGAAAAGTTTCACGCTGATGGGGACTCGCCGCGCCCATTCCCCTTTCACCTCTCCGGCTCTCTCGATCTCGTTCACCAACTCTAAGAGCCTCTTGTTGCCTCTCCGCTGCCCTTTACGTCTGTCAGCATCTCGAAAGCGCCTACTCCGATACACACTGGTACACAGAAACATCCGGACACTCGTATCTTTCACGTTTACAGCACCTTGCCCTTGCATTGGAATTAATTATGTCGCTTTTGTATAATATATTAGCCGTCGTACTTGGATGGCATTTTATGTGCTTGGAGTGTGTTTTAAGGGTGGTTGAGGAGTTAAAACCCTCGCAGTATTTGTTCTAAGGTAGCGAAGAATACTCAGGTCGAATTAAATGCAAATATGTTGAACAAGTCTTTGTAAAACACTCATACATATCTTGAATTTTATATATTAAGATTAGAAATATTAAAAACGTGGTAACTGACGATAATTATTTAGAAATCTATGCAAATAATAATACAACTACTAGGTAACTTTAAATTGGATGAAACTATTATATTTTGTAATATTAATAATGCGTAGAAAGACTTGTTATCACGTTCAATGTAAAAAGCAATAAACATTAACTAAAACAAAGCACACGCCTGTGCAGATTACAGTATATTTGAATTCAATGGAAGATAGTTAGTTAACGTTACGATAAACAAACATCCATGACAGTAATCTTTCAAACACAAGAATGCCGGAATATTAAAGCTAGTCCACTGTACACACACACGGTTAGAGAGTGTGGAGACTCGGCCAGCAGTTGAAGTACATTCAGTACAAATTACAGTATATTTGAATTCAATGAAAAAAGTTAGTTAACGTTATGATAAACAAATATACATGACAGTAATCTTTCGAACACAAGAATGCCGGAATATTAAAGCTAGTCCACTGTACACACACACGGTTAGAGTGTTGAGCAGTTGAAGTACACATTCAGTGGATCGTCGGCATGCACTCAAGGAAGACATTGGCCGGAGCAAGAAAAGCGCATGATCCTCCGTTAATTATGGATTCCAGACTGCAGTGGTGCGTGCATGCACTGATAGCGCGTGCCTCTCTCCGCCGCTCTCTCTATTAGCGTTCCCTGTTGCAGCGCTGGCTTGCGCTCCATTTGCCGAGAGCCGCGCGCGCTAAGACGTCTCAATTGTGCGTGGCGTAACCTCGAAATTTAGGGGAATCGATAGTTCCGAGGGCTCTCCCAGTCTCCGCGTTCGCCACACCCTACACGATCCCTCCGAACTTTCCCTGGTAATTGCCAGTTTAATGGGGTCATTCAGGCTACCGCACTTGCCCGCGTCTATTGGACTTCTCAGTAAGTCAACGGTGAATGAATAATGCTAATGTTGCGCCTGGATCTAGTTTGGACATGTTTATCGATGTGTTCGTTGTAAACTCGAATCTTCACTGCAATGTCTTTATGAAGAAATTTGTAGGTTAAGTCTTTAGAAATTTGCGGAAGGCAGGTTTACAAAGACTTGGATTCAACTTTGTATAAATATTGATATGGACATTCAACCTGCTCTACGTTCGATGAATAATGCTAATGTTATGCTTGGATCTAAATTGGAAATATTTATCGATATGTTCGTTGTAAACTCAAGTCTTCACTGCAATCTCTTTGTGTAGAAATTTGTAGGTTAAGTCTTTAGCAATTTGGCTATATAAGCTGCTGAGAACGCTAATGTTGTACTTGGGTCAATTTCAGACATGTTTATTGATTGTAGACTCGCGTCTTCACTGGAATGTCTTTATAATTGAATTTTCAGACGAAGTCTTCATAAGCTTGCAGGAGACAAGTTTATAAAGACTTAAATTTAATCTTTCCGTAGATATGGGCATGGTCATTCAAGCCACTCAACGGTGAATGAATAACGCTAATGCTGTGCCCGGACTTATCTCAGATATATTTATCGATGTGTTCGCTGTAGACTCGCGTCTTCACTGGAATGGAAAGGAATTTTTAGGTTATGTCTTTATAAATTGACAGAAGGCAAATAGACATGCGAAACCAATCTAATTACTGTGGAATTTATAAGTTTATACCAGGTTTACGTAAATATGGACTTGGTTATTCAAGCCACTACACTTGGCAGTATGTATTGGTGTCGCCAATAAGGCAGCGGTGAGTGAATAACGCTAATGTTGTGCTTGGATTTATTTGGGGCATATTTATCAATGTGTTCGTTGCAAACTCGTATCTTGCCTCAAATGTCTTTATAAAATTTAAATACAGATGAAATAAACCTTTGCCTCACCATTTAGATTAACTTCGCATTTCTGTACCTAAACATGCGTTTTCGATAATATGCAATTAAACGGCGTCTGTTGTTAGTATTACAAAAATTTAAACATTAAAAAATTCGTAAGTAAAATAAAGTATGTTTGACCAAAAAATTGAACTATTGTCGAGCTTACTTGACTATTCTTACAGTTCAAGGTGTTTCTTATTCAATAAAACAGACATCATGCAGAGTGTCTATTTCTACTCATGAACGACAGACGAATATTCAACAATATTCATTTACAGTGAAACCACGATCGTGCCCGTCGGATTGCTCTCAAGTGTTCAACTGTACATTATCCTTGTTGGGCATTCGCTCATTTCCGGAGTCGCGAGCCTCTAGTGGATCGGCCGAGAGCTCTCGTGCAGAGTACGGAGTAAGAGGAGGGCACAAGAAAACAATGCTTAAAGCTCTTTAATTGTTGCTCTACCGACTCCGGCCGGCTCGGAGAATACGGACACTAATACTTGAACGGCACTCACTAACACTAGCGCACTGTGTCCTAGGTACACTGCACTCCATGCAACACTCTCCCGCCAGGCTTTTTTCAGGCTCCGCTCTTGCCCAAGAAAGATCGTATTCTGCTTTCCCTCTTGTTGGGTCGTTGAATATTTATTGTTTAAAGAGGACGAAGGTTCAAGGCGCTTCTTGAGCTTGTTGCCGCATTCTTGCGCACGCACTTCGCTTTCAGAAATATTGTAGATATGTTTAGTGGAGGGAAACTAAAGTACTTCAGACTACTCAGGCAACCAAGAAAGAATTGAATTCTTTTTACTCTGCCTTGGAACTTTTTATTAATCTTTACTGTTTCGTAGGACGAGTCTAATTCTTTTGTATATCTTTTAATTATTTGCCGACCCATGAGAAGACAGGTAAATAAAACCTTCTCAAATTGAAAATCGTTTTTTATATTCTCTCACAACTAATTAATTTACTGTGGCTGTTTTAATTTTATAGAAAAGTGCTAACCACACAGTATTGTGATAAATTATTTGAGAATTTTAAACAAAAGTATTATAAAATTGGGTACGATAAAATTGAAAAGATTTCTAGCAAAAGGAAAAAGCTCCAAAAATGATTATATCCAGTATGGTGGTTCGAAACATTCGCGCACAAAGCTTCAGTTCTTTCGATCTCGAAAGGATTCGGGGTCTCTAATCCAGAGCAGACTCTTACAATCGAAGCTTCGATCTAAGCCGCTCTCCTTCGACAGGAGAAAATCCGACTTTAGCTCGCTCACAGCCGCAGCCAATATCCGTGCGAGTTAAGCACGCATGCTACGCGGAGTGTACGTATCATCCGACCTTAACGAGCCGCTGGAAAATGCTTGAGTGGAGGAGAAGCTTCGAGTAAGGGTTCGCTGCTGATGGGAGAAAAGTGTAGGAGAGAAAGTGCTACCATTCCTCGATAACGAGCAGCCTATGAGAACACTGCTGGCAAGTCAAGACAAAAAGCAAGAAAGAACAGAATACAGTCGACGATAAAACTGAACAGTAAGTGGAAATGGTTATGACAACGATTTACGCAGAAAATGTTATCTCTCGTGTATCTTTACTCTGTACAGATTGATTAGTAATTAATTATAATTATTAATTACATAGATGTACACGCGAAGCATGTTTAGTGAATAAGTCAGCCAATCAAGCAAGCAGAAAAATAAGTGGATCTATTATTGCACACGTAATACAAACAGTATATTATTTCAAATAATTAATCATTAGTAATTAGTAAGTAATTAATAATTAGTTAGTAGAGGGAGACAGGTGGAGATGCAATCGGGGACAAAAGTGGACATAGTGGAAATGGTTGTGATAAAGGTTTACGTAGAATAATACGATTTTTATAAACTGAAATTTTATCCCTTATGTGTTTTTTTGGTTGATTGATTAGCAAATAATTATAATAATTGATTGCATAGATGTACACGCAAAATATGCTTGGTGAATAAGCCAATCAATCATGCAGGGTCAAAAATAAGTGGATCTATTATTGCACACGTAATAGAGACAATAAATTATTTCAAACAATTAACGAATAACAAATGGCTTAGCATAGTATTTACAGGATTGTCGATGCAAGCTTTGCTATCTAGTATATTTGAATGCTGATTGCAAATCTGTACAACATAATGATAGAAAATAAAGAGAAATTAAGGATATAAAAGTAGTATTATTTAAGTAACCTTTTGTCCCTGACGGTATTGTGCAAAGGGTGAACACCCATTTATAAGACATTCAATGCAATCTTTACTAAAGCATTAGACTACTTATTGCAAATTTATAAAGAATTTACAAAGGCATAAAATGAAAAAAAATCAAGTATATAACAATAATATTGTTGAAGCAAGCTTTTGTCCGGGAGTGTATTGTGCAAAGGGTGAATAACGATAGTATGTGCGGGGGTGTTCTGGTTCACGCGCGGCCTACGAGAAGGGTTGCTCTGGTATCTGGCATTCAGAGAAACCACAGGCGCGTGACGGGAATGGGATTATTTCGGCTGTTTCCCTGAAAAAGTAGCGTCTCCTTATATCTACACGCTCCCGTTCCATTTTCTCTCCTCTTCTCTCCTCTTTGTCGTTGCTTCTCTGCCCTCGATATGTATCTGTGTGCCTGTGTGTGTGTGTGTTTGTGTCTTTCGAGCTGCTTCTGGATTATTTCCAGTGGCACGCCGCGCCCTGCCACCTTCTCCTCGCGCCGTCGACGGGACAATGGCGCCTTAGATTTTTCAGCGCCCCGCCATTCTGCTTGCTTTCCACCCAATCTTAAATTCGTAATGCTCGCGGAAACGCTCCACGCGCGAAAGCTGCTTGCGGCACCGAAGCCGCACGTAGCAGAGGTCGCTTCCCTCGCCTCATGGAAAATAGTTCACTGACAAACCGTACTGCAGCGCGGAAACAGTCATCGTCCCGCCAACGGAAATAACGATGCTGTAATATGCGCGCCGATGGATATTCCCGGAGGAAAGTACTCGCTAATACTGCAATAAGAATCTCGCTTAAAGCTGATAGAGCTTTATGTAGCGCGGTATACATACGCCCTTCCTGCCTTCCATTGAAACTCGATATGCGGCTTAAGGCGGATCAAGGACTCTTCGATCTATGTATCCCGGAATCCCGAACATATGTGCTCCTCGCAATCCTCTTCCGAGAGTACTGTGCATTCCGAAGAAAATCGGGAATTCGCGATACTACTGTCATTCGTAGAATGAATGTAATACGAAATGTATTGAATTTATTGAAAGCATCCGATTTATCACTTGCAGAGTATAATTAGAGAAATATTGTCAAATCGTAAATTCTGGCAGTTTTAATTAGAAATAAGTATATATGTATATTGACTGGAATTCTTTAACGGGGGTGTATTTTCTCATCACTTGATTGACATAATTAAATGGTAACTGCTAATTAAAATGAAGAGGGGTTATTTGCGATCACGGTGTGTACAGGATGATTCAGTTACCTTTGAATCACTATTGTTGAGTACACACTGCTGTAGTGATAATAATGGCGAATTATTCAATAATATTTATCATCCACTTATTTTTCCCAAATCTTTTCTACATACTACACAGTTTATGTAATATTATACATGTTTTATTATTTATCTATAATGAACTTAATATAAAATACCTAAATGTCTGACTGAAAGTGGAATACTACAGCGTTGTTTCAAAGGCATGTGAATCACTCTGTACATTTGTTTCAACAGTTATTATTTTTATTATTAGACTATCACTTTAGTCAACAACAATGTAGTGAAGGATCTTACTAAGACTATTTTAACTTAAATATTGTTGATATTTTCAGTTGATAAACAATATATCGATTCACAACTAAACCACTAAAAGCAGAAACCCATTGTGAACCGAGCTTAAACCAATACTACTGATTGAATTCTCATTTTCTTCACACAAACACTTGCACGAATTCGTAAGAAAAATGGATGTACGCGACCAATTACATTCGGGCAATGCATATAATCCAGTCAATAGGACAATTTCGTTTGCTCACGCGTCGAGAAGGCCAGCGGACAGGTTTGCATTGGCCGGTGACGTTCCGGTGGAATAGCTGGCAGTAGATATGTCTGGCAGGGTCGGCGCTCGTAAGTGGAGCAAGCGATGATGGGAAATAGTTGAGCTAGTTCCGGCTGGACAAGAATTCGGTGGCCGGCAATTTCCGTGGCACGTTGCAGGCGTCCCGAAATGAAAGCTGGATCGTGTTCCTTGTTATCTCGGGAAAGGTGACGCTGACACGCACCAACACACTTTGCGACACGTCAGTCTCTCTTTCTCCACACACACACACACGTATGTATACGTAGAGAGCTTTAACGCTTCGTCTTTAGAGGGCGCGTGTTGGTGCGTCGTGTTATTTCATATTTGGAATGTCCGGCGTGTTCAGAATTTCGCTCCGGTCATTTCAGCCGGCATTTGGTAAATTCGGCTTGCAATTCCTGGCCCCCCTCTGTAATCGTTATTACGCACTATCTGCTCGGCTAGCATTGTCTGTAATTAATACTCGCCCGATATTCCACCGCCAGCTATTCCCTCTTTCTCTCTTTTCCCTTTCGGCAGACGTGCGCAAGATAGCATCTCTCTTTTTAAAAGGGACTCGCGCGCGCGCGCCAAAAATTCTCCGCTCGGACGCGGCTTTCACGAAGCTGATGCTGTACAAATGTTTGCCGTGCGCGACATGTAACGCGAGATCGCGCGGACCTACGAAAAACTTTGCACGGGAAAAATGTCCTTCGGTAAACAATAAAGTATACGCGGAAGCACACAGTGTTATGGAAGCAGATGTAGCGGAGGATTGGTGAAAATAAAGCATTCCGTTTAATAACGCGATCGTGGGAATATGTGGCTGTATAAATATGTCATGGTTTACTTGGTTCACCGGTAACTTGGAGATTTACCTTAAGCCGGGCTTGCATTAATTATGTAAAGGAGATCATCAACTTATTGGAATTTGATATTCAGTTGTTCGTGGAAGATACATGTAAACACTTTCGTGATAAATTCATCGAGTTAAGTTCGTCGACATATGTGATTAATGAAAATTAAGCTTCGTTGTTAAGCAGACATTAAGGAATGTTATTCATTTATAATCGACTTTGAAAAGGAGTTTCTCAATTCGTAGTGTATATTTGTATTATTTTTTAACATTGTTACTGCATATAATATTTTTATTTGTCCCAATATAAAGTGTGGACTTTATGTGCTTCTAAGCAACGAATTTTCCTCCACGAAACAACACGATAGGAAATATTTTTATCGGTAACAAGACTGTTCATAATTTTGAAACGGTGCGTATATTCGGTCTGACGCAACACTGCATAAGAATAGTTTGTCCTTGTTAATAATAAACTATAAGAAAATAGAGCTAGAAGGACAGGATGTATCATAGATTCAAGGGGGTTTTATAAGCGGCGTACACAGGTTCCTTTTACACTTCCTCGGGTCATGTTTTCACCGTAAAAGGAGTGTATGCCACATGTTTCCAAGATGCTTTAAAGCACTATCTCAACGGGAATCGAGCCACTCTCTGCGGAGGCCATAATCATTTTTCTTACGACGAGTACGTGTTTCCATGCCTAATTCAAAGATAATATTTTATAGATGTCCCTCCACTTTAATTCTGCAATTCCTGTGCGACGTGTCACGCGAGAATGCACTCGTCACGAATTCCCAATGGATTTTATTACAGTTTATGAGTTTAAATAAGCCTAACAGGTGGATTGTCGAATTTTTCCCAATTCGCTGTAAAATTACCTTGGAAATCCACGTTATTGAACATGATACGAGTTTGCCCGAGCGGATAGTGCTCATCCACTAAATCACGCATTATTCAATTTAATATGACTTTAAACCATATGGATTTGAAGCAATTATATACGAATAAACGGTAATCGGATAATACCAGCATCGCCTAATGATAGCCATTGCGTTCACCAGGATTCGATTTGTTCCTAATATGTGTATCATACTATACAGATATCATCGCAAATATTTGAAAAACTGATTAGCGAACCAAGTGATAGACGATATTACATTTCGGCTTTAGTTTACTCTCTTGACTCACCAATTAAATTAGTAACAATCACATACAAAAATTCTATACAATATTACTACGAATACAATTATTAACTTTGTTTAGTAATATTGCTGTCATCGTTATATCAAATAAAGCATATTATTCCCACATAAGCATTCTCAATAACAACCACTGATTACCGCCAATTGACTGGAATTTAAATATACGTAATAATAAGTCTTATCTCGAGAAGCAGGGCTCGAAACGTTTCATTAATGAGAGGGATTTCCGAATAAGGTTTCCCAATGCGGAAACGTGTAATCGGTGAAAACCAGCTGGAACAGAAGATGGAAGATAGCGGAGAGGGCCAATCGAAAATCCTAGCTCTCGCATTAATCAACGTTCCGCTATGTGTACGGGATGGGATAACAATTTTACATGGGATATACATCGAGCCTCCGGCGGATGGGATAGAGAAACATGGGCGAGGTAGTACGTTCGGCTGAATGTTTCAGTTTCGGTAAGGGCTGGCAAAGCCGCATTTAGGTGTTCCACCTGATGGCTCTATCAGGCGAGGCCCGCCTACCGGTATTGTGCGTTAATTAGTACTTGGAATATGTAATTACATCGCCTTTTCCTCCGCAGTAACATCGCCAGCCGCTCTTGGTGCATCAACCAGCTTCCACCCTCATTATACGCAACCCGTATAATCAGCTCTCACAATTCCTCACAATTAGTGACTCCGTATACTTATATTACTTGAACTGTTTCATATAGCAATCATTTACCTGAGATTTGTAGGAGCATAGTGATTACTGTCATTAAAACTGCTAAATTTTGTTATAATATTTACTATCTACACGTTCATTTTCGAACGTCTTCGTGTTTTAGGAATGATTGTCACGTACATTTGTAAACGATAATAATAAACAAACAAGAGTATATGTGATTTAAGTATACTTAGAATAATAATGAAAAAGATAAAGTAAAACTGCTTAATTTCGCTATAATATTTACTATTTACACGTTCATTTTCGAACATCTTCGTGTTGCAGAGTTGATTATCGCATACATTTTTAAGCGATAATAAATAAACAAGAGTATATGTATTTTAAGTATACTTAGAATAATAACGAAAAAGATAAAGCAAATGTTGTACGTTCTTGCATTAGTTAAATACATCGAAGTGGTTTAATGTTAATAAACGCTTCTATTCGTCATTGATTTATTCGTAATATGGGAATATTTGTGCAACGTTGCTACACATATGTGTGAATTCTACTTCATTTTATCCCACGATTACTATCCAATATCAACTAATTTGGCGATTAACCAAGTAATGATTAATTAGTTATTGATCAATTGCCAATTATCAGTCAATCCTCTGCATATTGTACATGTATGTTACACTATTTTCGGTTCACAGCACGAAGTAAACTGATGACACAATATAAAAAGAAGCCGGCGACAAGTCAAAGAGTTGATGAATCGCAAAGAGAACTGAGAGAAGGTAATTAATTAGCTATCGGCCAGTTGTCAATTATCAGTCGAGTCCGTGCACATTGTGTACGTTACACTTCTTTATGTTAGTAGCACAAAGTGAACGGATGACATAATAGAAAAAGAAGGGAAGGGGTGAAGTCAAAGGGGTGGCGAATTGCAAGGTGGACTGAAAGGGTTTCCGGGCGTCCCGACGACTAAAAGGAAGAAACAGAGGCGCGCGCGCGTCGCAATTTGGACGTTTTTGCCGAAGAAGGCGTGGCTAAAGCGTCGCGCAAATTGTGCCATCTTCGCGTCCCAATTTGCATGCATGCCTGGTAACAGACGCTCAGCAAAAACGAAGGATGCCGAGCGAGGCGTCCCGGCGCGCCGCTCGCCTCTCGGACAATACATCGAATATCCTCGGCAGGCTTGCGCAAGGTAAGCGTGAGCGCTATCGCGCCCTCTATGCTTTATTGCCCACTGTTCTTACACGCTGGTGTGACTTTGATGGAGATAAGACGTCCCGCCCGCTAAATGAGAATCGCACGGTCATTAAGCCCGCGAGGTTAATTCCGCCTTGGTGAATCTTAACTTTGAACTACGCTGTATTTTGAACAGCTATGCGTTCATGCTGCGAGTTTTAATTCGATGTGGATTTTATTTTGACTTGGCTTTTAATTCGACTAAATATAAGAGAATATTGATCAATTTAATTTTTTTTAAGTCAAGGGACATAATCGTACAGTCATTAATTAAATGAGGTTAATTCCACCTTGGCGAATCTTAATTTTGAACTATTTCATATTTTGAACAGCTGAGCGTTGATGCTGAGAGCTTTAATTCGATATGGATTTTATCTTTACTTGGTTTTTACTTTGAATGAGTATATGAAAATATTCATTTCATGCCCGAAGCAGGTTCCAAAAAAAGCGAGGGATTTAATCGCACAGTCATTAATTAGGCGATGGTAATTGCGCCTTGATGAATTTTAACTTTGAACTGCATTACTGCTCGGGTCTCTATCGGTTTATTACCTTTGATTTTCAAAATAAGTTTATCCCAACCAGTTTTTGGTAGTGCCAAAAGGTTCGTACTTCCCAGCAGGGTTTTTACGATCTTTAATACTTGGAAACGGAGTTTTTTGGCGCTCCCAATTTAGAGTAAGTTGCTCCAGAAGAGGTTGCAGTTGCTTTTTGGGGTTATTCTTTTTCGTGCACCGAAGTAGTACAACGAGTCATGCTTAGCTGGACTTTTCAGCCCCGAAAGAATTGCGAAGAGCGGCAGACTACATTCAATTGCATGAAATTTTTAATACAGCGGTGCTTTAACCTCGCAATTTTCAACTAAACGTGCGCTCCTTGTTAGAAGCTTTAGCTGGATTTGACATTTATTTTTGCTAAATATAAGACAATTTTATCTCATGCTTCAAGTGTATTTTTTCGTAAAATCGTTGCATACAATAAGAACCAGAATTCCAAGTATGGCGGCGGAATAATTATTGCTAGTGAATGTCTTATGTCAGTATGAGCGAATTCAAATTTCACTTGGAAACGTGAATCTATCGTGCATTGGAGATTCAGGGAGCAGCTAATTACTGAACCTAGCAAGCCTGCAATCGAAGTCCCTCATTCCCTCTGCGACTTGCTCGAGAAGAAACAACTGGTTTCTCAGTTTGACACTTGATTCGGTAATCAGAGAGTTTCCGCCTCAGCGGAAAACAGAAGGTGGCAGATTCATCCGGCTGGCAGCCTCGAGGCTACACAGATTAGCATGAAATAATCACCCATTCGAGGAGAGTGAGCACTGTATATATGTAAATTCGGCGCTAGATGAAGGAGGACGATAGAGGAAGGCGCTCGAGTTTTAATTAATCTTTATCCGCATGGGATGAAGCAGCCAATGGCCGAGGACGAGGACATTTAAATAATTCATACGTTAATTCCGGCCTTCCCTCCCCGCGGACACTCCAATCGAGAATGAACGACCGACTCCTTCTCTCTCGAACCATCCAGTTTCATCCATCGTCGGGATTTTTACAGATTCGCCGATATAACACTCGTCGATCGTCGATTTAAAGTTATTTCCCGCCGCTTCCGCGGAGATTCCGGGTAATTGCTCGGCATTATTCAGCCGCGTCCCCAAGTCGACGAGAGCGCCCGGCTCTCTCGACTCTCTCCCTCTCTCTCGGCTTGCCACGGATTCTGGCAGCGCCAGAACGCCCGCTGTTCACGCGCTAATTAACCATCTCGCGAGAAGGAGATTCATAAATGTGCAACGGTCGGCGTGAGTGAGGCCGATGCTGCTGCCACCATGGAACCCATCTAACCGTACACTCCTCGTATAGGGTGGTTCAAAATGTACTGCAATTGCCTGACATTCATTTTCAATTAAAGGTCGCGTTGTGAACTTACTGGAATTGTCTGAAACGATTAATTGTAAGTGAATGTATGTTATAGAATAAAATGAATTTTTAAGTATAACATGTGTAAGTGAATATTGAAATTTAAATCTCACCATGTGTGTGATTTAATTTTCCTCATGAATTCAATGATAGAAAAATGGTGAATGCTAATTTTCCGCAAGGAGTATTATTTTTATAACAAATGGACAACAAATATGTAAATTCTATCTCGCAAAAATTGTCTCTTTTAAGACAAAAATTTGTACAGCATTTATTTAAAAACAGCTTAATCAATGTGTGTTTTAAATAAGGAAAAGGAATGTCTATTAAGTTCGTTCTTAATTAACAAATGGAGTTTTGTTGGATGATCCTGTATACGATTCATCGTATGCACAGCGTTCCTTGCTAATCGCCGAGCGGCTGTGTAGAAGCCAGACAATGATGCATAGTCATTTCGCGGCTAGATCGATTAGAGCACGGCTCAGCAATTACAGGGAGCTTCGTGTTCCACTAAAGACTCACGCTAGGTGGCAGCTCTTTTTATCGGCAAATCGAATTAAACGCACCGTACGACCAAACCGACACATCAGTGTCCGACGAATAAAACTAGTACGAGAACAACACAGCAAAACCACTGACTAACACTTGTCCAACAACGAAATCAAATGATTCTGTCGTGTGAAAAGATCGGTCATAATAAAAGGAACTTTGAATGTAATAAATGTTCAGATTTGTGAACGATGTTGGTGAGATTATTTAAGAAGATTTAAATAATTGTTCTTGAATTTTAAAATAGTTATTTTCTTCGAGAAAAGTGATGTATGTGTGAAAAGCTCCATTTTCCATACGTCAATATAATTTGGTCCAAGACGAATATAAACGATGATTTAGATTTTACATCCTACGTATAATACGCGTGGAATACAAAGGAATAGTTTTATATTTCACGAAGTATACAATATAAATGCGCATGAATTAGATAGACATTCATTTTGGCGCTTAAAGCAACAGAAACGATACTATAACCTAAAATACGATAAGCGACTATGATAAAGTATAATACTATAACATACTATAAACTTTTACAATTCATTCGACATAACAAAATACCTCTAAATTGTTTAAAAATTAAGTTCAATGTATGCTGTATGCGTTTTACATTAAAAAAACAATCTGATAACCAAAAAAGATAGGTAAAAATAAATTGCAAGAGTTGTGCAACCGCGCAATTCCATTTGAATAAAATTCACGTGTAAGCTCCGATAAAATTTCTGATATCCTCCGGCTTCATATTTGAGCCAGCTTATTCTTGAAAAGCAATTATCGCACACATATACATATACGTACGTATCCCGTAATAGTGTGATCGCGTTGGTAGAACCTACTAGGTTTCAACAGTGAAAGGAAGGCGAGTGACGGGAATACTACGTACTCAGATTGGTCTAATACCGCGCTAGTTTACGCGCCTGCTCTATTATTTCCATAATAGAGCGGCCAAGATAATCTCCAATAATACCGCGCTAGTACTCTGCATGCCCGTACGAGGGCGTTATGCATGAAACAACCGAGTGAAGACAGGATCCGCCTCTATACATACTGCATCACGCATGAACCGCCTTCATGTTCATTGCCGCTTTCGTGTTTCGAACACCGACGCATCGGAGAAAATCCAAGCAATACTGGAAAACGGCTGCACTTATTTGACGATGCTCTGTGTGCGATAAAAGTACATTACTTTTGAAGGGAAAATAAAAAGCTTTTCGATTGGAGGTGTTTGTACATTGTTTTTAATGATAGCGCGAGCTATGGTTATTTTAAGAATTTAAAAAGTATTTGGAAAATTCTGAAGAGAATTACAAAATACTAGTTCAGCGCAAAATGTATTGAAGAACATAAATGAATATGTGCGATTAATTGAGAACCTCTCAATTTTGGAAATGATTAAAACAAGGGACTCGTTATATAATTAACTAGCAATAAAAACGTTGGTGTTGTTTTATGCTACATTTTGTTGCCGATTTACAAAAAAGGTAAGATAAATAGTAATGTTTGCGATGGTTACATTATTGTTAGATTTAGATCCTCAAAACAGGCATTTTTGTCAGTGAAATTATTGAGTTTATTTTTTAAAATGATTAAAAATATTCATCTACTTAGTATGTTATCCCTAGTGTGCTCCTAGTGTATCCACGTGAAAATCCTTATTGAAATTATGATTTCCAATTGAAGGGCGATTTTAACAAGAACCCAGGATGCGATTTAGAAGGTTTGCTATATCAATTATTTTCAAACTGATCATCACGTATTACAATTATAAAAAAAGTCTATAAGCAATGGAAAATATTGCTGTATATTATAACGTAAAGAATATAAAGATCCAATTCTTCATTTTCTTCAGTAATTAAGCCTTAATGTAACAAGCACGACGATTTAAACAACTTCGTCCTATAAGTACGAAACGTACTTATTTCTCACCTCCAATCGTCCAGTGAAAATAATTGCAACCTTCGAAAATGGCGCTCGCCACGAAAGTCATTGACGAGTCAGCACGCGGTGGGGGCTGTTGGAAGCTGGCGGGGAATTTCGGAAAATCAAGTGGCGAGTGGAGAATACGCGGAGTGAATTGGCGTGCGGCTGAGCTGGTGGAACTCGGCAACAGAAGCGCGCGCACCAGATAGAAGCAACAGCGTGGCTTAATCGCCGTTACAAAGTGCGGATTTCAATCGGGAGAAGGGTAGAGAGCGGGCGCTGCAAGCTTCTCTTAATTGGTCCTGATCGATCCGACGCTGGTACTAATTAGCAGCGACGAGTTGTTAACGAGATTCTCACTACCGGCCACACGTACGTATCCGAGGCCGTAAGACCAATCGAACGGGAAAATCCGATCACAAAAAGATACTCCCGCCATTTTCCTCCGGCGCCTATACTCACTGAGGTTTCCTTCTACCGCCCAGCAAATTCACTCTCATTCTTTTTCTTTCTACTGCCAACCGCCCTGCTTTTGTAATCCAGTGATTATGTCAGCCTTACTACTAGAATATTTAATCCTCTATCATTATTGGAGTGCGGATCTTTAAGAATAGTCAGAATAAATTGCTGATTCATACTCGTAATCTTAATAAATATCTGAATTGTTTAATAAGTATCTCATACTAATTTATTCGGCATTTATTTACAAAGACATACTCACAACCGATTTCAATGATTTTGATATATGTTGTAGAGCGATTTAAGCTGATCATTTTTATATACATATATATGTAAATAATTACCATTTATCCAGAATAATACACTAATGGTGTTTGGAAAAAATATGTTTCAATAGGTAAAAAATCACTGAAAAATAAAAACTGTATAACAGAACTTCAACACTAATTTCCACTTTTGCTACTTTAAATTACTTATTTTCTTATTACTACTTATTAAATATGACATACTTGACACATTCTTGAACATATTTACCCGATACTTTCTATAACAATATTAAAAATACTCGCAAATGTATTTCTCAGGGAAAAGTAGGAGCCTTATGTTTAATGAAAAGAATTATCTTAAAAAGATAATGAGAATTGCGAACGGGGAATGCGGCGGGCTGAAAAGAAGAGAAATTGAAGGTCAGCCGAGTCGGGTGGACGTTTACATGCCTGACAAAGTAGACCCTCGCGAGGCTGCCTCGCCGGTGAAACTGATAGGGCCTGCCATAAATTAATACCTTTATCCGGGCGGGTCAGGCAAATAAATAATAGAATGCAACACCACGCTCGGAGATAATAGCGGCGAAGTGGAGCCGGCGCGGCGCGGCGCAGGAGGATTTTTAAGCGGACACTTTGATTAGCCGCGATTACGATCGCCATTAAGATTATTGCCGGGCAGGGCAATTAATACGGACAATTCTGGTGGCGGTGTATGACGCATAAATCAGGGTGTGACATAGTCCGAGATTTTGTCCTCCGATTACCGATGGAGCACGCGACTAGCTAAATACAGAGGGTCGCATTGTTGGTGTATCCTAGTCGGAATCTGTTTCAGCCCAGCCGAAAACATCCCAGTCCAAAGCACTGAACTTTGCAAAATTGTAATTTCACTTCCCAATACCAATATCCATTAGTCGAATAGGAAAAACTAGCCAGTTTTCGGAGAAGCCGGTATGATTTGTCGATAGTGTTACTCGCAATTTGTCTGTTTCTAATTCTTTAATCACTCTGCAGAGTTGCATTGAGAAATGCTTTCATTACGTAACAATAGACAAACAATAACTTACAAATCATATTATATCAACCCTTTGGCTACAGTTGGCGCCTTTAGGTGCTTTTCAAGTTTCGCTCACTGGAGACTGTTGGCGGCTATGGGCGCTCAAAAATCCATTAAGATAACATTTATCACAGCTACAATCTCATTGATTGAAATTAGCGTTCTGCATTAAATTTTGCCGTAGTCAAAGGGTTAACAAAATTAACTTCGAATTACTTCCAAATAACTGCGCCATTTATTTTGAAAGTGACCTAAGTCCAGTTATATTTAAAAGCATAGTATATATTTATATATTTATACAAATATATATTTGGAAATAAAATCCATTTATATTCAAATTGAAATATTAAAGAAATCGTGTTTTAATAGAAATCAAAAATATATGTATAAGATATACAGATTGACAAATGGATTTAAGTCACTTTCAAAATAACCAACTCAACTCGTTGCGAACGAATTATAATTGATTCTCCATTAACTTGGGTTTAAAACTGCTATAAAAGAATGATTTGTAAATACGACAAAGTCTTTCGATCTTTGCAACAATTTCATGATGCACTGGCGGACGCGGATGATTACACAATCTTAGCGCTCGGGAAATCGATCCTGTTTAACGAAGCACGTAATGCACTGGTAGCTCAGCTTTAATGTCGCTCGTCTCTACAAGTCATGCGAGAGGCAGGGAAAAGAGTGGGGTATTAAATCGGAAATTGACTAAGAATTGAACGATTGTTTGCATGCTCAAGATTCCCTTCTATTTCCGAGAGTGCATTAAGTCCATTGTAGAACTTGGGAACACGCTGCCTTCCTTGTAGGTTCGCGCGCAAGCTTAAGTCTTGAGAAGTCTGTTAGCAACTTAAGGGATCCGCAAACACCGTGGATTAAGGTCGCCAACCATTATTTTCAGAATTCGGAAGGTAAAGTTTGCGGTAAACGTCGGGTCCTTCTCTTTTCGTTGACGTAATAAGTGTGCAATGCGATTTATTTTAATCCATTAGTATATCACGGCGATGATAACGGAAAGCAAACCTATTTATAAATTAATTTAATACAGTAATTAGTGCTGGTTATAAATTAATAAGTATCAATAATGAATACTAAAAACCAAGTATAACATAAATAGATAAATCAAAACTGCTTTAAAATGTGCGATAATTAGGTATTAAATTATAGAAACTAATTATTTTGTAGTAAAAGAGTCATCAAACTATATTAAATAGAGAAAGAATTGTGTGAATCAGTGAAACTCTAAAACTTCTATTATTAACAATACAATTCTTGACTGTAAGAGCAGTAGTTTCTTATTATTCTCGACCAACTTCCCAAACTAAGATACACCTTTAAACGAATGAAGTTATTACAAGGAAGAATCTTGCCTTAAGAATCTTCGTCCGAAATGTTTCCCGGTCCAAGGCTCTAATTAATAATTGGGCGCGAACTTATGATATTTTCATCCCGCTGACTTTCGCTCGGCGAAAAAGCGAGGACTTGAACTCCCCGTATTTAATGAGAGGTCAGCACTTCCTTGGGAATCTTTTGCAACAGTAAGTAATTAACGGAGTCCAATTATAGCAGTCAGTCATGCACAGTTGTAAGAAGGATCATCTTAACGGACTTCCGGCGGCAGACAGGAACTTCCGGGATTGTGAGATTAGAAGGTCGAGCGGGTGCGAGCGGTTCTCTTGTTTCTCATCCCCAATTCTCCGTGAAACTTATAACGAGCTTTTCGCCGCAACGAATATTAGATGACAATTAGAAGTCATTCGGTTGGAATGACTGTTCCAAGTGCTGATTGCATTCTCTCGCGTCCCATGTGGTCGGCCGGTGGAATCATAGATCGGCGAGCTTTACTAATTAGTAGTCATTAGATTGGCAAGGTCACTACTATTCTATATTGCATGTAGGAAGACTGGACGTGTGTCTAGGGAGCAGCAGACATTATTGGAATTATTAACACCTGATTCAAGGCTCCAGCGGTCCATTCTGTGGGCGGGATGCGCTACTGAATAATCGAAGCTCCGAGAATACCTTCCCAAACAATAACTACCCTTCGCACCATAACCACGCAGTAATACAGTCACTTCATTTTGAAATGCTCAGAAATAGTTCAAACAGATCTAAATATTTCATAGTATTTCATGCCTCTAAAATTAAAAAGTGAAAGATTTAACAATAAACACTTCATAAAATCGTGCGATGCTAATTAAATGTAAACTGCGTCCAATAAAATTACATGTTTCAAAATTCTATGTAATTCTAAAATTGTATGTATCAGTTTTCGTAGAAAATTGAGAATCAGCTTTGCCCAAATCAGAAAAACACTAGCTTCACTTGCCAAAGTATGTATTAAACTGTAAATACAATTCCCCCGCAAAACTTGCGATGCTTCCGCAAATAAATAACTTAAAGGTATATCAAGAGCGTAGCAATATTCTGGAAAAATGTGGCACGGCGTAAAATGTGCTGATAGGAAGACAAGTGGTTGTCGGCCGAGGTATTCAGGGATTGTGAGTTGTCGTGCGATATTTTCGCCGAGTGGGATGGCAGAATCGATAAATGTAGATCGAGGATAGGAAGCGTGCGAATCGGGCCAGGATCGAAGAGAAAGAGAGCGAGAAAAAGAGAGAAAAAGAGAGAGAAAAAGAGAGAGTGTGGCGCTTTGGGAGAAGGGCGACTCGGAGGAGAGAAAAATCCCGGATATTTGCGGGAGTCACGCCCGAGAATAGACGTGACTCGGTAGACAAGCTGGCTTCGCAAACCGACCAGCCGGCCGCCTCCTCCGAACCGGGACGTTCGTCAGCCGCGACGATAATTGCTGTCAAGTAAAAGGGGCGCAATGTTAAACTGTGCTTGGCCGAAACAACCGCAATTAAGGCCGAGCCACCCACACAAACCCTTCTTCTCTCGGTGTATGTCTCTCTCTGTGTCTCTGAATAGTAAGTTTAATCGCCAGCATTACACGCTTTACGTGATTTCAGAAAATCCTCCTGATGACACCAGGACACACCTTGCTGGCCACATTCACCGGCAGGGAAAACGAGCGCCTTGTCATCCAGTGCGTTAACCTCGCGCGGCCAGCATTTCTCCCGCACTTCGTAATACGCGAACCTCGCTGCTTTTCCTGGAATCTTAATGCCACCGGGCTCCGCTTTCGAGGTATTCATAGAGCTGACACTTCTTTGGGGAATGTTCGTTTGGTAATCGGATTAAGTGCTTTCAATCTCCAAGGCTGCTGTAGTGCCGAATGAAAGCTGACGCAAGTCAACATTTTCAAGTTAGTGTTACACTGACAGAATTAATATCTGTATTTGTATCCCAAAGATAGACATTTATAATTATTATTATTATCTCACTTGAAACTTGAACGCTATCTTATAAAAAAAAGTTTAAAATGCGTCGTTTTAATCCTTCGTGCCTGAACAATTCTTGGTTTTCATTCCTATTACTTCTTTTACTTATGGAATTTTATGTTTCCCAACTTTTCCTTGCAACCTATACATTGTATATACATTATACATGTATTGGGTTGTTCGGAAAGTAATTTCGTTTTTTCCTGACAGAGGATTTAATGGTATTTTTCGAATCCAACTTCACACTTAAGCCGTATAATCATTGTACATATGTTTTAAGAGCTAATACAAGGCAGAGTTAATAGCAAGGCTTGTTTGTGAAAAAGGCCGATTGATTCAACACAGTATTTTTTGGGTGGCGCGCTTTCAAATGCGGAGTGTGAAAAGCAGCGTTTTCGGCATATTTTACTTTTTTACTATTAAAAAGGTAAAAACACTCTTCAAGCAAGAAAAAAAATTGCCGATATATACGGAGAAGATGTATTGACAGTACACCAGTGCCAAAATTGGTTTGCAAAATTTCGATCCGGCAATTTTGATGTTGAAGATGCTCCACGTTCTGGAAGGCGAGTTGAAGCTGATAAAGAGACAATAAAGGCATTTATCGATGCAAATGGGCGAATAACAACTCGCGAGATCGCGGAGAGGTTATATTTATCGAATTCAACTGTTCATGACCACTTGAAAGACCCAGGTTTAACCTCAAAGCTCGACATATGGGTTCCTCATGTTTTCACGGAAACGAAATTACTTTCCGAACAACCTAATAATATTATATTGTATGAATGATGTATATAATGCAATGATAATAAAATATTATCTCCAGCAGGCCAAATTACATGTATACACATGTAATTATATATTTCATCTAATTATAATTAAACACAATACTGATGAAAAAAGGGGGTGAACCAGTCCTGATTTAAAGGCAAGTGCATATCCCTGTAAAGTGTGGACATAGCATCTTAAACCACCGCGGACTCTCTATTTTCGTTGTTGCGGTCAGCGCGGCGGCGGCGGCGGCGGCGGCGGCGGCGGGTAACACGTGAGTTGACTTCCACAGCCCGGAGTTGCAATACCCGGAAATCCTCTGGCTCGCATTCTTACCACTTACATTCCCTTTTCCGCTATTTTCCCTGCTATTTATCTTGGCGGCGCGGCGCTTCTATTTAATTCCCCTTAGGTCAGAGTAACCTTAAGTGTCCGGTGAAACTATCCAGGCTGAAATCCTCGCGGAGGGCAGCGCCACCTTCTAATCTTTCCTCCATGTATAGAATTAACGGAGTGGCCGGCAAAAAATGGGCGAAAACGCGCGCTGCGCTCCTCTATCCTCTTCTCTTGTTTTTGCCAAGCTCGTCCTTCCCGCTTTGCTTAGTTACTCTCCGCGCTTTTTCCTTGGCTCAGAGGATACTACTCGCCGCCTCTCCACCCCTTGGCAATTCTATTCGGGGATGACTTCGCCATTACGTTAGACAAAAAGCCTTGGCGCGTACATACACTAGCCTCCTCCCAGCCGCTCGCCGCCGTTAAAACTTGCCTCGACCTCGCTCTACTTTACACTGGATCACCTTGCTTGTCGCCTTAAATCTTTTCTTTGTTGTTGCCGGCTCTGTTGCACCGAGCCGAAGGAACGCTTAGAAGATCTAAGCGTTTATTTCGGAATTATCGTCTCGATTTAATAGTTCGTATGTGGGTCACGTGAAAGAGATAGAAACGTTTCGGGGTTAGTTAAATTTTTAGTAATATTCTAATCGTGTCTGCTATTTAAATGTAGTTTTAAAAACTTTCTAAACTATGAAAAACAAATATTGACGAAATATTAATACGACTCGCTATAAATGTCAGTTAAATTCATACAAGTTCATCGACAGTTCCCAAATCGTGCAATTAACTAAAACCTCGTCCCAGTTAACTTTCTTTCTATTTACGAACGATTCGAATACCCAACAGGGGAATTTGTGTCAAGCGAAGCGTACTTGTACACAGTTTATCGTTTCATGGGACCTCCTCGTCGACTCTCCGCTATGACGTTTGTCCCGGCGGGCGTTTGTAGGAAAGAGGGAAAGTTGCTGGCCGGAGGAAAAAGTGCGATGGAAATGGTGCATCTAGGAATATGGTTTGAGGAGCGGGGCGGAAAAAATAGAGTGGGCTTTGTCGATTTGCAATGGCGTGTGGTGGTTGGTCCCTTTTCCGGCGGCTTCCTTGCCATCGGGGAGTTCAGGGCTTGAGAGAACTTTAGGGAGGCAGCAGCAACCTACACGTGCGAACACCTACCCCTCTTTCTCTCTTTCTTTCTTTCTCTCCCTTTCTCTCTCCCAAGGCAGTTGTGATTCTTGGAGCGTTCACCCACTCTCGTTATTTATTTCTTTCCGTTTTACGGTGCCACGCCGCCGCCGCCGCCGCCGCCGCACTCGTTTCGCCTTTGTGGTAAATTATCGTCGTCTCCCCGTGTCGCTCTCTCCACCCCTTCCGCGTTATAGCAAACCGCCCCTCGCTCGCACCGACACCGCCGCATTGCGCGCACCCACCAGACTTCCTCTTCTCTCCCGCACGACAAAGATGCCCTGCAACCGAGCCACCCCTAACGAGCACCGCACCATCGTCATCCCCCTCCCCCTCCTCTTCCGTCGCTCGTACCACGGCGACGAAAGGAGAAGCTAACACTTAAGCCGTGCGTCATGTGTAATTGCCGGGAGGCGCACTGTCTCTACCAACTCTCTCACTCTGTGAGCTGCTATTCTGCTTAGGATCACGTTCCGTGTGATCGTAAACCTCTTCTCCCCTTTCCAATCTGACTCCAGTGCTTCTCCTTTTTTGGGGTTACCAACTTTACTAAGAACCCTTGTAATTTCGACGTATTCCTACAGTCTCTCACGATCGGAGTGTCTGCTCCTTTCATTTTGGAATCGCTTTGTTTGAATATTGAAGTAATTTGCGATGAAGGTGTTTGACTTTTGAGTAAAATTGTAATGGTTACTGTAGAAAAATTCATTTTGGAAAAACTACTATCTGACTCCGTTCCTTCTCCTTTTTTGGGGTTACCAACTTTACTAAGAACCCTTGTAATTTCGACGTATGCCTCCGGTCTCTCACGATCGGAGTGTCTGCTCCTTTCATTTTGGAATCGCTTTGTTTGAATATTGAAGTAATTTGCGATGAGGGTGTTTGACTTTTGAGTAAAATTGTAATGGTTACTGTAGAATAATTCATTTTGGAAAAAGTGAGAGAAATTGTTGTCAGCTTAACAAGGTTCAACATGCTATACTTTCGACAAACACTCTTTAATTTATATGTATAGAACAGAATTGAAAATAAAAGAGTTTCTTCGGAGTACATAAGTAACACTTCTTGAAGATTTCGCATTTCTCAGTTAATAAAAAAAAAATTAATTCAATAATACAACGCTAATTCCAATCCTGGTTGCCTAATTTCAAATTTACTGCCATCTACCGTAAACTATGTTAGGAGAACATTTTTTTCTGAATCTTCTTCTGAATTCACCCTCGCTCGAGAAAATATAGGAGGAAATTCATATCTCTTGAATTTTCTGCTGTCTTGCTTATTGGATTCAAAAAGAACTAAATGTGTTCAATTTATAAGTTATGCCTGCGAGCTGTAATTTTTGCGGAAATCGAGGCGAAAGTTTTATATCGATCGAAAAGCGCTCCGCATCAGAATAAATTGCCTCGGAATTTCACGGTGTACATAGCTAATCAGGAATTAAAATAAATTTAGATTCGTGTTGCATTTATCACCTAGTTAATTAAAAAGCAGTCTGTCAGTAATCTAGTGACGCCATAGGAGCAGCTCGAAAAAGATACTTCTTTGTGAGAAATATAAATAGCCGTTTCCGGTGAAATAGCATTATTGACGTTAAGTAGCGGATAGTGTCGATCAGCCAAAAAAAAGATAAAGAGAGTGGCGGAAAAAGCAAAGAATCGGAAATGCTTAATAAATTGGAACGTTTATGGTTCCTTGAATGCAATGTAAGGAAAGTTTATTTAAGAGAATTTCTGAACCACAATATATTGGTCCAATATATTCAATACATAATTTTATATAGGAATATATACCTATATTAACTTTCGCAAACATATAAACTTGCGAAAGTTCGATGGCCAATAATATTGATCGAATATTCTCGAAGCCATAACATGGGAGAAAAACCAATGCGCGCGAGTATCTAAACCTGATTAAAAAATTAATTAACCAGCGGATCCTAAAATAAAACTAAATCATAGTCCGTGTCCTACTAATGGGGATTTTGCGGGGAATTTTCTCGATTTTTTGCCTTTCGTAATTTAACTCCGATGAACCAGTTTGACAAGCTGAGGGACGCGCGTCAGAGATATAAATCGTCTCATATTTTACTGGCAGTCTATTTATATTTGAACCTAATTTGAAATGATTAATATTTATATTTACAGAATATATAAAACAGTGGATTAGTCAATGGACACAAGATTTAGTGTATTTTATATGTCCTACTACTAGTGTATATATAATTATAATTATATATAATGAATGAATGAAAGTGATTAATATCAAATCAAAATAAAAAAATGCCAGAGCATTCATTCTTCACATTACAGGTGCATTTAGTAAACATTAACCGACGAAATTCTGTTTTATTCATGTACTTAGAAATGTACACTCCCGAATTAAATAGAACAGATTAAATCTAATTAGTATAGCAAACGTCTGCCCATCTGAAGCTTGAACCAGTGTCACATCGAGTCATGTCTGTCAGTAAAAAATTCATCTCGAAAGGAAGCGCTACTTCTGCCGACACTTCAGACGGACGTTCACCTAGTTTAAGTAAAATAAGTCCAATATTTCAAGTAGTACTTCCGCAATTCCACTTCGACCCAAATATTAGAGAAGCTCTAATATAGAAGAGTGAATTCTTAGCTAGAGTTAGTTTTGGCCAAAAGTTTCCGCCCACTACGATAATAGATGGAGTTTTACGTTCTCCACTCTGATTTCGTGAAGCGATCTTCCTTTTCTCACTGTTACTTGCTGACTATGTTTATTTATATTAACTATTAACACATTTACAACAATGATTTTGCAATGCACATAATTCTTTAAAATTATTGAATTTATAAAGATCGCATCAATTCGCATCAAATAATAATTTACACTGCAAGAACTACCAACTTTCATTAGTACGAAGAATGAGTAGATGAAAAATGCAGAGGAAAGATGGTGCAAAGAGAGCGGTGGGAACTAATTATAAGAGTGTCGAAAGTACATAGTTCTTAAGATAAGTTCTCAAGTCAGCCGAATACTTTTGTGACCAGTTGTATATCCAAGAAGTTTCCGGTTCATCGTGGCACGACAGGGCGACTCCAATCGATTTGGAATCTGGCGTGCAATGACCTGTACTTTCCAGTTTCTCCATGCATACCTAATTCCAGGAGGAGGCGAGCGAGCGAGGAGTGGTCGCGCGCGCACGACGAAAACCTGGAAGGGTGTACTTAATATTTGAGCGAACTCCTGAGGAATCACGGCGGCGGCGGCGGCGACGGCGACGGCGGCGAGGAGGTCGAAAGTTGGACAAGGGTCAAAAGGGCCGCTCGAAGTCTAATGTAGAAGTTTCAGCGGGAGGACGTAACCGGAAGTGCAGAGTGGCGGGACGTCGACGTTACCGCTAACAAAAGATACTTTTCTCAAGCAGGCTTGCCGCAAGATAAATCTTTACGAAGGAGGATGAGACGGGAAAGGGCTTCCCAGCCGGGTCAGCGTGCTTCCCCATTTAAAGGTCAGAAGGTGGATGTTACGCGTAATATGGCCTCTCCTTCGGGAGAACGGAAGTCCGGTAAATCCAGCAGGGAATTGAGGAGAACTCCGCCTGCATGATAATTACGCTCGCGCATATTATTCTCGGACTTTTAGCCTGCTGAAAGAGATCGTAGATCAAATCAATTTTACAACTGTGAATCAACCTGTCGTCGTACTTCTTCCCTGCGAATTTAAGCTCTAATTTCAATATATTACGAATTTATAAAATAACTTTAGTGTGGAAAAGTGTGAGACCTTACGAACATGTATTGAAATGATTTCAGTTGCAATTTCGATTATATAACTCCAAAAAAATCCCACGTCTACAATTTCTTAACCTCTGCTTAACCCTTTTAAACTAAAATTTTAATAAATAAAAATAACCCTTGTATTACTATTAACCATATTATCAAACGTTACAAATTTTAACACTGTCTTTGTTATCTAGCACACGATTGACTAATTATCCTTTTTGACCCTTTCAGCCCCTTTTTGACTAAATTTTTAATAAATAAAAATCAACCTTGAATTACTATTAACCATATTACCAAACGTTACAAATTTTAACACTGTCTTTGTTATAGTTATTCCAACAAGACAACACGATTGACTAATTATCCCACCAACTTCGAGGGAGATCTTTTTCTCGAAGGAAGTCGTTACGTCACTAGGCAGAATGCGAGAGCAAGTAAACAGCGTGGTGACTGTGTTCTTGTGGTTCAGCAAACAGCAAGTAAAAAGTTTCCCTTCCACCTTGGCCTTTCTTTCCCAGTGGCATTCGCCCTCCGACGGTTTCACTCACTCGGTTCACTCGGCGCAGTGAGAGTATCAATAAACGGAGATGCGTCCCTTGGAGCATGTCTAGCCGCGGTGCTTGCGTAAATGGAATACATACGCTTCGCTAGCGCTAGAAATATTTTGGAGAACGTTAGCTGGAGACTAACAAAACAGCCACAGGCTTCCAGGTGCACTAGTTTCCTCTACTATTAGTTCAAAGGGTGCAGCAACCCGTAGTTTAAATTAGAATATTAATTGTGGGATAGTTTGCTTTTAATACTGTAAGAACTTAGTAAGTTGTATTATAATATTTATATGTTTTCCAGCATGTAAACTTTATAATTGAATTAACTCTTAAATTGTAAGGAAAGAAGCAAAAAGTATTCGTACAGAGATAAATCTTGACTGCCTGTACAACAAAAAGGTTATAAATATTCTGTAAAGCTTGTAGAAAAAATATCAAATGAAATTTGAATAGTGTGTCTATTATCATTTTATTTATTTGATATTTGTTAAAGGCGTCAGAAAACATAAACAACTTCTTTGGGAGTATTTTTTAATAAACATAGCAATACTACGCTTTAATAAAAATTAATCAATTCTACCAATACTTTTAACATCAACTGCAACATTGTTCAGATCTTCTTGCAACTCACTTTCATTGAACTTTCGATGTTCACCCACACTTTTTCCCCCGTGTTTATCGATATCATAAACAGTCCAAAGTTGTGCAAAGTTCGCAAGACAAATAAAGCCAACAAGTATATTAGAAAATAGGAAGTTCATGGTCTCGAAGTTAATAAAGTCTTTTCCATGATTCATTTTAATCTCTTTAGATAGACCGGTTAGAAAGTTCGTTTCGATACTTAATGGTTACCGATACGAGGGTTTATTGTTCCGTCATTAAGTTAGATGTACTTTAGAGAGGGTTTTAGGTTGGGTTGGCCGATCCTGATTAATCGAAGCCGATTGCGCACAGACGGCGCGGCGATAAGAAAGGGCTGGAAGAGGAAGCTGACTGACAAACACAGAGAGCGGAAGCATCATTAGCCGTTCTCTCTGGGCGATGTCTCCGCATGCAGACATCGTCGGCTGTCTTCGAGCAGAGCAGCGTCAAGAAAACCTTCGCAGCCGAAAGGAATCCACTCGTGGAAAGATATACCTTCGAGCACAACTGCTCCCTCGATTTGTCAAACTCCTTTTTCTTCCGACAACGCAACATACACACAGACACACACACATAGAAATACTTTTGGAGACAGAAAGTCAGCGATAAGAGGGAAGTTGGAAAGTCAGAGAGAAGCGCCGAGGGAGCGTAACATCAACACGCTGGCTGGCAACACTTCCGAAAGGAGCTTCATTTTGATTTCTCACTCCCTCGCGCCGCGCGCCGCGCGCCGCCATTCCACTCGCTTGTTCTCTTCCAGCCAGTTTACCCAGTTACAGTCTTAACCTTAAATCGTGCGGGAATGCAGTTCGCACATCGAAAGGAACGGCGAGAATTTCTCGACCCTTGATATCGGGAAACCTTTTATTACCTATCACCGGGAGAACACTTACGAGGGTTGGTGGGCGTCGATTTTCTCACGAATTCTCCGCGCACATCGACCAACTGGCTCTCTCGCAGTTCGAGCTCGGAGCCTCAGCCGCAAGGATTCCTTGATTCGCGCCTTCTTACTTCGCCATTAATTTCTCGGGCACGTTTTTCCTCGGGCGAAGAGAGAGCGAGCCAAGCCGACTCTTTTTATATTTCGAGCTTCCTTCGCGCGGAAAGTTCGTGTCCCGCAAACGAGTAGCGAGTACCAATGCGAGTGTGAGTGGTGGAAATTCGGAGGGACCAGCTGCTTTTTTCCGAGCCGGCTTACGCGTCGCGTCGCGTCGCTCTTCCATCCTCGTCGCGGCGAATTCACTCTCTTCCTCCAACGAACCTCCAGCACACACACAGAGGAAAAAAGAGAAGCTTTCGTAGTGTCATAAAGGGAATGCGCGCGCGCTAAATTCGCGGCTCGTGTTCCGCCTAATTGAATATACTGGGCGAAACTCGTTTCAATCGACAGGGCGACGCAGCCAGTGAAAATTGGCTGGCACATACTTGGCACCGGGTGAAAGGCATCTGCTGCTGCTGGTGGTGCTTCTGTTTGTTTTTCCTGTTGGTTGTCTTCTCTGGCGGACAGCAGGCAGACGGTGCAGTCGATTCGAGTGGATGAAGGAGAGCGCGGCCCGAGAGATCTCTTGAGGGAATGAGAATAATGGAAGTGTGTTGAGGCGCTTTTAAGAGACAGTTTAGCGGGAAGGGCAGAGGCCCGGCGAGAGGAAAGCCAGGCGCCGCCGCCGCGGCGGTGCTGGTGGAGCGAAGGGTGTCAGGACGCCACTTCATTCGCCCCGATTATCCGGCACTCTGCTTCCTCGAGATTCATCCCTTTAATGCGTAAATGGCGGTTGCCCTTCTTCCCCTTTCGAGCACAATGTTTCATTAGTCGGCGAGCCGCACCCGCCCTTTTTACTTCCCTCTTGCTAGCCCTTCTTCTTCTTCTTCTTCTAATTGAAATGTAATTCATACCGCATTCCCACTCATCTTCACCGCCGACTTGACGACTCCGAGAGGATGAAAGAGGAACATCCACGAGCGTGGCATTGCGAAAGTTGACCAGACGCGTTTTGCAAAAAAAGAAATTCATTTGAAATTCATCGCGGCTAAGAAGTCGGTGGTCATCGAATTTCCGATGAGTAACTCGCGAAAGTACTCGCCTCGCTTCGGAATACCACTTGAAGAGGCCGCCGATCTAATTACCGTGCTCTAACGCATAGAGCTCGAGAGCCGAACTAGTTCGCAGCGAATCGCTCCAGCACGTATAACGATCCTCGAGGAAAAATCGACAGTAAGTAATAACGAGCGAAGATTCCGAAGAAGTATTGCCAGATTTATGTAGTTCCTTTTTTCAAATTACGCGGACTTAGTTTACGTATATTTATTTCATGTCGAAATAAAATTTTAGTGTTCCAGATCGATGAAACAATATATTTGAAAAATAATTTAGATACAAATCGTTTCGATCTTTGAACTATAATTATAGTAAATATACTTTCTTGTTTTTCGGCTATTGAAATATAATTTTTTAAAAACAAATGTTTGATTTTGCTATATTTACAGATCAAACTGTATTTACAGTTTCTTTTCCTTTCAAATGAAAACTAAGATTTTAATGATTGTAATAATTATCACAATCGTCATTAGACTTAGATTATACGCGAAATGTATATAAATGTCAATAAGATTTTTGATAGGCGACATTGTTCAATTGAACGCAACGCGTGAATACATCTCTATTGACAGTTCGCCTCTCTGTGTACTCACATGACCAGTAAGTTCAAATAGCAATCTCAATAGTCGAAACCCCTTTGATACACAAGCCGTACTCTCCGCAAGCCTGGGCAAATATCAGAATATAATTCTGAAACGCTGCTATCACGCCGTCATTCATCAGCATAGCGGACAGAGCATCATACTAACGCTATCTAATAACCTAGCGGATTCTTGCTGTGAGCCATGAATTTCGGGGCAAGCGCGTGGACGCGAAATTAATTATATCCCTCAACGAGGTCCTCGTTTGCCACAGTGGTGCTCTTCTCGCACCTCTAGTAACCGGAAATCCGCTAATTCGCAGCCTCCAAGCGTCAGCCGAACTTCCATGTTGGATTCGGCTAAATCATAACGTCAAGAAGGACGTCTGCCGAGTGAAAATCCTGATTAATCTAAACTATCCTAGACACGGCAAACGTGAGGAATCCGAGTGGGAGTATAAAAGAGAACGAATGTTCGTATGAAATAAAAGTTTCTTTGCGACACCCGTCATTTGAGAGGACAACTTTGTAGGTTTCGACTTAGAAAAAAAGAGGAAGGCTTTAAAAAATAGAATTTGGATATCCTTGGCATTGACGATTGACGAAGTAAAACAATAAACTGTGAGAACTAAAAACGCATAGTGTTCTTTAATAATTTTGTCAAGTATGATTGCCAGAAATTATTATCTGCCACAAACAATGAACACTAAATAAATAAAAGGTCCAGAAACTACATGTATCGGAATTCAGTGAAAAATAATCAATCAATTAATACTTATCAACGTTTTAATGAAAATAAACAGCAGTGGAGATTAACTAAATAAATAAATAAATCTCTACAAAGTATAATCTGTGTTCGTATTTAGTAAAAAAAAACAATGAATTAGTTAACGCTGTAATAAAGAAATGTCCACAACAATAATCTTGCGAAGACGAGGATCTCGAAACACTAATACAAGACTGTGACTCTGACGATCCGGAAACACACGCAGGCAGACACCAGCACATGCAGATAATGCGCGAAACTTTTAACGAGCACTCGAGAAGGAGTTTCACCTTCTTGGGAAGGTTCTGCCTGGCGGCAGCTTCGGCCAGCGAAGTGTTCTTCCAAACAAGACCTTTGTACTTCCGCCCTCTGATGGCTCACCCTTCACCCTCTCCAATCCTCCTCCTCTTCTCACTCATTCTCCGAGATTCTTTCTGTGGATTTACACGCGGCTTCCTCCAAGTGCCGAACGCGCGCCGCACAGTGGCCCGAAACGAGAAAAACCGTGACATAGGCAGTACATTGCGTTCTATCACTAAAGCTATACAACTATTCAAGGGATTCCGGTATTTGTTCACATATTTATCATATCTGTTACATAATTCAGTTGTTTCATTATAATTCTGCCATTTTAGTTCCGTGCTGAAAACAGTACCATGCTATGGCCAATAGTAAAAATTATAACCTCAAATTGCGGCTATCTCCTAGTTACCTAGGCAGTATAAACATCAATTCGACAATACTCGTAATAACTCGAAAGATCGCAACTAAACGCAGTTGGTTTTTTCTTTCTCTCTTAAAGTAGAGAGTCTGAGCATCGTTTTGACTGTTGTCCCATGGCGGGAGTTTGTAGGAGTCAGCCGCAATTTGAGGTTAAATTTCTTACTATTGGCCATAGCATGGTCATTTTTTCAGGGCGGAACTAAAATGGCAGAATTATAATGAAACAACTAAATTATGTAATAGATACGATAAATATGTGAAGAAATACTGGAATCCCCTGAATGGTTGTATAGCTTTAGTGATAGAATGCAACTTAATGCCTATGTCACGGTTTTTCTCCTTTCGGACCACTGTGCGCCGCCGCTGCTCTCGCTCGAGCAAAGGCACATTCCTCGCTCAGTTCGTACGATTCGGACTCGCTTTGGAGCGTGTAAACAATCCCGGTAATACCCATCGGAACGGCACTGCTATTGACGTTTATTAAATAGACTGGGCCCGCCGTCGCTGCCGCCGTCGCTGCCGCCGCCGATACGCCGATCGATGGCTGACTTCGTATTAGTTGCACCGAGGAAATATGTACCGATCTTGGCTCGAGTGCACTTGGTCACCGAGCTATTTCGCCCAGCTAAGTAAGTACATACTATGGTAATAACTGACTATGTAGTTCCCGCTGGCCCCTTCGCCCCCTCCCCTTCGCCCCCCACTCCCTCGGCCACGCCACTTTAATTTCCTCACTGTATCTGATAGCCCGGCAAAGTTGTACCACTTCGGGATGGCTCCCTTGGAACTTGGACTCCGCCGGAATTCGTGGATTACATGGTTCCTTTTTCCCACGGAAATAAGTCAATGTGAATTATTAGGAAGTGTTAACTCTTCGCATTCGCGCTTTTTTATTTTGATTTGAGTAACTGTTTATTATATTGAGTGTCTCATTTTAAATGTACTTTCAAAGATAGTTGATTGATTGCAACCAATTTGAGCAGTTTGTTTTTAGTAATTATGCTGAAAATAGTATTGGAATTTTACTGAGGAGCATCTGTGAGTGAAATGAGTGTGGAGTCAGACTCGACAAAGGTGTTCCAGGAGTTAAAGGGGATAGATCATTTTTCCTACAGGTCTGAGTTCAAAGACGTTTGAAGTTTTCTAGGTTAAAGCACTTGGTAAAGCAAGAGATAGTACTTTACAATACTCGTATTTTCAAACTGATGAGCTAATCAATTAGCCAATTGGTAAATAAATGGAAAGCGCATAGGAAGAAGGGAAAACACATTGCGAGTAATTAATACCGAGGCTAATGAAGATGCTAACCTTTGTATCCATTAGCATTATAATACAATTATCTCATTTTCTCGTTTAGGTACAAAATACTACTCCTTTTATCGTCTTGCAAACTCGTAGCAGATTATTAGATTTTTTCAAGAGAAACAAGTCAGTGTAAAATACTATTATTAAAGGGAAAAATAATGTTTAACCGACTTCAAAAAGAAGGAGATTTTTTAATCATCACTTATACATTTTTTTGTCAACCTCTCAATTCAAAGGCCCTCGAAATTTTTCAGATAGAAATCGATTTTTTATTAAAGCAAGAGATAATATATTGCAATCCGTGCATATATGCATTTTCAACTTGACGCGCTAATTAATTAGCAAATTGGTAGATAAATGGGAAGCACATAAGGAGGAGGAAAAGCACATCACGTGTAACTAATATCTGCGCCATTATCTATATTCCGAGGTTAATACAGATGCTAATCTTTGTGCGCCATTAGCATTATAATACAATTATCCCATTTTCCCGTCCAGTTATACCGCGCTACTCTTTTATCGTCTCATATAACCGGCATGATATTCCCGATAATGTAGTCTCCAGTAGCTCTGCCCACCTTATCACGAACTCACTTCGAAATCAGTTCGAGCGTTCCGAATGAGATTGGATTAATACAGTGAATGCGGTAACATCATCCGCAGAGCAATTATCAGGGATTCGTATCGGCCGCCCATTGATCGTGAAAGAGTGCACGAAATGGATGTGAAATGAAATGTTTCTTAAATCTATAGTTTTGCTGGGAGGAATCACTTACGGAAATATGAGAGGGTCGAATCTCGATGCACTGTCACAATTCTGCTTACCTATAACAGAAAAGAGTAATTAAAAATAAAATGTTAGACAAATAAATACAGAAGCAATGAGTAATTAAAAATGTATTTCTCCACGAATAAATTTTCATAGAACGAAATTGTGAACTGACAATGAGTTCAATTTACGATTGAGTGACAAAGGTTTTTTATCACAGGATAATGTTTTTCACGGAAAAATATTTATCATCGCAGGATAAACGTTAAAAAATGTTCGCGGTGAATTGAGAAGTTTCTCTTTTACGATGTGGGTTACAAATCATAGAATAGTAGATTTCCAAGACAAGGAAAAGGGATACTCAAAAACATCAAATCCAAATTACACGCACACTAAACTTCGCAATGGGCATTCTGGCGACATAGCTGCCTGAACTACGATCGTCAAACTATTCTCGTCAGAGTAACATTAGCTCTCAAAACCATAACTGTTGTGTAATGAAGATGTTTAATAGTGTAACAGCATACTGACAATGAACTGCGCTACTGTTTCCCTGATACAGAATGCACACCAACCGAATTTCAAAAGGACAATTCCCTTCGTCAAATGGTCCGTGCACGCACCGGCGAGAATGTGGTTTCCATTGTATAATTAGGGCAGCACTGGTCGAAGGTGGAAGCAAACGAAATTCTGTAAGGACGAAGGAGAGAATCCTTTCGAGTGGAATCGCTCCCATTGTAAAACATGAGAAACACTGGATCATTGAGGAAGGCCGCAGTGGATTAGACGATAACGAAGTGGGGCACAAATCAGGCGCAGGCCAAGGTGTTCTTAATGCGTTAAGAGAAGCTCCTTTCTCGCGCGTGTCCTGTGTAACTACATAAATTGTGGCGCTGCAAAGGAGGGTTTTAAAAATCCGCGCCAAGAAGCGATTTGGAGTGGTACCAATAGCCCGGTAAAAGCGCAGCCTCTAATTTATGGTCAGCCGGAAGTTAAAGTAAGCAAGATCGAGAAAAGTGGTAGACAGAGTATCTAAGAAATGAAGGTCCTTGTTAACCCTGTTTTGTGAAATTCAATTTAAGAACAAATCGCAGAACATTTGGATTATCGCTGTGATTGATATTTTCAACTTTCGTACTATATTAACCAATAATTTATAAACAATTTTATCTTACAGTGCAGTTGACTTTAAGTTAATCAAAACAATTAATTTCACTTTTACTATTTTTTAAAGAGTGTACAAAACATCATTGCCAACTACATTTATTTAATTCTAAGAATATCCAATTGATCCTTGAAGCCTGGCAAAGAGCTAATAAAGTCTGGCGTCCCTTCAATTGATTCGTAGGACCTTCGGAAGGGCGGCTATATTCAGCGGCAGCCAATGAGAAGGATGTGAAGCCACGTGGATTTATTTGCATGAGATCCCAGCTGATATCAGGGATGCTTGTTTCATAGTGGAGCGTTGTTCCAGAGGGGCGCTCGCACGCTTCGACGTATCCATTCCGAGGATCCCAGGGAGGTTTCGATTCGGGCGAACTCGGGGAGCTCCAAGCCGCAGAGCAAACAGTGCCGAGACAAATAAAAGTCAAATCGGAATTGAACGATCAGACCGAAGGCGAACGACACACGCTCCTCTCCCAGCTCGCAAAGAAAAAGCAGTGGTCCAGTTGCTATACAAAACAAACACACCACCGGCTCCGGAGTGATTTCTTTCGTACGGCTGGAGAACTAAGACGGAAGGGATCGTCGAAGACAGAAGACTGAACGAAATTTCCATCTCCCAAGTGGGATGTGCGGATTTCTCAGCGCTACGAACTTTTAGTTGCTTAGACATTTTTGGCGATTCTCTTGTTTTATTAATCTTGAGCTATTATGATAAAACTTGGTGCTGCAACAATTTTAATTCTTTAATGATGGGCAAAAGTAACAAAATTTTCGTTTTTGTTGAATATCTCCTTTCCCAGTACATGGAAAATTTTGAAAAAAATCAGAGACATATCTGTTGGTAAGGCTCACATCGTATAATTTTTTAGAATTTTTCAATTTAAGATCCTGGCCGTAAAAAATAAAAACATATTTTCTTGACGTTTTTGATTTTTAGTAGCTTGGTTTTCGAATCCAAAAATCCTAAAAAATTATGTGATGTGGGCCTTGTCAACAGACATATCTCAGATTTTTCTCAAGATGCATCAGAAAGCGATTTTGGAGCGTGAGCTTTGCGTTGTGTTTATCAAAACGAAAGCGAGAGTCTATCTGTACGACATTTTCCATACACTATTACTATCTTCATACAATAAACAATTATTTTCATTTGCAGCGATCACTCCAATATCTACCCATACATATCAGAAACTATTGCAACCAACCATAACCTACAAACTGCAAAACTTAAAACCTGCCAAGCATAAAACAACGTGGACAGAATTTTTTCGCGATAAGTAATTGAAGGGAGTCAAATTTTGATCTGCTCTTGTTGGTTTCTTTCGCCGAAGTGAGAAGTCAGAAGCGAGCGATGGGGTATCCCGAGTCGAAGTAGAATCTGTCGGGGGAAGTGAAGCGGCGGCCGGCTGTTCCGAGCCACGTGGGCGCTCCGGCCTCGTAGATCGCACGTCATGGCCCCCGGAAATACGCATATCAGGAAACGTAAACTTCATTCGCCGTAATGCTTCCGGCGGTTCGAGCTTGCCCGGAGAGCTACGGCTTCGCGTTGCATGCATCCAACCCGATACTCCGGCACGTACATATGAATACATATACGCGCGATGTACGAGACTCGGCGAAGAAAAGAAAGGCCGCCAAGAGTTGGCATGCCAGACCTCCCTGCACTTGTAAATAACAAATATATCCTAGCCTGTCGGTTATCTCGGCAAACCTGGAAACTGGCTGCAACTCGCTTTTCCAGTCGCGATCGATGAGCCACCACCTCTTGTCCAGATGCACGAAATCCTCTTGAAATGGGCGAAGGAAATTTCTTCCACTATTTTAGAGGCCTTCTTAACCTCATTCTGTCTTTATATCATGCTTTCTATCAATAAGTAGTATTAGTTGGTAGGAAAGTATGATGTGTCCATTCAATAAAAGCTTTAGTTCGATTAATGATCATTTTTGTGTAACGAATTAGAAGCGCTACTGGCTTTTTCAATTTATATTAGTAGTAATTGAATTATGAAAATGATAAAAGGGAAACTGGCAGCAACTCGCTTTTCCAGTCGCAATCGATGAACTACCTCTTGAAATGTGCGAAGGAAATTTCTTCCACTATTTTAGAGGCCTTCTTAACCTCATTCTGTCTTTATATCATGCTTTCTATCAATAAGTAGTATTAGTTGGTAGAAAAGTATGATGTGTCCATTCAATAAAAGCGTTAGTTTGATTAATGATAATTTTTGTGTAATGAATTTGAAGCGCTACTGGCTTTTTCCATTTATATTAGTAGTAATTGAATTATGAAAATTATGAAAGGGAATTGTTCCGTTTGAAGTAAATTGTTTATTACTGCTTTTATCGAGATATTATGTTTTAACTATCTCTTTGATCTCTCAAGGGATAATTAAAGTACATTCGTTCCTTTGTTTCTGCCGGATTTCACGTGGAAAATTCTATCTCGGCACTCCTGAAGAATTTAATCTCGTATCACTGAATAACTCAATAAGCGGGAAATTAGTTTCTGCGGAACACACAGCTGCTCCGGATTCCCAAATAAACAGAGTTTTATTATTATATTTTTTGCTCGATGCTAACAGAGAATGATTGGATCTCGCATCGAGATTTCGAAACGTCCTTCATATTTCAATTTTTGCCTTTGACTTCTTTACCGAGCGCCAATCAGTTTTATATTTCGGCGGATGTACGAATTGTATTAAAAGCTTTGACCAGAGCTCTTTGAATGACGCACACCAACATCTAAATGTTGATTTGATTAATTTTTCTATAGAAGATTTGATCGTTGAAGCAAACATTTTAATTAATACCGACCATTCAGTTTCATATTCTACCACATTTAAGAACAGTTATTCGATATTCTCGAAGTTGTACAAAAGGTAACGTGTAATTTAAACAGTATCTCCAGTTGGAATAAATCAGGTTTCCTTATTGTGAAATTTTACATAAATATTTGCGATTGGAAGGAAAAAGTAGGTCAATGGCCAGCGCGTAATAAAAACCACTGATTTTCTACCTCCATAATTGAGTAATAATCGATCGGAAGGGAAATAACCTTAACTGCATTCTGCACGGAAACCTCTTTAAATTACTTTCCTCTAACTCACTTCAATCAATTATTCCATCATACAAAACTATTCCAAGCCTGTTTATTTGCTTCCTCGTCGAGCTCTCTTTCCACTTCCCTTTATTGCACCGAACGAATACAATTCATCGCGAACCGCAGTAAAAAGGGCTGAAAGAATACGGAAATCGATTGCTCGACACTGCTTTTTCAATGGCTTCTATTAAGATCAGTAGTCACCTCGAAATTGCAAAAGATAATTACGGCGTGCGCGCAAATTACATAGAATGAAATTATGGACTGACAATGGACACAGCTCTCACGGATGAGTGACAAAAAAAATGTTTGATAACTGGGTCATTCTGAAAGCTTCCACAAGAAGGAAAAAGGGATACAGAACTTTAAATGAACGAGAGAATATTTTATATTCTTTTGCAAATTAAGCAGACAAAACACTAATTGTTAGCACATTGTAAATACGATATATACAAAAAATACTAACTTCGACAGCAATCTCAAGTTTTAAAGGGACAATTTTCTTTAGCTTCCACCAAGTTATACATACGCCTTATAATTATCCATAATGCGAATTATAACCATTGTTACAGTTAGTATTAGCATTTGTAAACAATTACTCCAAAATATTATTAGCAAATAATAATATCAGGGTGCCTGGGATTGGAGGACTATCGAGAAAGGTAAACAGGGTTGGTGGGTGGTCGGGCGATATGCAATAGGAGGCGATAGCCAGGCGCGCGGCGGCCCGCCCGGTCGACGCGATGATCAAGGTGCGCCACGATATTTGCCGAGGTAAAGCTCAAATTTACCGCTTGATTTCCCTCGCTCCGCCTGGACTACTAACTTCAAGTGGAGAGAGCGAGCGCGAGAGAGAGTCGGATGCTGCGATCGGACTAGTAGATTACTTGCTCCGGGGCGCTAAGTCCAACGAGGTAAAAAGACGCGCGCGCGTACGAGTTAGCTGCTCTTGTTCCTCCGGCTAAGTTATAGCACCCCGAGGGCCTTCGCTCGCTTCGATGCGATCGGCTCTCTCACCCTCTCTCTCTCTCTCTCTCTTTCTCTCTCGGAGCGACTGCTACACGCGAATTACCTCTTTGAACTTTCTTCCCGTGAGTGCAGATCCAACGGCCCGCCAAACGTTCTTCGATGCCCTCGAGTTATCTCGCCGCCACCTGTAAACAAAATTCTACCTTAGTCGCTGATACCCTAGTGGGCGCATCTTTTATACTCTCTATCGAGTTTTGTGCGCCCCGAGTTATTTCGATTATTGATTTCATTGGCACTATTTTGAATTGTCGCTTTTGTTTAGCTAAAATCGACCTTAAAGTCGTATAAGACTGAAAGTTTGTTTTTGGTTATAATGATATTACAGAATGGATAAATAATAAAAGATATAAGTTCGTAGAATTTTTGTAATTTTAAAAAAGCCTGAAATATGAAGTGGTGTTTTAAATATGAGCCCTTTATTTTGAAAGTGGCACAAGTCCATTCATAGCTATCAAAAACATGTTATTTCTTAAATAATGTTAATGTTATGCTAATTGGGATGATAAATTTGACACCCTTAGAAACCCAAAGACATTCTTCCACTATGTTATTTCTTATCCATATTTTTAAATTTAATTCAAGGCAAACAATTAAATATCTCAATTCGAAGATAAATGGACTTACGTCACTTTCAAAATAAACGGCTCATATACGTGGTAGAATATTCTCTAATTTCAAACAAATCACAGAGAACAGTACAGCTTTTCATCAAAGCTTTCACCGAAATTTCTCTTTCTCGATCTGGTCATGCCAGATCCCGAAGATTGCTTCCGTTTGACTAGCAACGAAGAGAAGAGGGGGCGAATTGCATCGGAGAAATAATAAACCGGAGAAGATCGGTTTGAACTAGGACAAATCCAGTTGGAGCTTTCGAAAGAGGATTCGGAGAGCGGCGGGTATAATTCGATTCTCCATCAAAGTAGACCGTAACTGATTATGACGGGCGTCTAATTAAAACGTAGTGCATCGACCTCCTTATTGGTAGGGGAGGCTGGATTTACGGGGCCAGATATTGTTGGATTTAGCACGCGCTGGTACGGCGGGCGAGCGCAATTACAAATCATCGGGAGCGGCGGCGTGCACATTAGCCGGCAGTGACCATTCGATATGAGAAATGATCAATTATGCAGCCTGACATGAGAGTGCACTGCCGATCTCCATTTATCGGGCCGGACGGGAAGAACGATCGAGCGATAAACCGATGCTCGATGACGCTCGCTCCCCAGAACTGCCCCCTGACGGCTCTAACCGCCGTAATATTGCTAGCTCCAAATCAATCAGCGCGCTCCCCCCACTCTCTCACTCGCTCGCGCGCAACTTCGACTTGCACCGTTTTGCTCCCTGTAATCGTGTATTGAGTGCAATTCTGAAGAAGCCTTTCCCGCAACTCGCATTCAAACCCTCGCCGCTTGAAAGAGGACTTTAACGTGAAAGATCGACCTTCCGCGCCGAGTATGGGAAAAAGAAAAGTCCCACGAGTCGAATAAATCATTCAAGAGAAATATTTATTTCGTTATTCCCCGCTGGAGTTTATTCAGTGAATCGCAAGGAGATTGGCTACCTGTGCTTTATAATGTTTCGCATCGCTTCTTAGCAAGTTTCATTTCATTCTTTGAGATATTGAACGTATTGCTCTAGTTTGTCAGGAGTCGATTCGTATGGTTCGATTGGTTTTCCAAGGTTCTCTGGAAAATCTGTATTAACATATTTCTCTACTTTCGGAATAATAACGCTTGTTAGAAAACTAGGATAATTTATATTGTACGATAGAATTAATATTATCTTTTCAGTATGAAAGTATGTGCTCCAATTGAATCTGTCAGCTCCATCCTGGAATGTGACAGTATTATAAATTGAATATAAAAAAAATATATTCATTATCATGACATTTCTATCTGTCACAACAGGCGGAAAGCACGCAAATAGTATTAAGGTTAGGAGGGAACTCGTGCATCCGTAATTATCTCGACACAGCTGTCCCATATTCCGAAATAAAAAGAATTTCTTTATTACACTTTTTGCTGACTAACAGAGAGTGATTGGATCTCGCATCTAAATTTCGAATTGTCCCTCATATTTCAATTTTTGCCTTTGACTTCTTTACCAAACGCCAATCAATTTAATGTGTCGGCGGATATACGAATGATAATACAATTCTCTCCTTTCGAAGTAAGAACGCGTTTAAAAAAAATATGATAAATTCTATTATATGATAGAATTAATATTCTCTTTCTTAAACGTGGGACTGTTATAAATTGAATATTAAAAAAAATATATATTCATTATCATGAGATTCCTATCTGTGAGAGCAGGCGGAAAGCATGGGGCCGCTATTTTCCAAACAAATAGTATTAAGGTTAGGAGAGATACTGGGGTGATATGTAACCGAGCTCGCCGGGGGATGCTTAAGCCCGTAACGGGAGCTCGTCTCATATTTCGGTCACGGCAGCGTGTAAGTACAAAGCGTACACAGAGCCGGCGGGGTGACTGATGTGCGGCTCTAAGTGTGTGACGAGAAAACTGTGTACACTTTGATAATGCAGTGAAAATATTGGGGAGGGAGAGCGAATGACGCGAGGGGCGGCTCTGGAATCGGATTGGCGACAGTGATCTCGAGAGAGCAATTTGATGCGGCGCACACAGACATACACAGAGAAAGAGAGAGAGCTAGTCAGGGTCGAGGACTTTACGAGGAGATAGCTCATAATCGAGTTCCTGCCGAAAGATAGGTCATAGTCAGCCGTTTCAATCGCTCCTCGAGCGGCGAAATCGATTCCGGCTTCGATGGGTGCGCCGGCCTCACCGTAAAACTCCATTTCCCAGGAAAGAAACATTACTGTTACAAATTACGCCACTCGTACCGGCTTCAATCCCCTGATAATTCCCTGAGTTACGGCGCTTATAATAACCTTCGACTTTCTTTAATCCTCCGCCGCCGCCGCCGCCGCCGTACTTCCCACTGCCTTCGAAACCTTGTAAAGAGACTCCCGCGCCTTCCAAAGTCCCTCCAGCCACCTCCGCATTTTTCTGCACTCTTCTCTTTAGAAATCTTCAACAGTTACGAACTATGAAACTGAGTATGCTTTAACGATTTTAATTACACTTCTGGAGAAAGTACATATTTCAAATAGTATTACGAGATTACTTCAGCATAGTATACTATAAACAATGTAACTCTTTACTTTACTGGTCTTCAAGATTTCTATCTTTCCACCTCATTTATAAAAAGAAATTGCTAATATTAATAAGTATTCAATAAATAAAATCAACTTAAATCTGCGAAATAATTTACGTATGGAGGAAACAAATTTGAGTTACATGTATGTTATCTTTATTCCTACAAATTGTATTTAAATCTGGATCACTAACGCGTGCACCAATACTGCATTTCCACGAGAGACCAGAAAAATACTTCATATTACAACGCGATTTTACGATATTTGTCTCGAGATGAATTCTCGATTAACCATAAAACTCGAGGCGATGTTACGATATACGTGTGCATAGAGTGGATGGCAATGCCGAGCTGGCACGTGCCGTCCAATTCCGGCTGTGAAGAGGCGGCGGCGCACAGTGGCCGATTTGGGTCTAATATGCGCGCATGGCCGATATCTCAGGTTCCGCTAAAGCGAGACTTATTTTTTTGTTAATCTTTGCAACATCACGATGAATGATGAAGCATCATTAGATTACACAATGTTTGTTTAAGGTGCTTGGCGTTAATTAATTAATTAATTAATTACCAGAATCGGTTAAGCCCGGTGTACATACAATGAGTAAAAAATTTCTTCATGCAGTAGATTATTCTGTAGTCACGGAATGCTGTCCGGGGCATTTTGTTAAACAATTAATAATGTAATTGTTTATATATTAACAATATTTTTCTTTAAATAATTAATTAATAACAAATAATAATTAAAAATTAAACATTTACAATTGAACAATTAGCATAATTGTTAATGCATTTAAATAATTTTTTAATCTTCAAAAGGAAACTTTCACAGCCCACACTTAAATTTTTGACTAATTCATTTATTTTATTTATAAATAAATAAGATTTGTAAATTAATTTACAAATAATAATAAAATGTTTACAAATAAAATGGATAATAATTTGACTTCTATTGCAGGAAACATAAAGTATCAAATTTATTCAATTATTGCAGATCTTTGTTCACTTGCAACTTTTGGTCTAATGAAAAAGAACTAATTTAAAACGGGGAACTACGATACAAGGAGAAAGCACTACTCATCAAAATGCTTTTTTTAGGATATTCTTGCGATTTTATTTACTGTGATATGAAAGTTTGAAATGTTGCGTTTCCATGTCAATTATAAGGGTATTAAAATTCAATCTTTGTAACTTCAAAAATTTATAACTTAAGTACCGGCAAATTGTGGCAGATGAATGATACGCCAAAATACGCGGGAAAAAATCTATTTTCAGGAAAAAAAAGAAGCATCGTGGTGCAATGTGGTGCACGATCAGTACATAAAGTTCAAATTCTCCATTTGAATACATGGGAACATGCTATATAAAATTATCGTTATCTTCAAAACTATTTGGGATAAAAAAATTATTTACTAACATTTTTTGTGCTTTATATTGTCCAGAATAAGGATATAATGTTAAACTTTCATTCCCGTTTCTGTCCATTTTTTCGGGCATAAAATCCGATGCGCGCATTTTAGACCCAAATCGGCCACTGTGCGGCGGCTCGGCGCGGCGCGGCGGAGGAAAGCGGTCCACCGAGCCGAAGTAACTTTGCACTCGACGAAATCTCCCCAAGTTATCTCCTGGCTATAACGCTCCGCAGTAATCTCCATTAAGCATTGTTTCGCATTGTGCACGCTGAGTTATACGCCTCTGACCCGAGGGCAGTTCTCGCTGAATGCGTTTCCCGAACGTAGATCACAAATAGGTGGCAGCGAGGAAACTGCGCGCGCGCGAGAGAGCGAGAGAGCGAGAGAGGCGAATGTAGAGAAAGCTCGTAGCGAGTACGAGTATCCTGGAAACACAAAGAGAACGACAAATTCAACCGGACTGGCTTTCGAATCGATCCTTTAACTCCGCCACTCTCCTCTCCTTTGAACCTTTCGCTGCGACCAAGTTTTCCGTCAGTATGCTGACGAAGTTATGGCCTCGCTTCTACGGCACCGTCGAATTGTGACTCTACAGTTTCCCCCCTGTCGAATTACTGCACTCTCCTATCCTCGCAAATCTATTCCTCTTTCCCTCGCATTATTTCTCGACTCAGAACACCTCCAATCCGCTTAATCCGAACACTTCTGCGTCACTTATTCCTCCAATGAATTCCTAAACTGTATGCCCGCATTCGCTCGCCTGAGAACTGGACCACCGACGCGGAGTGACAAGACTGGAATTTGCAAGCTCGCACTAGTTTCCAGGAGAGCTTTCGTCGGCCAGTAATATAGTGTCTTGTCAAAATGTAATATCGGTTGACAACTCTGACTTATGCGATCGTTTATTTCAAATGTTCTGGAAATTTTCTATGTAAGATTGTATTGTGGAACAATTAGAAATTTTGGCCAATGTTTGTTGTTTCTATTTACACATTTAGTGCCAAGTGTTTTGACTAAAGATTGATATACTATCGCAGAATATTTCATTGCATTATTAATCCATAAGTAATTAGCTTGTTTAGAGTAGTCATCGCATCGTGTATCATTTATACCTCATGCTTTTGGCGGAAATATATTTAACAGATTTGAATCTGTCATAAAATAAACTGACTAAATAAATATGTTAGCATGTACAAAATATGTTAAAAGAATGGGGAAGGAAAAATTCAGCGTTGTTGCTTCAATGAGAAAACACCTTATAAATCCGAAAATCAGCAAAAAATAAATAAATAATACACAAACACAATATTCCTACCAAATTAATATAGATCTGTGCCAGTGAAAGGTTGAAGAGGAAGTTGAAGGACAAAAGCGACACCGAAGTGGATGCAGTTCAGGGCGGCGAGAACGCATGCAGATGCGAGCCGGGTTGAATCGTTCGACGAATTTCCGGGAAGCGTGAGCTCGGCAGCAAGCATCACCGTTGTCGTCGTCGTCGTCCCAGGAACGTCAGGGAATTTAATCGGAAGTCTCGATACGTGAGCGGAATCATTCGCCGCCGCCGGTGCCGCCGCCGCCGCCGCCGCCTCTCACCCTCCATTTCGTATTCGGATAAATAATTTTATTGGCAGCCGATGTCGCAGTTCGCTGGCGTGCCGGATGCGAATTTAATCGCGCGCTAAATTTTTGCGAGCTCCGCAGAGAATGAGAGATCGTGCCAGCAGCCCCATGAGGGACACATGTGTCTGCGGAGAGAAAGAGAGAGAGTGCGAGAGAGAAGGCGGGTGGAGAAGATCGTGCCAATGCCATGGAGGATCGCATATGTGTGTGGACAGCAGCGGCATTGCACCGGGAAACGACAGTGGCCTCGCGCGTCCGCCAGGAAAATGGTTTTATGGTATGACAAGGAGCCCCGCTGAAAGAGAGAGCTTGCATATAAAGAGCGCCCCATAAAACCGCTTTACGAAGTGGAAACGGACAGTGACGCCTTTTTTAAACAGACACTTTCGCGGCTATTGTACACTCAGCCGTAAAGAAATTTCCCCACGATTTTCTCCCATTCCACCTCTTTGAATAAAAAATTGCCCCACTTTACAATCTTCCTGGCACTGCATTATTAAATGGGCAAACAAAGCAACGGGCTACTGACATTTATAATTGTTAAAGCTGCTGTCGTCTCTTCTATTCAATTGTTTTAAACCATTAACTCTTTGAGTGTCATCCAACAGGTGAATGTAACAGAATATAAACACTGGATAAACTTTTAAATAGACATTTTAACGGATATTGTACACGGAGCTCTAAAGAAATTTCCTGCGATTTTCTTTTATTCTTTCTCTTTGAATAAAAAATTACACCAATTTACAATGTCCCTTGACTGCATTATTAAATGGATAAACAAAGCAAGAGTTTACTGATACTTAAAATTGTTAGGGTGCTGTCGTCTGTTCTATTAAATTACTTTGAACCATTAACCCTTTGAACGTCCTCCAAAAGGTGGATACAATAGAGCATGACAACAGTGATTTTGGATAAGATCCTGCGGAACTCTTGCTTCAGGGCTTGTGCGACTAAGGCGCATGCTGTGACAGATATTGCAGGTTAAGTCTAACAATACCGTGTGCCAGTTGGCGTGGATTTGGACTAATGTCTCTGCTTTCCCGAGCTTGGTGAAATCTCTGTACATATTACATTAGTTTCTCGCAAATTATGTTTAATTAAAATGTTCACTATCTGCTGATTAATGCATTTGTTTATATTGCATGTGTAAGAGATTTTCAAAATCTTTATTGGCTAATAGTAATTCGTTATTGACATAATTTCAATCATTTATCTCTGATCTGGGTTAACTTAACATATTCCATTTTAGATATTCATTTTGTCTTTAACTGTTTTTTTTAAATTATTTATTTGTCTTCTTTACTCAGCTTCCCTTAGATTTCATCGTAAACTAAATAATAATGAGCATGACTTAGAATCGCAACATTGCATTGGTTTAGCTTCATTCTTCTTCACTTTCTCTTATTAGTGGAATTCCCACGGTCGAATGATCGCAAAGCAAAGGTTAAACAAACGACACACAAACTGTCTCCTTCAATTAGGAGAAAAAAGAACCAACGAACGAAAGATATTTCCACAAATAGTGGTCGAGGAGGAGGAGTATGAGCGCATGTCGCTCTGAAATAAAGATTAACGCGTCTGGCTTGGATTAATTGCTCGGAAGTCAGAGTTCGTCGGGGCGGGAACGCAGGGGGAGAGAAAGAGAGGTTATACTCTCGACGCGGAGCGCTACTTGGCCGGGAATTCCGCGACAATTAGAAAGGTAAATAATTCTCACTTACAGTTTCAGGATGTACAAACTACCGGGGAGTCACTTTGCGAGGGTGGCGGGGGCGCTAAGAGTTCGCCGGTGCGCGCCGCTGAATCTCATCCGGCGGCATCAAGGAGGAAGTTGGATAGAGGGCGCTTAAACGGGCGAGAAGCAGCGTAGTCGCCGGATAAGCCATTAACGTATCCAGTGAGAGTGGATAAGCCATTTTCGAACAAATTAATCAGCAGCGTCGCGATAGCCGCAACGTTCCGGCTTAACGTTCGGCGAGCTTTGCTCTCCGCTACCGGCCAAGAGAACGGCTCTAACCGAGTTACAGGAGAGCCGCTAGAAAAAAAGTCTAATATCATTACGCGGCGAAGATACATAGTTCGCTTCACCTCGCGCGCCCTCTACCTCGCTCCCTAACCTCTCTCACTCCCGCCGAAACTTTCCAACTACTACGGATAGTGTTTCTATAAACACCGCAGCGTTTACATGACTGGGCGCGATGATGTTTCGTTCCAGTGTAAAGTTCACTGATTGCCGCGGAGAATTCTCCTGGAATTGCTCTGCTTCCTCTTCGGAGTGGATAATGGGAGGGAATTTTGTTATGCCTGTTATAAGTTTACTTGTTTCGAGAAGAAGCTACGGCTTTTGTATTACGGCTGGCGGTAATTCGACATATGCGAGTTTAAACTTTATGTAAAATCGTGCGATGTAAGTTGTAATGGAGAAGTTCGCTGGAGACTAGGTCGAACTAACCGTACAGTTATTGTAAACTTCTGGCTTGTGAGATCTAATATATTCGTATTTGTGCACTGAGACCTGAGAATACATGTTACACACTATAATAACTTCGAGATTTATTTCCACCTATTTGCATACCGCAAATAGTGCATATAATGGATGGAAAAAATTACTCAGACTCCCAGTGCTCTTAGTAAAAATCTTCTTAAAGGAGAAACTCTTTTCTCCAAGTAGAAATACATTTGCTTAAACAAGAATGTTGTTTAAGGAGAAATAAATTCTTTTGGAAAAGACAGTTTTCTTTGTAAGAAAGTTTACTCCAAAAATAGAACAGTTATAAATAAGTATAGGTTAATATTAATCGTACCAATTAATCGGTTTTAAACATCAATTCTACAATTGTAGATTTCTGCACTTATTCCATTTAATCTTGTTAAAATAAAACTCTAAATTAATCATTTCTTTATTATATATCTAATAAAACATCAATGTTACTTTGAGAATTTCTTTTCATATTAAATTAACAGATAGTTAAACGCGCATCAAAAAAATATAACCTATCTTTCATAACCGATACGGTTAGTGTTAATGTTCAATAGTTTTATTGATAATCAATAAAGCTAATACATCAATAATTTATTAAAAAACGAAAGGAAGCGAGCATCGTAGCGACCAACGCGATCCACCCACGCTCAGATAGCGCTTAATGTGTAACGCTAGCGGTGAAGAAGTCATTTCCGACGGAATTAACGAGCACTTTTCACCCTGACCGCGTTTTGAGTGCCGCGCGAGCCGGAGTTGAGTTTCACACTGACCGGCTAACTTTCGGCCGACGCTTAAACTTATCATCGCCGCATGCCAAGCCAAGCCATACTCGTAATTTCACACACAGGCAGACACGCGTGCACACTCGTTGGAGACGCGAAAACAAGGTCGAGCACTCTTCTAGCGAACGATGCATCAAGATTGCAAACATCCTTCTCAGGAAACTGCGTTGCGAAGCCGTGCATCCGCAATTATCTCGGCTCAGGCATAACCGGAAGCCGATTGATACTCGCTCGCGGCACATACGCTATCCGGTAACACGCGATACGTGGAAATCCTCTAATAGATGATGATTTTAGTAATTGATTGTTATTGGTAAGCAATTGAACACTCGCGATACTTGTGGTTGGAAATATTGAAGTTCTTAAGATATAATTAATTTGTTGTAAAACTGTATTTTTATTCGACTAAGAATTCAAATGTTTTATTGATTGTTGATTTTTATGGAGAAATAATCGAGCAATTGTATTAGAAATTATAATTAGATTTGCTTGGCTAAAACATCAAATAGAAACGATTCTTTCAACTCAAAATATAAACATTACTTTATTATATAATACGTTAATTATACACGAGAAATTGGGCAAGTACGAACTCACATAAAATTATAAGATAAAACTCCTCATCCATAAAGATTGATACTAACACACGTGGGGACTTTCCGGAGAAAGTTTAAAATTGCGATCATCTGTGAAGTGTTGGAGAGGGGGCGTCAATTTCCGTCGATGGCCAAAGTCCAGGGTAGCCGGGGAGGAATGACTTTGCACCGAGCGATTTCGTATGTAGGTAAAAGAAAAAAGTTGGAGCGGCTAACGTGACTCACGTAGAAAAGCGCACTAGACACACACACAGACACAGAGAAGTGGGAGGCGTGTGCTAGTCGTGATTATGCCCAGACATGATCCCATATAGATCGGGCCTGTCTAGTCTATGCAAATCCTAGTGGCAAACTGCTCGGCATTTGCATAAGCTTACAGATAAGGACGCGTCAGAAGTATGCCTTTCCTTCGGATTCGTTTCACTGAGACGGCGACGTGCGCGCCGCCCGCCAACCAATCGATCTCGAACTAACCTCCTCCAATATCGAGCGCGACCAAGAAGAGAGTTCTCCAATCGGCTCCTCTTTTTTTTACGGCACATCCGAGTAAAGCGGCGCGCGAGTAGTGCTTCTGGAAAAATGAGGAAACTCTTTATCGATAATAGCACGTGTTGGGAGTGGCCGTACGAGGAGAGTTCATTTACCGGAAAGGCCTGCGGAGGGCGGCAACGACGCCGATGGATCAACTCCTACTTCCGCTATGAGTGGAACACCTTCGAGCTAGATACACACTCGCGCGACTTTTTGCACAAATCGAACCGATAGTATTTTACCGCAGTCAGTAGAGAAAACGTAATTTTCTACCACCGCAAATGTTTGGTTATGTTGCCCGAGAGTCATAAGAATATTATAACTCGGAGATTTCGATATTAAAACTAGAAAAGAAAGTCGGGTTAAACTCTGAGTGAATATTGAGTGGATGGGTAGTGGGAAAAGGCAGAGAATTATAGTTCGTTAACAGTCTATTAGAGTGTAAATCAGCAAATGGTGGTAGAATCGAGGGCTAAGCGCTTGTAAGTCAGCTCTAATTCCAGCAGTCAGTCAAAGGCCCGACTAGGCGAGAGAGAGAGAGAGAGAGAGAGAGGGAGAGAGCGCGTAAGTGCCGTGGGCCGTCGCTACTTAAGCTTCTGTCGAGATCCATTTAAAGCGTCTCATTGGCTTCACGGCCAGTTCTGTCTAGTTGTGCCGTTGAGAGTTCTCCGCTACTTTCCGCCGCTCTCCGCTGAAACACGCGCGCGGCTCTCTCTAATTAAATCGCGCTCCGCCAGCGGACGCTTTAATTCTCCGGGGATATCATTATCGAAGATTGGATACGCTTGTCAAGTGCAGCGTCGACGAGCAGCCGAAATTCCAGAACGAGGCATCCGGGCTGCATTGGAGCGAGCGTTCGACGTCGCTGCGGCGGCGTCGTGCTAGTTATAATAAGTAGGGTTAATTATACCCCTCGAATCAAGAGCAGCTGTGCCCGCCTCGCTGCCCGAATTCCGTTTGTGCGAATAACAAACTGTATCAAGTAAACTCTCGCACGACCTTTCCTAGTATTCTAGGCCGCCAGCAGCATTTCTCCGCCACTTAACCTGCCAACTTGCGCGTCATTCATTCATGAATCATACCAGCCTTTCTAGTGTATAAATACCGCTGCCTTTGCATGACTCCGCACAATAGTTAATTGTACCTTTGAGAGTGAGAATTCAGTCACCCCCTATGGAATTCTCCTCTCCTACTTTTCTTATCTTGAAAAGCAATAAATAAAGGCATACAAATCTAATATCGATTGTACTGATTACTCACGAAATAAAATATATTCTAGAGATTATTACATTTTGCCCAATGAGATGCTGCTTTGCTTTTAGAACAAATACAAATACAAAGTGTGTGTTAATTACGTACGAATTCATGTGGAATCTATAAAAATTCACACAGATACAAATATAAAATATACCTTTGTTGTAATTATTTAAGTAACGATTGTGAGAACTTGCAGATCTTATTTAGAAGCATAAACCATTGCACTCAAAATATCTCAAAAATATGAATTCTTAGACGAAACATTTCTATCTTAGCAACAGACACTGCCAATTGGTAAGTTAGCGATCCGGTAATCGAATGTAACACTTTACGTGTTGGCGGTAGTTGGCTTCAGAAAAGGGCGGCTGGTCCTTTTGCCGCGCGGAAGGGATCCCCGCGTGTTTCAGGTTAAGCTTCCGTGGACGGAAATTGGCCGCGCGTCGTTTCCGCCTATTGCGTCGGGGTCGTAGAAATTCCCAGTGCGAATTACAGCGCTCTCGGTGCGCCTGACAATTCTTTCTCTGAAATAAAAGACTCGCACTCCGCTGGGGATTCGGATGAGTACGGCGCGTAAAAAATAGAATCGTTGCATCGAGTGGCACTTGTGTCCAAGTGCCAGGATCGGCCGATTGAAACTTCCGGCGCTATTAAAAGAAAAAGCTGCTGTGATTAACACATTCGCATTCGGTGGTTTTGACGCGAAAGCTTTTAGCTGAACGCTCCGCGCAATTTCCAAAAAGCTATAATCGAGTTCAGCACGATTGTAGTATAAAAGCGGGAATGAAAATAGAAAATATTGCTTTATAACATCATGTTTATTATCGCCTTTTGTTTGCAATAGAAAAAACTTTCGAAATGCAATAATTCATCCGTTTCCACAATAAATCCAAAATAACATAAAAACACAGCAACAAGCTTTTGATTAAACAATAACATAGAACTGCATCAGCGACTGGGAATGTGTTAACCCTCGTAAATCCTTCTACCATAACCTAAAAGACAATTCTCCTTCCCTCTAATTCCCGCTCAGCTGGCACACTCGGGCACTCTTTTGTCAGTGTGTTTTGAGAACTCAAAGATTCGGGAAGGAAATGTTGAGATCGGGCGGACACGGTAATCTCAAAAAGTGTAGTAAAGGGGAGTTGGCAGGCTACAAGTGGAATAAACCCTCGAAGACTCGGAGAGGTCAGACGGAGTGAGGAAGATCTCAAGAGAAGCTGGTTGAAGGGTGAGTTGAAAGGATCGGCGAAAGCTTTCCGAACATTTCCATAAGCGATTCAGGGGAGGTGTGCTCTCGTATTCACAGGTTGGATGACACTAGTCGGGTGACGTCATTTGCGCGCGCGCATTCAAGCGCCGCTCTATTTATACACGTGACACGAGTGGCCGTAAACCCACTTTGGCCGAGGCTCGACGGCCTATTCCAGCTTGCCACGAAGCCTTTAACGCGGCCGGGCCAGGCCTCGCCACTCTGCCACACAGAGAGCATGCCGTGCGGCCTGGAGCACCCATTGGCACGCGTGATTTCCGCACTCGTGCACGCGGCGGCCCCGGCGAAACTCGCACGCCTCGCTAATCCCTTGATTACGTGGAAAACGCAAGCGTGCGCCCGCGCAACACACACACAGAGAAAGAGAGGAAGAGAAGGAGAGAGAGAGAGTCGCGTTGGTCACAAAGTGGCTAACGGGCCTCCACCGCACGCGCCGCTCCGTTTTAATTGGAGAGGAACTATGATGATTGGTCGCTGCCGCGTGAAATTGCTCTAATCGCGTTTGCCGCTCGCGCGACGACGACGTCGACGCCGTCTTCGCGGACCCCCACTATATCGCACTGGCTGCTCTGAATAATACAAACAAAAGTTTCCGCTCTCGTCGAGCCAACGACGGAACGGCATTATCGCTTGCTCATTAAAAAGCTGAATCTAGACGCGGAAGCACCTCATTTCGCACGATGGTTTGACTTGATCAGTTTAGACGTGATTTTAGTATGGCGATTTTGTGGAATTATGATCGACGGTGTAAATCAGATTACGGGTTTTTAAGGAAGAAGTTGGAGATGCGAATTATGTTTTTCTTTCGTGTGCAAAGCTCTGCTATGATAATTATTTGTGAATCAATCGCAAAGTTTGCTACTCCAATGCAATGGTAACATTTGATCGATGCTGTAAGTTAACCTTTCTATTAATAGATTAGAAAAGTATAATTTATTGAGATTATAGTTCATAAAAAATGTCATTAAAAAGACGAAAACACTATTTACCCCTTTGCAATTTGTCAATCGCAAAATTTGCATGTCAATGTTACTCCAATAAAATTATAGAATTTTATTGATGCTGTAAGTTAACCTTCCTATTAATCGATTAGAAAGGTATAATTTATTCCGATTATAATTCATAAAAAACCGTCATTAAAAAGGCGGAAACATTATTCAGCCCTTCGCAATTTGTCAGTGAAAAATACCGGTGAAATATTCCACAGGATATGCTAAATTGTTTCGAGATTACACAAGGGTTACATAAATCGATCACTTTGTTACGTCGAGAGGATTTGATCAATTATCTTCCCACGCGTCGGCACCATTCAACTTAAGCGAGGTTGTATGAATGCGCAGGCATGAATGGGACCACACGCGAGGACGTGCTGCTACCAAGACGCATGACGTAGCGAGCAGTCTGATGATGCATCTTCCGATAAGGCACGCCATCTTCAATGAGACTCAATGTTAGAAATTAGCTTCTTTCTTTCGGCCGTGCAATGAATGAATTGGAATTCTGATTCTTATTCATGTTCAACTAATTTGACTTAGTTCTTTTCTTGTTTTATTAAGACACGTTTTTTCAATTACAAAAGTAAGAAATAGCAGGCATTTTTTGTAAGAACCTTTTTTTCTGCAGATTATTGGCTTCCTCTGATTTAATAAATAAAATGATAATTATGTTTTTATTTTGCAATAGTGCAATCATTATCTTGAAACACTAAACACGAATGCAGTAGAAGAATTAAAAGGAATCTGATTGTACAGTTGTTTTATTTTTAGCCAACATGCACTTATCGCAGTACTCCATTTGCTAGAATCCCACTTACTGCTTTTCTTTCTTTAGTAGAACACCGAAACGTTTCTTGGATTACAAAGATTGAAAAGAGAACCCAAGCATTTTACTTAAAAACTTTTCTACTCTGCAGGTCATTGAATTTTTTATAAACTGATGAAATCTGACTTGTGCTTTTATTTAACAAGGAACAGAATTGATGATAGTTAAAAATACTCACTGCGAAAATCGTGAAATAATTCGTAAAAGTTTGGTTGCACAATTGCTTTCCAAATACTATGGATTTATCATGGCACTCCACTTGGAGCGTCGCGGCGTCGATTAACAATACGCCAATTTTATTCGAGTCTTGGGAAAACGATCTTGCGCAGTGTGCCAGCGGGATAAGCGTCTTCTCAATAGCCCTGCACATATGTGCACTTCAGAAAGAGGACATATTAAAAGAACGAGTCTGCCAATATTGAAGTTGCTATTGTAGAAAAATAGAGGGTCGTAGAATTCAAAATTGAAACTTGTCCCTTACGAAACTATCGATTTTGCATTTTGTAGAACATTCTATATATTTAAGTGATAAAAAATAAAAGGTCGTGCAGTTCAAAATTGCCACCTCTTCTTTACGAAACTATTGATTTTACGTTTTATAGAATATTCTATATATTTAAGTGATAAAAAATAAAAGGTCGTGCAGTTCAAAATTGCCACCTCTTCTTTACGAAACTATTAATTTTACGTTTTATAGAAAACTCGATGTGTTTAAGTGATAAAAAATAAAAGGTCATACAGTTCAAAATTGCCACTTCTTCTTTACGAAACTATTGATTTTACGTTTTATAGAATATTCTATGTATTTAAGTGATAAAAAATAAAAGGTCATACAGTTCAAAATTGCCACTTCTTCTTTACGAAACTATTGATTTTGCATTTTATAGAATATTCTATAAATCTATGTCGTTTTAGCAATAGCAACGCTTGCCAAATTTGTGACAAGTGTTTATATCAATTCAATAATAAAATAATGAAAAACTATTACACATATGTTTCAATATCTCCAATAAAAGATCAATTTCACGTTCGAAGAGACTACTTCGGATGATTGTAAAAGGAGGGCGCAATAAAACAAGTCAGTTGTTGCGGTGATGGCGGTTGTGTGCGGAATAGAAGGAGGAAGTTGTACAGTTATTCGAAACGAGCTGCGAGGGAGAACTCTTGAGGCGCAGAGCAGCAAGGATCTGCCTATTGTCGAGTCGCCGAACATACTGCAGATTTACAGTGACCATTGTAACGAAACTGTCGCGGCGAAACCTTCCCCCTTCCAGGAGCGGCTTTCCGTATAACACACTACTACGCTCAACTACTATGCTGCAGGTGTATATGTATCTGCACACGTATAGCTCTCGAGTAGAACGAGCGGTGCGGACCTTTGAAGAGGAGGCAATGTCCTGTACACAGTGCCGGCTGTATTCCTGTATTCCGGCGCTGATGGCTTTTGTCTCGCAAGCGAGCCGACGGTGAATTATAGCGGCCGGTGAAGGGTTGCTGCTCCCTTTTCGGCCAAGGAGCTCCCACCGGCGGCGGCGGCAGCGTCGGCGGCGCCACATTTAATTTCGCGCGCGTTTAATACGCTCTCGGTTCCGAGCGTTCCTCTCGCTCCGCCAGGATGTGTCCTCAAGGAGTCGCAGGAAGGAAACGGGACATGTTAATGCACGCGAAATCCGCCCTTTAACAGGCGTCGCGTACCCCCCACTCTCCCCACTCCAACCAGCTAGCTTTCAACCGGTTCTGCTAGACTGCTTTTCCTTTTCCTCAGTGGAAACCCTGTCACCGGATGATAGTTCCTTACTTGAGATACGAGTGGAAGACGTTCCTCTTCTAGAAATTGCTCCGGCTAATTTTGGATCTTCACTTCCGGTTTTCCCTTATTAGTTTCTAGTATGTCGTTTGAATCGAAAATTACTTGATTTGATTCGCGAGTGGCGCTGTTATAATTGGTTCGCCGTTGTAATTGTGTTTTAATAGTTGGTAGTTGAATAGAAATGATTTCAAGAAAGTTGGAATTCGTTTTTGTTCGCTTGAATGATGATAATTTTAAAAATCGCATTTGGAGTCTACTTTGTTCTTCGATTCGATGGGAAGCATTAAAATACACTCAGAGATACATATTGCTAATGAAATCATTCATTAGGTTTCGTGCGCGTAAATTTATGAATGCCCCGATCAATATTATAAAATACTGCATTTATCCGGCGAAAAACAATGTAAATTCAAGAAGCACGATAAATTTTTACTTCAGCCGATAAAGGATGCAACAAAATCATCAATTTTAAACTCGAAACCTTTCAAACACCAATTTATAATATTACAAAATCCAAGAATTAATTTTCATTTTGTCGAGCTTTGTGCAAAATCACAAACATTACCATGAAAAGAACGAAAAACTGTGGAAAGGTTTTTCCGTCGATGCGAAACCATAATTCCCGAACTAAAACTAATTCCATCAAGCGCAGTTAAGAAAGACAAAGTGAGCAGTAGACTGCAGAGTTAAATAAGAAAAACCAGCAGCAGCTGAAGAGAAGAAGGAGAGTAAATCGAGAAGGTGGCTCTCTCCTTGGACAATTTACACCGAGGGCAGGAGTCGCACAATTGTAGTGTACTTGGCGAAGCATTGATCTCAAGAAGGGGAGAGTCTCGGCAAGGCGACAGGCGCAAGCACGTTCACCGGCGTCCCTTTGAAACTAGAGCGGCGGCGACGACCAGCAAGCAAGCAAGCAAGCAAGCAAGCGACCAAGAATCCCAAGCAAGGAAACAAGAGGCGAGGAGAGCAAAGTGTGAGAGGACAATGGGAACCGAGGCAGCAGCCAACTCCACCGCATTTTTCTGATGAAAGAGTGCCGCGGCTATAATAACGCGCATATAACGCTTTAATTTGGCACTGGCTGCGAGTCCATCCAGACCAGTACAAGACGACGACGACGACGACGGCAGCGTGCTGGTCCGTCGCTGCCGCCAATTAAGAAGGGAATCCGCGAATTGCACTGACCTCAATACCCACTGACAAAGCTCCTCTCTCTCTCTCGTGTAGAGCTTGCGAAAGGATGCGGACGCGCGCGAGAGAGAGAGAATAGTACGCTGGTGGGGCATACAAAAGCAGGCTCAGTGGCAACTGAGAGAGCATCCCGAGACTGACAAAAGAGAGGGCTCGGCCTTCCGAAGAGGGATGCCGAGCAATGAGAATGATATAGCGGCGACAGAGAGGGCCGAAAGTTCCGGCAGGCAGAATGTATGGCGCTAAATAGTGGCGCGCGAGCGCGCGGACGCGTTTAAGCCGGAACAGAGAGGAAGCGGAGAAGCAGGGCGTATACGCGCGCTCGTCTTCGCGATGCTAATTAGAGATTAGAGTGCAGCGGTGTTCGGTTTAAGGTTAAACTCACCGTGATAACCTTCCCCTTAATCTTCGCGCGAATTTAAACGGCCGCCGCTTTTAAGGGCTCGGCTAACGTTAAGCCAATATTAGTGGCGCCTACTCTCGATCGGATGTATCGAGCGCGCTCGGGGAACCGACAGGAATTCAATCAGCGGCCAGAGTTATCGGTGCATCAGCATAAGGGAAACTCAGCCGGCAGCCAGCAATCTCTCTTTGCGAGAGCGGCTTTTGAGGTTAGTGGAAAGACGCGCGCGCGTGCGTCCGATGACTTCCTAGGATCCAACGGAGCGAGACTCCCGAGTTAAGGAGTGCGGACGCGTTTAACTTTCGAGGCGACTGACGCCAACCTCGGCAAGAGTCTCGTCCTCGAGGTGCTAAGGCCCCTTACAAAAAAGGAAGCGGATGCCCCTTCTGCTCGCCGAGCTGTGCATCAAGGGACCCTCGAAATCTTAGAGCCGCTATGATTTAGCATGACTTTATTGTCGTCCGGGTGAATTTTAAACTGGTTCGTACACTTAGAGCGCGTAAATTGAGGGCTAACTTTCATATTTTGGAAAAGTGAAAATATTTCTGTTTTAATCTTATAAAATATATGGATAATTACATGATTTAAGGTATATTCTAAATTAATTACATTCATTTATCGGTTGCAATTACAAAATTACTATCACACAAATTGTAGATCAAGTAATTTGCGTCTGACAGAGTTGAAGCATTTTTTTCTAGGTCGTAGACATTTAAAACTGGGACGCAACTGGGATGATTTTAAAAATTTTAGTATTTAACGAAATAACAGCTTTCTAACCTCAAAAAGCTATAAAATTATAATAATATTCAAAGGTGAAAAAGCTATTTTTGAGTTAAAAAAACTACGGTTTAGTTATGATTTGAAATTTTGGAAGTCAACTCCGTTTCATCTGTTTCAGATTAAAAGTGATTGATGTACAATGAGTACCATAAATCGTAATTTGTAAAAAAAGACGTTCATACATCCACGACTATAATTTTGTAATTATGACCGATAGATTAATGAAATTAGTTTACAATATACTTGATACTTTACATTTAAAGTACATGATTATACATATTATAAATTAATATAATCATGTACTTGAACATATATTTTATAAGCTTGCGACAAACATGTTTTTGCTATCTTTTGAAAATGTCGAAGTTAGCCCCCATTTCTTGGGCGCAAGGTGTATGTATGTACGTACGTGGGCCCTTAAACGAGGAGGTATAGTAATTTAGTGACAAACGAGTTCGCCGGAGTATATGAGTTCCAGCGCACTCTACACTTCCTTCGCCCCGTTGAATAGCTGGTTATGACTTCGTCGTACATCTCTCCGCTCGCACTTTCCCCCACCCCCTTCTCTCCCTCTCCCACTGACTCTCTCTTGCAGCACATAGTTCCATCGCACGACACGATCCCGTTCGGAGCTGCAATTTACGCTTTCGACTTGGCGACGCGTTGCGCAAAGCGACTAAAAGGCTCCGCGCTCCTCGCTCCTCTCCTCCTCTGCTCGCTCTGCTTTTCCCGCTGTTGGCGCGCGCGCCTCCTCCCTCGCCTTTGCGTAACCACTACCATTCTAATTTCTTGTGTAAACGGCTATTAATGACTGTTCAAAGCGCGCGACTGTGTAACCCCCGCCACTCGAGTAATTCAGACTCAACTGGACGGTGCTGTTGAATTATATAAATGTTTGTCAATCCTCTTTCAAATTTTGACATGAAGAGGGATAGTTTTCATTATCGCGTAGACTGCGTGTAAATTCGATAGGTAATTGGCATTCGAATAGCTGAATTTTGTGTATTTAATACTAGGTTTACGGGATTGTGAGTACAATTACAATTCATTTTTCTCCAATTTTGCCTGGCTATTATTTATGCAATCCTAACAAAATTAATTCACTTATATTATGTTTGTTAAGATTATAGTTGTTTTTAAATTAAATTAGTTGTTCTTCTTTAAAAGAAATTACGTTGTTTCGAATACGTGGACAGGTATACAAAAACGTAAATCTAGTGTTAATTTAGTTAATTAAATTCTATGTTTAGTTATTAATAGTGCACATTCGTTCGGCTTACAATTTGGAAAGAGAACATTGCACGGTATTATCATAATAAAAGGGAAGCTTCGTATTTTTTTGAGGCATTATAATTTACTCTCATTACACTCATTATCTCGGTAAATGTAACATCCCTTTGCGTGCTATAGCTAATGGCGGTGAACACGTTACGGAATCCAGTATCACAAGCCGCACACGACATAATAATCTCGTTTTTGTACATAGTAACGTAAACTCCGCTGCAGAATTCCAAATTAACAACTCACTAATACATTCCACTGTAATACCAGTCCAAATGATTAGACATTTAAAATAATGAAACATACAATATCCATAATTATAATAAAATTAAATATTATAGCGATTCGAGGTCGTTCGTTTTGTAAATTCTGTGTGTTAAAATCCTCGTTTGAATAAATGAAGACAATAAAGAGCCGCAAAGTATGAATTTTAGACTGTGCTTGAAAATCAAATCAAGCGCCGCGGCGTACGCATAAAACAGCACTTCAATCGGTTAAAGCCGTTGCAACGGCGACGTTAGCCCATTTTCAATGGGGACGCACAATACACCGTAATCCCATTCGGGCCGATGTAATTAGTTAAACATTTCGCGAGTAATTGTTTAAATCCGGCGGGCACGAATGCACGGCGCTGTCCCAGCCGAATCCACGCGGTGACCAGTTGCACGATAGAAAATTCGTTTGGCCCACATCGCTATTTATCGCTTTTCGATAATTCGGAACGCTGCCGAAATAGCATAGCGGTGCTCCGACGCTTCTCTATTCACGAATCCTCGTCGGAAGCGTGCATTATCCACCGTTTTGATCCCAATATGCCTATACCGGACACATTGCTAAATGGATCAAGCATTTACAGCCAGAACTCATAACACATAGAGTTCGTTAAGCCGCCTCTAACGCCTCTAAAGCCTCCAGAACTCTAAGCTAAAGCCCCGAAAGCCTCTAAAACGAACATTTAAGGAGATTCGGGCCGAACATGAAAATAATGAGATCGCATTGAATTTTACAGAGAATAATAGTGAATGGTCGCTGCAGCTCTCTTGAAAATTTCAACTCGCTTGTCTGCACAGTTTTCGAGTAATCAGTGTAGAATAATTCATTCCTCAAACGTACACGTTTGTCAGTTACGGCAGTTTATTTCAATCGCTAAGTTAAATTCGTTTTTCACCACCAAAGTTTTGCTGTCAAGCTCTTATGTCTCACGGCTCACAGAACCCTAAACATTTCCTCAAGTAGATTACAGATTGTTTTTTACGACTTAAAAGACATCTTTTCGATTGATATTGACGAGTCTCGATTTACTTCATGAGAACACTACGAAAAAAACTATTTTCAACACATACAATAGACATATAGACAATGACACATTTACGAATAATCAGGCTAAGTTTCAAAAGCTTCATCTGTCCTATTCAACGGTATACGAACAGGGAGTGAAAAGGAAATGATTTCACTTGTAGAAACACCGTGATAAATAATATATAAATAAAAGTAACTTATAAAAACATAAACTTAATTACAAATTGAATTTCCCCACACAAAAACTGGTTTGATTATAATTTGAAAAGCCTCGGAGTTCTGTGTCAGCGCTCACACGTTCCCCTCTTACATCCGCACCAAATGACCGCAGCAACCTCCTTAACCTTCTTCCGCTTTCACCTTGAAAATGATTTTAATCTTCGAGGAACTCTCGCCGACACGTTTTCCTGAATGGAGTCGAGGAGAAAAAAGGGTGCAAGGAGAAAATAAGCAGCGAGTGCGGAGCGTCTTTCATTTCCTTCTGCCGGTGAAATTGTTTGGTCACTCGCACGCATTACCAATTGGCGGGGAATAAGTGGGTGTGCCGGCGTGGTTGGCCGGCGGCGTGTGAATCGAGAGACGTTATTCAGAGGGAGTCGATTCGGTGTTGGAGGAAGAAGAGCTCTCCGGGAATAGGTGGTAGAGAGTGCGAATGACTCGAGTGTCGGATGATAGGGTTGTCATAGCGGGAAGATGAAAGCCGTTGCAGCTATCGCTTTCGATGGGTTGGTCTCAGCCGCGAAAGAAGAAGCCAGCAGCGGGAGGAACGCTCGCGGCGCAGAAAAATGCTCCTGTCGCCGGGAAATAGAGACTCCTCGCCGAGCGATGGATCCAATTCGCTCTCCTCTCCTCTCTCTCTCTCTCTATCTCTCGGTAAAGGGAATCGCTGAATTTCCGCGGCACATTGGCGATCCACTCGAACCTCAATGGGGAAAATAAATAATCCTAATTGCCGGTGAATGGCTCAATCGCCACGCGCACCAACCACCGCCAAACTAAAGGAGCACCCATTGCACCGGATGATGACTGTCTGCTGCCGGTGCACTTCTATTTCTCATCCCCAACATTTCTCATCTCCTTCCATCGGAAATGCCGCGATCATAGTTCGACTCCTTACTTATTCATACAGCCACTTCCGAGCTATATTTCATCCATTTCCGCTCGCCGTCACGAGCTTCGGTACACTAATACATAAATTAATATTACATGCAACTAATATGCTGCACTCCCTCATTTTATTGGGGCTTTTACTAGTATTAAGCTTTTTATTGTTTGTGTTTAATATATTATGTGGTGGAATTAATGATTGTCTAAAAATAGTGTAACTCGTATACATTTGAAAAATACTATAACGTTTATTTAATCGCTTATAAAAAACTGTTTGTTTTAATAAGTTTGTTCGTTGCTAGTATTATCTTCGCTGTTCTATTGCACCAGCAATACTAATAATTGGTACAAATTTCCACCAAAGAAGAAAAACTGCAATTTTTTTAAAACGCATAAAAAACACCATGTGTATTTAATATGAAACTCTTTCAAGAAAATACCATCGGTGAATCTCGCTCGGAATTAATAACAAAAATTTCATTACTCACAATGCAATAATGCCAGCGGATTTACGTTTCCCAGCACAGACACAATAACGCGCGACAGAGAAAGTCAGTTCGTGGCGCGGAGCGACAAAATTCCAGGGAAAAAAAAAAGGTCGTTCGACACAGTAAACTTTCACCCCGCACTTTGCCCTCTGCGACACCACCTACTTTAATTATCCCTTTTAATCCATTTCCCAAAGGCAACGGCGTATCAGGACGGTTATCTCGACGCGCCCCGAACGTAGGCTTAATTAAATCGCATTCAATTACGAGTGGTGCACGCCTTATCAAAAAAGCAAACGGACTCGGTGCTTCTAATTACTGCGAAGCAGAGTCGACGTTGAAGGCAGTGTTCCGTCAGCGAAGAGTGAATGAGAAGGGAAAAAGAAGGGAACCCGCACAGTGAGAAGGTCTCGCGGCAACTAACACAGCGGGCTGCTGAAAATCGTGTGAAGGCAGCGGAGCGCTCTTTTTTTGTCCCCCGGTGAGTCAGTCCGATCTAACATCCCCCGGTCTGCCCTCTGCCGGCCGATTCGCCGCACTGTTTAACGCACTAATGTATGCGGGCGCGCGAGCGGCCGCCTGGAAAAACGCTCACTCGAGCCGGGGACGACTCTGTCAAATGAAAAAGACAGCGCGGCGGCGAGCCCCCCTTCCGACACTAGTCGGCTCAGCACTCTATTAGCAGTGACGCACTCGAGGGGAAGTTAAGTGTACGGTTAACCGATCCTGGCCAAGCAAGCATCAACCCTCGTCGATACCAGTTACACTGACAACACAGACTCTCCTACGAACTACCAAAACAGGTTTTCGCCCTCTCTGCTCGATGACTGGCACTCTCCTGACCTGACCCGCTTAAACGGACCAGCGAAACACATGCCCCCCCGGAAAATGTTGGGCCCCCCCTCTCGCATCCTCCACCTCCTTTATAGATCCTTTATGGATCCATTTATGATCCCCCCGTTGGCCCCGGGCACGAGCAGACTTCCTCATCCGACCGGGAAAGCCGATTCACGCGGCCATTACGGTAATTAGAAGGATGATATTCAATACGGCTCCCAGCATCTCATTCGTCACGAATTCTATTTCCTGCCGCAGGGTGGACTTCGTAATTCCACGGTAAACCGAGTCCTCCCAAGCAACCTCGCTGGTATTGTTCGTCCTATTCTATTTCTCCCTCTCTCTCTCTCTTCTACTGGGTCATTCAGTGCCGTCGTAAAGTTGATATTACCTCTTACTGCTTCAACTTGATGGAGGGCGACGTGTCGATGCGCTCTAGGAGAGTTTCTCTGGTATTGCGTGAAGGGTCACGCAATTCCACTGGACATCACGATCGTTGACATCGGATTTATACGATAGGATGCAATTGTTATTGAACTGTTGACAAAACAGCTTTATGGAAGTCGTATTTTTTTCCGGGGTAGAACTTTTTGTTTATTATTATCGTGATATTGAAAATGTGATTTTGATATAATTGTATTATATATTACATGTATCAGTTGGTATTGCCGGTAATTTAAATCATGTCTGACTCATTACCGCTTCATTGATTTGTTTCAGATGTAAATATTTGAAATTTCATGGAATAATGAGCAAGGAGAGATTCAATAAGAGGTTCGATAATATCGGAATAAATAAATGTTTTTTGAGTTTTAATTAAAACGATCCCAATTACGAAATTAAATAAACCGATCTTGGTCGGAAGAGAGAAATGTCGGCTGCTTCGGTTGCGAAGCTCTATTAATTAGCCGACGTAATTATTCCTGATTTTTATTCGCAATTCTCGCCAACTTCATTGGAAAAGTGGGTCACTCGAATATAGTTAGCGTGAAACCGCCGCATTTAATAGAGAAAATTAGGTTTTCGACGAAAATAAGAAGAAAACACGGATGCCCGTGTATCGCAACTAAATAAGAATTCAACGATATAACCAATAGAAAGTAATTATTCATTCAACCCCTTTTGCATCTTTCCATAAACGATGCAATGTTCTCTTAATAAAACAGTATACAATTAACAATGCAAATTTCAAAGCACAAAAATAGTAAAACTCTTTATACTACGATATCCATTCCTAACAATTCACCAGTTCACAAGTACAATGATAATTATTCCTCCAATCCTTTTGCAAGCCATCGGAATGAAGTTTATAATGAAAATGCATATAATTAAGAGAGCAAATTTCTGTCGCGGTACGGCGGAGAAAAAATACCGGGAAATTAGCAGAAGTTCTCCGAGCAAGTCCGGTAGAAGGGGGATGAGGAAAAAAGAGTAGCCCTGTTAAACTCCTTAACAAGAGGGGAAAAATCCTGCGGTCGCGGCGGACACAAAGTAAATGAAACGGAGACTGTGTGCATTGCGCCGACACTGACACACAGACACACACACACGCAATTACCTTATCGGGAGCGCGGCAGTCCATTATGACATAATGAGAAGTACGTGTCGACATTGGAGTGACCGCGGGCAATCAGAAGTGCATGTGTGCGGATCGGTTGGCGGTGCCGGGAGCGGACATATCACATCCGGACAATTGGAAGTCGTCATCGGCAGAGGTTGTTTTTAATTAAAAGCTGGTCACTCAGCGCGAGAAAGGTCTCATTCTCGAGCTGCGGCTCGCTCGCTCGCACGCTCGCGCTTCACAGCAATTAGATTTCTTGATAACACAGCGAACGCCAGCCGTGTCCCCGGGACACACGTGCGTGTGACATGCATTTCGAGCGGATTTAATTAAAGCCCGCGCCGCGCGCGGCCTTTTCTTTAATTACACTCAGAATTACACGCGTGTACCTCGGCGCGCGCGCGCGCGCGCGCGCGCCACTGTGTCATATGTGGTGGGATCTGTCACGGAGAGAGCACGTACAGCCCCGCAGCTCGTTCATATGTGTTTAGAAGCCGGCGTTAAAGAGGGCCGGAATGCCTAATTTATGGGGACAAATTGCTCGACATATAGTGCAGCCTGGTTAGCCCGCCGAATTCATGTCGAATTCGGCGCAATCAATGACACTTAGTTTCTACCAAACAGAAGCATTCGACGGTTTCAATTTCGCCCGGTTGACCCACATTCTTTGGAGTCTCGCGAACAAATAGGAATTCTGCCGTCCGAATTAGAACATAAAATTTACTCTAATTAGAAAACTGACCAATATTTATATATAGTAATTAAAGCACTATTGAATAATTTACATAAAAGACTGTTTGACGATAGCCATTTTTAATTTAAAATTTGAGAAGTAAAAGCTTTCAAATGTCAATTGTTAGATTTAGAAAAGGTCGATAAATTATCAAATTTCATAGTTTTAAATGCAGTCGTAGATCAACTTTATTCTCCTCCCGCATGAAAATCTGATAATATACGCAAGAAATAATTCTAAATCGAAAAATTACTTGCGACCTTAAAATTTATCAAGTGCTAGACTCCCCTGCTAAAATTCTCGGCCACCCTGTACATCCAGTAGAATCATATGCAAATTGGACACAGGTATAAGCGATCTCCACATGTACCTATAAATTGCATGCTCCGCACTGCGTTAACTGGCAGACGCTCCAAAAAAAGACTCACCTAATTCGAATAATTCTCTTCCTCTCTGCCATTTTTTTCTTGGTTGCCAACTCAAACGAACAACCGAGACTTTTTTCGAGCTCGGACCTTTTTAAAATCGATGCTGCCGCCAATTGAGATCACACAATTCGTCTTTATTTCGAATAGCCGTTTCCCGGACGAGGGTCGAGTTACTTAATGGAAGGGAGAAGAGCGAGAATTTAAGTGGTTTTCATGGGACTTTTACTTGGGGAAAGTCGTGCTCTGTCCCCAAAGGGATCAAGGCAAAATCAGCTTACAACTTCGCCGGACTTATTGTAGGGAAGGTGCGCCGCTCGGATGAGAGGTGGGTGCTGCGCGGCTACTTTGGCAAGCCGTGGCGAGAAGGAGAGAGAGAGAGAGAGAGAACGCGCGCTAGCAAATAATTGATCGACTCTTCAATGCTTCAACGATTAATCCGCAAGGCGGCGGCGCGCAAAACCGCGGAAATCCTGGAGAGGTAATGGATCGCATTACCAATTCAAACGAGGCTGGCGACCGTTCATTTTTCAAGACTGTCATTATACTAACGACACTGTCAGCCTCTCCTCCCATATAAGGCGGCGGCGGCGGCGACGCGCCGATCCAGCTGAATCTCCGATGCCAATAAAACCGCGGCAACTAGTCCCTATCGAAAAAGCAACCGGGTTACTTCTTGTACAGCCTGTAAACCTTCCAGTCCCATTAATTTGAACAGCCGAGTCTTGAGTCGCCGAGAGAAATACGTCTGTTCAACGCTTTTTCAATTCGTTCATAGGATCGCTAAACCTTGCAACTCCTTTCTCGCGCGAGTCCATATCAATTTTATTCACAGGTATTCCTTTATCGAACGCGATCGAGAGAATTATTACAATACTATTTTTAATATAATTCGTAAAAACGATTATTTTGATTGGTTCATATCTGAGGGAACTTGAACATCATATTCAAGGTTCCCGCATTTATAACGGAAGTCACACAGGTGACATGCGGCGCAGCAGGCGTTGTTCCTGTGCTCATTGTTCTTCACTTGTACGTACAACCGCCGAGGTGCCGCACGTGAATGCGATCAAGAATAAACACTGATTATCTATGTGAATCCAAAAGGCGAAGTCTGTCTTTAGTTAAACCCCAACAATATCAATCAAGTATTTTATCAGATGTAATGTTTTTTAAATAAAATGTATAAAAGAATAGGATGTTACTGCAAACAAAATTGAAAAAGAATCACAAGTGTTAAGGGTGAATTCCAACTACTAATTAGGGAAAAGTGCATCTGTAATTTGAAATGGATTCTACTCGTGTGTGTATAAAAGGATTGTGTAAGAGTTAAGCCTTCTTAGCGAACAAGGCTAAGCTTATATTGCAGATTTTCCATCGACTGATAGCTTAGTCGATTAAAGCAGCGACCTTCCCCAACTCATTACTGAACAGCAGGCGAGCGTGCTTTTGCCGAGTCGATGAACACTTGACAAGTATGCGCACTCCCTTGGAAGCTCGTCTACTTTACGTAAGCAACTAAACTCTTGCACGACGAAGAAACTTGTAGTATGCGCGGATCCTAAACACCAGCGTTGTCGAACAAAAAACCTTTCGAAGTTAACAGCACAATTGCAAATTCGAGAGGAGAAAATAAACGGAAAATGTGACTATCGAAATTTATAGTTAAATGTGGGATTGAAATGATTTTATGTTCTATAAGAAGAAGTCCAAAGAAAATATGTATTTTAAAATAATAATTCTTTTGAAACTATTATTAGAACAATCACCACTCTATTTTAGAGTTGTGTTTAGGATTTAAAATGATCCTAAACATCAGCATTGTCGAACAAAAAACCTTTCGAAGTTAACAGTACAATTGCAAATTGCAGAGGAGAAAATAAACAGAAAATGTGAGTATCGAAATTTATAGTTAAATGTCAGATTGAAATGATTTTATGTTCCATAGAAAAAAGTCCAAATGAAATATGTATTTTATAATAATACTTTTGAAACTATTATTACACCAATCACCACTCTATTTTTGACAGCAAACAATTTACAAAGAAAGCGGTATGAATAACAAAGACAGATACCACAGAGACACATTGAAATGTTCACGAGAGACAAAGAAACAGCAAGAGTAAGAATGATCTGCAGCGGTATTGTCGTGGTGTAATGAGTGACAAGTGTAGCGGACTATTATTATTACGCACGGGTAACTGGATCAGTGTGCGACAGATGCGAGGCACGTATAATGCACCTGTACAACGCTAATCCTGATGTAAACAGGTTCCGTGCTTCCTTCATGAACATGCCACAATTGTCTCCAGTGCATTACAGCGGGGCGCGATGGCATCAGTCGCATTGACAATAGACCGGTAAATGGTTAGCTCTTATACGCAGAAGACAATGTGTGTATTACACACGTCCATGCAATGCGCGCGCGCGCGCGTGTGTGTGTGCGTGTAACACAGAGACTGCGACGCGGAGCGGAGCGTGTACGGTTAAGTGGAGCAGCAGTGACACAGGGCGGACGTATCAGTGGAACGACAGTAAAATTGGTCGGACGCGCCGCGCCGCCGCCGCCGCCGTCGCCGGAACCTAAAGCTGTATCGTCACTCGAGGAATACCGAGGATCTTTTTGTTCCATATTGTTCCCGAATACTCCGACAGTAGTCGCATTGGAATTTTGTCTCTGCTAGCATCGACGTATCACTAACGAGCAACGGCTTTTGTTACTAACGACAGAGACATTAACACTAAACCTACCGACACTTTTTTTGTGCCTCTACTTCCCCATTGAAAACGGGAATTTGCCCGGTTATTGGTAAGGTTAGTGTTAAAGAAAATCCTGAATTTAGTAATAATAGGGAAGTTTCAAAAGTCGAAATATAAATATAAAGTTCCTCGTTTTTGTTTCTATACTTAAATTTAAAATTTAATGCTTCGAACTAAAAACGTACAATTTTTATGACAATTTAATGAAATGCAGCGCATAGATATTTAGACAATTGTATGTTTCAAATGTTAAAAAAGAAGACAATGTTAAAAATTGTATAAAATAATGCTTTCCTTGTTTCCATTTCATCACAGTACACGTTAAACATACTATTTATCGACATACTTTTGCGATGTAAATGTTGAACATACATAAACATCGGTCGCAACATAAAAAGCAATGGAGGGAAATAAATGAATCGAGGAACTCCAATATCTATTTGAATCCTTAAAAAAATACAATTAATTACCGCTAATACAAATAAACGCGCAGGACAATAATTCGTCAAATACGAAGATGTGTGCGTATTAATACGAGTCTGTGTGCATTCCGTGAGTTTACCATTAAGAAGGTTGGTGCGAAAAATAAAAATAATGAGCTGTCTTCAATATTGCAACTTGTTGGTCTACACAGTTTTCGAGTAACCAATGTCGAAAAATCCATTTTTTCATTTCACGTGGTAAATGAGACTTACGTATAATCAGGTTAAATTTCAAAGGCTTCGTATGTCCGATTCGAGAGTTTTCGAGCAGAGAGTGAAAAGGAAATGATTTCATTAGTAAACATAACATGATAGATAATATAGAAATAAAAGCAGATGTGAGAAATTAAACCTTCCTTCTCAAACCTTGATTTTATTATACTTTGAAAAGACTCAGAATTTAGTGTCAGCGCTCACATCTTCCGCTCTTACCACTGCACCAAATGACAGCACCAACTTCCTTAAAGACTCGCATCGAGCACACAATGATTAAGTTCGCAACAGAGCTAAGCAGGATAAAAAGAGAGATAGGGCAAGGTGCAAAAAACCTGGGAACCATTAGCGAGCGAGTGACACGTTGGATATCAGGAGGGTCATAAAAATCGTGTGTGTGGTTGTGAGATAACCTTGCCATTTATAACGCCCGGGAGCTGAAACACTTAAAGAGCCGCGACGGGCAGCGCGTGCCGTAAATTTCGATTTACAACTGGTAGTCATGTGAACAAGTAGATTTTATGATAGGCTGTTGCGGCACACTCCGTTTCTTCGGCTTTTTACAGCGCTCGTTATCACCGGCCGGATCGTCGTTAAATTATGGTCTAATGGGTGCTCAAATCGGGCGGGAAGGCCGCAGTAGCTAAAACTTAGTTGCAACCCTCCGAGATTTAGTTATCAAACAGCTGCGGCTAGCAAGCCAGGGGAAATCTCCGAGCGAAAACGCTGTTTTAACGAGTGCTGATATTCTTGAAACAGTGCTAGTATATAAGTTATACAGACTCCAACAGTGAAGTGCAATCAAATGATTATATCGCGGTATATTAACATATTGTTAACGATGTACTGTGAAATGAGTGTTGGCTCTATTTACGCATATTCTTGGAAAATGCGTGCTAAGTAACGACTTAAGTTTGCTACCAACAATGTATTAACTTTTAAATTACTACAGTTTTCAAGATAAGACTTTCTATAGATAATTGGTTGGAATCTATTCAATACTTAAACACCCAACCTCCAATATTTAGACGCTTGATTACTTTCATTATTTGTACCAATATAAATATCTCGGCGTTTTTCAAATTAGCACACGTTTCTTCCAAAACGAAGGGTTACCGCGGACTTAACTATAATTACCAGTAATTAATTAACTAAAGACCTAGCAAACTTCAAAAGTAACATATTCGTTACTAAAGCCGATCTCGCAATGTCAATCTGCAACACATCCATTAATTAAAAACTGCCAAATGTAGCAAATAATCTTTACATGTGCAATTTACAGTAAAAATGGAATTATAGTTTTCACAACCATTCGAATATTCGTGCTTGCCTGCGCACGTTGTTCGCTGCTCCCAGTTGAAATGCTCGAATGCATTGTTGCGGAAGTAACTTAACAAATGATAAGTGATGGGTATCATCGGAAATATCGCTGCCAACACATGGTATGCAATTGCTCCAATTACTAGGACATCATACAGATGTGCTGCAAGCTGTTGTGTCAATAAGCTCAACACGTTTAATTGAGATCATACTAGCCAGTACGCGATCGGTGCTATTGGACGGCTATAACGGAAGCCATGGAAGGCTGACGGAGAGAACGAGCGCGGGAGGAAGTGAGAGGAACAAGGGAAGTCGATAAAAAAAAAGCTCCAAAAAATTGGTTCGGCGGTATGGTATGATCACGCGAAACGACCACCGGCTCAGCCAGATTTATTCATCCTCGTTCCAATCACAATAATTGCATAAGGTCATCCAATCCCAAACTGCATTGCTCCTGTAATCTCACAGTCAATAACGCGCCCGTGTAATACGCCCGAACAGTATCACGCTTCGGATTATTATGCAATTTAATAATGAGTTATTACAGCGCTAATTAATTATATGTAAATAATAACATCCCATTTGAGTGTAATTCGGGACAAGTGTCCGACCATATTTTGAAATAAATGGAACTAATCCGTCGGGTGACGTCTAAATTGATCCTAAAGGTATAAAATGTAATGATAAAATATATTTATTGGTTTCTTTTACATTCAATTTATAACATTCTCATAACAGGTTTCTAAATCGCAGTTTTCCATTTAAAAACTCCAGAAAGACGCGACTTTGGAAACCTTCCACTATAAATTTACATATTCGTACAAACATTCATCTACTTTCCAGAGATGAAAACAGCATTATCAGGCCAATTAACCACAAGCGCGACACTTACTTCGCCGATCGACACTGGTCAGAAGTGTGGGGGAGAAAAGTGGTGCAGCGGTTACGGAACAATAGCCAAGCGGAATTATTCAAGCACGTCGTTCTGATTAGGAGAGAGGAGAGTGGACATTTCCATGGCGCGTGATTAAGGAAGTTGGCCCCAGTGGGAGAGGCTGTCTCTTGGCGGGCGAACCTCGCTCGACGCGCTGTCCGCTGAATTCAGGTTAGGATAGCGCGGCGGTGGCGACGGCGACGGCGACGCTCGGACGTGAACACAACGTCGTCGCGCGCTCGCGTCGAGGGAACATGAATTTGTACAAACAAAGAGCCGAGGCGAGAGAGAGGGACAAAGACAGGGAGAGAGAGAGAGAGAAAGGGCGGATGTGAGAGGACGAAGGAAATGTGGAGGGTGGATAGTGGGAGCGGGGGAGCATTGCAAAACGTGTGTACCTTGGCAGAGCGTGGCTGACATAAGGGCTTGCCAAATTAAACAAGAGCCTAAGGGCCGGATGCGAGCGCGAGCGCCCTTCCTCACCGCTGCTAATTTGCGAACTGCTGTAATTCAGACCTCTTCCTATTCAATTCAACTTGCCACCATCGCCACCGTTAAGCAAGAATTACCTTACTGCCTTTCCGGGATCCTCACCAACCTCCAGCAAGAGGAAGTGTGAGGGAAACGCGTGGGAAAATTGCTTACGTTCGCTAATCAATTGCTAGAAGATAGGAGAGATTGATTTTCCTTGAGACGAATAATTGAATTGTTTATCCGTTGATGATATAAATTATACATTATTGTGCGTTTCTTCTTTTGAACGTTGATAATTTGCAAAATAGTATAATTCAGACCTCTTCCTATTTAATTCAAGTTGTCACCATCGTCACCGTTAAGCAAGAATTACCTTTCTACCTTTCTAGGATCCTCCACAAAGTCTATCAAGAGGAAGACTGAAGGAGACTTACATTCATTAGTCAACTACTGTCTAATTTAGAGCAAGAAAGCTGGAGAGATTGATTTCCATTGAGGGGAAAATTCAACTGGTTACCCGTCGATGTATATTATGTATTCAGGCACTTTACTATTCAATTCAACCATGCACGTATTTTTTTCATTCTTGTTAAAAATATAAATATTCCCATAGTAAATTTGTACTGTAGTTTTTATATTAAATTGATCTATATATAATTGACGTATAACCTAATTAGAGAAATATAAAATTCATTTAAAAACAGATGATTTTATCAGTTACCGTAGAAATATATATTACATAAATTACCGGTACATTTAGTGTTAAGCAAGAATGATCTAACCGGCTGCCAGGATGCTGTGCGCGGTTCACGAAGAGGAAGAGTGTCGGTGAACTACTATCTGGAGCAACAACGCAGAAGTGATTGATTTCCGTTGAGTCGAATAATCGAATTGCTTATCCGCCGATGCTCGATATCCATCTGACAGGGCGATCGACTGGTCGAAGAATATCTGCTCACGGTTCTAGAGCGTCTGCTTCATGTCACCGCGGCCAGTCGAGATCCATCGAGGCGAGCTTCGCTTTCCAAGAGGAAATAATCGGCCTGCCGCCAGTTTCCAGAGGCCAATGGACCACGCAGAGATGCTGCACGCTTTCGCATCGTAGGAATAGCGCGGCTACCTTTATCTCTTGGAACACCAGCACTGATATTATTCGGATTGCCTCTAATTACTTGATATTTTAGACCGGCGCGAGCGGCACACGCGCGTTATAGACGAGCGTCAAATTTCCCTGCTCCATGATTCGTCTGTCACGCGATACAATGCTCGCAGCGATACTGTTATTACTGAAATCCTCCCAATTGCAGAGTACATCTCCTATGGTGAATAATTGGAGTTAATACTCCCCATCTACTCCAAATGCCTTTCAAAAGTTCACCAATCTCGATTTGAAATAATCAATATTTGATGCTGCCTTCGCTTGATGTTTGTCAGAATTTCTCGCTAGATTTCGCGCCAGCGATGTAATATGAAATTGGCTCGGCGGACGTTTGAGATTTTAAGAAATTAAATCGTGATTGGTATCGGCTCTAAGAGTATTTTGCAATTTTTTCGAACTATATTTCGAAGTAATGTATTACACAATTCTAAATATAATGAAACATATAAGTCAAATGGAGCAAACAATTATTTTTAAACTTGATTCAATTAAATCGTAATAGTTACAATATGAATTATATATTTTAATATGACGAGGTATGAAATTGATCGTAAAAATCAATGAATACGATAACCGCATTAAACAACACGTAGGAGGTTCAGTTAGTTCACTATTTACTGAAACACGACTCCATCGCAATGAAGATAATAATGCATCCAAACAACATCGAACGGGTGCGCGAAACCAGTCGAAATCCGAGCTCCCGAAATCTCTATGGCTCTGATTTCAAACTTCAAATGAGCAGAGCTAATGCGAATGTAATTAAGCACTCCCATCCTCTAATTTCGCACTAGCACAACATTTTCAACATTTTCATTTTCTGCATTACGAAAAGCAGCAAGTTGAATAGGAACTCGTTGCTACTCATAATCGGGGAGACCAAGCCGCGGCGGAAATGCGTGGACCGAAAACGTGACTTTCCAAAGCATACGTCGCAGCAAAAGGAAAGCCGGCTGCTGGGTCGAATGAGCATCGCATGTATGTGCATACACACATACAGGGTGACGCATTTGCATTGCAATCAGCAAGAATTTCCAGAAACTATTAATCTTGTGAAATAAATCATTTTTATCGTATTTATTGATATCTATTGGTTCTATCATTATTTGCATAAATTGCTAGATAATAGTCTGAGCATTTATAATAATAGTAACATATGTTATGCGATAATGGCAATCGATTACGTCAGAATTAATTCTCCATTATACACCGGTTTCATAGCATTTGTCACTATCTGGTGATTGTATTATTATTTGCAGAGACTGCTAAATTATCATTGATAATGTTCAGATTTTTAATATTTATGGTATATACAGTAACGATATCGTCGATGACAAGACAAACGCATCGTCACACGGTTCACACATTTGTATTATAATGAACACTATTAATTTTTCAAACTAAAACATATTTATCATACTTGGAGCTGTTTAATAGTATTAATATTTCTAAAAACTGCTAAGCGACAATTGACGATTTTTAATGCTGCGATTTGCGCTGATTCTGTATTAGAATCAGTACTATTCATTTTCCAAAATGAAAGAGATTTTTCGTGCTTAGAGCTGTTTCTTAGTAATATTAATGTTTCTAAAAACTACTAAATGATAATTGATGATCGCCATATTTTTAAAATTAATAACATTAAATTCATCAGTCTGACTCTACGTTAAAATCAGCAGTATTAATTTTCCAAAATTTTGAATACTAGTAATACTATAATATCTCATATTAAATTTGATTTCAAGGGAAACGCGTTACACTGGCAGCGTGATGGAACCAGCACTAGTTATTTTTCAAAATAAAAGAGTTTTATTTACTTAGAGCTGCCAGCCGGTAGATACATATGTGGAGAACCGATGGCGGTAGAAGAGTGGCGACATAACCGGTACGTAACGATGCGCTTCATCAAAAGTTACTGCCAGTAAGAAGATTACTGGCCGACGAATTACCGAAAGGCGATAGAGAGGAGGGGTGGGGTGGGAGGGAGGCGCGTTTTGCCGTCCGCTCGAGCGTGGACATCAGCCGCAAGCATGAAATGCACAATTTCCGCTCTTCCGGTGCACGTAGCTTATCTTTCGTCTGCAGTGGCACGTGACTTTCGAGGGTAAGTGCGATCCTCTCCTGTGAACATCAGCCACCGAACCACCTCTCTCTCTCTCTCTCTCTCTCTCTCTCTGCCTACTTTACCGTGTAACCGAGAGTGGAATGGCAGAGAGCAACTTAGGAAGGAAGTGCTCCTCCCTATGTATATGCGCTATTCGTATAAATTTATATTGTACCTACTCATACACTTTTGATCCGCCGGCCGTAAGAATCCCCGACAAAAGTTCCGCTTCAACCTTTACGTGCCTTCGCGTCTACCTTCGGTAGAAATTCAGGATGCAATTTTATATGGATTTTATTTCTGAGTAATTTATGAACGAGTTTTTAAAAAGTGCTCTATTTTCTTTGTTAACGGATTGTGAATTGGCACTGTTAGTTAATAAAAAGAAACTGTAGGAAATAAGGGAAAGTGTACTCCTTTTGTGATCCGCCGGTCGTAAGAATCCCCGACAAAAGTTCCGCTTCAACCTTTTACGTGCCTTCGCGTCTACCTTCGGTAGAAATTCAGGATGCAATTTTATATGGATTTTATTTATAAGTAATTTATGAATGAGTTACTTCAAAGTGCTTTAGTTTCTTTGTTAACGGATTGTGAATTGGCATTGTTAATTAATGAAAAGAAACTGTAGGAAATAAGGGAAAATGTACTTCTTTTATAGAGCAATTTTACTTATATAGAATTAACGTTTTGGGTATTATTTCCTGAATAATTATGTAAGTGCATTTAATTACTCACTCTTGGATTAAGTTGAAGCTGAAGATATTTATGGCAGCACGATTGATGAACTTACCCTGTAACATAGAAAAATGTTTGTCTATAAGTCTTCACATCACGAAATCTATATAAAAGATTTGTTCACTTAGCAAAGATTATTCAAACCACAAGATTCCTTTGAGAATCCCTATCAAAGGGAATGTGTCATTAATACTGCGTATGAACAATTTGCGAACACTTTTACCGCGGACTTTTCATTTTCACAGAACTACCTCGCACACTTTTAACAGACTCCGAGGCAGACTCCAGTAGTGCGGGCGCGAAGCGAAAGTTTACTAGAACGGAACAAATTAATATCGCTCGGTATTACGAATCCCAGCAGAGCTGTCAGGAAAAAGCTCGGCGTAGAAACGCAACTCTAAAACGACTTAGAGGGAATTTTGCGTAATCGATTTTGCCGAAGTGGTGCCTGACTCGCCAAGGCCGCGGTATAACATGGCATTTGAATTGGTAGCCGGTGCGGAAACTCGCGGAGGTGCTCCAGTTTAGTGGCCTTCGTCGCTCTCCAAAAAAAAGTAGGAAGAAAAAAAAAGAGAGAAACGGAACCGAGGTAATCGGGGGAAGAGTCGTACTCGACATTCGAAAATTTCGCCCTCCATTCGCCTAATTTCCCGAGCTCGTATTTTTCGGCTAGCGGTGCTGACTAGGCTGGCGTGCTTGAAAGCAAGGAGTAGAAATAATCCCAAAGAAATCTCGACGTTTGCAAGTGAAATCAGGAGAAATCTCGGGTGCCGTTGCCGAACTTTTGTGCGCGGCGCCCTCTATACATATAGCTTGAGGACGTCGAGGGCGAAGAGGAGAGGACAGCAGCGGGGCGGCAGCCAGCCTGCTGGAATTACAGAACTCTTTTTTCGCTAAGCCCACTCCGGGAGCAGCCGCTCCAAATTGCATGGCCAGGTCAGCCTGGAAACCACTGTTACACGTAGTATCACATCCTGTACCAGTAGGAAGTAGGAACCTCGGCCGTCCTAACCCTCCTCAAGTAAGAACCATAAAAATCAAAGCTACCTTGGGAACATCGCCCTATAAAATTCCTACAACCAGACTTAACTATAATTGAGAATTCTCTTACTTCCTATCTTTAATGGTCGACGTACACATAAATGCGACGCATCAACACAATGTCAGAATAAAAGTAGTGAATAGTGTTCTATTATTTTTCTGTGCAGGGTGAATCACTTGCGTTTGAATCAGCGGAGATTTAATGTCGAATAAAAAACTGCCAGATGTAAGTTTGGCCTTTTATCGAACACCTACACACGATGATCTACTATGAATCAGAAATGTTTGGATATTTATGTGTGGATAAAGTTATGACCTAATACTTTAGTAAAAATTGATAAAGGAAATAGTGCTTTATTTTCGTGGCAAACCCCTTTTGGTCTAAAAAGTGAGAAGTAATAATGAAGACAGTTGATTTGTAATTATCTCAAACACTGACCTACAAAATTACCCACATATTATCATAATATATTTTAGTTTAAGGCTTACAGCATAAGAGGCATAAGGTTCGAAAAAGAACTGATCAATTAATGCTATTATAAACGGTTATAAACGATAATAATCGCTCAATCACAAAAATGTGATAAGAATATGTTCAGCATGATTCTGAAATTTATATACGTAATATGTGCAAATATATTTTTTAATTTCTCAACAATAATTTTTGACAGTATCGTACATGTGAATAATTACTTAATTATGTCGAAACATGAATAAAAGAGCTCTAAGTCGGCTGATGTTTGTCGAAAATAAATATAATAAATGCTAACACTTATTCGACGTATTGTACAAAGTTAAAAACTTGTATATTTAAATTTATTCGCTCGAATTTCTACGCAAATGTATAAATGCATTTATAACTCCTTAAATATTCATGGCGTAGGAAACACGAACAAGTTGCGTGTCACGCACCCCGAAACTGCGGCTGTCGAGCTACTGTCAATCCGAGAGACTCCCAAGTAGACATGGAGCGCTGTGTATGTACCGTCGAGTGCGATAATTAAATTGCGGCAGTATGCTAGCCAACTACGAATTATCAGTTGCGAACTACTACTGCGTTGCTTGGAATACACGATCTCCGTTTCTTGTCCACAGTTTCACCGCGTTTCCGCGAATGAAGTGATGCGATTGTCAGGCTCTGTCAATCGCAACACTTCTGCTAAACAGCACTCGTGGAAATTTTCGAATCCGCCCCGTTCGGCAGAAATTATAATTAAAATGAGGAAACGTTTAAGTCTTGCTCAGGAGTTATTTATAAAACAGAATACGTCAATTAGAATACAGATAATTGTGAATTCTAATTCCCATCAAATGCAAAATTGATCACGCAATTATGACTATTCAACTTTTAATAATAAATATAAGTAAATTCAGGCAGGAAATTATTGGAATTCAATTCCTCAAACTTAAAATCGTTACAAACTATTTTATCAACACAGTAATATTAATCAATAGTAACATTGTACCAATAAGTAATGTTACTAAATCCTACTTTTGAAAGTAAATACATTTCGATATAAGAAAATTATACACGAAAAACACTGGAAAGTTGATGGAAAAGAAAAGGACACGGAATTGCAAATTCTTTCAAAGGGCATTGATCGCGCTTGCCGGCGAAGCGATATCAGTGCCGGGCAAGTCCAGCCGCGTACCACTTTGTTCTTTTGTTAATCAAGAAAGAGGGAACGCCATAAACCAAAAGGCCCTTTCATGGAAGTGCTATAAAGCCGATTCTCTCGCGCAATGGAAAAACCGGCCGTAAATATCGGAAATAAAAACGCCCGCCTCTTTGCAGCCTCGAGACAATGGGATTAAATATCTTGGCATAGGCCGGAAAAAGCAGGTGACTGACGAAGAAACATAGTGTGCGCCTACGATTTATAGGCGCATACACATCCCTTGACAGCTTGGCATGCCCGAGCAAATACTGATGGCAGCTAAAGGACAGCATCACGTTTTTACATTTGATTTGTTTCTGCTTTTATTATTTTTAACATCAAAATTAAAACATAGTAATAACTCTATGAATTAGTAAGTACGAAGATTTAATTAAATGTAAAATACCGAATATATCGAAAGCTGAAAAAGCTTGAAAAAAGGAAACTATTCTTAAGATATTTAGTGTTTTGAATTTGATTTCTAACAATTCGTTAAATAATGAAACTTCTATATTTACTAATTCATAACAATACTATAATATCAGTGCTTTGACATTAGAAACCATAAAAGCATCACGTTTTTACATTTGATTTGTTTCTGCTTTTACTATTTTTAACGTCAAAATTAAGACATAGTAATAACTGTGTGAATCAGTAAGTTCGAATTATCCAATTGTAAAATACTGAAAATATCGAAAGATAAAAATAACCTCGAAAAAAGAAAACTACTCTTAAGATATTTAGTGTTTTGAATTTGATTTCTAACAATTCGTTAAATAATGAAACTCCTATATTTACTAATTCATAACAATACTATAATATCAATCCTTTGGCATTAGAAGCCATAAAAGCAAAAATGTCATGTCGCACTATTTGTGATTTGTTTACAAGAATTTACACTCACTTAACCCATAAAAGAGGAAGAAAAATAGCTGAAGGAGCTTGAAACACATGTATCCCATAAGGTGGCTGGTTGTAGGTTATATCGGCGATCGCCAATAACCGCAGAGCGGCTACCAGCTGAACAAACAAAAGCCGTAAAGAAGAAGAGATAGGAAGGAGCGGTGCAGCGGGAAATTCCCAGGATAATCCGGTGAAAGATCAGCGGAAAGTGTCTCGGTCAGCAGCATCCAATGTTCTCGCGCGCTCTATTTGTCCTCTGCATTGATATTGACGCGCGCGCGCACACCGACGAGCTTCCCTCTCTCTCTCTCGCTCTTTCTCTTTCTCTTGTCCGACAGTCTCTCCTCCTCTCTCTCTCATCCGTTCTCTGGACCAGCCGAAACTAGGTTAATAGTCAAGTTAATTTCCTGACGTAGATATCCCGCGCTGATACAGGCGCCAGTCACATTTGTATTCCGTTTTAGTTATTGCGGCCCGGGAAATTCGAGGTTCGATGCCGCGCGCACTGAATCGCTCGTCGAGCGAGCGAGCGAGCTTCCCTCACAGTGGATTAGGTCAACTTGTGCGTGCTCGACAGTTCGTTGCTACTAAAACTGTTTTCATCGCCAGTCGAATCATTATATTGTTTGTCTATCCACGCCATTGCACTGTATTTTTATAAATTCAGACAGCCGAAATTATTCTAAACGATTTTTGATTGAGTTGCAATAGAATTTATTGTTGTTGAGAAAGCTAATAATTAGTAATTGGTTTAAACTGATTATTGTTTTAATCACTCTTCATACATATGTATAATTTATATATTATCTCTTGCAATAAATGCAATGTAAAAGCTACTTATAAAAAGATTAGGCTATGGTTTTATAAATTCCGACAGTCAGAATTATTATTACAGTCGTGTGCAAATTTTTAACGATTTTTCGTTAAATTGTAAAGGCGCCTTTAAAATTCAGTCGAAGTTTATTATTGTTAATAAAACAATTAATTAGAAATTCATTTAAACTGGTTGTTTTAATTATTCTCCATACGTAGATAATAATCTATGTATTATCTCTTGCAATAAATATGACTTGTAAAAAGATTAAGCTGTGTTTGTATACATTCCGAGTGATGGAATTGTTATTACAGCCCTGTCTGAATTTCTAAACGATTTTCCATTCAATTATAAAGGTATGTTTTAAATTCGGTTACAGTATATTGTTGTTACAAAAAAGTGATTAGTGAATAAATCGTATAAACCGATCGTTTTAATCACTTTTCGATATGTATTGTATAACCTATGTAAATTTCTTGCAATAAATGCACCATTTTTTATGACGATAACTCCATCATTTCTCCATTTAATGGATGTGGTTGTCCCCGTCCGGAAGGTCCGATATTTTACAAAATTGCCGTGCCTCGCTCAAATTGCTTTTGAATTGTGGCCCTTAAAAAGGTCGGCGTTCCCGCTGTTTAAAAATCATGTTTTTATAAAGAGGCGAATTCAGTCCCGGCAATTACTCTGTGGCGATGGCGCCGCTCGCAGTAGGCAGCCGTAAAACTTCGTAAAAGCTTTCCCACATGTCGAAAAAACCGATAGCCGCGTATAGTGCATACTTCAAGCGCAGTAACAGAGGGAAAAAAATGTAAAGAGGATGGAACTCTCATCCGAGGATATAAATGCGCCGAAAAATGTACTCCTATACTCCGGCGGATCGAAAGGACCATTGAGCGACGATTAATTGTTAGTAACATATTTTGAAAACGGCTTCAGCTAGTTGTATACCTTGCAATTTACCATTGAAATTCATACGCCGCGGAGCGATATTATTTGTAAAATAATCCCCAATGAGTCCCCCCGTGATAAAACAGCAGTCGAAAAATTAAACAAACAAATTTCTATTTTACTGAAAGGCACGAGTCGCACGAGACTACTAATAAACAGATTGAAATAAAGCTCGCAGTTAAGCGAACTTTACTGCTCGTCGACTGTCCGGCTTAATCTTGACATCTGAATTACCGCTTTATGAAGCGTTTGAGCCGAGCTACTCCGACGCAGGAATCGCCGAGTTCGTTCAAACATATTTCAAACTCTTTTATTACTAGTTTTAGGTAAGGCCGAGCGCGCTCTTTTGCACGCGAACCTTTTTATTGGCAAATTTATGCCCAGGAAATGCGGGACGGCAAATAGAATCTGTCGAGTGTGCATAACTGTATATTATAATACAAGGGAAAAAGAATAATTGATCGGCATTAGATTTCGGCTGGGAAGGTGGGAGAGGTGGCGCAGTGCCGACAGCCGTACAATGAACGGGAAATTCTGCTCGCCATCGCGGCGACCATGCGAGCGATCAAAAAACTGTGGCGTGTTAATCGCGAATCGAGATGATATCTTAATGCGTTACGAAAGAAAGCCCATGAGGGACACAGATTAGAGAGAGATTCTCGTATTCCTGTGCTCGCACACCGCTGCTAATATTGCGTGCAGACCTTTTTAATGATTACATGGAATTGCAAATGCTGCCTGCCAGTCATTCTCACGCGTTTCACCCTTTTTCCCGGTAAATTGCGCGATCACTCCTGAGTACGTTCAATCTACTAAAGAAGCTACTCTCCTCTTTCTTTATTTATCTTTCTGTTGCAAGTCTACTTTCCAGATTAACTATGTGATCTGCCTTTTGAAATATTAAATAGAAATTCTTACCGTCTTGTTGTATTACAAATGGTGTTAGAAATATGTTATACTTCGAATTTATTATTTTCGCTTTATTATTTTCAGCCCTTTTGAACTTTGATGCTGATGAGCTGATAATAAAGATGGTTTATACGTGTAATGTAAAAGCAGATACCTTGTAACTTGGGAGAAGAGAAGAATACGTGATGTTTATTCTTCCGCTTAAAACGAAGGGCACGCAATAAGAAAACCCAGCATGCTTTGCATACACAAAAACGCCTTAAGTTAAAGGATTTTGCAACCGGACTTCCAACCAGAAATGACAAAATTTACTACAATAATAAGTTTACTTTCGCTCACATAAAAAATATAAAACTCCCACGCAGCCGAATGATACAACGAAATCAAATAACACAAATCAATTATTTCACTTTCAGAAAAGCCAACGAAAATTGTAATACGTACGAACGTGAGTTTATTCCTTCTCTTTGGAAGCGACGAGGAAGGGGCGGGTCCTGAGGGACGAGCTTTGAAGCGGTCGGTTGGCAGGTTCAAAAGAATATTCGGTGTAAATCGAAAGAGCGCGACCACTCCATTTTTCGAGAGAGGGAGAAAGTGGGGGGAGGGACTCGAGAGACTGGAGCTTCTAAAATTTAAAGTAGCGCAAAATTCCCCACTAGAAATTCGTCGAATCCGATCTTAAGCTATGATCGGGAAGCCGAGAGGGAATTTCGTGGTTGAAGGAGAGGTGTGTCGAACTCCAGGGACTTAATTCGTAACGCAATTCCGGAGGCAACTCTCGCGCCGCTCGGCAATCATTAGAAGTGAAATTCGGCTTTAGTTATCACTTGTAAATTAGTGGCGCATGCGAGATAGAGCAACAGAGGAAGAGAGAGAGAGAGGGAGAGGGAGAACAGGGAGCGTTCACCCGGCGCTGACAGTTTCGGGGTGCGCACCCCCCATGGAAATTGAGTCAAGTAGTCGATTACCGAAGCAATTCCCATTGGTCAGAGGGCCCCATCGGACACCGCTCGAAGTTAGTGCCACTAATTAGCATAACAATTACTCAATTAATTAATTCTACGTGTTGCCAGCTCGCAATGCAATTGATTAGTACTTAGCGGCCTGGCAAGCCTCCGCTGCTGCTCCCTCCAAATGGAAGTCGAGTGCTCACTGCTCTCCCGGCTGTCAGCAGGTTCGTACGAGCTTCAATGATTCCGAGGCAGGGAAAAAGCGTGTGGCGTGACAAGCGGTGCGTCACCGCGCTCGTTCAGCCCTCGTTTAGGGTGATCACGCACGATAAGTAGCCCGCCGACTGACTTTACGTGCACCGTAATTTTCATTTTAAATAAACGTATCCTATCACGCCGGCCACACGAACTTAATAGACTCTTTATATCATACCGATTATGCAGTCAAGATATTTGGAGAAAAAATTAGTCGAGATTTTAACTGGCACTCGTAAAAAGATCAATTAAATGTTATCAAAAAATAGTACTACTAGTCATATATATGAAATAATAAAAAAAAGGGCGGATCCACCACATCAGACAGAATTTTGCATTCTTAAATACAGGCGTCGCGTCGGTAGTAGTGTCATCTGCTTCCCGCGGACGAATCCGAATTATTTCAGTCCACTTTGCGAAGTGGGGCGGTTAGGTTTTTACGGGAGGGCTACATTTTATTTCTTGCCGGCCACTTTAGCTGCAGTCTGGCCCTTCTTTGTAATGCTAATGGCGGTCCTGAATATTGCATTCATTACTAGCGAAGCAGATCTCTACCAGCTAAAAGAGGAGAGAGAGAGAGAGAGAGAGAGAGAGAGAGAGAGAGAGAGAGAGAGAGAGAGAGAGAGGGAGAGCCGGAGTGCAGGCAAGTTCGAATTTTGCATTTTATATAGGCGGCTCTTTCCCTCCCTTTCTCTCTCTCGCTCTCTCTGACTCCTCCACGCGCCAGTTGGTTGGCGAACGGTGGCTCAGTAGCACCGAATTGCTTTCATACATTTCGGGAGTATTTGATCCGTGAACTCAGCAAAAGTTCCGGCCAAAAGCTCAGTCAAGATCCTAAGCATCCCCCATAGACCGCCGCCAACACAAAAGGAACGACGGCCTATCCTGCGAGAGACGCGCGCGCGCCCGCCCGCCCGCCCGATGCGTTCTCCTCGGCCAGCAATTCTTGTCACCTGCTCTCAGACTAATCCCGAGACAATCAGACTCCATCCGTGCACTTCCGGTTCAAATAAAAGGGCTAATTCCAACACTCCCGCCTTCATCCGCGTCATTTATTTCCCGTGGATTTTCGTTCTGCATGTGAACCATCATTTACAGGCTCTTTTAATAGATGAGTAGAAATTTAGATTTTTGTTGATATAATATTCTAGAATTTATTTACTTTTTTGAACGGAATAATGCTGAAATTAATCTCAAAGTCATTTTCACCCGTTTATATTTTATTTGTTATCGTGCGAATTATCATCCAGCATAGTAGAAGTCAGAATTTTTCAATAAATGGTACAATCACCATTTATTTATTTTGGTGAACCGAACAATGCTGAAATTAATCTGAAAATAATTTTCACCCATTTATATTTTATCTGTTATCATCCAGCATAGTAGAAGTCAAAATTTTTCAATAAATGCTACAATCACCATTTATTTATATTGTTGAACCGAACAATGCTGAAGTTAATCCCGAGACAATAAACTCACAATCCTTGCAGCTCAGGTCCAATTAGAAGTGTATTTATACTTCTATACACAGCGATGTACGTTTTTCATTTTGTAGAATCCTATTAGTTATTTGTACTGACGGGACGCGACGTTTATCTCTGCGTCGACTTTAAACCGATCAATTTCAGCACTCTCCTTGTTATCTATGATATTCACTTCATTGATCCACCTATCAACGTACTTCACGCAAATTACGATGCTCTAAATTCCAAACAAGATTCAGGATTTTCTGACAGAATTATAGAATCCTAAATCTTCAAAGATATAACTTCACACAACTTATGAATTTCGTCGACTAGAATACTGCTTGCTCTTAACAATCAATTGCACTCTGAAACTTCCCCGCAACGCACTGGCTGATCGTACTTCCCACGCATTCTACGTACTTCTTCTTCATCTCTCTCTGAGAGGGACTAGCAAGTACGCAGCGCGTCGATAAGCGCGCGCTTTGCCGGTGAAGTTTCGTCGAAGCGAATTTCAGAAGTAATGTGTTGCCGGCTCGTAATTCAGTTTACGGGTGGCTCGGGAAACGAAATGTCGGGGGGCTTATTCGGTAGTGGGAAAGATTAAAGTCTAGAGATATGGGTTAAGCTTGGCCGAGCCTGTTCCGCGAACAAGAAGAGAGAGAGAAAGAGAGAGAGAAAGAGAGAGAGAAAGAGAGAGAGAGGAGTGCGCGCTTGGTCCAATTGAAGGTGGATCGGGGTTTATGGTCGTAGTGGCCCACTTGGTCACCAGTGCGTTCCCGGAGTCCAATTCTTGCACGCTATTGACCGAGCGCCCTTTCCGGCCAGTAAGTAGACATGTAGGACAGGTGTCCTTTAGCTTTGCTACGTGATCGCGCACATTCGCCTATGTATACGTATCCCTTCCAAAGTCTGTGTCTCTGTGTGTGGATATCTCGATATTGGTGTGTGCTGCACCGGAGATTCCTACGTGCACGCAGTCCAAGCGGCGTCCTTAGCTCTTCGGTCGACAGCTTGCGCGAGCGGGATTGAGCGAGCACTTCGCCCTCTTATTGTCCACGAAACGCGCAAGTTCCACTGAACGAACACAGCCCCTCTCTCGTTCTTGGATAGCTCGACTTGTTCTACTGCGGGACTTTTGCTCGATAATGTAATAGAAGAGCAGGAAGCCACCGAGGAAAGCAGTAATGACGGGTCAAGAGAGCTTACCGTACAAAGCGATATTACTCTCTGACTTCTTTCGAATTTTGTTCCTCCTCTTTCGTTCATTCCTTCGAATGGCATACTGTTTTAAACGGGTTTCGAATGAACTATCGCCAAAAGTGAAGAGTATCGCAGATTTGAGATTTATAGAATCGAATTTTAGAGAACGGTGGAGTTTTTGAAAATGTTTGTCTGCTTGCGTAGTTATGATCAAGCAATCGCGAGTTACTTAGTTTGTTGTAATCTTAATTCATTTGTTTTAAATATGACAATATTTCCATAGGAATACAAAATGTTGTTCATTTTATTTCTTTATTCTAAGAAATGAACCAGATTTTGCATTTATTATAATTGTTACGATTTTCATAGCAAAAGGTGACTTCTTTTATATTCGTCAAATACCGTTAAAAAGTTCAAGAATATAATATAATTATTTACATTGAGAACGAAAAAAACGTCTTCTTGAAATTTAACAAACTAAAACAGTATATCCTCACTGGAAAAATTGCTTTCCTTAAAATATAACGTGTACATGTATTACATAACCAATAAAGTAGTAATAAAACAGACTAAACCCTTGACAAATCTCAATTGAGTAGAGCTAAGTTTAAAATGTCCTGATCGACTAGATTTCGAATTCAATGGCCTAGGTTGAAAGTGTAGTTGGAAATTCGCGTGGCAATAAATGTAGGAATAGCCAGCGATTCCTGGCTAGATGTAATCGTGGAGTTCACGCGGCGGGAAGGTAATTCTTGGCATTTCAAGAAGCCGTTAACCCTGCTGGACACGAATAACTGGTGGGACTGGGAGAGGTCATTTCACAGCTTGGCGAACGTATGTCCAGAATATTGTTTGACATCGGTGTAATGCGGGATGTAATGCGCGGCGTAATGCGTGACTGAGTGTGAATTATACGCGGACAAAGGAGCCCCGGCAACATACACATAGGTGCGCGGGAATTCGAAATGGCACTTGCATCTCGCGACTGATTTACAGCATCCCTCGGTACGAGACTGTTAGAGCACTTTGCTGTTAACCGACGGGATTGAATTGACAATATATATGCGCGCCACATGGGAAGAGCGCGAGGAAGAACCTCTACTGCCGGAACTCCTCGTCATGGGTAAATGCGCGACGGAAGTCAATGACGCTCGTTGACAAACTCGAATTGAGACATTTTCAAAAGACTGAAATATTACTTCCTCGCTCGGTTACATTTCATTCGTTTTAGAGGAGAAAAAATGTACATAAATCAAGGAAAAAGTAGATCTCGAATGATTTTAATGCACAAAAGTACAGCATTGAAAATTATATCTAAGAACGCTGGTGGAATAAAAATTGCAGATCGAAAGAATTAAACAATTTTCTCCAAATTTCCCAACCAAGTTCGATTTCGCATGAAACCCAATTGTAGGAGGGGCCTACAGCATTAAAGGGAAATTTCGAGGGAAATGAGGAGATTTGAGGGGTGTACTTTTCAAAGAGTCATCGGGTAGCAGTGGCGCCCGTTAAATTCCATCGAATTCGTGCAGAAGCTATTTGCACCTGACAAGCGGCCAGTAAATATCCAGCACAATTAAAGTGTCATTGAATCTCGCGGGGGTGGTTGTAAACGAGGGAAAGGCATTCCGGTAAACCAGGCTTTTAATGGAGCAATTTAAAAAAACGCCCCTGATCACTGCCGATCGCTCGCTCTCTCTTCACATTGGCTCTCATTACACAAACGGCTGCACATCAAATGATCCGGCGTCGATAGGAAAAGTTTATAAGCGCCGTCTCTCTCTTTCTCTCTCTTTCTCTCGTACTTGCAACGGCCAATTGGCTGTTTCATCGGGCCGATTCCACGCGGCGATCGCCCATCACCTATTTATTATCCGCCCTGCAATTGGCGGCCAATAAGGTGCTGATTGAAAGCGGCCCATTGATACCCGGCTATAAGTCAATAGACGTCGGAATAAGAACTTCCAGTCACTGAACTGCCGCTCACTTTTGAATTACCGACGCTCAACGAATAATAGTGATCCAACTGAAAGGGTACAATTACGCAACTGCGATCAAAGAACTGTGTTTTAAAATTGCTTAACTCTAAAATTGTCGAAATTTTTCTTGCTTAATATTTTTTTAACAAACTGTGTGATATTGCATGTTGTACAATTATACGCAAGTGTAAAAAAATCTATAAGTTACACTGAAACAATTCTAAAGACTGAAAAATTCAATTTAATTTATACTTTTGTAACAAAACTGTGATAAGTACTAATCTATAAGTACTAATAGTGATGGAACTTTCTACTTTGTGTTAAAACAACTCGAAATCCAATAAGATTCCATTTACTTTATACTTTTCCCACAAAATTTACGATATATCGTGTTATATTAAATTATTTCTTATAATTTACTATTTTAATCTACTTTCATCTTACAAGATACTAATTTTATTAGTAACTGTTAAGCGAGCAATAAGTATTAATAATGATCGAAGCGAAAGAGTTTGATCACGCAAATCTGACCGAAGAACTTTGTATTAAAATAATTCGAAACTTGTCAACATTTTGTTTGCTTTATACTTTTCTAACAAAATTTACGATATATCATATTATACTGAATTATTCCTTATAACTTATTACTCTAATCTACCTTCATCTTACAAGATACTAATAGTGTTAGTGGCTGATAAGCGAGCGTCAAGTAATACTGGTTTGTCGTCTTGGCCCGTGAAGATATTCAATTAGCCCGTGAAAGTTATACGAAGAGGAGGACGGCTTGTAAGGAGGCCGCGCCGGAGGTATTATGCACTGTTTAACGAGTAAGCGTTTATTCATGCGCAACCAGCTACGAAGCTTGCGCGCTGCATATTCAAATTTACGAATCCCCCGTCCGGGCGGTGCGGTAAGCAAGCGTTTTGACAATTTATGGAACAAAGACAGTACACAGCGCCGCTTTAGGAAAGCTCGCTGCGTAAACTGTGCAAGCAGCCGGCGATGGTGCCGCCCTCTCCCACTCTCTCTCTCTCCCGCCGCGTTACGGCTGGCAATAAAAGAGATTCCGCGATTAAATTACGGCCTTTAAATGCCCGTCTCTCTACTATCTAGTAACAGGAGCGCGAACGCCGAGAGTGCTACTTCGCTCGAGGACTCGTAACGTCCAAAGCCTCCTATCCTTCACCTAATGGAAATAAAATTACTGCCAACCGTTATTACATTCGTACAGGGAATATTCCTGCCCGCGCGCGGAGATAAGAAGATGCACAGGCCACTCGATGAAGCCAGGACGCTTGACAGAGCCGGAAACTTTGCGGTAATAGATACGATGAAATTGAAACGTCAATCTCCTGGCACTCTTATTAGTCTATCTAAAATTGTTAATTGGCACACTCAATTATACAATGGAAGATTCCTGATTAGCTGCGATTAGTCTGTTAGCTATAATATAACCTTAAAACTGCATCGACTTTTGTCGAAGCTCGAGTTGATTTATTAATCGGTTGGAATCTCCAATCCGAGGGAAGCGACGAGCGCTCAATTTCATTGAATCTGTCCGGGCTGTTATGACAGCTCTATCGACTGGTAGCCACTCAAAATGAAATTAACGAAGCATTACTCCCGGAATACAGTGCTTATCGGGGATCGACAGTTTGACAGCAAACATCAATAGTCATTACTCCCGCTATTGTGTCATAAATTGATCAAGTGAACGAGACTCGTTTATGAATGGTCGCTCGTAGGGAAAGAATGCTGCCTGCTGCCGCCGCCACCGGGCCACGCTATTATCTCAAGTGGGTATCGACAAATCACTCGCGGCGGAGCGAGCGAGCGAGCGAGCGCTGCTGATTTAATCGCTCATGAGTCGAACGACCTACTAATACCTACTTATACGAGCAATAAAAACAACGTTCAATCATCGAGGAATCGCGAGAGCGGAGCGCGCTCCGCAAATATTGGCGGGCGCGGTCGCGCGCGAGTGCGCGAGCGCTTGAGTGTGCTTTCATGAGAGATCTGTCGATCGAATCGATCGAGAGTCGTCTGCAGAGCGCACATAGATAGAAAGGGAGAGAAAGAGAGAGAGAGAGAGGCATCATCGCTTGTTAAGTTGGGCACGCACACGCATTCGGTCCCTCGGCATTTGACGCAATTTGCTACTTTATGGCGATTTGTTCGGTGGCCGAGCGGACAGGTGGCAATCGAGAGGAGCGGCGGAGGCGGGCGAGCTGGTCGAAGGGTGAACTCGACATCGACCTCTCGCGGAATGGATGATCAAAGCGAAACTGGATCTCGGCCGGCCGTTTATTTATCTCGCCGGCCACGGCACACACACTCCTGCGAACCGCGAACCTCGCACCGGCCATTTCGATTTTCTATCGCGACGATATATCGCAGCTGCTACGCCGAAATCTCGGCCTCGTCCGTCCAACCGGCTCTCTAAACCATCCTGCCAACCCCGAAAAGCCGCCACGCGTCGGCCCAGCACACATTTTCCCTTGATTTTCAACGCAGCTTCACCCGAGAAACGATTGAAACGTACCATTCGTTAAATTGGATCATCTCCTGTTCGACCGGACTTCTCTCCGCTAATGGAAAAGATGGTTTTTCATGGCGTTCAGAGAAGATTAAGTTTAATTGTGTTGGTGCTCTGATGGGCTGAAGCCAAATCAAGCGAGGCGGAACGTTATTCGTCTGTGCATTCAGCTTTGGCGGATGGAATGATGAAGCTTTGAACCAAGAGTTAGCAATTCCGATTTTGTTGAATGTGTTTAAATCTCTTTAGATATCAATATTAAGTGAAAATTATATCAACGATTGATTGGAAATTAAAAGAATTTGTTAATATTAGACAATACTAAAATCAGATATCGTAAATGACAAAGAAGTTAACTTGACTCGTTGGCCTCTTTCCCGAAAATGAACATCGCGCTCGGATAAATTTTATTCGAGGGAATTCGATCCATTGTTATAAAATTGTTCGAAACTAAATAAAGCTTATTCAAAATTAGATAGACCCCGTTAAAACTACAAGAATTAGACTCTTCAGAAATATAAATTCCATTCTATACTGCAACGCATATTCCAATTTCCAGTTGCAGACACCTAAAGAATTTAACTCGACTCATTGGCCTCTTTCCCGAAAATGAACAGCGCGCTCGAATAAATTGTTCAAAACTAAATAAAGCCTATTAAAACTACAAAAATTAAACTTTTCCGAAATATAAGTTCCATCCGCCCGCTAAATATTAGCCAAAACATTCTGCAAGCACCCAAAGAAGTTAACTCGACTCATTGGCCTCTTTCGCAAAAATTAACAGCACGCTCGGCCTGATTGTATTCGAGGGAATTCGATCCATCGCTATAAAATTATTCGAAACTAAATAAAGCCTATTAAAACTACAAGAATTAGCCATTTCCGAAATATAAATTCCATCCGTCCACCTAAATATTCACTAAAACATTGTGCAAACAACCAAAGAAGTTAACTCGACTCATTGGCCTCTTTCGCAAAAATTAACAGCGCGCTCGGCCTGATTGTATTCGAGGGAATTCGATCTCTATAAGCTATAAGCTGGCCTTTTTAATTTCACGCGCAACGTGAGCGCGCCAGGCGGACGAAAGGGGCTATCGCGTTATATCCCGAAATTCACGGAGAAATACGAGATGGCCGCACTCGCTGGGAAAACCAGTGGAGTATGTGCTCTCGGAATAATCGCGCTGCATGAGAGCCTCCTTTGCCCCGCTACGGATTTCAAGCACCGGTATTACCAGTGAAATTATTGCGTGCTAATGAGTACGCCAGTGCATAATTAACTGCGCCCCGGCGAGATGGCCGAAGAATGAAAATTAGAAACAGGCTTGTTCTTCTCCCCAACCTGCCAAGGAGATATTAGCCGCTGATGAGTTTTTCGCATTAATAAATGTTATAATGCGATGAGCGTTTGCCCGAGCATCCAAGAATTAGCAACCACCTGAGGCGAATAGAGCATCAAAATTTTCGAGGAAAATATCGCTAACATGATACGAAATTTAAAATGCTAATGATATACGTAATTTTATTTATACCTTCCATTGTGAACCAACAGGGATTCAAATAAACGACTTTGAAACTGTCAATGGTATTTTATTCAAATGATTATAGATTTCGAGATAGATAGTGTCATAGTCAACAAACAGCTACAGGTAGTTTCTTGTATCTAAGATTTTCTGCTGGTTATAGTTTACAATATAAATCAGGTGGAACAAATCATATCTTTCGTGTATTTATTGATTTAATTATTTCAAATTATTTCTAATTCTAATATTGATGAATTATTGTATTTATAACAACATCTAAATTCATAAAAGTCGTCAAGCAATTTTATAACCTATAAATTTCTTAACTATTTATCGCCCCGTCGAAATGTGCACATCTACTATTCAACAAGGATTCCAAGAAGCAAGGAATTCAAATTGGCTCAACTATTAATTGGCAGGAAATCTGTACTATGCCCTTAATATCACTATTCCCTGACACTCCAAGTCCCAAGAATCTAGAGCATCCCAAGTCTCCACCTCGTAAACTTAGCAAACCACGAAGCAATCGTTCAAGAATGTTAACCGCCGCGGAGTTCTCTCCGATTGCTAATCTGTCGGCGGTAATACAGTTACAGCAGAAAAAGCGAACTCTCATTAGAAGAAAGGCCGTTCGAACGACTGCTTATCTCGCAGACGCCGATCATTTCTTACACCCTGCGAGTGGAGTGGCGCGCCAGACTCGCGATCGGAAAAAAGCCGGTCACGAAAGCCATGAGAAAAAGAGCAAGCACCGCGAAGTCCGAAGCTCGAGCCCGGTTAAACGGCAAAGCAGCCAACGAGGTATGAGAAATGCGTGACGAAAGTTATAACACGGTGCTCTAAACGGCACTCGACTCGCCGCGCCGCTCGATTCCAGGGAAAAAGGGGGTCGAAAGAAGAGCAAGCGAGCGAGCGAGCAAGCGGGACAAAAGCGGAGAATGCTTATCAAGGACTGCTTTCCCGAGATCATTTCGCCGGATTAGGGCGTCCAGGTTTTACGTCGTCGCGACGCGTCCACTACTTCTGTCTCGCCACCCATTCCAACTACACCCTCCCTCTCTCACTCACTCCCGTGCTAATGGCATTAATTATGCAGATAATTAACATTCGAGGAGGGCCGGCGGGCGCGCACGGGTATCGTTTCGCTGGGTGTTCCCCTTTCGCCATCAATCTAGCCGCGTCAAGCAGCACGATGTCGTGGCTCGATATAAAGCCTCTTCCTTCTCTCTCGCACACACCCTACAACAAGTCCACATCCTCCCTCTCTCTCTCTCGCCAGTTTCCAGTCTGGCATACGAGTTTACCTACGAGCTGTGTAATGCCCGCCACGTGCGCCCTCCACGTTATCGCTAATGTCTCCCGGAGAATTTAATTCTTTCTCGAAAGGGTGGGCCAACCAACCCGCAGCAGCTGGCTTTCTCTCTTCCCCCATCCCAACCCTGCTCGCCTTGCGAACGGCCTCTTGGGTAAACATAACACCCCACTGTCGGCTCCGCATCCTGGATTTTATGCTGGCTAAAGAGCCGAATTTAACGTCCGATTTTCTCTGCTTTGATTATCAAGTAACACCGGCCTCCGGCTGTGTTTACAAGGCTCCTTTTGCTACGCTGATTATGATGTACGCTGAGGTTGAAGTCGAAGTATATTTGCCAGTGTATATGTACGCCATGGGCAGAGAAAGGAGATCTGCTCGAGGGTATCGGATTTCCTCTGTGTCGCATATTATTATTCATTTGTGTAATGGGTTGCCGGAGTTAATTGGTTGGAATAGAATTACGAGTTTCTCTGACAACTCAGAGTGTGTTTGTGCGTGTTGTATGATTCCTAATAGTTGCTGTCTTATGATAGAATTGTAACGATCCGGAGTCTTTTTTTGTAAATTATTTATGGGGTATTAATGATGTTATGATATACTTTTGCGGTAATAAGTATTTACCATTTAGCCGTTGAGGCTATTTGTTCAAGGAGTTTATATTAAACGTGCTAATTGCATTGCGTATAAATATTGCAATGCCTGTTTATACTTGATACAGCGATTTTATTTCTGATTTTGCACTATAATTTATTCTGTCATAAAACTCTTTCAGATTCTCTTAGTTTTCAATAATCAAATTGAATCATAATTCTAAAAGTGAATTCCAATTGGACAAAATTGGGAAAGGATTAGTGTCACCAACTGCTATCGCAGACTTTTCCCACCAATCTTAAATAAATGGATCAAATCCGATTTTAACTTGGAATAATTCAGTTCTCACTGACAACGTGTGCTTTCCATCCACGTTCAATCTGTGCAAAGATCGTATTATTATCTAAAATTGAATGAGTGCTAAAATTTAAAATTAGAATTAGTGTCATCGCGAGATGTGGTCTTCAGCGTTGTTCCAAATATGGCTTATTTCCTCATCTGCTTTGTAGACAGCTTGCACAAGCGAGGGCGAATCTATTAATGGCTGAGAGAGCTATCATATCTCGGATCGAGAATATGAGCGCTTGCGAGTGTCTCGGAGTTGGCCGGGGTAACAGAATAGTGCCTCGGCAGTTCTCTCTAGCAACTGTCAAAATCTCGCTCGCGAGGATTATTACGTCATTGGAGGGTGAGTTTGGTCGGTGGAGTTGGTAGGAAAGGAGAGTCGTCGCAGGGAAGCGACAAGTCGACGTTCTCGGTTCTCGGCTCGCATTGGCACGTTTCGTGGTAACACGCCTGCTGGCCAACTAACTCTCGACGGTCAGGTGAATATTCATAAGGTGATCCGCGGCCTGGCTTAAAGCACTGTTCACCCCGGCATATTGTCGCACCGGCGAAATGCCGAATGGCTTTTGATACCGGAAGAAGGTTCCCACCCTCCGAGCAGGGAACCACCAGCGCCGCCACCGCCGACAGATAACGAGGAACGATCCGGCCGAAGAGCGTGGGAAAACGCTGCTAAGGCCAACGCGCTCCAACCCAACTCCCCGAGATCCTAGTTGAAGATTCCCACTAGATTGGAACGAGCCACAATTAGTTTTGAGGATGAACCCCGAGCTTTGGGAGTGTAATGCCCCGGAATGGCTCGCTCGACTTCGGAAAGTCCGCCAACATTCACAATTAGCCGAACTTATCGACTCGGTACTCTTGCATTCGTAATGTTACTAACTTATACCGTATTCTTACTGCGCGCTTTCCTAATCGCAACTTGCTTCAAGATTCTAGACTTCGAAAAAATTCTCTCCGTCTGACCTTACTAAAATTAAAATTACAAAATTACACTCTGAAGCTCAAAGCTTTCTTTAACACTAGGTTTACAGATATTTTTGTATATCTATCTAATTATTTGAAATAACGTAGTTTCTTTCAACAAGAACGAGTAATTTAATTTAAAAACAACTACAATCTTAACAAACATAATGTCAGTGAATTAAATCTGTTAAGATTGCATAAATAATAATCGGCAAAAATTGGAGAAAAATGAATTGAGAAAAATGACGGGTTCCGTAAACCTAATGTTAAAACAGTTCTTTTCAATTTATTGTATCGTAGTTCTATTTTGTAACACCCTGTACAAGCGAGCCTCTTTATACTTCCTAACCTGTATAGACAGCTGCGAGTGTATGAATACTTTGCAGCTGTATGTACGCTTCCTTTATAGAAGAAGGTAATCTGACGTGTGTTCGGCAAGTCGAGGAGACGAGATTCGTGGCTGTTTACTTGAAGAACTGATCATTAATGGGATTCGTTATATTTCCTGCATTGAGGGTTGTATATCCTGGACGCGCACAGCTCTCACCGGAGGCTATCAGTGAAGAATAAAGGGAAGAGGAGGACATCGAGCCTGGAAGGTATAAGAGCATCCCATATACGTAGCCTGGAGAGTCTTTGTGAGCTTCTGGAAAATCCGGATATAAAGACATATCTGCCTGCCGGATAACGAGCTAACGGGCAGCATTGTCGTCGACTACGAAGACGAAGAAGGCATCGCCGGAGACTGCGGGAGGAAGAGGCTGCGCGGGAAAGGAGGCGCTATTCCTGCGGGAGGAGAGAAATTCCAAGAAAATATCAAGAAAAGTGGTTGCGACGAGGCGTGAATGAACCCTTACTTGAACCGCGAGGACCAGAGAAATGCCGCCAGCACTGCCCTCTGCTTCAGCCAGCTATCGAACAGCAAACAAACCTCCCCTCAAATACACCTCCTATTCCAGCTCGGAGTTTCGCATGTATATGTATTTCACTCGACATACGCGATCTTCCGCGATACTCGAACGAAGGAGACTTTTGAATTAAAGAAACCCTCTGTAAATCGAAGCGAAGATCTTAATATCCTATTGGCAGACAGGATACGTGTATCCTGAATTCTTGAAAGTACCTTTTTCCTTTAATATCCATATGTGCGCTCCACTCAACTCTCTTCGAGTTGCTTTTAATGTTCCCTTTGAATCTCTCTCTGACGTACAATGGCGGTAAAAAAAGCTCGTTCCGGAATATGTTATTTTCCTGTCAAGCATTGATAAAGAATACTGTTTCAAAAGGGAATGTCGTGGAGGACGTAATATGATGTATTGAAATAAGAATCTGACGAAGAAAGAGACTGTCCAATGAACTAACAAACATTCAAGAGCAACGCCCTTTATCGTCCATCGATTAATGATTCAACGATTGAAACATTTATTTCTATCTTTAACCCTTTCGATATGGCGTACTTTTCAAAAAAGTGTGCTTAATAGAACTGAGTACTATAATAAAAGGCCAAGGGGTGGCATATAATACATTAGGTTTATAACCCTTTTTGGTACAAGTTCCGTGTCCTCCCTGGCACTCCCGATGTACTCCCTCCAGTTTTTTCCAGTCCGTCCTTTTTTTTGTAAAGACTTTTTAAATGTTAAAACAGAACTTTATCGATAAAATATGTGCCGGATATATTCGACACTCGTGCAGAAAGGGTTAAATATCGAATACTTTGTATTTAAGTCCTATATTTGTATTTATTGTACTTCATTATTTAAGAATTAAAAGCATTTGAAGAAAATACTTCAAGCAAATAGTTTCAAATTTTATCTTTATAGCTTTAAAGCAGATAGATTTTGGATTTTCGTTTTGCACAGTAGGATAAAAGCGATAGCTTTGCCGGTAGGTTTGACGCCAGCGGCCTCGACCTCCACTGAAATAGGAAGTCATGAGTGGGAACGGCCACGCTGCCGTAATTAAAGTTATCGACGACAATGAGCCACAGGATTCCTCGACTAACAAGTAATTACCGCCGTCTACGCTGGAGTGTGTGGAAGGCTGCGTATTCAGCGGGTATTCGTGTAATTGCGTGGTGACCGCCACCGGCGAACTTTGCGTTTCACAGGTCTCGCTACCCCGAAGACAATGCATGGGGAATTACTGTCCTCCACTCCGGAACTGAAAGAATTATAGCCCCCGCCAATGATAGTCCGAGTTAGTGGATGCCATGGTAAACTACCATTCATTGCTCTAGTTAATACTTAACGTTAACACTTTGTCAACTGGAAGTGTCTACGACGCTCTTAATATCATTCTTTCCCTTTCTGTTTACTTGCTAATTAAGTAATAATTGCGTGTCGTCATGAGTAAATGGATGGTAAAAAATTGTGGGTGTGTAAACATACCAACCAACTGAGTAATAATTGTCATTGTGATTAAGTGGTTAATAAAAATTTGTTGGTATATACTAGTTACTTTCCTAATAATTAGGTATTACGTATTCCCTAATTTACAGAGAAATATAAAAATTGTAGAAATATGTATCTTCCCGGCGATCAATATTAAAATTTAAAATTAAAACTCGCATTTTAATTGGTGCGATCTAACTTTTTACGAGATGTCAAATGTAAGCTTTTCCACTTGAAGTTTATGGAAGTCGAGAGTTAATTAATCAATATTCCACATTTTCGACCCAGCAATATTGCTCCTTGAAACTTTCACGTGTACACTTGGCTCGAAGATATTCGTCCGAAATGTAATCCGGCAAGTTTTCGGAAATTAGTTTCGACTTATTCGTTCTACTTCGACAACGTTGACCTCGCAGAACTTGATACTCCGCTAGAATTTCTCAAGGATTACGATGGATCAGACAACTAGATCTTAAAATATCAGTCGACTAGTATTTCTAACCTAGAAATTTAACCACCACCTCGCGCGATAAAACGTTTCTTATAATACATTTAGCACGATGAATATGTTATTACATTAGTCGAGTAAATTCTATTCGGTGTCACGAAAATATTTTCAGAAATGAATTCGCGACTTGAAATTGACGGACTGGCGACAATCATTCGGAGAATTTTCTTTAGCAAATTATTCGCTTATTGCATAAAGAAATTCGATTTTCTTACTCAGAAATTCAAGGGATAATTTGGCAGGTGAAGTCATACGTTCACGTCCATGTTACCATTTTCGTATGAATAATACTTGATACTAATAATCTCTTTTAATTAATTTTTATCATTTCATTAGTTTCCCAATTGTTATACACACAAGCACATGTAGAATTATACATTGCATATAAAACTCGAACAAATTTCACACAATTCTTCTCTTTCCCATTATTTAAAATTATGCAACTCCATACATAAATCAATTACACGTCACATGAAAGTCAGACTGGCAGACTGATTACGTAACATTAACAACAGGAAGAACTGCTTCTAATTAGTCGTCGGTTCATCCATTTCAGTAGAAGTCAGACTGAAACGTCGGAGCTTGTAACAAGCAAGTGCAGTAGCAGTTCCTGGTGAGGTGATGGTGAAATATATGAGGGCACCAAGAAGGCAGACATAAATCTTGGGCGCGCGCGGGAGCGTTCGCCTTTAAAATATCGTCTGGTGACATCATTTTTCATGGGCCAATTGTATGATTTTCAACAAAAGTCGTGGGTGTCAGAGGGGCGGCGGCGGCGGCGGCGGAACGCCCGGGAATTTATCTCGAACGGTCTGCAATCGCCTATAAATTTCTTGTGTAACCGATAACTTTGGGGAGGGGTGGCCGATGTCAGGGAAGTGAGCCAGCCAGCAAAACAGGTTCGAGCTTTTTCGGGTGCGGACTTGCGGTTTATCTGGGGAGTTTCTCGCTTGGCCAACAGGTCCGGCACGTTCGCGACAGTATCGTCCAGTCCAGCAGCACCAGCACCAGCAGCAGGTACCACTGATAAATCGGGGAAACTTTACCGGCTCTATCTGCCTTCCAGCCACTGCAGCTGATCAACGCCTCGTAATTTTTTCTACACACCACAGTTTCCTCTGGCATACACAGTCCGTGCGACGACTCCAGAGCCACTGCCGGCAAATCCGTGTACTAGTAAATTTACGAGAGTGATGCTCTGGCTTGCGCATACAGTAAATATGACTCGCATTAGCATTGGAATACCCAGGATGATACGGTTATGTGTACTTGCTTGTACCATCCAGAGTTGAAATACTTGGGTTTCAAGAAAAAATTCTCTTTAACGAATATAATTTTAATGTGAATTATTGAATTTGTAGCATTAACACTAAATTTACCGGCGCTTTTTTATATCTGTACTTTCCTCTTTGAAAATGGTTAATTTGACAGGTAGTTTGTAGGTTTAGAATGAAAGGAATTCTTTTATTTGAGGTTAGTGCGAGCGTGAAAAATGTTAATCCTCTAATTACTACAATTCAAATAAATGCTCACTGTCGTCTTTATGATGCAAGAGGCGCACTCTTAATTACGTAACGAACACAGTTTATCTGAAATCTTTCGTTTTTCATTAACAAACAAAGCGGCGTCTCAGTTCCTCGGTTTCCTCGCTGATTCGGAACTTTTCCTTCCGACATGTAACCAGTAAAAAATGAAACGTCTCAGTAAACTCTGGTTTTGCTCGACGGGAACTTGGTGGTTTTCTTGTGGCGCGGCGCGGCGCGGCGCTGCGCTGGGAAGAACGGGGAGTTTTTCGTCGATTTTCAAACTTTCTCTTCTGAAGCGGTCGATTCGAAATCCAGCGGAGTAAGCACGCCGCGAGAGTGGAATCACGTAAAGCGTAAAACTAGTGGAAATCAAGGTGGCAAGAGAGCGGCGATGCGGATTGGTGTGGGAGCTCTCGTCGAATATTAATGCAGCTCGCTTGTAAACGGACTGATTGATCACGGCGGGCGGCGGCGACGGCAGCGGCAACGAACCTCGCGAGCAAGGCCCGCGAGACACTAGTTTCGAGATTATTTCCTGCTCGATTCGACGATGCTGCGATTTGATCGAGGACGACACTCCCGCGAGGGCTCTGAACTCCGGCTAGGAGGAGTCCGACCTTCCCTCCTTTGGGACAGCTAGCCAACCAACCCGGAACCTCGTGAATCGTCTCCCGAACACTGTTAATTAATCAAGAGTGATCGAATTATGCTCCGCCAGAAATGGAACTCGTTAATCGTAATCCCGCTCTCATATTCTGAAATTCCATCCAAACTCTCGCCCATTTCTTTCAATATTCGCGAATCCAATCTCTCTTTATAATAAAGCTTCGAGAATTCAGTCGAATAAGATTGACAATTATAAATATATATATAGAGACAAATATATAAGTATTTCGGAAGATTATTTCTGATCGTCAGCAACAATCATAAAAGTTCATTTAATTTGCAATGTTACCGCACGATGTACGATTTCTTAGATACATCGAGAAACCGCGTTACAAGCTACTTCAAATTAATTGATTCTACTGTCAAACTACTTTTAGTTCCCACGAAACTCCAAGCAATAAATTAAAGTATGCTCTGAATTTTTCTGACAAAAATATTCGGACACGTGTTCTATTTGTCGTGTAATTTATCTGAATCAAAAGAAGAAAAATATTATTTCTGCACAGCTTTGAACTTAATTGGGAAAAACAGCAAAAAAATTGTTTTCGCATTAATTAAAAATATCTGCAGATAATATTATGCTAAATATGCTGCGTGAGTATTCGTTATATGACTGTGGATGTACTAACAATGCTGTTAATAATAGGGAAAATCGATTGTCAGGCCAGGACGAGCTGTGCGTCGTAAATCTCGTCATATTCCGTCGCGACGGAGAAAGGGGACAAAGAGAGTATGCTCGAGTTTCGTTATTCCAGGGGCGACGCGAGCACAACACGCCTTCCCTTTTAGGTGAACTTCCCCAGTGCGCAAGCAAAGTTTCCGGGATTTATGCGTCGTGCGAGAGAGAGTGTATTTCGCTAACGACATCGTGTTTACGACGTGTAAACGGTACGCGCGCTCGCTGCCAGTACGTCTTTGAATGGACGATGCCGTTAACGCCTCTTGACTATTTCAAGCCACGCTTCTTTCGATATCCCCTTTGCATGTCGTCGCACATCCTTCTGAAATTCTCCTTTGATTTATCCTGATATCATTATTGGCAGAGAATTTTGTAATTATTTTAACACGAAACCTACCAATTACTAGTTAAATGAAGGTTTCCAATGGGGAAGTAGAGATATAAAAAAGTGTCAGTAGGTTTAGTGTTAGGAACAGTTCGCTTGATTTGCTGGGAAGTTAAATAATCTATGTATAACCTATAATAATTTACATGATAAGTGCGTTGGGATAACCATACGTATTCTTCGCTTAACATTCTCGCCTGGGATTTTTTTAATTCGGTTTCTAACATATTTAACACTAAAAAAATTCCTTCCTTCCTTTGACTGTTCTTGTCATGCCATTGGTGGCTTGAAACTATTTTAAGACATGCTTCTTTCGACATCATATTTGCATGTCGTCACACATGAATTCCATCTGAAATTCTCCTGAGATTGATTTTAATGTCATTATTGAGAGAGAATTTTGTAATTATTTTAAGAACGGTTCACTTGATTTGCAGCGAATCTAGATAATCTATGAATAACTTATAATAATTTACATGATAAGAGGGTTAGTACTTTCGACATTCTCTTTGTATGTCGTCACACATGAATTCCATCTGAAATTCTTCTGGGATTGATCTTGAAATCGTAATTACGAGAGGGCTTTGTAATTATTATAAAAATGGTTCGCTTGATGTAGCTGGGAAATTGGACGATTCTTGACTCTACATTCTCGCTTGCTTTCGATACTTTATTTGACTCCCTTTGTTACACATTTAGCGTGTTATTCTTCTCTCAAGCATTGATGAAACATACCGTTTAAAAATAAACTCGGTCCAGGAACGCAATATAACTTATTTGGCTAACAATCTGACGCAAAAATAGATTTTCCAATGCATTGGCAAAAACATGTTATGAATCCCGGTCAAATATGACCGGACTCTGCCTTCCATACAACTGCAACGTTCGGTTGCTTCACCGAAACTTAGTGATTTATGGGAGAATATAGATCAATATCCGTATTGACCAACTGAAAAACACTTGTAAAAACGTACAGAATTGAACGATTTACAACTGTAATGGAAAATCGTGTTGTTCAGTGTTTTATTCCAAACATAACATGCAACGATAAACTAATAAATTTTTAGATCTTATCTTCATTTCCAAAGATAACATCTAAAAATTACTAATTTAACGAAGTAACACCTGCTTTCTTTACATGATCTCGAACGTTTCATTATTTTTCAAATTACGATCATTACAAATGGAATAATTATGCAGAACATATGCAGAAATGGTCCCCTTCACCCATTAATAGTGTTTAGCATGTGCGCATAATTTACTAGTGACCAAATTCCACTTGGCACGCACTAATCGCGCTACACCGGGAAATCTCTGCCAACACAAATTAAAGGTAACTTTTGCAGAGACTGTATAATTTAAATTCTAATCTGCGGGGGTGCCGAAATCTCGGATGAAAGCAGCTTTGCTAACTCATAAATTTTTGTTGGAGGATAATATGAAGTGGTGTACGTGTTCTCGTGTGTATGAAATCATGTATGAGTAACTAAAATGGGTATTTCGCTAAGTAGGAAAGTATTATCCCATGAAATATGTCGGAAGGCTCGGTGCTTATAAACTGCAGCCATAACATTCATTTATTTACTATTTCTTCGTTTTAAAGAAATGTGGTTATTGCATTTAATATGTTTCAGTTGAAGGTATATTTTCTAAATAAAGTTCATTTATATTACAATTAAACGGTGAAGCATACAATTTTCCCACTACCTTAACTGACGATATAAATTGTAAATTGAATAAACAATAAATTTAACTTTCTTTTGGCTTCTCGCGTTCTCCGTTTAAATGCAGCCGTAAAAGGACAATAAAACTACGTTTAAGCTTGAACGTTTCGTAACGCAACACTGAATATTAATATCACGTTAATTCGCAGTTTATCATAGCAATCTGGCCGAGTGGCTCTGCATTTAAACATTAAATGACAATTCTCTTTGATAGCTCGTATCTTCAACTGACCAAACAGTAGGCGGCCACTAAGCAGAAGTCTCTGGAAGACGTTAAAGCGTAAGAGGCGCGTGGAAAAAAGAGCAATATGTTCGTCAAAAGTGTAACAGCAGCCGTTACCATCAGGATCCTCGCGGGAAGCACTACTTGGAGCGCCGCTGATGCCATTCGTTGATCTCGTAAAGCCAGCTAGCCTGCTTCTTCCCAACTTGCTCGTGATTTCCTTGGGAATACCATTCGCCGGGAAATGAAGCGACGCTAGTACTCAGACCTTCGGAGATTCTTATTGCTCGCTCAACCTAACGTAAATTGCAGGTGAGAGATTTTTCCTAGCTGACGAAACACTGCTAAAGTAAGTCTCCGATGGATACGCAACTCCCTCACATACAACCAATAAGATATTCATTTGAAGTTGCAAGATTCTTTGAAAAAAGAAATAAATTTCTTGTCGAACAATCCGTTTCTCGAACTCAAAATATATTTTTTCATTAACCCTTTTAGTGCTTACCAAAAATATCGCACCTATGCGGAGAATACCATAAATATGAAGAATTATGAAAACATAAAAATTAATTTCTCTTTTACAAGCAATATTTAAATCCATAGATAATGTTTTCAATTGTGTTCCAATGAAATTAAATCATTTTACAACGTTTCATAAAACCGACGATATATCGTCGTTCGACACTAAAAGAGTTAATAAACTAATTTGACTTTTTGTACAGACACGTACATTAGTTCTAATACTAATAATTCCTGAATATTTGCGTCATACTTTCTGCTAATTCAAAACTTTTACAATATTTATTTCTTCTCTCGCGAAATTGAGTGACAAAAGCTTTCACTCGGCTTCGAAGGACCTCGAGCGAGCATTCGACGCGGAGAAAGCTAATCGACACTCGAATGCTTAGAGCGACGCATTGAAGGTTAGCTGATGCGACAGTCTGGCTCATTGTCAATGGGAAATCGAGGGTCTCATCAAAGCTGACTGGTGGATTCGACGAAAAGAAAACAGAGCGGCGTGTGTGATGCTGGAGGATCATGGAAGGAAGTCGAAGATCATTCCGGGTGAAAAGAGCGGCGCACTTTCAGGGTTGCTCGCCCTTCTGTGCCCCTCGGTTCCCCTCGGTTCCCCTCGGTTCCCTTCGGTACCCTTCGGCGCACCCTTGGCAACATCAAAGAACCTGCCACAACTGGCAAGAGAGCGGGAGAGGTCAGCCCGGGCCACGGAATATCTGTACAAAGAAACGCCGGGCGCACAGAAGCGAGAGTTCATATAATTTGCCTTTCGCTTCGCCGGATTTCAATAGTATCGGAAATCTAGCTTTCCCCTCTAACCTTACCCTCCTCACTCACCCTCTTTCTCTCTCTCCTGCTATTGCTATTGCTGCGAGAGTCTCCGACGCCGGCGTCGGCGGTAATGGCGCAGAACCACAAAGGCACGAAATTAGTTTCGAACGAGATTTCACTCGCCAGGAAAGACGAGTGGAAAATGATGCGTTCGAAAAGCCAAGGGTCCTTCTACCGGAAACGAAACCCTCTCAACGGTCTCCTTGAATGATAGAGGATTCCAGGGAAACCGGTATTCATGATCTACGATGATGGCAGGAATGAAGTTAGCTTTTGATTGACATTAAGGAGAAGCGAGCTTGACAGTGGACAAATATGACGCCGCCAGTGGAATGCGCCCGCATTCTTCGCCTCCTTTGGGAATTGACAGATGTTGGAAGTACCCAGTGTTCCGGGATTGAACGCGAAGGCTGATGCGTAGCCTGATATTTTCTTTATTGGATCAGAGGATGTATCAATTGGAGACATCTCGGTTTTCTATTAATATCGGGTTCGAATTCAATCCGACTGGGATAGCTACTGGTCACCGGGTGCTCTGTGCATATTAGGATTAAGATCATTCAAGCTTTAGTTCGTCAATGTTGCTTTAATATTTTTCTTGAAATTAATTAAATAATATATTTTGACATATATTCACAAATGTGAAGAATTGTATAAAGTTAGAAAAGAAAACACGAAGTTTTAAGATGGTTGAGTGTCAATTACTTCTAATCGAATTTAAATATTTCTACATTTTGTCAACAAGTGCACCAATTTTAATGCGTGAATAACTAAATCTAATAATTACGGTAATGCTACTACTGATTTACAAGCTTTCCACTGCATTCACTGTTCAATACTATTAGTAGGAAAGTGACGGGAGTCTCATGCATAATTTATCCGAAATTAGCGAAGCCTTCGAATTCCATCCATTGTCTACTTCCATTATTGATTCTAAAGAACCAATAAAAACACGAGACAAGGCTGCGCCACTTTGTCCTGTCAATCTTAATGCCCGCTGCCAGAAAATCGATGGTGCTAATGAAGCGGCAGTAGTTGGACAGGTTGCAAATTATAATAAAGTATGCAAAAGGCAGTGCGCGCTAAAGGGCTGGTAATATTAGCTGCACCGAACTTTGTGAAAGTATACTTGGACTGACAATAGCCCCGCCACTGCGTATCAGTTTGCGGCTCTTGTATGTCGATTGTTTGTGCGCCGGCATTCACACCGAACAGTAGAAATCTCGCTTGGCGAGCAGCGTCAATTGAATTCGCCAATTGTGCCTATTGTTGCCAGTTACGATTGATAGTCAGAATAGCTCCTCTTTGTTTTTTGACCATCCATTCCTGCGAAATGCGATACCACGAATAATTTACATTTGTTACGTTGATATGTTGTATTTCGCGGTGTCAACTTGCGTTTCGAAAATTGGCAGACATCCACGGATCAACGTCAATTTCATTGTATTAACAAAAGGTTCTTACGACCGATAACTGACAGATAATTAATTAATGTGACGTGGTTGATCGACAGAATGGGTGGAAATTGAATAATAATTCTAGGTTAAGTTCAAGTTGAATTTACACGTATGTGGCGACGTCGCATAAATATTTGGAATGCCGTGCATTTCAAAATTAATCAATGAGTGAAAACATTCGTTAATATTATATTGTTGCAATCACTCAGTTAACGCAGGCAATAAAACATACATAGAATACAAGTTAAAAGTAACATCTGCTCGTACATTCATTCTTCCAACGTGAATTTCGAACATACATTAGTTCGTTCTCACACCATAAAAAGCGATGACCATTAAATAAATGGATGATACAAATAAAAGTTTATCAATTACACATATGCTGTTATAAACAAATATACGCAACAATAATATTTCAAACACGATGTTACTGTTAATTGGAGTTATTGTTACTGTTAAAATTCAATATTTTATATTGTATCAATACAAATCGAACAAAACTTGGTGAACGGAATAAAATTCCTGACAAGGGGTGAAAATGTATGGGAAAGAGTGAGGAAAACAGTTTGACGGAAGGACATTGTAGCGATTGGATTGAGTCACTGTTTGCCCATCGGTCTGAGAGAGACTCGTGAGGGGGCGAAGTCACTGACTGATGATCGAGAGTTGACCACCGGGCACACTTAGGCTCAATTTACGAATTATGCACGTGCGCTTCTGGGGTGAGTTGGGTTGGTTGGCTGGTCCTCGGATATAACCCAATATTTATACAATTAAGCCAGTGACGGCAAAGTCGGAGATAGGTCCGAGGGGGCTGCGTGGCGGCAGCGGCGGTGGAGGAAGGGGCGCGAGGGGGGCCGCCGAAACTTCGTTAGGCCAATCGGAGCGTGAAACCATCGGGAGTTTAACCCTCCGACAAAATGGCACCCGACAACCAAGAGAAGAACTCTCGCTTCTGGAGGATGGCGAGCTGACGTCTGGCTAATTTTTACGAAAATTGCAACCCTCCCCGCCGCGAGGCCCCTTCCGCCGACGCATCCGCTTCTCATTTACCACGATTTCGTGGCGAGGGTTCGCCCGCCATTTTCCTCTCCTTTGATTGAAACGCCATATCCGTAGCCATTGCAAGCACGACCCTCGAATTTACGCCGTGTCGAAGTCGCCTGGATTTGCGCCGGCTTCTTTACGCCGGCGAAAGTGGGGGCATTTTGATAAACGGATTGCACGCTGTTAGCTTCCCTCTGCGTACAGTTTCCTTCGGCTTATTTTTCATTACTTGCGTAAGTGCGCGAATTAAGAAAATTAATGACAGTAATGCGTAATATAGTTTCGTGGGAATTAAATCGTACAAATTGCTGCGTTTGCAGTGATTATTTTCTGGTATTGGAAAATAAGAAATTCACATATTCTTCACTTTAATTTAGAAATCTTGTACATGACTGACAAATAAATAAACTTAACTCTTTAACTGCTACTGGCATTTTTAGGTTCTTTAGAAATCCACTAAGATTGCATTTATCACAGGCAAAAGCTCATCAGTTGAAATTACCGTTCTCCATTAAATTTCGCCGTAGTCAAAGAGTAAATGCTGCTTCCTTAATCTTTAAAAATATTAACCGAATGAATCGAATTGCAGCAATCACTTTCAATTATTCGAAAATAAAGAATCCCATATGTCAATTGACCATCAATCACTCAGATTTCGAAATTCCGCACACGACAGTCGAATAAACATACCCATATTATTTGCTCCACGTATAAAAACGCTGACTGGATGAATCAGCGTGAATTTCGCACGAGTGTCTAAGTACATATTTCACTAGGAGGATTTTGGGTGCGTCAGCCTGCCGACGAGGCACTCGCCAGTGATTCCAGTGTAACGCGTAAGCGGGCGGTCGGCCGCATTCCTCATTGCAATGAATTTTGACAAGTCGGCTTGTGGATCAGAGGGTGACACCGCTGTCACAATGGGTTGCGCGTCGAGGCTTTTGTGCGCCAACTGGATTATTATAGTGGAATGAGCGAGTGGCGCGCGTGCTAGTTCCGGTAGCGCGTGACAGGGTGGGCTGGCTTTGGTAATTGTTGACACCTGTTTGGCCGCGAGTAAATCATGGCCCAGGTGTCGGACAATCGCGGCGTGTCTCTTTTATAAGCGAGAAGCCAGTGATGGAGGAGGAAGAGAAGAGGGAAGAGAAGCGGTGGTTTTGAATGGAGAGCCGCAACTCTCTCTCTCTCTCTCCACCACCCACCTGTTCCATGCGCTCGCGCACGGTCAACAAACTCGCATGCCATGCCGGGCGCCCACCGCTCTCCCGAAACTCCTTTTGTACCGAATCCCGCTGGCGAATTAAATGCTCCGCGAAATTCCAATTGGCGGAACAATTGCCTTTGCGCCACCGCGCGTTCCGCTAGCTACCAACTGGCGAGTCCTGCATCTCGACGCTCACCGCTCGACACTTGCCCGCACCAAGTATACAAAGCACTGACCAACCCCACCCCATAATGTATCAACGTCCTCACCGACCTTTGTCCACTCTCTGCCGCACTCTACCTTTAAAGTCTTCCGCATTGTGCCAAATCACTAACTCTACCAGCAGCCACTCTCTTTCTCCCTTTCCTCCCTTTCTACCCATTGCGTTCACCTCTCATGCTCGAGAAATCGATTTGTCGACTTCGATGGTTACATTAACGCTTTCCTATTTCGATTAGATTCGCCTAGCTCGTTCGAACTTCTCGCGGTGTTAATTGAAAGTGGGTTTGATTAAGGTGACACGTAGTAAAAGACCAATATTGGCTCCGAAGGATTATCCAATTAAGGAGAATGAAGTCTCAGTATCCAATGCGTTGTAAGTAGTGGAATGACTTTAAAAAGGTTACTTTGGTAACATTAACTTTGAGATATTTAAAAAGAAAATCGAAGAATCTTATCTTTCCTGTGTAGTATTCAACAAGTAATATTGTTTTACTGCTTTATTGTTGGAATAGTATTTTCAGTTTTCACTCTTTATTTTAATATACACTCGTTTTCTCATACTCTTTCCAACGTTCATCGGTTCGCACTCTGCTTCTTTACCACGTTCGCTTTCGACCACACAATAACAACACGTTCGACTTCTCTCTTGCGCCCTTCAGATTCACACCTCTTATATAGACATTCGCTGACCGACGCACTCGCCAATCACACTTATTCCTAATGTCCTACCTTTCAGCCAATCCCAAACATCCCGATACACTCTGTCGATCTTTCACCCTAAACACACATATAAAGAAATTCACACGCATTCACAATCGCGCGTCTCATTCTCTCACCATTCGCTCGCAGTCTCTCTCGTTAACAATCCTACAATACTATTAAACAGAAATCAATGCTTACACAACCCTGAGTGATCTATTCATAAATTGTCAATTCATGACTAAAGAAAAATGTCCCCGATAAAGTAAGCTCATGGTTTAGTCAAGCCAGCGCACAATTGCCCGAAGATTTTCCGCCCGGCGAAGCTTTCGTAATGGTGTTTTCAAAGTCCAACTTTCTTCGGCGGAGCTTTTCTTTCGTTTGTGGCGCTCTTGAACGCAGGCTCTCCGCCGCGACGCATAATAAGATTGAAGTGGTGATTGGCTAGTTACGCAAGTGCAAATTAACCATTTCGTGAGTCGATTTATCCTTTGAGGGGTTGTTTGCCCAGTTGGCCGCGTCACGCGGCACAAACCATCACCGCAATTTCGAAGTTTAAGCTTGGCTCGCAAATGAGCATTCACCAGGCTCACCGCGACTTTCTCCCCATTATTCTCTAAGACCAAAGCTAGAGCAGCCGAGGGAATGTGTATGTTTGTGTGAGCGAAAGGTGGAACCGCAACAAATAGGGAATGTATAATTGGAAAAGCCTACCGCACACGACGAACTTTTAGTCGCCGACGTTTTTGTTCATTATTTATTTGTGCAATTATTATTTCCTGATTATTATTTTCATTCGTCTTTTTAGACGTCCATCATGTAGTGCATAAAATATAAAAATACACGTAATGGTAGCTCGTCAATGTGTGCTCTCTTACGAGATGTAACGCATAACATGTAAGCGATTAACAGTACTGTAACATTAATGTAACTAAATTTAAATATGTAATTCCGATGGTAAAAATCGACTTATCACTGACTGTCATCGTCAGCTCATTGCAAACTATTGGTACCGAGCACTGACAGGTGAAATTCATCACCTGTTACGTATTACAGCTTTGCTAGTATATTTGTTTTCCAAGATTTTATTAAATTTCGGAAGACAGATATTTAGAAGTGAGATCTAAAACCTGGCGCAATTTAAAGAAGATTCTGTTTTGCAAATCTAAGATAATCGCTGTGAAAATTAGCACTTTTTGTAGATATCGCTTGTGGTAACCATCTGTTAATGACGTAAAATCAAATTTCAGTGTTTTATCTACTGCTAGGGTTCGAATGAAAAACTACTCATTAATAGAAGAATACGCTATAAACATTCATAAAAACGAATCAAAAATATTCTCTCTTTAATTTAAAGATACAATTTACTATTTTAATGGTTATTTACTTATATATTATAATAGATACTATTATAATAGATCTATGATAACAATTAATAGATATTACTCTATTATAATAGGTACAAATTACTATTTAAAGTAGGAAATTTAGAGTGGTTTCGCTCGACTTTAAACGCTACCGTTGCACCGTTGCACAGTGGTATACACAAATTTCCACGTGTAAGTGCATAATGCGATTGTGAACGACGAAAAATCTACCGTCAACTAATTCATATTATTCCTCCAACATTCTTTGATAGTTGTGTCTTGGGACCTCAAGTAAAGAATATCCCAAAGAATCAATTCTCTCTTATTTATTACAAAAAATCTAAACTCGACAATTGGTAGACGCGTGGCAGGCAATCGGTATCCACCCTCATCTGGGTGCACTCGCCAGACCGAAAACACGCCTACGCAGCCCCCTACGCATCGAGCAGCCCATCTTATTTAATGGATTCCAGAGTGCGCCCGCCCCGAGTGTTTGCTCATCCGCAGTGATTGCCCGGCCACCCCGGGCTAAGTCTACGCCGCGCCGGCCTTATTATTACATCGTGCATCGTGCATCGTGCGCCGCGCCGGCCAAAGAGAAGAGAGAAAAAATTGTAACTGGCCAGTGAAGTTGTGTACGCATTGGTAAACAAGCCTCTTTAGCCGAGATGGACCGCCTGTTTTCATTCCTCCGTAGAATGTGCATGCTGCACCCTTGCGCCGCTAAAGATAGAAAGCTCCGATGCTCTTGAAAGCTTGAACCTTGACTTTCATGGCAGGTTATTGGTAGATTTCTATTCGGGGTTACCCTTAATCCTTTGGGTATCAAGAATTTCCTGCAATTTATTGCTACACTGTGTTCGTGTAGCTTTTTGTGTTCTCTGCGTTTAAACGCTTTTGACGAATTCTTGAGAGCCCTTTTTCTTTTTTGATCTCTTGGCTTCTTTATTAATAACTTATTCGTTTTTTACTCCAGATAAAAGTTAATCATTATTGATATGCCATAAGGATTAATGGATCATTTAATTGTTATTATTTGAAAGTAGTATTTTGTTACTCTAGATTTGTTATTAGAACTCACGTTATTGAAAGTTGAGTTTATGGTCGTTGAACTCCACAGACAGCTGCCAATTAGTTTGCAGTGAATACTGTTGATTTTGCTTACCCTGCAACAACAAAAGTTATACACGTAAAACATCATGTCACAGAATTCTCCCTGCAAAGTAATATTCTCAATGCGTTTCTCGATTTTTCCAAGACATTGCATAGTTTTTATGTTTGGATAATTTTAGAAAAAAAAGTCGGAAGGCTGAAAGATGAACGATGAGGGGTGAAAAGTAGGATAAACTGACTAGAATTTGATTCTCTCCAGTTACTACTCGGCTATTAGTGACACGTAGAGTGTCAGAGCTGTCGGGTCGAAAGCTATGCTCATTTTCTTTGTATAAAGCACAAAAGTGCCACCGCCGATAGGTGTTTTGATAAAATCATGGGATAACCAGATTTTACCTACTCAACGGCGCGAAACAACAACCCTGTTTTTTAGAGTGTCATACCTGTCAGGTGGAAACCGCCTATGATATTTTCATTATCCATGTATAACGATTTAAACAGAATTAGCAAAATTTCAGCTGCCATGATAGATTTCACGTACATGAAGATCTAAGGGACATTCTTCTCAAGCATCGCCGAATAAGCAAAGTCTAGACTTTTGATGATTTTTCAAACGTACCTATAGTTGATGATGACACTTCACTTTTCAAGCAAGTATTTTACATTAGTTTACGAACTTACATAAAAAAGATAAGCACAAGTTTTGATGCAGGATGTTTATGCATAGGATGTTCCTGTGTAACCTTTTCTTATTCCGTTTTAGTGTTCGATGTTAGCAGTTCTGTTATGGCGAACGATTCTAATGGAAAGGAGCCTTTTTAGCTTTATTTTCCTCCTCGCATTTTTTTTTATATATATTAGACTTAGCAATTGGCTGACGCAATCAATAATGAGGTGAGAGATTCGTAGTGTTGGGTGAACAAGATACTTAAGTGTCAAGGGAAATGGGATGAGACTTGGGGAGATGGGAATTTCGTTGGGATTCTCTCAGCGGGCCGAGTATAACTCTCCGGGTCTAATATTCTCGTTTGCGTAACGTACTCCGAGCGTTTTGTGCGCCTCTGGCGGAAGAACGGTCTCTGCGCGCTCGGCGAAACTTGTTTTTCGGTGAGAGATTAACTTTTGCGCGTTGTTCCGAGGACCGGGAAAATCCGTACTGTGCTCTGGGAACAAGCTCCGTGCTTCGTGAAAGCTCGGTACATACGCTGGCGTGTGTTGCTAGCATAGGTAGTGCGGATGCAACAGTGTTAAAGGAATTAAAGTCAGCCGGATTTGGAGACCAATTTACTTAGGTGTCGCGAGGCTTCACGGGGAAGCTGATAACACGCCTCTTGGGTGGCTAACAGAGCGTTCCTGCTCATGAAAACCGTTCTACGGGGGCGAAATGTTTGAAGCAGCCCTGATCTTCTAGCGTGCAAACCGGCGCCGTTAGACGGATACTCCAGGAAATCCCAACTCCGCAACCTCTACTACCAAACTTCCTCGCATTCCCGTAAGTGTGATTGATTTAGATGCCACATATTCTCCATAATACCGAATAGCAAGCTACGCGTGTCATTAGTAAATATACAAATTTATGCAAACCACAGTACATTTGTATCTTTAATGCTCCCAATGTATAAATAATTATACTTAATACTTAATTGTTCGAATCTGTACACACGATTTTTTAGTGCATAAATAATAATATTTCTACAAACATCCACTAAATGTAAATTTGTATTATTACTTATCTTAATCCGAAGAATTCAGAGGCATTCGGCACTAATAAAGTTGGGGTAGTTTTTAGATACTTAAAGTACAAATGATCAACGCAAATGTAAGCCTGTTGAGCGACTAACAGAGCGTTCAGAGAGGAAATGTTTGAAGCAACTCTGATCTTGTAGCCTGCAGACCATCGAGTTACATAGGGTTGTATAGAGTTACAACTCCTCAAAGTGTACTGCGAAACTTGCTGACATTTCCTTAAGTGTGATTGATTTAAGATGACACATATTCTCTAGTATACGGAAACGTTAGCTTCGTGTACCGCTAATAGAGTACGCAAGTACACCTAATTCTGCAATGTGTATAAAAGATAATTTGTATTTGTATAAGCTAAGTATAAATTAATATGATGGCTGATTTCAAGCTAAAGAATCTTTGTTTTAAATTAATCACAAATAAAGATTTATTTCTGTATTAAATGTTCAATATTAGAAAGTATTATATAGAATTTTGATTACAAGAACTCTTCGAGTAAATAAAATACTTTAATATGATTGCTAATTTTAAGCTAAAGAAACTTGGTTTAAATTAATCACAAATAAAGATTTATTTCTGTGTTAAATCTTCGATATTAGAAAGCATTATATGGAATATTTATTATAAGAATACTTCGAGTAAATAGAATAATAAAGTTCCACTAGGTTTTGGAGTCTTCCGATTTATGGGCAGAAGGCATCTACCATTCAAAAACAGCAGCATTTTCTTGCTCCGCAAAATAGATCGCTGAATGGAGCATATTGCGAGTAAAGCGGAGAATTAGGATTTAGATTGTTGGTTTAGCTTATATCTGGAACGATTCCAATTCCAGATCTCTCAGCCATCAATTGGCTCTTTCTATCTACGTGTTAGGCGCCATCTGGATCTCTCGAATAGCCATTGCCAGGTTATGTGATCCGGCATTGTTATTCGCCCACTTCTATTCGTCTTTCACTCTCCGCTCTCTACGATAATGAATTCGTAATTCCATTCGCTCAACTCTCGGCATGGCAAACATTATCCACTTTCAATTTACGGTATTTCGTCTACATGCTCTAATAAATTGTTGTGCATATTCGGTAAACATCATTAGGATGCATAAAAAAAGATGGAATTGTCAGTTTGTCGGTTTATTTATGCTTACATTTAGGAGTGGAAAGAATATGGAACATTTGAGGTTTAATTTTGACAGCGTATAAATAGAGCGTACTAATTTACGTGACCCCCTATTTTTAACAACGTAAGATTAAAAATCGCCAACAGTTTCCTCGTAAAGGATTGAAGCAAACCGACTAAAATAGCTTCATTTACAAGTCGATATTTCAGTCCTGACGTCAACAAATTGACGTTGCACGTGAAAAACAGTACCTCAACTTAAAATATCACAGATTTCCAATTTATAAATATATTGGCGTTAAAATGTACGTGTTTTTAGGTTACTGAAAAGTATTCTCCACAATATTAATTAACTTTTTTCCTACTGAGTATTTATTTACATAAAAAAATTGCATCCTAGAAAGAAAGCAAGAAATAGAAGAACTGCTAAAATTATAATTAAAACATACTAAATAATTGTTATCGAACCTGTGTCACGAAATTATTTGCACGACCAATAAGCAATCAAACAAGGCTTCTCAGTGAAAATATAACAACCTACTATTCTCCAAATTAAACCATCATTAATATACACTCAAAATGCCACTCAATCGAAATCGACTGTCAGCCGATTTAACACAAAGCAACAAATATACAAAGACTAACTTCTGCGTCATTAAATACTATAATTTCCAGCAGATAATTACGTGTATCGAGCTGGCATTATTCGAGCATGGACATTAAACTGAAATCAGTGGGACAGGCGTAGCGGCGCAGTTTGCCAAGATCGGTTCTTTCAGGGCGCTCCAGTTTCCAGGAGAGTTTGCAGTTAAGCCTCGGCGGGGCCGCACTAAGTGTTTGTCCGGCCGCAGTGTAACGTACGGTGGATCTTGGCAAGTGCTTGCGGGCATAAGTTGCCGAGGCGACGGCGGCGGCGTCGGCGTCGGAGCCGCCAGTGAAAATAATCCCTGCGGCCTTTTTTCACGCGGCCAGGTGTTGCGCGTTTGGCGCAGATGCGAGCAGCACCGTTGTTTATCATAGCGCGGCGTGCTTGCAAGACAGCCGATATATCCGCGAAGGAAGTAAGAGCAGCAGCAGCGTTCATCGAACTGGCAGAGGCCAAGTTTAATTTCCCTGGAATCGACGTGGATCTCGCCTCGACCGGCTCTCTCTCTCTCTCTCTCATACACAGAGCCAACCAGCCTTCCATGGGCTTTGTGCGCCGCTATTAGAGGAGTTTTCGTTTGGCCCGGAAACCTAATCTTAGAAGCGGCCCACAATGTTACCTCTGCAGCCGGCTGCTCAATTTCATCCCGTTTCGAGATCCGCCCGTTTCCTCGCTCCCTCGTTGTCCCCCTTGCACTTCCCTATCCCCGTGCGACCACTTCGCTTCCCCATCGATTCCTTGCCTCGGATTAATCGGCCTTTTCCTCCACTGCAATCTCCGTGTAAATCAAGCTCTTATACACACAAAATCGCCGGGACGGGAAAGGAACACCGCTGCCGTTGCCGTTGCAGGCGGAGCAGGAGGAGGAGGAGGAGGGAAAAAAGGCGAGCGGAAAGAGGAAAGAAGAGAGGAGAGCGGTGTCTCGAGAGCTGTTTCGGCGTATCGGGTTTCATCGGGAGTCCGCTTGTTCCATTAGCGATCCAAATCGAGCGACGCCCGGCAAATCGATGTCTTCCGGAAGCGGCGCGCATCCTCGACTGGCGCTCGGTGCCGATGGCACTCAATCCCCGCCGCCGCCGCCTCCGCCGCCGCCGCCCCTAAGATCGCACCGGCTGATTCAAGGATCCAATATCTCTGAATGGCGCTCATAAATTTTAACAAGCATATCCTTGCATCGGCCCGGCGTCATTACGCCCGAATGGCCGAACTAACAGCTCGGCGAGGAGCCGGCGAACGAAATGGCCGCCGGTGCCGGCGATGTCGCGCGAGATCTGCCAACGGCACGTTGGAATGAACGTCGGGAAAAGAGTGCCACGGACAATCCTATCAAGATGATAAGCACGTTACGGGTCTTGGCGGAGGCAGAAGCCGCCCGACATATCTCCATCTAGCCGACATTCGTACGTGCTCAGGTAGACAAAGCAATTAATAATCAGTAGCAGACTCGCGCACTCGTGATAAACGATCGGCGCCCGCGCTTCTTCTCCTCTCTTCCGCGCAGCCAGCACGTGTCTTCTCCTTTTTCCAAGAGCCTTCGGGATTTGGCGTGCTCGCCGCGCGGATTCAGCCTTGGCAAAAGCGGTGTTGAATCCCTCTAACCGTCGGCAGAAACTCCCTCTGATGGCTGTGCTATCTAGGAGCGCGCGCGCGCGCGCCCCGCCACAGTAAACTGTTATCTTGCGTGGAGAATAGCTCGGCGAGTGATGCCTCGCCCAACAACATGCCAGATGGCTACGTACGTGGCGAAACGTCCCACTCAACTGGCGGAACGCTACTCCTTGCATCGATAAGGGACGACGCGCTTCGACAAAGGAACCTACGCAACTCTCTCACACTTGCTCTCAGTTTCCTTCGAGCACAGCCTTGCTTGGCTTCCACCCACGCGCGCGCTTAGCCGCTTCTGTATTTGACGCCTCGAAAGATAAACCTGTTCGATAACCCGCCGTGCAGGAATTATGTGAATTGTAATCTTGCGGGTTCGGTCGTGTAAAGTATTCGAGCAGCGTTATTTATGTTGTTGCACTTGGAATAATTAATATTGGTAATTGATTGTTGTCAAAAACAGAAATCATTGAATTAGGGACTGTTGTAAGAAACATTCGCAAACCCGAAGATTCAGAAATTTGTTAAATTTCGTAGAAATATACTATAATATTTTTTATTGCTGCCCAGAAACAGTTTAAAAAGAATGTTTTAACACTGTCCTTTGAAGAGAGGTTAGTTTTTCTTTCGCAACGTTTATCTCCGAAATGGCGGGAACTGTTGAAAAATAGTTAAAAGATAAGTGAGTGAGTCGATAATTTAAGACCTGCGCTTAGATTAAAATACCCAATTATCAATTTTGTTCCAGTCATAGATAAACGATCCAAAAGATATAATTAGCCTCTTTTTAAGCGACAATCTCATCCTTTTAAACTATTTTCGAGCATCAATAAAAAATAATTCTGTCTTTAAGATGAACTTCTTTATATTTCCATAAATTTTCATAATTTTTTCTGAATTTGTGGGTCGATGCGTTCCCCTATTCTAAGAAGATACCTAGACATTGCATTGTACATAAATACAAAGTGCGCGAGCTTTACCAGGCATCTTTCCCTTTACAGATTTGTGTCCCAGTCAGACTGTACTAGTTTCAGTCTCGCGTGTCTGGCGAGTGTAAGTCTGGTTTTAAAGGCTCGCACGAACAAAAGTCTCAAATGCGAATTCATCAGCGGAATGCGCGGCATAATGCGGGAGTGCATGCTGTAAGGAGGAGGAGGGGGTGGGGGTGGGGAGAATTCTACTCGAAAGCGTAGTTTCATCCACGTGTGCGCTTTCTTACAGAGCGATTACAAGTCCTGCGAGCGATCGATCTTCATCGCGGCGCTGCTCCCAGCTTGCTTCTACTGGTTGTTGGCGGTACGGCGATGTGGTAGACGACTCTCTGTAATGCGAGAGTCATTTCCGGCCGGGGAATAATTGCGCGGCCCCAAACCATGTGCCCCTTAATACTAGACTCGCCTTGCGACGGCAATGATAGATAACTGCGCGTCGATATGGAAGCCAGCCGCGGCTGCCTCCTGCACTCCGTCGACTGAATTTAAATCGAATTGCAATTATCTGAATAAAAGAACCCTGTCGAATAGCTCCCCGGTGATCGAATTATCTCCAGTGAAAATAGAAAACACTCCCAACCGAGGTGTACGCCGATCAATTATCCAGAGTGCATTAATTTCATTGCCCCCCCCCCTCCCCGCCGCCGTCTGTTTGATTAATTAGGATAATTGAACGGCTCGCTAATCAGTTAAATATATTACTCCACTCTTTCGCGTTTATTCTTCGCGGCTCCTGGGAGTTTCGTGTGTATGTTTGAAGTCGCTGACCAAATACACTATTCAGTCCTTCGAACAATGGAATCGAACGGTGAACTCGCCCAGTTGAAACGAATCGGATATGCGACGTTTGCGTGTAACAAATACGCGACATTTATCGCGTGGTAAAGCGAATGTTAAAGAATCGTCTGTTTAATCTAATTACAAAAGAACTTTGTTAAATTGAAACGTGTTTTTTCTATTTTCTTCTAAAACTAATTAGTTTACAATGATCGTCATAATTTTACTTGCAAGTACGCGCTGAATGCTATTTTAAGAAATTATTTCTGATTTTTAAACAAAAGTATTAGAAAATTAGAGAAAGTGAAACAGACATGATAAAATTATAAGAGTTCTCAATGAAATACTAAACGGTAATTAGAATGTATTCTTTCGAAATTCACGCGGATTCACAGGCTTGCTTTTTCACGGAAGAGCAGGATATTGCGCAGAGCGAGAGTGTTTGGTGCGTCAGAATCATTTGCATCGAGTGTAGAGAAACGTGGCGAGCGTGCGAAAAAAGCGTCGAGTGCGGCACCGCGACGAAAATGGGAATATCTTGTTCAATTTCCGCCGGTGGAAAGTTCGGCTTTCCCAAAGGCGGTTACCAAGAGGTGCATAATCCGAAATACTTGCGCGAGCGCGCGAGAGAGCGCCACGCCGCACCAGTAATTGATTCTAAACTTCCCCCCGAGGAATCGATACTAATTATTAAACTTTATAAATCAAATTTACCTCGGGTGTCGCGCATTAAATTACTTCCCGAGCGCGGATCAGACGCCGGTATTAAAACTTCCGCCTGTCTCCTGAATGCCAGCACGAATAGCTATGCGCGTCCTATTTACACCCTCGATATTACCACTCCGCGCTAGCATATCAAGTTATTTAAAGATTCATTAAATATATCATGATTGATTTTTTCATTCGTAATTTTCTTTTAATTGACATTCTGAGTGTGATCGAATCAATGGATTTTATCCGGCAGTTCGTGGAAAATTTTTTTGTTGAAATTAAAGTAGCAAAACTTTGCGATTTGTTTCTTACGACGTTTTTGCGATTTCGGTATAGTCAATTTAATTCGAAAATTATTGCACAAAATAGTCTAAGATCGCAATAAACTAAATTCTATATTTTGAGATTAAAGCCGATCGTTTAAGCGAGCGTAATAGATTTACTGTTAATTTCACGAAAACAATACAAAGTCTAAAGCGATGATTTCTACAGACAAGTATCAAATTTGCATACGTATATGCAGTATCAGAACATCCATTTCAGCAAAATGCAAGACACACGTGAAGCCAAACTCGTATTATGCGATCATACGGAAAGTGGATCGAACTTTTTTCAAAATCATACAGATTTCAATAAAGTCGTACATGAAAATCTGCCGGGTACATTTGGCACATAACATATGAATAAGAGAAGTCAGTGTATTCGCTCATTTTGCATGGAAATTTGCATGAGGCGGAGGATCGGTGGTGCGTGGATGTACGAGGCGGCGGATAATCGAGATTTGTCGGCTCGAGCTGCGCAAGAATGTGCGATGTTTCGTGAAGCACGCGTCTAATCGTCACCGGCGGCAAATTACAGCAAATTTCTCGACGCGGCTCAACCGGCTCGCTCGTAATTTACGTCGGCCGCGCGCGGTACACGGCATTCCAACCCTTTATGGCGCGCACCATCCATTGAATGTCAAATGAGAAAGGGTCACCGACCCAGAAACCACCCCGATAGCCGCCGACTCACTCCTAAGTATCCATCAATTCCAACTTCTGCCATCTTCACCGATTCCTACCTACTTTGCCAAATGAAGCCTAACAATTCCTTTCCGAGACTTGTTTCAACTAATCGTTGTAGCATTTGGAATACTCTGTTTTTCGTGCGCTCCTTGAAACTCAAACCTTGAAATAGTAATTTTTTAAAGTACGTCTACTTTAGAGAAATAGGAAGCAAATTTTTGTTTCCCATAGTTATAAACTATTTTGATATTTTGTCTACATTAACCCTTGTAGTGCCGAACGAGGATATATCGTTTGCAACACTTGATAAAAGTGTTGTCTATCTCAAAATAAATTTATAAAATATTACAAATGGTTTAATTTCGTTGCGACACATTTGAAAACATTGTTCATAGATTTAAAAATTGCTTGTAAAAGATATTCTTCGCATAGATGCGATATTTTTGATCAGCACTAAAAGGGTTAATATCGAAATATGAGTTAATGTTCAACCTTTTCAAAAATCACGAAATATAAATGAAAAGTTCCATTATTCTTTCTCCAGCAAGGACACAGCCAATGTAGAGAAATATTCTGCGAGCAAGTTGCATCGGGCCAAAAATATTGAAATAATGCAGCAATCTCCGAATTCAATGGGGTAAAAACCGTCACTATTAATGTTTTAATGACAATAATGGATTCCGAGTGCATTGTGCTGGAAAATGTCAGGGTTTCAGGCAGGCTAAAGCTTTCGAATTGTGAGTGTTCCATGATAAGTCATGATTCAATTATGCGATGAACGCAAATTATAGGTGCACTCTGGCAGTGATCGAGAAGTCAATTTCTACCCGATGGAAGTTTAGCCATTAATCCGATCGAAATTATTAAAGTCTCCGAGCAGTTTCGGCTGGCCGATTATATTTTAGTTGAACGGGCCGTTGATTTGGAGCGGCTGTTGTTTTCGACGAGTAAACCTTCATATCGATTCTCGGCGGTGTCCGGCCGCGGCAGCAGTATTTCCGTTCCCGGCAAACATTTCTTTTCCCAATGCAGACGAAATAGCAGCTCGCAATAATCGACGCCCATTCGGAATTAATCGGCCGGCAAAACGGAATGGTTTCGCCGACTTCTCCGGGAAGCCTTGGATGGACAGAGGAGCTATGAGCAGGAAGCACTGATGGCGCCATCCTATCTGTTAATTGCTCTGCCAAGGGAGACTGCATTGCCAGCCAGCACGGCCCGAATTTTCCATGCAATTCTGTCGTTTGTCCTCGCCCGGCGTGTGTGTGTGTGTGTGTGTGCCCTTCGTTAACTTATCGGAATTTACATTAGCGTCCAAAGGATCCAAGGCAGACTGCAAACTTTACATTCGGTCTGGCTTGTTGACGTAATTGTTACTGACTAGATAGTAGGCAGCATTGACCGTTTGCACAAAAAGCTTTTTAGTTCCACAGATTACGCATAACAAACTTCTACAACATTTTTTATTCATTATTATTATCAATGTCTGGATTAAAGTCAACTTCTATTCTTTCCAACGCATTAAAAAATACAATAATAAACTGTGGTCCTTTCTGAGTAGAATAAAAAAGCGTGTTAATAGAAGTATTTTTTCCAAAGCCACAAGTTAAAATAATCGTGTTTGACGGTTCGTATTTCTTAAACAATTGGGTGTTATAAAAACTGATGACTTAAACCATCGCGCTTCCATGTCGAGCAGAATATATTTTAATTTTCCCGGTAACAGGGATATGTTGGAAATAAAGTGATTCGTTTACCATGGGATGGCTCAACTACTAGCGTACATTCGAGAGAAGATTGCTGGGAAATTGGTACGATGTTGACCTGTGTACCATAACGCACAAGTGCCCAGTTATACCTTCCGCAAAATGTCGGTGCACCATGCCGCTTCCAAACTACCCCATACACCGACGCCCGCAAAAGCTTTCAAAGCAATTTAATAGTCGCCAACACAAAATGACTTTGAGCCTTGATCAATTTCCACGTAAAAGTCCGCCTGACAGTGACCGTAACCGGAGAGCAGCGCAGAAGCCTGCAAATCATCAACTATTATTATTGACGAGCATCCCCGATGGCTTTTCTCTTTTAGCATCAATTTTTGTGTATTCATGGAATTCATACAATTGAAATGAGTTCGATATATGCGACGTGTGTACATGTAACAAATACGCGACATTTATTTCGTTGTAAAGTCAATATTAAAAAACTGTCTATTTCATGTAATTACAGAGAGAGCTTGTTAAATTAAAAAGCGTTTTTCTGATTTCGAAACTAATTACTTTACAGTGATCGTAATAGTTTTATGTGAAAGTACTCACTGAATACTATTTTCAGAAACTATTGCAGGTTTTTGCCAAAAAAAGGATAAAATAATTAGAAAAGGCGACACTCTGACTGTGACAGACAAAGGGATTTAATAGTCGACTTTGAGCCTTGATCAATTTCCACGTGAAAGTCTGCTTGACATTGAGCGTAGTCGGCGAGTATGGGCCAGAAGCTTGCAAATCATGAAATATTATTACTGGCGAGCATCCCCGATGGGTTTTCACTTTTAGGATCACTTTTTGCATATTCATGGAAGAGGGACGGCGCCCAAGCGGCCGCCGCGCCGCGCCGCGCCGCTCTTCCATGCTCTTTCGCTCTCGCGGCAAAAATATGCCGGCCACATTTCAGGATGGGAGAGATTTTGTTTGGCTTTCCCGGCAAAGCTCGCGTTCTCCAGGCATCCTTGGGATTACTTAGACTCGGCCGGTGCCGCCCTCGATTTACGGTTGGATAAAACTTTATCCCCTCCCCACACATACATACACACACACTCGACGTATCACTTACGTCGAATGCACCAATCGCTTGGAATTCAACCTTTCCTCTACGAAATTTCTCCGTGAACTCAGCTTCGCCGTCTCAATTAATCGAAAGCACCTGACAAATGTCGGGTCGGCGAAAAATGAAAAGATGTCGGCATGTTTTTTTTTATTTTCCTTCCAGCTGTGTAACGCCTTTCCTTTTACTACTTTAAGAGGTTAGGTCTTTGTGAGTGTGTGTGCGTGCGCGTCTGGCAAGTGGTGGAAGGAGATTTTTGAGGTTACGTGACCGTTGAGAATGCGCCGGCCGATTTATGATCCGGCGAATGGGGTGTCCAAGGTGTACTAGCAGCTATTCTCACGGAATATAAACGTGGCGTGGGCCTTGTAAAGCCAGCGCACTGCCTTCCTATAAGCATTCGAGAAGAGGAGCGCACTTCCTGCTAGTCGCTCTCGCCACCACTGCAATTGTTGCCAGAAAACTACAAGCTCTGGTGGCGCCACGATCTCTAAGGATGTTTCATGACCAGGCACCGTAAGCACGAAAAATTGCTGTGGTTTCATGTTCTATGAATGTATCAAGCTAGTCCACAAATTTACCTCTGCACAATTGATCAAAATTTTCACACACCTGAACGATCCAATAATAACTGACTATTTACTTCTGTCTGAATTTATATTTCTCGCCTTGGACAAGCTTTTTTACACGTTTACAGTGAGATGGTAAAATATTGTGGATTTAGTGAGAGAATGGTGTAAAAAGATTATCGCGATTTCTCGTTGTTTCTTGAATTGCTCAGACATTTATGACACTCTGTTTTTTGGTATTTTCTTTAATATTTTTCAATCGCATTGTAAAATTTCATTGATATGTTATTTTCACTATAATGTGTAACCAACAAGTTAATTTATATCTTCTTATTAATTTTACAAAGTTCAAAAAATCGAACTCAAAGTTAAAATAATTCCAGCTTTAGTTGTTAGATAAATACTGTTTTAACTGAAACAACAATATTTTTATTGTTTGACAATTCTGAAAGCTCTCCAATTCATCATGATTTCTCATCGTTTCATCGTTAGTAGAATATCATTTGTTTGAACGCGCTTTCTAACATCGTGTCAAAGCGCGGCACTCTATCAGGAATTCGTTTAGGGAAAAGCGCATTCCGAGAGAGGAAATCAGTGTGACTGGTTGGGGGGAGCGTTAAGCGGTGGAAAAACGAGGCGTGCAAGCACCCGGCTGAAACGTACAGAGTGGTGCAAATTCGCAGGATGATTTATCCCGGTCTGCGGCCACTGGAGGACGCGCTCTAATTTCCCAGATTCACGCCGAACTCTCCTGAAGTCCGTGCAGTTTGACGATTTGTCGCCGGCGAAGTTGCGCCGTTCTCGTGAGTGCGGAACTTCGGTGGAAAGGTGGCCGCCGGGAAAAAGAGTCAACCGCAGATGGAAAGGTTCGCCCGGAATTAAAGTCGAATTCAAGGTGGCGCGAGTGGCGCCCTCTCGCTTTTGCCCTACTTGCTTTCGGCCAGCTGACGTGTGTCACCATTCGCTAGAATTTCATTTGTCTCAATGTTGGACCGACAACGCTGCGCGCTCACGTTTGAATTCCAATCGAATCACGTTGCATGCCTCGGTCATCCTCTGAATGTTGTTACGAGGCTTCATCCATGCTTCCGTCATCACTTTTCGACACCATGGTAAACCGCGGGAATCATGCACATTAACCCTTCAAACGTTTTAGGTTATTTTGCAAATATCCACCTGAGTGTTTTGTTATTTTCAAGAGATCACAAGCACTGAACAAAATGCGTAGAGAAGAAAACTAATATTTGATCGATTAGCAAAAAAGTAAAACACCAAATATTTCAGACAGTTTTTGTTTTACGTAAATTTTGTTTGAAACAGTAAATGCATGCAACGAAGAGTATAAAAATTGCCATTGCTGCAACATTTTAGACCAATTAGGAGACACGTTAAAGTCTCACCAAGTAGTAGTAGCACATGATATAGCCAGACAGTCGTAGATACTTAATCAGAACTGTAGCCGTTTCCGATCGATACTAAACTCTCACCTTAATTCTTGAAAATATTACAACTTCAATGCATAACTCACGAATTGAACAAAGTATATTTTTTTCCGAATTCAATTTTTTACACTGAATTTTCGTGTTTATTTTCTTGGTATTTAAAATAAGAATCAAGTTTAAAATTTTCTTCAGTCATCATTTCTGATATGTAGGAACAAATAAGAACATAAACTCTCCTCGATTAATAATTATATTTAGTCAGAATTAATGGACAGAACTCATCGCATTTATACGTTATCTTACACTTCGGTCATAGCAAATATCCATGCCTTTTAAACTTTCGAACAGATATCGGAAAGCAATCACATGGCAAGCGAGTTTCCCCCTTCAGTTTCTTTGAGTACTAAGGACTTGGACATACTCTTTACTTATTCAAAGGAATATAAACCAATGAAAGGATCAATTTCATTCAATTTTCCTTGATTGCTTCTTGGTCCAAAGGGACTCTCAAAAGTCTTATATATGAGAAACTGCACGATTGCAGTTTCATCTTGTTCAAAGATTCATCTTTGCATAATTAATAAATGGATGATTGGATTGAAAAATCTACCTATAAATGTATTTTTTTCCTTCAACAACCACTGGTTAACATTTAACTGGTTAACATAAGTTTATAAGTGAAAAGAAGTGGGAATAAATCAAAGCAATATTGATATGTTATGTTTCACACATGAAGAATGCAATTACGTATAAAAATGTACTAAAACATACAGAATAATTTTCGTCTTATTGAAACATTCTAAACATCTCCCCTTTCGAAAATAAACACAAACATTAGAATAATAGTCTTCATTTTGCACTGTCTGCAAAAAGAGGGATATTCAGCAAGTATAAATAAAACAGAAATTAACTATTGGTTTATTTTCACGTTACCTACTTTCAAAGTCGCATCAGATACAAAGGACGCAACTACGTTTAAAAATGCATTAAGATATACAGGATAATTTCCGTCTTATCCAAACTTGCTAAATATCCTCATTTTTGAAGACAGAAGAGCATAAATATTAGAACAACAGTCTTCATATTACGCTGTCTGCGAAAAGGGAGATACTTAAGAAATATAAATAAAGGAGAAATGAAGTTTCAGCGCATTTTAATGTGATCTTAACTTCAAAGTCGCTTCACACTTTTGAAAATAAAACCTGCTCGGCGGCTTTAGGAATGAAGTTCTTAAAGGCAAATATTTGCCAGGAGTTAGTGGGGAGAGTTGTAATTTAGTGGAGGACAGTGATGTACCGGACAGACGTAATCATTCGGTAGTCAGAGCAAACAGCAAACTTGGGGCAGGGCAGCTCTCGAGCGCAATTGCGGTTTACGTACGCGTGGCTCAGCTGGACCTTTGACCCCGAAGGCAACACTTGCGTGAACGCAACACTGTTGTGGTATTGCCGTTTAACTCACTGGTCAGCCACGAATATCCTGCTAGGCGGGGCCGCCGCCGCCGTTCACCTGCCAATTGTAATTGGATAACTGGCCGCCGCCGCCGCTTCAACGATAAGACGTGAGCCTCCAGCATCCCCCGTTTAGCAATGCTTTGCTCTCTCGCTTGGCTAATAGAAGCACACCATTTACCCAAGTGTTTATGGTACTCCCCGAAACTTCTAATGAACTGAATGGCATATCCTGTATCGAACCTTGGTTACATGCTCATTAGAACTTAATTAAATTAAAGACAAGCGCTATGATTGAGAATGGAAAAAACCAAAGAAAGATAGTAAAAAGCAGACACAAAAAATTTAATGGTGAAGCAACCAAATACGCGTGCTAGGGAATTGCGAATTTAATTAATAATATAGATCTAAATATAAAAATTGGTTTTTATTCCCTGGTAGATTTGGACTAATTAGCCAATTTAGAGTTCGCGATATTCGGCAGAGGTCTTTCTTGCGTGAACTATTGAATTTCCGTATACTATGTGAGCCGAGCTTCCCCTTGATACTCCAAGCCCAATTGAATCGTCCGGGAGCACTGGGAGCTCTCCACTTTAACACTGGATGAAGAGCGGAGTGTCTAATTATCACCCTTATTGTGTCCTCTCCATGAGGAACTTCCTTGAAATCGACGCCTTTCCAGGGACTCTCACTTTGGCTTAATCACGCGCCGGACTAATTAGTGACGTGCCGACTTCATCGCATAGCTAATGTACGCCTGAACGCACCAACCGGAACAAAACTGTTACTCGTAAGCAACGATGAACGCATATATTTCGTGATTTATGTAACAATAATGTTCTAATCTAATAATCCACGAATATGTAATTTGCAAAGAAAAAATGATTGTAACTTATTTTTCATTCCAATAGCGAAAATCGCCTAAAAAGTATAGAAAATATATGTTAAAAATCCACTAAAACTAGAATTGTGAAATCACTCAGTTTGAAAATTAATTTATCATCATTAGTGACCCGTGTCTTTCATTTATATGTAAAACGAGTGATTGTCATATGCATTGCAATAATGCCAAAGGACTACGAATATTACTAATGCATTTATTACAATAACGCACATTAATTACAAAATTGCACTAAAACTGTAACTGGGTATATTGTTGTTTAATGGATAAAATGAAATGAACGTTACAAGTTTAGGGGATTTGTAGAATGACCCGAAATTACATTATCAATTACTATAATCAGATAATAGAAATAGTATTGGAGACATTTCTGTTAGCAGGGTGGAAAACTGATTGGATTACGTATTGGGAAAGCCCGATGACACAGAAAGAGCGTCCCATCTTTCTCTCGGAGTAGAAAATTAGGAAGGGGCGAAAGACGAGTGCATATATTTCTCGGTGCTCGAATAATAGGGCATTGTTCAGGAAATAATAGGACGGCATTATCGATTCAGGGGGCTGAATTTTTCACGAATCCGAAAGAATCGAGTTGTTGTGCCTCCGCTGGAATACGAAATCATTTACCCTTGACTAATGTATTCCGCGGCGGGGATTTATTATTTATTCCCGTGACGTGCCCGGCCTTAGATAATCCCATGAATAATTCAAGATCCTCAGACATTAGCGGGCCAATGTAAACAAAATGCGAGCAAATTCATTTATTGGGCCCCGCGAAATTTATTGGATGCCACGGAACACTCCAACTACTAAATGATAACTAAACATTTGCCCTTCCTGCTTGTACCTCCTAATTAGAAACGGTCTGCCCAACTAAATTAGTGCCAATGCAATTGACCTCATTGCACGCTCTCTGCCCGCAATATTTCTCGTTATACCTGTCCCTTCAGTTCAAAACTAGTTTCTTCTCAAATATGTGTATGATCATTCCTCGATTTTTTTGCCGCCAAAAAATAATATTTGCAAAGAAATAAATACAATCATAAACGCACACTACAACGCTGAGAGGGATATTTCTATCGACGCATGCGACTCATTTAATTTTGCACGCCAGACTTAAAAATCGTTGATGGACCATCAAAATTCCTAATTCCGAAGCTTCGCACGGACATAATTACATAATTTGGAGGCATCTGGGTCGAGTGAAGTCCGAGGAGCAGCGATGGCCAGGAATCCCCGGCGGAAATCCAAAGACTCCGGCGCAACGAGAGGAGCTTGTGGAGTAATTAAGCCGGCCACATAATCAGTGCACTCTGGGAGCACTCGAGCGCAATAACACTAGGCTCAAGGCGGCAGTTGCAAGCGGCGGCGTCGGCGTCGGCAGAGGCGGTCAGAGTGCATCGCCAAATTGTCGAATTTAGCGTGGCGGGTTAAGCAGTGGATTCTGCGAGCGGTAAAATCAGTGGGATAGCCGGTAAGAGGAGAGTTAGCCGACGCACATATCCAGCTAGAATCGTGTTCGGATTGGAGGTTAAGCGAGAGGAATACTATCGATGGAAAGACCGGCAGAACACCACGATTTGGAAGCTAGCATGTGGCTTCTGGAGGAGTGGTGGGAGGCTGAACCGATCCGGTCTCGGGATTGGACACCGAGGTTAGTCAGGCACCCATTTAATTAGTCGCTCCCACTGACACGAGCGCGCTCTACGATTACGATGTGCAACTGCTCCTCGTCAAGTCTCGATTACTAAAGCCAGTAACGAATCGGTTGTTAGACTCGATAACTGATTTAACGTTTACTAGGTGATGCCAATCAATATTCATAAATTTAAATCTGAAATTAATACTGTTTGAAAATTCTCTCATAATTGTTTACATTTCCGATCATCACCAACTAGTTGCAAGATTTCGCGCGCTATAATTATAGCAGCATTAATAAAACAGAGTATATTTATATTATAATTAAAATAATAACTAAAGTATAGAAATAATTTTTAGAACATCACAAACGCGGAGATTTCACTAGACCTTTTTATACTTCAGTCGTATCTAATTATTTTACTTGCAAATAAACTACTTCATTGCAAATAACCAAACTTCAAGAAGTGATGGGTGAAATCTGTGGTCATCCATTGAATGACTCGATCAGCGTGTCAGGATTGCGAGCTACGATTACGATGACGCGCAACTCACTCACGCTGACACTCGATTCTCAATATATCCCCGTGCGAGCGAGCTACGCACATCTCGATTCGCACACCTCTGACTCAGTCTGCGGAGGTGCAATTCCGCGCACAATCCCGTCCGGCAATTCATCAGGATTAAAGGTGGGCTGGCGCGCGCGCACTCTCGTACGTTGATACTCGAGCCGGTGCATGCTGGGAACGGAAGCTCGCCGCAGAGTGTGTGGCACGTCAGGGGCTGCGTGCTGCCAACTACATTCTGCTACATTATGCCCCTGCCAGACGACCCAACAACCATCCGCACTTGAGCAGATGCGAAAGCTCTGCTGACGAGCGACTTTCACGCCGCTTACGCCAAGGTGCTCGTGTTCGGCCTGAATCACTTGCCTTTGAATCACCACTATGGTAAACGCTCTTGTATCGCGGATAATTATCAATTATCTAGTCATTTTAATTATGCATCAGTATTTCCTAATTCTTACCTACAGTTTACATTTTTTTGATTTCAGTTTCGGGATTAAGTTTCAACATTTCAAGTGCGATATATAAATTGTTTCTTTCGTTTAATCGTGTTTGGACTGAATCACTTGCCTCTGAATCACCACTATGGTAAACGCTCTTGTATCGCGGATAATTATCAATTATCTAGTCATTTTAATTATGCATCAGTATTTCCTAATTCTTGTCTACAATTTACATTTCATTCTCTTTACTTACGTGATTAAGTTTCAAGGTTTTATGTGCAACGTACAAATCATTTCTTTAGGCTTAAGCATAATCTATTTCCTTCTCTTGCCTTTGAATCACCACTGTGGTAATTGCACTTGTGCGTAGGATAACTATAAACTATCTAGTCATTTTAATTATGCACCAGTGTTTCCTAATTCTTATTTACAGTTTCACTTTATTCTCTTTACTTACGGGATTAAGTTTCAAGCTTTCATGTGCGACATACAAATCATTTCTTTAAGATTAAGCATCATCTCTTCCTCGGTTTGTTCGCGTTCAGTCTGAATGGTTTATATAATAATTATTAATCATCTAATAATTCGTGTTTATATTCCACACTTTGTCAAGGCAGAAGTACAACCGTATAACCAACGTAAAACTTGAAATTAAATTTCAAGATTTGAACAGCGACACATACATAATTTCTTTAGGTTTAAGCATCATTTTACCTCGATAAAGAATAATCTTTAGATTCATCATGATGAAAGGATGCGGATCTCTTAAAACCAGTTTCCAAAGTATGAACAAATACTCGGCAGTGCAGGCAACGCGCTAATAGCTTGGTGCGGAGGAAGGAAAGAGAAAATGGGTTAAGAATCAAACTCGTGGTAGAAGAAGTTGAAGTGGCGAGGTAAAAATAAGGGCGAGTACGAATCCTGTATTGCCGGTTGGAAAACTGTAAAATGCAGCGGAAAAGGTGGGCAAGTCGAGGGGCAAGTTTCATGAAGGTGGAATCAATGTTTCTGCATAATTGAAGCGTAATGTCGGTAGGAGGTTCGCTCCTGCGTCCACTCTCCTCGCTGGTATTACGTGCCTCCGGACGCCACTCGGCCGGGGAAGCTTCCTCGCGAGGACAGTGTGGCGGCGAGGCCTCCGCTTCAAACATTAATAGACATTTCTCTTTTCCCCTCTGGACTTCTTTCTTGCTGGCAAGTCCTCCTCCTCCTCTTCCCTGCTCCCTTGGGCTCCTTCTTCCCGCGGCGAATCCACTCGCTATTTTTCAACTATTCCATTCAAGTGTCCATATTCAAATCCCTAAATCTCGAAAGGCATTCGCCGCCAACGAGCTCCGTTTAATCTTCCCTTGTGAATTACTCATCACTCGCTATCCTTGAGTGCCGCCCGGCAAACTTCCCGGATCTGGAATGGGTCCGGAAAATTCAGGCTCATGCATGCGCTTTTCATGACTGCTTCTGTTTTTCCGTGGTTCGTCAAGCTCGATTATAAACTCGAATTATAGCTTAACATTTTTAAATCGCCGGTATTGTAAAATGATTGCATTTAAGGTTTTCATATTAGTAATTTAAGTAACTTTTCGATTATAAACCCAAATTACAGTGTAACTTTTATGAGTCGTCGGTATTGTAAAATAATCGCATTTATGCTTTTTATTTTTTATATCAGTAATTTCCTAGAAGTAATATTAAATGTAACATTAATATTATAACATTCGCTTATTACTGCGAGATAATATAAAATGGGCCATCTCACAATTGCAAATCGCGATAACAAACTAACACAGGTTCAACATTTCTTTTGCGCCGAGTGAAATTAAATATTTACAATGCAACCTAACAAAAGCAGGTACCGGTTGGTGAGTGCTGTGGGGCACGAGAATCATTTAGATCGATGCTTCACCGTACAATCCACGGGGGGTACAATTACAAAAGAGCAAGTGGTAATTATAGAAGCTGAAAATGATATTTTTCAGGGGAACGCTGAACGGGATTGCGTGCGCCGAGTGAGCAGAATGGCCATAATGCGGCTGAAAACCTTATAATTGAAGGTTGGAGTGCGTTGAGCTCGATGCTCAAAGATTCATGGGCGGCGGTTCGACCCTTCGACTAGTGGTGGTTGTGGTTGTGGTGGTACGAGGCTGTCATCACTCTTTTACTCGCATGCGGAGAGAGAAAGGGCCAAGGGAGAAGGAAGGTTGGACACGATCACGCGAGCACGACCGCTCTTTTCACAGTATGTGCACCGCTTTCCAAGTATTCCGAGCGGCCGGAGATTCGCCTTACCCTGCAATTCTTGCCGACTGCGCGCGTCCCTTTCATCCTCTCCGAAGAATACAGAGCCCCATCGGGAATCGCTAATTCCGCCGCGAGATATACTGGAAAACTATTGTTGCCCATCGATCGGCCTGCTTTTTCTCCGCCGCTGAAAGTGATACGCAGCCGAGCCCACTGCGACAAACAGTGCGCGAACCGGCAAAGCTTCCGGCCGCGCTCTCTCCGCTTCCTCTTCTTCTGTTTGTGTTTTTTTCTTCACATTCGCTTTTCTCGGGCGCAACCTTCTTCGCCGCGCAAAGGAAACTCCACTTTCGCTCACCGACGATATTCTACTCAGGGATATTGCGCCCCTTTCTCTTGGATTACCAGCTGCCGTCCATTGTGACAGTGCGATTGTAAAAGTCTAGTTGTTCCCTCGTCTTGCCAGCCTTTACTTTTACGACTTACTTTTATGCCTTTTATCATTTACTACCTTTTATCGGTAGTATTTGATTGTGTGTCGACGATTTCGCGAGGGGCACTGCAGTTCGCCTTTTTTTGAGAATTGACCAACGTCGAACATAGGATTATTCAATAATTCAATCATTGTCGTCATTCAGAATTCATTCAGGTAATAACAGAAAACGCATATGAAATAATTGTAAATAATAACACGATTTTTATGGCTTTTATCATTTACTACCTTTTATCGGTAGTATTTGATTGCGTGTCGATGATTTCGTGTAGAGCGCTGCAGTTCGCCTTTTTTTTAACAATTGATCAACGTCAAACATTGCTCATAAGATCATTCAATAATTAAATAATTGTCGTCATTGAGAACTAGCTCAGGTAATAATTGAAAGCCCATATAAAATGATTGTGAATAATAACTCGACTTACTTTTATGCCTTGTATCATTTACTACCTTTTATCGGTAAAATTTGAAAATATAACCAACTTCAAGCATTGTTCATAGGATTATTCAATAATTAAATAATTCTCGTCATTCGTAACTAGTTCAAGTAATAGTTGATAACACATATAAAACGATTGTGAATAATAGCATTCAATTTACACATAGATTTCTTACGAGCAGACATTACTATCGGAAATTGCAGGCGAGTTCTCGAGGAAGCACATAGTATCATTTGACACGCAGTGGCGCGTGTGAGATGTCGAATATTGCTATTGGAGCGGTCATTCCGATATTCATCAGTGAGTGAAACGTAATATTGCGAAGCATGATCGATGCCACGAAATCAGTATGCCCCGGGGAGAATTGATTGGCAATATCGGTCGGCTGTTTTCAATATAGCTTTTAATACCGCACGCGCCGATATGTTTATGGATAAACGGGCCGATGAACGATGGTGACAAGCATATTTTGCGCTTATGGAACACCCTCCTTTCTCCCGCGAACCAATGTTACCGCCATATTTAATAATCCCTATCGATATCTGCCCGCTAGATAGTAGATCGTTTCGCATTGCTGACCGATTGTCGCGCGCAATATCGCGCGGGCCTCTTGAAAAATGCCCTAAAATCTCGCCGGATTATTAAACTAATTACTGTTGTTTGTTACTGCCGTTCCGCGCCAGTGCTTACCACCACCGGGCGCTTTAATTATAGTTGCGCGCGCGCGCCCGCCATGTCGGCTCGCGCGTGCACACGTGAAAATGTTGCGTAATTAGAACGCTTCTATAGCAGGCGATAAGCGCCTGAAAAAACATCCCGCCACTCGTACACTATAATTATGTCCGATTCTTGACATTTCTTGCGCTCCTTTGCTCCGTGTACAAGTATTTGCTGTACATGAAATCTGTCATTAAAGCAACTCTCGAGAAAGTTGTTCCATTAGTTGACTCGTGCAATTATTCATACGCAAAAACGTGGAAAGACTAACTGAAAGAAATTGAAAAGATAATAAGGTAATTATTACAGCTAATAAGATAGAATAAAATTAAATTCAGATTATGAAACAGAAAAATAAAATATCTTTCACAATAACACATTTGAACAAGAAGAAGTTCTACGGTCCAATAAACGTATATCATTAGCAGGAGTAATGTTAATTATCATCGGAGGTAAATTTTACAATACTCATTAGGAAGTGAACTTTCATAATAATTAGTTCTCCGTAACATAAAGCGGAATCCCAAGCCCAAAACTGTAATTGAACCCGAGCGATGTTCGCTCAGTACTAGTTAACACGCAACAACTCCAATTTCGAAGTGATAATCAGATCTGCGCGCACATTGTTACAAATTATCACAGAAACTATCGATCCAAGATTTCTCCATTCTTTCCTGCCGATCTTCCTGCAGCGTGGATATTTCCACGCGAGGACAAAGAATCCCAGTTACACACAATGCTTCCTTTATTTTCCATGCCGCGCTAACAACAATTTCCGTCGGCTAATTAGCCAGATTTCTCCGCTGGGTGGTGGTGTTGCTGGGGTGGCTGCGTTGCAACCTTTTAAAGTTACCTGCGCGGCGGCGCACGGACCGACTGCCGAATGCACTTCACGCGGGAGTTAAAATAAAATTTGTTTAAAGCCTGGGCGGCGGCGGCGGCGGTGGCGTCGCGGCGCCGAGAGGGAAATCCGTCGCGGCATAATTACGCCTAGGACCTCACTTCAGCGAGGAACTCCTCGCCAGTGGGCTGCTACGCGCGCTACCATTTCTACCCTCGAGTTCACGTTCTCCTCCGCTTCGTTGCTATTCTTTTTCGGCCCTAGACTCGCCCGCAACCCCTCCTCAACCCCTCCGACGCCCCGAAGAAAAAAACAGCCCGCCCGGAATGCCTTTCACCCTTTAATCCTCCGTGTAATTGAATAAGCTACTTTTCGAGTCATCTTGAGCGCAGCTTTTCAGTCGGTGGAAATTACAATTTGCTGAAGCATTGCTGCGCCGCATTGGATTTCATGTTGGGCAGAATTATGCTATTAATGTAAACCATAATAATAATGTATTCTTTCTTTATTTCTGTATTATGTGTTATTTGCATATTTTATTTATTTGTTTAATAGATTATATATTATTGTGTATTTTTATGTTATTTAATATACTTTCAAGGTTCAATACAAAGCTACGATCAGTCGAATGATTGGTTTTAAAGTTAAGCAGAAATTACGCACTTGTTCTTTTCCTTCTTGAAAAATAGAAAGGAATATTCGATAATAATACATATATATTCGAAAAATAGAAACGAATATATATTCCTTTCTATTTTTTAATACATTATTATTGTAATATCACTGAAATATTACTGTAACAATGTAATTGTAATAAATGTTATTATCTGCATTAGCTTTCGCACTAAATTACCTATTTGTTGCCAAACTGTCCAAATTACCGAAATTGAAATTCCTATATCTAAATCAGAAAATGTGACGTTCATCTTTAAACTTTAATCATTAAAGTTATGATCCAATCAGCCAAGTACAGAAGAGCCGCAGTCAACTACACTAAACACACTCCTATATCATTAACTATATTTTCAAACTTTCACCCATTCATACAGGCATTTTACCAACTCCATCAATTGCCAATAAAGTTTGATGTTTAAATTCGCGAAGACTCCAATCAATGTGGAATGATTGCCGAACGAATTCGCGGAGGGGAAGAGCGTAAAGATTGGTTTTCAGGGCGGTAAAAGCGGGCGCATTGGCCTCCTTAGCGGAGGATGGTCCAGAGCCGATATCGGCGGGCTACGATCTCTCGACACGCTGTCGGTGAGTCGAGTTAATTAAACGTAATTACGATCCATTTTCCGGCCGGAGGCCAGCGCAGCCGGCGCTGACGAAAATTGACTCCTCCGTCTTCGTTACTACCGATACGTGTCAGTCGGTCCCATCCGGTGTTATAGAAGCCCGTTATTTCTGCTTGGCGCGCAACGCCCTCTTTCGCCAGAGAAAGAGAGAGCAACAAAATGACAAAGAGAGAGAGAGGGAGAGATGTGTAAATACGTCTTTTTTAAAGGGCAGACCATGCTTAGTGCTGTCCCGATTGCCATTGTATCTTAATATAGCACTAATGCGTCGCGTACCATTATCCCTCGGTTCGCCCGGCGAAGGAGACCAAGAGAGGGGGAAATATGGAGTTACCTTAATTCTCCCGGCTAACAGCTCGCCATACTTTTTAATTAATGAACCCATCCGCCATACCCGCTTCTCGTTGCCCCCTTAGACTTGCCAAATAGCTGTTCTATATTCAATGAATTCGTACTCTATCGAAGCTTCTGTCCAATTCCAAAAGTTGTGGATTTAAAATAATGTAAAATATAGTTCGTGCATAGATTGTTGTAGTCTATGAAATTAAAAATGTTGAAAAGAGGAATGAAAGATTGTGGACGACATTTTGATCGTTGACGAAAGAATTTGTATTTTTGTTTCGACACATAGAAATTGTTTAGTGGAAATAGTAAAATTTGAATGAGTTAATTTTTGCAATGAGTCGCAGTCACTCGAAATACCGCAATATTAACCACCGATAAAATACGAAAAGTTCTAGTTTAATATTCCTTCGACGGAAATTACCAATTTCAAGCGCAATTCGTACTTTATACCGCTGAGCATACATTATAAAGCAAGCCGAACCAAATGCATATTCCAATTCTACAAATTATAATACAAAATCTCCATTCGACATAATAATACCCATAGAAATCTTTCAACGAGCATATTACATTTTCATTAAATTAACTTCGAAATCAATTCATTATTCGGAATGCCACAACGTTCAATTTTCGCGGGCAATTATACTGTCTCATTTAAGTTACGAGGGTCGAGCGTTGAAAAATCATGCCGAGCGATTTCGCGGAGCAATTTGCATTAGCAAGTGGCAACTGGTGGGCTGACGTCACCGCTTGCAGCTCGAATTCCTGCAGGGTGGTGGTGGTGGTCGCGTGCATTTTCCCGTTGAGGAACGTAAAAGGGCATATCGGAAGGGATGGAAAGGTGGACGCGGCCGCTGGTTAATTATACCATTTCGCAGGAACATCGCGAAAAGCTCGGAACGGTGGGAAGAGACGGCCTGGAAAAAGAGTGGGGGTGGGTGGCGCAGGCGGCGGCGGCGGCGGCACGAGGATTTTCGCGAGATGAAACTAATCCGGTTTATCCCGGCTCTGAATAACCAGGTTGAAAGTAATTAAGTTGTCACGCACCCGGCGCCGCAAATAAATAATGGCGCGTACCGACCGCACACACCTGCAGATCTCTCTGCGTGCCTGTGTGTGCGAATGTGTCCGTCACATTTCCTCGTGTCATCGGCCGCCGCCTCGTTTTTTTCACCCTTCGATGCAGTTTAAATTGACTGTGTTCGAGAGTTTCGTGGCAAAAGGACGTAATTGAAAAGCGAATTTGAAAAATATCAGTAGAAGAGGACATTTTTAATGCTTAATTTGCTGTTATAATTACTGAAAAACGATTCGTATTTCACAGTTTTAAGACGCCACCTTCACACAGGGATACATTTATTATATTCGATACTAATTACAGCAGTCACTGGCTAATAATAATAACTTACTAAGCAAAGCTTTCCAACAATTACAATTTCATTTCCCACCAAATTTATTCAAATTAGGCTAAACATAGTCGGTCCAATAATACCAAGTTTCAAACTTCAACATTGTGTACTAAATTATGAAACACTTTCAGGACTTGAACAATAATCTTACAACAAACACCGAAAGCCAACAGTTGCGCTTACGGAATATCAGCTAAGATGAGTTCATCAATTGTAATTTTCTCGAACAAAGTGCATGTATGCACAAGAGAATCGGAACCCTTCGATTGACGAGTGCGCGCATCGAATCCGATTAGGCAGCCGGGCTGAAATCGGGCCATAGAAGATCATCGGGCCGGAATTTCTGGGCGGCCGGCCGGCGGGCACAGTGATTCGCGTGCTTCCTCTTTAAATCGAAACTTAAACCATGCGATTATGGCGGATCGGGCGGGCGCGCGCTCGCGCGCGCTCCCTGTTAGGAAGGGTCAAGCCAGGATCAATTAATTCATTGGAGCCATTTATACTGATCGATGGGCGCTGCACGCACGGATGAAGCGGAGCAATGGACGAAGACGGTTTGCAACAGGAGAGGAGAACACACCAGGCAGATGAGTCGAGAGAAGGAGAGAGTGAGAGAGAGAGAGACAACAAATTCAGTGAGAGAGAGAGAGAAGCGAGGGAAGCTGAGCGAACGGGTTATAGGGTGACAGAGACGCTCGGGCGAGAGAGCTCCGGTTAAGTGAGTGTCCGGAAATTAAATCCCTCGAAACTCACTCGGGCCCGAATCGTGCCACGGGACGTCCGATGCCTGCCCTGCACAGCGCGAACCTCGCCGATTTTTATCCGGTCAAGTAATTAAGCGGAATCGCGACCTGTCCTGCCTAATTTCTGTCGGGCGTTAATTAGGTCGACGCATACGCCGCCGCCACCCCCCCAAAGGACGCCCACCGCCTACTGGAAAAAGCGGTGACGTGGACGTTAACTCTTCATTCTCTCACCGGCGGATTGACGGGCGCACTGAACGTTAATTAAATTTACATTAACGCACTGTTTTAGGAAAAGTGGGCTGGTAAAATCGGTTTAAAATGGGAAAGAAGTGGCTTGGAAAAAGTCAGTGTATATTTAATTTTCGTAATTGGATAGAGGAAAGTATGTGTCAAGGTTTCGAATAATGAAATTAGTATGTAAAGTAGGAGAAATGTAAGATCGAAGTTTTAAAGTATCGAGGATGACATTTGTAGGTGTTTTTCCTGCAAGTCCATTCAATAGAAATGCCATTTGTGCCTTTCTCATAACAGGACTGGTCGATCAATCTTTCATTTCTTGTATCAGATCGCGGCACATTGCAATCGAGAATTAATCACTGCCAGAGAAATGAAACCAGAGAAATAAGTTGCTGGCAATCTTCGAACCTTGCTTTCTACCAAACAAGGCACATTAGTTTTATCAAGAACTATGATCGGAATCGTACTGTATCGAATAAAGCCAATCCAAACAGAAATTTATTACAAGATATGTCAAAAATATCATTTTGGCTTTGAATGTCACTTTACGTACAAAAACTATTTTACGAATGGCATGCAAAAAATAGCATTAGTAGAAATTCACACAAACCTATCGTTTCTCCAAACTCGAAATAACTAAGTTAAAGCAAATTTGGCTATGAAGACTAAACGACGAACGCACACCATAAAGCAATGCACGCATCCGACTGAAGGGAGCTAAATTCTCAGCGAAGCATGCCAGAGTGTCCCAACAGACTTTCACGTCACTGGGAAGATTCCGATCAGCGTCTGAGCGTTGGTAGCTCCGGCAGAATCCAACAAGACTGGCAGATCGAGTGATCTGATTACGGAGCTGCGCGCCAGCGAAATAATACGATCGGTGCGATCAGCTTGCAAAACAAACGCGACGGATAAATCGAGTGGAGCGAAAGGAAGAAGGAACGTCTGGCAAGAAGAAGGAAGAAGAAGAAAGCGCGGCGGATGGTTAAGCGAGGAATGCGAAACTTAACGTTTAATCCTCCCGATGGAGTGGAAATTGGAGACAGATTCCCGGCGTCCGCAGTCGGCCGGGAAGAACACTCCATGAAATTCAAGTCCTCGCGGAAGTCACTTGACTGCACAGAAGAAAGCATAGCTCCGCCTCTCGCTTTTATTTCCCACTTTAATTCACTTGCAGCCCCCAACTTTTTCACAATCTCCGCCTAGTTGTACAAACATCGCTTAAAACTCTCGTTGGAAATAGTATCGCGACCGTTTTTGAACTTCCGTCTCAATTATTAGCACCAAGTATTCGACGCCTGGTTAAATGACCACTTTCAAGCTTTCATTCAACTATACACTTGCTTTTTTCGTTCTTGTTAAAATGGAAAATATGTAATTATTGTACTATCATCTAAAACAGATTGTCTACATTAGAATTGAGAATAGTAAGGAAAAATACGATATTTTTAAGATCAAATTGAAAACAGTTCCAATAATTGTTTTCTCGAAATCAGATTAAATCTCTTATTTTAACCTGCAATCTCGTTGGTCGATCTAAAAAGGAAAGATCAACAAGGCATACAAAAATAAATAAAATCCGAGCAAACATGACGTCAATGCAGCACGCTAAATGTACTTAAGACATCGGCGTTACGTGTCGAGTAAGTCTCGCGGCGCACCAGCGATAATCTCCAGCGGTGCTGGTAATAAGGCCTCTAATTTAATAACATCAGAGAGTTAACCGACGCTGCTGGGAAGCTACGAGCTACGAGCGAGATAGAGAAAAGGACGCCGGTGCCGACGCCGGTGCCGACGCCGAAAGGCCCGCTGGCAGTGGCGGTGGTTTTATGCTCGGTGTGTTTCGCGGTGAAGCACGCGCTACCTAGAATGCACTAGCGCTGAAGGGTTTGGAAGGCGGCGGGGGTTGGGGGTTGGGAAGAGGGGTTGGGGGTGAAGCAGTGCCAGCGGTAGGAAGGATTCCCCGACACGCCGGCAGGAATTGCGAGCCGCAAGTTTCCAATATTTTCGAAATTCTCCGCTACGAGCGAATGCCTCGGCCAATTCGAGACCGCTCGGCCGCGCTTCCGCCGCTATATTAGCGCGCATTTCCGGAATTTCCGCGATCTACCTCTCCACTGGCATTGGCCCGCTCTAAAAGGAAACCATTCGAAGGAAAAAGTGACGGACCTCTTTCCTCTATTTTACTCCTCTGTTGCTCCCTCGCTCTCCGCCGATTCCTCCCCACACCGATTCGCCTGCCAGCTGCGGTTTCGATTCCCGTTCGGACCCTCCTCAGATATCTGCCGCGGGCAGAGTCATTACTTAGCTTGGTAACATTGAAATGTGATTCAATTGCCGTAATTGGTAAATTAAAGGCGCTGTTGAAGGACATCTGATATTGCTAGTATTTTTATGATTCGAATTTTAACGCTAAAATTGGTAATAATTAAGGTGTCTTTAGCTTGGTAACATTGAAATGTGATTCAATTGCCGTAATTGGTAAATAAAGGTACTGTTGGAGGACATTTGATATTCTTAGTATTTTTATGATTCGAACTTTAACGCTAAAATTGGTAATAATTAAGGTGTCTTTAGCTTGGTAACATTGAAATGTGATTCAATTGCCGTAATTGGTAAATTAAAGGTACTGTTGGAGGACATTTGATATTCTTAGTATTTTTATGATGCGAACTTTAACGCTAAAATTAGTAATAATTAAGGTCATTAGCTTGGTAAAATTGAAATTGTAATAATTGGAAATAATTCGTTGGTACGATTGATTTAATGTGTGACGCTATTCAACATTGCTACCATTTAATGATTTAAACTCCAATATTAAAATTACCAACGATTCAAATATTGTTCAGGAACATCGAAACACAACTCAATTCAATTAAATATTAATAATATTTCTTTATTTCTATCTTTAAAGCTAGAATTACCAACGATGAAGACGTTCCCATTCGAAGCCACTCAACCACCAATCATATTGCATACAAAATACTACGTTCACAGATCACATATTTATCTCAAAAACAAATTCTCAAATAATTTATTTCGAATCCCCTATTGTCAAGACAAATATCGGAATAAAGCGACGCAATCCTATTGGCATGTGCTAACAGCAAATCGAGTAGGCGCGACGGGGGATGTTTTATTCGAGGGAAAACACGGCGGACTTGGGCGGCGGAGAATGTCGGCGTTGGGCCGTTTAAGTTAACACCATTGCGCGAACGATTAGTTGTCAACAGTAAAGCGCGCTCGAAAGGAAACGATGGGGTGGCAGCGGCGGCGGCGGCGGCGCGGCGGCGGCGCTGGTGGTAGTGCGAGAGCGAGCGAGGGGGTGAGGGGTGGAAAGGCCACCGCGGCACGTTTATTGGTGCATTCCCGCTCAATTGCAGATTGCCGGCAGAAACCTGGCAGTTCCCGCAGTGGGCGCTTTGTAATTACGGGAACTTCCGCTAATTGATACCGTCTGCATCGATTGTTGCGGCCGAAACATCTCGCGCTCGTCTGCCCCGTCCGCTTTCTACGCTCCGATATCTACGTACATGTATATATATATATGTGTGTGTGTGTGTGTGTGACTGCAGGAATGAATTGAGCCAAACCGCGCCGGTGAGGCGGCTTATGGCGCACCGCAACCGAAAGAGAGATATTTTTGCCCCCTGCGCGCTTCCAACAGCGTGTGCGGCGATGCACGCTGACGTAAAAGTCCCCCGTTGGCACTCGCTCGCAATCATTCCGCGCGCGAGAGAAAGAGAGAGGGCAGCGGGGATCCCTCTGAGTTAGTATTCAGCCGAGGGAATGAATCTTAAAATTAGCGCGACCAGCCTGGGAATACGAATCCAGTTTTCGGCGCCACCCCCCCCCCCCCCCCCCCTTCCTCCCTGCTTTACGCACCCTGCTCTTTTTTTATTGCCCCGGCGAATGCAAATGGCCGCCAGTACGACGCTCCAGCCAGATTTTTGCGCCGACAATGAAAAACACAGGCTGTTGGAAATCGAGAAAAGTATTTGGAAATATTTGCACCCTTTCGAAGTCGATTTCAGTACTATTTATTCATTAATTATTCTATGAAATAATAGATAAATCACGTAGAAAGGAATTTACATAGTTTATTGTTAATGGATTTCCCTACGATAAGTTCAGATCATAATGTTTGTATGTTTATCAGCCAAAGAATAAAATGTAATTTCACTATCCGAAAGATCTTCCATTAATTTCCACGCGGATAAAGAATCAACCTTCAACATTTATTACAGTTTAAATGTTGCTAAAGGGTTAAGAAGTACAAATTTGCAGATTCAATGATGAACGGTGTTTCACGGGAATTGTTCATCACCGATGGAGTAAATCACCCTTAATCTGACTGGCTCCGTGACGGAAGGCAGGCGGCTCTCTCACTGGGACGCCGGCGTCTCCTCCGACGGTGTCTACCTCTCTAATTGCAACACGTTCGATACCGGTTATCACCCGCGGGAAGTCTGATTCCTAATTAGGAGAGTAGATTCGTCGAGCGAGATATTATTGCTGCGATCCGTAATACAGCTGATTACCCAATAAACATTAATTACAGGAGTCATTCATTAACGGGAGAGAGAGGGAGAGAGAGAGAGAGAGCGTACGTTAACCCGGAGCGGCGCGCAAGGGACACCGGGATCACTTTGTTATCGCCGGCTAATTAAGGTTTTTAAGGCCAGGCGCATACACCCGCCATGCATATTCATGGGGGACGGGGAAAGCGCGGAGTGCAGCCCTACGGGGTTCCTGTTGTTGTTATGTAAGACCGACAATACTTTAAAGCCGGCCGACACAAGCCAGCCCCGGGAAAACATCGCACATTTACCTTCCGCGCATATCTAATCGTGGCTTTCCACTGGCGCACCACACCCGATACCGAGCGAATTCATTTCCGCTGCTGCGGAGTCTGCGCCCCCCGCCCGTTTCTTTCGCGCAAAATAACCCCCTCCACCCTCCACCTATGTGCAAACTGAAGCACCTGCTACGTTTATGCCTGTGCAATGTATGGGAGGCAAACAATCGGCCATGGTAGAAGGCTAGCATTATTCATTGTATTTGCAATTGTCTCATTAATTTCGTAGCTTTCGCAATAGTGGATTCTCGGAATCTCGAAAGCTCGCACGAAGAAACAATTGCTGTGCAAAGTATTTATGATTTACATCCCTTTTAGTTTGCTGTTGAAAATAGATGGAGTTTAAGATCTTAGAAAGAAATAATCGACGTCAAAGTGGTATGCTTTTAATTTTCGTTCAATTATAATTTGACATTTTTTAATTCCATTAAGCTCTGCAAATATGCTGGTACTCGCTTGAAATTAACTCTGGTGGGTCAGACAAAAGGAAACCACGTTTTCTCAAAGGCATAGAAAAGGGGTTGTTACAGGGAACTTTGAACAAAAAGCTTGATGTTACGATGTTATTTCAAGAAAGGAGGAGAAATAAGAAGGCTGAGTATAAAGAAGGGGGAAAAAATGTCTGTAATCGAGTTTACAGTGAGAATTCAGAGTGGTATAATGGAATGATGGAGAAGGGCTCATGGTGTTGGTTGAGTTAGTCGGACGCAATGCTGCGCGATAATATTCCTATTACTTTCGCGGCGGCGTCGGCGGCGGCGGCGGCGGCGGTGCACGCGAGATCGAGTGACACGCACCAATGTATCATCCGGGCGAATTCATTAGCCAAGGAGCAACTCATTAAAAGCCCTTTCTCTCTGCTTGACCAAAGAACCTTCTGTTTAATGCAATACGACTCGACTACTTTCTTCAATCACTGGCACAGTCTTTAGGAAGAATTTGATACGCGTACAAAGGTAATTTATTCCATTTTCATATGTACGTAATGTAATTAATTTATTTCACTGTTCCACGCAATGAGACTGCGAACATTCTGCGCAAAACACACTTCTTTGGAATTTAACTATTATTGTAGTGTGCAATTTTGTTTCATTTATCCTTATTATTTTCTATTATTAACAATATGGCTAAGACTGTTATACTACACACGGTGACATAAATAATTTAAAATGAAAATGGCAAAATATATGTATACTGAGTGCAAACGCTCATAGGTGCATAATTCAAATAAATAATTGTCAAAAACCATAAGTATAATTATTTTTTTGTCAAAACCATTGAATATAAAGTAATTGATTTGTGGTTTACAAGTGTCTAAAGAAATATAAATTACAAACAGCAACGTTCAACGAATCCATCAAAAGAACGAACGATTTTATTCATATTTTCTTGTATTACTGAAAATGCCAACTTCCACAAAAGAGCGTCCGAAACTCGACGCGAAAACGAAGGCGTCCGTCGCCGGAATCTGATGGCGGCAAACCGTATTTAAATGTCGCCGTTACACTTATTTATGTATTGAAATGGGGGGCGGTTCATTTTTCATGGGGCATAGCCGCGGCGGGAGAAGATAAGGTGCGTTTGGCAGCGATAGCAGCAGCCGCTCGAGATGCGCGAGGGTGCATGGTGGCTGCGACTGCTGAATTTTTCAGGTCGCTTTAACGGCCGCTCGATGGAATATCGACGACCTTTAAGTGCCCTTTCCGAATACGAGACCGAGTCGGCGGCCACTAGACTCGCTCGCTCGCTCACTCGCTCGCTTCAAGTGTCGCTGGACGACCTTTAAGAGCCCTTTCCCAATTTTCAAGCACTCGACCAAGCCAACTGCTGCTCCGTGCACCAACACCGCCTCTGCCACCACCCTGCATTCGCACCACCAGCATATCCTTATTTCTCTCGTTAATAAATAATGAACAGTGAGTGCATATTCCTATCCGCCGGAAATACCGAAAGATGTCTGCCCGCTCTGAGTCGGATCTCCTCTCTTGCGAGATGAAAATATCGGTGATGCATGCTATCTACATATCCAATCGTACTTTGGATCCTCTGACATAGCGAAACTAGTTGATTAGTCAGAATAGTTTCTAAGTATACATTACAGAATTATAAAGCAGTAGAATTATAATTAGAAAATTGTTAGTAATGCAAAATGTATATTATTAAAAATGTGTTCTTTGAGTTAAAGTTTTTAACTTGACATATTTTGACATGTATTCTTGAAATATATACTTGAAAATTGGAATATCTTGTATTTGACTTATATTTTTAATCAATAAATATTTATCACTAAGAGAGTAATAAAATACTTTCACACTTTTTGCAGAAGTTTTGAGGTTACATTATATTTCCTACCTCAAATGATTGGTAAAGAAATGGAATGATAGAGAGGATTGTGGTAGATTTTTAGTTTGGCGTATATTCATACACGATAAATCCGAGTTTTTTGGCAGCACAATGGATGCTTCATGGCTGGCCGGCTGTTAGCCTTGCCTTTAATCGCTTAATTGGCAAAATCCGGCGGGCGGCCGATTGGCCGGGGCGCACTCGATTGTGCGGGCTTGCGTAAATAGGCGCGGATGTTCAACCCCGTGTACAGCGCGACGATTCCATATTTAAACTGTTCTAAATTCACCTGCAGTCACGCGATTCCAGCTCACGCTGTACTAGCCACTATATGCAGATATAGTACATTGATCTGAGGGCCAATGGGTCTCACTTGCCAGAAAGGTTCGGACCTCGCATGTACATAAGCGCCGCTCAAAATAGCGCCGACGAATAATCTATGGAAATCCTGATATACTTGTCCCCGCACACATTCCTATCTCGCCGATGCATCCCCTCCACCAGATACACGCAAATTTCCGTTCCGTTCCATCAATTCCATTTACGGAAGCCCACCACCACCAGCGCAGCGCCGGGAAATGATAGTGCCACGCGAAATAATGCCCACCACGCAATGAACGCTTCTGTCGATCTTGATGCAGGAAAAACTGACGAGGAAAGTGGATCTTACCAATCTTTCGCGAATATATAATTTTCTTTCTTTTTGAAAGCCACTTTGACAAGATTTTCAAGGGCTTTAAATGATGTTTGTTTCCATTTTTACACTTTCTTTCAAAATGATTGAAGTACTTATCAGAACGATATTTCCTTTCGTGCTCTATCACCTTATTTTAGAAGACAGAACGAAATACAACTTTTAGAATAACTTACGATGCTTCCATATATTTGTATTATTTTTGCTATCTGTATTATTCTACATGGTTGTGGACGAAAGCAACTTAAGCATTTTATTCGAAATTCAGGGAATCCTCGAACACAGAACAGCTAAACCAGAGAAATAGCAGAACATCTGGTTGGATGGTGTGCAGTAGACATTCCATAATTTACAGTGTAACGTGGATTTCCACGAATGAAGGATCCGCCAGACGCCGTCCGTCCGGTTCGTTACGAAAAATCAACAGGAATGTGATACTTGTCAGACGTAAATGAAATGTCTGATAAATCATGACTCCACGCTCTCAGTGAAACTAGTTGTCTGGCCAATGATAATCTGAACTTTTCATAAAACGAACTCGCTTCCTCCAAGCCAAGGAAAAGCGGGCGCATTTTGAGCAGGTGTTAATTCCTGGTAAAAACAAATCACCGGGCTTTAAATCGCGCGCGACCGTATTTCACTGTCGGTAGTGAGTAATCGACGCGATGTGGAAATGCATGCAAATTGAGCTATTCCCGGCAAATCTCGGGAAAAGTGCTGGCTACGGCTTTTCCTTGGTGCGTTCGGTGTCGCGGCAGTGCTAACCTATTCGTTCTCAATTCGCGTTTGTTACGAATCTACTACTACTAGAATAATCATACACTTTTATAGACTTTGCCAGTACTAAAGACATTTAATCCGACGCTTTAGTTAACTGCCTCACATAATTCGATTAAAAGTAAGTAGTATAAGTGTACTTTTTCCTTTGAAATAACTAAAGTTTTACGTTTCTGTTTTCCTATTGGTCATTATATGAATTTTATATTCTAGACTTTGCCCATACTAAAGACATTTAATCCGACGCTTTAGTTAACTGCTTCACATAATTCGATTAAAAGTAAGTAGTATAAGGACATTTTTTCCTTTGAAATAACTAAAGTCTTGCGTTTCTGTTTTCCTATTGGTCATTATATAAATTTCATATTCTAGACTTTGCCCATACTAAAGACATTTAATCTGACGCTTTAGTTAACTACCTCACGTAATTCGATTAAAAGTAAGTAGTATAAGTACATTTTTTCCTTTGAAATAACTAAAGTTTTGCGTTTCTGTTTTCCTATTGGTCATTATATAAATTTCATATTCTAGACTTTGCCCATACTAAAGACATTTAATCCGGCGCTTTAGTTAACTGCCTCACGTAATTCGATTAAAAGTAAGTAGTATAAGTACATTTTTTCCTTTGAAATAACTAAAGTTTCGCGTTTCTGTTTTCCTATTGGTCATTATATAAATTTCATATTCTAGACTTTGCCCATACTAAAGACATTTAATCTGACGCTTTAGTTAACTGCCTCACGTAATTCGATTAAAAGTAAGTAGTATAAGTGTACTTTTTCCTTTGAAATAACTAAAGTTTTGCGTTTCTGTTTTTCTATTCGTCATTATATGAATATTTTAGTCAGATAAACTTGAATCACTTATTTGACAAAGCTATTACAATTTACAGACCTTAATAAAAAATAATGAAAAGGGATTGATTTCTTAAGCAAGACAGAAAAATGCAAGAGTGGATGAGAAAGTGGTGGGTGAGATCCATGGCCCGGGCCAATCGAGGCGGATGGGCCATTTCACGGGTTTTAAACACTCTGTCCCGGAGAAAAGAGATCCTGGAGATCTGATTCGAGGCTGCTCTGCTATCCCACTTTCCTAGCTCGAGGTTATTCCTCGCAAGTATCTGGTTGTACTCGTTATTCTTTTCTTTTGCCCGAGGAAGACCTTGCAGGCTACTTCGTGGCGATCTCTCTCGACCTTTCATCGCAGTGAGTCCCCTCGATTTCCGACTGAGCCATTCCCACCTCCTTTCGGCGACATGCGGAAACTATCTGTGTCTGTCTGCTGAGAGAATGTGTGCGAAATTTCCTTCCCTCAAGCTCTGCCACTTCCCTTGACACTTGAGTTTAACACTGCGAATCTGTCACGTCATTATTGGTTGCGCGTAGTCAATAAGGTTAGTCTAATGCGGATAAAAATGAAGCGCGAAAGTGAAAATAAGATTGACAGGTTTCAAGTTGACAGGCTTGTCATCTCGAAATCTGTTCTCATCTTTATTGTACAAGTTCGTAAACCAATGTAGAATACTTCTCCAAAAATTCAGCTGCTATGATCAAGTATAAGTACATATGTTTTAAAAATCTTTTATCTGTTCAACGCCCCTTAAAAACTACGTCTGTTAAATTGTCGAGCACTTGAAATATGTGACGGCAGCTGAAATTTTGCAAGTGCTTGTAATATTATATTACGAGCAAGTACCAAAAATATCATGGCGGTTTCCATCCGACAGGTCTGACATTTCATAATAATGGAGGAAGTCCTTAAGTGACGTCTAATAGATACAATCCGATTTTTTCATGATTTTTAAAGATACTTGTAATTGATCCTGGTAACTGAAATTTTTAGGAAATATTCGACATTAATTTACGAACTTATACCAAAAAAATCCGCGCTAGTTTCGATCTGACAGACCTGACATTCTAAAACGACACATATAATTCTTTACAATCCGGCTTTTCAACGATTTTTAAAAAATACCATTCCAACCATTCCACATTAATTTACGAACTTATATATGTATATAAAAAATGAGGACAGCTGTTGACCTGACAGGTAAACACTCTCCTTGTCAGTGATAGCAATAATGCAACTAGATAGACTCAAATTCCAGTGGATTCCTCCCAATTTCCATCTCTTACAGTTCACAATCTCTCAGCGGGTCGAGTTATAGTTAGCTAGCGAGCCGGTTGTATCAATGAAGGATGACGTAAGCGGGGGTCAGGGAAATGCATGATAAGGTGGTGGTACGTGCGCAGGGGGTGCGACGCCACCCCCAGGATACACAGAAAACAAGAGGGAGCGAGAGAGGGAGAGAGCGCGAGAGAAAGAGAGAAAGTGCCGAGGGCTCAGTGAGCTCTTCAAAGGGCGATTTGTCGACAGTCAACATGACAAAGACATTAGGTTGGTAGGAAAGCGGGCCTGCTCTCCCTCGGCCATGCCACCAGTAGCAGCAGCACCCTTCTTCCGCGCGCCATTAACGAAAAAAAGGGGGGTGGAGCAGGCGCGCTCATACGCCGATCGTAAAGGGAGGACAAGCGTCTCGCCAAATTTCTGCTAAGTGATCTCAAAGGATCCTCCTGCACACGGGCACAAATTGATTTTTTCTCCCCGGCAATCCCTTTCGGCCGCCCTCTGCCAAATGTACTTAGCCGCACTGCGAGGATCCTCCTCGTGCTTTGCTTTATGCCGACCCTTCCAGCAGCCAGCTCCTCTCAAGGACTATCCGATATACAAACTAGATTGACGATGCGTGCCATTTTCAGCGGGTTCAATAAGGCATCGGCTTACCAAGTCGGCACTTTGCCCACTGGAACTAGTAGATTTCTACGGAGTAAGCAGTTACTCAGACTATCTTTCTCTCTCTCGCGCGCGCGCGCGCGCCCACCAGCTGAATATTCCTCCTCGATCCAGAACTGTTTCTGACTCGGAAATATCATAAGCACCGTACGAGCGTAACTTCTCGAAGCGCGTTTTAGCCGGCTTGCGCCGGCTGCTTCGAATAGAAGCGACGGCTCTCTCCGTGAAATTACAGCCTCGAGCGCGCGTATCAGTTCGTCTTGTTAAGCGACTGCGAAACTGCTGGCAGTCCGCTTTTTTTTTCCAGCTGCTCGGGTAGTGCGGCAAGGGGAGGAGGAACTCTCTCTCGTGGGATGTGCACACCGCGCTCGTCAAGATGGACAGCTCCGCTTTGAGAGTGTGCTAATTGCCACCGAGAGTGGCTCGACTACCGTTTCACCTGGGTTTCTAGCTTGTTGCCGCGCGGCGCGTCGCCACCACCGCCAGCTGCTGCTAATTAGAAACAAATTAGGCTCTCTTAATCTCGGCGAGCGGCGCGGAGAGAGAAGAGAGAGAGGGAGCGAGAGCGAGTAGTCTGTTGCGAGGGGAAGATCGGAGAAGGGAGCGTACGAGTTGGCAGCTTTGCCCTGTTGGATGCTGGGAACGTGTGCCCCGCCAGTATTGGTAGAGAACCCTTCGCACTTCTTCTTCCCCCCCGGCGTTCCAAACCCTTGCGAAGCGTCTCAACGCGCCAGACCAGATTCCCTGGGCCCGCGGGCGAGAATTTCGAGACTCTCTTTCCTCCGCTTTGCTGATCCTCTCTCGCTGCTGCTGCGAACGCCCGCCGACCAGAGAAAGGGAGAGGAGTAGAAAGGCCGAGATTTAAAGCCCGGTGGAAGGCGTGCATGCGTGCGTGCGTGCGTGCGTGTGTCAGCTGGAGGGCTGGCTGACTGGATGGTTGGCACGCGTGCTGCGCCCGCCACCGAGGGATTGCACCCTCCAGGTATGTTAGGGCGTTTCGATTTCACGAGATGGGAAAAAGGGATAGGAGGACGCAACCACTCGCGCTTCACCAGACCAACTTTGCACCCGATCTCCGCGGCGAATCACCCTGGAAAATTGGGCGGAGCCTATGCCCAATGCGAAATTGGCGAAATATCGCTGCTACATGATCGAATATACGCCGCGCCCGGTTCGGCATACCGCGAATATTTTTGGATCTCGCGCTTTTTTCTTTTATCCGCCAGGCGGATCAATCGGCTTGAATGCTGAATAGCGTTTTTCAGCTTTTCAGTGGTAATCCATAGTATTTATTTCAGTGAAATGTCACTGGGCGAAAGGCGACCAATTCGAAATTGGCTATTGCGTCGTTGAAACGGAAATTAAATTCTACCACTGATCCACTTGAAAGCTTGTCTTTTATTAAATGGATTCTGAAGTGCGTTTCGTCGCACTCATTCAAAATTCGTGCCACGCACGAAAATCAGGTTCTGCTTGGTATTTTATGGAAAACAAGAAATATAATCGTCATTAACAATCAACCAATACGTCTGGGCGTGTAATTTATGTAGTTGGAACTTCATCTTGGCTCTTGTTAAAAGTTGAACAGTAAAAAAGTGCTCGCCGTAAAAATACGTGGCTTCGAAACGCCGTGCTTTATCTGCTTTTACTGTCTCCGAGTGTAGCGGAGTGCACACGAAGTACCGAGAGATAAATTCCACTCGGTGCGGAGAGAATCCATGCCAAATATTTCGTGTGGCATTCGACCGCCGATAAAAGGTCCTTGCTGAGAGAACTCGCAGCTAGCGGGCACGGGATTGCTGCTTTTCCAAGAATCTATCGGCAAAAACTATTACCGCGATATGCCAATGTCGAGTCTGCATACATCATTCATCACCAAAGTTTTATTTTCGTCGAATTCCCAAAATAATTGTAAAACCAATGCGCGACTGCAATTGATTTCGACACCTGTAATTTTCCTTCCATTTTCGACGCGTTTGTTTTAAATATATTATTCCATGCTAATTTAATAGTAATCGTTACGTAAAGTTTAATAATACAAACGCTTATCTTGTTATAAATTACAAAATTAATAAAAGTATAAATCAATAATACCACTGCTGAAATTAGAGGCTACAATAATATTTAAAAGCGCAGTCTCAAACATTTACAAGGTGTATCCATATAACATTTACTTCGTAATTCGATCGCCACTTAATTCAATTAACCAATTCCCGTTCACAGTTCATTCATCGGACTAAAGTCGCCCTTTATTCTTTACAAAATGTAACACTTAGTATGCGGAAACACGGGCCGATTTGACCTGCAACGAGGAGAGTGTGCTTAACTCCGAGCGTGTATAATTTGACTGTTTTTCTGTAGAATCTCGAGGGAAACTGGTGCGAGGAGCTATTCAAATTAGGCGCCACTTTGCGGACCTTTAAGGAAGCCGTAAAGTGGGCGCAATGTCGCAACAGCTCGCTCGGCGCTTGCTTTCAGGGCTGACAACAGTAATGGGGGGACAAGTGCGCGCAAATATTTTCGATTTGCATTAGCATAGCCGCACACTCTGCGGAGTAAGCTCCGGCGCGCAAGGTACACTTTCGTCCTAATGGCCTGATAGGAGGGCGCAACGACTCTCCTGTAACCTGTTATCGACGCCGTAACTGTCCACCGGCAGCATTGATTTCACCTTGATTAGTAAGAGCGCCAGATTGCACGCTATCGTTTACGTAATACGGACATCGGGCGCTGCCGACCCTCGTGAATATCATAACAGTCGCTATCACCAAAACCCCTGCTCGGGAATCTGCCACGCTGCACAATGCTCTCCGCAATATACAGGCTCGCGCAAATACAGCCTCGCGCTTTGTCCACCAGTAACCTGATATACGAATTAGACTGGTGAATCTACCCTTTTGGTTATGAGCAGTGCAGACACAATCAATTGGAAAGGGTTTTCTGAGGAGTTTTATACTGCTTTTGTAAATTATTGCTAACGTAGATACTTGAAGTATTATTTTTGTCATTGTATAATCAGTGAATATTGATTTCTAAGGAACTAATAGTAAACATCCTTGTTTTATCATTGCTGACTAACTCATTTCCCCTATTTTTTTAATAGTAACCTGATATACGAATTAGACTGGTGAATCTACCCTTTTGGTTAAGAGCAGTGCAGACACAATCAATTGGATCGGGTTTTCTCAGGGATTTTATACTGCTTTTCTAAATTATTACTAATGTAGATACATAAATTATTATTTTTATGATTGTATAATTAGTGAATATTGATTTCTTAAGAACTAATAGTAAACACCCTTGCTTTATCAACGCTGACTAACTTATTTTCTCCAATTTTTGAATGGTAACTTTGATTTATCTGCGTGTATGAAAAATCACGAGTTGAAATCGTTGAATTACTAACAAATGCTTACGCTTTTCAAATTTACAGAATACTTTCTATTAAAAACCATTTATAAAAATCGTACTTTCCGCCTGAAGTTACCCCATTTTTGATTCGCCCTGTAAGCGAGTCTTGCACCACGAAAACTGTCAGGTGCAAACCTGTCAGCAATTCTACCCGCAGCGTTTAACCTTCTCTTATTTCAAGCAGTGCATCCGAAAAGGTTAATTAAATGAAGCAACACTAACATTTATCGCTAGGTCTTGTAAACTATTGAGCGTTACTAGTGGCAAGCGTACCGGGAAAAGTTGCGAGCGGTGGGAAGACGCCGGGCGAATATGAGAGTATGTAAATCCAGTCTCGAAAGTTCGCCGAAGGAAATCGAGTGCGTTCTGCTTAGGTAAGCAAGCTCGCGCATCATCAAACTTACTTTGGCCGCGCTAAGATGCCGGCTTTGAAACGCCGGCAAGCCGTCGCGCATCGCTGCGAAAGACTTTCGAACCAATTGCTTCTGTGCTAGCGCCGCCGGTGCGCGCTGTGGTTCCGAGCGGCGCTGCGACTACTTAAGGAGGTTAGAACCAGGGTGCAAAATTTAAGGGTTAACCTCAAACTTTCCAAACAGTATAAAAAACATTTCTGTTTTATGTTTATAAAATAATTTCATTTATGAACTGAAACAGTTATAAAAGTATAGTGATTTTTAATCCTTTAACCTCGCAAAACTTTTAGATCCGTAATTTTTTATAGATAGTTTGAAAGATATTGTAATTTGTAAAGAAGAATATTTTGTATTATTATAGAATATCAGGGTTAAAGTTATCGTCAATAAGTAAACGATAACAGTAGGTAAAGGGTTAAGGACGAAAAAATTATTTTTGAGTTTAAAAGGCTGCCCTTTCATTAAGACTAAAATTTGGAAAACTGACCCAGTTGTGCAGTAGCCACAAGTATCTACTTTCTATAAAAAAAAAACTCTTTCTTGTATTTCGGATAAAAATTGTCTGATATACAATGGGTACAATAATGGCCGTAACAATTATTTAGTTATTACAACCGATAGATTAATAACGTTATTTTATAACATACATTAAATCATGTGCTCGTACCTGTGTTTTCTAAGCTTAAAACAGAAATGTTTGTCCTACTTTCTCCAAATGTTGAAATTAACGGTCAATTCTTGGATCGGAGTTACCCTCTTAAAATGCGCTCGGGGCGTCCGTTAACCAGGCGCAAGAGCGATCGCGGCATCGAACGAGATAATCAACGTTAATGAGTTTCATTCGTGCTCGCGGCGGGTACGTGCCCCCTTTGAAAAATGCTGTCGGGCGTGCAACTGTGGCCGCCGAGAGCATCGCCGAGCGATCTTTTCCACCGGCAATCGGCTTTTCCTTCGCCGGCAGAGTTCTCTCCCTCCCCCCACCCCGAACACCAAATGGAATCGAGCGTCGCTCGTGACGAAGTTCCGTCACGAATTCGAGCGACCTCTGATACAATCATTATTCGTTTCATGAATCAATCCGCGGGATAGATCGTAGGATTTGCCGGGGAGAAGAAGACGTTTTCCCTGTTCCTCTCTTTCTCGACGAAAGAGAGAGAGAGAGATAAAGAGAAAGAAGAGAGAGAGAATCAAAGTGGAGAGAGGCACGAGTGCACAGGGCTGCGCTGCCAAGAAGAATGGAGGTTCGAGCGAAGGAGGAAGAAGTGATGCTTAGAGAGAAGAACTGGTGGATAACGGTCACTTGAGCGGTCGAGGGCGGGCGACGGCGGCGGGCGTCGGGGAAAGCAGCAGCCTGCCTGCCTGCAGGCTGCTGCTGCGTCGCTCTCCACGTAGCCACACAAATAGGTTCAAACATCCGTAATCTTTCTGCTGGTTCTCTCTTTCTCTCGTGGCCGCTGGACGCCCGAGCGTTCCGCCTTAGCTCTCCTCGCTCGGTTCCTTCTTTTCCAACGAGAAATTCCCAATAACCCCGCTAGCGAGAGAGTTGGCGTGCTTCGTACCATAGTATAGTGATCGAGCTGCTGAATGGGAAGGAAAGTTCCTCGAGCCTCTGGCTGCCTGAGAAAGAGACAGAGAGAGAGAGAGAGAGAGAGAGGAAGCCAGAGGGACGTACTGGAAAGGTAGGAAGCGTGCAACGAGGGAAGGAATGATCGAGAGGAAAGCGTGAGCGGCGGACAAGTGAGAGATACGAGCGCGAGCGAGTCGACTCGCACGGAGACAAACATTTCCAATCAGCGAACGAGCTCGGAGGAACGACTGCAGCGCACCCGTTTATCCTGCGGCGGCCTCCTGTGGAAAAATAGTTGAGGCGGGGCGTGGCAATCACGTTCGTCCTTCATTTTTCGACAGTGCACCGCGCCGGTCCTTTTTTTTATCGAGTTACAAAAGGAGAAATTAGCGCTCGCGAGCGCTTGGAAAGCTTAGAAATTAGATTTCCTCGGGCGCCAGATGTTTCGAGCTCCGCTTTACTCGCCGTTTTCCCGATTGCGTCTTCCTCTCTCTCTCTCTCTCTCTCTATCCCGTTGCTTTTCCGCTCGCCACCTCCGCTGTCGTCGCCTACACACCTCCGTCGCGTCGGCCAGAAAACAATAACGAGAGCGAATCGATGGAAGGAATCGAGGACCAATTCTCATGGCCGGCCTCCTCTCGCAATCTCTATGCACCCTACACGATAGTCTGATTCCCTTGTCAGTTCCCATTCACGGCGCCAGCGTCATGCATCGAATCCTGCCGCGGCAAAATCTATCGGGCTCTGTTATTGTTCCCTTGCGCGCTCACTCTCTCTCCCTTTCTCTTTCTATCTTTTTCTTTCTCTCCCATTCTCTCTTGTTCTCTCTTCGGATGTGTCTGGTTTGAAGGAAATCGAATCAGGCGTACGCCGAGGGCTCGAATCACCGGGCAATGACGGCTTGACACGCGTCTGGCAGTGTGCGCGCAAAACTTCCATCACACATCATTTCATCGAAAAGGAGAAATAATAATCCGTATCGATGGTAATGTTCGGATAGTTTGCTTGCCAGCATTGATTCATTTCAATGATTTATTTGAATTATCATTCGAACTGATTAGTTTCTTTAACTTGGGAGTTCTTAAAAATTGTCAATTGTACAATGAAAAAGGGGTTTGTTTTGTTGTGTTTTTCATGTTATAAGCAGCTAAAGAAAGTATTGGCACACGTAATATTTTTAGAATAAGTTTTCGTGAGAAATAAAACTGTCTCCTGCAAGAAAATGTATTTTCCCTCCAAAAGGACGTATTTTTCACGAAAATATATTCCTCTTTAAAGAGAAGAATTTTCTCCGTGCGAGTTTGCATGAAAATTCCATGACTCTTTCGAGTTCCTTTGCATTTGAGTTAACTAATGCATAACTGCGAAAAAATCGTTAATCGTCGAATGTCGCGGAAAGGTTACGAGAAAGGAATTTCACAGGATCAACTTTAAATTGGTGAAAGACTCACCAAATTATCGCAGCGTGTTCTGCAAAGCCGGCGAAGTCCTTGCTGGTTCCTATCGCGTCCCGCACTCTCAGTATCTTCGCTCGGAAGGTGGTGTGGCTCGATTCGCTGGAAAAAGAAGAGGACAAAATGATTTCGACTAATTTATGGAGGAAGTTAGTTGCCAGAGGTCAGAAGGGCGCCGTTCCTCGACGCCTTTGGTGGCCGCGTCGAATCTCGGCGCGACTCGGGCGCGCTCTAATTATCGACTAATATAAGGGTGCCTCGCAAAAATAGAAAGCGTCCCGAGTTTTTATCGCGCGGCGAGATGCTGGGAAACTTCCACGTTGAGGAAAGAGTCGGCTGCCTAAGATATTCGAGGGCTGAGATATCGAAGTTCCGCGGCAACTGACCGTTTTATAAATCACGGAATTAGCATTGGAGTTAATTAATCTCGCGCGGTCACGTTTCCTCGGATGCATATCGCTTTCGCTGGGCCAAATGGAACCAGTCCGCCACCGACTGACAGAACTAGTAATTGCTAGAAGAGTGTCGTTGCATTAATTCCAGTCTGTTATTCGCAATAACGTTCGCGAACCTTCCTGTTATTATTCCACGTGCCTCGGAGATATCGGTTTCCATTGCATATTAAAGTGCCATCGTTGATATTAACTGTATCGCCGATTAAAATTACCCCGAGCAAATTAAAATCACATATGATATTTGAATAGTAATAAGGTTACACAGTCATTCTCTTTTTATATAAACTTACAAGCGAAGAATACAAATTCAATGAAACACTGAAACATTGTTCGAACGATTTGTATAAAGGAGTTGATGTATTAATTACTAGATAATATCACAGACCTTTTAAATTAAATTCTCCCGCCTTTTGTAACCTAAAAGTGAACTACGTTTTCCCAACACTATTCGCATTAACGACACTGCCATAAAATATTTTATATTACATTATTACATGATGGAGAACTAATAGTGAGAATCTACCAACACACACAACGATATTTGAGGAATTATCTTATTATTGGTAACACGCTTTCTCCGCGATTAGTGCTGTAACCATATTTCATGGTATGATAAAGATCATTGGACAGTAACTCGGCGTTCAATGCACTTAAGTAGATTTGGAAGGCCGGGAGTGGACGGCAACAATGGCCTGGAAAATGCAGGAGACGCGATACTAAATTAGAAATCCACTTTAGTAGCTGGCGAATTGGACATTGCTCTCGTGACTCGCACGTGTGTGGATCTTTGTCGCCACGTGACTGAAACTAGTGGCTCGTGTACTACGCGCTACAACGCAATCCCCTCCTGTTTCGGATCGTTGCAAACTGCCAAATTTGTAGGCCGAACGGTTTGTTTGGATAGCGTGCGATACTGTTTGCGCGACTTGTTATTTGGTGTGGATTAACTTATCACTTCTCCTACTGGTAGTTTGTTATACTTAGTTCTAACATAATTGATCAAATGATCGATTAGGAAATAAAAGTCATATTTTTATGTTTAACCCTTTTAGTGCCGACCAAAAATATCACATCTATGCTAAGAATATTATAAATATAAAACATTAGGAAGAAGATTAAACTTAATTTCTCTTTTACAAGCAATATTTAAATCTATAAATAATTTTTTCAATTGTGTTGCAACGAAATTAAACTATTTATAACGTTTTAGAAATTTATTTTAAGATAGACAACACTTTTCGCAAGTCTTGCGAAGAACGATATTTCGTCACTCGGCACTAAAAGGGTTAAACTAATACACAAAATAACAGTTGGATGGTTGTAAAACAAAGGTATTATTTAGTTTTCACCTTTAAGACAAATTTAAAGAGTACATAATTGAAACGAACTTTAAAACAGATTATTTGGTATGTTTAGTATTAGTGTTAATCTATCGTCTTTCGACTACCCTAATATTAAAACTTGAGGTTCATTTCAGTTATCTAATAAATGATTTATCATGTTACTATTTTATTTAGGACTTAGTTATTGGATATGTTGGCAGAACCATAGAATACATAATTAGATTACAAGCAAATAAGAGAAATAGGGGAAATGTAGTACTAATATTTAGTCACGATATCTTTGAGCAATGAACGTGTCCGACATAAATGAAGCACTGACCGAAAGAATTTAGCGTGAGCTAAGATTGAGCGTGAGGCGATACGAGAATGATACGTCATTCCAGAGTAACCTTTCCAATTCCTATTTCCGTTTGGCGCGATGAGGTCAGGCATTCCCATCCCCCTCGATTCATGGGGCTAGTCATGCCGTTCTGCGCCAGGTTGCTGACTTTTACCGGCGGATAAGCATCTCCGCCTTTTTCCCGGGCTTATCGGCCCACTGACAACAATCGCCCCATTTTCATTAGCCCCTGCTGCCTTTAGCTAGCTAGCTAGCTAGCCAGCCAGTGCTCGCCAAGCCAAAAATTAATTCAGCCCGCTGGAAATCCGGCTAAAGTTAAAGGGAACAACGAAACGAGCCGCTCGAACGCAATATGTGGGAGCGGCTGTTCAAGTGGCGGAGCTACTCCTCGTCAGAGTCATTAATCTCCAATCGATTTACATCTTGTTGGCACATAAAGCAGCCTCCTACGATGGCACATCGAGTTTTAGATTTCGACCTACCCCTCACCTCGCTACCGTACATCATCATTCACTCACTGATGACTGGCTTGTCTTCGTAGGACTATCGTTTCGCGCTTAGTCAACCCTCGATCAGATTTATCAGCAATGACTCGTGTCAGAATTTTTAAATAGTGCATTAAAACCTTTGAAATTCTACTATCTGTTTCATTTGAATTAAGAGGAGAATATGTGAACGCTGACACAGAATTTTGAGGTCTTTTCGAATTACAATAAAACTAGTTTTTGAGTAGGAAAATTCAATTTGTTTGTTGTTTGCTTTTATTTTTATACTACTATCGCGTTAGTTCTGCAAATGGAACCATTTCCTTTTCACTGTCTGTTCAAATATTCTCGAACCGGACAGACGAAGCTTTTGAAACCTCGCCTGATTATTCGTGAATGTCTCATTTACAACATAAAATAATTTTATTGACACGTCATTATTGTATCATATATTTTTAAGTCATAAATGATAATCCCTACTCTCGTTGCCAAAAGAGTCCATGCATAAGAATAGATTTTTGAACATTAATTACTCGAAAACTGTACAGACAAATAAGTTAAAATTTTAAAGATTTTATTATTAAAATATTATTAAACCGATCTTATTAGTTTTCGTTTTCTGCACGAACCTTCTTAAAAAAACAGCGAAACCGCGCGGATGAATCGTCATATTTTCCATATATGCATGTATGCAGATTCATGTTTCAGCCTCAATGAAGACTGTTAGGAAAAAACAAAAGGACGATCTTTCATTTTTGGTTCGACAATCCATCTATCTAGGGAATGATGACCCGACACACCATCAATTTCGGATTGAGCTGTTCAACTAGGAAGCGAGTCATCATGGCTGCAATGATGGTAGAGCGGGAGAGAGCAGTAGGATGTATGGGGAGGAGAGGAGGCCTTTCCTCCATTGTAGCAGAAGGCAGGGGTGATGCGAATGAATGTCAGCTGAATTTCGAGCGATGCGACGCCGATACGGGCGAGCAAATAGCAAATGGGGGAAGAGCGAGAGAGAGCGGGAGAGAGAGAGAGTCGGGCGTGTGGCAGTAAATCGTAACAAGTTAAGGGTGGCAGGAAGAGTCCATTGAGGAGACGGGAGGACAAGCGAGGTCTAAGATCACGGGAGTCGTTCGGTTAACCAATAAATCTCTTGGGTTGCAGTGGCAGCCGGGCCAACCATAGCCACGCTTTTCCACGCTCGGCAATCACAGTGGCAGCCGTTCGGAAAACGGCGAAGTTTACGGACTGCCGAGTCAGGCGCGACGCGGCGGCATTGTCTTCGAAAAAATGTTGCGTCCCGTTCGATTTCAACGGAAGCCCAACTATTTCGGCCTCCCAACTCCCTCCATCTCATCCCCTGTTCTCCCTCCCTTCCCCTTCTACCCTCCCGTTGTCGCTTCTTCGCTTCTTGCGTCATTAATTTTAACGATCGTTAAAACGACAGGGCGACGATCGCCAGGACCGGCGCTCGCGCTCGCTCGCGCGTTCCCATTGATAAATGGCACTGAGGGAAGTTATAGCCTGGAAAATGGAAAGGACACGATTATACTTCCAAGCCTCGCGCGAGCATTAAAATAATAAACGCCGCTGTGAAAGGAGGTGGGAGATTCTCGGGCTCTCGGCGCGACCAGCAGCATCGCCACCGCTCTCTGCCTTTCCTTCGAAACGAGAGCACACTGCCACGCAAGAGAGACGAAGAAGAAAGGAAGGAAGAAAGAGAGAAAGAGAGAGAAAGAAAGAGAGAGGTGACGCGCGTCGAAGCTGGAATTTTAATTAATCCTGGCACGTAGAAAAGGGAGCTTCCGTCCGCGCGGCACTTGCCAGGCCAAGTCTCGCTGTGTACAGAGAGTGCTCCGACAGTGCAACCGCTCGGCGAGCGAGCGAGCGGGCGAGCGAGCGGATAAAAAGAATCGGGCGCCACTAATGTTGCCAAAATTTGGCGCTCGTTAATTGCACGAGCGAGCGGGAGCCGCGCTCTTTCGCAAACTGCGGAGTCGCCACCGTTGGCGCGACACGTGCCAAAAATCCTGCCGGGCTTTGCTTTTCTTCCGATCTATTGATTTTGGCACTTAACGGCCCGACACTCTCTCTCTCTCTCTCCCCCTTTTGCTCCCTTTTTCTCTCGCTCGGCATTGAGAGACAGGAGTGAGCTTGCGAACTTTTGCGTGCGAGGGTGCAGGATATGGAAGCGGCCGGCTTCTCAATAATAATCTCCCCCTTTCTGCAGCTTCTTTCGGCCTCCTCCTAATGGAGATGCAATTATACGCCGCCGCCGACGCCGACGACGACTACGCCGGAACACTCGAGGATGCACTTATGTGCTAGCCGTCCACACACTTCCGTATTCAACCCCCGACGAGACAGGCACGTGCCTATTACATAGACATACACAGACGCACGCACTCTCCACTGCACGTACCCCTGCAATTATTCATCGGGCCGCGATCGGTCCCGGTGTATATGTACACTTGAAAATTGAAGGGGTTCATAGTGCAGCAGCCTCGATAGTAGTAATAACTACCCCTGCCGCTTTCGCGATACGCACTCCGCGATAAATGAAGATAAATATCAAGGACGACATGATTAATAAAGTAACGGAGAAGCTTGTCGACGGGCTGATGTAATAGAATATCAGTGTTGACCCGATCCTGTCTAAACACCGTCGAGTATAATAGATTTCCCTAGTGTTATCTCCCTCGAAAATATGTTAAGTATTCCTTTGTGCTCTGATACGTCCAATAGAGACGATTACAATGTCCCGAGATTCCACGGAGATATTTATTATGAAATTCGTGCGATTACATTTGCCTGCCAGTGTTTTTAACTCGTCGCGATCCTTTGAAAGAACAGGAAAAGCACGCCACGCCGCGGGGCATAATAAATGCGCCAGGAATTCCAATGGTGCGCGGACGATATCCTCTGATATATCCCGTGCCGTTTTCACGCTGGTATCTTTGACGCGGCGCATGTCCGCGGAATAGTTTCTGTCCGCTAGTCGGCTCGGCAACGAAAGCCCAATTGGAATTGCGGCCCGTAAACAGGGCTCCTAACGGGCCGCAAACATTGTGGCAATCGATAGGTCGCCGATATCAAAGTACATGGCACATATTTCCGACGTGCAGCCGGTATTCGAAGGTCTGCGAGGATCGTAAGCCGATTTCGATGCCGATGTCGAAGCATAAGTATTGTTCGAAGAGCGGAGAGAGAGGACGTGTGCGCGCTCTGACGGCGGTATCCGCTTAAGTTCGCTATCAAAGCCAGACCCAATAAAGCGAAAAACTCTCTAATGCAATTGCCAATAAATAGTTTATCAGTCCCCTAACGTTTGGGGAAGGACGAGAGAGCGGGAATCCGGCGTAGTGGAGATGTCGTCTCAGAGGTGGCTTAACGTCATTTCCGACTGTTTCGGCCAATCAGCGAGACTCGAGCGACGCCGAGAGAGTGGCGAAATCGCAGGCAGCGGCAGCGTTGGCCTGCCTGCGGCCTCTCTCAGCCCGAAGGATCTCAGGGCTTCGCCCGAGGGAGGCGTGGAATTTTAAGCGGCCTCTTAAATTTACTCGGCGTGCCTTGCCCCGGATAAGACCGAGTTATCGAGTTATCGAGTTATCCTCCGCTGCCACGAGTATTACAACGCTGCTTCTCCCCTCTCTCTTTCGCCAACCCCTCTCACCCCTCCCGCTCCCTTTTATTACCGATGATTCTCCGTTGTGCGAGCAATCGCAAAGGCGAACCTCTTCTCTTCCAATGAGAGCTGCTATATGCTGGAAATTATGGCGCAGCCATGATAACACGTGGCCCCGTTTCCCGGCTGGGCTCGATCAAAAATATTCTCCCATCAAGCTTTCCCGCTCGATTCTTGATTGTTCCAGATACTAAATTCCTATGAAACTCGGGCTATTCGCCCGAAGATTGATTAGAATTGTGTTTTCAAGCAGCAATAGCAGCATATTACAATGCCATCGTGCAATCGTCTACGATTCAATGTTTACTGGCTCGGCGATATTAAACCCTGCCAGTGCTATTGTAAGGATGGACACGTATTTGCCGCATTAAGGATGAGATCTGCCGGAATCCCCCGAGATTTATAATCGTGGCAAAGTTTCCGTTAGGTGAAAGGAAACAATTCCCGGCGCTTCGACTTTTCAGCACTTTTCCAAGTTTCGCGTGGTACTTTCCGCTCGGGCGAAGCCGATCGCATCGTCTTTGATTAAAAATTTCTAATCCCGCAGTCGAATAATTCGAATTCTATCCTCGAATCGTTTTATTTTATTAGAAAATAAACCTTTTGTCAGAGATTAAAAGTTCAAAAGTGCCAGCTGTCAATTTATTTATTAAGATATTTATAAAAATGTATGTGTCCTACCAAAACGGACTGACAAAGAAGGTAAAAGCTGTGCATTCAGACATTGTATTATTATTATAATGAGTGATCTTTGTTACAGTAACAAAAGTAAGAAAAATTACTTTAAAAGTTGCTGCAATTTAGAATAACAGGAAATCGCGAATCTTTGTCCGTTTGTTGGGTTTCGCTGTTCTTTTGTTAATAACGACCTACTTTCTCAGCTGTGCATCCAGTATTTTTCCCCTTCCTTTTTTAACGAAATTAAAGTCTCGCATTGCAGAATCTCTGAGAGAATGTTGATATTCTACATTCCCTGACACACACTTTTCGCTGAGTCCCTTTGTGCGCGCGTGTAATCTTTCCCCACCGTTCTACTGGCAGATGCTATCTCATTCTTACGGGAGTAATCACAATCCCAAGGGAAGACCGAACACAATGGATGACGTCGACCTTTAACTTCATATTCGTCATCCGAGAGGCCAGCAAGGAAAGAGGAATCATTACGATGATTATTGGATGGTGTCGGAGAAATATCACACCTATCAGCTTTGTCAGAGTTATTTAGAGTGAATCGTCAAACAAAGAAAAGCAATAAAATTAATTTATACATTGGAATTTTGTGCTGCCATTTAAAAACATTTGAGAACAAATAATGCGATGTTACTGGTACAAACTATTAAGCATAGTTCCAATATTAGTGTTATAATAGGAATAACTTCCTAACGAATGAAAAATTCAAGCTTTCGAAAAATATTTGCCGCGCGAAATTGCCTGTGGTCGAATTGTAAATTACTTCCTACAAAAGCCGTACTTTTATTTAGTTTTATTTACTGTGCGTTTGGGTATATGTTGAAATGAAATGGGCCAAAGTTTAGTTGACGTTTAATTGCTCGCGAGGGAATTGCGCATACGCGTCAACTGTTGATCGACGGGACAAAGGCACGAAGCATCCGGTTTTTGGCAACAAGCCCAACAAATTCGATGCTCTAATCGACTAAACCAGTACAGTCTAGTAACTAAAATCCCAGTAGAGAGAAAATGACGAGGATTATAATCGGCTATGACCTCGTCGCTCTTCTCTTCAATGGATTCGCTTGAAGAAATTCGCCAATAGCGCAAATAGAGCGTCGATAATATTGAATTGCCCTCGGACGAACTTGCGGGATCTCGTGAATGATATCGGTGCCGCCTAGCTTTCCCAACCGGAAGGCCATAAATAACAGCGTATTAGTCAGCCGGCCAACACCCCCGTAAACACGTGGAAGCTTGATGGCTTTTCAAACAGGGATAGGAAAGTCAAACTCATAAAACATGGGCGGCAGCGAAGCCGAAAAGTGAAAGTCATGACTCGACAGGGCTGCGACTCCCTTTTTTCTCAGGACTCAGGAGGTCGAGCCGGGCTTGATTAACCCGCCGCCCTTTGTCAGATTGTCCCATACACCTCGGCCGCCCTCCAAAGGGTTGGCAAGCGCGCTAGAAACTGGCAGAAGCACCTCCAGAACTGTCAGATACTCACTCGACTCCAACTCCTGCCAGAGTTCCTCAATTCCCTTTACGATATCAAAAGATCAGTCGGCCGAGATTGTCTTTCTGATGACAGTGTTACGGAAGCTCTGCTTAAGCGGCAACTTCCACCGAAGAGTAAACCCAGTCTTTCGTACGTCGATAGTCAGTACTGCTTAGGGCGGATGCGATCGAAAGTGTCAGCAAATTGAATGTGCCAGGAAATGAAAAAGAAATTACTTTATGTATGAAACGGAAGGGTCAAAACATCCAATGAAATTGGACTCGAAAGTATCACAATTCTATTATAATTGCATTTTGGACTACAAATATTGACTTGTTATTCCTCAACGTTCGAGGGATATTTATTACAATTGTAACTAATTAATGCTCCGATAACAACTATTTTTTTTACATACTACTATATAAATTTCATTGCTACACACTTTGCACCATATTACATTTATGACTTCTGACCAGAGCAGACTTTTAAAACGATGGGAAATTGTCATAATCCGAGAAACAATGGTCTTCCATTTTTCAAGAAATAAATCAAGTTACTAGACATCCACTCATACACGTGTAAGTGCGATCGATAGGAACACGTCTGTGATCAGTTACGTCATTAAGTTGATGCACTCGGAGACGATAAATCATTCAGGGTCGGATTTGTCCTCCCTCGTCAATGTCGAGGATGGTGTCATGGTCTCCACGGTTAATTGACGTACTTCTTCTCTTTCTCTCTCTTGCTCTCTTTCATTCTCCGTCGCTCTATCTGCCGCTCCCTTAAAGCTGCTTTCCACAGGTCGCCGTGGCCGCGCGGCGAATTTCCTGAATCCGTTGCCTTCATCACGAATGCAAAGTATTTCCGTGCTCCAGATGCGCCCGTTTCTTTGCCCGAGAGAAAAATGCGCGGAGGTTCTCGTCGTCGCACGACAATCCGGCTACCACTACGTATCCAGTGTGATGAAATCGAGGATTACACCGGCGACGGCAGCGGCGGCCGTCGACGACGACGACGACGTAAGCTTGATGGTTTGCGTGCTTTTTGCCCGCACGCTTCCTAGACTGTCCTCCGACTAACAATATTGTGCCTCCGGCTGCATTTGAACTGTCGTCGCACTGAGACCCTCGACATTTTTTACTCTCTCTCGCTCTCTTTCTCTCTCGCTCTCTCTCTGGCCGCGGATAAAAGATGCCCTCCTATCTGTTGTATGCATGCCACTGTTACGGATGAAGTGGACTCAGAGCCAAATATCTCTATTTGTTCGGGATATCCACTTTTCCTCGCTAATTTAGTTGAATTTCAAGGATTACACACACACTGATGCTGCTCATGCATATCAATTTTTTTATATTTTCAATATAAAGTGATGAATGAATTGATGTTGAATTTGTATTATAGTTTTTTGATGATTCATTAATGTTTGGAAGAAAGATTTCTCACATGGAAAATGTAAATGATAGTGTTATTCTTTTGAAGGTGTTAGAACAATTATTATTTGTGGTACGAATTGATAAAGCTGATTCTACAACCAGATAGCAAAGGAAAACTACTTATCTGTAAGAGGACGGAATTCTACCGTTGAATTTTCTAAAATTATCACTTCCGAACTTTGCTCTCTCCGCGCTTCATGAATTTCTCATATCTCTTTAACTTCGTAATATTCGACCTCATCTAGTGGAATTTGATAAAATAGAGATTATATCTTGGGAAGAAGTTTGGCAAGGAGGAATTCTACTAACATCTATCAAAAGCAAACAGCAGTTCGAAAATCCATATCTGTAATATCGAAGAAGGACAAAAGCGAAGAGATAGAATCAGTAGCGAGATGAAAAGTCGAGATAAACCGGCTGAAGTATCAGAGGGCAAACTCGATAAAGCAACCAGTCGTAACCACTTGCGCGTTATTTTTATTGAAACTGGCTGTCCTGCCCGATTGATCTATCGTGCGGGCAATAAATCAAGTTACGGCTGTTTGACTTCTCGACACTGGCTTGGCCTGGAAGCCGCCGCCGCCGCCGTCCGATAACGATCTCCACTCAGTCGGCCTTTATGAGAGAGCAATGGTAAAAATGAGTCATAAAGTCGAGCGACAGTCGGGCACAGGCCAAACAGAGGAAAGCGCGTGGACGCGTTATCTGTCCACGTCACTTTTCAGCTGGTCTAGCGCTAGGTGACGCGCGCGCTCCTCTCTGTTCCGGCGCGAAAAACCTAACCTATGTAGTCATGACGTTGCTCTAGCTCGAGCAACCCTGCCATGCGAGAGTGCGTTAACGTTACCTCGGTCATTTCAGTTTGAGCGCGCGGCACACGGCTCTCTGTTCCGGCGGCCGCGTGTGTGTACACAAGCCGGAGCTATGATATAAAATCGGCACTCGGCCTGTGTGCGCGCCGGCCCATAAAGCGACGCGTGGACAGGTCGCCGAGGAAAACATGCTAAGAGATACGAGCGCGTGGTGCGTCGGCATCAACGACTGCCACTAACTTCGTCGCCCGGACGCTCGAGGCTCGAGAAACTGCTGCTTTTTCCCTGGCCGTATTTTTCATTTCAAAGCCCAACGTATTATGCTCCTCTACGGACGACAGCGTTAGCGAACTACTCCTTCTATTCCACCAGCCTCACCCAGTTCATATATGCATCCACAGCTACAACGCACACGCAGAGAGATGCGAGTGGCGATTCAAACGAGAGGGCCGGCAGAAAAAATGACCGCGGGCTAACTGCGGGATCGCCAATAAAAAAAGGGCGGCGCGGCGGTGGGAAGCCGAGGTAAATGTGGCGGATGCTATTTGCCACCTTGCAATTCGACAGAGGCGGCGCGCGCGCGCGTCTCTTTCGAAACGAGCGGCGTCGAGAATGACGCGGCCTTCGGGGCTAGTACGCACTGCTCGAGGCTCGAGAGGGCAGAGAGTAATAAAATCGAAATTCGTTGCCACGAAGGTAGGTTCGCGAGGGTAAAAGAGGAGCGGGAGAGAGTTGTCGGAGCGAGTGAGAGAAGCCAGTGACAAACAGAAGCGTAGAGGAGGAGGGCGCTGGCCGCGGGCGGCATTGTCCGTGGGCAAGTCGCATGTCGGAGCGAGCCGTCTGCGACTATACTTCATAGCCTCGCGTCGCATGCAAGTTTAATCTTCTGGAAGTAACGCAAATGCACTGGCCACACAGGATCGGCGCGGCGCGGCCCGCCCGTCCCGGCATCGCCGACTCCCTGAATAATGCATTTATATATCTGCGTGTCCGCAGATAGCTCTGCGAACCCCTCGGAAAAAGGGTACGTGTGATCGAAGCCAGTCGTCACCGGCTTCGCCAGTGAATTCGCGTTAGCCTTCCGAGACAAACTTTCGACTCTCTTTCCCGCTTTCGAACGCTTCTGCGCCTCGCCAACTCAACTCCTCGCCGCCCTTCGTTAGCCCAAGGATGAGAACGGCCGATCCCACCCTCGCGACAGAGAAACCCTTTTCTGCAATAGGGTGAAAGACAAAGCCGAGCTCCGATTTGTAGAACGCGCTCTTCTGCCAGACTGATACCGAAAGTCCCAAGCGCGGGGCCTTAATCTTTTAAGTAGATTTGCGGCGCTGGTTTATGGATAATATACCGCATTTCAGTCTTCCTCCCTCTGTCTACAAGTTTTTCCTGCGCAATCAATTAGTCCGATGGAATTATCAAAGGCAGAATGCGCTGCTTGGGACAATCCTTTGTCATTACGAATTTATGTACTGTTATGGAATTAAGCGTGATAAACGTGCAAATCGAAGGAAACAGCATTTTGTCGAACATTCGCTGTCTGCTAAATGCACACCTACGCTTGCAAATTAAACGCAATTATTATATCTATTTTTAACTCTCATTGCAAATCTAATAGCTGTATAAATGAATTACATCGAACGAAGTCAAAAGAATTCAAAATCCTATATATTTCTTTGGGGCAAATTAAAAGGCAGTGTTGTTAAAACTACAAAGGACACGTGAAACTACACATAGTTCTATATAAACTGGTTAGTAAATAGGGTGCATTCCGGATATGCAGTTTGTAACGGACGCCAGCCGTTATTTGAGTTGCACTCGGAACTTGTTGATGACCAGGTGGATTAATTGACATGCAGATCTAACGGGAACCGCCGCGAGTGCAGTGTTTGCAAGAATGCAATAGACATTCTGTATACTTTGCGCTCGTATCTTTCGCCAAACTGCACCACCCTGAAAACTGGGTCATTTCGAGGGGTCGATGACCATCCATCCAGCAATCGGTATTTCGAACTGGCTACATATTTGCCGTACGCTTGCGAATTCCAAAGAACATATAACTCTCTCCCAGCAAAGTGAAGATTGCAAAATACTGAATCATTCATGCAGTTTGGTTTACTCAATTCGTAGTGTTTCGCTAAAAATAAAGTATTCCGGTGTTAGTCGTATCATATATTTTCGTAAAATATTCTGAACACGTTTGCAGTTATTAACATTAAAATATTGAACTACTACGCAAATATTATCAGCGTTAAAAAATATTTAACAAAAATGAGAATGCATAAGCAGTTCTTGCACATCGTAATATGAATAAAACATCGAAATCCTCTTATTACAATTATGTAAGATCACAGAGAACGATGTAACGCACTGTCAACCCGTTAAGACTTAGTGGTAACACGTAGAAATTCGTATGAAATTAAAGAATGCCACCTCTGGCGTGCCATGTAATTTAAAAGTAGAGGGGACTAGTTGCCGCGCTACATGCAATTCAACTATCAAGAAAAGATTACAGCGGGAGGATGATAGGTCGAGTGATTGAGTGAAGGCTGTCATAACGGTGATTAGCCGTTTCGGGGAAAGTAGAGAGCGCCGGCCGAAGATTACGTATACGAAGTACAAATTGCTATTGGGGCGTTCCGTCGCTAATAAATCGTGCATAATTTAGGCCCGTTACTCGAGAGAGCGGCCGCTGCAGCAGTGCGCCGATACTTTTGAATAATGCAACCTGCAGCGAAGCAGTGGGACAGAAGGGCTGGAACGGCTGGAACGGCTGGAACGGCTGGAACTATGGCGTGCCGTGCGCTTAAATACCTAGCGCTGTGCCGGTTTGTACTTGTGACGAGCAAGTCTCGCTGGCGCGCGCGCGCTCGCGCGCTCGCCCTCAATTGATTCGCCACGCTTCACGCCGATTCACTCGAGTCCGATGTGCTTTGCACAGTTAACGGCATTAACCAGGATTAAGACGCCCGAACACCGTGAGAACGACGCCTCCTGAAAACCCGCTGCCCAGCTCGCTTCTATCCTGCTCAATTCTGAATCACTTTCCCTCCAGTTAACCCTTTCAATCTAACATACCAGAGATTTCCTCGCGCCTGATCCTTTAAATGCTGAAAAAGCCCGCTGATTCAACTAAAATCCTAGGAAAAGCCAAGCTTTGGCTAACTTCGTTTGACTTTGAGCCAAGATCAATCGAAACAAAGCTTGGTAAAACACTTGAATATTCAAGAATTATAATACTATATTAGGTCGTTTCGAGTTCGGTTTGACATTTATCCAGTTCTGAATTAATTATAAGTGTTCTGTTCCATTCTGTTTAATTTTGAATCACTTTCCCACGTGTCAACCTTTTCAGTCCAACTCACCAGACATTTCTCTGTCGCTCGATGTTTTAAATACTGAAAAAGCCAGGTCCTCAAACTAAAACCCTAGGGAAAATGAAGCTTTGCTTAACTTCGTTTAACTTCTAATCAAGATCAATCGAAATAAAGCTTGATAAAACACTTGAATATTCAAGTATTATAATACTATATTAGGTCGTTTCGAGTTCGGTTTGACATTTATCCAGTTCTGAATTAATTATGACTGTTCTGTTCCATTCTGTTTAATTTTCTATCACTTTCCCACGTGTCAACCTTTTCAGTCCAATTCACCAGAGATTTCTCGTGGCTCGATGTTTTAAATACTGAAAAAGCCAAGTCCTCAAACTAAAACCCTAGGGAAAATGAAGCTTTGCTTAACTTCGTTTAACTTCTAATCAAGATCAATCGAAATAAAGCTTGATAAAACACTTGAATATTCAAGAATTATAATACTATATTAGGTCGTTTCGAGTTCGGTTTGACATTTATCCAGTTCTGAATTAATTATGACTGTTCTCTTCCATTCTGTTTAATTTTAAATCACTTTCCCACGTGTCAACCTTTTCAGTCCAACTCACCAGAGACTTCTCATCGCTCGATGTTTTAAATACTGAAAAAGCCAGGTCCTCAAACTAAAACCCTAGGGAAAATGAAGCTTTGCTTAACTTCGTTTAACTTCTAATCGAGATCAATCGAGAGGCTCGCTGATAAAAGCCTCGAGTGTTCAAGAATGATATTACTATATTAGGTGGTCTCGAGTTCGCTCTGAAATTTATCCAGTCCCGAATGAACTGGGAGTGCGAAGAATTGGCGAAGTGCTCGGACACGTTTAATCACGACAGGCTTTAATAAGGACGTCGTCGTCGCCGGCGGTGTCGGCGTCGGCAAGCGGCGTCGGCAAGCGGCGGGGGTGCGAGGAAGTTCGAAATCGCGATCAACCGCCAACTATGCCGAAGCAATCGGGCCCGAGGGAAACTTGCACTCTTAGTGTCTCAATGATTAGCGAGCGATGAGTATTTCTGATAAATGGAGATTCACTGGCGACTTAACGAGATCTGCGACCTTGTAGGAAAGTGGAGTGTCTTGGAAGGCTGCTGGTTTCTCCCTGCAGAATCGGTGTTACGCAAACAGTTACGAGGGTTCTCGGCGAGCGGGGACGCATTAATCTCGGCTCCAATGAAGCGTTCGCGGTTCCCAGCAAGTTTTATGGAATCGCTGGAGCGCCAGTGGCCAGATCAATTTCTTCGCGAGTTCCCCGGCTGGGTGGATACGTGTCGCATGCAAATACCGGCGAAGAAACTCGCCGGTCAGCGGGAAGCGAAGTTTAGCTTGGAAGTTGGAGTGAAGCGTGTGCCATAAGCGGTCTGGCGTAGACCGTGAATTTCGTGGGAAGGTGGGCGGCGAACAGGAATGTGTATCGGGAGGCCGTCACTTTCCGCTGCTCCAAGCACTCATCTACCTTTTTATGGATAAACACCGGCTAAGATCCAACGATTTAGGAGCAGTGTGCCTCGAAGCCGCTGCTAGAGATGTTCTCGCACAAATGTACCGATTAAAGTTTCAGCCTGGCGAACTTCCGAGATCGAGATAAGGATAAAGTTTTCCAAGGATCCGCTGGAATGTCCGGGGTTTACGTTAGTAGTCCAGCTGGGCTGGGGATCGGAGCTGCAAATTTCGATAGGGTGGACCAGCAATCGATTGGTCCAGCTAGGTGGGCACCACCACCTTCCTATCAGTATCAAACTACTCTCTGGAATTATTTGGGCCACCGCTGCATCGGATTATGCCTCGAATTCCTGAACTTACGACCGAAATTCGATTTATAAGACCGCGCGATATTCCACCTCGCCAACTAATATGTGCAGCGCCCACGATATTTGTATCGCGCTACGCACACTGTCACCGTCACACATGTTTACCCGTAACTTTCACCTCGCTCTATTATAAACATTGAACGGACTTTAAAACACTGTTGTCGGTATGATTTTGGCAAACCCGAAATCATTAAATTTGCCCCGGAAAATATCGGAATTAACTTTGGCTTGCTTAGGGCCAAATAATGAAGCTGTACACCGAAATAATATGGCATGCCACGAACTTTACTACAAGTTGAATTCAGAAACAGCACTCTCAGAGGTAAATTGAGATAAAATCCAAATATTATACTTCGCCCAACATTGCAACAGAATTCTGTTATCAGAGCTATGTGGATATTTTGAATAATTTCCTATTTAATTTTTATCTTGTTATGGCAGCTTTGCAACAGTTTTAATTATTTCATTCCCCACTGCAACATACTTGAGATAGTCAGCAGTGTCATATTTTAATAACATTGCATGGAGAATGTGGAGTTCGGCAGTATAAAATGCTAATGCATCTTTATGGTCGGGAGAGTTCTAGGTCAGGGTGCCATGAGCCCTATTAAAAGAGGGAACTTCAGGTGATGTAAACGTTTGCATTAAAATTCAGCGGGCCGCCCTCCCCCGTGGCAAAACTTGCCAAACTTGTTGGAAGTTAGCCTGAAGAATCATTGATTTACGACTTCGCCCAGCAAGCTGTCAACAGTCGCACACGCTTTAATATCGCGAATGCAATTCTACTAATATTTAATAGCGATCTATTAATCACGAGAATGTCGTAGCACATATTTAAAGTATCTCGTAAATTTTACACGTGTAGAACTCATATTCTGGTTACAACGAAAGTGCGCTGAGAGACGAATGGTTCCGTCGAATGCCATCATCGATTTCAATTTACAGGACTGTTAATTTGCGAAGTAGCAGGTACAGTGACTTGAAAATTTCTCGCTTCCAACGGTAATGAAATTATTATTGGATGGCAGAGAGAGAGTGGGAGAGAAGTTGAAGTCCCTCTGGAATTTATGGTGCCAAACGTGAAGCCGTCGAACGAGAGAATCATCGCACTAATATTAAAATGTGTCGAACAAATGTAAATATCGAATTTCCTTGTAACCGGGAGACGAACACGCGTGTTTCGACCACCAATTTAATTATGCGCGACTGCCTATAAATGTTTATAGGAACACCAATATCCAATATATTGCTTAACTCATCTGAATTATGCACATGCCATAGAACAGTATATCACATTTTATATAATCGTGATACATTTATTAGTATCTTGTAAATTAATGTAAAAATTAATTTAAAAATAGGATGCTTCCTTTTATTTTGCCGAAATAGTTTAATATAATAACCTTGTCTCATTTTTAATATAATGCAAAACCAGCTAATACTCTTTAAATTTTAATATATAACATTGTGTTTGACTTTCATTATAGCATGGCGTTTAACAGAATTTTTCATTCATTAGTCAAATATCTCCAAAATAAAGAAGGTACCGCCACTCAAGTTCATCGCTCGCCATTAGAAAATGAGTATCGATTTCCCATTATGTTCCACAGCAAATATTCATCAGTCATAGTACTCCCAGTGCCCTGATACCATACAAGATCAAAGTCTCGCGTTACACTTTTCAGTTGCCCTGTAATATCCGACAGTTTTCCGCAAGTTGGTAAAGTTCGAAATACGCCAGGTGTGTAAGTACTCACGCCGGAGTAAACAGTATTCGACCGTCAACCGAGCCTCCAAAAGGGATCCAGATAATAATTAATGACTATTTAATTACGACGGGCTTCCACTTTAATCCAATTAGCGGTCAATCACCCGTGAATAATGCTAGTTTATACGATCGTTAACACAACGGGATTCGCTAGTTGACTTAATTCCTAACAACAAATCTATTTGTTCTCGCCAGCTGAATTTAATAGTTATTATTGCTAATTAATTAATTGTAACGTCAACGGAAACCAATCGGCAATAGTTGTCACGTAGGCAATTCTCGGACGAATCAATCGAGCGAATAATTTCAATGTACGATGATTGATTTTAAGTTTACACTTTGCAGATTCACGATATTTATAATCCATTACGAATTTAGTGAAAGTATATTCATTAATTAAATTCTTCTTGCTTCCACTATGCCTAACAATTGTATGTATCATCCCATTTGGTGCAATTTGCAGTTGCGTTCCCACCCTTGTATTACACAGTAGCGGCACACTAATATACAAGGATTATACCAGGCTTTAGAGAAGGCAAATATTTGCGCTGCTCATTGTATTTGATAATCTTCGGTGGATACTCCTTAGGGGAATACTGTTCTTGCTACACTTCGTCTTTAGACGTTTTATCGGACGTCGTTCCGCACCCCAATTTAATACATCAAGCAAACGCGTCTCCCAAAGTGGCATTGAAAGATGATGGACTTGCAAAGACAGTGGTCAGATATACCCAAAGTTTTCATAACCAAATTTAATCTGTAACTTAAATTGGCACAAAAGAAAGAGATCCATAATAATAATAATAACAAATCACAACAGCATTTACTATATAAATTATTAACAAAATTAATTTCTCTTATTCTTGTGTCCAATTTGAATTGTGAATTTGACAATAAAAGATTTTATTATAATCTTCAATCTTTCTGCTTTCTAACTGAATTGGCACACATTTATCACTATTTCATTGACTTATTGGATATCGACAAATTTGACTAAAATTGAATGCGCCCAGTTCGACCTTTAAATTTCACAACAAATATTTTATTATAATCTTCAACCTTTCTGCTTTCTAACTAACATATTGGCTCACATTTATCACTATTGCATTAGCGGAACTCCATTTTCATTGACTCATTGGTTATCGGCAAATTTGTCTATAGTCGATTGCGTCCAGTTTGAACTTTAAATTTTACAACAAAAAATTTTATTATAATCTTCAAACTTTCTGCTTTCTAACTAACACATTTGCACACATTCATCACTACTTCATTAGCGGAGCTTCATTTTCATTGACTTATTGGTTATCGGCAAATTTGTCTGTAGTCGATTGCGTCAGTGTAAAAGTTAGTTCAAGTGTTCTCTGGACAGGGTTGCTGGGTCAGCATCTCTCGAGATTACTAAGCGAACGCGTATCATCGGCATATATCATGGGTTTCGAGCTGACCGCAGGACGTACACCCATAATACCATGCAGTAGAGAGGTGCACCACTCGAAAAGATTATTACGTGCGCTCATATGGGAAGGGCAAGGGCAGGGGGGCCAGGCATGGGGGATACGCGCCGACAACCGCGAAATTATTGAACACTTGAGAGCGCCGTGAGAATATATATCTGTGGTACTTGAGCCAGTGGCCCTGCTGGTAAACATGCTCGCCGAGCTGGTTAAACGCAGCAAAAGGTCGAGCCCTTTGAGACTCTACGACACCCATACTCTGCAATCCTCTAAGGACTCCTTAACCGGAACAGTACCATTGCGCGCAATACATAAATAAACCGCTCGTCTTAACAGCAAGATGTACCAAAATTGGTGAAAAATACTTTTGAATGCTTAATCAGTAATATTAAATGTCAGCATCCATCGAAATGCATGACGAGCCACGTATTAAAATAGGATGTTTGGGATGTAAAACCTTGCCAAACCAAAAACCGTTTTTTTTATTTTGTAATTATTCTACTGCGACCGTTTTAATTTTACTAAGTGAAAACATTATTTTCCCAAATCATTGCACCCTTTTAAATAAGAGGATTACAAAATTACAAAGGTTTGGGATACCCTACTTGTAATAGGCGGACGGACATACAATTATAAAGATTTCTACAAAGCTACGGATCCCTAAAAAAATAACCATTGATCCATTAAACACTCGTCAATTTCTCGAACTGTAGACAATTCGGAGTGATGTGCAAAGCGATTTGGGGCGGGAGACGCGTATAATTCAATTGAAGTAGCAGAGACTCGTCGAAAAGAATGCTTTGTTGTCTCAAGATGACGTCGGGATTTGGAGGTGGGGGTTGAATAGGACTCCAGGCGTCGAAAGGACACGCGAGACCCGGTTCTTCTCCAACTCTCTACTTTCGCCGCCCACCCAACCCCCGAGACACTGCAAATAGCTCGTAGAGAAGGTATTATCGATGGATGCCGAAGTCCCGACTGGCGGAGGAAACGCGATTCGGAATTGGAAATAGGAGAGAGTAGAAATTCGAGACAGTGCTGCCACCCTATCTCCTCGGAGAGCCTCGACAACTCTCTTTCGACTAGTGTATAGGCACTGGCTGCTGCTGGTGCTGCTGTTGCTGCTCTGCAGGAAAAGGGATTACATATAGCTCGGCGGCATTGCGGCAGAGGGACTGCGATTCGGCTTATCTTAATACCCACTTTCGCATGTCGATTTGAAGCAGCAGCGCCACCATAAGCTACGCGCGCGCCACTCACTTCCCCGTTAGACTTACAGCGCAACTAAATGTCTGCTTCTATTCTGATTAATAAGAGTACGCACTTCCCTCTCCTTATCTGGATACAACAGTTGCACCCTGTTTGCCCTTCTTATTATAGAAACGTCCCCAACTTCCCTTACATTCCCTTCGCACTGTAAACTTTTTCATCTATTCTTATAGAAAGACTTAAGTCTTTAAGACTTACGATAAGTAGATAGACTTTCGTATGCTCGTATATTCTATGCTTGTGGAGACAAGTACGCTTTATATCTGACGAACTTTACTATAGTCACTGGTTGGCCGGCTGATTCCAGCTGAAACATGAGAGCAATAATGCGCGCGAGCAAATATAGAGAAAGGCAGCCAGACACTTTGGTATTGTATGCTGCTTCGCCGGTAGAATGCGACTAAAAGACATACATATAAAGCAAGTCCTAATCCAACCGGCGCGGCGGCGGCGGCGGCCTGCTTTCCACCCTTCTTTGCGTTCCAACCCTCGAAATTAAAGGCGACCCTCTTCCTCTTCCTCTTCCTCTCGCATTCACTCTCTATGTTTATAACGATGACTTCGCGGAATGTGTAATCAGATAGACGACGTAATTACACACATACACTCTGCCTCCTGGGAAGGTTGGAATTCGCTGGTCGTACGCTAAATTCTATTGAGACACGCGCCCTTATATACCCTCATTGCTTTGTCCCGAAATCGTGCACGCGCGCGAGCGCGCGCGCGCGTCCTAGCAGTAATATACTGCACGGATTACAGCCTAAAACATATTGCATTTGCCCGCGGAAAATCGATGGCGGCGCGGGAAGAGCGGAGGCCTGAGGTAATCCGCGAAATTTATGGGGATTCATCGATGCGATCGATTGCTCTATCTTGCGAGCCCTCTGAACCCGCGCCGCGCCGCGCCACGCCGCGCCCACCACCTCTTCAAATCTACGGTTCTCCGGTAAGCGCAATAAAAACGATGTTGTAAGCAGAGTTATGTAAAGCTTAAGCTCTTCATAAATCTCAATGTATCCCGCTTTCTAAAGCCTTTTGCGTTTTATGTTGCCTTTGATGTGTGCGAACTCGAGGCCTGCAAGAAAGTCTTTGGCGGATAGTATATTGTTTATTAAAGAGATTTGAAAGGGATGACATGTTTATTATTATATCTTAGGATAAGTGAGCGTAAGAATCTGCTTTTATAGCGACATCTTTCGGCAGCTTATCCAACTGCTTTTGGATGCACCGAAAGTTGTCCCTTTCCCTTTCTTTCTGTCTGTGTCCATCTTTGAAACGAAATTTCGACCTTTCCTTCTTGTAGTATTTGGATATTGTGGGATAATTATAGTATTTTGAAAAAAAATAAATAAATAAATTGCCAATTAACCATACGTTAGAAGCGTATTGACATTTCCGCTCAACCAAACAATATAGAGTTAATAATAAAGGAGCATTTAAATGAGCATGACTGCAATATTATTATTCTTCGGACGAGACTTTCCACATAACTTTGATTAAACGAATATATCTTCAATTATAGAAAAGTACAATTATACAAGATGAACGAAACAAAAGTTCATTTATAGAACAGAAATATAATCTCCCAATTATACCTTATAGAAAGTGAATGTAAGAACCTGTTCTGAGAACTCAGTTCTTATTTCGGGTTCCTCGTAACTAAAAGTCTAGCTTGGAGAAGGTTCGAATTTGCGCGATCGGACCACTCGAAGAAATGTTCGATTCCCAACTATTGTTCGGAGGAGCCTTTACAAACTGGAGGAAATGCCAGAAGTGGTTGGGAGAACACGTCTTCTCCCCACTGTATCTTCTACCTGCTTCTCCTTCCAAGAAGAAGCTACTCCACCACCTATCAGAGAGTTCTATTTTCTTGCACATCTGCCAAAGAACGAGGCAAGAAACAGGAAATGCAGCGAGATGAGAGAGCTCGCGAGAGAGAAAGAAAGAGGGAAAATCCGGGCAAGTACATAGAATTGCGGGGGCTCGTTTTAAAGCGATCAGGTATCGGCGCGGCAAAAAATCGAGTGACGGGGCGAATTTCGAATACGAGCGGTCTAACCGAAGCAGATGGTAGACACGTACACAGAAGGCAACGTGTATGTGTGTGCGCGCGGCGACCACATTCACAGACACAGAGATCGGCGTCCACGGTGATAACGAAGCGGCAGTAATGCCATTAGGCGTTTTCAGCGGGGCTCTTCTTCTCCTCCTCGCCGGTGGTCCTCGAAAATCCCTGAAACGACTTTGGAGAGAGAGTCGGAGAGAGCGCGCGCCGCGGCGGCGGCGGCGGCGGCGGCGGCGGCGGCGGTCCACGCAGCTGTACCCAGTGGTACTTGAGAGGGTAGGTAGGTGGATGAAGAGAGGAGGAGGTGGAGGTGGAGGATCGATCGGACGCGGCGTAGCTAGAGCAGAGAGAGCCGAAGGAAAGGGTAATAGAAGAAAAAGAGGATCGGCAGGAGGTCGAGATCGGTAGCCCAGAGGACCAAGGAAAAAAAGAGAGAGCGAGAGAGGGTGCGCGCGTACGAGCGCGAAAAAGAGAAAGAGAGGGAGTCGAAGGGAAGGCGGCGCTCCGTAGAATGGTCGTATTCAAATTGAATCAGCGCACGGGAGTGCTTCCCTTAATTAGCACGGAATTGAATTAATGCTGGCGATCGGAGCCGTCCCGTACCCGCCCGACCAGACAGCAGAAGCAGCCGCGCGGCCGCGCGCGCGCCAGCACCGACTCAATGCCGCTCGAATTAAACATTCATTCGGCCGAAATGGGAGCCATGCGGCCCGGCTATGCCGATCCTTGGACTCAATGAGTCGGGCGAAACAGGCCTCTCGGCAAAAAAACGCCCCGGCACCGCTCCAACAGAAGGAATGGCAAGCAGGAACGAGCCAAACGAAGAGAGAGTGTGTGATAAGGACTAACGGCCCACTGAGAGAATGTGAATGGTGAGGGATGAAACCGAGAGAAGCTGACCACAATTTGACTCTCTTCAGCTACTCCTCACCTATTAGGGCAGTGTCAGATCTCTCAGGTCGAAACCTGTCATCATTTTTTCGTATAAATTCGTAAATCAATGTGGAATTCTTTCCCTAAAATTTAGTAGCCATAATCAATTGTAGGTATTTTCAAAAAATCATCGAATAGCTAGATTTTATTTATCGGGTTCCATATATTTTTAAGTGTTAGTTAAAATCTAGCCTTTTGATGATTTTTAAAGTGTACCTATAATTGATCATAGCAACTGAAAAATCGAGGATGTATTCTACATTGACTTACAAAGTTATACCAAAAGAATGAACACAAATTCCGTCGTGACAGGCCTTGTTAGCTTATCCCCACCCGTGCTTTACCTTTAGCAGCCAATAATAAGGTGACAAATTCGTAGTATTCGCACGACGATGCACCCCAACGTTAAGGGAAGTGGGAGCGACCACGTTTGGGAGGTGGAAATTTCATTCGAATACACTCAGCGGCCTGACATAGTAAACTAACATGCTAACAATGTTAGCGTAGTCAAGTAGTAAGCGGGCGATGCTTCCACTGGGTGAAACCATTGTTGCGTCAACACAGATGTCGCGAAGAGAGCGAGCGAGTGAGTGAGCCATATGGTCCGGGGCGGCCGCCAGACCGAATTGACTTGACTCGAGTATCATCCTCGACCCACTGAAATAAATCACTGATTGCTCGACTATTCTATGACGGGTTCCAAGTGGCCCTGCCTCCAACACCCTACTCTCCTCCGCCGACTGACAAGTTTACGTTTTCATTTTCCCGCCCTGGCTAAGATTAAAGGGGGGTGGGCGCGCGCGCGCGCGTTTTTGCGCGGCGGAGGCCGAGTGCGGTAATATCTTGAGGATTTAACGGGAGAAACCGGGCGATATTGCGAACTCAGCAGGGACCGACTCAAAGCTATCGTTCTCATCTTCCCCCTCTCTCACTCTCTTTCTTTCTATATATGTATATATATCTGCCTTTTTCTCTTTCTCTGGCGCGCGTATCTTCTCCCGATGAATCTCGTTTATCGACTAGAACGATCTTGCCAGCAGATTCCAAGAAGCTCCGGGGGACGAGCACTCATTTATGCCTCACATCTTTTCACCCGAGAGCGAACAATGAGCCGCGCGCGCGTCGTGCACTGTCTTCGCAAGTTCGACGAGTTTCCGGTTCGAGCATCGGAGAATTTCTATTTGGAGCGATGTCGTCGTAGAGGATCAGGTAAAAAGGATCCGATAATCAGAGGAAATGCGGAGAGAAGAGATGCGCCCCGAGATATACATATATTCCTTTCGAGGAGAGGAGCGAGAGAGAGAGAGGAAAAAAAGAGGGGTGGTGTCGAGGAAGGAGTTAAGTATCCTGTCTTTGAGAGTGCACGTATAATCCTGGCGCGAGATTAGAGACGCGCTGGTACCTCTGTGAGACTCGCAGGATTACACCAGTGACAAAGGACTCGGCGGAGCCCTTCGACAATGGCTGCCCAGCCAGGACAACGACGAGGGAAACTCGCACTGCATCCCGGCGACATTGTTGATAGAAATCCAGCCAACTAAAGCGTGTTTTATCTGGGACTAACAAGCCTTGGTAAGCCTTGCGGCCCTTCTCCTCGCAAGTGGCCAGCGACACTTATTCTGCGATTGTAGACGAAATTGAAATACTTTGCTTGTGGCTGAGAATTTGTGTATGTGTTGAATTGCGATCTTGAGAATTATTTGAAAAAAATATATCAGGTTTAATAAAATATGAGCTTATAAATGAGTCTCGATAACTATCTTTCAATTAATAATTCAGGCGATTTTAGAGCTGTTTTTGTTTACGCGTTCGTATTAAATATAAATCGTTGTGTGTAAATAAAGGGAGAAAATAATGAAAGCACAGAATATCTGCAATATATGATTATTAAGGAACTTGTAGAATGCGCGCTAAAATTTGGCAAACAATGCCTTTTATATCGAAAAGTAAAAACATGCTTAGAATGAAAGAATGCGGCTCATGCATTTAATTAGCAACAGACGAAAATGGAAGAAAGGGAATATATTACGTAGTTCTCCTTTCTCTCAAAGAATTGCGTGTTCGAGCGCGTGTTCGCGCTTCCCTCGACAAATGACACAAAAGGCTCCACTCATAAAAGCTTTTTAATCGCAGACACGACTGGATTTTTCTCTCTCTCTCTCTCTCTCTTTCCGTCCAGACTTTGGAATTAATTTTATTCGTTGGGAATAAGAGGAACCTTTCCAAGAACAAAGTCCTCGAAATCTGGTTTCTATCAAACGGCTCGGCTTTTAATTCTATTTCCAGAAAATATAAATACGCCGAGCTTCCTTTAGAATATCCCGCCTACATGTACACGTACCTCCAATACATTAAAATTGGATGGCATTAGTTAATTAATAACTGGCTTTCGCCAGGAGCATTAAAATTTTATGCGGAATAGCGCGAATGCGCGGCGAAGTTTTCGCATAATGGAAACACACGTTCTGGATTACGCGGAGGTCGCATGTGTCGAGCGAAAACTTTACGAGTATGTTCGAGCCGTTAATAATGAATGATATCAGACTAGGCGATTTCCTAGGAATTTAATTGAGGCAAAGTATTTCGAATCTACATTATAAAGTTAGCAAGTGCATGTCTCTAACACAAGTGAATGGTGCAGCGTTCCGAACACATTTTAACTTTGTCAGCCACGCTTTGTACAGCTTTCCAACTAGTTTATTAGAATTTCCTCAATATTACACTTCGCAACAATAATTACTGTTTTCTAATTACTCTTTGGTATCAAACGTAGTAGCGGGTACATATTGCCCTCGATCGATTAATAATTCTACTCTCGAGAACAATGCGGTTATTTAAATTGGCTGGAAAAAAGCAAAGGAGTATGCTTTGTCAATCGAACGAATTGTTAAAAAGTGTCTACATTGCTCTGCATGTGCTCGAGTTATTTGCGAAATCCATTAAACATCGGAACAAAAGGTGTTCTACAGTATGCGGGAGGTCCTTGTAGAGATAGCATTGAAATTCAATGCGAAAATCTGTGACAAGCAGGAACGAACATTTGTCAGTGCAGACAACTTGTCAAACAAATGAATGTAAAATTTGATCCTCTCGAAAGTGTGCGCCTTTGAGTAGCACTTTAGGGTGAATGCACAATTGCGAATTTCCGATCGATCGAGGCTTATTCCTGCATGTGCATTCAGACGGCGGAACGTGAATAATAATCGAATCAGGCAATCATGCAGCCCAGGAGTAAATTATGCAGACTGCCCAGGGATCATGATTGACCAATTTTCTTGTGCATTATGCCGACGCGAACGCATTTCAATGCCATCAATTCTACGTGTGCACCCATAGACGATCAAACAATGATTAAGAGCAATAGTCCAACGAGACTTTAATCTAACGAAATTATTTTATTCGAGCAGAATCTATTTTATAATATTCAGTGGCAGGAATTCCTGAAAGTTTATCAACAAAAGCATCTGTTGTTATCTAAAGTATGCCAGTTGTAATTAAATTTGTAGACTCGACTAATAACAAGTGAAAATATTGAAAAATGTAACAATTCATACATGTTGTATAAGTTAAGGTTATATTTTAACAATTTTGTGAATATATTATTATTCTGGTGGGAAAAGGATAATTTATCAAAAAGAATTGCATCAAAAGGGTAATTTAAAAGCGGTTTACCCAACTTTTACAAGGCACTCGCAAGTCTTTATTTCGTCGAGAAAATAAACTTGAAAGACCGGTTGCTGCAATACTGTCGACATCCAAATCTAAAGTGCAGCCGAGCAAAAGATTTCCACGCGATACGGAAACTAAAGAAGAAAAGTCCCGAAGGCAGAACCGAAGTACGTGCTAGGTGGATCTTTATGGGGGCGACGAGAGAAAAAAGATTTCTTCCCCGACACACGAGAAATCTTAATCCGGGCGGAATACGACACTCACCTGTCCGAGGGAAATTTTACGGGGCGCGGCGCAGCAATGGAATGTAAATTTATCCGAAAGACAGGCGAGATTTACGGGTGAGGGACGTGGAGGTTATGTTAGGGCGAGCAATACGTCTACCTGGCCTCTAACAGCGCTTCCCGGACGCGGAAGGATGTGCTCGACGGAATTCCGCCTAAAAGCAGGTGCAAAGCGAAAGCCAGGTAAGCATTTCGTCAAAGCAATCGCAACCCTCCTCAAATAAAGATCTCGGCAGACCTCCTGGAAAATCTCCTCCTTACGGGTACTTACTGCTCTCGTCCTTAAGTATTTACTTACTACCACACGCTCACAATACCTAATTCTGAATTAGTACCAGAAATCTACTGGTATCAACGAAAATAATCTTGTTTATCCAATCTTAACGATTTTAAAGTACAAAATATATTTAAATATATTTTATGCATAACATTATAATACATTTTAACGTATCAGCAAAAATATCTCTTCAAATGGAATTTCTAGTAATACTTTTAGTGATAAAACTTAGCTGCATGTATCATAGTTAATTAGATGGTAAGCAATTAATGCACTGCGTTAGAAATAGGAATCCGGTAATAAAAGGTAACTTGCTACGAAGTTCATTAGACGAATCAAAGTCACGAATAATTTCTTGCGCAAGCCGAGAGAAGCACATGTTCATCGACTACGTCGTACTTCGGTAAACACATCCTTGGAAGGATAGTCCCCGGTAGAACTGTCCTTGATGAAGTTTGCCAGTAAGAACTTCGAACGCACTAACGGAATTCCTCAGTTACTTGAGTATGAAGGAGGAAAGCTTCCGGCAAGTTGGTACGCGCGAAATCCGAACTTTGGGGAGCGAAGGGCCGAGAGTTACAAAAGTGCAAAATCTCTGAAGCGAGTGGGACGAGCAGGTAAAGAGGGCGCAGGTAGTAGGATTAAGTTGGTGGGAAGGGTGGCATTGCTCGAAAGCCCCTGTAAAATGGTCAACCAAGTAAAAATCGACAGGAGTAAACCTGAGACATTCATGGAAAGTGCAGCACCCCGGAAAAGGGCTCGAACCCTTCATAAAAGCTTTACGGGCAAACCGTGCCTTCGCATCAATAGGCAGCAAACTGAATAAAGCGAGCTTTAGTTGCTCCATTCAAGGTTTAAGCGAAAAGTCACGCGAATCTTTGCCGCACTATTATGAAAAAATCCCTTTATCCTAAAAAGAGCATTATTTTCAACCGTTGAACTTTAATCATTTTTTACTTTATCAAAGTTCATAAGAAACATTGTCCATTTGCGCGTTTGTAATACTTCAAAGTGAATGGAAAAGCAAATAAAATGCCTCTTGAGTATAAAAACTTGGACAATGAGAATTCAAATCTCCTCGAAATTCGCCCTGATTTTTCCATCGAATTATCTAGCAGCGACCATTCAAAAAGTCGAGAAGCACAAGAGAAAAATGATAAAACATTACTAACAATTCGATATTGTTCGACCAAGGCATTCAGCTCTCTTATTCCTTTTATTTAAAGCAGTTTTTCATTAAATGTTCAGTGATGTTCATCGAGTCGTGCCATTCTTCCCTGCTAATGCGGCACTCGGCAGATATTCAGCGCGGAATGTTCTCGTTAGCAGTTAATTCGAAAAAAAGCGGGGAAGGCAGGTGCGCGGGCGGGCGGTCGCGCGCGTGTATGTGGAGAGTGGAGAAGAGTGCGCGCGCGCGCGCGCTATTATTTCCCTGGCGATCGAAGAGACTGCGGGGTTGCGGCAATATCCGGGAGGATGAGGAAGGAGAAATACGCGAGATAAGTCCGATTAATAAAGGTCGGATCGCGGTATCGAATGCTATTAGGAGTAATGCGCGCCACGTCCATTCCTGTGCCTGCTTCTGCTTCCCGCACGCTCCTCTACGCTCTCCTCTGCCTACTGCAGAGACTCTCTCTCCTCGCCGCCCGACCTATGAATCACCGTTTAAAGCGTCGCGTGCCACCGCGTCCCAATCATTTTTCATGTCGCCGGCTGATTGATACAAACGCGATCAGGCCGCGCGATGAAAGTAGCCGCTTCTAGAAAAGCGAGCGGCCAGCCGAAGAAAGCTTAAGCCAGGCTTCAGGCTTCCTCCCGGACAGCAAAGGATAGCTTGTTCTTTGTCACTTCTCTGAAAGTCATAATGGATGAAGAGCAGAAATACACCAGTTAAAATTAACGTAGTCCCAGATTGAATCTGTAAGTGCGCTACTACTGCACGAGACAGCATTCATATTCTATTTATGGGGTTATCTGAATCTTTAAATTTGAAGACTAGTTCATAAATTTCTAAAGCCACGATCTTCCAATATAAGTAACTAGATTGTATTATTAGAAGATTCTATTTTGGATCATAATACAAAACTGCGTCTATTATGTTTGATTAATCTATCTGTAGCATTCACGCATAGTTTTTGTTATTATGATATGTGATAAGTTCAATCCATATGATGTTTCTATGCTTGTAAGTCGTTTCACTCCTCATCAGTCTCCCAAAGGATAAAGTTCAAATAAAATTATTTGCGTTTCCTTAAAAGCCATAATAATTTCTACGCGAAAAGGAACCACCTTCATCATATTATATACCTATTCAAATAATAATTATATTACAAGTCTTGTTATATCACAACGTTTAACGTACATAAAAAAGAGCATCTCACCCTCCGTCGTTTGAATGCTCCTTTATTAATAACTTCATATTGTTTCGTTGTGCCGAAGTGCCAATACATTTTCTATTGTTTAGTTCATTCGCAATTTATTTATTACAATTTAATCTCCTATTGCTTTTAAATAAAATTGTTTCGAGTAACACGCAAATAGATTTCGTGTACCAAGATTACACTTCGACACATTAAGTAAAACTACCGCCACTCCTTGCAGATACGAGTATATCGCAACTACTCTATCTCGAAGGAACGTAATACGACACTGATCTTATCTGGACACGTGTGCGGCAACGATGCTGCGAATGTGAGGGAGATGCGCGGCAGACGACGGTTAAGTCGTTAGGAATCTGGAAGAGGATGATGTGATGATCCTTAGTTGCTCATGAAAGCACGTGCAGAAGAAAAGGGTCAAACATTGCTGGCCAGTAATGTTATTTAAGGGAACCGTCTGTTCGCTTTTATTTCGCGAATTTTTATGATAACGTCTAGGTTATGTTATCACCAAAATTTTTGTTATTCGGAAATACTACGTTGTTTATTATTGAAAATAAATAGAATTCTATACATGAGTGCAACCGAATCAGTTTTGGTGAAGAAAAATTGTTAATGCCACAAAATCCTAGCAATTACATTATTCATCTGTATTGTTCAAGCCAATTTGTACTCTTTCGGGGCTTTTTGTAACCAGTTAATTATGCAAAAGGATTTAAACTTATTAAGCGAAGTAAGCTAATCCGCTATGAAAATTCAGAGACAGTTGCTAATTGTATGATTGCGTGTCTGTTGCGATACAAGGAGACCAGTTGTTTCGGCGTTATTTACCATAACTTAGAAGTGAAGTCGTTTCTCTTGGCCGACTTCCCTAGTTAACAGGTTGAACACGAAACCAGTCCAAAGTCTGGACAATGAAGTCGTCGGGACAAGCAGAGCGTTCTAGTAAAGACGCTGAATTCGTTACCGATGCTAATCACTGAAAGTCGCGATGCACTCTTTCTCTCCGCCTGTTTTTCCCCGGCTCTTTTTCTCCCTCGTTCAATTTCTCTATGGTTAAGCTTTCGTTAAATAGTCCGAGCGCCTCTCTGCGCTTTAAAAAGATTAGGAAACGCCAAGGTTGCGGAACACGCGCTGGGAAATGCTTTCCCCGTGGTGCTTGTGTTACTATTTATTTTACGGTCCACGTAGTGTACTGCTTAATTGAAGGCGTGAAAGGAGTGGGGGAGCGGAAAGCTTTGCAAATGATATCACCTAGCTATTTGGAATTCCACGTGTAAAAGAACCTCGCTCTAAAACTCCTGCCTATATTCCCTCCAAATAACAAGTTATTTCATCGTTATATTCCAGTTATTAGTCTCAAAATAATTACCCATCATCAATCATTTCTAAATTACAATCTGTTACAAATTGAAATTTCACCCATAAATTGTCTAAATCATAGGAATTTTTTCATATATTGTTTCCTCTCTTCCATTGTTTGGTGTACATCTACATTTATTCCAATACTACCGTGAGACTAATTACACATTGTCAATCATGTGAGAGAGAAATGTGTTTCAAATGGAAACACTAGCCATAAATTTGCTAAATCATTGTCAGTTCAGGTGACGGTAAATTTACTGACTCCTCTCGAGCGATGTTTTATGCACTTCAGGCTGACAACGCCCTTTCACAGCGGATACATGCACCCTGCACGTAACATATGTATGTACGTCTCTCAATGAGACAAACTGTGTCAACGGTGGGTGTGCACTCAAGGTTTGCGCATTTCCTCGAGGTTAGCGCTCTCTCGCTTTCTATGTAAATTGCCGAGATCGTAATTACGCTTTGCGTCACCTAATGCCGGTTGATAATCGGGACACGTGGCGAGATTAATAATTAACGGAGTATGCGGTAGATTCTTGCGTCTCGGCGAAGATTGCGTGTATTAAGGCCACGTCACACCATCGCTTCCATTGCGCCAACTTACCTGGAAACTCTCGGAATTATCGATTTCATACTCATTGAATCGTTAAATGGACCCTTCGGCACAAGAGGGTGTTGCCATCGAGTTGAACGAGGACATTTTTGAAATCACTCGCATTACCTATCACCGGGGAAGCCGCAATTTGCGTGCACTAACCTACATCCGATGAGCAATCTGTGGACGCATTATTCGATCCCAGTTTACATTTTCGATTCCATTATTTCGATTAATCCTTCATATTCAATATCTTTCGTAATACATTAGCGAAACAAGCGCCATGAAATATTTACGGTAATTACTACTTTAACAAATGTAATTTAATATCATTTCCAGTCTCTGTTAAACAAAACATTGTTTTTCAGGACTCTTTACCCATTCAGGCTGAAGAAAACAGTAAATCAATCAAATAAAAGACAAAATCCATTAGCTATCGTCCATTTCTCTTGGTTCCAAGTCATCAAACATCACATTATGCCATAGAATTTCTAGGATCGACAGTAGCCATGAATTAACACTGCGTGTGAATTGCAGGAAGGATTCCTGGCCCGAAATTTAGCTTAGCACGCTGTTTTGCGCTTAATAAATTCGGGAATCGACAACTGTTAGAGAGGGCGCGCGCGAGCGGGCGCGCATCACGGTCCGTATTTGCCAGTGGCGATTATTCCGTTTTATGGTGGCTGGCGTGCCTGGAATTAATTCGCCGCGCTGTATCCGTCAGTCATGAAAACAACGGGCGCTCGAGCAGAGCCTGCACACGTACGCTTTCACGCCGAGTACATACACCCTGCGCTCCAATGAATTGGTCGAACGTATTTGCTCGCAACTGGCGTGGGCGTATCATCGTCCGTTTCAACCTGTGTACCGGACATTCCTGCCTCGACCGATGTCACTCTATCAACCAAGAGAAAAGGACCCTTTCATCTCATCGAAGAAGCCGTTTAATCAAGAGTATATCGTTCGCCAGTCAAGAGTTTAACGGGAACCCAACGGGAAAATAGTATTCTCTCGTTCTGTCGCTCAATTGGACACTCTCTTTATCACAAATGCGAGGAATTTCTTATTATTAGTGTTTCATATATTGCTTTACTGTTGATTTAGATGAAAGCACAATGAATTTATGAATTTTTGTTCCATAGAACGGAAAACTTGAAAAATTAAAGAGCTGTGCCAAATACGAATAATTAATAGGGCGAGTAATATGATTAATGCGTATTATTATATCAAATGTAATAGTATTATAATGAAAGTATTATAATATCAAATGCAATACTCAATAAACAGTTAATAAATCAATTTCACGTCATTGGTAAATTATTGCAATAAAATGACTTGTCACCAAAATCAGTCAAAGTGGTACACGTGTAATTGTCAAATGCAAAACACAAAAGACTAGCTATGCACACAGTACACCACATTCTAAAGCAAATGGTTGAACAAATTCACAGATAGAGCGAATAAAGATTCCGCATATACGAAGGGTAGCCCTCAAATGTACCAAAGCCAAACACGAATGTCCTCGGAGGGAACCGCACTGAGCAACGGGGGATTTTTAACCAGAAATCATGAACTTCGACGAAAGTTCGAATTCCCGAGATTAAATGCAAACGTAGGGGACGCGCGCGGCGGTGGCGGCGAGCGCGGTGTTTTCACGAGACAGCAGCGGAGCGTGGAGGCAAGTGGGTTATTTGATTATTCCCGGTCGGAAGTTCTAATTATCGCAAAAAAGTTTCGCGGTAACTTCGCGCATTCGGTCCTATTATGAGATTCCATTTGGCTTGGCGGGGGGGTGGGCGCGCTCGTTACGCGTGTTCTCTCTTTCTAGCTGTGGGCCGCCGCCGCCGCGCCGCTGGTCCTCGAGCCCCTATCAAGCCCCGTGGCGCACTCTTTCCCGCAGGGAGGCGTAATTAAAAAAAAGAGCGCCGCTCGCTACAGGCATCCTTTCCTTCTCGATTCGCGCGTACGCAGCGCCGCCACTACTTTCTCGTTCAATTTCGGCGGGATTACTATATCCAAGGGTATCAGTGGGATCGGGCGCAGCAATCATGGCAGATATCGCCCCTCGTTAGAAGAGCGAACTGCGGATATGGTGCTTGCTGGGCACCGCCGCGCCGCGCCGCTGCTGCACTGTTGCCTGCATTCGCTCTTCCAGCGGGCGCGCACAAATAAACCTGCACCACTCATGCTCCAACAATTCCCGAACGTCAGCCGTCGAATCATTTTTAAAGATGGCCTTCCCTAACTAACAGGGCCCACTCGCGAGAACTCTCGCTCGCCTTTATCCGCCGTACTATAAACCGTAAGAGCTACTCTTCTCCTCCTCCATCCTTCTTACTTCATTCAGCCTGCTCGACGATAAGTTTTATTTCGCACCACCCTCGACCTCCTCGCGCGCCCTCTACTTGATGGATATTGACTGGCCGACGATCCACTTTATTATCACACCTCCCTCGCACCGTAGGCGCTAGCCTGATAGACCATTTTCAGGAATCGTGTAATTTCAGTTCGGCTTCAATTACTGGGCTTGGATTGCGCGCTTCGACTCGTGCGTGCCCGCAGAGGGCGGCGGACTCGAGAATTCAATAAGCCGGCTCCATCGAGCCAACCTTCACGGATTACCGCTCTCCTCTTGATTTGCCAGTCGGCCATTTGTTGAGGTGTACCCGCCGATTGAGATGTATCCCTATTATTGTTCTTTATCTGACCCGAGTGCCTGCTTTTAGCATCTTTCAAAGACTTTGAGTGCTCTTTCCAGTGTTCTCTATTATGAACAATCACCGCCACTTCGCGCCATTCAATTAATCATGCTATTCAGACATTACTGACCGCTGGATCGGATAATGCTTGATGTATAATAAAAGCGCTGGGACAAATACTACTGTTTATAGTCGGGGATTCAAAATCTGTGAAGGAGTGTAAATATATAATTATATCAAAGAAAGTTGGGAAACCTATACCGTGATCAAAAAATATTAATATTAAATAATCCTCGTTGTAATATGACACTCGTAGTACAATAAAAGAAAATGGGATTAGAGAATTATACCATTAGTGAATTCTATAACACAATAAATAAACATCGGTATGGCATTATTCGAATCTCAGATTTCTAATTCAGATCGAGGAAGGTCGAACAAGACAAGGGTTGTTTAAGCCGGTAGACAATAATCTGGATATATGCAAAAAGGCAGATGGGATTTCACATGGTGACCATAAGCCCGGGAGGAAGGCACGGGTGCGTGACGGCGGTGACACGTGCGTAATAAAACATAGGCTAACAATGCGTCAAGCTCCATTGAAAGGATTTTCGTGGCAGGCTGAAATGGCCGTTGAAATCTCGTTAGGGTGTTGCCCGGGTGCGAGTGAAGTGCGAGCCTTCGCCCGATGGAAAGCGCGTCATCCGAAAAGCCACTCGTGCCACGTTTTTCCCTCCCCCTGTCGCGCTAATTCCTCGCCCCTCGCCTACCCTTGTTACTCCAGCTAGCAAGCAACCCAAGTCGCCAAGCCGCCGACGCCGACGCCTCCTCCCTTTTATTGTCAGAGAGTGAATGGGGAGAACTCCTAACGCGATACGACGACCTGCCGGCCCGTCTCAGAAATTCTTTTGTGAGCCGCACCACTCTGCTTCACACTCACCCGGTAAACCTTCGCCTCGGATAGATTACCAACGAGTCAACCTCGTTTTGGACATTTTGACACGGGATATACAGAATTTGGTTGGGTTGGAAAGCAATATGCTAACTATGGACCTTTTTGAAGTTTGAGATACTTGTGTCAAAGTTGAAGTGGATCATCGTCAACTGACAAAGCACTAACTCGCAGAATTTTTGGCTATGAAAGCAAATAAAAATAGAAGCGATAACAATGATTTTGTCTAATTAACATATATTATCGTAGATTAATAAAGACTTTTCATTTAAACAATTTAAACGATTTGGAAAATCCTTTCCCAATGACGGGCATGCTAAACCCCGAGAATGTCTAAATCTGCAAAATTTCGAATGTCATATGAAAATCAAACCTCGTACTCCTAGAAACGCTTGCGCGGCAAAATTTAGCTGCAACTTGCTTCGTCTGCTTTGGAAATTAACATAGTAGCAGTGGACTTTCCCAAGTAAAAGTAGATAAAAGAAGCAGACAAAAACAGAAGCGATGAGAACGTCTTCCCTAATAAACATGTGTCAGGGTAGACGAAAGAAAAGTTGGTGCACAACTTTGCGCGTTCGTTTCCCAGAGTTGCACACGTGAGAAATTATTTTACGACAAAAGCGAGTGCTCGACAGCAGTTAGGAAGTAAGTGGGCATCGAAAGGTAGTCGAGGGAAAAGACGTGGCCGTCGGCCAGGATCGAAGAGGTAGAGCTTCGCGCGGTAATGTAATCGATACATACGTATATCGGCAGCATAAAACGCTCAGAGACACCGGCAGTCCCATAATAAAGTCGGCAAGTTATATTCGCGTAATCGAATAGAAACGGGAGATAAGCTGCAATGGTACGCCGCCGCGCCGCGCCGGTGCATTTTAGATCGACGAAGGACAGAATATTATGGCTTTTCTCATGAAACATTAGGCGCTCTAGATAAACTATGAGAGGATGCTTTATGCACACCAATGAACGAAATCACTCACGATTAAAGAAAGTAGTACACTCGCTCTCGGATCTCGTGTCTACATTCCGCGGATCTCCGTCGTGAAATCACGCGATGGAGGTAGGAATAAACTGAATTCGTGATAATCGTGATAAATCGAGCTCTCGGTCATTGCTCTCCGATCTATTTTCATAGAGAGATAATCCATCTGCATAAAACCAGATACGTATCGCATGTAGTAATAAGTTTTTATCTAGGGCAGACGTCTGTCGGAAAGAAATCGACGTAATGCACTTTTTAGTTTAAAACCCGACCCTTCGAAATCCTATAATTTTTCTTCCCTCCGATCAAATTATTGCATGGTGCTCTACTCTATTTTAGTGCATTTGAATAAACTTCTTTTATAGTATAATTCAATTCCTTCATTTTACTCTAAGTATATTTTCGGCACTGGTATTCTTATCCAGAAGATTTTGAAATAAATCGTAGCCGTCGTATTCGATATTTAAATTGTATGTATTAATAAATATACTCCTATAACCCATGTGAATCCAACAATATCTCTCTATAAATAAATCTCTACATAAGTGAATGAAAAAACTGCAGCGTCTTCAGCGACATCATAACTTTCCCGCGCGCATTTTCGAAAAGTTTTCCAATTACGCGCGTACATCGACGTAGAAATTGCGCAAATCGCTATCGAACGAGCCTTGCCATTATATTACGATTCTTCCAATTAGATAAGTCCGTGCAGGCAGGAAACTGGGGAAATCGCGATCGAGCGAGCACTGCGAGTAACGCAGGCATTAGAAGAGCAGGCAGGCCGCCGGGCACTGGAAAAAAAGTGCGGCGGTGTCTGCGAGCGAGTAGGCGTAATTGAATCGTCAGAGATCCGGCGAGATTTACATGCAGCAGCGATGGCGAGCGAGTGTGCGCCGCGCCGCGCCGCGGCGCTCGTCGGTAAACGCGCGGCCATAAATCGTTGCGCGCGCCAGACTAACGAGGCTTAAAACCGTTGTTGTCTGCTACTGTCATATCGAAGACCCGTGAGAAAGGTGCCGGAGAAACATAAAAAAGGGGGACGCCGCGCCGTTCGCTTGCTTGCTTGCCTGGTGCGGCGCGTGGACCGCACCAATGGTCACTCAGACGTATTTAATGCTGTCATCTGCTGCCGGCAAACCGTTTTTACCCCCTTCCGAATTTCCAACCCAACAACACTCCATCCATCCTCGAGCTCCCCGCTACCCGTATTTCCTCGCGCTAACACATTGCCCGGAGAACCTGTCGAATCTACAAAACACCCTTCGAGAGGGCGTTAATCCATAAGTCTCCATTAAATGCCAATAACGAGTCTTAATTCACATACTACTCATTAACATTAGATTCACTATCGAAGGTAAAATGATTTTGACACGTTCTATTATATTCATTTCTGAAACAGTTTAATTTATGACAATTTTCTCTTGTTAGTTTTACGAAATATTTCATATGCAGATAAATAGATTGTTACGAACATCGATAGTTCGATGGCGAAGTTTTATGGAATGTTAGAATTAATTTTCAAAGATCCTGTATAGATGATAAATATTGCAGTATTTTATAGCCTTTAGTAAGCCAGGATCGTAAGCCCCATAGAGAGGAGAAAATCCCATTAAAAGCGGTTCAGTCGTTTTCGAGTTGTACAAACGAGGCCTTTTGTATCAGTAGAGAAGAAGAAATACAGGCTCTGTTAATAGTATAAATCGATTTTCTCCTCGTCGATTTTTTTACATTCCCAGGCAGTACACCTAAAAATACTGAAGTGGGTCAATTGTTCAATTTCTCACGGGGAATCGATTGGCGGTTGCTCGGAGCGATGAATCTTTTGGTTGGCGCACACGGATAACTTAGGGAAGCGGTAGATTTATCTAGTCGCGTACGTAGCTTTCTGAAATTAATTAACCCGCCGAGCGAAGCTTTTCTAAACCCACCACAGCGCTTGATAAGTTTGGACGCCGTTCACTTTGCGAAACGAGGATAACAAGTTCGCTGGCTTCTCGACTTGCAGAGTGAAACCCGCTTGGATGGCGAACGCGGATTCATTAATATTTCCCTAACTATGTGGTTCGAATTCCACCGAATTTATTATTTCACCGGCGCTTATGTGGCTCAGCAGATGTTCTTCGTAATATGCATTCCGATTCCCGCTTGCATGCTGTCTTATTTATTGTTAGTTTAGTTACTCCCAGCTTCATAGATGTCAACCGGAATCTAAGATATCAATCATTCGAAATAGCAGTAACTTCTTGTAAGATAAAATATGAACCTTCCAGTTTTTTTTAACAGTGTACCTTTAAGGTATCTCTAACTTCTGTCAAGTCGAATAAATATCCACTTATTAAACGATACACATAATAAAAGATACTGCTATTTGGTACGAATGAAAGCTTAATCAAGAAGGGCAAAATCAAAGAAACGGAAGTGAAAAAAGTAAAGGTATCAGTAACAGCACATCATTCCTGAATCCTTCAATCATTAAAGTTCCTTTAACGTATTGAACTTTATCAGAAAGCCATTAGTTCCAATGACGAATATGCCATTCCAACATACCAAAGACTGACAGCGACTCGATATTCTGTCACGAAATAAACGATATTCCTACTAGATTGGCTCAATCCAAGAAGAGATTGACACGCTAATCCCCCAATGATATGCCACTACACAAACGCGCTTTTCTCTTCAATTTCTCGGAGTTGTATCGAACCGAAACCGAAGTCCCAGACCCAAAAGCCATTCAAAGTGTTTACCTCATTCATCAATTTCCCTCGCAGCGGGTTGCGTGCGATGGCTCATTGTGTCGCGGACTTTTTCCCCCTCGAAATACTTGTGCGTCTTGGAATGGCCGAAAAGAGTTCTCCTCTTACCCATCAATTACAAGGGCAGTTTACAAAAGGCGATAGTCGGAATTGTATGTATTTGAGAAAGGGTATTCGCGTGTTTGGAGAGTGGCAGCCACAGTTGGCTTCAAGCACGCTGAGTGACAATTCAGCCTCCGAGAAAGAACAGGCCTCTCCTCTCTTCCGGAAAGTTCCAAGGGGCTTTCGGCACGCCAGATATTTCGAGAGGGGATGTCCGTTAAGTCGGCCGTAATATTATTCCGTACTTCCATGGCTAATCTGATTATAATTTGATCTCCGGATAGACCGACTGACTCTCGGAGAACTTCTGCTACTTCTAAGATAGCGATCGACCCTTGCTTTTTGAAGCGGGCTACACGGTAAGCTCGTGATACTGCGCGACAGCAAATTCTGTTTAACTTGTACTCGAAGGAACCAAGTTACCTGCCTTGCTGTCTTTCATGACGAAACTTAGAGGAAATCACTCGCGCCTTTAATCTTCCGCGCAAATACATAGGAAATATGTAGAAATAAATTATTCGTCGGACAAAAAAATCTGGTGCGCATATAAATCCTAATAAGAATCGTATGTGGAACTCACAAGTAATCCTCAATTAATGTTAGTTTATCTAGTGAATATGTAGAAATAAATTATTCATCGGGCAAAAAAATCTGCAGAATATCTGAATCCTAATAAGAATCGTATGTGGGATTCTTAAGTAATCCTCAATTAACGTTAGGTCATCGGATTCTTTGTCCAAGTGCGTGGGACCCATATTGGAACGATTCCAGTAAAGCTAAATACATATCTGCCGAGTATTTCATAGCAATTTCACGCTCGTTTAATCTCGAGCGGGCTTAGCTTCCTGAACAGGCGCGCGCGCGCGCGCGCTTGGTGCATTATCGAAAACGAATATACTGCGATAAACCACGCTTCTCGAAATTAATTTCACCTGAAATATATTTAAATCCCTCTTTCTCTCTCACTCTCTTTCTCTTTGTCGGTCCTCTTAAGCCGCAGAACGCAATGCATAAATCATTTACGTGCTGTCCGTAACGCCAGCGAGCGAATCTTTCGAAGAGGAACGTAGATACTAGCCTGATAAATGTGAGTGAATCGGCTTCGTTTGAGCATCCTTCACACAAGGAATACAAAATTTCACTGGTTTGGAAAATGCTCTCCTAACTGCAAACTTTTTAAACCCTCCAGGAGACTTTTTCGGAATTTCGAAAGTTCAATAAACAAACACAAATTCGACAGAATTTAATTGTAACTTGTTTATAAATACTGTTTGACCATCATTTTTTATATTGCTATCACATAAAGTAAAATGATTACCATAGTATTACTGGAAAAATCTTAAATTTTTTCACTGACATAAAATCCATACAAAGGCAAATGTAATGTAGCAGATTTTCATATTATATAATTGCGTCTAGAATTCTGTATGATTGAAGTCAAATTACATAAAAATCGTCTTTCTAACCAAACTTATGCATCTTTGGTCGAAAAGTCTTGGACGGCAGAGGGTTCGTGCTGGGTTGGAAGTAGGGTCAATGCAGAACACAATCAAGATGAGGGTACATGTGGAGCTACATAATACGGAAGGGTTAACCGAGAAATCGAGGTCGAAGAGGAGGCGAAGCCTGCTGCTCGCTTTGGACGCACGAATGTTGACGAAGTGCATGCGAGGTGGAAGGACGGCGCGGCGTGCGCGCGTGTATTAGTTAATAATATCGGTGGGCGACGGACGGGCCAATAGACAGGGGGTTACGAATGCGGCGGCCGATACTAGTGAATCAATGGATTTTGCGAGCCAACAACAATGGCATGTCGCTGCCTCGGTGAAATCGATTGGTTGGCTTAATGAGAACGGTATTGTTACGATTTCCAAATAAATCGCGGGAAACCGGCGCCTACCTTTGGCGGCGTCGCCGCCGTCGAAACTCGGCCGCGGATCCCAATTCGAATGGTAATTTAGTGCCGATGCTGACGCAGATTATAGCGGGCGGCGGCGGCATAGCATTTCGGGGCAGGCTGGAATAAATGCGATTATTCGCATATTCGCAGCCGGCCACGCATCGCGAGAGCCGCAGCCGCAAGAGCTTTCATCGATCTCGAGCAATAATCCCCTTTACACCTTGCCAATCCTCGACTCCTGCCACCACCATATACCGAAAGCATCATGCCGGCTGACACTGCAAACTTTCTCTCTCCTCTGATATTAATACTAGTCAACTGCGTCCAGTCTGCGAGCTGTTAATGCTCGCTCACCGCCTCGCCGCGCGGGGAAAACTTTGCCGGCAAACTTTTCGACACTAAAACAATTTGGAGCCGCTACGAGAAAGAGAGAGAGAGAGGCAGTCGGCTGCAGCTAGATAACGCTCGATGAACCTCTCTCCTCGCTCTGACAGAGAGCCAGATATATACACTGTACTGCAGCGGGATATCTTTCGCAGCCCTCCCCACGCTTTCACGCCGTAATCGCTTATATTAATCCTGATTAACGCGAGGCTCGACGCGCGGCAGTCAGCGGACCCGCCGGATATGAGAAGCTTCGCGATTGAACTTTGTCATTTGCCAGCAGTCACCGAGAGAGCCGAGCTAAATGGCACGGCCCCACCGAGTACCACTTGCACCGGTTTTACAAGAGCCAGTGACAATTACGAATTAAAGCTTTCCAGAGGGAAGAGTTAACGCCTGCCGGCATGTACTGTCTCTCACGAGCTTGAATTATTCAGGGCTGAAAAGCTCCCAATACCGAACGCGTAACCTAATTCCGGAAAAAGAATCATACCGCCACCAGTGTGGTAATCTGAATGAAATGGAGCGAAAACCAAATGGAGGTTAAAGGCATGTACCAAGTAAGAAAGCACAGTGCGAATATTTGTACCAACTGGCATTAACCAAGGCACAAGTCAAAGGCACAAAGGAGAAACGGCGAAATTGGCGCGAATTCGGACACTTAATAACACGGGACACCAGCGTGCCGGTAGTATTCACTTGGGAAAACAGTTGCAATTGGATGGGAAAACTTACCGAAACGGTTGTCGGCGTAAAGTGTGTCACCGCGGCGGATCACGTTAGGCACAACTCGGGTCTCGGTAGCCTGGTGCGAAGTGTCTTACGAGAATCACTGAACGCAGTTCATGACCGGTAACCGAAAACGATGTGTATTCGTTCGCATCAGAAATGCAACTTGAACTGTAGCCCGCGCTTTGCTGGCTGCCGTGTGAACAGGAGTGGGGATCGTCAACCCCACGCGGCCCGATATTCCACCACCACTCACAGGGAGCGCCATTTGCTGGAATGTGCCTGATTTTGTCCTCGCGATAACCTCGCTTCCTACAGCATCGACACATGGAACGCAAAATACCTTCCTTTTCTTCATTGCGAAAGGGAGGTGTATTCCTTCGATAAAGTAGAAACCGATATATGCGATTGCTGATTCGACATTCTACGGAATGAACTGCAAGATCACAGAATGTGATGGTGGAGGGCCTCAGAATTAAGGGACGAGTGATTAAAAGGCTATCTGTATTTGTACTTTCTTACCTTTGATACAAACGTGATCTGACCTCGTTCATTGCTCTACTAGCATTGAATCCTATATTATGTGAGTAGCAATCGCTAGTTATTTCTCGAAAGTCTGTTAGGATTTTCTAGACAAGCCTCTCATCGGTAATAAATAAATTGTAGTTGGCCGTTGTTTCTCGAACTTAATAACACGTTCCATTATAATATAAAAGTTTCACTTAGTAAAAAGGGCTTTAGTTTAAACAAAATCCTAGGCAAAACATCTTATACATTCAAATCAATAACGTGAAGATGCCTTCCAACAATTTTCCTGAACTTGCGGCTACCTTCAACTAGATCAACGGGAGAACTTCACTCCGCTTGGCGCGCACAACTTCAGGGTAGTCGACCTATTACTACCTTCAGAGGGAAAGGCATCGAGTATGCATGCAGATATATTAAATTTCGCGCTCTCAATAAATATGGAAAGCTCGCGAGAGATGGCAGGAGGTTGGCATATCAGTGCGCCACCGTAGGCGCAATGCGATCATCCATGGGGCAAGAAGGGTCGGAGAGGGCGGAGGGTTGTTGACGTCACACTCGGCAGTGTTCGGGGTGACTCGAGTGGGCCGATCTCGCACGAACGGGTCAATGTCTGAGGAGGTTCCTAAAAATTTGTAGCTGGTGTGGTGTTCCCGTCCTCGGCGAGGAAGAGGAGTCGTCGTTGACCGTCGGGTATCATCTGATTTTTCAGTGGAGAACTTCTTATCCCTTTCCCGCCATTCGGCCACGAGGCGTCCCTCGGCGCTGCAGACAGTGCATTTAAAATCCGAGCGACGCAGGGAGAGAAAGCGAGCAGAGAGAAGAGAGTCGAGAGGCAGAGGAGAGAACGTCGAGGACTCGGATTTCGGGCGCCGGCGGGCTCAAGAGAACGTGGAGAAAACAGGGCCGACAGGATCTCTCGAGGAGGACAGGGCGGACGTTCACGACGGCGTCAGCGCGCCATTCAGTATATCGATAGAGAGCGTAGCTTAGCGCCCGTAGCGGCGAAATGTTGTACGCGGGCTTGGCAAGTCGTCAACGGCGTGCCTGAACAGTAGAGACGCTTCCGAAAAGCCGTGGAAGAGTGACAGAACTCCAAGTGGATCTGGAAGGAGCGCGCTGCTGGTGTGGAGGTGTGTGTGTTGTCGCGGTCGGGCCGCATTCTCGGAGCGCTCGTGTCCCAGCAGGGCGAGAGCACGAGAATTCAACCGTGCAGCGTACCAACAGGGGCGGCTAGACTTCCACGACATCGGAACCTCCCCGGGGACCCTCTCGGACTCCCAGTGAGAAGGCCAGTACCAGAACAACAGGGCAAAGAGAGGAGACTGCTGTTGCTTCTTTCGTCAGGGTAAACGGGTGTTGTGCGAAAAGATCGAGAGTAATGCCGCAGTGCGAGGGGTACGCGTGCCATCGGTAACTCGCGTGTGTTCCAAACTACGCAATAACAGTGTGGCTCTCTGTGGCAAAGAATCGTACGGGCCAGCGTGCATAGATCGTGAACGGCACGGAGAAACCCGAGCTTGACACCAGGGATCATCGTTCAGAGCTACATCGCACTCGAGAAAGGCTGTCGAGCAGAGCACAGAGAGCGGTGTGTACCAGTCGAGAGCGCGTGTACGAGCCATTCCGAAAACGTCTCGGATTCTCCATCTCTCTCCTTCTCTTTCGCTCTCTCTCTCTCTATCTCTGGGTGTATAGGCGAGAGCACCGTGGCAGGCGGAACGCTGCTCGGATTATTAGCCAGGAGCGCAGGGGAGTCGACGACTGGTTGTCGTTCCCTATTGGAAGGAAGGCTTTGCCATTTCGCGGCATTTCCCGTGTGAGGTGCGGAGCGCCGTGAAAAAGCGTGGCGGTTGGTGCGTCGACGCCGAATCCCACGGGCGAAGAAGAGGAGACCGGCGCGGTCGATCCTGTGTCCTGGCACAGCCGGTGTGAACGCCACTCGAGCGGCGGGCACCAGCTCGGACGAGGCGCATACGGGAGAGAGTGCTGCAACGACTCGACAAAGTAGCAGTAGCTGGTGGCAGGCAATTACGAAGGATCGTAGGCGGAAAAGGACAGCGACAGAGAGGCAGAGAGAGCGAGAGAGAGATAGTGCAGCACGCGGTAGCAGCGGTGGATCAGCAGTGGCAGAGCTGAGCGATAGCAGCAAGGAATACGTCGTCAGCAAGGTGCTCTCTCGGCGAAAAGGGGGGAGTGCGTAGCCCCGCGCACCATCGCTTCGCCTCCCGGCACCTCCGCTCTCTCTTCTGTCTCCCGACGAAGATCGTCGTGGGCGTCGCTGGCATCGCCCTCGCCGACGTCAGACCGAGCCAGGCTACTCTCGGGAGTGCGAAATTTTCGACGCCTCCTGCCTCCTCCGTCGCCTCACGGTTCTCCCGGCATTGCGAGAATCGGCTGCCTGGTTGGCTTTCCTGCTCTGCTGGATCGTCGCCGTCGTGTAGTTTTCCGCTTTTCGATCTCGGGCGCGCGCGCGCTGCGATCGCCTTCAGCCCGCTCGTACATTTGCTCGCGGTCTTTTCCCTCCCCGCCCTTCTGCCTCGTCCTCCTCTCTCACTCGCTCCAACGTCTCTTCCGCCGCCGCCCCCTCCCCTCGCCCGCCCCGCTTACATTCTCCCTCTTTCTCCCTCCTCCAGCGGGTCTACCAACCATCCGACCTTCTTTTCTCTCCCTCTCGCTCGCTCGCACTCACTCCCTCTCTCCTCCCTGTCCCCCCCCTACCACGCTCACGCTCCTGTCTCACTCTCTCTCTCACTCACACTCTCTCTTTCTCTCGCGCACCCGTACTCACTCCCTTTCTCTCCGTCTCACGCGCTCCGTCCGTGTGATTCCGTCTCGCTCTCTTTCTCTCCCTTCGTCCGTCGATCGAGCGCGACCGTGGCGTAATATAGAGAAGAGCCGAGTGAGTCGTGCGGACGTGCCTGCATGCGTGCGATGTGATTATCGTTCGCGCTGTCATTGATGTCCGAGGTGGTGTCGACGACGACGACGACGACGCGTTGCTCGGTACCTTCGCGCGGGGTCTTGGCCAGGAGAAGAAGGAGGAAGTGGTGCGGCCGGCCGAGGCGGCGGCCAGCGGAAGCAGAGGCGGCGTACTCCGGACCTCAGTGCCAGGTGGAGGTGGAGTAGTCCGGTTGAAGAGGATTCAGGATGAGCGGTCGACCGAGGACCACTTCCTTTGCCGAGGGCAACAAACAGCCTACAAATCCGCCAGTGGCTGGTATGAGAATCATCAGTGAGTACTGTAGGATGTGCCTTAACCTCTAGCATGGCTTTTGCTCGGACTTCTCTCGGGCTTCTCCCCACCACCCCTTCTTCTTTCCTCTCTCTGCCCCCCTCCCCTCCTCCGCCCCATCTCTCTTTCTCTCTCTCTCGCTCGCTCTCTTCGCTCCCCTCTCCCCCTCGCCAGCTCTTGTCTCGCTCCTTCTCGCTCTTACGCCCGGCAGCAGCAGCAGCAGCAGCAGCAGCAGCGCGCCTTTACACCTTCTCTCGCTCTCCTTTCTCTCTGTCTTTCTCTTGGAACCTGTGGTTGGCAATGCGCACTCTCCCGACTCCGCGGTGTGGCGCATCGGTCTCTCCGGCACGGCACGGCAGCTCTCTCGGCTCTCCCGTCCCATCCCTCTTCGCCCCTCTCTCTCGTCCCGTGCCGTCCCTGCCAAGCCGGCGCGATATGGCCCCGTGGTCGTGGTCACCCTGTGAGATTGCCCCCTCGTGCCTCTCTCGCCATGCTCTTTCTCTGGGCGCCTGCTCGCTCTCCTCGCTCCCTCGCTTGTACGCTCTGCCCGCTCGCTCGCTCGCTCGTTCGTTCGCTCGTTCGCCCGACCGACCGACCGACCGCCTGTCCGTCTCCGAAAGCGGAGCCGCGCGTCTGCGTCGAGTGCCTCGCTGCTCTTGGGAAGGCAATGGAGCGGCTGCTCAACGAAAAGGATGGTAGGGGGGAGCCATTTTGTCCGTGCTTGGAATCACCTTCTTCGTAATTCTTCATTTTTGCGGCTTCCGCTGAATTCGATGTTACTATTGTGCAAAATTCGTGGACGCGCTGGCCGCGCAAGAATCGGCCGGCCGCTGCCGCCGCCGTCGCCGCCGCCGACCTCCTCCTCGTCGTCGTCGTTATGGAAGACCGAGCTGCACCATCACAAGTGCGGAATTCCGCGACCGTGCGCGAACAGCCCCGCCGACGTTTACGCCTTTCCCGGGCGTCCCTTCTCGAGTGAATCTCACTTCCTCCATAAACTCTTTTCTGGTAATCAGCACGCCGACATTCGGAGAGGATCCTTCGATTCTCGCCGCCTCTTTGCCCGGGATTCGAACCGAACAAACCCCCAAGCATCGGTTGCTATCTCTCTTTCTCTCTCTTTCTCTCTACCTATCTATCTCTTTCTCTCCGTTTTAAGCGTGTCTCGTAGCAATTGCCATTTCCCGAGTAGACCACTCCGAGTTTGTTAACGATGAACATTGGATTCAGCTGGCACCGCTCTCTGTCTCCGCAATATTATGTTTCCTGGCCAAAGCACCATACTCTCATTCTTGCCAGCATTGTCTGTCTCCCACCGTTTTTTTTTCTCGACCTGTCTCTCTGTCTCTATCTCTCTCTCTCACCTGTCCTCTTCTCCTCCAGTCCAACTCCCACAGGTTGTGATGTGCCATACACCACCAACAACCCCCCACAGCCTGTATTTTAGATAGAGCATGAACTTTGTTGCATGAATGTGCAGTAGGCATACGTTAGTCGAGTAAGCCACTTTTGGGTGAGTTTTCTTTTTGGTCATTGAGACGTTGTTTTGTCCTTGACTAGTATACTCAACCTGACAAGCCGATGGATTAATAAAATAAATCATCCAAAGCCAGCAGCAGCACTGCCAGCGCTGGCGATGACAGTGCACCGTGAAACTCTGTGAAAGTGACATTCGAATAATGGAAGAAAGGCGAGAATGAAAAATATATCCGTGTGATTATCTGTGATACTGCTGGCTCTGGCCGAAGCCAGCAGTACTCAAGTTTTGGTTGGGACCAGTGCCGGCGATAGACTTAGAATAATTAATAGTCTACAGTTTCGTTTTAGCCAAGTATTGATCTAGGGAAATCCAGTGATTGTACAGGTCGCAGAGGGTCGTTGCCGATGGCTGTTTATCAGGGGTGTTCACGTGTGACGATCCTCATCGAATAATTGGCCCGGTGGCGGCTGGCGGGTGTGCATTGTTACTCGAGATGATATCTTAATGGAGCCGAAAGATCGTGTGCCAAGGTGTGGGCAGCAAGTCGGCGAACGGCAATGGTCGATAAGGCCTTTTTTTCTGACCGTAACACATCGTTGACTTTATCTGGGGCCAAAGTTCCACGATTCCCGATGGCAAGGCCGTATTTGCAAGTCTATGTGAAAGCGGCCGAGTGCTTTATTGTTAAAGGGAGACGACACGCCTGTCATTAAAACGCAATCGCCGCCCTGTGCGCCGGGGGTTAATATGTAATTTCGGCGAAGGTATATCGCCTCTCGGAAATTCGGGCTACGCCCTTCCACCAGACCCTTTCAAAATTTCAGGTATACCATCCACCTCTCTCTCTCTCTTTCTCTTTCTCTCGTTCTCACTGTGCTCTCCGGGCACAATAAAACCCGGCCTACGATTCCACTGGGAAAAGAGGAGTAGACGAACATACATCCTTCTGCTACGACCCTCCCGTACCTTTTTCTCCAGAATTCACACGACGCTCCACATTTTATCCCTCGGTGTTCGCCCCAGACACGATCTTCCATGGAGAAGTTCCTACCATTCTCAATTTATATCTTCCAGCCAATCTGAATTAAAGGAATTCCTATTCTTCTTCGTTTCTCAAACTCTTAACATTGCAGTGACTTCACGTGGAAGGAAAAAATGGAAATTGTGTATTTGAAAGATATTTCAAATGGATTTCCATAGTCGCACATCAGAATACATCGGCAGTGAGAGATGATTCTTGGGATGTCACTTTGAAATACATTGTATAGAAAAGTATACTTTTTACTGGACTAAAAAGGATATGTTTCATACTATTTTCTCTGAAGATTTCAAACAGATTCATTTAAAACTGAGCTTCCAGTTTGTGCAATTGTATTTGAATCTTACTTAACTTAGAAACTCTTATTGATAATATGTTGTTCTTTCTGGTATAGAAGTGTAGGCAGTCAGAGATGGGAAATTGGGGCTGTCGTCGTTCTAGGACCGGTAGAAGTGGTAGAGTTATTTGATAGAAGAAACCTCTCTGATCCGAGAGCGAGGATCTAAATAGAAAACCTTGATTCCGGTCTATATCAATCGTGAGCCTGACGTTTTTCAATGACCGTGTGGCAAGTGCTCTTCAAGTACGTGTATACATCGAGCCTTTTGGCAACCACTTAATTTACGCGCATACTAACACATCATCGGCAGCGTCGCGATTCAATGCACGCCGTATTCGAAGCAATGCAGTTATAGCTCGATCGGACCATCTTCCACTCGAGCGAGTGCCCAACCCGAAGCTTTCGATCCTCGCCGATTATCCGTACACACAGAGGAGCAAATGAACTTAAAAGAATTGCTTGTCCCAGCTCATAATCAACTTAATCCCTTCTCGGCTCATTCATTTCTACTCGGAGATTCAACTCATCCCGAGCCTCTGACATTTCGCCACTTCATACATTTTACATTTTCCAGTTAACATCTCACACGCTTACGTATTACATTTTGCACTATGCATTATACATTTTGAATGCATTTCGACACAACTCGCAACTGGATTCTTGGGAATTTTTGGTACACATAATATTTCGCATTGCCAGTTGACTTGTCGGATGGCAATGAGGACTATGATTGAGCACTGGAACTTGATTCATTCTCGAAATATTCGCTAATAGAGTGATTGTGGCTTCGGGAGAAATTGAGTTACACAGAATCAGTGATAAGAGTGATGGTCATGTGGATAATGGGGATCTCAATAGCCTTGGCAATCGAATTTATTAGTGACTAGGTCAAAGGGAAGCCGACCGGATTACATTTTATACATCAATGATTAATCGGTATTAAGGCATATATCAGAGGGCGGAGTGTGTCGAGAACATTTTTAGGTGACCCTGTGTACTTTCGTGTATAGAGTTGTGGCCGAATTGATTGCCGTACATTATTCATCGCGTAGCCCTAACTATTCCAGGAGGGAGGAGTCTCCGTGTAGTCGATTGGCTCGGATAAGGTTGCCGAACTTCTTCGTGCTGGTTGGCGGCGCCCTTTTTAATTTTGTCCTCGGCGGCAGGAAGCCGTTTGAATAATTTAAACTCGAGACTGCAGAACTCGATATTACCTCGGCCGATCGCTTCCTCGTAATTCCACACTTTTCCATAATCCGACGCGCTTCTCTCTCTCACTCTCTCTCTCTCGCTCTCTGTCACTCTTTCATCGGGTTAGATATTCCGGCTGAATAAAACATAGCAACCTTGCACGGCTGGCAAGCGTAAAAGTGGTCGGCAATAATCCCGCTCTAACGAGGGTGCGCATTTTTGTCTTGGCTGGCGCGCAGTCGAGATTCGAACCTTTGAAAAGCTCTTCTCTCAGTCCGATTTAACATTTTACTGCTCGCTGCGTAGGAAAGAGCCGCGGGATTTCTGAATAGAGATATTCAAAAGCCGGACTGAAATGTCAATAAACCTCGGGCAGAAGTTGCTCTCCGCTGGTAGAGGAGGAGCTCGCGATTTTTGTTGCGACTACATTCTGCTTTTGTCCGTCGAATTCCTCTCGGTTGCAAGAATAGCACAATGGACAGGCCAATCACAAATGTCAAGTTATCTGTAAATCATACTTCTTTATAATGACACTCTGAAAGACAGTGGATACATCACACACACGCGTCTCCATCCACATGAAGATAATACCACCACTTTTATACATTGAACGCGGCAGCCATTATTTTTGATTATTCAAGACTTAAATTGGGGATTGTGGGATTGGCAGGATTATTATTGAAATTGCCGTTTCAATCTGCACACGGTAGCATCAATGGCCAACGCCCATATGTCTCTCTCTCTCCGGAGGCGTACATGAAATCGGGCTAGCGCACCACTCCCACGCGACACCGCAACTAAATACTCTAGTAAATCATTACTTGTAACTGCATTACAAACGGAGATTGACTTAAGGCGAGTGTGGGGCGAGGCGTGTTCCGAAATCATCGGGGTAATGAAGGGCGAGAGGGTTGGGGCGTGGAGAGCGGTATTGGGTTAGAGGGAGGAAAGGGGGTGACTCGGTCAAAGTGCGGCTTTCCTTGGGTGGCGGCGCGCACGGCAGCCGCAGCAGCAGCAGCAGCAGCGCGACGAAAAGTCTGGGCGGAGGCGCGTCGGTCTCGATGTAAAAATTTCATGGCCTTCGGCAAGGCTGCGGGCGCATCAGCTCGTAATGATCGCATGACACATTCATGGTAGCGCAGGGTACGCGCGCTTAGCAAACTGGGTCAATATCCTGCCGTCACGTTGACGCGCGCGCGTCCCTCCAATCGGCGAACAAAAGCAGAAATATTACGATGGAAATTCCTAAACTGACAGACGTCCACCGGCCGTCATTGAACGCGCCGCCACCAATGCCCATTCTCTCTCCTCTGTATTTCATAGGAAATTCAAATTAACACTTTTTCACGCCGAGAGTATGAACTCGTTTCTCTCAGCGTATGCACTTCTTTAATTCACTATGGAATACTTTCAATTTAACTTAAATGAATTTCAAAGAAAACTAGCAAGTAGGATTTCAAAACTTTAATAGGACAGTATTACACTTCGATGAGTAAGGCTGTGAAATAAGTTTCGAAAGTGGTATAAGTTTAATTAAAAGAAGAAGTAGTAACTATTCGTTTCGATAGGTTCTTTCTCCGTCCTCTTTTCGATATTGATCTTTTAAAAAGACATAATTAAACAACGCATACTTCAATTCCCGTGAGGAATACATTATTAGAGGAATCTAATATTTCTCGTAGTTCTCCTTCGGTGAATGATGCGGCTGTTGGTTAGATCGGAATTAGCAAGACGACCAATGTCAGCGGGCGATTAGCAGTCCTTCATGAAGCTCGTGGGGAGTGAAATGAAGTTCTAACCAGTTTTTAACACAATTACGAAAGAGCGAGCAGTCGGCTGGCGGTGGAGAAGTGGCGAATAGAATGGGCAGTTTTTGAAGTCCCGATGCTATCTGAGGAAACTGGATCTCAGCAGGTGTAACAGTATAGTCTTGTCGCTCTAGTGTTTCATCGGACTGCTGCCTCAATTTCGTGCTGTGTGCCGGCGGCCGGCTAGTGCATTTGCACTATTACCTGGCGATTATTTGCATTGCGAGAAGGCTGGCCTGGCCTGGCCGCCGCCTAGTCGCTCACCTGCTCCGATCTGGGTCAATATGTCCCCCACGATGCTAAATTATTTTCTACGTAGGCGGCACCTTATAATTCACTCGCAAATTTTGGATCGTGTCCCCTGCGAAAAAATTACTCCAACGCGCCAGCATTGAGATATTGACTAGTCGAATTAAAATTCTTAACTTTCGTTCGTGTGTCTTAGTTCATACAGGAGTTACATCTATTGGGCTTGGTTATACATTTATTAGTATTGTTAAGATTTATTATTGGGTGTTACTTGATGATAATTACATTCCTTCATGAACATCGACTAGAAGCGCTAGAGATATATTCAAATATTAAATTCGTTTCAATGAATTTTCAATATTTAATCATATCACTGGCCAAATGGAATCGAATTATATTTTTTAAACTAGTAATAAATCATAATAGTGAATATTCTGAAAGAATATACTCTTTGAATAAAGTCTGAAGGTACAAAACGTCGAACAATAAACCATCCTGTTGCACAAAGGAACGCTTCTTAATTTAACGAAGGCATAAAGCGAGTACAATAGCTAATTGTGTCAGTCAATCAGACTTTATCTGTCTGTAGCTGGCATTGATAGCGTCATCGTCTATTTCTCGGAGAGGCACGCAGTTTTCGAGGGAATTGGAGGGAAAGAAGATTCATTAAAGCTCGATTAGCCATTCGGAGAAATGCCCAATTTCTCGATAAGATTGCTGGGCTCGCGAGCAGTCGAGCGGAATAACGGATCGCGGCGAGTGATCGAATTTATAAATAATCGCACGTGACGGCCGGTGGGGTAATTGCGTATCAATATCCCGCGGTTGCCAGGCAGATCGAAGGAAACGATGATACCGTTGCTCTTCATTCGTCAAGGATCGATTATCCTTACGGCGGCTTCTCTCCTGACCCGAATTAGGTCTTCACACTTAAGCTCTATTTAAAAACATGACCCGAATGCCGGAAACGCTCTCATACAATGCCCGCTCACTCTTTCGGCCGATCATTATTTTGGCAACCTTTCTTTATCACTCACTCGAACACTGACTCCCTACGAACATATTTTTTCCTCTATACAGAACTCTTGCTAGACTAGTCTTTTTATTTGGTTGCTAATTAATAGACTGTCAATTGCAACATAGTAAATATTACAGAACAGTAATGTTCCATTTTCCATGGCTGTAAGTGTGTTCATTTCCGATAAATCAAGAGAAAAGTATATTTTACTTATGTCCTTTTTGCATCACTAAAGATATCTTAATAATTCGCATGGTTCTGACATTTTCGCCACGATTCTTTTCGTATTTCTATTCAAAATTATACTTCATCCAACTTGGTGATTCGCGAACGTTGTAATTTGTTACAATGACAGCGGCATGTTTCACCAAACGCGACAGAGAATCACTGACTCCGGAATTCGGACAGTAGAAAACAACTGGCGATATTTGCGCATGGAAGCATATATTTTCTGTCGGATAACATCAGATTGCGGATCCTTATGCAAATATAGATTTTCGCCGGTCTGTTGCAGATTCGCGTATAGTGCGGTTCGATCGAATCTGTTTAATTTTTCACACATTGCCGATACATGCGAAACGTTCTACCTACTGACTGCTGCTGTCTGTCTGTGTGTGTGTGTGTGTTGCGCATAATCCATCGTTGCGGACACAAACACGCTTCGTTTTGCATAAACTTCCGCAGTCCGGCTATAACTCATAGGTATATTAAGACCGAACGCTTTCAATTGGACACTCAATACTCGCTCGGTTCCTCAGGCCATGCTTATCTGCGCGAAGTCAAAATTGTTACAACGTTAGTCTCATCTTTTTTAATGACTCGAAATTATCGACTCTACGCGGCAAAGACACAAAACAAGTAAACGGATACGTGTGTTTGAAATTGTCGAAGGCAAATTACTTCAATTGATTGCAAAGAATCCAACTAACGAAATTGCGGTAACAACTAACAGTGATTTTTTCCTATGATTATTTCAATATTTTCTTTATATTTTGTTATCTAATCGTTGATAAATATTCGCTTTTATAGTTCCCAATATATAATACTACACATCGGAAAAAAATTTAGTGCCAGTCTGTTTATTAAAATGCCATTAGACTTTACTGGGACAGGAAATAGCTTTTAGAAATAACAGCAGAAATCCGCAGTGAACTGAAAGAGTTAACTGTTCCCATAATGTTTACAGCATCCGGAAACATTTACTAGCAAGGCGCACAGATCAGTGGAGAGCGGTAAATTTTTTCTCGTCGTCAAGTGTCCGTACTTGGCGGACCACTGTTTAAATACCGCTAAGAAATATCATTGAACCTATAAAAAATTACGGTGTCGGAGGAAGAACATATTAAGTGACACGAGTAAGCGGCGCATCTTAATTCCTCTCGCGTCGAACGAGCCTTTTTTGCCTAGATTCCTTACGCAACCGAGTATGCAAGCAACTCTCATCGAAGACAGAGCAGAGCGAAATGATTAATTTCGATGGAGGTCGAAATTTGCATACAACAGTCGCGCGCGCGCGCCGGCCCGTAAACCCGCTGCTCGCCATAGTCACCGCGATGAGTAAGAGATTCTGTTAATTGATCTTGAGTAGCGTGCAAGCTCTCCTTGTCAGTATTCGATCGAGCGGAACTAGTAATAGAGGTCGGATGGGCTTCGGCCTCGGCTCCCACCGAAATTACAGGACAAATTTCTAATTAGCTCGCACTGCTCTCTCGAGGACACAGAGACAACGCCAGCCTTTCTAATTCGCCCGAAGTCATTGCCTGACTGTGCGTGCGTGTGCTCCAATTCGTGAGGAAACCTGTTCAAATCCGAGGGATATAAAAGCCTGATCCAGAAATATGTGCAAATGGAACTCTGATTGATTTTCGAGGAAGCAATTGATTGGATCCTGGACTTTTGATATTAGCTGATTGAATCGAATGTCAAAGCCTCGACATTTGTCCAGTCGGAATTACTAGAATAATGTCGAGCTGTTAGGAACTTGATTGATAGGGTTAGTGTGATGAATAGGTTGTCGATGCTAATGCGAGTAGGAATTTTTAGTTCTGTAACCGGATTCTCTCTCGAAAATAGTGCTTCCTGCGAACATGTACAGCTTTTCACCCGGCAAAAAAGTTGATCTTTAACGTATAAATGATAAATTTCAGTAAATCAAATATTCTGAAAAAAACTACACACATATTATGAACAATTGCTGGCAGACACAAACAGAATTCAAGGAGAGAATTGTGCCTCGTTTTGTATAAACTTCCGCAATCTAATCCTCCATGAAAGTGTAATACACTCATCGGCATAAACTTTGTAAGCTTATCCGGGAAGATTCAAACACTCGCTCGAAATAACGCTGATGCGTTGGTATATTATGCAGGTTATGTATTAACTAGTTCGATGGACACCCGAGTCTCATAGGGAAGCATTCAATGATGAGTCAGCAAATTGTAGTGCTTTAATCTGCTGACATAAAGCAATATTGCCTTGAATCGCATTTTAATACGCTACCGTGTTGCCGGTGAACTCGGAATGCCGTTCGTATAAATCACGCAATTTCAGGCATTGCCCGGCTAGCACATCAGACTGGCATCAACAGAATTACGCTTGCAATAATGCTAATGAGCTTTTTATCGGAATTTCAAATCGTAATTAACGTCCGCCGGGTAAATGGCTCTTCCAAGATGCATGTAGACTTTCGGCCGGGAGCCCTTTGCAATCGGCATTACCAGCTCACTTTGCTACTTCCAATTAAGCCCTTTTAGGGGAAAGTGGAAGATGGTAGGGCTCGATTAGTAGGTCATAAGTTACCGGGCAGTAAATCTTCATGAAATTCTGAATCGAAAGGTCGACTCGTAATCGCGATCTGATAATGAGAAATACTATAAATTCACCGGCGCTATGATCGGGCCTCGATATAATGATGAAACTTTTCGAAAAGCCCTTGTTATTCTCCCGATAAGCAAAGCCCCCAGCGATCAATTATTGGCGGGCGATTGGACGAATTATTAGATAGAACTTTTCAATTGAAACTAGTAATATATTTAAAACCACAGAATTCCTACTAAAGTTACATTATAACGCGAAAGGTATAATCAAAATTCTGTTTTTATTATACTTCGAATATTTACATTTCCCATAAGTATTTCTAGATGTACTTATCACTCTTTATCCTCGCAAATTATGTTGCAAAGTACTAACTAGGACGCGAACTGGAACGCATTGGTGAGAGTGGTCGGGTTTCTGTCGGAAGTTGGACAGCGAGGGAGGCGCGCCAACATAATTCAGTTTGAGGAAGGTTTTGCGTTTCTGTTAACTTAGCGGGAGCGAGCAATTTGGAGAACGGGCGTGTGCGACCGGAGCTTCGGGCGCTTCCGTTGCCTGGTCAATTTTGGTCGGCTGCCAGCGGTACATTATTTACGTAATTATGTGCGTATGCAGAGTGCACGTTCGCCCGCAGAGAGGACAGAGACACGCACACAGACACACGTTCGACAAGAGTAAGCACGGGTTGGAACTGTCGTGGGCAACGCTTGCGTCAGGATAGACGTGCCTCAATGAATCGAAAAGACAATAGGACACTTTTCCTCGGACCACTCCCTACTTCCTCTCTTGGCCGGTCATTTTTCTCTTTCTCTCGAGGGATTTCTATCTGGCCGAGCCGCCACGGCTCACCTTCGAACCCGTTGCTCCACAGCTTCCGTTACACTCCTCGATTTCAATTTCAATCGTGCCTGCCTGCCTGGCTGGCCGCGCCGCGCTTGATCCCAAGGAACCGGTACTCCGACTCCTGATGGAATTGTCAACGCTGTGACGCAATCCACTCTCTTATCGCGATCCAAGTAATTGGCCGCCCTCTCCCGAAGACCCGCGATCACGTCATTATTAGTCCGATTTGTATTAATGGCATCGATGATTATAACAGCCGAGCCAACCACCCGCCACCCGCTCGCTCTTCTCGGATCATCATCTCGCACGTGCGCACTTAGCTGCTAAAAAAGTATCGCGGATCCATAAGTGACGCCGAGGGTTGAAAATAGATGTGGAGTTTGGCATGATATAAACTCCCACTGAAACCCTAGATGATCATCATTAAGGCGAGCAGGATAGCCAGATTCTCCCACTCGATTCACGCTTAATTCGCTTCTTCTTTGAGTTTCTCCTTTACTATGCAGCAATGACTTTCCCGTTATGGCAATACACAGTCTTATCGCTGTTCACACGCGGACTAGAAGAACACTCGTTAAAAGTAGCTTTTTGTCTCGATTGACATCAATACAGGTAGATCAGGTTTCACGACAGTTCACAGCAGTCGTGGAAAACTAGTTTAAAAACCGCACTTCATTGATAGTCGCGGCTGATTTCAAGCTATCGGTTGGTCTAAGCACCAGGCACTCTTCTAGGCAGAATACTGTTATTCCCTCTTCAAAGAACTAAAGAAAACTAAAATGCCTCGCATTCTTCTTAATTATACTCCAGAATGCAATATTAATTCTCGAGATTGCCAACACGAGCCAATCGGAAGTTAACGTTATTGGAAAACTAGGAGTAAACCTAGCCGCTTGGAATTCAGGCCAGAGCGATGGTAGATGGAGCGTAAACTTTTCGGGAATTAGCAAGCCAAATTCCGGTGGGTGGTGAAGCCTAGAGGGAATTACGTCTTGTTTTTCTAGCTTCAAGGTCAGCAGTAGCAGCAGCAGCAGCGCTGCGTTGCGTTAAGAGAGCTGACGAGAGACAGCACCTCGTTAACCCTCCGGCTAACTCTTTCTCTCGCTCTTTATCTCGGCAGCCTCCTCCTGACACACTTTGTCGCCGACTTTTCCACGAACCCTAACTGCACTCGTGGAACTTGCGTGGAAAGCGGTCGCTCTCCCCTCTCTGCGTCCCTCTCTCTCTCTCTCTCTCTCTCTCCGTCTCTTCCCCTCTAGCGTTCACGTAGCATTTCTTTCCTGACGTGGTTGAGGCCATCATTGCGAGCGGTAAGAACGAAGGCTGCCTTTGACCCCGAAGGAACCGGTAGCTCGGGGTAAAAGGTAGTCGTAGACAAAGGATCTGAAAGAATAGTGGTGGATCACTCGGCTAAAGAGCAGCGGCAGCGGCAGCGGCCTGCCAACGTGAAACTCTAAACTAGAACCTACCACTCTACTCGCCGTAGCCCATCCACTCTCTACGCACACTCCTACGGGAACGCTTGTCGCATTCACCGTTTAGAGAATGTATTTTCCGTCCGCTTGCCTCCCCGGCACCAACACGCTCCCTTTGACATCGAGACCAAAGCCCTTTTATTCTGGGGACACCAACGAAAATCAATTAGCTTCTCTCCTTCTCTCTTTCTCTGTCTCTCTCTCCCTCTCTCTGAAAAGTTTCTTTCTAAAGGGACAGATTGAAGTGGTAAATTTCTGGTGCGGTGAACTTGTGCGCGTCACCGACTCACCCTTATCCGGCGATCGCCGATCGTCAACAGAATTGTTGTCGCGACCTTCCCGTCGATTTCCAATATCATTGGAGATATACAAATTACTCTACATTGAAAACAGCATGTTTGCCGTGGACAGAGCGAGAGAGGGAGAGAGAGGGAGAGGCCTGTTTGCTTTTGAGTATTATCGGGCGATATTGATTACGGAACGCCTCGCTATCGGGCGAACGTGGCACCACCTGCCCGATCTTGATTATTCGGATGCGTGTCTAATGCCTATTAGACGCGGAACCGGCCATCATTTTTCTCGATGCCAGGCTAGCAGCTTCTTGCAAGCCTCGGCCGAGCGTTATTAGCTCTCTCGAACGAGCGAGAGAGACCTTGCCTTCAATGTCAAGACTCCTCTATTGCATTTCTCCGTAGTCGAGAGGTGTTTCACACCTCGCTCGCTCATAATCCCCAGCGGCATCCGTATTACCATAGGATTGCGATCACGATTCCCCATCTAATCTTGCGTTCTGCCTAGTTACCTCGGACTTCAAGCTTCTCCAGTCAATTTCACACCAATCAGTCGTGTGGCGCCCTTCGCGCACTCCCCAAGTTCTTGGTTTCATTAGCTTACTGGGAGCCAGTGAAATCCTATTGCACGTGAATCTTCCATCTGCCCTGAAAGTCATACTATTTCATTATCAATATTCGAGGAAACCGGGTTACGTTAATGCTAAATCGTGGAAGCGTTCATCGGGCGAGAGGAAGTGCGCATCTCTGTAAGCCCCGAGGTCCGATGGAAAAGTGTGCGTCAAAAGGGAAATTGGTTTTGGTTACTCGCTCTCTCTCGGCGTAGCATCGCAAATTCCATTAAACCACTATCGAGGGCAGCGCCACTTTGTCGCTTTGCAGGTGGCGACCTCTCGGAACACACTGGCTCTCCTCGGCTCTCGGTTAGTAAAGCAGGTGGAGAGAGAGAGAGTTCGGCGAGTACTCGCCGACGCCGCCGTCGCCGTCGCCGACACCAAGCCGTGCCTTCTGCTCTCCCATCGATTTCTCATTAAAGCAAATAACCGCACTATAGAATCGAGCGAGGCCGAGGCTAGTCATGAATAATACTGCACTGTGTTACTCTCTCTCCAAAGAAACTGGTGTGAAAAGCGAATGGCTGCAACACTGGGGGGAAGCCTGGGAAAAATTCCTTCGGTCCCGGGCTCGAATTCGTTTTCACCATCGAATTACGGTGGTGTCTGGTTGGCTGCTGGTGGTGCGACGGGGCACTGCGGCCTCGGGAAACTCCTCTATTTTAAGGATGAAGATCGCGCTCGGTGCATCCAGATGTCGAGCACGTGCCGCGAAGGATTATAAACAGTCAGGGGAAAAGAGAGTAGCACGACTGAAGATGTCCCCACGAGTATTGAAAGGGCGGTGGCGGTTTCGTCGTCGTCCTCGCCGTCGCCACCGCCGTCGTCGTCGTCGTCGTCGTCGTCGACGGCGTCGCTGGTGGGGGCGGCGGCGTCAGCGTCGGTTCTCGGGGGGGAGGGCGGCTTGAACCAGAATTGGTGGCGTGTTACTGCGCAGATCGGCCTCTGCCGCCGGCGTATCGCCATGGGATCTCGCTCCGCAATATTTTGCGCGAGCATCCGCCGCCGCCGCCGCGCGCTCCACGTTTCATTGATCTGTCATCGTCAGCGGAGAATCAGCTGTTCGCATTGTGCTTGGTAACCGCCGCCTCTTTTCGCTGGCGTTCTCTTCCTACCTGCAGTCGAAGCTCCCAGCAAGCATTTCTCATTTTTGAGATTCTTCGTTTTGTAGAACGCGTTTCCCTTTCATATGATGCTGTTCTGTCAGTGGTTTTGGGAAAAATATGTGGAAAAGCGTGGCTTTCAAATACTCTGACAGCGTATGTTTTGTATTTAAGCTGAGCATTTGAAGAATGTCGGATATTAAAGTTTATTATTATCTACTGTTTAATATACTTCACTTCATATTTGAAGTTGAAAAATATAATTTTCTTGTTTTTCGTGATATATAAATCATGAGAGAATATTCTATCTAGCTTTGACTGTAGAACTGATTAAAAGACATTAAAACGAAACTAATTTCTTCTTCAAAATTGAATGGCATTAGTAATAATGCGCAATTACTGGGGACGAGCCAGATGATGACTTACCATTCATCACTGATTGGTATTGACTAGCGCATCAAGCACAAAGTCAGTCTTTGTACATGTATAACGAATAATTTGATGGACCGTAATGATTTCGAGAATATTCAATTCCGATTTGATTGCATTTTGCGCCTGGTGTCAACGGCACTTCTAAAAGGATGATTGATTTTTCTGGGATTCTCAGTGTGCCCGTATGACCGATATAAGTCATTAACAGGTACATTAATGCATCGTTTGATACGGCTGGCTTCGTACTAATCTCTTATCCTTGGAAGATTTCATATTAATCTTGAGCTATCGAGCCTTAAGTCGTCTACCTTATCGCGCCGAGACAATAACGGAATCTTATCCGTTTTAATTCCGTAATGCATCTCATGGTTTCGAGTCACAGGCATCATTATCGGCTGCCCAAGTAAATCGTTCGGTCGCGTTGGCTCTGCCGAACCCACTTCTTTCCTTCTGATTGCTATTGAACCATTAGATTACTGTGTAGAAATCAATACATATCGAAAGAGTACTTCTTGCGCGAAGTAATCTATAAGAAGGTTCCATGTACAACAATACTTCACTCATGCAAACGACTATTTTCCCTCAAGCACGAAATAATGTAAAAGTAACAACTGTAAAGTTCAAAGATTTATTCTTTAGACGTTTGTTATAAATTCTAATCTAAAGAATACTTACATTTCAAATTAAAGCTGACCTATTCTTGCGCATGAAATATTTAGTTCCTATTTCACTTCTTGTATCATGGAATACTTGACATTTCAACTTTGTAGAGATTCGAATAAAAAATATATATTAAAAAGGAAAAAAGTCTTGGCAGAGCAATTGAAAATGAACAACATTTTATTATTACTGTTCTTCGTCGGAAGAATTGTCGGGCGCATCGGGGGGAAAGCCCTTGGAGGCATCTTACGGTCACTGACGGCAGTGTACGTGCATTCACTGTAATCAGAGGAATCCCCGCATACGTTATGACATAACGGTAGAAAGGACTTGGGGAAAAGGAGAAGTGAGACGGGGCGAAGACAAACACGTGAATGCGGTTAGTGGGAAGATGTGCAGATCTCATGCATGACTGTTAGCTTCGCTTTGGTTAATAGCCATTGTAATGCGGCTTCCGTATTCTAATTAGCGTCGACACATTGCCATTTCAAGTTCAAACCCGCCGAGCTATTACGATTCTCGTGCATCACTTATTTCGATTTATTCCTTTCATGTTAGTTCGACTTCCTCAACTCGTTCGGCGCGTCGTTTTTTGAAATTTAACACGGCGGATCAGGTCGCACAACAATATTTGTGCTCAGCAGGAAAAGATATAATATTTTTCTACCTGTCGTTTTTCCAAAATACGCAGGAATCATTTCGTTTCTTCTTTTGCTGTGGTATAATGGCTTGAATGAGGAAAAATAAGTTAAAAAATCGGCAAACTCGACGTTGGTCGTGTTTTACTGTTTTCCATCAGAAATTTGTAGCTCCTTTTTTAGTTTAATATTGAGTCGATTTCTTGTGTCAAATAATTATTTAAAACAATGTTGAATAATAAGTCATATTATATATATTTCATATTATTTCATCTCTGATGATGACTGAGTCATATATTTTACTGTTTTCCATCAAAAATGCAGAGCTACTTTTAATTTAAAGCTCGATTGACTTCTTATATCTACCAAATAAATAAAATAGAATCACCTGAGGAGTCGTATCATATATTTTATACTCTTTCATCTTTAATGATGTCTGAGGGCCTTTCCTTATTAGTCATTAACGATATATTTTACTGCTTTCGATAAAAATTCCAGAACTACTTTTAATTTAGAGCTTGATTGACTTGTTATATCTAGCAAATAAATAAAATTAAATCGCCTAAGGAGTCGTATTATACATTTTCTATTCTTTCATCTTTGATGATGACTGAGAGCCTTTCCTCATTAGTTATTAATGGTATATTTTACTGCTTTCGATAAAAAATCCAGAATTACTTTTAATTTAGAGTTTGATTGACTTCTTACATCTAACAAATAAATAAAACAATGACGAATAATGAGCCATATTATACATTTCATATTATTTTACCTCTGACGGTGACTGAATCAGATACTTCACTTTTTGAGCTCGATTAACTTCTTCTATCTAGCAAATAAATAAACTAGAATCGCTGAAGGAGTCGTATTATACATTTTCTAGTCTTTCATCTTTGATGATGGGAGGCTCGAGCGATCGAGGGTCTCTCGATAGGCGGTGCGTCAGTGGAAAAGAAGCTAGATGACTAGACCACCTCTTACTTGTATCGAGAGAGGCTGCTGCCTGCTGTATCATCCGCGAATAGATCAGGTGTTTCTGCGTGAGTGGCTCTCGTCGGAGGATCCTCGCAGGCGTAAAACGGAAAGTCAGTGCCGGTGGTAGCAGTCGCGCGGCATAGATGATATCGCAGAGAGGAGATATATCTTGGGTGAACGCACTCGTCCGGAGACGTCTAGACGCTTTTAACTTCGCGCCCGCTCGCCCCGAGCAGGACCAACCGAACCAACCAACGAGCCAACGGTAATTCTGGCTGTACCTGGCGAAGATTAGTCACGAAAGCCACGCTGTATTACTCGGCCAACGCTCGCCCTCTTAATCCGTTAATAGAGCAACCCCGAATTACCGAGGGTTCTACGCTCGCCCCCCGGCCAATAATGATCACCCGAGACACGCTGTTACCTTCAGAAAATTGCACTCTAAATTAGCTCCGAGACGCTTAAACGAACGTTAATACATCCTGCAATTGTTATTAGCTCATCAATTAAAGGAATGAAAGATTTCAGTTCTTTGTTGCACTTTTCATGCATAAATACACAATGTTCGTTATTGGTGTAAGGAAAATATGGTTGGTTTTTTTGGTCTGCAAATTCTTCCAACCATATTTTTGGAGGACCGAGAGACCTGTAATTTCGTATTTCCATTGTGTTTTTAAGTCTCGCCAATTTGTTTGCTTCGTTCTCCCAGTTAGCAGATTTCATTCCAACTGCAATTTACCCGATCACTGAAGGATTAAATGATCGGCCGTCCGGCCGGTGCGATGCTGTTACAAAATTAATTGTTTTAACAGGGAAATTAACGATCATTGGCAGCGGATTTTCATTTCAGGATAGTTAATCTCGCCGTCAAAATAATTCACTGGGTAATCGCGTGATTCGTTCCTGCATCCAAATAAATTAGAATCGCAGTACATTATTCCCGACAAGCTCTCGCTAAATGATGTTTAAAAGAAAAAGCTGAAACCTTAATGTCGCAAAAGGTTTTAAAAATATCAACTGCTTCCCAAACACTCGGCAGCGCGTCAACCATGAATTACGAATGCACGCTCCGAACAAACACGAGAAATTTCTCTCACTCTATTTTCTCTCCACTGTCCAACGGAAGTCTCGAAAGCTGCGTTTGACTCATTTCCATCGAAATGAAACCGTAAATTTCATTTGGAATAATGCTAGATTCAATTTCGACTAGACTTTCTACACTAATTCCGGGGCGAATAATGAATTTCATTCAAAGTAACGAAGCCAGAAATGGAATTGCGACTAGCTTTAAACGGAGCGATGAATTCGCCCGCGGTAATCATATTCAAGTCTCGGTGCAGCAGAGCCAATCGGCTGTCGAGTGGCGCAGCTGCAGAGAGAGAGAGAGAGACACGTAAGTACACTTATCGTCAACTAATGCCAAGGATCACGCGAGCGCGCACTATTTTTCCGCCTATTTGCGGAAGCGTATTTTTACAGATCGGTAGATGGTGTATTACTCGCGCTGGTTCGTTCGCTCACTCGCTCCTACATATCATATTTCATGCGTAGCTGCTGCTCTCTGCTTGCCTGCTTGCTTGCTTGCCTGACACTTGGCGAGTGCGGGGCAACGGGAAAGGGAGAAATAAACGAATTACGAAGCTCTAATAACTCGACGCGTGGTCGCCCGATGTGCGAAGTGATTGGCATTCGACGAGCTCCGAACATGCTAACTCGAGCTCAACTTTAAACACGCTAACACTGACGCGCTTCTACCAATTAACGTATCCCTCTGTTGCCCCCGAGACGATTTGTCCAAACCAATCTCGCTACATAATAACTCATTTTCGACTATATTTTGTCTACAAAGTGATACACTTCTCTTCAACTTCTCTTTCAATTAAAACTGTCGTATTCCACTTTTTATTGGACGTATATGCATATTATATTATTCTAGCTGTTTCGTGACATTTTATGTACTTGTTGAGAATAATAATTTCAAGAATAATGGATTATTGCTGAAATCTTTTTTCCATTTATAGTTTGACTTTGCATTATTGAAGTTATGATTTTACTTTTCATGCATTCTATGTAAATAATAAATATTGCAATACTTTATAGTTTGCAATTTGTCTGGATCATAATTTATATATGAAAGAAAATTGTATTAAAATTGGTTTAACCGTTTCTAAGTTTGCCACTGAAATAATATCAGAATCAAAATAATGAGTTATGATACAAAAAATACAGACATCCTAACGTTGTCTTTTATATTAATATACAATGAAACATACATACACATAAATTATCTAAATTTATAAGAGGAAAGAGAAGAAACAAAATAATGTCAGAATGAGAATAACGAATAGAGACATCCAAACGCTGTCTTTTACATTAACATACAATGAAATATACATACAAACAACCTAAGTTTTTGAAAGGAAAGAATTCGAAATCACAGACGCGAAAAGTGAGTCGAGTGTTTTCGAGACGAATGTCGAGGCTAGAAGAGATGTTGCGTACTCTAGCGCGGCCACTCCTCGGCAATAGAGTCAACGTACACATTCGCAGCTATCGTTCGGCGCGTTCATTAAAAGATACTTAGCCCACATCCAGTAATAAACCGTGTGGCGGATTTAAAAAAGCAAGAGAAAAACGAACCAAGCAAAGTAAAAGTTGACACAAACGCACTGCCTATTAGCTTGGCTTTGTTGGGGACTGCTTTTAATCCTGGAACAAAACACACGCCTCTACCGCATAACCGAGTGGATTTGTTTCATTATTTTCTTGGAAAACACGCCGAACTACCAGTGCCGCTATAATTAAATCCTTAGCGTGCATCCAGCGGATGTTTCCTGCCAGTCAATTAGAATATACTTATTAGAGCGTTGCAACACTCACTCCGCTGTATTATTTAACGTAATTAACTGTTAGTCCTTCGATATATAAACGAACAGTGTTCCTAGGGCTTTCACAAGAATTCTGTCAGGATCAATCGAAAAATCTAATTATTATGCTAATTCTCAGCTCCATACTGGACTATATTTTATGAACGCACTACACTGATTGCATGTGAATAATCCTTATTACGTAATAGGTTTGGAGTAGTAGCGCGTATCACCCGAGCCAAGTGAATTCCTGGTGCGAGGAGAGTTCGATTTGTGCTCTGGCTGTTTGACGTAGCGACGACAGACCGCCGGCTAAAAATAGGTTGGAGGCTTATTCATAGGTGAGCGGTTAGGTGGCCCGCACAAACGAGACCATTAACAGGTCGCGATGACGAGGGAGCACCGAGTATTTCGGCTATTTCAGTGCTTGTGCACGTTGCTATTAACTTGGTCGCACATGCTCGCTCGCTCGCTCGCTCGTTCATGCTCATCGGTGCGCAGATCGCCGCCGCCGTCGCCGTCGCCGCCGCCCGGCCAACCACTCCTAGCGAACTGCAGTTTCTACTTGCACCGTAAAAGAGAGCGCGTGGGATCTCGATCGTAAATACGTCATTCGACTAACTAGAGTTTAGTTGTGCTTGGCTTCCGCCTTCGCGACCAACTCTCTCTCTTTCTCTCCTCTCCTATTTCGAGAGTGTCAACTATTCTAGTAGGTGGCTCTCGTGTGTTTGATAATCTTTGTTTGCGCATTCTTCTCCCGCGGCCGAATCTCTGACGTCCGCCGCCTGCCTCTGAAGGATTCCTTTCGCTCTTCTGCACCTATCCTCGACATTTATAATATAATGTGCACTCGGAGTCCTCTCTGTTTTTAATAGAAGTCATATGGAGTGAGTATAAATAGAGGAATGCTTAGAACAAAAGGATCCCTTACGGTTTTAGGTCATCATTAATCGTTATTCTTCTGCCGCCTACTGTTTTACCGCGGAGATCGCTTTGACACAGTTCTTTTTTTCCACTCTCTCGCTCTCTCTTCAGTTACGATCAATCATATCAGGCTAAAAGTAATTCCGCGAGGGAAAAAAACTGTGCTTTCCTGTCAGTGGGGTTAAAAATAGTATTTATCTATGATAGAAATCCGCCGAAAAGCTAATATTCTAGGATACGAGGGAGCAATAAATAGTAGATATTAATCAATTATGCAGCTTCTTAGTGTCAGGCGGAATAGATTGGCTGACTGGTTGGCCTGTTTGCCAGTGGCGAGAGAAAAAAGAAAGAAGAAGTCAGCTTGCTTGCCTATGACGAGTGGCGGCCACTGGCAGCTGATCAAAATGTTTCGAGCCGCCTGACGTCATCACTGACGTCCCCTCGGCCCCGAGAACAACTAATAAATCGTGGTCAATGACGACACTCGACGGATCCGCTCGCATTTCGCCAATCTTCCGGCGAGATGATCCTCAAGCTCGCTCTCGGCACACTTCTCTCTCTCTCTCTCTCTCTTCCCAGTGTTTCTAGAGGCCGAGAAATTTGGCATTTCCTCGCCTCCTCTCCCAATACAAAGGTTATTCTCGTACGCTGAACCGTAAATACAAGCATAATACATATTTTCACTAGCGCACAAACAGCTTTTTGCAAATATTTTTCCGCAACGTGTCTCTTGTAAAATTGTTTATCGCCGCTCGACGCCGCCTTGCAACATCCTACCGTTTTAGTTTATTTTGTTTACACCGTGATTGCTATGTCTTGCTATTTTCCCTGACGAAAATTCGAGGTATTATGAGAAAATGTGCTTTGCGAAATCGAAGAAATAGTCGTGCCGATGCAAATACAATTTCAGTAAATCCGTGCACTTTGATATTTTGTTGGAAAGCAGTGGAAACGCGTATTTCAAATTTCTTTAACGCAATTTTGCAGTTACTGCTGATAATTCTTGCGGTATGAATAATTCAAGTTACCATTTACAAAGCTATGAATAAAAAATACTTTAATTATTTAACATACAATCGTTGAGGGTTTCACGAATAGTTAATCATAGAGAGATACTTATTCCGTGCAGCACTAAATAGCTCCGTGAAAGTAGATCGAGCAATCGAGGTATAAAACTGCTAATATACTTGACAACACTTCCTCCTACATTATCCTGGTAATTTCGCATGTCCCGGTTTCCCTCTCGAAGTATCACGGGACAAGTGTCGTGCACGTGAGTAATAATACGAGGATCAAGATTGCGCGCAATTGTCGAATTTCGAGAAAGAGGGCAGGTGTAGAAGAGAGCCGAACTCTTTTGCGAAGTGGATCGTTATCGCGATCACGCGAGAAGATTTAAACTTTGTACCGTCGCGTTATCGCGGCGGCGGTGGCCGCGAAAGCCCCTAGAAAAACCAAGTTGCCAGTTTCCCTCGCATGGCGTAAGGTCGGGACCTTAAGTACGTCAGGCCATTATTGTAAATGAAGCCGGCGCGGCGGCAAGATCGAGCGGATAGCACGTCGATCGCCTTGTAATCTCGCAATCACCTCCAATCGTTATCGCCAGAGCGTGTGTGTAAGAAACTGCAAATCCGATCGGCCACTCGTCATTATCAGTGCAAATAATCGAAGTAAATTCGTGACATAGATAGAAGTTTACTCGAACCTTACCTATTTCTGGTAAATAGCTGCTGTGTGTGTTCTTCGGGTGGGAGAAACACTTATGAAAAAATACGATTGTGATATTACGTTATATAAAACGTATATAAAATATATTGCTACTCTTTAATATTTTATATATGATATAATACAAGTTACATTGATAGAAACTCGTTGAAGTTCTTCCTATTTGCGATAAATATCTGCTGTGTATTCTCGAAGAAGGAAAAACACTTCTATAAAAATAAGATTATGCTAGCATATTATATAAACCTATATAAAATATATGATAGGAATTACATTGATAGAAATTCGTTCAAACTTTTTCTATTTCTGGTAAATAGCTGCTGTATGTTCTTGAAGTGGAACAAACATTTATGCAAATTTATGATTATCAGAACATATGACACACAGCATACATAAAATATCTCTCATCTATACCACAAAATATAAATAGATTCATACCATTTTTGCAATCTATTTGACTGTTTGCTTGTTAATAAAAGGAATATAAGCTGTTGGGATTTAACTAGATTTACCAAAACCAGTAAAAACGACTGGTTTATACCTATTTTCATGGGCATACAAAAATCCAGGTAAATCTAGTGTCAATGTCCATTATTTCAAAAAAGACACTTAAAGTAAGTGACATTTCGACACGCGGATGTGGTGGTAATCACCTTTCAACGATGTATACTAAATTCGAAGTTGACTGTTTGTTGCTTTACATTCGGACATATGTATCGGAACCTGTCTTGTCACATTTCGTAGCAAATTTAACATCCCGACTGCCAACAACCAGCGATCTTCGCCAATTTCAATAGGAATGCATAAAGTTGGTAAACAATAATATTTATAAATTTGAAAGCGATGAGTGTACAAAAAGATCTACTATTCAGTGTTTAACGATGAAAATATACTATTAAGAATCTTCGACTTTTTTAATTAATCAATACACTAATACTATTCAATTCATATTCCATATAAATATTTATTTAAAAACGCAGTAACCAAAAATGCCAAATCAAGTTTTGCAGAGTTTCATGTAAGGAATTAATAATAAATATGTTTCGATCTTTATTTATTAGATGATACTATAACGTTTCGCTTTACGAATACGAACTCTTTGCATTTTATTCTCGTATTCTGAAAGTCAATCGCCACAATGATCATTATCAAAATTTCCAACAGTCATTACGTTCTCTCTCGATCAAAAATGCCGCTAGCCCGTCGAGATCAAGCAGTGCTAATTCCTTGCGAGGCAAATACATGTCAGGTCCGCGTAAGGTCTTGGATGTTGGCGTCGCAGGCAGATGCGAGCGAGCGTTGTGTTTCGGAGTTTTTGAGGAATGACGTAGAATGTGTCCCGAAGCGATAACAGTGGGAGAAAAGAGATCAAAGGGAAGTGTCGGAGGCGCGCGTGTGGTCTTGTGCCACTGCGGATCAACAGTCCGGTTATCGGTGAGCAAGAATAGCCGAAGGCGTTTGTACCCTCGAGAGAGCGAAAGAGAAAGAGAAAGAGAAAGAGAGGGACGGTGTGAGAGCGATCTGCGGCGGCGACGAGGGTGCGAGAGGGGAGGAATTCTTTTGGGTTCGTCGATAAATACCAGCGCGCACCGCTTCGCCGCCCAGATCAAAGGGAATTGCCACTAAGCACGTTTTGTGCTCGCTCGAGGACAATGAAGTTCAATTTTACTTTACGCCCTGCTACACTCCTGTCGATCTCTTTTGCACTCGCTCCCGCAATCGTAGATAGACACACACACACAGACACACACATACGTTTCTCTCCACTGTCCTTTTGTAGGTGGGAAGCCTGCCAAATCACTTTTTAGAAGCACGGCAAACGCCGAGCTAATTGTTCTTCCGCTGGGCGGAATCGGCAGAAATATGGCGGTTCACTTGGCAACGCACGCGCTCATCCGCTAAAGTATCGTTGGAGCTTTGCAAAAGCCGATTTTTCACGGCTCTGGCGGCGATTATGTTGCCGCCAAATGAATTGCATTTCAGTTGCCCAGTGCGAAACACGGTAATTCGAGAGGGCCAATTGTCGGAAACAGTTTTGTTACATTTTCGGAATTCCTGAAAACCGGCCGATTCACCGGAACTTACACTGTGTCATAGGGACGGATATTTATATCCGTTACAGTGCTGCGTGACGAATGAGCCTTTTCTTTTCCCACGAAGCCGCCGCCGCACCGCCTCGTTTGTTTTCGGAGTTCGGTCCCGTGCAAGGAATCGTAATGAGATTCCAGTTAACGTGACTCGAAGTTCCTTTCTGTCACCTAATACTTTTTGTCCGAGCGAGCTTGAATATGCTCGAAAAACAGCGCTAGAAATCACTGAAGGTTTCGTCAGACGAAACAGTTTTATGTTGCCGTTTCTAGCGGCGAATGCCGCTTTTTCAGATGAGCGAGAATGTCCTTTGATAGTGGCTTTCTGATAATGGGGATCTTCCATTGACTAGAGAGTCTCACTCGACTACTCTAGAAACTTTTTATTTCTCGCTTCCTCCACCGTTTATCGACAAATTGAGATTACAAAATTATCACTGTTTATCGCCTTGAAATAATATAATACTTGTTAACGAGCGGCACCCTCTTAACCCTCGAGCTGGTGCACTTACTTATAAAGCGCGTCGTTTTTAGATATCATTAGCTGTACTCGTTCAAACTTGTTAAATTAACAGCAACCGGCGGTAGAGCTTCCAAATTGGATGATACTCAAATATACAAACGATAAATACCTGGTAATTCAATTCGAGAATAATTACTAGTAAACATTTGTGAAGTGTGGACATTGCAAACAGGAAATTGTGTATCAATTTCCCTACATTTCGGTTTTAAATTATCCCCTTTCTAAATGATATATTCAAACAATCTTGCATATATCAAAAATAGTCCAAAATCAAGGAACACATTTGTGATATTTCATTTACATAATTACACAACAAGCATGAATGCAGAAATAGAGGTAATTGCTAGTTCCTGTAATTAGTTAAAACGGAAATCCTATTTCCCTAGCTACGTTCAGTAATAATAATCGCGGCTCATGGGATTCGATATATCGATGAATAACGAAATCTCGATAAGTGATGCTGGTATTCCAGGATTATTGTGTTACTAGAATTTATACAATATGAAGGAACAGATTCGCGAAATTCGATTACAAATACAAAATTTCCACAAATATGAATACACAAATAGAAGCAATTATTGCAACAATTTCAATCAAAATCCTATTTGAATGACTACATTCGATGTACCGATGAATAACAAAATCTCGATAAGTGACGTTACTGTTCCAAGAATACTGTGTTACTATAACATACTCAATATTAAGGAACATAAAAAAAGCAAGCAATTATTTCAATAATTTAAATAAAAATCCTATTTAAATGGCTACGTTAGATGTATCGATGAATAACGAAATCACGATAAGTGACGTTGTTGTCTCAGGAATATTGTGTTACTATGACATATTCAATATTAAGGAACATAAAAAATAGAAGCAATTATTTCACCAATTTAAACAAAAATCCTATTCAAATAGCTACATTTGATCTATAACGAAATTCCGATGATGAACGTGTTACTATGAGGACATTTCTCGGGGCGGATGGTCGAGTGACGAGTTTCCACGACCTGCCGCACGGAAGAGCAGAGCGAGCGAGCGAGCGTCGGTCTGAGCTCGGAGGAAAGGCCGAGTGACCGGGAGAAAAGGGTGGCAGAGAGGAGGCGAGGCGTGTTACGAAAGTGCTCGGCTGAGCGTCACGTAGCCGGGAATGTTAGACGTGTGTGTCAGCGCAGAGCAGAGCAGAGCGAACGCACGCTGTGTCTTCGTAGCCGTAGTCGTAGTAAATCGCACACAGAGAGTTCTTCGCCTCAAGGTGGCTTCCGCTGACGCGAAGTTCCGCCCGCTGCATCTCAAGGCGTCGGCGTCGGCGTCGCGTCGCTGGCTGGCGCACCTCGATCTGGAGCACACTCGGCGTACCCTTTAGCCCCGGAGGGCGGATCACCGGCATCACTTGGCGAGCGTCCCTCCCCGAGATGTATAACTATCTAGGCCGCCACTCCTCTCGCCACTGCCACACACTCGCAACTTCCCGACAATCCAAAGCCAAATAAACGCGCGTCAATTTCCAAAATTTCTTTTTCCAATCGGTTCCACCTCGCAGGTAGAAAGTAACTCGCAGTCGTTAAGGGAGTATGTGCACTTGGAGCGCAAGAAATGAGAGTTAACTTCAATCGTGTGAAAAAATATATACAATTTTTTAGCTTTAAGCTTAGAAAATATATGTAAACGTAGATGATTAAAGGTGTATTGTAAATTGATTTCATTAAGGTATCGGTAATAAATGCAAAATTATTGTGTTTATTAACGATATGTAGACAATTTTTCTCTGAAACGGATCAATTTTTTTTAAAGACTAAGCGCTTAAAGCCAACGTACAACGATTGCGATTTTCAATATCTTTGTTTTTAACGAAGCGACAGTTTTCTAAACTTAAAAATACCTTTTTCACCTTTGAAAATGAATGTTTTTGAGTTTAAAAGGCTGCCTCATTAGAAATTACTTCCCAATGTCCGTGAATTAATAGTGAATGTTCGACATTTTTGACGCAAGGATTTTCAATAACTATAAATTACAGTATAAATTGAAAAACTCCTAAGAAAACCTCTTTAAAAAATCTGGTTTTCCCACCAACTATAGACAATCGTAAAAGTTAATACAATGATTAGCATTCGTCAGTCGACAATTAATGACAGTGTGAAACAACCGTTGCTAATAATAGTTAATTGCAGCGTTACGTAAAAGTGATCGAAGTGACGGGGCGGCAAAACGAAAACTTACGACGAGCATTCCTGCTGTTTTACGGGAGTATATTAAAATTCGCCAAGATTAGTCGAGATTCAATGGAAAGGAAGTCTATAATTCTAGGAAAGGGCGGAGAGAATTGGAAAGGAGCGTCGCCGGGAGGCGGCAGGATGCGGTTACAGTCGGGAGAGCTCGTTTCCACCGGTGACCCTGGGAAGCCGCATTATTGATTACACAGAAAGAGCGTAATTTCGCCTTTACTTCTGCGCGTAATAAGCTGCTATTAAACGAATATCCGAAAGCCGCGATAAAGGATACGAGCGGTGCTTGTTAATGAAAGCCGCTCCGCGACTCTGGAATTCTTATTCACGGCGATTCCCCTTTCTCTCTCTCTTTCTCTTTCTCTCCCTCTTGCGCTCGCGCTCGTCGCCCATTCGAAACATTCCAACCAAGTCGGCAATTCCAGAATCCAGTTGCATTAATTGCAGAGAGCATGAATTAATTGGACGATTCGATTCGGCTAAACTGTCCAATACTTTTCCTCCTGCATTCTGGTTTGCTCATCTTCGATTTGCGTCATCGTCGATGTAACCTCTTCTCTCGCTCTCGCTCTTTCTCGCTCTTCGTCTTTTGAATAAGCCACTGTTGTACAAAGTCATTGTTGCCTTTTCCTGTTAGTTCCTTCTCTTGTTCGGACGGCTTCAGTCGGTTCTGACGCGCGGAACTGACGGCTGCCTCTTCTATTTATTCACTGTCCGCACGTCGTTCATTGTGCTACTTAGGGCCTTCCGAGCAAGTACGAATTTCCAAATATAGAGCTGAGACTGGCAGCTCTTGTTTATTGCCGTGTCCGCTGAGAAACGACCAAGAGAGAAACTCCCGAAATTATGGACTCGCAATTATCTCTCGTTGGAGTGTTCAGTAAGTTACGAAAACTTTCATGAATCGAACGAGAGAAATCCGAAGAAATACTATCTTTTTTCCGATAGTTTTTCTCAGAAGAGAAATATTATCACCGGAAATACTTTAAAGTCCAATTCAATCGGAAGCTGGCGAATTCTTTGATACGATTCAAGAATCCCAATGATTACAGCTTGACCGTGACTCTCGGATATTGCCAATTCATCAAGGATCATCCAACTTTACTGCGCTCGGGCTTGATGTTCACGTTTAATGTTCATTACCGTCAACTAATTAGAGCCCAAGGATTCTCCGAAGAGAAGACCGTCGGATTAAACTGCCTCTTTGTTCCTCCAAAGCTCGCTTCTTTTCTCGGCCTTCCGGCGTCCCGAATCCTCAAGGAAACAGCCGTCAAAGAATCACCGGCGATTCTTTATTTCTAGGCTTTTGCTTCTAACAAACCTTCCAACATACACGCACGCATGTTTGTGGTGTGTGTGTGTGTGTTAGAAAATCAGAAATAGGCATAGAAATGCACGTGCAGGGCCAAGGCAATTCTCTCCTTCAGGGAAAAGCCCGGGTGAAATAAACCTACCAAACCTGGCTTCGTTGACACAGGTAACCTCACTGCCAGTGGTTTCCAAGAGCATCACTCTTGGACTGACTTCAACCTTGACACGACAGTTCTCTTGAAATTCAGATTCCAATATATTTGTACTCTACATACTTTTACATCGAATCCCTGACGACTTTTACATTTATTTCGAGCGTCAACTTAACTTAAGAAGGTTGGTACCGAAAATGAAAATAATGAGACAGGATTGAAATTTACAGAGAATGAAAAGGGAATGATTTCATTTGTAGAAATAACATGATAGATAGAATAGAAATAAAAGTAACTAGTAAAAGCAGTTGTGACATAGCATAAGCTTAATTGCAAATTGAATTTTTCTACTCGAAATCGATAAATGTAACACATCAGTAACACTGATCCAACTTAATCCTATCAGACTTAAGGCCCTGAACGTTAAACCACACAAAGTCAATTCAAACACACGGGAACAAACATTTGCAATGGCTAACCGTAAGGTTTGACAAGGATTGCTTGATTATTTTTAGTTTGTGACGCACTTTTTTCACTTACCAAGAAAAATACCGAAAATTAGGTACAGCAGGTTTGAAAATTCCCGAAAAATCGATCTTGTAGGGTTAAGACGATGTATAATCTTCCATGTGTGTGTCGCGCGAGGTATGCTAATCCGAAGGTTCGATTAATTACTTGCTGGGTTGGACTCTTTAAGGTAGTACTTGTCTGGCGGGTGCTCGATAGCGGGCTTTCTTGTTTCCCCGAAGAGTGCTGGCCGGCTGCCAAGCCACACCGGGCTCTGCCACTCAGTGACGACATTGTCTCTCGAATCTAGATTAGTGTGAACGAACTCGACGCCGCCGTGGTCGTCGTCGTCGGCGGCGGCGGCGGCCTCCTCGCATCCAAGAAGATTTCCTCCCCGAGCGACAAACTTTCCACTGGCAGAGTAAGCCGATTGCCAAGGGAAATGCAGTAAACGGTGCCCGACGATAGCGGGACGCGCATACATAGGCGGCCGGGCCTTTGCCAGATCCGAACACGCGAACCTTTTATCTTGGCGGTGGGATAACGGGAGATATCGGCCGCGAAATGCGAGGGATGCGAGAGCGATACAATATCGCTGGGGATCTAATTAATTCCGCGAGATATTCAAAGTAATCTTCCACTCGTGCGCTTCCGCGGAGAAGGCCTCGCTTTTGCGGAAACAAGCTCGGCGATCTTAATATCGTAAAGAGCCATTTTACCCTCTGACATTGACGGAATTGCTTGGATTGTATAAACCCGGCCCAGATAAAGCCGGAATCCAGTCTGCGCATCATTTCGATCCAAGTGTCATTCGACTAAAGCTCCTCCCTCGCCGCTGGGAAAGAATGCGCGCGGCCCCCCGCGTTTATGTTTGTCTCTGCTCATTGAATGATCACGCGGCTAACGCCGAATGGATTTACGATCGAGCCGCCCGCTGATAACACCGCGGATCTCTGATAGCAGTATAGTCTTTTTTGGCAGCCAGCAATTACACCAGCAGTGCCACTAGGCGCCGCGGCGCGCCGCGTGGATCCACGCTTTACACCTGATGTATATATCCGATAAGGAGGCGCGCGGGCTCGACAATTTCGCGCGAACGCCCTTGCGAGATTCTCCGTTTGATTGATCGCGGCTTTATTGATCCCCCCGGATAATAGAGCGGTTCGGCTCTAAACACTCGCGCGAGGTCATTCGAGTGACGCTCGGCACGCACGCACGCCGCTCCGCTTTCGAAAGCTTTGGGAAAAAAGAGCAGGGATAAGCCTGGATTAATCGCGCTCTTGCGTCAGATCTCGCTGCGCTCGCCGACACTCTCCGCCCAGAGTGTATCGCCCACCGGGAATAACCGTTCGATTCACGTCGATTTGTTTGTGCTTCGTTAATTTATCGCTGGCGCATTCGCCCTACAACCGTTTCGGAATGCCTGTTGGTATTTATTTATTAGAAATAAATGCTGCTACTATGGAACCTTGATTTATTGGACGGGCCTTGTTCGAACGAATGACGGAATGCGTTTAAAGCGCCGCTCGTCCACGAGCGTCACTGAATAAGCTTTAATTTATTGGGAAATTGTCGAGAGTCGAATGTGAAACACAAATCGGGTGCCAAAGACTAAGCCCTGTTTATGTTGAACTTGTTTAACAGTTCGTGCTAGGCTAGAAAGAATTCCTACAATTTCTCTTATCCCATCTGTTTTCTATGAAAGCCTGCATGACAGTAAAAAATCGCAGGTAAAAATTGCTAGAAATTGACGTCATCGTCAGATCCTGCAATTTGAAGTAAACTGTATTACTTATAAAACATTGTTACAAGAAGTAAAAAGTCACAAGTAAATATCACTAGAAATTGACGTCATCGTCAGATCCTGTAATTTGAAGTGAACTGTATTACTTATAAAACATTATTACAAGAAGTAAAAAGTCACAAGTAAATATCACTAGAAATTGACGTCACCGTCAGATCCTGCAATTTGAAGTGAACTGTATTACTTATAAAACATTATTACAAGAAGTAAAAAATCACAAGTAAAATATCGCTAGAAATTGACGTCACCGTCAGATTCTGCAATTTTAAGAAAACTGCATCACTCATAAAACATTATTATAAGAAGTAAAATATCGCTAGAAATTGACGTCATCGTGAGATCCTGCAATTTTAAGTGAACTGTATTACTTAAAAAACATTATTATAAGAAGAAACAACGTGTTACTTTTAGAGTATCGATCTCCAGTGAATGTCACGCCGAGCTTAAATCTATTATGAAACCTTAACTTTATTCTAATACTCTTGCTGAAAAAGATGCCGATAATAGTATTGGAGGATCATCGGGCAGAGTGAACCGTTCAATCTCTCGGACATTAAATCGACGTCACTCAGAGGACGTCACGAATTAGCGTGTAAAATCAAGTCGGAGAGAATCTTTGTGAGGTGAGTAGTGGCGCGTGGGTTGACTGTAATTTCAAAGCGTTCGTTTCTCGATTCAACACGTGCTGTGCTGTGCGCGCCTCGGGAAAAGAACGACGATCGAGTTGCGCCGCGTCGCGTCGCACCGCGTCGCGCCGCCTCAACAGTTTCACCTGGCTCTCTTTTAGCTCGCATTGAATGCCGTGCCAAGTCGTAATTTAATTGGTCTTGATCAAGCGGTTTTCGCTCTCGCGCGACGACTCGATTGGCCGTGAAGCCGAAGGAAAAACGGCATTTCATACGTACAGTTATCCGAAGATATAAGCGGAGAGTTTGACGTCTTGCTGACATTACAATTCTGATTAATTGTTCGTAGACGATGTGCACTGTGGACTCGGCATTCTATTTCTGCTTGGCTGGGGTAGACTCCAGCTCGAGAGTCTGCTTTGTTCCTCGAGTACTCACTAACAAAGCAGCAGATAGCACTCGATTCGGAAATTCGTGGCGAACAAATTTGGTTGTATTAAAGTTTCCATTGTCGCGTAAGAAAGAATTATATTTAATTGTATTAAATCTATCAAAATAGAATCTTAAAGTAATTTATAACGCTTCAACACGAGGAAATCGATCTAAATATGTATTAAATGTTTTAATAAATGTTACTAATTAAATATAATTAGAAACATCGAAAGCACAAGTGGAAAGATGCTCTATCACGTTGCTCCAGGAACTTTGAGTGAACTTGAGAAGAGATGCTTAATTAATCCGAAAGGCAATGCGCGCCACTTCACGCGGGTCATCTTTTTATAGGCCGAGCAACGATTTTCCTCTCGTTTGACGCAAGTCGATATCGGCATTTTTCTCCAGCTGAACTATCCGAGCGACGAGCAACCATATAATGTTCGTATTATTCTCAGCGAGTGTGTAGTTCGTATGTGGGAGGTTTAACCTTTTGCGGTCCACGTGCGCCTCTCAAGCGCATCTCTCCTTAAATTGCATTACGCTTCACTCGCTCGACCAGTAAAACCATTCAATTATCGTAAAAGAAAAGAATGATTGCTTCCATTTACTGTTATACAATTATTCAATCTTCGCCGATAAAGAAAGTGAATCAAACAACTTTACATTCGAAGAATCTCTGTTTGCAAATTCAGATATAAATGAAATACTATTTTCGCCCTTATTTTTCGAGGATCTTCAACTGATTAATTCTTATAATTTATTACGAATATAAAGCAAGTGAATCAAGCAACTTTGAATTCGAACAATCTCAACAGATGAATTCTTATAATTTATTACGAACTTTCTAAGTTAAGTCGAAGCACAAACAGAGCTCTTCAACTTGTGTCTGTTTTCCCAAGCAGACATAAAACGTCCGAGTAAATCTAGCAGAAATTAGGTAACCATAACAACATTATTTTCCCTCTTGCATTTCATTACGTGCACTGGTTAGAGCTGTCAAATAAATCAGGCCTGTCGGCAGATTGGAGGAATGATTGTGGGGAGCTCGAGAGGTTAACAGTTGCGACTGGACGCAAGTAAATCTCGGCGATAGCCGGCGATTCTTCGGATCGATAAAAAAGCCGATAAGTCATCTTCTGGTGAGAGCGGTAACTCGAGCCGTGTGCAAACCCGAAGCGTTCCTTCTTCCTCTGCCGAGCGGAGAGTTTCGTTGTCACGCGAGCTTTCCAATTTCGACAACTCACGTGTTCTCACTTCGACATCCACTTCGCATCGATATTTATTGTAAACCCGTAAAGCTTTAAGCGTAATCTGGTGCGAACAATGCAGGATGATTTACTGCGTTGTCGACGATTATTATAGTTTATTCATAGCAGTAATGGGATCTGAATGTAGGTGTACGCGCAGCTAATCGAATTGCTCTTAGCTCGTAATTGGCTCTAGCAATTAATACTGGTGTGATCGCCTCATTTACCCTTAATTAGTCCGGCTGAATGCTTCCGATTAATGAGCTATTTGCCAGAGTGTAGGGCCGCTCTTACGAAATACCTCCGAAGATATTTAGATCATTAATGGCGTATAAAAAGAATTCGCCTATTATATAAATCATTTAACAGAAGAAAAAGAATGCAGAATTTTAACAAGAATATTATCATTTCACCGAAAAGTCTGTACAATTAAAATGAAACAATATAAACACACCTGGAGAAAATAGCATTAAAAGAAATCGAAACAACAAAGTACAACACAACAGGTTCAGGATCACAAACCAAAGTGTTATCTTGTACACCGAACTTTTTCTGTTTCCCTTTTGGGAAGTAAAAGATTCTCTCGGAATGACATTGTACGAGTAAGTAGCGCGACAAGGATTCTCCCGAGAAAAGATGGGGTAAAAAAGCCTGGCAAAACTGTGGCAGGTAAATATTGCGCAAAGAAGAAGGGGCAGAGGTGGGAAAAAGGTGGAACGGCGTCTCTTCTTTGTGCGACGGCGGCGTCGGCGGCGTCGGAGAGGAAGAGAAGAAGCGCAGACAGAAGGGAACTCGGGATCATTGTCTGGCGTGTTTACAGTTTTGCGTGCGAACTCCGAGAGGAGAAGCACATTGCGATTTCTTTTCGGCGAGGACGCGCGCGCGCCGATCTTTGCTGTGTGCGTGTGCGCGAGCGCGAGCGAGTCTCCCGCACGTGTACTTACCATGGCGGGACTATGTTATCTGGCGTTATAGTGGCTAAAAATAGCGAGCACTAACCGGAGTTCAAACATGCGAGAGACGACGTCGATGCTACTGACTTCACTCTTCTTGCTCGCCTCCACTTTCTGGCACGCGCGCGCGCTACGCTATCTTCCCTAGTGCCGGAGAGTCCTTCGGGCATCCTTGAATACAGGGAAAAGTTCGCCTTTTTTCGCGCTCGCACGCTAAAACAACGCGTATCTAGTAATTAGTTCCTCCCAGTTGAGTATTTCTGAGAATTCGAGACTACGTCGACGAAGAAATACTTATCTTTAACTTTTCATGCTTTCATGATTTTCTTTAAAATTTTCGTAAAGCAGAAAACAATTATTCCCTTGTAAAAAAACTAGTTTTTCTGAAAAAGAATCTTTTTTCTATATCAAAATTTATTAAGAGATTATTTGATCGAAATTTGTGTTTTTCTAAACTTATTTATGACTGGAAAATTCGAGGATAGTCGAGTGTCATAACGGAAAGTTCTAACGCATCAATATTTGCGAGTATCGCAGTGGAAGATCTATTCTGGGCGGAAGGACAAATTTTCTACGGGAATCACTCCGGGTGATTGACTGGATCGACAGGAGAGCCGAGGGAGTTAGTAGTGTGTGTGTGTGTATGTGTGTATTGCGGCAGAGGAGGATGCCAACATCCACTCTTTAGATAGAACTCGGCCAGCTGTTTGGGATGCGCGGCGAGGCTAATCCACGAATTATGTGCAATAATAGAATTTCTGCTCTATTTAAACCTTCTCTGCGCCACCGCCGAGCCGGCAAGGTCTGCGCGCTCTCTCTCCACTGTTTACCGGTGACGCAGAGGATTCGCCCGAAATGCAGGTATTCCCAGCTCGATGCGGCAAATCCGCTGCCCAAAAGTACCGTGTTGCAAATCTCCAAGTATCATCTGCCAACAGTCTCTCTCGGCGAACTGCATGAATCCGCGCTAACCGAGTGCAGCGCTCCTCTCCGAGAATAATCAAATGCTCGTTTAATTGTTCTCATAGCGAATTCCTCTAATCAAACAAGCGCGGAGGTATTCACCGCGCTATTAATCGCAGCCGGCTTCCGAGAGGAAAGTTATTTAGTTTCCAAATGAGGATTCACCCCTCTATTCACAGTAATTCATTACTAATTATTACGTACTGCTAGTATTTTGAAACTGACATGAGAATGTCAAGCAAAACTATCATATAAAAACTCGATTCGATAATTACTACTTCGTCGCGTTTTAGTGCGATTAGTTTTAATTAACACTGGAATTAGTTTTATAACAAGAATAGATTGAATTATGGAAACAGAAGTGAAAACTATATATTTATCACAGTTTTAATTACTTACTACTAGAATCAATTTTCTATCAAAAACAGATTCAATGAAAGCTTCCCAGCCATCAAATTTTCCACAGCTCCAGCAAAGCCAAGTGCGCAATCGAGTTTATTTCAAAGTAATCCGGTGCTGGCTAAGCGGTATCTATGAGAGGGCCGCGGTGGGCAAAGTGTCGGCAGACAAATAAATATCGAGCGATCATAAATATGGAGTGGTGGGAGAGAGCAGGGTGCGAGTGCACTTCCTTTGGGTGCGCGCGTCCTTATCGTCAAAAAGGCGTTTTGTGAGGAGAGAGGAGAGAGGAGGGAAAGGGCGAGAGGAGCCAACGTGAACGACACACGGGATGATTATTCACTTTGGCGGGCGACGTCCGCGGCGGCCTCTCCAACACAAACTCTTCGAGCTCACACAGAGAGAGAAAGAGAGTAAGAAAGGGAGTGTATGTGTGTGAGAGAGAGAGAGACGGTGGCAGACGTCGGCGCACGGCCGCTCGGTTCACAGGCGTCCCCCTCCAGAGGAAGACGATCCTTCCGCAGCTGATGGCAACCGGCGACGCGTACGCTTTAGTCGCGTGCCGAGACGCCGCCAAACGGGAACGTGTGTGTCACGGCACCTGCGCCGCTCCTCGCCACCACGTCCACCGCTCACTTCTCCACCGGCGGAGTGAGTGAGAGCACCCAGAGAGACACACACACACACACTCTCTTTGGACAGAAGTGCTGCAAGCCAACTCTCTCACAATACTCTCTTAATTATACTCGAATTCATCGCTGCGTCTCTCTCAAGCGGCTCGAAATAGAGAGACGCTCTCCCGGAAGGAAAGCATCGGACTCGAGAATCGCAGTGGTGTACCAGTCGAAGCTCCAGCGGAAGAAACAGATATACTTGAAGATCATTCTTTCCCGAGGACTTCCTTCCGCCGAGTGGACCCTTTATCGGGGAGAAGAGTGTTCTCACTCGGTCTGGAAAGTGTATCGGGATCCTCGCCGATCGGAGAGTCAAGTGTCGTTGCTCCGGGGCTGAAATAGTGTCGCGCGGAAGGCACGTGGTCTGTGTCTCTGTCTCCTCTCCTCCCGACGAACTGTGAACCCGCCCGCCCGCCCCCGGTGAACCAACTCTGACCCGCCAATAATTTCGATAAGTGTGTCAGTGGAGTATCGGCTCGATTATTTCCGCCCGTCCGTCGCCCTCTGGGTCCTCTCCAACCAAGAGACATTTATCCCAAGCGTTTCTCCGTTCTCGTCGGGACAATTCTAACGCGCCAACGCTACTTTGTAAAGAAGGTGTTTGGAATAAGTTTCGCAAGGGCCGAACTGGTTGGTGGCGCAGCGCGTTAGTCCCAAGCGGTGTCGGTTGGACAGCTCGTAAATAGCGGGGCCGGACAGTTTCGTGGAAGAGCAGCTCTCGGACAACTTTCCAGTTAGAAGGCTGCTGGCTGCGCGGCTCCTCTCCCTTGGGAGCGCGTTTAGCATCTTCGCCAAGTTCGCCATGGGAAACTAAGCGTTATGCTTGAGGAAGGGCAAGCGTGTAAGGATCAATCGAGGAGTGGAGTGCGTTCTAGTTGACAGACTGGTAGAATTGTTGGTGTTAGCGGAGGTTGAAAGAGAGACTCTCTCAGAATGGCACCTGCCGCCACGCTAGACTGGTCCGCGCCCTGCCAGCAGTGGCGCTACCCCAAGTTCTGCCCTGCCGGGCAGAAGCACGAGCGGGCCAAGAGCGCCATGGAGCTCAGCAGCAAAGAGGCCAATACCGCCTACAAAAAGTTCTGCAAACTCTTGCGACGACTAGGCAACAAGAAGCGTAAGTCTCACACGAGATTTCTGTAGGTTTCGCCCTTTCCCCCATCCTTTTCAGATTCCACCGAAAATGGTTGAGAACCAACCGAGTTTCTGATAATAGTTCACGTTTCGGACGATATCTCCCTTTGACACGTCATCTGGAACGAGTTCCGCTGTAATAGCGATAATTCGTGGGAATCGTTGCTTTAATAGCAGGAAAATAGCCCTTCCCAACGCTCTCGCCTTCCCTTATCGCAACCGCCTGCGTCAGAAACACACTGACGTTCCTAGGTTTCCATAGTTCCTACTATGTTGATACCAAGATCGTTAGAAATTCAGGTCTCAAGTAAAAGATTCGATGAATAGACAACGATTGTGTAAGAATATAATTCGATCGGTACCAGGTGGTATCTGTGATTTAAACTCTTGTCTTATTGACGATCTTAGCGTGAGTCGAGTAGATAGATTAGGAGTCTAAGCTTGTATCGTGGGAGATTAATTCTATGCATAGAGTATGTTTTCTCGATCCTTTCTCTTCGGGCGACGGGATCGATAGAAATCAGCAGCCGGGGCTATTGATTGCGGTACTTGGAGTGGTAAATAGTCAAGGTTGTGGTGCGTTGGCGTCAGAAAAGTTGCAAGACAAAGGGGTGGTAAGATGGTAGGCTCGGAGGTGAAGTTGGAACTACAATTTTCATTGAGGAAGAGCGCGCAAGCGACTTTCCAATTGGTCGCTGAAAGTCCAGGATGATATCGAACTGGCTAGGACGACGCGGGCTTTATCATCACTTGACATTAGCATCATTTATTTTTATTATTCATCTAGCGGGGCTGCCCACGCAGATTTGCTCTAGCGGCGTCATCGAGGCGCGAAATCTTGATTAACGCTCCGGTTTGTAGTTGGCCGGCAGATCCATCCGACTGACAGGGCGGATTTCTCTCGGCGAGAGAGGAAATTTCGTGCGACGATACTTTCCGTCGAGATCGATTGGATTCCACTCCAAGTCGCGCGGAGAGCACACGAGAACTCTCCGAGGCTTGTGACACGGCGAGATCGAGCTCTATCAAGTCGCGTCGCGCGCGAGCCTCTAATATTAGAATATCGATGTGCAACCGAGTGTAAAACCCTCGCGAGTTAGGACTATTTTCTCAGCCTGCAATCCACAAACTACACAGCCTGATCGAAACATGCGTCATCCCACTTTTCGAGCTTTTGCTGATAGCAGAATTTTGATTGGTTTTCGCGCTCTCGAAATATATTTACTTTAATACTTTGAAACACAGTGCTGTCACTCTTAAAAAACTTCTTGTTATTGAAATGAAATCAATAATCAATTTCTCACTTGTACAAGGTGTTGATAGAAATTTTGTTTTCAAATTATATCACTCAGAGTTGTTTATAAATTCTAAGTATATTAAATGTTTATCTCTTTAAGATACATTATTTCCCTTGCGTTGCTTCTCAAAGGGTTAAAGTATGTATTACCTTAGAAACACGAAAATCGATCTATATTGTATAACTATTTTAAGACGTACAGCGTTACCTCACACTATAACTAAGGAAATCCCGCATCGATTTCTAATAGCAAGAGTTAATCTTGGGTGCTAAAGTCTGCTTTGTTCAGAAACTATTCATCAACAAGGTGATTATGTACAGCTGCATTAACAGGATAAAATTGATAATGTAAAATAGGTGCAAACTGGCAAAGTAACAATTTTGTCAATTTATTAGAAAGGAAAAAAACAAAGATAATTTTATTACATATTTTCAAGAATTAATTTATATTAAATAATTCATGGAAGATTGCAATTTTGGTATTGTGCGTTTTCATACGCTTTGATTATATACAACTGTAAAATAAGTGCGAATTGGCAAAGTGGCAATTTTGTCAATTTATTAGAAAGGAGAAAAAACGAAGACAATTTTATTACATTAAAACATCGTAATTTTGTTATTGTACGTTCCCATTCGCTTTATTTGAATATAGACAATCAGTAGTATCTGCGTTCGCACATTGGACTCTGATTGGACTAATCTTTTCTACAGAGACGTTATATTCTCCAATGTTTCTATGCCCGAAGGATTCGTGTCTTCGATCGGGCAGACTTCCTTCCTTTTCGCAGCAGGGATCAGTCGCTTGAGAGACAGGCTTCGTTTTGCCCTCTTCTGATTAATGCCACCCTGCTAATGTATGCGGTAAACTAATTTCACATCTCCTGTGGAGATGTTATGTTGTCTTAGGGTTCTTTTATATCAGAACTCTTCGTGTCTTCGATCGCCCAGCAGGGATTAGTCACTAAAGAATTAGGATTCGTTCCCGCCCTTTCCTCATTAATTCTGTTTTGCCAATTTATTGTCTCCTGTGGTGACATTCTGTGGTCACTTTATTTTCGAACATTTCGTCCCTTCGATCGCCAAATTTTCCTACATTTCCGCCCAGCAGGGATCTTTCAATTCAGCGACGAGATTTATTTTCGTCTTTTCCTGATTGATTTCGTCTTACTAATTTAAAGTTTCCTATGGTGGAATCCTATTATTCTATAGCCAGTTTGTATTCGAACAAACAACAAATTTTCGTACACTTTCGCTCACACAGGGATTATTTACTTGTGAAACTGAATTCATTTTCGTTCCTCTCTGATTAATATCTTTTATTAATGTCTCTTCGATTATGATGGAATAAAAAAGTAATCAGAAACCAATCATTGTTCAGAACCGTGCTCGTATATTATCGCATAATACGAATTACTCGCTTAAGGATTTATTTTCGTTCTTACATAATTAATATCGTCCTATTAATTTAATTGTTCCTAATGTAGGGTTCATTGGATATGGAAATGTTTGTGCCAGAAATACTTTCGACCCTTTAATTGACATTACGGAGATTCTCTTTATTACAGGATTTATTAATTCCTTTCCACTTTTTGACAGACTATAATTCTTTGTTCTTTATATACTTTATTAAGACCGCTACAGTTGTACAGCGATATAAAACAAAATTTATAAAAAAGCTTCGCTCTGCTTTAATTCTTTGCTCTATCAAAATTCGGGATCTTATATTCCAACAGATTTATTTACACTAATTTCATTCCTCATTTTCGCACTGCTTTGTTTGTATAATTTTTATAAATAATCACACTACTCTCGTTCGATAACGGTCACTCGATGGCAAATGTATTCATCTTACCAATGGCTCTTTGACTCTCGCCGCCGCAGCCACCCTCCTCTCTATCGCTCGAATTACGCAGCATTCTCAACACACAATCAAACATATACGCTCATCAATCGTTCTACGTGCATTCTCAGAAATCGCTCTACATTCTCTCGCTTCTCAGATTATACATTCTGTAGAATCATTCCTTTCTCTCACGTACACACTTGTTCGCCTTTAATATTAGGTTTGCGGGACGTGTCATTTTGATACATTTCGAATTTCACACGGAAAATTACAGAAACCGTTTACATTCTTCTGACACTTGCACTGATTTTTATTCATTTAACGAGACAAATGTATATTAATATACATTTTTCAAAAGATGTAGGAATTTAGATGAGCGTCAATTTGACACAGTAGTATAATAAACATTAATTCTAGTAGATTGGCTTCAGTCATTAAAGCGTTGCTGTAAATCTAAGTGTAAGAAAAGAGTTACTTCATCAGAAAAGTAACCGTCAAAAGTAAAATATACAAAGTGGCGAGCGACGATACTTTGAAACCCCGATAAATCACGTCTGAAACGTACTTTAAGTCATGAACCACTGACGGACATGTGGCAGTCATGTTCTATTTATCAGTTACACGTATAAGTCAATAGTCTATAATTATGTTACTTTTTCGAGGAAATTGAGTGGTTTCGTGCGTCAAATAATTGAAAAGTGGAAATTGGTTCTTGGTTCGCGATGTATTCTCTTTAGTTTATTCACAAAATGATGATACACTGAAGGAATTACCTCTTATCAGGCTACATTTCTGTTTAAATTACGCCATGCTACCTTTGTTTATTTCTACAATAGTTTTGCACAAATTGAAATAACCATAAAAGAACGTTCTGTTTGAAAATCAGAAATAATTATAAGGCGTCGCGTGTAAAACAAGCCTGCATATTTCTCTACAGATAATTCTCTGTAAATTTCGATCCGATCTCATTATTTTTATTTGCGCCACCACCCTTAAACAGTTCGAGTGCCCAAATTGCACATTTTTATCTTTTTTACTACACCTTGTTAAAACTGTTTATTAGAGTGATTTTCATGAAAATAAATACGTCTATAAATGAGTCTTCGAGTGTCACCAAAATTCGTGTGACATGGCATCCAAAGTGTCAAGACAAATCTTACACAATATTTTCACACAAATTGACGCGTGTCCGTAAAAACAAGCATAAAAGAAACCTTCGTAAACCTGGTGTTAATTTCACCGCCCTGCAGAATCTCACGCAATCCATAATCACTCTTCAAGCGAGGATTTCGCGAGGGATAACTCGCGCGCGAGAGAGAGAAGGATTCACTCTCGTCCTTCGAGATCAATATCGTCCTACTAATGTACTTGACAAACCCCATCGAACTGATCAGGGTCGTGTCGAGGTGAGGATGGCAGCGCGTGCGAATCGCTAAGTCAAACATGCGAGTTATCTTCGGCGTTCCGTTTCCGTGGCAGAGTGGACGCGCGCGGCTGGACGGGCGCTGGACGGGCGGGAATGGCTCGCGCAACGCTTGATTGAGAGTGCGCCGCGCTGCTAGAACGTGCTCTACGGCTGGCGAACGGTGTGGCAGGTCGGCTTTCAGAAACGCCACTCAACAATAATTATGTCGACAGGAGTCTCCACCGCCTATCTCACTTCTCTCCTCGGCGCCGAGCGCAAAGAATCCCACTGATAGCCGCCCACTTTCTACCATGAAATTCCTCACTAATTTTCAACTGTTATGCGTTATTTCATAGATTCCTCTTACGCAGGATTAAACATAATTAATATATGTGTAAAATTTACATATAATTACAATATTACAGTATTTTTTTTATTTCGGTTTATTTAAGGTCTCATTAATAGCCGATGTTTCTATTCCTCATATTTTTGTATATAAGCGGATGTCTTTCATAAATTTTATTACGCTTTTAATATTGTCAGTCGTGTTGAAGTTACAATTTTCAATTGTGATAATATTGCGAAAATTAGTAAGAAGGAATTAGTATTGATCGAAATTAATGATACTCATTTCCTGTCGTTTTCCTTGCAAACGATGCAATTTGCCTGAAACTAATTCTCCTCCAGATTACTTAGTATTTAATCAACGATCGACTAATTACAGAACATTAAGTGCATTCCACATTTAATGGGACTGTCAAGTTATCCACATTATCAGCTAATCTCTCCATCAAGTTGACAATCAAAGTACACTTTGGCACTGCGTCATCGGCGGTTTCGTGGCTCTCTCATTCCGAAAATATCAGAAGTCTGATGTCAGGCTTTCCCCGAAGCATTAAAACATCAACAACAACGAGGAGGAGAGCGTGCGAGCTTTGAAAAGCAGAGACAAGGAGAATCGACTGGGGAATTAGATCTCGGCGTGGCGCGCAAACTACTCCAATTAAAAACTTGGCAAAAGGCTGGTCGAACGAGGCAGTCTCTCTCTCTCTCTCTCTCTCTCTCTCTCTCTCTCTCTCTCTCGTCGAAATGTCAGATGACCCTTTGCCGAGTACGAGTAAAATTGCTGCTGGGTTGAAGCGAAAGGTCGAGCTCTCAAAATTGGCGTGAAGAGCGCACCTTTAAAGGGTGCCTTTCTATGTACTCTCTTCACAGGTACACCCACACCACCTGCAGATCTGTATACACGTGTATTGGTTGCGGTGCGTTGAAAGTGAAACGCGCCATTTCGAACTTCGCTCCTCCGCGTTGCTGGTGGTGCTGCTGTGTGCCTTTGTGAGAAGGCGCGCTGGATTTAGCCGGCCGATTGCTGCACTGCCTCACTAAAGCTCACACTCTGCCTTAGAGATTACGCCGGCATGACCCACATTTCCTTCCTATGATTTTCCTCTTCCCTTCCCCTCCCACCACCCCACAACTAGCCAGCCTAGGAATCACATGTCCCTCGAGTGCCCACTTATTGCGCTCGTTCCCTCAATCTTTATCTAAACAATCGCCGCTTCAACTTTTCACTAATGGCAGACGATCACTCTCCTCGATAGTATTCGATGTTGTTTCCGGTTGCGTCGTTTCCAATCTTTTCTACCGGGAATAGGGAATTATATTTCGATAGTTTTTGCTCTTGTTTGATTGTATCTATTGTGATAACTGGTTAGTTTGGTTGATCATTTATAGTAGCTCAAATTAAAAATTCTTCAGTTGATAATTTAATGAGAACTTGTGGGTTTGGAAATGAGTATTGAAAGTTTTGATAGAGTCGGTTGGTAGTGATGTAATTAGTTAATAATGCTAAATGTATTTGAATAATTTATTTGATGGGTCTGTTTAGTAATATAATAATATCAGTGCATTCGAAATTGCCGAGTCATTTAAGAGGGAAGGTAACATCATCATTGTTAGAGGAAATACAGAGTTTCCTTTAAACTAGAATTTGCAACGTCATCGATAGATTAAGATTGCAAAGCTTAAGATAGATGCTAAATCAATCACTTAATTATTAAATCAAACTGTATTATACAGAAATTCAATAGCATCAATCAAATGTCACTGTTTTCCTCAATAATCCCCGATAAATTAGTATGCTACTGTATGGTTTTATTCTCATGAAATAATGTAATATAAGTATCTGCATAAATGACTGGGAACGAAGGAATCAGCGGAGAATTAAACTACCTTGCGGGATTAATCGGAGGATTGCGCGGAGTGCCGTTCTCCGCTTATGCAATCGCGCAACTCACTTTATTAAAACATTCAATTGCGATTTTTCTGAGAAGCTTGCTCTGACGCACTTGAGATAACGCGGCTAGCGTCTCGAGATGCTGACTCTGTAAATCAATCACGTCCCTCTTCGAAAGCATCATCACGAGGAAGTAGCGGACTGCTACTCTTCTCGGCGTTTCCAGCTCTGCAGAAATCGTGCGAGCACAAGTGATTCAGAATACCGCGTAACCTTGCACCGATTCTCAGTTAGCTCCTTTCAATCACCGACCACGTAAGCCTGACTAAGGTGCTATAATTATAACCATTTACTTATTCAATCGATCTCAACATTTATTCTCTATGGAAACTGTTTCATGGTTTCTACAAAAATCCTTTTCCTATTTAGGCTCTCTTCGGATATGTACTGATATTTTTAATTGAATGCTCGGTTAGAAACCTTGAGTAAACTTTGAGAGAACTGAAAATGATTTAGAACATCAAAAAATATGATATTTTGACGACTAAACTTTTGCCAGTAGTGTCAAAGTTTACACAAGCTTTATAATCGAGTCTTCAATTAGTACTGGCAGTATTGACCGTACATATTCGAAACTGTTCCATGATTTTCTCAAAAATCGTTTTTCCTATTTAGGTTTTCTTCGGATATGCACTGCCAGAAATGCTATTATTAACTGAATGCTCGGTTATAAACTTTGCGTGAACTTTGAGAGTACTGAAAATGGTTTAGAACATCAAAAAATATGATATTTTGATGACTAAACTTTTGCTAGTAGTGTCAAAGTTTACACAAGGATTATAATCGAGTTCTCAATTAGTACTGTCAGCATTGACAGTACATATTCGAACGCTGCCTCCGCAGAATCTATTTTTAAAGAATTATTACTAGCTTTTTGAAAACAAAGGTGGCTACTACACGGTGTTTATTGTCAACAATGTTACATGTCGATGTATTCCAAAAATGTAATAATTTCGTTTGCTGTATTCGTGAAACCTTTGGTGATTGTCAATGAGTCCGACGTTTGTGGAGTCCGTTTTATTATAGCTGTCACATTTCCTCCGATGTTCTCAATAATTGTTGGATGTTAGAATAGCAATCATTATCTTCAGAAAATCCATTTTCTTCGCGAGTAGCTTGGGCGTAATAGCGCGGCCGCGCGCGCGTACACATATATATATGCAAAGTGGACAATAGGAAGAAATAGGCCGAAGTGCCTTCAAGTTACTTCAGTTTCATAGTGCGCGTTCTCTTTGAAACGTCGCTCTATTGTGCCACTTGTTGATCTAGACAGGCCAAGTTCTAGTAGCTCCTCCGAGAACGTGAAGGAAGTTGGCCTCATTGTCTTCCTGTATCGCTCGAGTCATTCGAATTCTGCCGAGGGAGCTTCGCAGCCTTCGAATCTTCCTCGACGTGTAATTATGTTGGCGCGAGGCAAAGCGTGATTCACTGATGCAGCGTTTCTCGAGCAATCCACTCGATGAGCGATCGTTTAATAAGAAACGTATTAAATACCAATTGGAGAAAGATGCTTGGAAAACAGTCGACAAGCTGGATTCGAGGCACGAGAAATCAGATAAAATCGACGCCCTCGTTTGATCGATCACTTTGCCCAAAATGTTTCGCGAGCTTTCGACAATTTCGGCAATCAGTCACCGCTACTGATACACATCGACGAAAAAGATCCGATCTCATATCATTGCACGAAAGAAGGAAATATATGGGGGATTTACGATCGTGTTTAATTTACTCGTTGCAGCCAATGGTGGCGAGAGAAAAACAGTATACATACTTCATGTCGGGGACTTCACAGGTCAGTAATAACGGTTGGAATGATGATCGTTGTGGATATTCGTATGTTCGATGAGTTCAATGGAATAAACAGACAAATCTGTTGGTATCTGTACAACTGTATTGTCGATGTATTTCTAATTCACTTTCATAGAATTAGCTTTTCGAACAATAATCCGTTCTGGTAACACTTTCTGAATCAAATACACTCGGGCAGACAAACTCGATTGAAAATTAACCAGTTAATACAATATTTGTATGTATCTCCGATTGCACAGTAACGCAGCAGCAAAACTGATTTAAATTATTACAACGAATCTGTTATACTGCGGATCAAATTACAAATCTCTACTAATACTAGTTAAACAGAGAGAGATTAAATTATATACTTAGATACATTGAGAGACCAAAAGCCTGGCATAATAAAACCTTTTCGGTAGCGTGTTGATTGTCAGTACGACGCCGCTATATCGACCAGCAGGTTTACATTTCGTCCCAGACAGAATCTACCATCTGTTAATGTGCCGTATTATGCAAATGAAGGATAAACTAATATCATCGCGTTGCATGTGAGAAATAATATCCAATTAATAGTTGTATTGTTATTGGCGTCGTTATTAGGCTAATCTTAACGCGCAGACAGTTCAGGATGGATTAATCGTAGTCTATTGTTGATATTCTACTTTCAATAAGCAGACAATCTAGCGGAATTAGGTGCTATACTAGTCATTAGGAATGATTGAATCATGAGAAGCTCCGCGCGTATGATAATGAAGTAATCCTTTTAAACCGCTGGAAGAGAGAAAGTAGATTGCCAACTGTCAGCGATGCGACACTCCGCGTTTGGCGGATCCGTGCAACGAGAGGTTGACAAGTGCGCAAACGCAATGCGAAGTCTAATCACGCTTGCAATCGTATGGTTATGGAAAAATAATCGCGCGCGGCATACATAATGACCACTCAGGTTTGACAGTGAGCTAACTATTGTCGGAGCTGCCGATTGTAAGAGGGCTCGCTTATGCAACGGCGCGGCACAATCGCTCGCTTGTATGTATATGGATTGTGCCGGCTCCAAAAGCTCCGATTTGCTTCGCTTCTATCGGCCGCTCCGGCTATTCGGAACTCCCCAATAAAAACAAACCGTGAATTGTGCTATTTCTGGGCTGCGCGTGCAGGTTTGTCGAGCGCTACGTGAAAATAGCAATAGCTATTTCACTAGTACTCTACAAGCCGTAAGTTGCGCGGGCTCGCTTTATTCTTCGGAATTCTCTTATTCCGATTGAAAGCTGCGCCCGGTTTCGCTCGGCTGTCTCACAATAATTCTCTCAAGTGCTTTTGCTAATCGATTTTATAAGGCTTCTCTACTATTGACAGTTTTCACTTGGATTTCGGCTTTTCGTTCGTAAAGTAGTTGTCTTTGTAGAGCATTGAAACCCACTGAAAATCCACCATTCCTCCGAATTTGCCCGAAAGATATAAATGAGCCAATGCAACCATATGTTAGAGGTGAAAGGTTCTTTCTCCAAGTGAAGTGAGTGTGTTCTCTCTACTATAACGTTGCGATTTTCATTGTTTCTATGGGTGGTGCGACGTCCGATGTAGGCAGGGACGGCAACAAGGTGACGACAGTGGTGGCTACACCTGGTGCTGGGCCGGATCTCCCGCAAGAAATCTCCTACACGGACACTAGGGTCATTGGCAATGGCAGCTTCGGTGTCGTCTACCAAGCGAAGCTCTGCAACTCGGGAGAACTGGTTGCCATCAAGAAGGTTCTTCAAGACAAGCGATTTAAGGTATGCTTCCATTTGGTATCTCTAGGAATATTCCATTTCGATTGAAACGCACAGGCAACTGACTGATAATGTGTCTCTTTGATTTTCAGAACAGGGAACTTCAAATCATGCGGCGCCTCGAGCACTGCAATATTGTAAAGCTAAAATACTTCTTCTACTCTAGTGGCGAAAAGGTAATTGAAATAGCAAAACACTTGTTGTATTTACGAGTGACAAAATTCCGAGCTGCCCGAAAAGTGGCATGTTTTTATATACCGGCAAACACTTCGGTTGAAAGGAATGTTATTTCGTTTCCTAGAACTTGCGAATCTAAGCATCAGCGGGTACTGTTTTTTATTTGTTTCTCTGCGTAGGCGGTTATACGAACTCTCTCTTGAAATGCATCCCGCGAATATGTTACTCCAAAGTATTCCGAATTAGTTTTTAATGCATGCGACATTGTTAATTTTATTTTGTAGAACATCTTAAACGCAACTAATCCAGTTTTTCATGTGGACGTAAGTTGGAGCGCACCCTGTAGTTTGGATTTCCTTCTTGTAAAAGATTTAGGCGATTTTGCTTCTGTATCTTGGAAATCAAGGATCGGACGAGGCATTCGAATCTCATTGCAATTTTCGTTTTAATACGTGGATCACTACCATGAATAATTGAAGTGGATCTTGTAGTTATGCGGCTTTGCTAGTTATAGGAGATGATCTTTGAAGTCACTGTGTGTTCGATTCTCAAAGGTACCGATCTAATTCGCAGCCGAGAAATCATGTTTCACTTATAAAATAATATACCATCGTAAGCATCTGTGTAACAAACGTGTGTTCTTATGAGAGAGTGTGAAGAACATTTTTGAAAATAGATGGGACATTCGCTTGCCTAATCATGTGCCTTTGGGAGGATACACTTTCGTGAGCTTCCAATTCTCAGTTTCTAAACGTATTACTATATCTTCTTGTAGAAGGACGAGGTTTATCTCAATCTAGTCCTGGAGTACATACCCGAAACCGTGTACAAAGTTGCACGACAGTACAGCAAGAGTAAGCAGACGATACCGATCAGCTTCATCAAGGTAAGATCAATAAGAGCCGAGAGTCATGGTCGACCATTTCCTTGCACGAATCAACTATATATTTATAGCGGTAAGAAACTAATTCTGTTTTATTTTTTAGCTGTATATGTATCAACTGTTTCGCTCACTGGCATACATCCACTCCCTCGGCATCTGTCACAGGGATATCAAGCCTCAGAATTTGTTACTAGACCCCGAAACCGGAGTCTTAAAGCTCTGCGACTTTGGGTCAGCCAAGCATCTGGTTAAGGGCGAAGCTAACGTATCTTATATTTGCAGTCGTTACTATCGCGCACCCGAGTTGATTTTTGGTGCTATTGACTACACTACAAAAATTGGTATGTTTCGCAGATGAATTTGATTTAAATTCGCAAGTGCTTTCCACGTGGACGCAATGGGAATACTGTTCTTTTTCTCATTTTCACAGACGTGTGGAGTGCAGGTTGTGTGTTAGCTGAACTGTTGCTCGGTCAACCGATATTCCCTGGCGACAGCGGTGTAGATCAACTTGTCGAGATCATTAAAGTTCTCGGTACACCGACACGTGATCAGATACGTGAGATGAACCCCAACTACACCGAGTTCAAATTCCCTCAAATTAAGTCGCATCCTTGGCAAAAGGTATTGCATTACAACTTTTACCCCGATTACTTGCACCGTAATGTACATATTGCATGCTTATTATGTCAGGGCATTTGCGTTATACATGTTCACGTCTCTATCGTAAGCCGACATCCTCAATCGCGCATTTCGTCGCACAAATGCCGGGAGTAACAGAACATCAATCCGGGGAGTCGTTGCATGATAAGTAGATGGTTGAGGGTAAGACAAGGCGCGTTCCGGTGTTCCATCTAGCAATGGCTTTACCATTCGTATCGTATTACCTTTCATCACACATGTATCCGTGGTTACAGTTTATGCTTCAGCGAATGAGTGGACCAAAGTGTTCCACGGAGCACCAAAAAATTAGAGTAAGTGGTTCCAGTTGACAAAACAAATTAACTAAACATCGCTGATGCCAATATCACTCTTCTTCAATTCATCGTACTAACCGATGCAGTAACATATCAATTCTTCAGCAATCGAATTCTCACAGAATGTGCAAACAATCACTCGCTAATAGTACCGTCGAACGGGGGGTGCCAAAGCACAAAGAAACCAGGAGAAAGGGAGAGTGAGACGTTTTGTGATTCGACGTCAGATACCAATCGGCGTACTTCCCCATTCGAGCTAGTGCAGTATCTAGCTTATAGCAGCATCATTTTAACGTTACTAACGACTTATTTATGAGCGATGATATGCTGTGATTGCTCAGACTATCGAGAATATCACTTACTCTAATGTTTTGGTGGTCAAACTTACTTCCAACTTACTTCTCTCAACGTTTGTCGACTGTACAAAAATTTCACGACGGAAGCTTGCGGCGCAATTAAATGTATTCACGTATGTATATACACTGTTTATAAGTACGTATGAGCAAAGATAACGTAAACCATATGCATCTAACAATGCAATGAAGATATCGAACGGTTTTCATCAGTTGGACTCGGTATTGTATCTTATATTTGTTAGTTTGGAATAATTTCCGCCTCAATTGTCTGTCGGCGAAAATTAATCTTCTCCAAAATAATACTGTTACTGTCACATCGAAGACTCGACTTTTTGTCTTCGAATTCTCCTTAAAAGTCTTCATACAACTAATTCTCTAAAGGAGTGCTAATTGTGTTGATCTGTCATTGCGAAAAATGGACTCCGGTTTTTCTAGGGTATGTTGTAGCCCTTTCCTCGCTTTGACCTAGAATTTGGTAAGACGGGCATTTCCGTTCAATGTGTCAGTTTGCCTGGGAATTTTCTCAGGAGACTTTTTGGGGTAGGAGGAGTATGTATTAATGTGAATGGTGGGGGCTCTTGTTTACAGGTGTTCAGGGCACGTACACCCCCAGAGGCGATGGAATTGGTAGCCCGGCTACTGGAGTACACGCCGTCCTTGCGGATAACGCCATTGCAGGCGTGCGCACACTCATTTTTCAATGAGTTACGAGAGCAGGGCACCCGATTGCCGAACGGCCGGGAACTGCCACCGCTGTTTGATTTCACCGAGCACGAGCTGGGAATTTCGCCTGCCGTGAACTCGATCCTAATACCGAAACACATGCAGAATTCGGAGAACTCTGGTGGCCAGTCAGAAGCGACGGGCGGTGGCGCGGGATCCGGCGCTAATGCTAACGATAACAACATCAATGGCAACGCAGCCTCCACCTCACAGAGTGCGGATCCCGGCTCTTCGAGTATGGCTTAAGCTGCTTTATTTTTTAATGTTACGAAACTGAGAATTCACGTTAGAAAATAGCCTTGCAATGGCGAGAGAGAAAACTGACCTTCTGAGGAGGATGTCCCCGTTGTAAATTGAACTCAATGCCATGGCGATAGTGAGTGGTCTTTGAGCTTTGTTCGCTACATCCGGGAAACCCGAATCGCGGGTTAGCGGAGATGACTCAATTGCGTTGCAAACGCTTGATGCCACCTTATTGCCAAATTGAATTCAGTGTATATATAGGAACTGGTCCGTAACCTCTTTAAATAATAATTGCTAAAAGCGACTCTAGTTGAAAATGTGTAATCTAATGTCTAGTAGCGCGTTAACGTCGCTTACATCGTCATTTTATTGAAGAAAGAAACACAAAGAAGCGTATGTATACATATACACGTAAAACATACACGTAGCGAAATCAGCTCGGTAGGTGCCGATCAAAGTCGAGAAAGAATTAGCGGCACTTCCGGTTCGCAAGACATTTTCACTCACCGAAAACCTTGCGTTTCATGCGTCCTAATTGATGGTCTGTGTTTCGTCTTGAATGGAGGAATCAATCGACGAAAGAGCGCGCAGAAAGCTGTTTTATTGCGTTCAAATTTTAATGAGCATCGCTGTCGATTAAATGAGAAAGAAATTCTTGGTTAGCAGAAGTGCGCAACGTAATTAAAACTGATGAAAGAGGGAGAGAGTGATAGGAATAGGAAACTAGGAACGCGGGAGAGAACGAGAAGGGGAAAGTTGTGTGAAAACACAGAATGGGTATTCGCGTATATAATCGACTTCTCGTGAAATGTGAATTTCGCGATGTGAGACATGCTGTTGTACACATCAGCGCAACTAAACAGAAATTTATGATTAGTAAATCGACAGGAGTTTCATTCGTTGAGACATGGCAGCGAGAAGACAGCCATATTCGTGCCTATCAGTCATGTCTCGATGATTCGAATCGCTGCCGTCTATTACCACAACTATTACTAGCGCTATTTTTACAAATGTTACAGTTACTACATTTTTCGCAACATTTCTAGACTCAGGATTCCAAATTTCTCACCCAACGCGACGAACTTCAGAATGACCTAGCGGAGTGATTTATTTTTTAAGTGAATCGTGATTTCCATGTTAATGTTCGGCGACTTTCGTATGGAGAGCATCAAGTGTTCATAATTGCAGCACGCTGGGAAAGTCGGGTAGGTGAAATGTAGTGGTGTATGCCAACGGACAGTAGACGCCCATGTATGCTCGATGTCCGAAGGAACAGTCGACCACGAGGCCTCGAATTTCGTTTTCGCATTGATCGTACACACTGTCTTGTATATAAGAATCACGGGTTTTTTCCCCGGTTACGTAGACCTCCGAATTCGAATCTGTACGCGTATCACAGCCAACGACCCTGTGCAGCTGGACCTTCGGGACACATCGTGTCTAACAGCTTACCCTACACGTACATATCATTGCGTCGCTAATGAGACGGAAGGGACGCTGCTGATAACGAAATCGTACCAATTCAGTTCCTTTCCTTCGGAAAGGCCGACCGTTAAGCAGATCGACCGTGCAGGAGGTTGGGAAGGAGTGAGAAAGGGAGAGTGAGTGGAGCGGAAAGTGAGATGGCAAGAGAGTGAGAGGTCTTAGCATTCGTTTTAGAGTTTTATGAATGTTGATAATATAAATTAAGTTTTCAACGATTAACCAGTTTAGTGATATATTTTCTTTATACCCGATTTACGTGCAGCTACTAAGAAGGATTGGCAAATGTAAGATGACTCTCTGCGGACAGAGTCTGAATTCCAATAGAAATATCACTTTAGCGCGTATTCAAAATAGACCATAAACGTCAGAGCGCTCTTTGCTGGTGGTTCTCAGTAACAACACGTCAATCGGACCTTCGATTTGACCTAAATTTACCAATTCTTTCCCTGGAACTAAAATTATATCGTCATAAAGATTTCTACAAGTCGATCATCATTACGCCCTGGTCATGTGCAATGAGAACTAAGTTTTTCTTTTATTTTGTGCAAATCAGTAATGGAACAGAGTATAACTTAGAGGGACAATGGGAAGCAAGTGTTCAGTAAAGTGTAATGATTCACTGCCATCGACAGAATGATACTGGCACTCTTTTTAGTTTTCGCACTTTCATCGCTTCGCAAAAGTAATAACTTGTTTAATCTGGGCTTTCGTGTCATCGCCAAATGGCGACTCGACGGAGCAACGGACGAGTTGTGAGGAGCGCTCGCTTAGAAGCTCGTTGAACATAAGTCTATCATTTCACATATGATGAGAAGGAAACTAATTGTCTAGATTCCAATCATTTGTGTATCCGTGTAAAATTGCAGCTGGCTTGGTGTATCTTCATACAGAATCGATAGTGCGAATGAGATCCATGTATCGGGAAAGTGGTGGATCGAAAGACTATCGCCATCGTCGTCGCAAAACTGTTCTACTACATAGCGCTTCTTTTGAATTTCAGGTTGACAGGCACGCTAAATTTAAAACGAAAGAAGAGGTCCCGAATCTAACTGTAAAATAAGTACCCTTAATACATACGAATTTTTAATTGCACGGCTTGAACATAGATTGTTGGTTATTTATCGTAATTATTATTAATAAACGAATTCATCGATTTAGTTCGAAGTACTCGCCTCTCTCATCTATTTTCTTAACGCAACTTTCCGACTTGGATCTGTCGAACGAGGACGTGGTGAGACTCTATCTGGCCCTGCAGCTCTGTAAATTTAAGGTGCTTGGTGACATTCTCTAAAGGCAGTTTAGGACACGACGCAGGCCAAATCTCTGTATAGTCGCACTTAAGATAAAAACTAAAGGAACAAGAAAACTGTAGCCGAAAAGATACATCGTCCTATCGTGGAGTCGGACCCACGGTCACTAGGATCGGGTGGTTACCGTGAATCCGAGTTCACCCACTCCATTTGTTTCTATTCTTCTAAAGCTTCGACATCACATTGTCTGACGGCAGAACACACAGACACCCACAATTATATAGTAATCGCGCGAGGTGGGGAAGAGCCCGTGTAAAATACTGAAAGTCTATATATATAAATATATATAAATATACATATATATGTATAACTAAATTACATATATATATATGCAGATTAATTTTAATGATAGTGATTAATGATAACATCGCTGCTGTTGTAAAGTACAGAAAGAGACGATGCGATTACCAGAGAAGAAGTGACTCTTCGATGACAACACACACTGTACTTGTCGTTTGCCTGACATTCATTCACCGTTACCATTGCAACCACCTGTTCTCTTTTACCCTACATCATTCGCACTCTTTCGAAGCATCTAGTAAATGAAATGTAATAATTGTGTAAAGAAAGATTAATAAACTAATTTAATATGTATATACATGCATATGTGAATGTGTGCGTGTGCATATGTATATAGGCTAGACGGGAAATGTACGAGAAATCCATCTGAGCTGGAAAAAGGGCAAAGGAAAACACGTGTCCGAACCTCGAGATCCCTCCGCGCGTGTCTCGTTACGAAGCAAGAAATTTCTCACGACCGACTACTCTCCACTTTCATAGATTTATTGTTACATCATCTTTGGGATTACATATAATATAACACTGCAGCCTACTTACTCTGCGAACATTGCCTTTCTATCTATTCGGCAGATTGACTGAATCTACATGTCATTTATAAGGAACCACCTATATGTACACGCGCCAACCATGTCACGCAGTCATTTCCAAAATTTAACTGTAACTTGCCATAGCAATTATAAAACCACTGTAGTGCTGTGTAATCCCGTTTTCACTTTCAAGTCCCCCCTCCGTTTACCTGTTGCGTGCAATTAGTCTGCAAAGCCGATTATTAGACCTGCGTCATGCGGTGTTTACTCCTACTTTCTACCAATCTACTCTATCCAAGCACATGGTATTTGTTTTGACATTGCGAGCGAAGATCCGTTCAAAGGCTCTGCCACAAATTGCAGGCTTCCCTTCATCTTTTCAGCTTGTTAGCTCTGAGATCCAGTAGTTATAGTTTCGGGCCACGAAAACAAGTTCGATGTGCCTATACTCCTACACTTTCCCGCTGATTTATGTCTCGCTCCAATGATAGCGAGCGAAAGTGTAGAATTCCGAAATACCCCATCACAGAGCTTCGGCTTCATAGAGAGCCTTTTCACCTCTTTTCAAATTAAAGGCTACAGATTGCCAAGGTTGAATTGGATGCTGATTGGCAAGATGACATACGCAGAGCAGAAAGCGTGCGAGGGTCATAAAGAGCGTCTATCCGATGCCTGTGTATTTCGCTGAATTTCGTATGTGCGACAGAAACAAGATTGTCTGATCATTCTTTTCGAGACGCCGATAAAACCAGATAGCAACGTGTTATTTGCTAAGCCGCCGCGAGAAACACGTGCTAAGCAACGAATCAACGGAACCGATGAACTGTTTAAAATGGAAATCGATAACAATGGCTTGCGTTCGTTTTGAGAATCGCTTAGTTTGGCGGATAATGAAGCTAAAGAAAACACAATTAAGTCCTGCCATACGGAATTCTATCATCCCCAATAAACAGCAACCTTTTCTTTACACGTTTGATAAGATGTGCACAACTACGAACGCTCTTCCTCATATAACGGCTGATATCACCGATGACGAATGTGAGCGACCTCAAACTACGACCCAAAAAATGCTTTTCATGCTGTCACGTAATACGAAAATAATATCTGAAAAATGCGATCCTCGGTACAATGTCTTCCGAAAATATTTCCCCGCTTGTGAATATTTTCCGAAGAAATGCTGATGTCCTTTTCGAGGGTTATAGCTAATTATAGAGAGTACAATTGAAGTTGAGTGTAGATAAAGATTGATTAGCATACGAACGTATTTGATTTGCGTGTCACACACTAGCATTCTCTGACATTCGGAGAATTGGCCTATGTGCTCTACACACATTTCCTGTCCATCAACAATTTAGTAAATATATAGTGTTGATTGTTTTTCGAAAACGTCCAATAATAGCGTTACTCGAATCAGTGGAACTTTCAGTCGACAGGAAATGTGTAGTACGCGCGTAGCCCAATTCGAAGCACTTAGAATCCGCCAGAAACTTGTACAATTCAAACGAGCTTTATCTGCGAGAAACGAGCACCGAAAGGAATTCATGGTAAGAAGCGTTCATGCCTTCCAATGCCGTTAAGATTTCCCACTGAAATTCGCTGAGTTTCTTCGGAAGATGTGTAGGCCATTGTTTATAACGTTGTCTTACACTTTTGGTAATTTGGTAACTTTCAACTGTAACTATGAAGTGCGATCTAAGCATAGGAACTTTGAAACAGTGGATGCTTGTAAAGCACGTAGGACTACAACTATCCCCGGGGAGTATTTGGAACAATTTTTATAAGCTTTTCACTTTTGCACCTCTAGTAATTATTCTATCCGTAACATTCCGCGGCGCCGCGCGTCCCCTCTGCACAAGGTAAGCTGTGTTTTGGATCAAGACGAAGCTGTTCCAATCGAAGAAACTGTCGATGAATTATTCGATTCGCGTGGAATGACGCTTGAAAAAAGAGCGAAACGATTTACACAACAAACCATCCATTCTTGGCGGTGTCGATCTCAAAGTTTCGAGGAACAGTGACCGGCGAGTTTTGTAAGAAGTTGATAAGAGGTTTTTTCATTTTCTCCGTGAGATAGAGAACGGTTGTCGGCCAATCGGATCTGAACAATTAACAAGAGGAGCGCATGCAAATAAGAGAAAAGAGTCAAATCATGTGGTAATGAGCGATGTTACATAATGGAACGTGCTAATATGCGCTGGTAATTGCGAGGACAGGGCTAGAATTACATAATTAATTAGTACTACTTCCTAATCGTAAAACGGCGTGCGCAGTAGCGATTCCGCTTCACCTTTCACGCGTCTCAGTTCATCATTTCTTTTCTGTCATCATCGTCATGGCGCGGGATCGCGAGACTTTGTAGACTACTTAAGACATCCTCTTCAGAAGCGTACTTGCTGGTTCCAGAGAGCTTGCAAGCTGAGAAACTCCTGCTCTCTTTTAAAGTTGCGGTCGTGCGAGCTATGTTAAAGTAACCCTTCCAACTAATTCTTTTCAGCTTCGTAATTACGTGGGAGCGATGATCGCGCGAACTACCGAAGCATCTGCACGCACAAGCTCGCTGCTTCGATTGTTATTTGCAAAGAGACCTTTTGTCGGGAGGTTCGACTTCCTCTTTAGATTCTTCGACTTTGCGAGAACTTGGCCCGCTTGCTCGATGCGCACCTTCTGCCAGGGCGTCTTTATCGCCAATTGCGGCAAATTGAAGTCGACCGCATTCTGAGAATGCTCTTCTGTGTGTCTGTGTATCGGAGACCTTTTTCCATCGGAGTGAATGCGAGACAATGTACTGATACAATGCAGCCGATGAATTACGAGCTGATACAATGCCGGATGTGACAGTGTGAGAGTGTTAAATATATATAGATATGTATGAGGAGAGTGAATTAAATAAGTGAGTAAGCAGGGTGGTTAGGGACAATTTTTCGGCTAAACTTAAAGGGACGTGCTCATCGTGTACTGCGTTAGCACCGTAACAGATAAATCGTATAAATAATAATGGAACTCGGCACAAGTTTACCAACAAAAGCACGACCGGCTCCTCTACCGTAGCGCTTATGTTATGCTGAACCATTTAAGTTAGGCGTAACTTTGTTTCTCTCTTATCGGAAATTGTCGAACAGCCATTTATCTCCCTCCTATGTGCTGGAAAAGTATAAGGATTCGTGCTGATTATTGTTTGGCTTCCACAGCGCCATCCGCTGGGGAACGCAGCTATAGGGCAAATTGAAATGATATCTTGAAAGTGGTGGGGATAGCAATTAAAGAAACATAGATATTGAAAAGCCTTCCATGTTCTTGCGGATAAACTCTTTTTACGTAGCAAATGGAATATATCAAGAACATTGTTATAGAAAAGGGAGAAAAGCCCGCTGCCTATCGGGAGATAGAATGCGAACAGAATGGACGATGTCCCAAAAATGTGAATTTATAGCTCGAAATGATATCAAAATAAAGTTTTCTATATGTCCTTCTTTTCCCTTCGTATTCCAAGCGAAGGCTCAAAGGTTCAATCTTTCATTAAAACAATAATCTCGATGCATTTTTCTATATCAAATTATGCATTACGTGTTGCGTTACTTTTTTGAAAACACGAGAGTCTTATTGATATTATTAAAATTAAGTCATTCACGATTGCGCGCGATTATTTGTTCATGTTGCTTGGTATGTATATCTTTTTATCGCTTACTATATATAGTGACGTATCTTGAAAACGATAACTTCATTCCATATAGTGAAATTTATCACGATGGTGGATTAGGTTTCTGTAGATAGAATTTTCTCGGATCGAACGAACAGTCATCATAGTTTCGACAGCAGTTCTTTCAGTTTCTTTCTTCCCATGGCAGCAATGCGAATGTCATCGGAATAATTACAGATCGTAAATGTGTGTATATGTATGCATAAATTGTTATGTGAAATCATCGTACGTTGTAGCGATACTCTGGTAATTACTGTGTTAATATTATGAATATCCTCCTGTAGTCATTAATAAAAGCGGGAAGGTATCTATGATTCATTTAAATCCAATTGTTTCTATATCCTTCGTGGTGGCACGGCTGCGCTAGACGGGATGACACGTGAAAAGTATTCAATTAATTGTCGTGTCTAAGTGGAACATACACAACGCATCCTTTATCTATCCTCTATAAATAATATTATGACGGCTGTAAATCGTTGTGTTCTATTTATCAAATAAATACGACGATGAACTTGATACAAATGTACGTTTATTCGCGCCAGACGGGCAATCCGGTCATTGACCGGACCAAGGGAAAAGGAGCGAAGGGAGATAAACAGTTTAAAAAGACTCACTCTAAATGGCGTGTTCTATCATTTATTAATAGAAGATTTCAATAGAAAAAACGAGTATTTAGTTCGCTGTGTATAAACGGTAAGTGTAAGACTGATCGGTCTCTCGATATAAAAGCACATTGCCAGAGGGTGCGCATTATTCTCCGTAGCGATAACTTTCTTGCGCAGTCAGCCCGAACTACTGGAACTCCTACTCTCTAGGGGCGAGACAAGTTTTCCATGCAGCACAAGCGCCGAGGTACATACATCGCCCAGTATCATCATCCAAGCAGAACTTTCCTTATCATGGCACCGCTGACAAGTTCGTCCCCGCCCCGTGGACCGATGCATTTGCTGCTGCACAAGTATTGTAATAAAGGCAGTCGATATTTGCCGCAGAAATCGACAAACTTGACGTGCTCCACTCGATTATTGAAGAAGACACCTGAGCAAGAGAAAGATGTCAATAGCAAGCACACGTGGCTGATTATTCTTGACATTTACGAGTTGCGATAGCACTCGTATATTGTAGCATTGATAGACAGATCGCATTCTGACCTTTGCACTTCGGATTGACGCAACTATGTCCACTATTAAGATATACTACTAAGTTCCGTGGTATGCTTCTTTCGTCGTAGCAAATGTCATTTATTTTGATCACTCTGGCAGCAATCTCCAGCAGCGACGGTGGATTATGGGTCATATCCGAGACAAATCTCACCACGAGAGGATTATCTCTCAAAGATAACTGGAAACGATAAGAGGGGCGAATGTTGCAGGTAGAGCGTGTGACATTTTATCACGAACGGAACTTAAGCACGTTCGGCCTTTTAGACATTCTCATTTCTTTGATAGAAGATAAACGTTAACTTTGCTCGCTCTACTATTCATTTAAACTCAAATCATATAAATATTTACTATATATACAAACTACTTGGAAACCAACCTCTGTCAGGCATTTAAGCGTTATAATTTCTGTTGGCAGTGTCCTTAGTTTGTTCTTATGGAGAAGTAATGATTTGAGGTTTGTTAAATTTGCTATTGACCTTGGCAGATTCTCTATCATATTGTCACAGAGGATTAACGCTTGGAGGGATTTCAGCTCGCCGAGGGTTGGTGGCACTTCTATTAGCCTATTGCTACCCATTGAGAGTACTTGGAGCCTGTGATGAAGCAAAGTTATTATGAAATATATATTATATTCCTTTTAGGGAAATAGATTTGAATCTAGTCTTTTATTAATTGGGAGAAAAGACAATGTACCTTTGCATTTTCCATATGTCAGGTTTAATATTACTGATATTGTTGCCGCCAAGATACAGATACTTCAAGTCTGGCAAATCCAGAACCTGGTCAGGGAATTCTGTTAACCTATTCCCGCTGAGATTGATTTCACGCAATCCTGGTAAGTTACTAAAGCTTTTTGGCAGAGACTCATTGGTCAGATTGTTGTTTTTCGCTACAAGGCAGGTCAGTGGACAATCACCGAGGAAATCTGGCAGTTCTGTCAAATGGCAGTTCGATATGTCCAGCGAGTGAAGATTGGTAAACTTAACAATGCTTTGTGGAATGTGTGATAGGCGGTTTTGATGAAGCAATAAAGTATCCACATGCTCCGGGCATTTTGTGCTGACAAAGTGCTCGTGCAGCACATGTGTGTCTAGCATCAAATAAGACAGGTCCAAGGTTTTTGTGTTGGAGTCCGTGTCACTGGAATCTGATGTGTAGTTCTCCATGAGGATGCTGTGCACAAAGGAATATTTCCATTTACTTTCTCACATTTATATTCCATAATATTTATTATTTATGTATAACAACATTTTATATAACTATTATACGTGGACATATCAACAAAACATTTCCAAGATAGATGCATCTATACATTTTACTATTAACAGGTAATAAGTGAGTTATTTTTTATAATAAAGTTCAACGTTGTTATAAGATGCTACTTAATTCAATGGATACCAATGCGCCGAATCTGCGATAGACAATTATCGAAATTGACTTAGTCTCTTTGATTCACAGGGGCGTTTATAAAACATCATATCGAATGCACTATGACCGCGAGAGCGAGTAACAGAATAAATGAAAGTTTGAATTACTGAAAAATCCAACAGTGGAGAATAATGCTGGGAAAATACTGCTTCCAGAAGTCGCACAATCGCAATTCAAACGGTCTCTTCGCGGAACATTCCACCGAGTGCGATTATCATTTTTCAATTACATGCAAATTGCAACACTGATTTCATTCTCTAGCGAAGGAGAGCGTGTTCAAAAAGTGAAAAATACGAGCGCGTACATCGCACGCTCGCGGCAGCTAGATTTCCTGTCGCAATTCCGAGCTGAATAAAAGTGCAGCGTTGTACAGTCAGTCACGCGCTGGTTTTCTGATGATTCCGCGTTTATCGAGGGATCCCGGTCAATGTTGGGAGATGAGGAGAGCGATAGCGCGCCCGATCATGAGTTGGCTGTTTGAAATTTCGAGCGGCAGTGTTGCGCGATCGACTACACTCCAGTATGCTTCGGTCACGAGGAATGACATGCTTAGGAACTGGTTGCTCGCTGTATGCGACCACTTTCCTACCTACCTTTTTATAATCCTCTAATATTATCCCTATCGAAATCCCTGACTTTGGTCCAGTCACGTTTGCTTCTCACGTTTGGAGGCCAATTGATCCGTGTTCAATAAGTTCGATACGGCACTCTGGCGACGAAGGCACGCTCACTCCTCGATCGGAGGAAAAGTAGAATGCATAACCGTCGAGATGCCCGAGCGCGGGGAACCAGACTGAGCGATATCGAATTTATCAGTCTGCTTTATAAGTCGGTTCATTACCGGGCGTTCTCCGTGATGGGAGAGCTGCCGCTTCTATATATATGTATACATATCTATGTGTGTGTATGCACAAGCTCCAGCCAATAAGCGGTGGTACCAAAGGGTACCATTCTGTCCAGTTCTATGCAAGTAATTCGAGCTGCACTATTTCCAGCACTGCAGTCGAATTTGGATTCCTACGATGCGGAATTATAGCTTTACATTTAAGCTTCATTACGCCCGCTCACGTTATTTCGAATGAGAAAAGTCTCCGTTGCTGTGGATTCATAACAATAATTCCAAATGATTAATGCTGATAAGGGGGCAACTGATATTAATTGTCTCTTTTATCGCACACATACTTTTCTTCCTAACGCATCAGCAGCTAACAAATACAATAATTTCCTCTACTATTTATCTGCGGGCGTCTTATAAATTACTCATTCACGACCTTAATAATTAAGGAATGTTACTTTAAAAAGGGGAAGGAATAATTTCCTTCGATGAAGTAATTATTTAAACTTGGAAAACCGTCCGAAGACATGTTTGGAGAGCTATGTGTACACAATATTATAGAACATATTGTGCTTTTATCTACACGTGTAACTTGTTTCAGTTGAAAGTCTAATTGATTCAAAAACAAAGGTTTTGCAAATCACGTTTCTTCCTTCGCGCTGTTATTCTTTGTATACAAAAGCTGTTTGTAATGTATGATTCGCTGATTCGCTTTCATACTAAAAGAGTGTCATTATTTAATCATATTGAGTCTTTAAACTCTTTATACTCTTCTTTGTGCTCTTGACAGACAGTTTAAATCGGAATTACTCCTTTGGAGTGCAGTTGAGTTTAGATCAGTTCGGATCAGTTCAAATCAACGCAGATAGCGTGAGCGTGTAATAAATCGCTTACATGAAAAGCACGTGTATACTTTAGATAGAGAGATTGTTCATGCAGGAAGAGAAATCATTTGATTAAAGAAGACAATCCACAAGTGACAATAAGAAGTTATATGTATTGCTTATTGTCAATGCGGTATGTACACCCTTTTGCGAACGAGTTACGTTTAAAACTGAGGTTAGAGTCATATAAATCGTAAGGGAAAAATGTTCTGTTTATGAATGCTGGTACGAAGTACATACAGCATCCGACAAAATAGTTGTCACAATCTGCGAAACAGCCACTAGACAAAAAATTGATTTTGGTAGCATGAAGTCACGATATGCAAGACTTTTTCAGGGGGTTGCGACAGAAAGTCTCCTCCCCTAAAAGGGGGCTTTTACAAAGTCATGTATAACAGGTGCGCATAGTACAAAATTTAATTTTTTGTTCAGCGAACATTTTCTAGATTGTGACAACTCTTTTGTCGGGTGCTGTACATGGTAAGTTAATCGACGTTTCATTTACAGTTCAAACGTACGAGAATGTTGCTTAATAGTATCCAATTGTTCCTTCGAGCGGAAAAACAACTGACATATGCAGTTGCTATTGCAACTAGGGGTTTGCACATTACCTCTCTGCTATTACAACATAACAAATATATGCAATCGGAGCCTCTGAGGAAAGATATACAGGACATTTTGCAAGTCCCCAATCCATCTGACGAGCAATGGAACCAAGTGTACAATTACTTTGCGAATGAGCACAACACAAAGGTGATGAGTCCTTATTTAGGAATCCTAAAGTTTATAAAGGATATTGATGAACAGGGACATGACATCAAAGCGTTGAAACTCTATGAGCATTTAAAAGATAACAACATCGAATGTAACATAGCGGAGAAGCTGGCATACATGAGAATTTGTTTTGCCAATAGAAATATGGTAAATGAAGAATGCAAGAAGGAGTTGGAATGCTTGTACGATGAATTTATGACCAAGGCCCCATATATGGACGCCAAGACGTTGGTGATTTGCTTAGAAGCTTTGAGTCTTACTAACAGGTGGAAAGAAGTTGAAAATGTTATACAAGAACGCAAAGATCTAAAAATGTTCACTCGACGATTGCATTCTTGTTTGGCACTTGCTTATTTTAAAAACTATCGCTTTGACAAAGGATGGTCAGTAATCAAAGAAGCATACGAAAACAGTAGCTGTATCGAACATTATGTATATATTGATTTAGTAGATATATGTGGCAAAAACAAGAATACATTTAGAAATAATGTAGAAACAATATTTGAATTATGGGGTGAGTATTGCTATACCCCAACGAAGGCAGTAATATCGGAATATATACGCGTGTTTAGGAGATTAGGATTGCAAGCATGGTTCACCACAGTATTTAATAGGTAAATCCTTGCTGTGCAACTTCGTTTGTTGAGAAAAGTTTAATTTTTTACTAAACCTGTCCTATTATGTTTGAGTGGTCAATGTACAAGGTGCGATACACTCTTGAGAAAATCAGAGATACATAGAGAAGAGCAGGAAGTATTGGCGAAATATGCTTTGGATCACATTATAATTGGTTCGGATGTTTATTTAAAATCACACCCAAAAGAATTGGAAAACTTGCAGAAATTTGTTGAAACGTCAAAACCATATGATGTCGTAATAGATGGCCTGAATGTATACTATAAACACTATAAGCACGCCAGCAGGGACTCTCAAAGAAACGTATGAACTCTGGTTTCTATACATGATTTAATAACGCGTCTTCCAAGCTTTTTTCTTTAGTATCTTTGAGATTTAATCGAGACAAAATCGACAATTGTAGGTGGCCCGAGTTTTTAGGGATTTAAAACAGAATGCAAAGGGTGTTGTCGTAGTTCTACGAAGGCATGTACGACATGACCTTCCATTCATGGAACTCCTTGAAGGCACCAAAGTGTTTTTTACTGACGATTTGTAAGTAATATTTCTTTACTGCAAAAGAGATGCAAAAGTTCAGTTTTCTGTTGATGTATTGAAAGGTGGATTGAAGTAACTTTTGTACAAAATGAAAGTACCATACTTGTTTTCCTACAACAAATGACAGAACTTTTCTCTACACTTAAAATGTTAATGATTTGCATGAGGGCTATATTGCAATGTAACTACAGGTCGAAGGACGATCCCTTTCTGCTGTATCTTGCGTGGTGTAGTGAACCAAATATGAAGTTCATTAGTGCTGATATAGCAAGAGACCACTTCGCACTATTGCCAAATCACAGGGCTCGGATGTTATTCACCAAATGGATGTTACGACATCGGTACTACTTTGGATCAAAAGGGATAGTAATTGAGCCATATCAATATGATCAGACAGCGCATAAGAATGATGCCGGTTGGCACGTACCATACAGAAAATCTGACGCGCCACCGGTCATCTGTTTCCCGAGTCTTAATCTTAAATCAGAGTGGGCATGTTTTCAATTCGTGTAAACCTCTAGAATTACGACACTTTGAGAACTATAAGGAGTAAATATTTGTACAGTCATTCGCATAAAGAAAGAAGAATTGTATGAAGAAGTAAGATTTTGCTTTGTACTTTATTTTGAATACAATTGATAACTCATATTGCCAATATCCTCGCGCACGTTGATCCTTCAGACGTTAAAATGTCTGTCCCATTTCCCTATTTTAGTTGAGTTGCCGTTCTTTGGTTCAGAAATTATGGTTGTTATTTTATCGATGCTACTTAATGCAAGATCGTATACGAATATTTCCCATGATAATTACCGTAAAATTTACGTTGGAGTATCAGTTCAATCGTAATAATTTCTAAGGAAACAGTACATTTCTTCTAACATATTAATATAATAGAATAAGAAACGTAATAAATATAACGCTAGTTATACAGTTCGTAGAAAAGTTTCATATATTAATTTAAAAATCGAAATAAGTCCCCGATATATGTTAGTGCAAGCGCGTCCTACCTGATGGCAGCACGGGTTCAAAAGGGAGGCCTAGTATTCACATTGCTTCATGCCGCACATTCCAGTCTCGATCGTCCGCGCAACAGGTGTTGCTAGTTTTCGGATTTCTCGCGTGGTTTATTGTGCTGTTTATCGCATGTTCTGCCTTAACGTATACTTCTTTTGAATTTCAATGAGTGTCGTCGCTGCATTGTGATAGTTTCGTGCGCGTGAAACACGTGTGGATTCGGAGCGAGTGACGAGGAGTGTTGTGGAAGACGCGCCGAAAATCAAGACGTCAAAGGTAAGTCATTTCTCTCCTACCTTGACATGAGTCACGTTAATAAGACAGCATGCTTTTGAACGCTCTATGCTGCTGTAGATCGCGCATGTTTAAACGCACGCATCCATCAGAGAACGAAGGTTATTCCTTGCCCATTTGATAGATCTGACTGACATAAAATCGCACTTGCACTTCTCAATGCTATATCGTTCAAATCAATACATTAGCATGCGAAACTTTTCTATGCAGTGGAATCGGGAATTATCGATTTCGTGTAATTGATAGAATATAATATTGTGTTTTACAATTGTGTGATGCGGCATGCATTGTGTCATTCTGTTTATGGTATGACTTTGAAGTTACATTCGCATTGATTTCGCAATGCATCTAACCGGTTGCTCGCTTATTGTTCGATAAGATTGTATAAAAGGGAGCTCAGTGTTTGATCCGCTGGTTCCATTGCGATTGATCTGCCGGAACACTTTCGTAGAAGTGAATCAGCGATGTCCTCTACTATAAGCACTTCGAAAGCATTCGACACAGTTGGAGATATTCAATGCGCGCGTTGATAGCCGTCTATACGTGTCTAACACGTATAAACAATTTGTGAAGTAACAGCTGCTGGACCATACTCCCCGCTAACTGGCTCGATAATATTTGGAAATCTGATAGCATGTTGGTAAATTTGTATGTGTAACTGTGAGATGCGATTATGTTCGCAATCTCCTTAATTCTATCATACTGCATCCCACTCTGTTCATTGCCGTCGTAAAACCGTAAATGCCTGAAGTGTTATAAATCATTTAATGAGAAAGTAAGAAAGATTGGATTGTTCATTATGGATGCCGAACAGTCAAGGGTTAATTGCTTCATATTAAATACAGGAGAAATTATGAGAAGAAGTTGAATGTACATATAAACTAGAAACTACTTAGACTAGAATTCGTCGAGAGCCGAACGAGCGCTAGAAGTAGGCCATTTCTTCTTTTCCTTTACGCTCATTCTTTTAACGATCTGGCATTAATAAGTGGTGTAAGATGTACTTTCCGCTTGACACTTGTGATGCATAGACAAAGGCGCGCTTTGTTGCCTTCCACGAGTTCAGCGAGGCTGTGCACAGGCGACCTTCAACAACTCCATTACTAATCGGCGTAAATCTTCTTTCCTGCTGGTTCAAAAAACTGCTGTATCTTGCTTTTTTCGAAAGCATTCGCCTAATGTTCAAGGACGAAAGCCTAGAAATTTAGATTTTTCTGTTAACTTCCTACGCATCGTTGCATTTCACTGGATGAAATTATTCATAGTACAAAAGATGGATTAAAATATTTATATTAATTTATATATTACATTAAATTTAGATCTGATTTACATCAGAAGTTTTTGTCAGTTTGCACTTGCTGGAATTAGTATTGCTTTCTCAGACAATGCGCATTATTGTTCAACCGGCTTTCTGGGATATACGAATATCGAATGGAAATTATTATAATCGACGACGTCGACAATCAGGCATTCTAACATTGCGAGAGTGAACGTTCCGGTGCTTACATTCAGAGGAAACCCGTTTGAGCGCGTAGGTGTTGGGAAAAATACGAACCTACGCGGATTTCACGCTTTTGGTGCGTTTCAGCGATCGATCGTCTATCACTCGGCTCGCGTATACTTAGACGGCCTTTATTCCCGGAGAATCTTTTTAGAGCATACCGCTTTCGCGATTCCAGTTTATTAAGCAATCACTTGTCCTGTATTTACTCGCCTATTTTTTGATACGTCATTGCTCACTTGACTTTTTTATTCAAGGTCTTTTTAGCTCGATGCGTTTTAACTTTTACCTTCTTTGATACTATCATTATTATACGTGTTCTGCTTTACTTTTTTTCATTGAGTCGCTTAAACTTTCATGCGATGCACCTCTTAATCTATTGAGTAATTTTTTTTTGCTCGGTTTACATATTCTGTTAGAGTATGATTGAGAAACTTTGGTGTCTTTATAAATATTGAACGCCGACTTATTCGACACTATATTTATCAGTATCCCGCGTTTAACATTAAGCATTTCTGCACATTTGTATGCTGTTCAATTTTAAATGATTAATTCATTATTAGAGTTATGTTATTTAACTAGCATGGATTATTTTAAAGCCATTTTTAAGACGTTAGAAAGATGTAAAATTCAAATATTCTTAAAACGTCTTTGCTACCCTCTAAAAATACTGCAAAAAGGCAGATGAAAAGAAGTTGTATCGAAGAGATTTTAAAAAGAAAAAAGTATGGACATCTTTGAACGTCTTTGGCAGAACATCTTTAAACGTCCTACGAATGTCATAAGACATACAAATATAAAAATTGCATAAAAAAGACATCTTCGAGACGTTGCGTGTTATTTGAATATGTGTACCTTTTATTACTATTTCTTCAGTATTAAAAACTGTTTCACACACTAATTTAAACCAACCACAGTTGACTCTTTGCGCCCTTGCAAAAGAGCGGTTTGCAAAAAAGGGCATTTGTCTAGTTTATAGCTGAATGCTTTTTAGCCATTAATTTTCCCATACTCTAGCGGTCTGAATGGGAGTTGCCAGGGTATCTGGTGTTCCAGCGGCGGCGAATGGGAATATAGGGATGCAGCGAGCAGATAATGATGAGCTATCGTAAAACGATAAAGGGTAGCAATAAAAGTAAGTGGTCGCCCGTGTATATTGCCGCCCTAACCGTAGCCCGACGAATTCGTTCTCTTTGGTTTGCGCTGCGTGGAGAATTCAAGCGCATTTCTAGTCTTCCTATCTTCACACTGTTTTGGTTTGTTATCTTTTTTCGTGTACGTGTGTTGGAAGTGCGAATTTTTATAAAATATTTCTCCTCTGATAGTGCGATTCTTATCTGATTGGAGGAGTTGATTGATAATCTATCTAAAGCCGGGGAATCAAATTTCCACAGAACGTTCATAGCTGTTGAAAGTGTACTAAACAAATAGGAAAGTAATTAGTAATCTTTCAGGGCAAGTGTAAAATGTTCTTGCTGTTTCGGCTACAATTTCAGAAGTCATTGATCTCAGCAAAACTCGAATTTTAACATATGTGCGCCTATATAATATTCCTCGAGCTATAATTAAATTAAACGTTAGTAACACGCAACATGAAACTATGCACAATATATTTTACGTGAAACGAAACAGAAATTACTATAATTCTAATTATGTTAATCGCGAACCGACAGAAAATCCAAGATACCCCGAAATATCTTAAATATTTCCCTGTATTTCTATTTTCAAAACCGATTATTCTTAGAATAATTTCTCCATCAAAATAAGAGGAATCGCGTAGTTTGTATTAATTACAACTGAGCTTAGAAATGAGGATTGCGAGTGGAAGATAGGTTCTTTGTCCGTTTAGTAACGCTCGGGTGCTTAATGATCAAGAGGAGCCTCTATGAGAGGTTCCCTCTCATCTCACGATGAGTTTGTACGTGGGATGTATGTACATTTACGGTGGTCCATGCTCCTGAAATCGATTAAGGGGGATACTGCAGGGCATAGACCTCTGCTCCTAGGGTGCATTCGTTCTGACACGATCTCCCAAGCAATATCTCGACATTGTACACATTCTACTAAACTGCATCGTCATACTTCATCTATTTATTACAAGCAACATAATTTACGTCAAATACTATATTGAAAACCATCGCCTATCTTATTGGAATTTTTGTATAACCGTTCGAACTTACTTTTAAATTCGATAGAAAATACCTACTCGAATTTTATCGTTGTTTTCGCACAAAATAGGGTCAGGCTTTCATTTCAAGATTAATTAAGCATTAATTACGCATCACGCGAATATAAAGAAAGTTAGGAAAACATTTATCTCGATGGACCCTCTGGGATTATGCGCTCTACTTTATTTCCCTGGTGGAATGCGCGTTAAAAAGTGGATGGAAGAAGTCTCGAACTATTCGGAGTAATTAGCACAAGAGCAATGGTGCGAGCGCGATGGTATTACGAGGATCGTTTATTGATCCTTCCGAGGAAGAAGCATTTGCAAAATATGAATCATCTTGTAATTAATTACTATTTTTATCTAAAGTTGCATTGAACAGAATCGGAAAACTCGCGTAGATCTGCTGAAGAGTCAAAATCATACAGTCTAGCAGTACAAAGACTTCGAACTCGAAATAAGAATATAAAGAAACTTAGAAAAACATTCGTCCCAATGACCGCCAAAGGATTATTCCCTCTACTTTATTCCCCTCGCGCGATAGCGAATAAAAAGTGCAGCGAACAAGTCTCGAACTATGCGGAATAATTAGCACCTGGGCAACGGTGCGAGCCTGATGGAATTACGAGGATTATAAATATGAATCATCTTGTAAGTAATTACTAAAACTCGCACAGATCTGTTGAAGAGTCAGAGCAATAAAAAAACTTCAAATTCTATACATGATTTAACAGCGTCTATTCCAACTTTTATTAATAAAAAGAAGAATATACAGTGATCGCCAAGGGATTGTTCCCTCTCCTTTATTCCCCTGGTGAGATAAGCGAATGACAAGTGGAGGGAACAAGTCTCGAACTATTCGGAGTAATTAGCACCTGGGCGATGATGCGAGCGTGATAGAATTACGAGGATTATACATATATCATTCTTCTCCAAGTAAGAAACATTGGCAAAATATGAATCATCTTGTAAGTAATTACTAAAACTCGCACAGATCTGTTGAAGAGTCAGAGCAATAAAAAAAACTTCAAATTCTATACATGATTTGATAGCGTCTATTCCAACTTTTATTAATAAAAAGAAGAATATACAGAAACTAATAAAAACATTCTTCCCAATGACCGCCAAGGGATTATTCCCTCTCCTTTATTCCCCTGGTGAGATAAGCGAATGACAAGTGGAGGGAACAAGTCTCGAACTATTCGGAGTAATTAGCACCTGGGCAATGGTGGGAGCGTGATGGGCTTATGGGTAGGTGCAAGTATAAGTATGGTTGGGGCGCATCCCTGCCAAAATTGGGCGGATGTCGAGGGAAGTTGGGGTTTGACGGTGGTCTGGGTGGCGTTAAGCGTTCTCTTAATTTTACGATCGCCCGTAATGGAAGTCGGGCCAAATTATTATGGGAGCAACTCGGCGCGGCGCGAGTGTCGTCCGACTTTTGAGAATAATCCTGGGACATGACTGCAGGCCGCCTTTATGGGGCCTCCGCTTTATTAGCCAACGTTTTCGCTCCACCCGTCGCCCCTCAAACTTACCCTCTCTTCGACCAGCAGCATCCACAGACACCCTCACACTTCTTCTCTGTGCTGTGCCGGCACAATTGCCGTGACACACACACACGCTTTATAATCTTTCCCCATGAAATTAGACCGAGATGCTTCGTTTATTTAATTGCGGCTCGAGACTGGTTAACCTTTCAACGTTGGGGGAGTAATGTAGTTGTAGAAAATGTAGTGTGTGTCCCTTCGCTCCAATTTCAGTCGGGCGCATCCTTGTATTTTTAGCATCGTGTGGCAGCATTGTATTATGGCGTTGGTAGTAAATCTTATTCGAATTTAAAATTAGTTTATGGTTTAGTTTACGGTGGAGGATGTGTCGAGGTTGGAGAGAACGTGAATGATTTATAGTTTGTTGATTAATTAATTCCAAATAATTTAAGTTCATAAAGTAGTTGACGTTGTGAGATTTTTTTCCAAAAATAGTACAGTTTACGATAGCGACAAAAATCGTTACAAATGCTACGAAAAGTCATTAACTCTTAGAATTCCTGTGTAAAATTCAACTGTGGTTTTAAACATAATTAATAAAAGATCGTTTAAATTTGTCACTGTTAATTAACTATCATTGAAAGAAAAAAACTTTGAAAAGAATCAGCAATGCTAAAGATAATACATGCATATACATATCTTCATCAGATTTCACCATTTTCCGTCACTTAAAACCTTAAAATTAATATTCCGACTAATTTAACGATCTTAAGTACGTTGAATGGTATCATGCCATAATATTAGGTGCAGCCTGCACCATCTGAAGCCGTATGTCTGGAGACATCATGTGCAGAAGCGCGGGCCCATGCGTAATGTATGCATAATGGATAGGGCTCATGTATGCAGGCGAAATACCTCCGTTACAGGGCGCTCCCCATATCCCATAAAACGTGTATGTACGTACTTGTGACAGTGTTCTGCTACCGTGTTCGATATATCACGTGTCCTACTGCAACGTACACGTGTACATGTGTGCGATCGGATGTGCGCCACTGTCGGTGCATACATTAGCCGACCTGTACAGTGTAGAACATTTTTGTACTTCATAAAGCAAAATTATATACGTTCATTTTGCGATAATTAGAAACTGCTTTTTCCCTTTTACTGGCATATTCAAAGGGATTTCAATTTGTCGAAATTTATTAGGCAGTGTAGTAATTAAAAGTTCATTGAGATATAGCAATGCACGTGACTTGGCATTGCCGAAATATTTCAGTACACATTCATATCGTATATGTGTGTATATATACAGTTAATCAAGAAAGTACGCGCACACCGCGTTTATTTACAAAAATATTCTTAGAGAAGAAAATTCGAAGCAGTACTTCTTAAGAAAATTGAATTTCCTTGTAGGAGATGGTTTTCTTTTTAAGCAAATTTATTATAAAAATACTGGATCAGATAATAGCTTTTTTAGCCACTGTATGTATATTGAAAAATAATGAAACATTATTTGCCTTTGCCATTACTGGTACGTGTGAACCAACTTGAAAGTTGCAGCAGCCGCAAGTCGATGCATCTTTCGGAGCGGTAGCACTGTAACATCCATTACCTTTTGGTAACAAGCTTGTAATGAGACGATGCATATCATGCGAGCGAAGCCGAAGGGTCACTTTTTCACCGGGAGAATTCGTGAAATGATGGGATGGTGGTTGGCTTCATCTCGGCAGCGAGCCGGACTACAATGTGCAGCCTCCGGGCAATAATTCAAGAGTTATTTGGCAGGATGCGGAGGCTATCGCGCACGTTCATCGATGCTCCGGCGGGCAGCACCTTATACGACGGAACCCGCTTCGTTCCATGTTCGATCCTCGCCGACCCGACGACGTAATGCACGAGCGCCGCACTGGAATCCGAGCGATGCTAATTTCATCCTCGAATTCTGGAATTCCGACCGCCAGTGCACGCCGATCGAGCAATCGGCCGCCCATGGACAGCTCCTAAAGCGTTATTTCCATTGGCATTAAACTTCCTCCATGAGTTTATAGTTTATGCGCAATTAGTCAAATTGCTCGACCCACATCGATCTCGATCGCTTTTTCTCCAAAAGAGAGTTAGGAGAAAGCTGCGCTCAAGGACATTCTCTTACCCTTTCACTCTGCAAACCCACTCCACCTGCATATTTCATGTCTTCAGCCTTATAATATTCTTATTCAAAATTTAAATCATTCTTTTAGTTTGAAAGTAATTTATCTTCCTAGGCAGGGAGAAAATCTTGGAATGATCGATTTAGTGGTTCTCTTACTGGTTGTTATGGAGAAGTATTCAGAGTATAATTATTTATGATTTCTAACAAGTGCGCTCCAGATGTTTAAAAATACAAACTTCTATTTATTTATTATACAATCTTATGCAGAGTGAAATAGAATACATTGCGTTTGCGTTCGATTTTACTGAACTTATCTCTTTAAAGTACAATCCTCATTCGATCTGCCAAACCGGATATTTTAATAGCTTTCTTAAAAAGTCAAATTACACACGAGCACCAATTTAGAGATTATTTTCAACGCAAGACACATTTTACTTTCATCGAAAAATTCGCCGATTACAATCTTGCATCTGCTTAGGAGAGGAAAGGATGCTGCAATTTCCAAGATACACATCTCCCAGACTGGGGAATTACTTGTGCTTGGCTGGGGTGGCATTCGCAGTATAAAATGTATACATAGCCACGATAGGAAGCCTTTATAGAGCCAGACAACTCGATTGAATTATAGTAACAGAGTTATCCGTCACTTGGAGCGACGCGAACTAAGGGCTAAACACTAAGTCTCCACGGTATCTAAACCGATTCCGAGCCTATTTCAGCGGAAGGGAATGCAGTGTAAGTAAGATTGATCGAGACGCTCGAGGTTATTTTACCTAATGCTTGATAGCCCATTCTTCCCGTGTTATGCCTTTTCCATTAAGTCGCAAATGAGTTTTCCGACAAGTCTGCCGATCTTTCGCGATAGAATTGTATCACGAACGATGCAGATGTAAATTGTCAACGTCTCAATCAACAAAGTTGCGATCAAGATTTTTCTATCGACCCTTACTGCGTTCCTTTGGATTTCTCAATAATTATTATAATTTAAATATGGATGTTCTTTGTCTTCTTATTAGTTTATACTTGGAACGCAATAGAAAGTTAAAATTCGGTGGTCTTTACATGGTACGAAATTTACACCCAATAAAACCCACACCAATCCCTTCGACCTTTATTTATATATATAGCTTGTTTTTACACAGACTCTTCTACGCAAATAAAGTAGTATAGAAATAATTCCGTCGGATAAAGCTTCATGTCGAATTATAAACGAAATCTTAATATCAATTTCGTGTCATTGTTGTATCATTCTGGAGGTGTTGGATGCATGTGATGCATTGGACCTAATCGACGCCCAATACAAAACGAGACATTAGCAGCGTACTCGCACTTATCTTCGATGTCTGCAGCTGTAAAAGAAAAGAATATTTTGGTTAAAATCTATTTAACCCTTTGATTACGGTGAAATCTAAGGGAGAACGCTAATTTCAATCGATGAGGTTTTAGCTGTAATAAATGCAATCTTAATGGATTTTTAGTGTCAGAAATAGAACATTTCTAAACGCCTATAAGCGTCCACAGTAGACCAGGCATTATAATAAAGTTTAATTAACACTTTGAGTGGCGAAATTGCACATTTTTAACTCTTTCACTACACCTTGATAGAAATGTCTGTTAGAGTTATTTTCGTGAAAATAAATATGTCTGTGAATGGGTCTTCGAGTGTCACTCGAATTTGGGTGACGGTTCAAAGTGTTAAGACAGAATATTCCTTGTGTACCTTCCATGACGCAAATTTCACATTCCTGTTTAAGCCCTGGGACTTCCGGCGCATCATCGCACATTGCAGTGTTGGTGCCTCCAAATTCCTATAAATATTTTGAAGACAGTTGAAATTAGAAAAAATAACAAAGTCGGTTCGTTTATAAACTAATATGTTTCGAAGTCGTTGTATGTAATTTTTCAGATATATGAAAGTTATACAGAAATTAATAGTGTGTGTAGATGCGTGTATTTTATGTAATATGTGTGTGTTAACACACGGATGTGCACGTAGTTTACATACCACTCCTCTGGCCTGAAGATGGCAGGCAAAAAAGCACGGCCGTTTCATTGGCGGTCCGAAATGTTCCATCGAGTTATTTATGTCTGTGTAAGAACACATTTATACCGAAGATGTTTGACCATTTGTTTATCGAAAGTAAATGAGTTAATTATTTATTAAATTAAAGTTTACTAGTAATAATATTTCAATCTATTTTACCAATTGGATCGTCTATTAGTTTAGAATGCTAAAAAGTTGCCTTTTCAATTCCTTGCTTTTCCAAAATTATTTCGTTCACATTTACCTGGTGCAAAGCCATATTCGGACATACATTCCTGAAACTTGGACATCTCTTCTGGGGAGAGACGCAAATGAGGTGGTAGACCGAGCTAAAGAAGACACAAATTTATCACGACTGAAGATTATAAAGTGGCGGAAAGTGATATTGAACAATTTTGTATAACAATGACGTGAGTTTCTTGATTCACTTTTATCTCTATCGAATTAACAGAAATTCCTGCATTACAATTGGAGTTGTTATACTTTCTCTAGCAATCGCTAAGTACAACATTCTCACACATTCAGTATTTTCAATTTTTAATTCTATATTTTAGTAATAAATACCAGAGATTGTATTATTCATTAGATCTTCAAACTGATTTTTCGGTAACACGAGGAAATATTCAAAGAACGATAAAAATTAGATAAAGCCGGAGGTTTCTAAGTTTCTAAGTACACTTAATCTTGACCTTCATCGTGTCAGTGGGTTGCACCGTCGTGCATCCAATGATAAAGGCGCAGCAAGCAAAAGCAACAATTGACTTCATGTTAATATCCAGTTGAACGTCAAACACTGCGAACTACTATTCCAACGAGACTGCCTGTCAGCGAGTTCTCCGCTGGCATTTATACCCGTGAAAATATTGTTCTGCTCCGCATATAACAATTAATCTCGTTGGTCAAAGGACGTCCTTCATAATCGATGAGATCGTAACGTTACGTTACGGACACCGTCCTTCTCACCATCGGCTTTTCAACGAGCGAGCACAAAAAAGCACGGCTAATCGCAGTGCCAAACAATGTTGAACGCGAATTACCGCCAGGCACAATTACACGAGATAATCAGCGCGGAATGTTGAAACATAAAATACACTTATCCGAGGCGCGGAAATCGAGTCGTTATTACAATTGCTTGGTACACTCTCGCGTCTGACGCTGCTGCTCTGACGCATCGAACCGGAAGTCAGATCTCTGCTTGGGACTGTCGTGCAGAGTTACCTTGCACCGTGTGCGTAGTTTAATAGTGTTGGAGAGAATAATGTTTAGTTGGCAGGAATATTAGTGCAGGGGAAGTCAGAACGAAGTGGAAGGTTCATATGAGGAAATATATTTTCATTTGAAATGGGATTTTACTTCTTCCCGAATAGAAATTGTATTAGGGCTCCAATAAGGATTCGATTTGGTGTTCTGATTTTAATTAGGCACCTGGTGAAGAATATTTACCATTTATATTTTGGATCAAAACCTGACAAAACTGTCGCAACCTTGTACAATCACTGTACACGATCGTACAAGGCCTAAGCATGTCTTATTATATGTAGAATAAAAAATATTGAGAAAAATAATTTACAGAAAAAAGTATTTTCAGCAAGAACAAGACACTATATCTTGCAAGATTTAAGTCCTAGCATGTCTGAAAAAATTCGGCTTTGCAATTATCTTTTAACAGTGTTCTTGTGAAGTCTAATCTAATGAGAGTGACGTAACAGAACGGAATGCTATACATGTGTATTAGTATTTATTTATATTTTCGAAACAGTCCATTGTCATACTGTTTCATTTCAGCTTGAATAACACTTTGAATTCTAAAGGGAATCTTCATTCATGTTAGACGTCTTTCAGCAAGCATGCGAAGAATTTTAGGCCAACTGCACATTCGTCGTCCAATTGTTCCGCTGAAACTAGAAAAGAGTATGAATAACAAGATTGTCTGTTAAAAAAGAATGGAAATTTAATTTTCTTAGCACTTCGAGAGTAATTCACGGTGTACTTCGGGCCTTAATTATTATTTGATATTAGACTTACTAGATGTGTAGCAGGTATCGATGTTCTTGGATATATCAGTTTTCATGAGCTCTGGGACTTCAAGCTTGTGATCTACGAAATTGCGTATTTTTTCTAGTTGCAATTTAGTACCAACCATCTAAAATGAAAAGAAGTGTATGTATGAGTCAAAATTGCACGCGATTGAAATACATAAATAAATTCATTTTTGCATCGACGCGATGCACAAAAGACGCGAGTATCATTTTTAGAACTTATTTTGTTGAAGAGCAAGCCTTTAAAAAATGCAAAATAAATGTAAACCAAGAAGAAAAGAGAAATATTGACTGTCACAGTTAATCAATTATAAGGCTGAAAGATATCGATAAGATTTTGTAGATTAAAGTTAGAGAGTGGAGTCTGTTAAAGTTTTACATATTCTACAATGTTGTACAATCATTGGGAAAGATAATATAATTAATGTATACAGGCAAAACGCACATATAAACAATATAATGAAAATTAACTCGAGATCGAGACACGAAACAATTTGGTACAATTATCTTTGACATCTTTTTACGTACCATTCCCTGTGTCTGCGTAGCGCAGGTGAAAGCACAAATTACCCTGCGTGTATTGTCCTCGTTTAATAATGCAGTGTCCAAATGTGGCTCATGCATATCAACCGCTCTCAGGCCCTCTAAAAACGTTATTCATAAATTTCGGACCAAAACTACAGAATTTAGTTGAAAATTTGGAGATTTACTTCATACGTTAAACATTACTCACAATAACTAAGTGTATGAAATTGCATGAGTTTTAGAATCATCGTATAACTTAAGGGTGATTTACAGTACTGACCTTCCGTTGCTCCGGTTTTATTGATGCATTCCAGCGCTTGTTCCTTCGTGATTACGAAACGTTTGGCAATGTCTACTGCCATACTATCTTTGTCTGCTACTGCCTGTAGCATACAGAATTTATTACTTCTTTGAGAGTGATTTTAATTGAAAGATATTGCAATATCTTGCTGTCTGCTTAACACTTTTGTAAGGACTGAGTGAATATCAACCTAAACTGTGTGATTCGTGTAAGATGTCCTCTAACCTGATTTTTTTAAGCTGCAACATGCAAGTAAAATGTTGAACAAGACTTCAAAATATCGTATTTTTTTCCTACATATGAATTTTTTTTCAAAAATGTATTATATGCATATTTAAGTGCACATTCCAAGCTGTATATCTTGTGAATGTCATTACGATATTTGCAATAGTTAGCGCGCAACAGCAACTTTCATGATGTCATAGTCAGTGAAACATGCCTTGCGGTGATTCACCAAGCTGCTCCATTTTTTTAAATTTAGAAGACAGATAACCTTACTGCACTACAGAAACACATCACTGTTTAGAATTATCGGGTCAAGTTTTGTTATAAAATTAAACACTTTATATTGATACAGCAAAAATTCGAACGGGTGTTAAAAAAACGATCCGTAGTGCAATAGGATTATCTGTCTTTTAATTAAACTCGAATTGTGATTCGTTTGCGATAAAAAATGGTGGAGCTTGACCGGTCATCGCACGTTTCACTGACTATGGCATCACAAAAGTTGCTGTGACGCACTAAATACTGCAAGTATCGCAGTGAAATTTACAGGATACAAAATTTACAATGTGTACTTAAATATGTATATAATACATTTTTTAGACAAAAATTGTCGTCTAAGAAAAAAAATACGACATACGAACCCTTTTCCGACGTTTTCTTGTACGTGGTAGCTCGAATGCAATTGGTTTATTTGAATTCATGATTGTAGTATAGAAAATTATTGAAACTATTATGATATTGCCAAAATGAGTTTGAGCTATTGAGAAAATTGACGAGGCGAATCAATACTTGCCGAAACAATGCAGACGCACGCGATAAATAATACAGTCTTCATGACGCTCCAACGTTCACTGTTCTCTCTCTCGAATTGAAAACCGCGCAGTTCGATTGGTTTTGCAAAACTGTAACACTTATGTGGCCGACTGCATTTATATCTTAGATTCGCTGGAAGTCAGAGGGTCAAGCTCAAATTTACGTCACAGCGTAAATAGCTGCGTGAAATAGAAGTGTAGAAAAGTGAATGAATAGATGATTATACAAGTTTTTCCCCTTGAAATGTACTTGTTACTCAGCAAGCAAACGTTATGATATAAACAATCGTATACGCTTTAAATTTTAGCAGAATGTTAGCATATTACCTTCACATTTGACCTCATTTTTCACTCCATTAAAGTGAATGTTAGCAAACAATCCAATAGATGCTTACATTGAGTACTATAAGATTAAGCTCATAGCTTTATTGCTGTGAAAAGTGTATTCATTACAGTTCCACTAACCCTGATCTTCAATTGATTGGTTTAGTTATCTTCTGAATCAAGCTCAGCCCCAACCAAGTTGTATTACACATGTTATCAATTCAGTCATGCTATGTTACTTATCTACTTATCAATATCTAATACATCAATCCTAGATATTGATAAGTACAGAAGTAGTACAACTTGCAATTCCTCGATCAAGCTCTATTAGACATTGTATTACGTATTATTAATTTTACAAGAGATATTATTTTAATTGCATTACTTCTCTTTCTATCAATATTTTGTATTTATTAATTAAATATTAATAAATTAAATGTTAATAAATACATAAATGATAATATTTATCGGAAGAATTGCAGAATTGTAAACGGTGCTTTTATGTGTACAACGAAAGGAATAGAAACCTCGTTTCACTGGATTGCGGTAAGAGTAGCCGCTCTACGGTGTTCTGTGCATGGTTAAAAGGAAATGCCAGTCGTTGCACTTGATACGGCTTATCTTGAAATAAGAATGCTGAAGTGCGCGTGTACAGTCCAAAGTTATCTTCCAATTTCACACGGTGCATTGCCCGCGTACGTAAATGGTTGACTCAAAGCTTTTTATTACAATTGTGAATCCTTTTAATTAAGAAATTGAAAAAGACATCTGCGAATTCAATTGTAATTTTAAACATAAGCTGTATTTCTTTGAAACTTTAAAATTGCGTTTTTATTTGAGTTACTCCAATAAGGAATGTTTTATTGATATGTTAGGTTTCTTGGAAAAAGTTGCCAATTCTTATTGAAAATATCTTAACGCTTCTTAATGTTGTTGTTATCGGGATCAAAGGTTTCTGCGTATTGCTCATAATCAATGATATGGTAGGCAAAATATTATTAGGGATAATACCAACGAGTTATAAAACGATGAGTAACAAAGAGTTGCCGAGTGCTCTTCCAATGAGGACAGTGCTCAACGTCACAAGGGTGATCGAATACAATAAAAGTGTGATCGCATATTTATATTCATTTCTATTTTGGAGAGAGTTTATTTCGTACATATTTCATTCAAGTTTAAGTATAATTTTCTGCATTGGCCGGAGGCTCATACAGATTTGTATCAGGTTAAAGTCCCACACTAAGATTTCCCTTTATGAAGCATAGAGCAAATTTCAGGAAAACCTCGCACTCGTCACTGAAGTCTTTCGCTGAAAGCAGAGAACATACGAAGGATTATTGATTAACTTTATCATACTTTTATGAAGTGACAATACTTTGAAGTTATTCTGGATTATGATTTTCCTAATTATACTGTTTCAATCCGAATAAATTATGCCGTACAGTTTCGTATTGTTTGTGCAACTCATTCAAATCCTATGTTTGCGAAATAAAAAACAGCAGCACTTTTGTTAATTGTTGCAGTATAAGCCTCCCTTTGATATCAAAGCTACCGCATTATTTTAACATAACCATTGTTATTACAGTAGAATACTGCTGATTGCTTACCCTCAGCGTAGCAGAGGTTTAGGTGTTCGTGCAGTTCGATTTTAAGGCTTTGAGGCACGTGAACTGCCCCGTCTACGAATTCGAGCATATTAGATATTTGCAGTTTAGCACCATCCATCTAAAATGGTAGGAAAATATGTTAAGTCTTCTTTGGCGTAAACCAATTTTGCTTTCGTTGTGTCACTTTCACCATACTCTTTACATAAATCCTCAAGATTCACAATGAATCGTTAAATTAGAAAGTTGAAAAATGAGTGAAAGAGTGTTGTCAGCACTTTTATCATACTCTTTGTACTTACCAGTCCCCGTGCCTGTGCAGCGCATGTCAGAGCACAAACCGCCCTGCGAGTATTATTCTGCTCTAAAACATTCTTATTATTAGGCGGAGTTAAATCGTCCCCCAACACTTTGAAGTCCTCTGAAAGAAACATCGAGAAATGTTAATGCATTACAGAAATCTAATATTTCTAAATCCCGTAATTATAAAGTATTATATCGATTTAAATTATTAATGGTTAAATAATTAATGATTAAATAAATGATTTCATTAGAAATTCAAACAAATATTTCAAAATTGACACATTTTTGAGATTGAAATCCTATCACAAGTTTGTTGTAAAATATTAATAATCACAATTAAATCGCAAAGCTATCGAGTATAGTCATTCTACTAGGAGTAATCATGGAATTTTATTGTTTTATACTATATCAAAAATTAGTCAATGTCAACCTACACAGCAGAATATTCTTTAAAGGTCCAGCAATGCGAAAAGTCTCTCTTTGAACTAATCCGATTGAACCGTGCATTCAAGAATTTGCATGAAAATAATGTGGAGCCTCGGATGACGTGTGAAACACTGGGATTCTGCTAACCTCCAGTAACTTTTGTTTGGTTGATGCAGGATTCCACTTGATCCACCCTGATGGAGAATAGCTCGGCAATTTTCTCCGGATAAATTATCACGGGCTCTGTTGCCTATGAGTTTTAACATTAATTTAGTTCATTAAGCGTTCCGATGGTCGATTATTTTGCCGTTTGGAATATTCAATATATCCTTTTATGGAGTACGTGCGTCATTAAAAAGACTAAACCGGTTCAAAAATAAGAATTCATAGCGAACAATGAAACTGAGAAGAAACGTCAACCACTGCGAATCTGTTATGCGTGGCAAATCTTAGGTTCTGTATTATAGAATTTTATGTTGTACAAAAATGCATACCGAATATTTCAACCAAGAAAATAATAAGCTACTGATAGTTTATCGTGTTCGGTAACCATTAAGTCTATTAAGTATGTGTAATCGATAATTACCGAAACAAGGCTGAACACCGAAATACAAGCAACAACTAGAAGAGTCCTCATGATGTTTTAACGCTTGATGTTCACTTTTGCGAAGTGGGAACAGCGAAGTTCTATTAGTTGCACAAAACTGTAACACTACAACTGTGCTTGCTTGCCTTTATATCTTGAATACGCGTGAACTCAGAGAGCAAAGATCAAGCTTATGTCACAGAGTAATGTGCTGTTTGAAATACTTGGTAAATAAACTATACAGGTTTACCCAGTCAGAACTGTCCTAAATCCTTTAACCAGACAGTTAAAGTATCAAGGTCAGCCTCATCCAAGATGTATTACACATGTTCTTATCAATTCAGCCATGCTGTATTACTTATCTACTTATCAATATCTAATATACCAATCCTAGATATTGATAAGTACAGAAATAATACAACTTGCAATTCCGCGACCAAGTTCTTTTAAATATTGTATTACTTATTGTTGATTTTACGAGAGAAATGTGATTATTTTAGCTGCATTACATCTATTTTTATCAATATTTCGTATTTATGTATTAAATATTAATATAAACATAAATAATAAAATTTATCGGAGGAATTGCAGAATTGTAAACAGTACTTTTATGTGTACGGCAAAAGAAAGAGAAATCTCGTTTCACTGGATTCCGGTAACAGTAGCCGTTTTACGGTGTTCTGTACATGGTTAAAAGGAAATGCCAGTCGTTGCACTTGATACGGCTTATCTTAACACAAGAATGCTGAAGTGCGCGTACACTTTACCAAAGTTATCTCCCAATTTCACACGGTGCATTGCCCTTCTGCGTAAATAGTCGGTTTAAGGATTTTTATTACAGTTGTAAATCCTTTCAATTAAGAAATTGGAAAAGATATCTGCGAATTTAATTATAATTTTCAACATAAACCGTATTTCTTTGGAACTTTAAAGTTGTGTCTTTATTTGAGTTACCGCAAGGAACGTTTCATTGATATTGTAGGTTTCTTGAAAAAGTTGTCAATTCTTACTGAAAATATCTCAAAACTTTTTAATGTTTCTCTTATGGAGATCAAAAGTTTCTGCGGATTGTTTATATGTCAAAAAGTTCCTGAGTGCTCTCCCAACGTGACAAAGGTGATGGAACATAACAAAGGCGTGAGTGCGTATTTATATTTGTTTATATTGCGAGAGAGTTTTGTTCGTACATATTGTTCTCCGAGAGGATGTTTTCGAGGGATTCAGCGTGTATGGCTGATGCAGTAGATATGTACAAAACGTCACTGTTTCATTTAAGTTTTCATTTAATTTTTTGCATTACCCGGAGGATCATGCATATTTTTTCGGGTTAAATTCACATTCTAGTGTCTTTTAACAAGCACGTCATGAATCTCAGGCCAACCTCGCACTCGTTCTTGTACTCTTTGACTGAAAGCAGAGAACATAGAGTGATTATTCATTAACTTTATCATACTTTTATGAAGTGAGAATATTTTGAAGTTATTCTTGATTATGGTTTTCCAAATTATACTGTTTCAATCGGAATAAATTATGCCGTTCAGTTTCGTATCGTTGGCGCAATTCGTTCAAATCCTATGTTTGCGAAATAAAAACTGCTGCACTTTTATTAATTGTTGCAGTTTAAGCTCCTGTTTGCTTTTGACTTATAATTGCTTACCCTCATTATAGCAGGTGTCTAGGAATTGGTGCATTCGGTTCTTAGAAGTTTCAGGCATGCTGGATGCGTCTAGGAGTTCATGGATTTTAGGCATTTGCAGTTTAGCACCATCCATCTAAAATGATAGGAAAATATGTTAAATCTTCTTTGATATAAACACATTTTGTTTGCGTTGTGTCACTTTCACCATACTCTTTGTATAAATCTCCAAGATTCATAATGAATCGTTAGATTAAAAATTTGGAAAAGGAGTGAACAACTGTTGTCAGCACTTTCATTATACTCTTTCTACTTACCGTTCCCTGTGCTTGTGCAATGCATGTCAGAGTACAAATCGCCCTGCGAGTATTATCCTGCTCTAAAAGATTCGCGTTATAAGTCGGACTTATTTCCGTCTCTAACGTTCTGAAGTCCTCTGAAAGGAACATCGAGAAATGTTAATGCACTCCAGAAATCTAACATACGTGATCTATTAATTTAGTCAGTATTTTATTTGACATTTAATTGGAATTATGACTTCAGTTTTGGATAATAAACGACACACCAATACATAATAAATGCTTCCAGTAGAAATTCAAGAAAACATTTCAAATGGTCAGTCAAAAGTTATTTAGTGCAATCATTCTAATAATAGGAACCATGGAACTTTAATGTTTCATATTATATCAGAAATGAGTTAATGTCAAGCTAGGGAGCACAATATTCTTTAAAGGTCCAGCAATGTGAAAAGTCTCTCTTTGAAATAATCCGAATGAACCAGGCATTCAAGAATTTGCATGAAAACAATATGAAGCCTCTGATGATGTGTAAAAAACTGGCATTCTGCTAACCTCCAACAACTTTTGTTTGGTTAACGCAGTTTTCCGCTTGATCCACCCTGACGGAGAATAGCTCGGCAAGTTTCTCCGATGTTGCCTTGAGCTCTGTTGCCTATAAGTTGTAGAATTAATTTAGTTTATTAAGCTTTCCGATGATCGATTATTTTGTCGTTTTGAACATTCAATATGCACTTTATCGTGCATCGTACATGGATGATTAAAAAGGGAAAATCGGCCCAAAAACTAAGAATCCATAGCGAACAATGTAACCGATAAAAAGGTCAGCCACTACGAGTTAGTTACGTGTTGCAATCTTAAATTCTGTATTATAGACTTTGTGGTGCATATCGAATATTCAAACAGCATCAAAATTCATATCGAATATTCCAACTAAGAAAATAATTAACTACTGAGAGTTTATCGTGCTCGGCAACCATTAATTCAATTAAGTATGTATAATCGATAATTACCGAAACAAGGCCGAATACCGAAACACAAGCGATAACTAGTACAGCCCTCATGGTGTTTGATGTTTGACGTGTGAGACGTTTGATGTTCACTTTAGCCAAGTGGGAACAGTGAAGTTCTGTTAGTTTCGCAAAACTGTAACACTACAGTTGTGCTCGCCTGCATTTATATCTTGGATGCGCCTGAACTCAGAGGGTAAAGATCAAGCTTACGTCACAGAGTAATGTGCTGCTCCAGAGCAAAAATTTGAAATACTCGATAAATAAACTATACAGGTTTACCCAGAAATGTTCTGCGAACTTTCGATAATTCGTCAGACATTTTAAGGAACAACGTTACAGTTCAAGTTAACAATGCATTCCTCTGTTAGTTTTGGAACACAAACGTGCTTTATTCTTCATTTATTGTTTATACATTGTAATACACAATTCCATGTTTATCAGTATTGCCATTGGTTAACTTGTACATGTTGAGTTATTCACGATTGGAAAGTTCCAGTACAGTAGAATTCGATTTCATTATTACTATTACCTTTATTCCAAATGAAAATATCACTATTGATATTCTATATAATCAGTGAATGTAAACTAGAAGGTAGTTGTCTGATTTGCTCACGGAAAGTCGAATACTATGTTTAGTGATTTATTAGTGTCCAAGCTTCATGCTCATACTTAGTAGATCTTTCGTATTATTGTTAAACAATTAAGCAGCTAATTATTTCCATGATTTATTTGAGTAACTAAATTATGCAATCAGGATGGTAGAAAAATAACATGTGTGCTTCAGTTAAGTAAAGGTGCCAAGAAAAGGAAAATAAAGAACTAAAAATGCAAATTTGCTTTATTGAGCTTCAAAATAACAGTGCAGATTCTTGTAAGGCCTATATTTCTATGTAGCGCTGTATTCCATTATTATTCTGTTAGAGGATCATTCAGCATATATTTTGCTTCATAGACATGTGTTGCTATTATTTCCATCAGGTGATTGTGCTAAAACACAATTTTCATGTATCTCCAACACAACATAGGCGAATTGCAATTTTAAACGTATTTCCCCGAACTTTCATAGTTAAACTTAAAATAGATCGATAAACATTTGAACTTTATAAATATTTGCAATCGGACTGTTTTCTTCCATGTGGCGATCTGGGTAAAGTCCAATTTTAAAGATTGTTTCTATGAATCCTCGTAGTTGGACGTAAAATAGACTAGTAAACATTCAAATTTCCATGAATGATTATTACCCAATAACAACTATTTTTGAACGCTTAAGTTGTTGGAGTTGTAAGCATACGATAATTATAGTATCAATTACGTCTATTATATGGAAACTTGATAAGCGTCACCGATGACGCTCGTTCGTCTTCAAGTATGCCGTATTACACGATGATGCATCATGAGATGTTATGGAACGACTCTTTTGCAATCATTATCTTTATGTCTTCCTAGACAGTAAGCACGTGCACTTTCTGTGTGAAAGGAGTGTTACACTTATTGCAGCGCTTTAGTCAGTAAAAATTGCTTGGATTACAATTTATTCGAATGTAATTGTTCTTATTTTATACCTTCTTTGTAATTTTTGTATGAATAGTATATGCTAGAGCATTTCGCAAAATTTGAAATATTCAAAATCTTTGACTGTAACTAATGCTCTTTAATTTCCTCTTTCATTCAATTGCGCGTCATATTTAGAAAGAAGGATGATCAGAAGTCAAACAGATTTTAGTAATTTCGAAACCATTGTCAAATAAAAGGCCTTGTTTTAAAGAGAATCTTTCCTGATTGACGTTAGACAGGACAGATTGTGTATTATTCGCACCTTCAGAAATGCTTATCCCGTCAATGCACTTTTATATAACTTCCCCGGTTTTTTCCACCTCTTGGTCGTATTGGATTGGATCAACATTCTGAGCTTTGGCCTATAAAGTTTGTTGTAATGTGAGGGTCGTATGTTCGTCGTCTTTGGTCGGCGCCCTAAGGCGTTACGGGACTTTCGTCCATGGAGCCTACAATAAAACCGGCCGAATCAGCTATGTGCTCTCGGGCAATACCAAAATAAGAGACCTTTTGGCAATTGTATTCACAATCTGTTTCTTTCTTTTGCGATCCTCCTGGTTCCTCGTAATCAACAACAAATTTCAAACAATCGAATTTGAATTTATTAATGGATTTTTGGATATGCATACAAGGAAGGAAATAATTCAATGAATGGTACAAATCATTAAGTAGAAAATATCCAATAGCAGAGTCTAATATCAACAACCCCAAATAATATTTGTTTGCCATTAAAATCGAGAAAGTTGGTGTCGAAACTTCCTTTGTTGAATGAACTTTTGACTTCGTTTGAATTGGGTAATTCTGATTTTCTGTATTTATTAGAATTATTTCGTACCTATTGAATTTCTGTGATTTTTACAAACAACTTCTGCTGATAGCAACTACGCAGAGAACTGTGTGAAAGGTCAATGACTTTATGTTTTTTGGAATTGAAGCTGTCAGGTTTGCCTGATTGTACTCGAAAATTTTGTTGGGCAGGATGTGCTTGTTCCTATCAAACGGCAGAGTAACCAGCACCAAAAGAATCAGTCGGTCAATTTATATAAAGTACCTGACGTTTCCACCGGTGTTATATTACGTGTGCATCAATGGAAGTTAGGTATAATCGATAAACATATCAGATTCCTTTGAGGTTTCGAACCATTGCCGCTTGTCATCGCAATGATCGCCTTTTTTTGTTCGCTTGTACATGTATACAATTGTGAAAAAGATATCGGCCAATTTAATTGTAATTTTAAATATAACCTGTATTTCTTTGGAACTTTAAAGCTGTGTCTTTATTTGAATTACCGCAACGAGAGTTTGATTGATATTTAAAGTTTCTTGAAAAAAGTTCTCAATTCTTACCGAAAATATATTAAAATCTTTTAATGTTTCTGTTATCGAGATCAAAACTTTCTTCGTATTGTTCATATGTCAATGATATGGCAAACAAAATATTATTAGGCATAATACCAAAGAATTATAAAATGATGGGCAACAAAAAGTTTCTGAGTGCTCTCCCAACGTGACAAAGGTGGTGGAACATAACAAAGGCGTGAGTGTGTATTTATATTCGTTTATATTTTCGAGAGAGTTTTGTTCGTACATATTGTTCCTGAGAGAATGTTTTCGAGGGATTCAGTGTGCATGGTTGATGCAGTTGACATGTCCAAAAGTCAAGATTTCACTTGAGGTTTCATATAATTTTCTGCATTACACGGAGGATCGTGCATATTGTTTCAGATTAAATTCACTTTGTAGGGTCTCTTAATATCAAGCACGTAACGAATCTCAGGCCAACCTCGCACTCGTCCTTGTACTCTTCGACTGAAAGCAGAGAACATACGGGTGATTATTCATTAACTTTATCATACTTTTATGAAGTGAGAATATTTTGAAGTTATTCTTGATTATGGTTTTCCAAATTGTACTGTTTTAATCTAAATAAATTACGCCGTTCAGTTTCGTACCATGTGCGCAATTCACACAAATCCTATGTTTGCGAAATAAAAACTGCTGCACTTTTGTTAATTGTTGCAGTATAAGCTCCCGTTTGCTTTTGACTTAAAATTGCTTACCTTCAGTATAGCAGAGGTCTAGGAGTTGGTGCAGTGGGTTTTTAGTAGTTTGAGGCATCTTGGATACTTCTACGAGTTGATGGATTCTAGGCATTTGCAGTTTAGCACCACGCATCTAAAATTATAAGAAGATATGTTAAATCTTCCTCGACATAAACACATTTTGTTTCCGTTGTGTCACTTTCACCATACTCTTTGCATAAATCCCCAAGAGTCACAATGAATCGTTAGATTAAAAATTTGGAAAAGGAGTGAACAAGTATTTTCAGCACTTTCATCATTCTCTTTCTACTTACCGTTCCTTGTGCTTGTGCAATGCATGTCAGAGTACAAATCGCTCTGCGAGTATTATCCTGCTCTAAAAGACTCGCGTTATAAATCGGGCTTAATTCCCTCTCGAGCGTTCTGAGGTCCTCTGAAAGGAACATCGAGAAATGTTAATGCACTACAGAAATCTAACATACGTGATCTATCAATTTAGTCAGAATTTTATTTGACATTTAATTGCCATACTGTTAGTAATTTTACGACATTATTCGAATTATAACTTCAGCTTTTTGTTACAAACGACACACCAATACATAATAAATGCTTCCAGAAAAAATTCAAGACAACATTTCAAAATTGTCATATTTTAGACAATGAAATCCTATCACAAGTTTGCTGTAGAAGATTAATAATAACAATTGAATCACAAAGTTATTTAGTGCAATCATTCTAATAACAGGAACCATGGAACTTTAATGTTTCATATTATATAAAAAAATGAGTTAATATCAAGCTAGGGAGCACAATATTCTTTAAAGGTTCAGTAATGTGAAAAGTTTCTCTTTGAAATAATCCGATTGAACCGTGCATTCAAAAATTTGCATGAAAACAATATGAAGCGTCTGATGATATGTAAAAAGCTGACATTCTACTAACCTCCAGTAACTTTTGTTTGGTTAACGCAGTATTCCGCTTGATCCACCCTGACGGAGAATAGGTCGGCAAGTTTCTCCGTTACTGACGGGGGCACTGTTGCCTATAAGTATTAGAATTCATTCAGTTTATTAAGCTTTCCAATTGGCAATTATTTTGTCGTTTTGAACATTCAATATGCACTTTATAGTGCACCGTACACGGATGATTAAAAAGACAAAATCGGCGCAAAACTATGAATCCATAGCGAACAATGTAACCGATAAAAAGGTCAGCCACTACGAGTTTGTTACGTGTAGCTAATCTTAAATTCTGTACCAAAATTCATATAATATTCCAATTAAGAAAATAATTAGCTACTGAGAGTTTATCGTGCTCGGCAACCATTAATTTAATTAAGTATGTATAATCGATAATTACCGAAACAAGACCGAATACGGAAATACAAGCGATAACTAGTACAGCCCTCATGGTATTTGATGTTTGACGTGTGAGACGTTTGATGTTCACTTTTGCCAAGTGGGAACAGTGAAGTTCTGTTAGTTTCGCAAAACTGTAACACTACAGCTGTGCTCGCCTGCATTTATATCTTGGATGCGCCTGAACTCAGAGGGTAAAGATCACGCTCACGTCACAGTGTAATGCGCTGCTCCAGAACAAAAATTTGAAATACTCGGTAAATAAACTGTACAGGTTTACCCAGAAATGTTTTGCGCACTTTTGATAATTCGTCAGACATTTTTTAAGGAACAACGTTACAGTTGAAGTTAACAATGCATTCCTCTGTTAGTTTTAGAACACAAACGTGCTTTGTTCTTCATTTATTGTTTATACATTGTAGTACATAATTCCACGTTTATCAATATTGCCATTGGTTAACTTGTACTTGTTCACTTATTCACGATTGGAAAATTCCAGCACAGTAGAATTCGATTTCATTATTACTATTACCCTTATTCCAAATGAAAATATCACTATTGATATTCTGTATAATCAGGGAATGTAAATTAGGAGGTAGTTGTCTGATTTGCTCACGGAAAGTCGAACACTATGTTTCGTCATTTTATAGTGTCGAAGCTTCATGCTCATACTTAGTAGATCTTTCGTATTATTGTTAAACAATTAAGCAGCTAATTATTTTCATGATTTATTTGAGTAACTAAATTATGCAATCAAGATGGTAGAAAAATAACATGTGTGCTTCAGATAAGTAAAGGTGCCAAGAAAAGGAAAATAAAGAACTTAAAGTGAAAATTTGCTTTATTGAGCTTGAAAATAACAGTGCAGAAATTTGTAAGGTCTATGTTTCTACGTAGTGCTGTATTCCATTATTATTCTGTTAGAGGATCATTCAGGATATATTTCGCTTCATAGACATGTGTCGCCATTATTTCCGCCAGGTGATTGTGCTAAAACAATGAATAAATTATAAGCAATTGTAAGTAATAATTCTGCCCATTAACATTTTATATCATGCATTCCATTTTCGCTTTTACGTGTACTAAAAGGATGCAACGTTCACACATTCGGTTACAAAGCTGAAATGCCTGCTGTTGTTTAAACTTGCCAAAAAGTTGAAAAGTAAATAGGTGAAATTAGTGAAGTTACTAACATTTACCAACGCACAGTAAGAATTTAGCCAGAGATGTTTATATGGTTGAGAGCGCGGAATTTTCTACCTTTGTACTTGGTGTTTTTATGTATTTCCAACACAACATTGGTGAATTGCAATTTTAAACGTATTTCCCCGAACTTTCATAGTTAAACTTAAAATAGATCGATAAACATTCGAACTTTATAAATATTTGCAATCGGACTGTTTTCTTCCATGTAGCGATGTGGGTAAAGTTCAATTTCAAAGATTGTTTCTATGAATCCTCGTAGTTGGACGTAAAATAGACTAGTAAACATTCAAATTTCCATGAATGATTATTACCCAATAACAACTATTTTTGAACGCTTAAGCCGTTCGAGTTGTAAGCATACGATAATTATAGTATCAATTACGTCTGTTATATGGAAACTTGTTAAGCGTCATCGATGACGCTCGTTCGTCTTTAAGTATGCCGTATTACACGATGATGCATCATGAGATGTTATGGAATGACTCTTATACAATCATTATCTTTATGTCTTCCTAGGCAGTAAGCACGTACACTTTCTGTATGAAAGGAGTGTTACACTTGTTGCAGCGCTTTAGTGTTTCGATCCTTGTCATTGGAGCAACAAGCTAATATGATGTACTTTGTACAAACGCGTACATTATTAATGGACTGTTTAATGGATTGTTTATAATTGTTTACGAATGCATCGGGTGAGTTGAAGTATATTATATTACAGTCAGTAAAAATCGCTTGGATTAAAATTTATTCGAATGAAATTATACTTAATTTATACCATTATTAGTAAATTTTTTATGAACGATATATAAACTAATCAAGGGATATTTAATTTGCTAGAGCATTTCGTAAAATGTGAAATATTCAAAATCTTTGACTGTAACTATTACTGTTTAATTTAATGACAGCAACTATGCAGAGAGCTGTATGAAAGATCAATGACTTTATGTTTTTTGGAATTGAAGCTGTCAGGTTTGCCTGATCGTACTCGAAAATTTTGTTGGGCAGGATGTGGTTGTTCCTATCAAACGGCAGAGTAACTAGCACCATAAGAATCAGTCGGTCAATTTATATAAAGTATCTGACGTTTCCACCGGTGTTATGTCACGTGTGCATCAACGGAAGTTAGGTATAATCGATAAACATATCAGATTCCTTTGAGGTTTCGAACCATTGCCGCTTGTCATCGCAATGATCGCCTTTTTTGTTCGCTTGTACATGTATACAATTGTGAAAAAGATATCGGCCAATTTAATTGTAATTTTAAATATAACCTGTATTTCTTTGGAACTTTAGAGCTGTGTCTTTATTTGAGTTACCGCAACGAGAGTTTTATTGATATTTTAAGTTTCTTGAGAACAGTTGTCAATTCTTACTTAAAATATCTTAAAATCTTGTAATGTTTCTGTTATCTAGATGAAAGCTTTCTGCGTATTGCTCATATGTTGATGATATGGTAGACAAAATATTACTATAGATAATATCAACGAATTATGAAATGGTGGGCAACAAGAAGTTCCTAAATGCTCTTCGAACACAACAAAGACGTGAATGATTATTTATATTCATTTATATTTCCAAGAGAGTTTATTTCGTACATATTGTTTTTGAGAGAATGTTTTCGGGGGACTCAGCGTACATGGCTGATACAGTTTACAAGCACAAAACGCTACTCTTTCATTTAAGTTTGGATATAATTTTCAGCATTGTCCGGAGGTTCATTAAGATTTGTATCACGTTAAATTCCCTGTAGAGAGCCTTCTAGAAAGACGCACACAGCGAATTTCAGGCCAACTTCGCACTCGTCGTTGAGTTCTTTCACTGAAAGCAGAGAATATACGGACGATTATTCATTATCTTTATCATACTTTTATGAAATGACAATATTTTAAAGGTATTTCCGATAGTAGTTTTCCAAATTAAACTGTTTAAATCGGAATGAAATATGCCGTTCTTTTTCGTATCATTTGTTCAATCGGCTCAAATCCTATGTTTGCGAAATAGAAACGAAGTGCAGCAATTTTATTAGTTGTTGCAGTTTAAGCTCCTTTTTGTTTTTGAAATACTGTATGATATCAAAGCTACCACATTATTTTAACGTAGCCGTTGTTATTATAGTAGAACTCTGTCGATTGCTTACCCTCTGTGTGGCAGAGGTTTGCGATGTGGTGCAATCCAATTTTAGCGATTCGAGGCGCCTTGATGCTGTCTATGACTTCATGGATTACAGCCATTTGAAGTTTAGCACCATCCATCTAAAATGATAGGAAAATACTCTAAGACTTCCTTGACATAAACAGATTTTGTTCTCGCCGTGTTACTTTCACCATACTCTTTGCACAAATCCCAACGATTTACAATAAACTGTTGGATTAAAAAGTTAGAAAATGTGTGAAAGAGTGTTGCCAGCACTTTGATCATAGTTTTCTACCTACCAGTCCCTTTGCCTGTGCAGCGCATATCAGAGTACAAACTGCTCTGCGAGTATTATTCTGCTGTAAAAGATTCTCATTATAATTTGGGGTTAGATTGCCGTCCAACGCTATGATGTCCTCTGAAAGAAACATCGCGAAATGTTAATACACTACAAAAATCTATCATGCGTATTTCATCGATTTGCTCAGTGTTTTATTTGACATTTAATTAGCATACTGCAGTTGTTACTATTTTTGGAGCATTGTTCAAATTGTAACTTCTGTTTTTGATAATAATAGACACCAATACATAATAAATGATTCCTAAAGAAATTCAAAAAAACATTGCAAACGTGACATATTTTTGCAGCTGAAATCGTATCACAAATTTATTGTAAAATACACACTAATAAGTAGAATTAAATCGATGTTTCTTTTCCGCTGGAATCTCTAAAAAACTAGCCGGAACCATCGAATTTTATACAAATCAAAAAATAATCAATTTCGAGCTAAGGAGCACACTATTCTTTAAAAGCAGTGCGAAAAGTTGCATTTTGAAATAACCCGATTGAACCGTGTATTCAAGAATTTGCATGAAAATGATGTGGAGTCTCTGATGATGTGTAAAACGCTGGCATTCTGCTAACCTTCAGTAATTTTCGTTTTGTTGATGCAGACTTCCACTTGATCGACGTCGATGGCGAATAGGTCGGCAAGTTTGTGCGGCATTGACACGGGCTCTGTTGCCTATAAGTTTTAGAATTAATTTAGTTTATTAAGCCTTCCGATTGTCCATTATTTTATCGTTTTCAATATTTAATATGTACTTTTATAGCGCACCGTACATGGATGATTAAAAAGACAAAAACAAACCGATAAAATGTCATCAAAGCTTAGGTTCTGTACTATAGATTTTTATGTTGTACAAACATACATATCGAATATTTCAACCAAGAAAGTAATTAGCTATTGATAGTTTATCGTGCTCGGCAACCATTAATTCAATTAAGTATGTATAATCAATAATTACCGTAACAAGGCCGAATACCGAAACACAAGCGATAACTAGTACAGCCCTCATGGTGCTTGATGTTTGACGTGTGAGACGTTTAATGTTCACTTTTGCCAAGTGGGAACAGTGAAGTTCTGTTAGTTTCGCAAAACTGTAACACTACATTGTGCTTGCCTGCATTTATATCTTAGATACGCGTGAACTCAGGGCAGAGATCAAACTTACGTCACAGTGTAATGCGCTGCTCCAGAGCAAGAATTTGAAATACGCGGTAAATAAAATATACAGGTTGGCCCAGAAATGTTTGTCGAACTTTTGATAGTTCATCAAGCATTTTACGACTGTGTTCATAAGACATCACATAAGGAACAATGTTTGAAATACAGTTAAAGTTAACGGGTTGACAGTTTCGAAAGTATTAGTTTTAGAGCATAAACATGCTTTATTCTTTATTTATTGTTTATACATTGTAGTACATACTTCCATATTTATCAATATTACCATTTGCTAAATTGCACTTGTTCACTTGTTCAGGATTGAAAAATTCTAGTATAGTAGAATTCCATTTGATTATTATTATTAATTTTATTGGTATTCTGTATAATCAGGGAATGTAAATTAGAAAGTAGTTGCTTGACTCGTTTGTGGAACATCGTATACTATGTTTAATGATTCATTAGCATCCAAGCTACACTACTTATATTTAGAAGTCGATTTTTCTTAGCATTGTTAAACAATTAACCAGCTAACTATATCCATGATTTATTCGAGTAACTAAATTATGAAATGCAAATGGCGTGAAAATAACATGTGTGCTTCAGTTAAATAAAGGTGCCAAGAAAAGGAGAATAAAGAAGATAAAATGCAAATTTGTTTATTGGGCTTCAAAATAACAGTGCAGATTCTTTTAAGGACTATGTTTCTACGTAGTGGTGTATTTCATTATTATTTGGCTGGAGGATCATTGAGGATATGTTCGCTTCATAGACATGCGTCGCATGTGACTTATTGTTCAGATTCCAGTGCTCTTGTGCAGGACATCATCACATGCGTCATTACGCAACCAGTAAATCTCAGTGCGATCATATTTTCGCCATTATTTCCATCAGGTGATTGTGCTAAAACAATAAAATAATCATAAGTAATTGTAATGAATAATTCTGCCCATTCGCGTTTTACATCATGCATTCCATTTCGGCTTTTACGTGTACTAAAAGCATGCAACGTTCACACATTCGGTTACAAAGTTGAAATGCCAGCTGTTGTCTGAACTGGCAAAAGAGTTGATAAGTAAATAGGTGAAATTAATGAAGTTACTAACATTTGTCGGCGCAGTCGTGGAAGATGTTGCATAGTGCTTCTCCCATGGTTGGTGTGTGCTCCATTGCCATTTGACACATCGTTTCAGTTCGCGGAACGGGGCCGTCCATCTGAAATTGCGATTTTTATGCTGGTTAATATAAATGTAAGAATGCTGGTTAATATAAATGTAAGAATGCTGGTTAATATAAATGTAAGAATGCTGGTTAATATAAATGTTACACAGCTGTAAAAATGTGGCCAGAGATGTTTATAGAATTGGGAGCGAGGAATTTTCTACCTTTCTACTTGGTATTTTTATGTATCTCTAATACAACGTGGGTGAATTGCAATTTTGAACGTATTTCCCCGAATCTTCGTAGATAAACTTAAAATAGATCGATAAACATTCAAACTAGACTGTTTTCTTCTATGTCGCGATCTGGGTAAAGTCCAGTTTTAAAGATTCTTTCTACCAATCCTCGTAGTTGGATGTTAAATTGATTAGTAATCATTCAAATTTCCATGTATGATTATTACTCAATATCAACTATTTTTGGAGACTTAAGTCGTTGGATGACGCATCATGAACTACTCTTAAGACGATGATGCATCGAGAGATATGATAGAACTACTCTTATACAATTATTATGTTTATGTCTTCCTAGATTGTAAGCACATGCACTTTTTGTATGAAAGGAGTGTTACACTTGTTGCAGCGCTATAATGCTTCAATCCCTATCAGCGGAGAAATAAGCTAATATGATATACTTTGTAGAAATGAATACATTATTAATGTACGCACGCATTGTTTATAATCGTTTACGAATGCATCGAATGAATTCAATTATATTATGTTATAATTAGTAAAAACTGGCTGCATTAAAATTTATTCGACTGAAATTTTACTTAATTTATACGATTATTAGTGAATTTTTTCTAAATAATATATAAACTAATCAAAGGATATTTAATTTGCTAGAGCATTTCGTAAAATTTGAAATATTCAAAATCTTTGACTGTAATTTGTTGCTGTTTAATTTCCTCTTTCATTCAATTGCGTATTACATTTAGAAAAAAGGGTGATCAAGTCAAACAGAATGTAGTAATTTTGAAATCATTGTCAAATAAGAAACTCGTTTCAAATGAAGAAAATGGAATAGCCAGGATGAATATGATAGAGAAAAATACGAACCAGTCCAGCTGAGTCCATAAAGCAATACACGACCTGGCCACTCTCTTCGTCTAAATCGGATGGTTCACCAAGTATAAAACTCCTAACCTTCTCTGCAAATACACCGATAACATTAGTGAAATAACCTCCGAAGGAATATACTGATAGTTAAGTTAATGTATTCAAAGTAAATGAATGTCTATTTGAAATTAAATGTCTTTAAAATGACCTTTTTAAAGGTTAAATTTCATTTGACTACATTTAACCGCTTTCCCGAAACTGAAAAAGTTGAATTAAGATTTGGTTAAGTACGTATGACAGTTATACTTGTTGCTTTTTCAAATCTTTTCGAAATTGATACTTTCGACCTACTTTGACACGTATGGCGAGGAGTACATCGTAAAGACTATCATTTTCACTTCCACTTTTGTCTGTGACAGTCATAATTGTCACTTTTAGAATCTTTGATAAATTGCGATTCACTTTACAATGATTTTCACAAGTGAGAAGTGTGACAAATGCAGGTTGAGGATGATAATTTAGCCTGTCATTTTACCTGGCACAGTTATAGTTGTCACTTTCTAAAGTCTCTGAGAATTAAGCTTTCCTGAATGACGTTAGACAAGACAAATGGTGTATTATTCGTACCTTGAGAAATGTTGATCCCATCAGTGCACTTTTGCATAATTTCCCTGGTTCTTTCCACCTCGTGGTCGAATTGGTCTGGGTCAACAAACGTAGCTTTGGCCTATAGATTTCAAGAAATCGAATTTTAATTGATCTTTGTGTATACAATGAACGAAATAATCTAATAAATAGTACAAATCATTTAGCAGAAAATGTCCAATAGCGAAGTCCAATATCAAGGACACCAAATAATAGTTGTTTGACATTAGAATCGAACAAGTTGGTGTCAAAACTTCCTTTGTTGAATGAACTTTTGACTTCGTTTGAATTGGATAATTCTGATTTTCTATATTTATTGAATTTCTGCAATTTTTACAAACAACTTCTACTCACAGCAACTACGCAGAGAGCTGCGAGAAAGATGAGGGACTTCATGTTTCTTGGATTTGGAGCTGTCAGGTTTGCTTGAGCGTACACGAAAATTTTGTTGGGCAGGATGTGCTTGTTCCTGTGAAACGGCAGAGTAACTAGCACCAAAAGAATCAGTCGGTCAATTTATATAAAGTACCTGACGTTTCCACCGGTGTTATGTCACGTGTGCATCAACGGAAGCTAGGCATAATCGATAAACATATCAGATTCCCCCGAGGTTTCGTACCATTGCCGTTTGTCATCGCAATGATCTCCTTTGTTTTGTTCCCTTGTACATTTGTAGAAAATTACTCGGAAGTCTGGCAGAAAGGCACTTCGACTATTACGAATTCCTAGATGTCTAAAGACACCTTCGTTCTCTCGTTTGTATATTATTTGTTTATCTTTAACAGCTGAATACAGTTGAATCAAATAAAAATAAAAAAAAATTAAATCTTATACAATTAATCGAAATTAAATGAAAGGCCAACACCAAACCTTTGGTAGAATATGTTTTCCGCGCTAAGTTAATAAAAAAAATAAAACTCGATAATTGTGGAATTCTTTGGAGTGAATGTATTATGCAAATTTGTCAAAATTCGATGAATGTCAAAGATTCTGAGTGCTATCAGAGAAGGGAAGATCGTTACGGTAGAGTGTTTCATCGCATCGAAGTGTATTTTTCTGTTCCATCCGCTTGGTGCGATCAGACGTTAACACCTGCGCTCGATTAAAAAGTCATTAAAATAAGTACCAGCATTGTTCGCTCTTACGAAAACATACGTCAGGCGGGTCAGTTTATTGTTATATTTACACACGATTCGTGCTCATCTGCCAAGCGAATCTCCCGTTCTTCGCGTGCGCCGATTCTCCAAGTGAAACAATGAAATGTCTTCATTGTACTTCATTTTCTAGATTGAATCATGCTTCCTGTGTCTGCGCGTCACAGTCAATGAACAAATAATATTGAATGAAGAATCGAAATCAAGAAAAAAGACCAAACACAAACCCATCAACTCCTTACAATATAAAATCTTTAAAAGTGCCAATTGATCTTTTAATACATTGTGTAAAGTGCACAGGTTTTCCCATTAACGCACTTATCAGTATTTTTAAAAGGAATTATACAATTGTCTCCTGGAACAAATTAAGATCTCTTCTCGGGGTGTGAAAATAAATTGTTCATTGACCAAACAACACATGCTCGCCATCTTTTTGACAGCAAGTCGACTAATGGTTATTTTAAAGCGTCGCGGAAATTAACGATTAACAACATACAAATTGTATTAGACTAATCTTATGATACAAGGCCGTATTCCATGGTATTCTTGGATTATCTAGAACAGTAAAAGCGCCAAGAATTCTCCTCGAAATGAAATGTCCATGGAATGAAAATTGGGTGATCATTGTTGCATTGTTTTTTTGGATATTTTGAGGATTGGGTATTGCAATTGTTTTTAAGCATCCCTCTGACCTGCATTCCCGAATTTCGTCAAATTAAATGATTGTAATTAATTTTATAATACACAGATCTAATTATAATTCATTACTTCGACTTTCTTTCTTTATTGGTGCGAAGTCATTTTCGTATACATTCAGTTTATCGCTGAATGTTTCATGAAAATTCAAGGAGCATTCTCCCAGAAAAAATCGCATTTTCCCTCTATCGCGATTTCGTCATACTAAATCGTACGGCAAAGGGTTAAATAATGCCGAAGAAAGCCTAGGAATTTGCGCAAAACTGGTGGAAAAATCCTCTCGCAACGACAAGAGCATCAGATCATATCCGGCTGAATTCTGTTCTACATTCGGAGTAAGTTTCATCTTTATGGGGTACATTATAGCAAAGTACAATGTGAGCCGCTTACGGGAAGCCGGTGGCGGCTGCCTACCCTTATCTTGCCGGTGGATATTATTCCGCGATGCACACCTGAACCTTCACTTAAGAATGTATGGGATCCGAGCGATTCGTATTCGCAAATATGAGCTCGTCGTCTATGTTGAACTTGGATCTTTTAATTTTGAAGAATACAAAGATATACCATTCTTAATTAATTGATGTTCATTTGTAGTACAAGTGAACGCTATGAGTGTATTATAATATAATGTACGAATAAAATTGTACTTAATTTAATACTGATTTTTGTTTCTAGTATAGATATGTATATTAAACATATTTTCTTTAGTTTCGAATTCGCATAGAATTATATCAAATGTACTAAGGTTAGTCAAAGTTGACTTCACCCAAATTTATTCGAATTAAATTGGTCTTAACTTAATTTTTTCTTTTCTATTCGCACTATTTTAAATAGTATAATTCGAAAGTGACATAACGAAGTTACATGTACATATACATCCAATCTTCAAAATTCGACATTTTTTAATTTACATACTAGTTCTAACTTCTGAATTATACATGGTAACAGTACTTCTGATTCTTACAATTGAGCTGTTTATTTTGAAAGTGGCCCAACTGCATTTGTCAAATTTCTCTTGTGATTACAGTAACGCATACAACTGGACGTAAATTTGTTAATATTTTAATTTAAATATAAATGGACTTAGGGCACTTTCAAAATAAACGGCTCCATTAATCCGAAAGTACAAATAGATGTACTACCATTACCTATTACGTAATCAGCTAATGCACGTTTGCGATCCGAAGCGAACGAAGCAGCAATCCATTAAAATTGGTGGGAAATTTGGAGGCAGCGCGTAGTTTGCATTTGATGTGCTAGTAAATTAGTGGACTAGTGTGTCGGTACTATTGGGAGGGAAATGTATGAGATGGTCGTTGAAGGTTGAGTGGGGCTGCCGTGGCCGCGGAAGATACTCGGCGCGCCCTTCTCCCACCACCCTCAATAATTCATAACGCGTTAAGCTCGCTTTGTTTATTCATAAGGTAACGACGGTGTTCGCGTAAGTGCCGATATTCTCCAACCAGACCAGTCTGCCTTGAGAATCGTCTGTCTGCGAATGCAGGAGTTTTTATTTAAAAGTCTCTCTCGAGGGAAGAATAGAACTGCTTTGTGCGGTCGAATGATTTCTTTTTAATTTGCAATCATTTTAAATATTGTTTAAATATTCTAAATGCTTCTGTGTCGATAATCAGTTGTCTATAAATGGAAGCCAGAAAAATTGATTAAAACTTTGCGTTAGCAAACGGGTTAAATTTTTTAACAAAAGTTTGACCCGTTGTAAGAAATGGAGCCATTTCACACAGTTGAATGACTTCTTTTTTAATGTACGCTTGTTCAAGTGTTGCTTAAATGTCTCACTGAAATATATTTTGAATTGCATCGCGCGAGATAACGATTTTAGAAGAATAATAAGTTAAACGAATAGTAAGATTGGCATTTGGACTAATTGTCAGTCCAGCAGTTTATTATTAATTTTAGTCTAACGAATCGTACAATGATTGATCGAATGAACTAATCTGATCTCCTCTGAATTTATTTATTCGTCGCTCTAAATTATAATTGGTACAATGTCTAGTAATGTACAGAGTGATCTAGGCAGGCATACATCATAACTGTCGATAACTCCCATTGATTCAAAAAGTCAGTAAAATATTTTCCATCGAAATTAGGGAATATTCTCTTTCCATCAATTATCGCAATTCAATCCATTCGATGATTCAAACTGGTGAAATATCGAAAAGAAACTTTCCATCATCTGAAACTCGACTGACTGACAAGAATGATTGTCAATGCACGGCAGAATGTATTTTCCACATTCTTTGTCATGCGATTATTAGTCACAGAATCGAGCAATTTTCCATGATTGTTCTGCAGCAACGATTGTTCCGTTGTTACCAGAGAAAATCCCAAGTTTGTAACTGATCTAATTGAAGGAGGTATCAGGAACACCGAAGCAAAGGCTTCCCTAATCTTCCTGTTGTCTTCCCAGTTAGTGTGCGGTCATGAGCTTCATGATGTAACAGTCGGCGTATTTCATGCCGATCTGGCATTCGTCGCTTTGGCTTTCAGCTGAAGGAAACGAGAGGATAATTGTTCATTAGGTGCACAGCTGTTCCTCTAATCAAGCACCGCGGTGATTCCTGATTCTGTAATCGATCGATTGCTTACCATCTGCAACACAGCCCGCAGCGATTTCCTTCACTTTCGCGATTTCGTCTGGTTTTCCAGCATGCACCGTGTCGATCATGGTGTTCACGGCGTCCAACTGAACCTTGTTGTCTACCAGCTATCGTTCGTTAAGAGGAAAGAATTCTTGTTAAAATTACGATTACTTCAATGAAATCATTCCTTCTGAATTAATTTATTAATGGGACTTTTTATAGACTGGTAAAATAGAATGGAAATGGAATAAAATGTTATAAAGAGCTATGTAGAATTGTTAAAGGTTCTTTGGAAGTGTGAATGAAAATTAAGTGAAGTTCGAATGGAAAATGAAAGGAATTTTGAGATTGCTATGTCAAATTTCGATAGCCGTTTTTGAAGGTATGTACTTTGTACTTTTTATACGCTCCATAATTACTCACCCCTCCCATTCTCTTCATGACACACGAGCGGAGACAAGCAAGCTTGTCCGCGGTAGCTCCTCTTGGTACCATCTGAATATTAGTGGCTTCCTCTAATTGGCAGAAATCAAACCAAATATTAATATGCAGGTTGCTAATTTTGGAATGTATTTTGGGAAAAAGTAGCTGACAGTGTTTTGTATGTTCATCGGCAATCATTTATTTATTAGACATCGAGAATTCTTGTAATTAACAACGTTAAAGTGACCGAAAATCTGTGGAGTTCTTTTAGATTTTCAGAGAATTGTTTACTCTTACCGTTTGATAACTGCAGCTCTCCAGCGCATGGCTCTACGTATGGCATCAAGTATTTCAAGTAACTTTCCATAATATTGTCTTGGGCATGAATCACCGTCTAAAAGTAGGTTGATCAATTTTGAGATCACTGATAATTATTAGTTCGAAATTGGCACAGCTTTGAAATAATTCACTGTAGAAGAAATTAATTTCGGCAGAATATTTTCGTATTCGAGGCAGATCTTTTTAGTGTCAGCTCTTTAACACTTTCACTGCATTGCTTTCGTATTTCTGTACAAATATTTATAAATATTTACAAATATTGTAACAAATATTACGCTAATCTAATTCACATACAGGAAATCAGCACTGATTATATAAAGAATGTTTTATTTGATTCCAAATCTTCCTAACTTTTGATTGATAATTACTTTCGCGAGTGTAGTTTATTATCGTAACCACAAGATTTGAATGATTATAGCACTTTTAGTACTCACGGAGGTGGTAAGGACGAGCGTAAAGATAATGAGGGACTTCATTATAGGGCAGTTAGACAGACTTCGTTACGATTCAGAGTTTCACGGATTGTTCTATCACGATTTCCTCGTGGAAACGATGACTCCCTATTGCCGACTTCGATATTTATAAGCGGTTGCCCCTCCAGCCGGACAGGATACAACAGGAAACGAGTTAATACCTGAATTTAAACGATTTACGTAAGTCATCATACGCACTTTCCGAAAGGCCCTCATTGCAAGGACCGGCACCGGTAAATTTCTGCCAAGTTCGTGGCGAGAACTAATCGTTTGTGTCTCGATTTACCACTGCAAATGATAGACTCGTCCCACTGATTCGTGGTTCTAGTGTCTTAAGAAGAGAGTAAGCCAAGCCATAATCCACTTGACATCTCTGTGACATTCATTTGACTCTGCTATTCCTCCACACGAAGCGGTAGTCTTTTGATCCTAGTTAATTGTCTTTAGTTGAAAATTATTGTGTGTCTCACAACATTCATTACCACTTAAATTTTATAAGCTTTTTCTTAACACTTTAGCTAAAATTATTGTAGACTTGTGTGTCTCACAACATTCACTACCACTTAAATTTTATAAGCTTTTCCTTAACAATCTGGCTATCTTTTTCAGTTTGGCTAAAATTATTGTAGATTTGTGTGTCTCACAACATTCACTACTACTTAAAATTTATAAGCTTTTCCTTAACAATTTGGCTATCTTTTTCACTTTGGCTAAAATTATTGTAGATTTGTGTGTCTCACAACATTCACTACCACTTAAATTTTATAAGCGTTTCCTTAACACTTTGGCTACCATTGACGCCATTAGGTGCTCTAAAAATCCATTAAGACTGCATTTACCACGGCTACAATGCCGTCGGTCGAAATTAACGTTCTTTATTAGATTTCGCCGTAGCCAAAGGGTTAAGAATTCTAAATAGTATTTTTTCCTCATAGTATTAAATTGATAGGTAATAGTTCGATGAATATGAATTTTCTCTAATGAAAATCCATTCAAAATCTAAGGCAAGATTCATTTCATATGCTTTCAATTGTTCATTAATCATCGGGCCATTGAGTGATATCGGCAAATACTTGACAAACATGCACTCTGTATAATATGATTAAATCTTTATTAAATTACAGCATCTGTGTGTATCTGTTTAGTAGAAACGAAAACCATTCAGGTTTTATTTGATCAAACGTTGCATTTCTTCGTCATTCAGCACCGTTGTAAATGGTCTTCTTAACAAATGCAGAATAATTGCTTCCTTTAGTGGTAATGTTTTAGATAGCATTCCGTGTAGGCGAATGTTTTGTCGCACTCTTCCTTAATATCTTTGGCTATAAATTGAAACAAAAATCGGATTTTAAAATAGTGAATAATTCAAATGAAACAAGTGTTTAAAAACACTTGGTTAATATTCGTACATTAAGAAAGTTCCAATTAAAATTGACGATGACTCGTTTTACGATTTTACTCACTTTGTTCGATACACTCCTCCGCAGCCTTCTTCAACTTGTCAATCATTCCTGGATCATCAGCATGAACAGTTTCTACTGCTTTCTTGGCAAGATCCACCATAAACTCGGAATTATTCAGCTGATAAACATGACAATAAACGTATGTTAATACTGGAATATTTTTAGAGATGGAAACTACCATAAAATCTATTGTCTCTTTTGTAAAATAGCATCATCGACAATGACGTGAGTTCTAATCAGGTTGAAAATATCAAAACTGAAGAACGTATCGTCTAATTTGTTGCTATCAAAAATAAAAACAAGAGTAAGAATTATTTTCTTATATCAACATGTTTGCACATTTGCTTGCATACGAAAATTTTGATTCTATATTGTAAATTATTCTTTTGACGTGAAATTATTGTGCAGCTCAATTTAATCCATTTAATAATACAGATTCATATTGCAAATTACAAATATCTCACAGATATGTTTTATTAAATTAAACTGTAGCAGTCGAGCGGTGCACAGAGTGTGTGTGTGTGTGTGTGTGTGCACATCGAGGGCACAGTGTGTTTATGCATTTCATGGTAACTTACCATTTTTATCTCCTTCATTACGCACGCTAACAGGCAACCCATTTCGTGATCGGATTTCACCGCGTGTATAATTTCACGCAGCTTTTTCATGCCGCCTGTAATTCGTACGTTATACGTTATTAATTTAATATAAGATAACTCGCTTGTTCATTTCACATTTGGATTTGCGTGGATAGAAAAATTCGTACCATCTCCTGAAACGTCTTCTTTGAGACATTTGCCGAAGATGCTTCTGTACTGTTCGAGATATGGGTCTGGAATGTTCGCCCCGTAGCAAGAGACCTGAAAATTGCATTCACTCTTAATTAAGGTTTAATTTAGCAATAAACTTTTAAAGGTTTTACGTTATACATCATGTGAGTTAATACTTTGTATTTGTATTATATGACTATTAAACCCATTGAATTTCCCATTTGGGGATTTTGGAATTTTACGTACAACACTCGGCGCCAAAAATATATTTGGTACGTCTGAATTTCATGAAACTTTACAAAACAAACTTTGTATTTAATCGGTTAAATTACTAACTATTAGACTATTAACAGTAAACACACCAACAGTTAATATGTAATTGAAATGATTCCGTAACAATTATTTGCGATAGTTTTGAAGCCTCGTTTTTAGTCGCGTCGAATAATATAAACTAAATTATATTAGCATCAATTATTACTAAATTAAACAACAATGTTAAACTTGTGGGTAATACAATTTGTCTCATCGTCTTCTTAAATCATTACTGTTTCTAGACTGCTCCTGTACATAATAAAATTGAATTTAAATTTGAACATAATAAAATATCGACTGCTTACAACGAAATATAAATATCAAGCTGCTCGAAGAATAATTTTAATAACAATACGATATTGTCTTTCCGCGGAAAACCTTAGCTGGAGAGAGTTAAAGTTACAATTAAATCCAATTAAAAGTTACAAGCGACATTAAAATCGAAAGTAATACAAGTCAAAGCATTTTCAACGGCACTGGAAAAAGTATTGTGTAATTAAATAAAAAATGATGTGCTTTTGAATTAGTGGTTATTGGACTTACTGCGATGAGAATTAGACAGAATAGGGTCACAAGAGACTTCATGACGGCTTGATTCGTGGTAGAGGACAGTATTGGAGACCGCTGGAACGGATATCGTTTCGCACTATGGACGTTCGATCACTAATGCCCGGTACTCCTTTCCTCGTGATATTTATACTCGGTCCATTCGATCCCCAAAGATCAATCCAACCTGTCAGCTGCCATCATAGATTTCCTTGACACTTTATATAAGTAAAGTGTTACTTTAACGAGGAACTGTTCTTGCGGCGACATTAAATTACAGGTGATCTTTAGCCTTGCAACTCGACGATTTGCATCGCAAATATCTACTAAAATTGGCCAGAGTCAAAGTTATAGATACATCGTAGATATTATTTCGATAAATTTTATTGGCAAATGGTAAATAAAAATACACATTGAGTAAAAGCAATGAACAGTCTGGAGAATCGGTTCTGTAATAAAATGTAATTATTAAAAGAAACGCATACAATAAAAATAAAAGTGTAATCCAGGTGTTAAATAAAGATAAAGAAATATAATTTCGATATGTTATTTTAGTTAATTCTATGACTTATAAAATTTGATGTCACAAATAATAGAAAGAAGTTATGAATATATGGGGAAAATTAGTTCACTCAGATTTAAAAATATTAGACTTAGTCGATTCTTAAAAACAATTCGTGTACTTACACTCAGAGTTCTCCGATGTTAATTGACGGTTAAGAAGAAATGAATCTGCATACTACCTTGTATAGAAAATTACTGCAACTTGCAATCTTCATTTGACTGTTTTTCCCCGTCTGTTTCCTTTACGAAAAAAAGTGTATGATCTGCTTTGGCGTACTGTAGCGACTATGTGCATATTCGTGTCTAATCAGTTCGTGCTGATACACAAAGTTTCAGCGACACTTGAGTTTTTCCGATGAAAGAATAATTGCATAGATTATTCCGATGGGAGTTTTAACATCACTACTGCGATGAGTCATATTAGTAAATCATATTCAAATCTCGCTAGTTACGAACGAAAACGGTTCATTAATCATCAGCAAATGTCGACGCGGTACGATAAATATGCATTTTTAGTAGAATGATCGAATCACAAATCAAACACGTCTTGCACTAACTTTTGTCGTTATCTTTCGATTTCTTCATCGATTCTGTATATCGTGTTTACAAACTAAGATTATTAGAGAAGAATTTTTAAATACTAATATCAGTGGCATTAGTAATTGATAAACAAATGCGAATTATGGGAAATGTGAAATTATGACTATCTGAATTTCAGGGGAATTCTTCGCAATGCACAAGCACATAACAAAGAGTACAGTATTAAATATTTACGTCAATAATTTAATTAAGTGTAATTTAATCGTCCGTAATAATAATATAATATATTTTTCAACAACGATTAGCAAAACACAATTTCTACGCCATTCAACGTGTTAAGGGAAAGGGAAATTCAATGATAGTAAGAAGAACAAAATACAAATGCAGATTCTTGCACTCGAAGACCTGTATTTATACGAAACAGCAATACAAATTTTGGTAAAAATTCCTTTCCGACATCGAAATTATTCGAACACCTTTATTCACTCTTCTACTCGCTGCTCTCCTCACCGTGATGGTGCTTGGTGGCCTTTGCTACGCACTTCCAGAATTTTCCGCCTTTGTCGCACGTGTCTGCTTCTTCACTCACTGTAACAATGATTAAAAAAAGACCATTTAAAATGCATTGTTTTGTCGTTAGGATTATTTCAGTAACTCAATAATGCCAGATTTTTAATGCGTTCTTATACTTTCTTGCTGGACAGTATATTTTATATAAATGATTTTCAGTTTGAAAAATCCATCTTTCTATCGGTTCTTATTTGATCATTCCGTTAACTTTATCACTGTGATGTGCTTCGTAATTAAAATTTGTTAGAACTTTTTGCATCATCTAATTTTATGATCTATTTTTATTTATGCAGAGTGAGTAACATCAAGTACGAAATAATTAAAGCATGGATTGTTCATGTTGTCGAAACGAAATCGAATTTTCCAAAACGATCTTATCATTTTCGAATCGATTTAACGTGCTCTGTACTATTTTTTTACTTTTCGAAAATCAATATTAATAACCCATGGAATATTTTATGTATTAGTCAGTGACTAATGGTTAATACAATGCTTGATGATATTTATTACCTTCTTCACTGCATTTGGTAATGGTAGCCTTCATCTTCTCCTTCTTCTCGCTGTCAGTATCATCCTTATGCAGGTCGTCAACTCTCTTCATGAGCTCCTCCATGATCAAGTCCTTGTCGTTCATCTACGGTTAAACACAATTTCATTAAAGCCGAAAACTATCAAATCCATTCCGAAGTACACTTATACTTTATAAATATGTTATTATTTTGAACATTCGATATTTCGATATTTTGAATATTCTATTACTTCTACTACTTTGTAATTTTTCTGTATTCTATTTTTATGTTGCGTTCATATATTTCAAATTTTACTTGTTTGTTTTAGGGCTACTAAACATAACACATTGTTTCTGGTTGACTATTTATCAATTGGAATATTTGCTATGTATTTTTAAAAACACGCACTCAAAACTACGAATCCACAGTTAAAAATATAATCTACAAAAAGCTCAGCCACTGAAAGTTTCACAAGCACAACAGGTGTCTGTTGACGAAATGAATGTTGCAATTCTGAAAAGGTCTTACCAAGCTGAGTTTCTTCAAGATGCAGGTTATCATGCAGGCAGCTTTGTGCTTATCTTCATCGGTCATTTCGTCCTTCTTCTGCTTCCATTCTTCTACTTGGGCTGTATTAATGAAACGTCTTATATTAATTTATATATGCAGATCTATGCACAGCATTCAACTTAAACTTGCCCTCTCATCTTAAAAACCTTGTCACAAAACTGCAAAATTATTTGGATATTAACCCTTAAACTACTGTGGACGCTTATAGGCGCTTAGAAATTTTGCGTTGGTGGCACTAAAAATCGGTTAACACTAGATTTACCACGTTTTTGTATGCCCATGAAAATAGGTATAAACCGGTCATTTGGACTGCTCTTGGTAAATTTAGTATTAATATTGCATTTATCACAGCTAAAATCTCATCAGTTAAAATTAGCGTTCTCCCTTAGATTCCACCGTAGTCAAACAGTTAATTATACATATTTGGCTGCAAAACGACAGCCGGACAGATAGTGAAATTTGGTAGCATGTACACCTGGCATGTAAAACTTTTTTAGGGGGCTGTGCTCCCTCAAAATGGGACTTTTCGGAAGTCCCATTATACTTATCGAGTCTACACGTTACCAAATTTCACTTTCCGTTCTACTTTGCAGATTGTGACAACTATTTTGTTGGATGCTGTATATTATACAGAGAGAGAGCAATCGTAAAATGTATCGAAGGAATTACGACGTTCGATGACCTACTTAACGCCGGCTAATCTCCCGCATGTAACATTCAGTTAGGTCGACTTCCTTTTTACATTAGCCTTTGATAAACTTTTGTCTCGTGCTATCGAATCTGTCCGGGCAAGCTTGTAACAGACGCTTTTATCAGTAGTGTCTAGTCAGCTCCTTTTACTCTATCGCCGACGATTTCGAAAACAAAAACTGCCCCGGCAGACAACGTGTTGATATATGTCGCTTTATATTATTAAAAAGTCTTTTAATAATAAATTTGATAATCACGTGGCTGATATATTTGTTAGTTGTAGTTCAATGAGGTGCGTAATTTCTATTTATTCTATTTATTGTGATTTCTAGTAATATTGTGTTTTAGGAATTTATGTTGAATTGAACTGAATTCTTTTTAATGTTATAAGACATTTTTAGTTCATCGCTGTTGCTCGTCGTGACAGTTGACTTTCAAGATAAGATTAACCACAAAGAGTCAGCAGTTTTAAAATTAGAACAATTTTTTTTAAAAGCTACTTACTTTCGCTGACACCGAGTTCCTCACGGCACTCCTTTCCCTTCTCCTTCATTTCTTCCTTTAAAGTTTCGACATCGGCGGAAACCTAAATATCAAATGCAAAATTATGTTAAATAATATTTGGAAACACGTAGAAATACTTCTGTTTTTTTAATTTCGTGGTAGTTTAAACGCTATTTATATAATCATATTAGTTTAATCGTCTACCGAATATTTATTTGAGTATTTAATGCTTTCAGAATTCAGATTTCCAGAAAGAGTTTGAATTTCTATTTCTTACGAATTGGAATAATTATTGGACTGCGTTCGAATATAATAAGTGTAGTCGATGTTCATTTTTTAGACACTTCGAGTTTCATGAAAATAATTTTAACAAATTATTCAAATAACCCCTTAAAACAATTTTACTATACAAAAATACCACAATCACACTAATTGTTCAATAACATCTTTCTATAAAACAAACATAAAAAGTAAGTCGCGAGTGATCTACGATGACCAAAAGAAAGTTCACAACTCATTAGTACGAAATCAGATCGAAACTGATTGTTTCCATTCAAAATCACTGACAATGGGTGCAATAAAAAGAGGAAAGGAATTGTTATAAAATCAATTGTAATTAAAATTGACTGGGAGTGCTTACCAGTGCCACGAGGCAAAGGCTGAAGATGACGAAGTACTTCATCTCGACTGATATCAGGCGAACGTATCACTGGCGAAGAACAAGCACGAAGTTGGACGTCTCGTGAGAAGTTAAGCTGGAGGACTGACGGGTGTCGATCTTTCGACGACAGACTTATATAGGAGTCTAATGCTCGATCATAAGGCGGCCTGGCGTGGAAGAGGGATAATTGTTCGGGCTTATCTGATTTACGTAATGACGCACTAATTGGAATCCGATGCAGTGCCACGCCAGCCCGAAGAATACTTCCCCAGGAAAAAAATCAAACATTGCACACAATTAGTTCTGTTGTGTGATTCACCGTTGGTTACATATTCCGTTTCGATAGGTGCGAAGCTCGTAACACTCGGCGATGCTCGTTACCACTCGGTTTTCTTCCGTTTCAATTTGCATCCAAGATTATCGCTCCGCAAGGGTTTATTGCCACTTAACGGTCCACGTAATTGGGCGCCTATAAATTCTCACAGATTGTAAAAATGAATGCTTTCAATCAATCAATTACACGAATACGCCCGCTTCTGTAAGTGTATCTATTATAAATGTTATGTGCTAATTAATTATTCGCAATGCAACGCGTACATATCACAAAGTAATTATATTTTTTCTAAATTCTGTCAACGAATCTACAAGACATAAACAAAAATCTATTTCGGCATAAGTTTCCACAATCCAGTGGTAGAATTAATACTGTCGCACACGGAATTAACACTATTAACATAACACTAACTGCGCCAATTTACGAGAACACGCGCACGCAAGCCGATTGTTCATCGGCGCGGAAAAAAAATGCTCGAGTGCTTTTTAGCGGAGTGCAAACTGGTTTAGCGGAGCGTCGACTATCCTGGACTATCAATCGACAGAAAATCTATTGTGTTCATCGGCTCGAACTAAACGGGCAGGAATCACAGTCGACGATTGTCGGAAGCTTTCTTTCGGTTGGGTGGGCTGCGGCAAAGAAAAGATGTTCGAGTGCTGTTAGACCAATTATATAACAGACTAACACATGTTGCGAAATTCTAATCTTTCGAGGGCAGAGTGAACAGAGGCCTCTTTGTTTGTGGCCGCTCAAATGCAGAGTGAGCGTAAATCAGTGAAGAGAAGTAAAAAAAAAAAAACCGGTAACTGGCGACCTTCCATGGAGTTCGTTAGTAGTGGCGATAACGATTCGCCGAGCATCCTCGGATTCTTAGACAAATCACTCGACGAGTCTACCATGTCAGCTGCACCTTATCGGATTCGTTCAGTCTCACTGCATCCTCCTATTCTTTTTAAATAATCTTTCCAATGTCTTGGTGCGCGTAAACGTCTAACGTAACATGTATATGTTGCAAACAAGCTTGCAGTGTTTTTAAACAATTATACAACTTTGAGGAAAACTTGGGAAAGTGATAGTGCTTCGTGCAAAGTACACAGAATTGTAGAAAAATCTTCTGCGTGATTTGAATGTTTGATAGAGTATTGAATGATGATCGTTTTTTGATTCTTAATATGTGATTGATGGAATTCCTGGTGTTGTTTATTTTTGTCATGAAGGTTTCCGTCAAAGTTATTGATAGTGGCTCTAAATCTATGTGCCTCAAGAAATTTCCATACCATCCTCACTGCATTTATTATCTTTACGTTAAGCAACGCCCAGTTATTAGATAACGTCTTAGTTATAAGAAAAGTATATTTGAAGAAATTTCAAATAACACAATCGTAATCATCATAAACTAGTTTTACAAAGTATGTGTTTTATATTTGAATATTAAACAATGAGTCAGCGTTGTTTCAAGTGTATACACAAACAAATTAGCCACGTTATAGTTTACATTGTATTGTCGTAATTTATGCTTTGCTTATAATAATTATTATAATCAAAAGATTATCTCAAAATTGAATATTAATTATTATGCTAACTTTATAATTCATATAAAACGCCAAATATACCGTATTTCTAACACTCGAACACATTCGGCTATTAAGAACAAAGAACCTCTCATATTCCATCTTTTCTAGACATAAAGCAAACAAGCACATACAAATTGGTGCAATCTGTCGCCAAGATTGAATTTGATCACGCAAACTTCCGCGTTGACATATTTGCAACAATGTCTGCTGTCGCTTTTGTAATGCGCAAACGGAGGCCAGCGAAAAGTGGTTGGTTCATTGCGAGAATAACAGCAGTGAGAATAAAGTGCAGACGAGTGGTAATTATGCCGTGCTCGAGCACACGTGATTGTTATTGTAGATATTGTCAGCTCGATTATGATGCCGGCTGGCTCTGCTTGGCTTCTCTGGATAAAAAGCATCCCATTTGGGATGCCCCGCAGCCATCCACTAAGGAACGTGGAAAATGTTGAGCAGGAATTGTGCAACGTTTTAATAACGACGGACAAGTGTCGGCTGCGAGCAAGGTCGCACTTAGTAAGACTTCTGTTCCTCCCGAAGATACACTCGGGGACAAAAGTAAGTGGGCGATTAGTAGAAATTGTTGTGATAAAAGTTTGCTGTTTTATAATAGTATTTTAGTTTTTAATAATAGCAGTTTTATAATAGTAGTATTTAATAAAGTTTTTAATAATAGTACTGTTATAGGTTTAGATTTTATTTCTTAAGTGTCTGTATACAGAGCTTTCTTAGCTTATAATTATAATTCTTAATGACATAGTACTATTTGTAAGATTTTCGATGTAATGTTAACTAATGCATTCTGCTTGCAGAAAAATTGCGTGAAACAATAATTATTGAAGTGAACTTTTGTTCTTCTATTTCTACTATTTGTTCACTTGCTTTCGTCCACGACTTCATGTGTATGAATGTATGCATAGAGTATTAGGGCTGTCGCATAAAATAAAATAGTTTGGAACATTTACCAAATAAAAGTAAAAATAAGAGTGCATAGTGAAAAATCTAATCGACGAAAAGGTCGGCCATTGGGCGCCTGAGTGTGCGGCAGGCTTATAGGGATTTCGAAAAATGTTCGACTACTGTTGTCTATAACTAACACCATGACTCGACACGTTAACTGTGATATATAAATACTTGCAGAATGCAGATAAATTGCGTAGTTATAATTGATAAAAGGTGTACTATTTGATCTTTGAATCACAAAAATATTCGCAGCGTATACAAAAGAAATATTTCGAGAAGAGTTACAGTGATATACATATATATTACATTAATACTTTGAAGGGAAATTATTTTATTCTAAGAATATAAAAAATAGCAAAGAATACAGTAGTAGCAGACAGTAATGTCTGAATTAATTAAAAATAAATCGAGTAAAACTTTTGATCAAAGGAAGAAAAGTTTTGCTGAAGCGTTGTTTTAAAGGAAACGGTTGCTGGCTTGTAATAAATTCGTTGTGCGTTTTTCTGGAGTTATAATGCTTTATTCATTGACTGAATGCAGACTTAACATATTCGGAAATCCGCTTGGATTTCTTGGAGTTGAACGGTGATGTAACTAGGAGGAAAGCCTTGATTCATAAATTAAGTCGAACTTGACGAAGCAAAGAGACAGAACTACATATCGATTTGGATTTTTTCAACGATCGGCTACACGCCACGGTTCCTGTTCTCCGCTGGGTTTAACGACTCTCAGAAAAACACTAGTTCTCTGGCTTGCTCGTAGAAACACTTGGTGAACTGCCACGCGACCTCGCACTCCTCTGTACTCGTTGCTGTCAACATAGATTCATGAAATTTATTAGTTTTTAATGTCAAAAATAATTTCACGTTCTTCTACTATTTTCTGTAATATTAAGAAGGTTTCTGCCACCATTTATTGCGGTGGTAGAAGGAGAACATGTGAGAGCTGACACAAAATTTTGAAGCCTTTTCAGATTACAATAAAACCAATTTTTGAGTAGGAAAATTCAATTTGCAATTGAGCTTATGTTTTGTCACACCTGCTTTTATAAGTCAGTATTAATTGAATGCTTGATTATAAACTTTGCGCAAACTTTGGGAGCAGAAGAAAATGTTATAATATCAAAAGATTGAATACATTGACAGCATATACTTTTTCTAGTAGTGTCAAAGTTCACACGAGGTTTATAATCGAGCTTTCAATTAGTATTGGCAGCACATATTCAAACGCAGCCTAAGTCGTTTGTATTTACTAACATATATTTCTTTTAATTCAATTAACTTTATCAATGTGTTATGCTAACAGTAATCCAATTCAATTAATTAGATGAGTAATAAATTTATTTGCATCAGTTGACCACAATGCCTTATCGAATGTAAAGAAATGAAATCTCGCACCTGCTTTCACACACGTGGTGATCATTTGCTTAACACGCGGGGCAACAGAGTCGACGAGCATAAGATCAGCGTGATTCAGCATCACACTCTCCCGCAGTTTGTTCCCTTTCATCTGAAACAGACGGGTGAGTTTCGTTAGCCGAAATCAAGGAAAATGCACGGTTGTAGGATTATTGGATTCCGATCAATAATCGAATTTCGACCAATGGCAGATTGCAATTGCGATTCAAGGAAAACCGCTGACTCATCAACTCGCTCTGATGACTCCCAATTATTTGTTATTGCAGTGCTAAGCAATTATATTTGGCTGCTGCCTAATTATCAAGATAAGGCACACTCCCATCGTTATTGCAATCGGTGAACACATCTGCTTGTTGTATCAATTGTACAGTGACTTGCATTAATTTTGCGGACATTCTCTTGTTCGAGAGATTATTGTCGGGTATGCTTGTTTGTTTAACAAAGTGATTACTTTTTTCCGGATTCGGACGCACATTGTAGTCTTTCAATTGTCATATCTATTATTTATTCAATGTCCACTGCTTTGTAAGATGTGAGTGATAAACCAAAATATGGTAAAAAAATTCTATTGCAAAAATATTCTAACATATTGTAAATTCAACGTGTAATTGAACGAAATGGGAAAAGATAAATATTATTTAACACAGCTTTTAACTTTATTTCCTGCGATAAAACAAAGTTCTTTCCTCTTCAAGACGTTACAGCGACATAAAATTAAATAACTAATCACTTATTACTGATTTATTTGGAATGCCAGATTTACACGCGAAACATACGCGAGTCTGAATATTTATGCAGGACACTTTACGCTCTTCTATCCTGGAATAAAGTTGGCACAGACAAGATTGTAACAACCGAGTAGTTGGAATATCGAAGGGAATTGCGTAGAATTTTATAGATCGAGGCGTTACATGCAACACATTATGGACAGCTATTGCTATGCAGCGTTGCACGTAGCGCAGCTATGCTTTAGTTTGCATAGAGTTCCGTAATCCGGCGAGCAATAAATTGGACGCTTGTACTACGAAAGTATCGAATTGATGGTTTTCGGTTTCACCTTCGCTTTTTACGGTAGCGGAAAAAGCTGAGATACGATAGTGCAGGATCTGGCAATTTGCAGCGGTAAGAAAACAGTAAAACTGAATTGACCGTTTGGATTTGGAAATATGAAAGTATGAAATCAAGGTACTTACTGCTTTTATCATCGTCAAAATGCACTTGTTGTAGCACATCAGCTTCTGATCGTTTGGATATTGTGGGGCAACTAGGGCTTGTTCCACAATTGCTAAACGGATTTATTAACGATTGGTATTATTTCTAGAATCCCTTAACAACAATTTGAAAATTATTAATAATTAAATTATATTATACTACTTAAGCCACGTGTCGTGGTTACTTTTTATGCCGGTTAAGTTTCTGTTATTAATTAAAAGTTTTGAAGATGATTTTTTGAAGTACTGTTTAATACAGTTAAATAAGTGCAGTTCAACTAATTCAAATGAAAATTTGAACAGGCGTTAAGATTACTAGACCTGGAAAATCTCCTTAGATCTTTGCTACACTATTTTGATTTAGAGTACCTGGTGAAACGCCGCTATGATCTATACAGACTTTCTTCAAGTTCTTCACAGCATCTCGCACTTCCTCGATTTCCATTTTCCTCTAAATATGGACCAACAATAGTACAGTTATGATAATTGTTCCATTTACCCTTTCAATATGTTTAGATTATTTACACGAAAACATTTTCAATTATATTATCCCGAATAGGATAGAAAATTCGATAGAAAATAAACTGTCTAGCTTGTTACCAATATCGTTTACACTATTTTCTGGAATTCAGTGCAGTATTTTTTTATTATTCGTATTATATATTCGATGTACAAAGCATTCGTACAGCGATCCGTTGTTATTAAAACGTAGAACTGCAATATTTATAATTTATAATCAACACCTATTTAATTTAATAAATTTAATATTCAAAAGTTCGTGTTTAGAATAAATATCAGCAAAAGTTTGAATAGTGATATGAATTATTATTTTGTTTAGCTCATATTTATCCTAGAACAATACTACGTTTTAGTTACAATTGATCGCTGCACGAATACGTTTTGCACCGACTGTTTACGTTCATTTGCAAATATTGTTTCTACAATGAAAAATATAGTTCGAAAGAGCTGTTGAGTAACTCACACCCTCGGCATTGTGGAGGTGCTCGGTGACGCAGAGCAGTGTCACGAGGAGTGTAAAACAGGCGCTTCTCATGGTGGAAGATTGGCCTGGGTGTGTGTGTCGGGGAATGTCCCGTTCCCTTCTGTCCTGGAGTATGGCGAGGTCCCTCTGGAAAAAGAGAGTTCCTCGTGCCCAGTCGAAAAGCGAACAGGAAGTGGCCGTTCAGCTTCTTTTATAGACGCCGCCGCCGCCGACGCCGACGCCGCCGGCAGAAGGAGAACGCACAATTTTTGCTTCCCGCAGCAGAGGCCGCCGTCCGCCCCAACTCCCCCTCAAATTACCGTGTAATTAAAGTGCGCCTCCGCCCTGCGAACATTTCATTTGGACCATGCGCGCCGCTTCTAAGCGCCGAAGGTGTCAATGGGAAAAAGACTTCGCGCACTCGGCAGTTTTTAACAGGCTTCGAAAAAGCAGGGGGTTCTCAATTCGTTGGGTTTAGTTTTCTCAGGGTTTCATAGTTGACTGAGAAACCTTATAATTTACCTTTATAAAAGTGTCCCCATCTTTAATTTTGATCCTTTTTCCTTAAAAATCTAAAATAATTTATAAAAATACTGTTTAACTATTACTTTCTTGCAACATTATAAGAGTTACTGTAAAATAATTAGTTATCAAGAATAAAAATTCTCGAAAACAGACATCAATTTAACATAATTTTCAATACAAATTGAATAAAAATTACAGTTTTTTACCTTGCGAAATGCTTCATAAACGGAAGATATTTAAAAAGAATAAATAACACGGATATTATTTTATAATCCTTAACTCATTTTTGTGCTATCCATTTTCGAAGTCGGTTCATATTACGTGCTGCCACTCTTTCGCAGGTGGCTCCAGTGCCAAGAGAAGCTATCATTAATTGTGACAGCCTCTCGTTGACTTGACATTTGAGGAGCCTGAAATTTGCGATGATCGAACGGCGCAAAACAAGCTCGACATTCTACGAGCCATCTTAGAAGATTGTAGGATAGCGAGCACTTAATGAAAGTAGTTCTTTACTCATCACTGAGTCCAGCAAGAAATTGCGTAATAGAGTTAAAAATACTTGGTTGATTGGGACGAAAAGATCACATCATTTTATTTAATTTAGATTATCTTGGTTTAGTTGTGTTTACTTTTTACAAACGCTAATAGCAATGTCATTTTAACAATAATTTTATCGCATCTTAAATTCTATCAATTTCTCTACAGTTCAAATGTTCTAAACAAGATTATAGATTAACGAATTGCGCAAGAATCGTTTACAAAATATTCGAACAAGCATACCGTCAACCTTAGTTCTCGTTTTTATTGATTGATACAGTAAAAAACATATCTAAAACAGTGTACTATTATATTGTAATATCGCTTTCCACTTGTTGAATAAGTATTGTGATTAATGTGACAGCGAAACTGGTGGCAGAAGGTGATTCAACTTAATTACACCTTATTGCAATCGTGTATCGCCGCTCGTAAATCACCTGGCGGGCCGCAATTAGGGGAAGAAGAAGACCTCGGAATCGGCTTCGTAGCTGCACTTGACGTATTCGAATGCTGTTTCGCAGATGTCTGGCAGGGTGGCTGAAATAAAAATTCCTCTGATTATCCATGTTTAATTGGCCACCGAGATTTGAATGCGCTTTAATAATCAATAATATTTTTTAACGATCTTAGTATTGAACGAGAGTTATTCGAGTAACGCGGATGTCATTATAATGCTATCTCTGATTAAAATTGCTCATCAAATATTTAAATAAGACTAAGTAATCTCACATATTGATTTAAGTACGCATTAATTTAAAGGTAATGTTTCTTATTCTGAGATATTCCAATAAATAAATTGCTAAGTCAATTATTTGAGAAACTTTACGTTGGGATCCGCATTTCCTCGCTGCTGCCTTAACGCGGTCCTGGATTTCGGCTGGCATCATCATGTCGACTTGCTTCACCACCATGTCAACGTCAATGGCTCCACCTTTAAACTAAATTATACATATTTCAGGGGGTATAGAACACGGATATATTATACGTACAAATATCTACCGTTCAGTAGTTCTATTATGAATGCAGCAGTAAGATTACTTCTCTAATTGTAATGAGTATTAATTTGTAATATATTGTTGATTTGTAACATCGAAGAATACAATAATCTGTAACACTTTTAATTGGCAGATTGTAGTTTGATCCTTTTTTTAGAGATTGCATAGATTTCAACGTGTATCAGAAGTGATCAGTTCTTTTTCTGTATTTCACAATCAGAGAAAAATGTGTTAATTATTTTTTTGTTTAGTATAAATGGGGATAATTGTTCATACCGTGCGCACAACTTTCATCACACAATGGACGTAGCACTTGACTTTGGGGTCGTCGGCGAATTCTCCTCTTCTTATGCCCTCGACCAACGCTGTCAAGAAATTCATTCATTAAATATAAAACCTCGTTTACATTAGTAATAATTATCAAACATTAAGCCGCATTGAAACATTAAAAGTCATTTAATATCATTTAATACCTTTCGCTTTAATTTTATTAGGAATAAATTTATTAGTCAATTTAATAAATCAAGTAGGAAAAATGCCAAACCCAATTCTAGTCTTTCATTTTTATCATTTAGTAGCACAATTCATAATATATTGCTAAATATTAATTAAAATCGATGTAGAAAATTAGATATTAAATTTTAAATGCTCACCCATATCCGCGCCAACTTTCTGCGCACAGTTATTCCGCATGGTGTTCGCAGCCTTTTCCATTTGTTCCCTGGACAGCGCCTACGGTTTACGAAAACGCTCAGAAAAAAACTCGCAATCTCCTTTTAATTATCCAATATGGAATCTTACACTGTCCACTGGTTTCAGCGCAACAAACACGAGAAGTGTAACACATATCGAAGCTTTCACGTACATGTTTGATTCTGTGATTCGTGCGCTCCTGCACCTTCGATGAGAGGACGCGAAAGAACCGTCGGCTCAGCACGGCCGCTCCTTTTAAAGCTTACGTATTTAACAGAATTCGTTCCTGATGTGCGGTTGCGGCCAAATAATCAGGCATTTGCGGCTGGAAGCTCCTATTCCATCCGTTCTCGACGACAATTTGCATGCTTTTATGTAACTAATTGGCATTCTAAGCTGTCATTCAAACGGGCTTATTAGCTGTCAGTTCCCAAGCGGCGCAGCGCCCGTCTCCTTTCCTATGCCTTCTATTTTCCCTGAATGTAACGTCGCAAGATAGCGTTTCCTCAATTGAAATCGGATTAACCTTTGCCATTTGCCCCTCTAAGCCTTATAAGAGGCCTCCATCTTTCGTTAGAACCTGTATTTGCAACTAAGAACCATCCACTCTTGCAACGTACACCACAAATTCAGACTAGAATCATTAATTGCTTCTTTTTTTATTTCCTTTGAACATTTTGATAGTTGATTCATAATAAAATGAATCCACTGTGTGTGCTTACAATTAATACTTATTTAGTATTATTATAACTTGTTAGCTTTCAATCTACTCTTACAACTTGTCCCACAAATTAATACAGGAATTATGAATTGCTTGTTTTTTTATTTCTTGTGAATATTCTGATAGTTGTTTTATAATAAAATTAATGAACTGTGTGCTTTTACAATTAATAGTTATTATTATGACTTATGATAATTTGATATTGTGGAGTACAGGCTTATACTAGGTTTAATGGAAAATGTATACGTTAGTAGTTGTTTTGGAGTTAAGTAGTTCTGCAGCAGTTCGAACAGTTACAAGAGCGGGGCTTGAAGTTTACAAGCCTCTCACATATGCCTGAATGGGTTTGCGCATAACTAGCCAAGGTATCCTGTATTTTAAAGAATTCTCCTTCCGTTCTCACAAGCTAAGAACGGAAGCACTTTCTTGCCGCGCGCGCTATTAATGTAAAATTGTTATCTATTCTGCTGTCAGTGTTGAAACTCCTCAAGTAGCTAATACGGCATTTACATGTTCATTCCGTTACCTCCTGAAACAACGATCTTGATTTTACCAACGAATTCCTTTTAGCGGATGCATATTTATAACAATCGCTAATAACGCCAGAGCGACGGCAGATAAATTTACAAGTGCAGGCAGGAAGTCCTGACGAAGAAGAATGTTGCATTCAAACATAGTTTTAGGTGTGAACTATAATCTGTAAGCAATTTCATGTCAGATATAATGATTCATACGAACTCTCGTTAGCTTTTCACTGACAATGAGCTTACGACCAGCAAACAATACCAGATCGATGGCAGATAAATCTAACAAATACGATCAGGAAACTCATTACATTGAAACACAGTTTTAACCAGTTAAGTGCGTTTGACGTGTGTGCACGTCGAACCAAATCTCTATTGTGGTGCGGTTGACATGTATACTCGTCGTACTTGCATTTGCTTAATTTTAATTGCGCACTGTGTGACGGATTTTTAAAACTAAATTCCACAGTTAAGAGGTTAACAATGAACTACAATCTATAAGCAGTTTCGTGTCAGATGTCGTACTTGATAGCTCTCGCTTGCTTTTGACCGAACACTAGGAAATCCAAGATGGAGCTTGTCTCGCGTCTCATCGAACAGTTCTGTTACTGGAAACTGAGGTACTCGAACCTCAAATTGCAGCATGGGAAATGATGTTTCCCGTGGAAGAGCGGGAGCGGGCGTGGTGGTAACGGTGCAATAATCCTGGGATAGGTTTCGAGGGAGAATTTGCGATGCAAATTGGCCAGTGTGCGTTTCTGTAGCTAGGTGTACCTTGCAGCGCTGTATCATAGAAAGGAAGTTGGAGATGTTTGCTCGCTTTGTCGGCGCAGCGTTCGGTTCAGTGGTGCTGGACCCTTCGGCCAGCTTGGGTTAGTGTCGAACCCTTGTATCTCGAGAGACACCCTTACGCCAGAAGCATCTGCCCCGAGAACAGCTTCCACCACCTCCAACTACAAATCCCCTCCGTTGGCATGCCGCTCCCATTAGTACGAGAGCCATTCTCTACCCGCCAGCTAGATAATTACGTTTTTTCCTCATTACTTTTACCACTGAACTTTCTTCTCTCGCCTTCTTCTGGACTTTTCACTTGTTCGATCTTACAACCTTGTCGTGTAGTTCGAGAAATCATTTTGACGTTGGGAAACCTTTGCTATGACTGATTTGGGAAGAATTTTTCGTGTATTCGTAAGTGTAATAAGCAGTTAGTACTTTAATATGTTTGATGGATAATTTTCATTTGGCCAGAGAGCAGCTTCCAACATCTGCAGCTGCCAACTTTATTACTTTTACCACACAACTGTTTTTGCTCGTCTTATTCTGTACTTTTTACCTTTTCAATCTTACACCCTTGTCGATTAGTCCGAGAAATCATTTTGACGTTGAAAAACCTTTGTTGTGACTGATTTGGCAACGTGAAGAAAGTTTCGTGTATTTATGAACGCAATAAATAATTAGTACTTTAATATGTTCGATGGATAATTGTGACAACGATAATCCTCCACTGCGACTGATCGATGATGGGAAGAATTGTTCGTACATGCATGAATGTAATACACTTAGTATTTTAATACGTCCGAAAAATAATTCTGACATCGAGAAACTTCGATTCCAATACTCTTTCATTTTTAATTTAATTAAAAACATTAAATGTTTATTATTGAAATCGACATCCTCTAAGAATGTAAAAGTTCAAATGTTCCAGGTTGAAATATTCTAGAAGTCATTTTCGAGACATGCAGATTGACTCATAAATGCATTCCGAAGCTCGTACAACTATTTTGACTTACATTCCATGAAAGATATAATAATACAATTACTAGTTTTATCTTTAACTAAGAATCAAGAATTACACTAAAATCTTTACATTACATTAACATTAGCCCCTTGCACTAGGAATAAAAAATACTATCAATAAAACAGTAAAAATAAAACTAAATCGCAGTATATAAAGTATTAAACTATCCAAAAGATATTTGTCTGGCTTCACAAGGCAGCCGACGAGCATTCCTTACTTAATAAGTAGCAGGAAGCTATTCAAACAGCGTGCAGCCGATCGCAACTGTATTTGTGCGTAGAGAAAAGCAGTGAGATCGATCGAGCTTGTCTGGCTTGGCTATCGTTTTCGCAGCGGGAATTCATTGGAATCGGCCGATAATCTAAGTTCGCGCAGAGGAAAACCAGGAAGAAAACTTGGCTAAGGTGAAAATGCAAGGAGGAGGAGGAAAGGGCTCGATGATTACACGCGCCATGAGAATAACGTGACCCCCGTCGGAACGGTGCACGCCCTAATTAAATGGCTTTAATTAGCAGTAATAACTGTGTTTTACGCGTGCGGATAATCCGCGCGTAATTAACGCCTTCTCAATAAGCTTACTCCGACTAGTTTGGAGACGACGCCGTTATTTTTAGACGCCTTTGAACTATTGCTAAATGGCACGCTTTAATGTTGCGTGCTCTTGATTATTTTTCTCCCCTTTCGTGCTGTATTATTGTTCTCTTCAACAGGTAGATCTTGGATCATTCCATTTCTATCTTTTCACTGGCTCAGATTAATCATGTTTTATGTTACTGTTAACAGTATTTACTCATTATGATCTAAACAGATTTGTATACATTATAATTTTTGACATGCCATAACTCCATTTAATACAGTAAAAAAAAATTAAATCGGTGAAAGACTGTGTAATAATTTATTTGGTGGATGTAAAGACCTAATTATTTAAGTTAATATTCTGGCAAATACCCTGGTTTATTATAAGTGGAAAGTTTGGCAAATAAAGGGTTGTAAATTGAAAGTGTAAATCGTATTGATTAAATGTAGCTTTTCTCATGCTGTGTAATTTATTTAGTTAAAGCTTGTTATTTTTCTGAATCAGTCCAGACTGTATTCTGCTTAAGGGAAACTTGGCTTATTATAAGTAGAAAGTTTGACAAGTAAAGGATTGCAACTTAAAAGCGTAAATCGTGCTGATTAAATGTATCCTTTGTCACGCTGTATAATTCATTTAGTCAAAGCTTGTCATTTTTCTGAATCTGTCCGGACTGGATACTAGTTTTCAGGGGAACTTACTTTGCGAGACACTTAAGGGAACACAGAGGGAGCTTTCAAGGGATATAAAGAAAAGTATGGCGAACGGCTTTGTAGTCTAGATACGACTGTGCCGTTGCATACTTTATCACCCAGTGGCTGTTCATTGGGCAAAGAAATCTCCTCGGTCCTCTCTCTTCCTGCCTAATCAAAGCACACCCTTCGCCGTCGGGACTCGCTTTCCGCGGCTTTCCCTCCCTCGCAATCATCCTCTTTGACGTCCATTTTTCCACAAACGAGCGAGCCGAGCTTTGCTCGGGAATCTATCGGCGAGCGCCGGCCGAAAAGAATGCCACAATAATTACTATCTTTGTGATTGTACTTTCCGTCTGCTCCGCCACGATTCTTTCGCTACACGTCGCCCCTCGGTTTTTTTCATCTCGAGACTGCGCTGGGAATTTACGTGTAATGAGAAAACGCTTTGACCACTTCGTCAAAAGGAAAATATCAGGTTGGTTGGTTATAATTATTTGAAAGTGATAGTCAGTATAATTCCTCTTTGTAACTCGAGTTGCTTGAACCTCGTTAACGAACACACTCTTTATGATATTCAAAGCGCATCGTTTGTACAATGCCTTTCCTTGTAAAACAAAAATCTCGCCGAACAAATCTAAAAAGGGAACATTGATTTATACAATTTACAAATTTAAAACTAAAAGAAAACCACAAAACCTTTTAAAAATTCGTGATAAATATGAACAGATGTTAAATGAGAGATTTCGATCTCGTTAGTAGTCGTAGTGTTAAATTAATGACAAACGAAGGTTTACAAGCCATATCTGCATGTACAATGTTTATGGTTATAATTGTACGGTTAATCGGGAGTCGCTGTAATGGAACGTCGCGGCGGCGGCGTTGGGAGTGCGCTCTCTTTTCAACGCGCGGTGATATATTGTCCTAATCAGCTACCAGTCGGTAGCATATTATACGACACGACTTCCAATCTAACCGGTTCTCCAGCCGAAACCACCTATCACTTTGCGGAAACGTTGCCTTCGCAGGCTCGGCCGAGCTCGTGGGACACCGGGCCGTGTTTGTACCGTGATAAATCACGAAAGTGCAGGTTACAATCGACCAGGTATAACAGGTACCGCAATCGAGTCTTGTTCTCCCCGGATTTTTAGGCTCGAATCAGACATTTGGGGAAAAAGATTGCTTTAATCTTTAGAGTGCTATTATATGAGTATAAAAATAGTTATATCTAATATATATAATGTATAATAATTATATATATTAATTTATTTTGTGTATCACACATTTCTGACAAATTGGATATACGTTAAATGTTATGGCAAATGGAACAAAAAAGACACAAATGTTTTGCGGAGATTTTGAAAAAAACAAAGTTTAATTCCTGAGTAGATTAGATTCTTGTTTATGAGATTTGGCGTGTTTGTCTTTCACTGACACTGTAGTCAGGCAACGTGTATAAATACGAACAAACAGTATGTTTTATTTATTATAAAATTTAGAAATTACAAAACTTCAATATTACAATTTAGAAGCATAGTTTATTCTATTGGTCAATATAACAATGTCAATACAAATGCACTTTGTCTACGTGTGCAAGTAGGTGGAGTGAAAAACAGTAGACCGTTATTTATGATGTGGAGTGTCAGGTCGCAGAGAGAGAGAGAGAGAGAGAGAGAGAGACACTCACACGCTGCGAGTAACGTGCGAAGCAACCATTACTCGTTTCTTAGTAGTGAAACGGAAACGTTGCGGATGCATTAGTAACGCGTGTGATTCTGGCTTTATCCGGCGGCGCGGCGGCGCGGCGGCTTGTCGACGTTTCTTAGTTAATAGGATCGATCGGCTAGGACAGGAAGCTCGCCGGGGGCAAAAAGTCTCGAATAGCGCGTACGCTCTTCCGGCATGCGAGCGGGCAGCCGCGCCGCTCTATGTGACTCACGAACTCGTTTGCGCGCTCGCTCGCTATCCTCGGCCGAAGCGGCTTAATCTTACCGATTTCAGATAGCGCGCTCGACACCGACACAAAACCAATATAACTCTCTCGCGGCGGCGATTCCACTTGGGCGAATCGCGTGGTCGAGCGGGCGATTGTGCGCGCCCGCGCGCGCCCCGACGCCAATTTCGCGTGGTTGCTTTAATGGCGCGATTCCACGCCCAGCACTCCTCGCCGATGAATTTGTCCTGTCGCCTCTCTCGATCCGTTAATCCGGATGGTTTGACGCGCATCGCACCACCTCCCCCTTTCATCTCTCCTTATTCACAAGTAATTGTAGTGATCCACTTGGAGCCGATGAGAGTACGTTATCTGCTTGAATAGATGTTTCTTTTGTGTTTTGAATTACTCGCTTTATTGACAATTTTTCGTAGAAAAAATACGCGATATTAAACCTGTTCATTACTGATCGCTATAATCAAACAAGTGATATTCAACGCAGACACACTTTTGCTTTGTGAAAATAGAGCCGAAGACATCATCTGCTTCAATAGATTTTTCTTTTGTATTTTAAAATACTCGTTTTATTGGTAATTTTTGGTAGCAAATATACGCAATATTAAATTTGTTTATTATTAATCGTTACGATCAAATTTTTTTATATTGAAAAGTGGTATAATCAGCGTAGATACACGTTTGCTTCGTGAAAATAGAGCTGAACATTTAACGCGTAGATGCTTCTGTTCGACCTGTTTTTATTAAGGAGTAATTGTAGCAGTCCACTTTCAGCGAGTACGTCATCAGCACGAATAGATTTTTCCTATGCAGCTCTGAATGCTCGTTTTATTGGTAGAGCTGACTAACGACGATATGCAATTTTAAACTTGATTATTACTAATCTTAATCGTTAAATGGATCGAAGATAAATATCGAAATAGAAGGAAATTTAATCACAGAACTAAATTCAATATTAGAATTTTAATCCAAATCTGCGGAAAGTTAGACTTCGCTTGGTGAAAATGAGGCCGAACATCAGAGAGGTTGTTAACGAGCGATTCCCTATATTTCTAGGTTAGTAGTGCTAAATCGAGCAGGTCTGATTATTTTTACGTCAGCTGGTATTATCGTAGGCAGAGTTATGGTGCGGCGCGGACACGCGGACGCTTGCGCTGGCCCACATATCCCAGATGCACTTGCAACTGCCAATTCTTGCTTCCTGTAAAACTCCTTTTTTTCCACCGAGCGTCAATTTTGCAGCGGCTGGAAAAACGGATAATTGAGGCATATCTGCATTTGTCTGTGTCTGCAACTTTGCGCGCGTGTGTGTGTGTGTCTACCGCCGGTTGTTTTTACGACACTCGTTTGGCATACACGCAACCGCACACCCACGCGCGCTCGCATCCGCTTGCGGCTTTGCCCGCGCGCGCGCGAGCACGTCGATTTGACGATAAACAAACGAAAATGGAAACGGCTCGGAAAATAATCCTCGCCATCCAGATAGGAATTAATGCGCCGAGCTATTTTTAACCGGATTTCTCAGCGGTTTGTTTGTTCCTCGCTGAAGACTCGTACAATAAAGGTAAAAAGGTACAAAGTTTACGCATCGTTGAGTGGTCGGGCTTGTAAGGAGTCATTAGTATTTTAGGAAAGTGTCGTGTTAGGTTATTCCAACATTTTCGTAAATATCTTTTGTAATTTGTGATCTTTATTTATGTACTTATTAGCAAGCTTTAACGCATACATTCATTGATTATTATAAGCAATAAATTACACTTCAAATATGAATACTTTTGTCGATTATAACATTCTTTATTATGCGCCTGGGTATTACAATTAACTAATTGCAAATAGCAGTCGACGTATGCTACAATATTATATTCTTCCATATAATAATTTTTGTCAATTATAAAATTCTCCATCATGCGCTTTTATGTTACCTTTAACTAATGGTAAATAATTACTCAGCCTGTGCTATAATATTATATTCGTCCATATAGTAATTTTTGTCAATTATAAAATTCTTCATCATGCGCCTGCATGTTACCTTTAAATAATTACAAATAACACTCTATTGTTCCATATAGTGGTATAATAATTTTTGTTCGCCCGTTATTTTACGAAGAATGGTTGCGTAAAAGCGGATATGTAGTACATATCGAGCATATAAAATCCTGTATTCCAGCGGTATTCATATACATGTAGATTCATGTACATATAGTCGGGCAGCCATTTGAAGAGGGTTGCCGGCATATAGGGTTCGCCAGACTCGAAAAAGGGGATATTCAAAGCTAGATCGTAATGAATCGTGACACATAGCAATTAGCGCAGCCGGATCGTTTTGATTTAATTGCCACTGACTGTCGAGGAGCGTAACAATATTATGTGCGCACACGGCACCCACAATGCGCCTTTCATCTTTTATGATACGCTTTCGAGATACATTGCTCACGATCGACATGTCAATTTTATTATATTGAAAAAGTCTCCAAACGCATTTGAAAGTTATTTACTTTATTTGTCTATTTATTTGAGATAATTCCTGCCTTTGTTATTATAGAAAGTTATATTAATATAGATTTACATAAACAATATCTAAAATAACTGTTTAGATGTGCAAAAGAAAAATCAATTTTTTGTACGATTCTCCTTTTCAATATTTATATTGCTATAACTCTTTCATATGCCGAAAGAATGCTGTAACATATTTACTATTTTATCTCTTACTCTAATCTCAGCATTAATTATGAGATCGCTGCAATGACACCCTCAGCAATTATCTCCTTCGCTGGCTTTTCTTTCCAACAAAGTTAACACGGAGAATCATCGCATGCAACCCACAATATTCCTGTCAGTTGTTAGACGTATGTGAAGTAAAAAGATTACATTATCCGTTACGCGCCATGTAATACTGGCAAGGTTTATGACACGGCAACTCCACAATGGTTATTGTTCTAAGTTTAAGACAGTGATGGGAGTTATGTGAATGGGTCTTGAGCCTCTTACAATGTTACAGCTTCTACTAAGTCTCATTATGTTCTATGACAAGCTAAAGACAAGCTTCGAAGCTTATCGTATTCTTTTATGTATTTTCTTTGATTTGCCAGATTTACATTTATCATAGTTTATACTATCTTCTAACATTTAAATTTGAACGGATTTAACATCTTACATGTTTATAATAGTTCGTATCACTCACCTCTAATTAACTAATTGCACCTTTCACATTATATTTGAATCACAAATACTTTGAAGAAAACAGTATTAAAGAAGCGATGTAATTTCATTGCAGGAAGGTGATTTAAGTCATTATGAGACAATCCATTAAAAGGAAACTGAAGCTACACACGTCATAATTGTTTGTAATTATACATAAATTTGGAAATTCGATTCCTATGATTATTCATTTCATTCGATCAACTCAAGTTTCACAATGGAGGGAAACCTTTAATCCTAAAAGAACATTCTAACCTAACTTTTGTGTCTGTCTGGCTATCCGAATAGGGTTAATAGGGCTGTATCATGGCTGCCTGGCCCTAATACAATTTAGTGCTCGTAAACTAGACGGTATTTTCGAGAGAGCCTGTGTATTTCGTTCGTGGGCGAGTACGAGCTCGTTGTACAAGATCATGCAGGCTTCCTTACACGATGCCGGCATCGGCCCGGCAGCTACGTTTATTAATAAGCATCGCCAACTCCTCCGCACTCGCACCCTCCCCTCCCCTCCTTCCTCCTTTCACCCTTTTTACCGGCGGCTCTCCTTTTTTTTTAATGGAGTCATAGCCGCCAGAACGTGCGAAATGTACACTCGGCGTATCTTCGCTGTGATTCAGCGCCCAGTCCAGCATACCCCTTTCAGTCTCGAACGTGTAGTTTTCGCGTTGCATCTATCACAATTCCGTGCAAACTTCATCCTAACACGTCTTTGCCCTGATAATGAAATTTGAGCTTTGCGTTGTCTGGTATTTGGATTAATTAGTCAGAGACTGCTTTGATAAAGATTTTATGTGTTTATACATATTTGAAAGGGATGCTAGGGAATTTTATGGGGTATTATATTGCAAATAATAATTATAATAATAACATATGTGCAGCATAGTTTGCCTGTAAATTATTAACGTTAATTTACAATTAAAGCAGTGGTTTTATATTAATTCTGAAGATTCAATATTTGGGGTTGCAAATTTAGATAATGACAAGTCATGTATTTCCATGGATCGATCATAATTACATGATTCGTCTACAAAACCGAGTGGAATGTCTTACGAACAGGAACACGCGTCGAGGATTTTCGTTACTGAAAAGTAATAAACTCTCCCCTCAGACAATGGAGTTCATGATTGAGCTTGGCATCATTCAGCCAATGGCGGCCTCCCCCTCGGCGAGTATTTTACAATCCCCATAAAATCAACTGGCGGCAAAAGAGAGCCATGAAGCTTTCCGCAAGCGCTCGTATAAAGAGCTCGTCACGCCCGGCGCATGTCGGAGATTTCGTTCAACGAAGCTGAAGCTCTCTCACTCTGTGCATCCATGTTTGTACAGGGTGACGCATTTCCGTTAGGACACGAAAGAATTTTCACTCGGTATTCAGTTTACAAAATTAATCAGTTTTTGTATTTATTGTTCATTATTAATTGTGATATTATTTGCTTATACTGCTGGATGGACTTTCATAATCTTCAGGGTTATAACATTTGTAATATGTTATATAATTCTGACGTCGGTGATTCTCAGTCAAATGCATCACCAGGTATACTTTAATCCTTTAAGAATTTTGATTAACGAATTTTGCCTGCCTCTTCCCTACATTTTACATATGATAATATTTCTTTTAAATTTAAATGGTAATACTAGCAATTTTAATTTCAAGCATAATTTATATAAATTTAAATACACACAGGTCTCGTAAAAAGTGGGGTTAGGTCCGGGTTGATTTAAAAGGAAATGCATCACTCTATTATACACACAAAGGAAAATATGCGTGCGCGTGGCAGTGCAAGTAAAATAAAACAAAATTCATACACATCAAATAAAACGTGGAGTGCGGCAGAGTTGATTCAAAGTAAAATGCATAACTCTGTACAGAGGCGGATTTTTGTTGTGCTAAACAAAAATTCTACCAATAGTAATTGCAAGTATAACATACACAAAGTCATACAGGTCTGATAAAAAATTGCACATGACGGGAATGATTTAAAGAGAAATACATAATTCTAGATACAGGTGGAGATTTGTTCTGTTAAATGAAAAATCTACCAATAATACTTTGCAAATATAACATACATAAAATCATACGATTCTGATAAAAAATAGCACATGAGAGGCTTGATTTACAAGGAAATGCATCACGCTACACACATATGTAGATGACTGTTGCGTTAAATAAAAATTCTACAAATAATACTTGCAAATATAACATACATAAAATCACACGGTTCTGATAAAAAATGGTACATGACAGGCATGATTTAAAAGGAAATGTATTATTCTATACACAGGTGAATATCCGTTGCGTTAAACAAAAATTCCACCAATAATATTCACAAGCATAAAACAAAAAATCATACGTCTGTTAAAAAATGGCACATGACAGGCATGATTTAAAAAATGCATAATTCTAGACACAGGTGAACATCCGTTGCGTTAAATAAAAATTCCACCAATAATATTCACAAGCATAAAACATAACAAAATCATACAAGTCTGTTAAAAAATTGCATATGACAGACAGAATTTGAAAGGAAATGCATTATTCTATACACAGGTGAATATCCGTGCGTTAAATAAAAATTCCACCAATAATATTCACAAGCATAAAACATAACAAAATCATACAAGTCTGTTAAAAAATTGCATATGACAGGCATGATTTAAAAGGAAATGCATGACTCTACACACACACACAGAGAGATGGAAATCCGTATGCGTGGCAGTTGGCGCAAGCTGTTGTGCGGTGGCCAGCGAGAGCTCGATGTGGAAGTTACGAATTATCGGTGTTTACATTGGAGCGCGGTTCACCGGGGAGCCGTGGCCGCGTGAAAGTCTTGCGCTCGCTCCTCTGGCATTAGGGTACCGCAGCTGGTGGCAGCTTTCCTCTGCCTGCCGGCGCTGATAGTGGTGGCACTGTTAGTCCTAGTGGCTGCGCTGCGCTGCTGCTGCTGGCGGTGGTGGTGGTGGTGGTGACGGTGGTGTCGACGAGGTTGATGCTGATGATGATGTTAATGCTTCAGCCAGTGGTGCTCCGGTCGCTCGCTCCTTGCGACGACCTGGCTTCGCGCGCTTTTTCACCACAAGCCTATCGATTTTACAACGCGCCAAGCGCCAATTGCGAAAACCTGGCGGTGATTGTATCATTTAAATAGATAGTGATTTTCATTGAGTATAATGAAGAGTGACTTAAATTATTAGAGGAATAGAGTGTATTGTGTAAGCACTATTTCGTGAATATAGGGTTTCTCTGGTTGTCAGTGTTTTACAGTGGTTCCGATTGAACAGTGATTGTAAATTATTAAAAGAACAGTGAGTATTAATCACTATTTACTGACTATAATTTTTCAGTCATTGTCAGTGCTTTACTATGATTTAGATTGAATAGTGTTTACAAATCATTAAAAGAATAGTCTGTATTATTCAATATTTATTGATTACAATATTTTACTCATTGTCAGTGTTTTACAATTTCAATTGAACTATAACTGTAAATTACTAAAGCAATAGTATAATTCAATATTTCGCGAATACTATTTCGTTAATTCTCAGTATTTGACTGTGATTGCACTGGGACAGTCATTACACTGATTTGTGGTGGGCAAGTGATGCAAACGCATTAACAAATTAAAGTGTATACAGCGTGAAAGGCTGTTGAGACGGAATACCGTTACTGACAGAGAGAGAGAGAGAGAGACTGGCTCACGTGCGTCTGACATTGCCATGCGTCACTACGTGTGCACTTGACAATTAGACGACTACACTTCCCTGGCGATGAAAGGGGACATTTATATCGTAGTGTGAACAAATGTATCGCAACAAAATGAAAGTGGACACAGCTTCTTGCCTTTGCGTCTTCCTAACATCTTAGGCAGCACGAACATTTCCACGAGTCACAGTGACTTTTAGTATTTCGTGCATGCATTAGCAGCGACGTACACGTGCTGGATATACATTTTACCTGCATCTACAAAAGCTACTCAAATGTTCTAACATTTCATATTCTACCCATTTCTCTCAGCTAATTTTAATGTGCGACATGTATGTCTTGTTGATCGTTCATTTAATATTTGTTATTCTTTGATAATAGATTGTTGTATTAGAATATTTATGTAAATTACTGTGTTTCATTGTTATCAATGTGTCCTTCAGTTTTTTTGTTGGCACATTTGACAAATTTTAAAAAATCTATAGTAATTGATATGAGATTTTAGAGTACATATGTCAATAAAGAGTTAACATTTTTTACGAAGTACTACGACAATCACTGAACTGTTAATCAACATTTTTCACGAAGTACTACAACAATCACCGAACTGTTAATCAACATTTTTCACGAAGCACTACGATTTAATAAATTTCCAAAAGTGTAAAAAAACTGATGAGAGATTTTAAAGTATGCCAATAAAGTGTCAACGTTTTTCGCGAAGTACTAAAACAATCACAAGAATGTTAATAAAAAGAAAAGAACGAGCAGCACGAAAGTATCTACAAAGTGAATGGCGAGGTTTAAGCGTTGTTTAAGTGAACAGCTTAATCAAGAAGGATCAAGTGCGGCGACTGGCTAATGCAAGGCAGCTAGCGAAGTCGGGCTCGGTCAAGGTTGTTATCGCCGCGGTAAATAGGTGTACGAGACAGAGTGTTTTTGTCGGGTGTACCGGTGTTGGCGGCGCACTCGTCGCACAGGCTCAGGATAACGTCGCCGGCGTCGTACTCGTCGTCGTTGTCGTCGTCGTCGTGGTACGTAGATCGTCGTCGGGGTCAAAGACTCGAGCGTGTCTCGGCCCCTCAGTATTCCGGAGTCCGCTCGCTCGCTCGCTCGCTCGTCCGTTCGCCCGCTCGCTGTCAGTTTAGCAATGCGACGCTGATGAGTGTTTGTCGGGAAGTGCTGTCTCTCTAATCGCAAAGCCTTTGCTTTGCTCCAGTTTGTCAGGATCCATCAGGCGAGCATCGCCACGTGAACAAACTTGGGCCGAATTTAAAAGCGGCGCGCGCGCGCGCGCCGGCTTCTTTGTGCGCCGCCCGGCTGACACGTGGCCGACCGGCACACAAGGATTAGACAGTTTCGACCTCGTCGATAGAGGCGCCCCCCGCCACTTCACACGTGAGTAAGAAGATTAGTCTCCTTCGAGTCCTCCTTTATTTTAACCCTCGACACGTGTTGCGCGTCCCTCATTAACCCGTTCGCTTCTCTCCTCAACGGACTTCCTGCGAGCTATGCTTGTTTGCTCAGTCCTTTCAATAGGAAGACATCAGTCATCTATAAATCCTTGTCATCTCCTTTGAATATATTTTGCGCGGCCAGTTTCGCGAAACAATGGGAATTAGAATTAGGATTTGACATTGTAAGTCCTCGAAGCTTCCTCTGCAACGTGGCTCTGTGAACGTTTTCTTGTTTTTTGTAATTGTGATATAATCATTGACGTTATAGTGCAGCAGGAAAGGAGTATTATCAGTTACGTGAATATTTAAATAAGTGGAGAGGTAGGAACAAAGCGTTAATGAGACTTGCCGTGCGGAATGATGTAACTCTTTTCCTGACACGAACGAGGTATACAAAACTGGTTTAACAGTCATCGAATTCAAACACAATACAATATATATAATATATTTCTAAATATACTATAACAAATCTTTTCCTTTAATAAAATTCTTCAAAAACTTCCAAACAGCTTCCACAACCAATTTCATAAAGTTTATAATTCTGTTATTATATAAAATATATATTAAAGATTTGAGAATTAACGAAAAAGGTATTTAAAACAAGAACGAGTGCGTTAATGGAAGTCTCACGTGGATGTTTTCAAGAGTGGCTAAGAGGAGGAGAAGAGTTATGGGTCCACTTTGCAAGGTCTACACATGTAGTTGGAAGAAATTGTCGTGCGTAAGGGGAGCGCGTGGGCGTCTAATGGAAACATTGAGGCAGAGGCGTAAAAATGCTAAACAGAGTATGTAGTTTTGTGGGAGTATGGCTGGCCGTGTGTACCTGGTCGCAAACGCCCGCTGATTCATCGTTACTTTCGGTCGAGTCTCGCCATAATTTAAGGAGGTCTTTCTACAGTACATGCTTTTTTCGTCGGAGAGCGCGCGCAGCGCACCAAGAGGGCGACGATCCATTCGGCGTGCAGGAACTACGGCCGCCGATTTTACGGAATGCTCCTTACACGGTGGCACTACTTAACGAACCTAATGACCTTTCGAACATTCCCCACGAGTTCGTGAATATTCCGCTTACACGGCCGCGGACCCCCGTTATTTTTGGACGCCACTTCCCTCCCTCCTTCCATCTATAGGCTCACTCAAAAATTGAGACTCTCCTGAGTAACTTAACATTTTAGATTAATTAGTAGTGAAACGAATTATCTTTGCAGAATAGTATTTGACAGCTTGAACGTCATTTTACCAGAATTTGGGTGACACTTGAAAATCCATTCATAGACATATTTATCTTCACGAAAATAATTCTGGTAAACATTTTTGACAAACAGTAGTGAAAGAGTGACAAATTTGCAACTTGGTCACTCAATGTGTTAATAAATTATTAGAGGCTATCAATTTTTCTATCAATTAATTCTGCAGTGATGATAGTAACGATTACTTCAACAATAACTCTGAAATTCTACATATTACATATTAAAAAGCTTTATTTAATTAGAATTCTTACAAGTCTTCTAATATCTACGATCTTTAGTACATATTAATACTGTTTAGAAAGTATAGTAATTGGTAAAAGATCAACAATCTTGTCAGTTTTATTCCAACAAGAACGTAAAATGCCCCAAGAGAAAATTTTGTCCGACCTGTACATCATTCCTGCACAGAAATGATATTACTCCGAGCTAGTATTTGAGTCACGTGTCGTCCCGGCATTCCTTGGAACGTGTTTGGGGTAGGTTAAAATTGTACGAAGCTTTGGAGTACATTTTTCAGGGCAGAAGGAGTTCAGAGGTGCGCGCAGTTATTCAGCTCAACTGGTCTTCTTTACTTGGTACAATTGGTCGGCTTCCACTGCTGATATGCATTCTCGTTTCTTCGCCCCTCTTCGTTCCTTCCAAGTCTGGCGAGATGTGCATGTATGTGTGTTGCCTCGATTCTGTCCGCCGGTTCCGCGGCCCTTCGCTTCATTAATGACAATTTGCGCCGGCACTTGACATACTTGAAATCTGCAATCGTGTTTCTTCGCACACTAACACGCGAAGCAGCCTTAATATGGCGGTGTGCAGATCCGAGGTGGAGTATTTTTAAAATGGAGCAAACTTCTCGAGTTATTGAAGTCTCAAAGTCATTGAAGACACTCAGACAAATGCTAATTGGTATTTCTTGGTAACTCTTACTTGAGAATAATTAAGACTTCAATTTAGCAATAGAAATATTATTTCTTTTTACTGTTTTTGCGAATTCATTAATATTTGCTTGTAAGGTATTTGTTATAATTCTCCAAAAATCAGTTTTATTCTGCACAAAATAGGAAGGACAGAGAAATATGTGTGTGTATGTGTCATCTCACTCAGGATCCCCCACACATTCTCCCACACCTTTCACTACGCCCTGTCATTCCCTTACTTTCTACACTGCAAGGAAAGACGATAGTATCGAACGAAACTCCATTTGAAACGAAATACCTCTTCAAATGGAATTTTTCTCTGGATAAATTCTAGTAATAGAAATATAAGTATGTAATAATAAAATATCCCAAACTCATAATTTAACACTTTCGTCGCCCAAGTTGTAAATTTTTCACTCTTTTGCCCCACCTTGTTAAAAATGTTTATTAACGTTATTTTTGTCGAAATAAATATGTCTGACATGGTGACGAACATGTTAATAGAAAAAAGTTCAACTTAAGGAAAACGTATAAATATGTTTAAATTAATTCCCAGAAGACACAGCATTTTTCTCTACAATCATTAAAGTACAAAGTTATAAACTAAGCAAGAACAAGTCCTAGAAGAAAAATGCGAGAGCAAGTATTACGTTAGGAATAAGATTACCAAGGGACGAAGAACGCGCGATCAAATCTTACTTATATGTACCTCGAGGAGCGAGGTATTCCGTGCGCAAGGAATAATTTATGTAGTGGCGAGCCTCCCAGAAGCGGATCCCCGGGGAAGTTTGCCGGCGCGGCGCGGCGCGGCGCGGCGGCCGCGAAAGGTGAGAAGGCAAAAGGAGCACGTTGTGGGAAGATCGGCGCGATTCTGGCGAGGCAGGCGATCGGAAACAAATAGTTACAAGGACGCAATGGCGCATCGGTATCTCTTTTATCGCTGTAGGAGGTCGAGCGGCTCGTTTCTCGCCGTACAATTCTCCCGTGGAAAGTATTTCAGAAGGGTCAGAAAGTATTTGAAATACTCGTCCTCGAATACTTCCATCTGCGGTAAAGCACTCGACTTCCGCCGAGGAAAATAACATATTTTGCTCCTTCATAAAATACTCTTCTTTTGCCAATACTTTCTTCCCTTATCGTTTCTAAACTAAATGTTTTACGAAATAAAGTACTTTTTCATTTTTATTTTATTGTGTACAATGAAATATTATTTTAAAGAATATTTTCAATTGTACTAGGTCAAATACAAGTAATATTTTCCTTGCGCAGAATTTAAAATGGTATATAAAAATAGCATTTTGGGGGACGTGACACATTTCCATAACATTTCATTTCGGATGTTCTTGAACATTCAAGATAAAAACCGTATTCTTTTCGATTTAGTATTTGAAATGGATATTTGACCGGCTCTGCTGGAGCCACGTTCGGAACATAGTCGATGAAAATTTATTCTGCGAGTGCACACATCGCCTGGAACGCCATAAAGGGCCTATGCTTCTCTCGCCAGCTGAATTCTCTATTAGCGGTAAGCCCTGATATTTATTGTCTACGCTCGCACGCCACTTGCTGCACTCGCCTTCGCATCGTCGCCGAGGAGTAGGCGGATAATCGGAGGCCGTCGCTCGCAGTTCGCGCCGGTAATCCCTCGTTTAGAGATTGCTCGTACTCCTCGATATATCCGTTCATTGCCCCGTCCAGAAACAATAATGGTAGGGCAAGCAAGCAAACCCGCTCCAAGCGGATGTGTTAAATTAATGTATGACAAAAGTAGCAAACTGCTAAAATCACGAACCACTTTTCTACTATTTTTACTTCTCAAATAATTAACTATTCAACCAGTTTTCAATACTTTTTATTGTTTGTGTAAATATTGGTTAAAATTTTAATCATGACACTTTGACATTGTTCCTTTAATATTGTTTAATCTTAATAATGTTGAAACGTACCAATTCTGTGGCGTTTTTTAAATCATATGTCAAGTTTTAGATGGTTTATAAAATAATTTGATCTTGAAGTAGGGAAGATTTTACTGGCACACAACAGACTGTTTTCTTAATAAAATTTGAACAGACAAAACCCATGTCATGCAAGCAGAAGACGTGTGTCAAGGCTCATTTCTATTCGGAGGCATAAGGGTATGCGGGCCGAACTGTTGAGCCAATTTCGACTAATTTGATGGTGATCAGTCCATCGTTATTCTGATGTACCCTTTCCGTCGTATCATACACCGCGCCAATCACTCAACATCTTCCAGAAGAATCTAGATTACTCTTCTAATTCCAGCATGCGATTAAATAGATTGACTTATTTAAACCCTCTCTTATTTTTATTCTGCCTTCTCTTTTATGTCTCACTTTCTGCCCAACAAACTATCTCACACGGTATGTGCACAGAGCATAATGAAAATAGTAAAATACAGAGTTATGAAACTCTGTAGACATCCGAAACATTCTCTGCATTTCACCCTTCACAGAATATTCCACGCAACAGTGATAACAAATTACAACACAGCAACTTTAATGCCTGTCTCACTCAGCATATTACAAACTATTCCACACAGTATATGTACATGTAATGCATAACGAAAATGTTGAAACGAACAGTGATAAAAATGGCCGGGCATCCGAAACACTTGCTACATCGAAGATCGCAACACTGGCAAGTTCCACCACAGCGAGTCTAATGTTCGTCTCACTCAGCATACCAGAAAGTATCCAGCGCAGTAAATGCAGAGTGCATAACGAGAGTATCAAAAGGAAGAGTCACATACATTTCGAGGGATGTGAAACATTCGCGATATTCAAGATGGCAGCAGTCACAAGTTACAAACGACGGCAGCCAGCTGATGCTCGTCTCACTGATCATCATCGCACAAATTACGCGGGAGAAGGAAACTCGGAGGGACATTGAAAGTTCGACGACAATAACCTGGGAAGATGCATGTAGCGGGAGCGGGCGATCGTTCCCACGAGTTTCGCTGGGAGCTTTTATGCATCGGAGGGGTGGCGAGTGGAGTGATTGCAATAATTTTGAAAGTTGCCAGCCTCGGCATTTTTTGCCGCTGGGGTGCTTGAACGGCGCATGATAAATAAGTGATGGCTGAGGGTGAGAGGGGGGGCTTTCGCCCTCGGCCTCCTAGTCCTCCCGCACTCGCTCCTTACTCTTCGAGGCCACACAATGAGCAACGTCTCTCGGCTCGAGCCTCCTCGCTCGCTCTACGTGGCGCGCCTCCTGAATAGCCTCCATATTTTCGTCCCTCCGAACAAAGTCGTGTGGCGATCATAATACCTGACGGGGAAATTATGCGATGATATATATAAGCACGCACACCCACCACCAACATCCTCCTTCTAAGTCTCTTTCTTTCGTACGATCCCACGCTAATGGCGCTTCTTCCTTCGCTCAAGGAATCCGCTGGTATTTAGTGAGCGCATCTTTGCTTTTCTTTTCATTGTGCGCATTCCTTCTTTTCAGCAGATATAACAGTGTTGAAGTGTGTGAACGCGGCGTGCCAAGCGCGACATCACAAAATATAATAATTGTTGATTTAATTGGTGATTCTTTTTCGCGTTGAAATGAGAGTAAGTTTTAGGGACACGCAAATAACTTTATTGGAACTTTATCCTTTGGGAGACTGATGAGGAATGAAACAGCAAGCGACTTACAAACATAGAAACATTATATGAACTCATCACATATCATATAAATAACAAAAACTATGCGTGAATGCCATAGATAAATTAATCCAACAATAATAATTCACAATATTTTGTAAATAGTATAAACAGAAAACTGTAATTAAATGTAATAATTTTGTAATTAACTGTAAAAACTGTAAAAATGTAATTAAATTTTTATCAGGGATTCAAAATAATTTTAGTACATTTTTCAATTCATGAAACTACCAAGACTGACGTACTTTGTGTTTTTTAAAACATTAAACATTAAAAACATTACACATTTAAAAAATACAAATATAAAACATTAAAAAATTAGTTAAAAAACAACATTGTAGAAATCTTTTTATGGGATCGTTAGTTGCTCGAAGTGTTAAGTATTGATCGACTAACTTGAACGGTGAAACTGACCTAGTGTAAGCCTACCTGGAAACATGAACTGATTTTACATTCCGAAATAATTATTCATTACCACCTGTTGGAGCGTGACACGAACGCCGTCGGCCGGCGTAATTATTCAAGGGACAGTATCGATAGCGGACAAGCAGGCGAATTAGCATTCGACTAGTAATGTAATTCAAAGTTAATCGGGCATCGAGGAAATATGTTAATTCGGCTTTTCCCTATTTTACTGGTTCTCGTAATGACGAAAATACTAGCTCGACAAATGATCCCTATTTGCATTAATTTAGATATCCATGTATTATATTTAACGAAAGCTGAAACCAGCTTTGATCCGGAAGCCCACATAACATTTGTAGCCAATTATTACAGGGTTTTATTTAATTCCCTGTACATGTTGTTACATTAGCTAATTCATTAATACAAATAAAAATTGCATACTAACAAAAACAATTCAACTACTTGCAAAGCCGATTACTTTCCTGCCAGTGGAACTCACCGCGAATTAGGGAAACGTATCCGGATAATTGGGAATTTAATAAAATCGATTGGAAGTGACAGAGGGAAGAAGGTTGAGGGAGCGTCGATGGAAATAGAGTGTGCCGTTGTTCTCGGGATGGAAGAGAGCGGCAGCCGCTAGAGAGGCTAGGACTGTCGATCAAGCGGAGAGCGCGGTCGACGTAATCTCGAGATTTTTGCCTCGTTAGAAGCTCGGGGAGGCGAGCCGGCTCGCCGGGGTGTCTGCCTTCGTGAAGGGGAAAAGGGACACGATGGGAATTGGCAGGGATTCCCTAGTAAGGCCCGGACGGGAGGGAAAAAGGGGGAAGAAAGGAACTGTGAGGCTGGCACGGGTCACTGTGCGTCCAACTATGCGTTTAACGCGGCAGCCACTCGCCTAAGTGAACTCCTCCCTTTCCATCTTCGCCAGGTGAGAGGAGGAAAGCTCTCCTCGCTCATTCCTCCTTCCTCACCCAATCTTTTTGCCCCGCCAACTCTTCGCCGACTTTTGCCCTCTTACTGCTTCCTCCTTGCTCTCCAAGGGCTCCTCTTGCGGATAAGTCGCGGGATTTTCGGACGCCACCTTTTTATCCTAGCTTGTTTCGCTAGTCTGCCCTTGATGATTGCATTTCTTGCTGACCCGAGACCTCTTATTCTCGCTGAAGCACCATTTGTTAGACCCTCTTAAACACACACTCGATGGCAAGTTGTGTCGTACAACAGCTAGTTTTAATGGACTCGAATCCGGTGTCGTTTGGTTCGTGAAGGTGGCTGTTGTTTAGTATATCGTAATAGAGATTTAAGCAGTCGACAAATAATTTTATTATCTTTATTATTGTTTATTATACAAACCTGCGCTGTTTGTAAGTAGTTCCATGTATCTAGAAATGTATTAGTTGAAAGACTTCTATACAATTGAGTACAGTATTTGTATGTTTTCATACCTTGTTTCTTCATCAATATATGTTTATTTATATCTTTTGAAATGTAATATACTGTTTATCAGAGTTTATTATACAATTCTAGGCTGTTTGTAGAACAATATATCTTGAAATTTATTAGTTCGGAAGGTCCTTTATAATTTAATATATCATTTTTATGATTTAATACTTCTTTTCTTTTTTAATTCTAACCTGAAACATATCAATGTAAAGGGCTACTGCCAATAACTACTGCTAATAACTCCCAAGATTTAAAGTTCCAATGCACTTCCACACGGTTTTCATTATTTCACTAATTTATTCAAAATACAATCATAGCATTAGTTATAACACGCCATCCACTTCTTAAGTATCCAAAACACGTTTCATTTCAAGACTGTTCACAATGAGTTAACTTGTAATATAAAATTAAATAAAAATGAAGGTTTAAGTGGTTCTTATTGAGAAGTAGAACTTCGCCACTGAATGAGCGACGGGCGATTAATAAAGGAAGATAGAGGGCAGCATTAGCATGTCAGATTTCTTTAACGAACGAACAAATAGAAGCGACTGCCTCGCCGATATTGCCTTCACGAAAGGCAAATATAAATTTGCTTATCTGTACGATGGGCCACCTTAGGTTCCTTCCTTGCTGAGAGAGGAAGCTCGAACAGCGATAGAAAGGGCAGAAGGGGAGGGAAATTCGGGGGTGAGATTCTTCGCCCTTTAAATTCAATTCGCCGTCTACTCAGGATCGAATATTGGGGGAGCTTTGCCACCAGGCGAATTCTTGCGCGAAAATCTGCCAACAATACACTAAACTATGCGTGCCAGCCCGGATAGCCTGTAGGCTTGCAAGGCAAATATAATTAAGAGGATATTAAATACGTCCCCGACAACTTACTCCTTGCTTGTTGATCTTAGGGAACTGATACCCACGTTTTTGATCGCACAACACTCAATATTATTAATCGAATCTAAACTAATATCAATAATCTACCAACGAAAAGTCAGTGATTCTATATTTGTATTTTATATAAAGTTCTTAAACTAGAAAGTGTTAAAAATAATCGCAGTTATATTCGCGATAAAGGGAACAATAAACGGATTTTTTATTCGTATTCTCTATAAATTTCCTGAACTAGAAACTATTACAAATCATTCCAACTACGTTGGCGATAAAAGAAAGCGGAAAGAACGATCTTCCTAATAGGAGATTTGTACTCGGCTAATTGATGCGCAGCTAATTGGGATGGGATATCGCGGTGTTCGATTTACGGGCGAAATGATTCCGCGGAATTATGGGGGCGGCAATGAGAACGATATTAGGTTTGTCGGAAATGCGGCCGGTAAATCAGTCGGTGTTACGATGTATGCTCAGGGGAGTTGTCGCCCGGCGTAATATCAATCCGCGGCTATTTTCGTCCCACCCGCTATATGGAGAGGGAGCGAGCGACAGTGCATGGCGAGTTGCCCCTCGGGGCAGATGTCTGCCGAACCCACGAATTTACGACGAATGTCACACTGCAAATTCATAATGGCCGCGCGGAATTTTGCGACGGAGGCTCTGCGGTTTTAATCGAGCGATCGACATTCACGCCGAGTCGTCTCCGCTCTGTCTGGCGAAATCGACTGATTAAATGCCTGCCGCTCGCAATGTAAACAGCCTCCTTCTTCACTCTTTCTTGTTTACTCATTTAATGCCGGCAAATGCTTTTTATTATTCGAGCTCCTCCTGCATTTTCCGCTCTGTTATCGGTTTCCCTTCTCTTTTTTTTCCTTCCTCCCTGAAAGCTCTCTTGTTATCCTGCTGGAATACCAGGATTTTCCTGAACGATCGGGTAACCTGTCATTTGAATAAAATCGTGCTTTCGCATTGCTCGGATGTATAAAACCTTCGTAATTGGTAAAAGTCCCTGATCCGTGAAACGATTTTCCTATTGGAGTTAACGCAAAAATAACGTATCCACATATTCGCAATGTTTATACAGTATGCCATTAATAATAACAAATATCTCCCTGACAGTATAAATGATTTTAAACAATTTTATTAAATCAGCCGTATTATTATTCTTCCATGCGATTTCTACATTCCGTAATTATTTCTATGTAAAAAAATCTAACAAATGTAACAGCAACAAATCTTGTTATTAAATATTTACTACAACTGACAGTTTTAAAATGCAACAATCGTTGGTTCATCCTTCTCGTCTCTGCTGCACACTGTTCCATAGATACATTGCTAGAAAACGTTTTCGAATTGACACTATCTGGCAGATGCCAACAGCAGCAGCACCACCAGTTACAGCCGAGGCAGACGGTGCGTTGATTGGACTCGATTAAAATCGGCTTGCGAAATCATTTGAACGCTCTTTGCCGATGACATCAGCCAGCCATAACCGGGTTCTGTATGTCGATTGCGCGCGACTGCAGGGTGCCGGATTCAAACGCACATTTATAACATCTACATTCATTCATGATCGCCAACGTTTGTTTGGTTATGTCTATGTCACATCTCGCATTACTTTTTTTTTTTAATAAAAACTTTGTCATTTCGACTTTTTTCTGCATTTTTTTACGCTTCTCGGCAATCAAATTGCGCTGGTCAAATTAAATTGTGTTTGTTGTAACTTTCTATAAGAGCTATTAGATTTCTGCAAAGTGTTATTAGTGGCTCAAGCATAGAGTTATTTGATGTCGAATTAATAAGTGAAAACAATGTTAAAAGTAATAAGAGTGACGCGTGTGTAGCAATTAAAAGAATTCTTTATACTACTTAGATTGTATTTTTTATTTTGTCTAAATAAATATAAAATGTCTATTGTTTATTTGACTTTATCGCTGTAGAAGAAAATATGGCAAATTTTAAAATGTGGTAAACTCTATTTGAACATAACATTAATTCAATATTCATTTTAACACCTTACATTATTTAATGATTTTTAAACAACACTGACAGTTAATCAACAAATCACGGTGCAAACATGTACAGGAAATATTAGAGTAGTGTTTCGCATGTGTTGGTAGAAGATGGATGTATCGCGAAAGAAGGACACTACGGTGAGATAAAACTGAGAAGCCGGAAGACGGTCGGAGATAAAAAATCGGGCAATAATTATCGGGAATTGCGTTAATGCTGCGTCATTAAGATAGGAGGGCAATTTATTTCCTGGAAGGCTGACGCTTTCCCTCAGTGATACGAAATTTCGCTAGATAACACGAAGAACTGCTGTGTCCCGCTAGTTTTTGTCGGCCTAACGCGGCAATTGATGGCGGTCTCATTGGCTCGGAGTTATCGGGATAATTTGACGATGACCTATTGCTAGTCAACCAAATTTTTCTAATTAAGCAATTCGCTGGCAGATATTAATTGGTTCCGGCCTGATTTATCTCGTAAAAAATAACGTGGATGTGGCTGTTGAATATACAGGCGATGTATATGTTTGGTGTTTGTATAATTAGTAAACATTATGTAGTGTACATGTTTGTTTAGGCTAATTTCAATCCGTGATAAGTGTATGTTTGTTTATTTCTTCATCATTCTATGTTAACACATTGTTGTATAAGAGTAATGTTAATAAAGACTTATCAGGAATGTCTCAAGATTAACATATCTTTTCATACAACCTTAGATTTATTTTTAAAAATATTCAATTATAATATCTAAAAAAATACTCAAATAAAGCTTGCTTGCGAGACATTATAAGCCCAAAATGAAATGATAAATCCAAGTATACCAGAGGGAAGTGCAATGATTCGGAAAATAATTTATCGGCAGTCGTAGCTCGACGAAAGTGCTCGGAGTCGTAGAACTGTATTATTGCTAGGAAGCACGTAAACGCAAATAGCAGGATGCCCTTCTATCTTGGAGTGTTGCAGAGAAGTTAAGCTCTCGGCGGTGCATTCCGAGCGAGCGGAGGACGGAACGCAGAGGGCTAATCCGGCCTCGTAAATCGAAAGATCGCGAAACGAGTTTTCCGAAGTCCGAGCAATTTAGCGGCAGTAAGCCCGCGCTTTAGTGGAGCTTAGGAATTAAATCCCACTTTAGGTGGGGTTAGGTGGGGTGGCACGCGCCACGTTACCCGTGAGATATCGCCGCAAATTAACCGCTCGCTACATCATCCCTTTCCGGATCCGCGCCCACCACCTTTTTCCCTTCCTGCCGAATTCCACGCAGATTTTTACCTTTTCGAATTCTGAGTTACAACAGAGCGTCCATTTCCCCTTGGCATTATGAGAGAGAAATTCGCAAATTTCATATCTGTCGGCTGAAACTTTGTAGGCAGCATTTAATTAATTTATACTAAGCACAAATTTTGTACACATAATTATTATACATTGTTGCATTATGAAGCAAATAATGCCGAATTCCACGCAGATTATTACCTTTTCGAATTCTGAGTTACAACAGAGCGTCCATTTCCCCTTGGAATTATAAGAGAGGAATTGACAAATTTCATATCTGTCGGCTGAAACTTTGTAGACAGCATTTAATTAATGTATACTAACCACAAATTTTGTATACATAGTTCTTCCACATTGTCGTATCATAAAGAAAATATATTACAAACAAATATTATCAACAATATTTGAATTGTCTTTATTGCATAAATATGAAATAATAAAACAATTAGTTTGAAATATTATATTTATGTGCATAGCAACAGTTTGCTTAGTAATTCATGAAGTATTTCCATGATATTTAATTACTGTAGTTCACAGTAGTTACTGTTTATTCATTAATTGGTGAAGTCATAGTTATTCATATATACGCTGGTGTATTTAGCAGCGTGTACAAGCATATACAGGCGACAATTTAATGCGGCTGAATAAATGCAACAGTTACGACCATCACTGGAGAAATCAGAACACTGAAAAGGAAGCTGCGGGGAAATTTGTCTGGTGTTCCAGCCGATGCCATTAATTCATTACGCTAGTTATGACTGTCACGAGCGCGCACTGGGATTAGTGACATTTGCATGCGCGTTACTCGCGTCCCTCTCGAATCAGATTTAACACTGCTAAAGTCGCCCGATGCGCTTCATACACTGGACAAGTAATGATTACATGAACAAAGCCTGCAATATTCATGGTTTACTAAATAAGCACTGAGATTATCCGTTGACGAATATTAATCCTCGATAATGAAGAAGGCTTCTGTTCATCTATCAATGGTGATCGAAAAATACTTTGAAGAAATAATAAGAAAAATGGCTTTTTGTATTGATTATGTAGAGTGCGTTTATTGTACGATTATGTATATGTGAATGAATTTCACATATATGTGAAACAAGTGTCAAAAAAACGTTGTCCAGCGAAGAGGGTTTCAATGTCGAATAAGAATAAAGTGTTGATGAGCGTAGCATTGAGTTTATATGGAGATTAATAAACAATCCATTCTTGCCCATGTGTGTCTTGAAGCATCACAATCATAATAATTCCTACAATTATATTTTGATAAACGATTTCCATTTCTTATTTCTCTCTTTATTTATTTCATTAAATTACTATCGATTAACAGAAAGATGATATAATAACTCGTGGTGAATTGTAGAAGCACAGTTTTATTATTTTTACAGTACTATTTCTGTCGCAGCAAATGAGCAATGTGACAATGTATGACTCTTAATTAAATAAACCTTCGAATATAAATAATAGACGCAGCTGTATCGGACTCGGACTTCTTTTCTTCCAACTCTTAATTAATGTCAACAATATATATTTTCTGTTTCAGAGCACGGAACACGATGATCCGGTTTATTTATCGCGCCAGTGTTTCCACGGTTCGCGTTGCATCCCGCGAGTGTTTCCTTTGGCTGATGACTAATTAGACGCGGGCGTTCTCGTAATTAGGATAATTCATTAGTGCGCCGCTCGTGGAATCCGCATTGGAATATGACAAGAAGATGACGTCGTTGGTACAGAGGGACTTGAGCAGCCCGAGGAAGCGGGAATCCACCGACAGCAATGCATCCAGCTACCTCTTGGTGAGTAAGAGAGATCCTCCACCACTGATTTATCTTATGCCCGATCCGCCGGATGCTGTTCCCTTCTTTATCTTCCAATGAAATGCTCCGCTTTTCTTCCTGTTTTCATACTGGAACTATCGCAGACTAATGCGTACAGATTTTTATAAGATAAATGTTATACTATTTTATAAATTTAAAACAGAAATGTAATTTTAAGAATAGAAAGGGGAAAGTGAAAATGATGTTTATGAAATTCATTGTGTATATTGTAATAGAAGATAGGACAAAGTCTCTGACAGATGAACACTTTAACAAAATATCACTGTTTTATGAAACCATTTGACTTTTGTGGAAATTTTGAAACTGTTAATCCTGAAGCGAAAGAAGATATAATAACACAACGTGTAGTTTTTGTGATTAAGAATTGATCGTGAGGATAATATAAAATATTTTCAGGAACGAATCAGAATACACTTTAAAATATTGTCTGCCACATATTCCTCAAATTCAGACAACACAAAAGCATAATTATTTCTACGAAAATACCAGTAATAAACATCTTTAGTAAAGTGTAATGTAAGAGTTGAATTACTATAAATTCTGCAGTCAGCGTTTCAAAATGTCAACGCCCAATAACACAAGATTGAAATTAATCTCAGTGGGCGCACATCGTCCGGAGTACTCGGAGCATTTTCAACCGCAGCTTCCGTGGTCCATTTCCGCGCGATTGCTTTGTACATTTTCGAGAAAGGAAGAGTAAGAAAGGCGTTCTTGCGCGAAAGAGAGTAAAAAGGAGAGCAATACGGCTGTTCACATGTCGTCTCTATCTCGTTGACCAGAGCACTGCAATTTCCGGGAATTCGAGGGAGCTTTCCGTGGCAGCTTATCGCCGTTCAAATAAGTTTTCATAGTAGGATATCCGGCGTAACCCTTGTCCTTATCGCGATGATGTTCCGAGCCGTTGTGTCCTCGTCCTTCCGGACCACCGAGCCTGCCAACATCCTTTGGATGAGTGTGCGACAATAACAAGTATTTACTGGAAAGGACCACGACCGGCGCAATCGCATTATTACGGTAGAGCAATTCACGGATATGTGACTATATTTTTCGCATCATATCCACGGACTTTCTCATTATTGTGTCTCATTTGAAATTACGATTAACCCAGATTTATTTAGATTTTGAGAATTGTTATGTTGAACTTTATTAAGTATTATTACGGTAGAGCCATTCATAGATATGTGACTATATTTTTCGCATTATATCCACGGTCTTTCTCAGATTGATTTAGATTTTGAGAATTATTATGTCCAACTTTGTTAATTTCGAAGTATAATTAAATACCAAGCAGTGGTGGTTTTAGTATAATCGGCAAAGAAATTGAAAAGCAAGCGATTGATCGGTTATTATTCATTATTTTCTGTGTTAAATAATTTAAAAAGTATTGGTCCACGAAATCTCTTTTTGAGGATACAGGATATGCTAATTTGTATAATAGTAGTTACTGATATATTTTTACTCGTACACGTTGTCAGAAAAAAGCAAACTATATCTTCGATACTATTCCAGAACGAGAAGTTACAGGAAACCCAAATAATCTAATCTGTTCGAAAAACATTTACTATTCCTCCGGAAATACATCTTTTAGTTCTTACAATAATAATGTAACGGTAAAAGAAGCCGAAGAATTATATACAATACGTGTCTGAGATCCAACGATAAAGGAGATCAGCGAACCAAATATCCGAATGCGAGGAAGGCAATTGCGTGACACGCAACGCGAGGTCGCACAGCGAGAGAAAGCCTCGCGGAAAGTAGAAAGCCATTTGTCAGGGAGAGAAGGGCGAGAAGTCCCGCAGGAAGAAAATTTTCGAGACGCGCCTCCTGACTGGAGCAACTTTTTCTTTTCCACCCCAACGAGACGCCGCGCCGCGCCGCGTCGGCTCACACGCACATTCACAACGAAGCATTATCGCTGCCTTCACTTTGATTATCCACGCGTGTGCCGTGCGTGTCTCTTTTTCCCTCCGATAATTCTTCTTGCTCCTTCGCGGCCTTGTCTTTCCCCTTACGAGGGAAGTTCTTGTCTTCCACTGGTATCTTGTATCACCGCACGCTGCCACGGTTACTGAATTTCAATCATGCGCGACGGCAATCTCGAGTGAATGATAATCCATTTCTCTTCTCTTCTTTTCGTTTTGTTGCTTTTCTTCCGAAAAGCTTTAATCCCAGTGTATTATTTTGCTTTCGTTTATTGACAGTTTTGTTTATTTGTTTTCTACGTATTAATTGAAAACTTCATAAAAATGACAGCGGTAGTATTATTTAATTTACAGAAACATGTGTTTCTTACAAGTAAATATATAAATATGTCGTCTTTTTCCAATAGTATAAACTATTTATTTTTTTATGGTATTTATTAGGCAACACTTATTGGAAAATACTAAGAAGAACTTAAGTTTTATTTAAGCCAAGTCCTTTTTCATTAATTTAACTTATTACATCTTCGAAATTATCGTTTTATAAAATGCGAGACATCTGTTTTCAGATATGATTTTTGTGCATTACAAATGCCATAGTGTTTCACAGGAACGTAGTAGTAATTATTTCCGACAGCAATAAAAAGAATGCTTTGATCTGAAATTGGCATTGAAAGTGCGGATCAAAGGTACAAGGAATTTGGAGCATTCACGTAAGATGTAGTCTAACATATTTCATTTAGTGATCCTCTTCTATGGCTGAGTAGTATCAGCTTGGTATATCTATAGCGATATTTCTCACATCCTTTCGAACTTCCTCAGTGACACAAAGGCTTCGCTGTCAAGTGTCCCCGGCGAATACCGGCGCGGTCAATTCATGGCCAAAGCATTTTTCGAAGCCAGCCACGCCCGGAATTTCCGGTATTCGCCATTGTACGCCGCGTACACTTGTGCCTGCTTTTATTGGAGGAAGTCAGCCGGGCGAGCGCCTCCTCCGCGTGGTTTTTGCATCCTTAAATATTGAACGGCAGATATGAATGGAATCTTATAAACGCGCCTCGATACAGGGTGGCTCAAATATATTTCTATTAACAGTTTGTTAAAAATACAATGTTTATAGTGTTTGGTATGCAACATTGATCTTTTACGGACTTAGTAAACTGGAAATGAAATAGACATTGTTTGGTTGAATTGTTATGTTGTTAGGGATGCTGCACAATGCGAATATATTTAATTCTACGGTGTATGAAATCAGAAATAGTGGCTTGAGAGGAAAAAGGCAAAAGTTTTAACTCTCGTGTCTATAACCTTAAACGACAGTTTAAAAGTTAGACGTAGTTTCAATATAAAGTAATACTTATCAATATTAGATATTTATAATATTTTATTTTAAATTATAAATTAGTGTAAATTGGGGGTGCCCTAACGCTTCAACATTTAGTATACCTGTAGCATTCCATTCTCTATATCCATATCCACTTGATTTCTGAATATCATTCTTAATAACAGCATGCTATATAATTGTCATAACGTTAATTAAAAAATAAGAGAAGTTAGAGAATTTTCGCAAACGCGTTCTCGCTGTAGAAATAACTTATCTACATTTCAACCAGGCAGACTATAATTATAGTGAAGCTCAAAAATCGAGAAAGTACGCTTGGCATAGAATATTGGTAGTGCGAGGAGAGAAAAAGTGAAGTATCGCGTTGGTGGTGTGAGAGGGGCGCGACGGCGAGGGTCGACGGGAGAAATGCGAACTCGGCGAAATCCCGTTTAATGCAAATTTTGTCATGCACCCGGGCGATATCTCGCCTCGCCAGAATTAATGTTCGCGATGTTTCCTTTTCATTTCCGGGCGCGCGGCGTCGCGGCGCGCCAATGGAGCCGAGGGACGATTTTGAAAATGTGATGGATAACTCGCTATTTCTCGCGCGCCCCCTTTGTCTCTCGGCGCGCGCGCGCGCCCGAACAAGTGGATTCACGTTCCACGCCACTTGTATTTTCGAATACTTCTCTCTCCCTGTGCTTCTCTCCTCGCCTCTCCCTCCAAGCCGCTTTCTTATTTATTTTATTCCTCCTCCCGGAATGCTGGCCAGACGTGCGTGAATAAAACAAGAGGCCTGATTAGGTATTCCGTGCCGCGAATCACTGTATTCCTAATGACCAATGCTGATTTTACGTTCCAATCTAATAATAGAACCTAATCCACTAATTTGGTTTGATATATTAGAAATAACTGTAAAATATATATGGTGTAATTTATTAGACTATGGCAATTATTCTAATATTATCGTAACTAGTCAATTCCCATTCATATTGATCACTGCAATTCAGTAAGTTAGTATTCATACGCAACTCCATAGAATACCAATTCAATTTGATTATACAGCTTTAAATAGAAAACGACAATAGAACTTACTAATCAATTCCTTCATGTTTATTTTACAATCAGTTATTTACATATATTTCCCTATTCTCTACGCTTGGCAATAAAAGCAACGAATAACAAGAAGAAGTATTGTTTGAATGGAGTTTGGAATATTATATTTCGAGTAACAAAGGCTGTTGAGCCGTCATTTAAGGAAGCAGACATAAATATGTGTATAATATATACCAATAATAATAAATACCAATTCCAATTGATTAAACAGCTTTAAATAGAAAACGACAATAGAATTTACCAATGAGTTCCTTCATGTTTGTTTTCCATCAGTGATTTACATATATTTGCCTATTCTCTACGCTCGGCAATAAAAGCAACGAATAACAAGAACAAGTATTATTTGAATGGCGTCTGGAATATTATATTTCGAGTTGCAAAGGTTGTTGAGCCGTCATTTAAGGAAGCAGACATAAATATACGTATAATATATACCAATAATAAATATACCTATATAATAATATACAATACCAATGACAATAAATACCAACTCCAATTGATTAAACAGCTTTAAATAGAAAACGACAATAGAATTTACCAATGAGTTCCTTCATGTTTATTTTAGAATCAGTTATTTACATATATTTCCTTATTCTCTATGCTTGGCAATAAAAACAACGAACAACAAGAACAAGTATTATTTGAATGGCGTCTGGAATATTATATTTCGAGTTGCAAAGGTTGTTGAGCCGTCATTTAAGGAAGCAGACATAAATATACGTATAATACGCAGTAAAAAGGAAGTTTAAGGAAAAGGGTGGCTGAAAGAATGGTGGACAAGGCCGTCGGGCTTGGCTGGATGTGACTTCTCTGAAGAATGGTCGGTTCGTGACCACTTTTGAATATTCCGCCGGACATTAGCCTGCATGGTTCACGTGGTCCAACTGAGAGGAAGGACTCGAGGACCATCTGTTCTTAACCTCGTGCGGGCTTAAAGCGTTTTTAAGCTGGCGGCGCTGTTAAGGTCCCTGAAGGGTGAGGAACCACCGGCGTCTCCGTGCTGTTGCATAATCGGCCAGACGGCTTGGCTTATTCAAATGAGTGTTAATAACTAGACCACTGTCAATTAATCACCTCTGAAATTCAATAAATTCTTCACTGCTGCAGTAAGTCTTAAATGATCGAAGAGTCGAATTATCATAAAGTCATTTGCTATTATGAATATCATCGAAAATTTTTAGAAGTTTTGAAAACTCAGCGAAGAATCTTGAATGGAAAAGTTCTAATTTGACTTGAAACTTTTCGTTTCTGACGTGAATGTTCTTAGAATTTTCTTTTCTTGTGTTTTATTGCAGACTTTTTTGAATATGAAATAAGACATTAAAGCCAATCAAGCTTGAGATAATTTCCTTCTTACAGTGAATGGCATTATGCAGCCCGTAAATGTTTATTGCTCGTTTATTGTCTTCCCTTTATGATGACTTGACAGTTACGTATCGGATAATACGTGTCGGAATTCATTAGTGTTTGTAAGATTCAACGGCGATATCATTATATACTATTGAAATGAGGCTATTATCAAGTCGTTATCATCTCGTCAATCCTCATCAACGATGATTGCCAGTAAAATCACAAATTAGTCTTTTTACGTCACAAATTAGTCGCTTCTTTCCAATCACTTCAATTCATAATTAGCGGCTATAAATTCCTTTAAATTGCCGGTGATAAGAAGAACGATTAAACTACAAACGCCAACGTTAAAAAACTATTTTATATACATTTAAAAACTGAATTATACTCTTACATTAGGTAGCCAGTGCCAATTGATTTAATCAATTAACAGATGGCTACCGTTCAAGTGAAATGCCGCAGTAATTACTCGAAGATAAAATTGATTTATGATCGATTGAGTACCGCAGGACAGCGGTTGGTCAAGTTTCGCACCTCATAGGATCAGAATACCCTCAGGCTTGATTTGCATACCGGTGGATCTTAGCAGATATATCGGAAGTTGGTCTCAGTCATTTGCATTTTTCCGTCATAGTTCCTGTCCACTGGGTGTCCCAGAAGTACCAAATACAACTGTCACGAATCTAACAAAATTTGCTTGGATACGAAATGAAATTGAAAAATGCGAGGTTTTGTAAGAAGAAAAATATTGGAAATATAAAAATGCTCGTATGCTCAGTGCTTTTGAAAAACTCACTTCTTTAGATAGAATTAAATTCTCCCCAACAAAAATAAGTGCTCTTCTTAAGAAAAATACATTTCCTTAGAGAAGACAGTTTTATTTTTCACGAAAACTTATTGTAAAAGTGCAGTGTGCGCGATTAATTTTTTTAGCCACTGTATTCTTGGCAAAAGGAACCCCTTCGAGTCTCCCGATGGTTGAAGATTAGGACACCCGGTATCTATCAGTTTAGGGTGCTCGGAGGCTCGAAGGCCATTCTGGAGACCATGGTGGTGTCTCGAAAGTTTCCTGTGGGCTCGCTGTCGATACAACTCCCTCCGCGGCTGGACGGAGTGCGGCTTTACTTTGTCACCGAATTGGACGTCTTCAGACGTGCACTATTAGCGGAGGCCCTCGCACCTTTGATACTACCAACCAACAGAAAGTATTCGACCCGAACCCTGGAAACCGCCCTATTTCCAACTAATGCCCGACACGAAACAACCGGCCGCCTTCTCTTTGCCAGGACCCACCACACGCTTTTGTGGCTTCCACATAGTGTCTCTTTCATACATATGTGTGTATACATATAACATCTGTGGTCAGTCCCCCGCAAATTGTACTGCGAAACAGGAGTTCTCTCTGGCAGAATGGTAAACCGGCCATTTTTGTAATTACTGTACTTATTTCGACGAGGAAAAACAGACGGGAGGTTGCGCGCAATGAGAATGAGAACGAGAAACAGTTAATGCTCGGTAAGAATGACGTCTTCGACGATTGCGTCATTTACACTAATCGTTATTTCGTCAAAATCTGGAAACTAAATCATTCCGCATTTATTCTATCAATGCAAATATTTTGTAGTTAATTCATCACTATTTCACTGTACCATTTTTGTTTTTATCAATAATTTCAAATGATTATCCTGATTTGCGCGAAACTGAATCTTTCAAGTCGAATAAAAACAGCGAGTGTAAGGTTATGTAGTACATAAGTTCTTGGAAAGTATGAGAAGGCGTGTTCGTGTTAGGAGAGCAGCGAGGACGGCTGAATTCAAGGTTTATTCAGTTGCAGGGATCGATGAAGTGGCGCGAAACTTTCCTCGAAAGTGTTCGGAGAGACGCCTAACGTACGCTCCTCCCTTTCCCTTTGGTCCATTAGCCTGGGAAGAAGCTGAGCCGGCGAGCAGTCGCCGATAAATCCTTCGTTCAATCAGGTTAAAGCGATGCTAAATTATTTGGAAGGCCGCGCCGGTGCTAAAAGTCGGAACACCGAGAATCTACTGTACGATCTCGGCAGGTTCAGCCGCGCGGATTATATTTTTCATGCCAGCGGAGCTCCCGCAGTGCTGTTTTGGCCTCGAAGCTTAAAAGAACCCTCCCTGAAAGCAGCGGACTCTCTTCGATAAAAGTTTAATCAATTAGCCACTAAGTGGTCACTGCAGCTGGCTGCGAACACCTGTTCCAGTTTCTGCCTCTTATGCTCCCTCAAAATACTCTCTAAAGTTACTGTAACCTTGCTGAGAAGTATTAAAACACTCTGTTTACATGGAATTCTTTATACTTTTTACATAGACTTTGGAATTCTGTGGAACTTTTTATAAAGACTGCTTTTGCTCCAATTATATTAATGCAGGTGAGCTAGGATACTTATTTATTGTAAGTATTATTTATATACTCTTAAAAAGTATGCTTATCTACTTATAAATTTCTCGGAGCTTTTCGAAGTTTCTCACATATTATAAGACATTCTTTTAAACAAACATTCTTCTAAGTCGAACAGTGCAAAAAATGCAATAAAATGCCTGTATAATGCGCTGCTATATAAATGTGATCATAACTCTTTAATATAATAAACTTCTATGGTAGTATTATAAAAAGAAAGAGGTGCAAGACTTGTACAAGTACTTCGTGCTCCTTTCTAGAGTTCGCTTATCTACGATTTATAGGGGGTACATGAAGGAAACTTGACACGACGTCGCGTTAGAAATTGATACTTTCTACGAGGATCTGTCGATGCTGCACCTGTCGGCAGCGATTACTTATCGGAACACCACTTTCTAGACTGGAGAGGAGAGTGCAGGAGGTCGGAGGACATGCCGCGCGACTCCCACACTTCGCACACACACACACTCGCCACTTTCCTTAACACGCATCTTCCGCCGCCCGGAAATCGCCTACTATATTTCATTTTTAAAGGACTCCAACTTCCACCGGTAATAAGCCGGTTTCCTTTGTATAATGCTGATTGATAAAATCAAATTTGAAATTATTCCCTCAACTATCTGTGAAAGTGGTTTTGGTTTTATTCGGATGTTATGTGTTTGTAAAGGGAGAATGTTTGAGGGATAATTAATCTTATATGATTCACAGAGTGGTAATTAAGAAATAGATATTACTCGAGTTTCCTCACTTGAAACTTATGGAGTTATCAAGTTCATGGAGGATAAAGTAGGTAAACTACTCTCCAAGTTTGCAGTCAGAGTAACTTCAATAGTATGAATGAAGCTTTACTTAAAATTCAGACAAGTGAATGGTGCATTTATTAGTTTCCGATTTCGTAGAAACTGATTTCGATTAACAAATATCTACATTGGCGCATTGAATAAAACGGGTCGCCGAATTATTGTGAATTTAATTTATTTTTGAATACTGTTTACGATGGATTCATTAAATGCAAGACATTGTTAAAGAAATAGACAAAAATATGTATTCAAGTTCCTTGCATTAAAACAACTAGAATACTACGAATTAAATTAGAGTTTATACCAGACAAACTAAATAAATTAGTTTCATGTCTTGCCATTGACAAATATCTAAATTCGCGCATTGAATGAAAGAGATCGACGAATTATTGTGAATTTCACGATGAATTAACTAAAAGAAAGACATTAGTAAAAGATAGGAAAAAAGAATGTATTCATATTCCCTAAATTAAAACCTACTAAAATACTATGAATTATGCTGAAGTTCATATAAGACAAACGAAATAAATTACTTTCATTTCTTGCCATTGACAAATATCTAAATTCGCGCATTGAATGAAAGAGATCGACGAATTATTGTGAATTTCACGATGAATTAACTAAAAGAAAGACATTATTAAAAGATAAGAAAAGAGTATCTATTCATATTGCCTAAATTAAAACAACTAGAATACTATGAATTATGCTGAAGTTCATATAAGACAAACGAAATAAATTACTTTCATTTCTTGCCATTGACAAATATTATATCTAAATTGGCGCATTGAATGAAAGAGGTCGTCGAACTATCCTGAATTGGGTGGGCGGCGCTCGAATATCCGAGTGAAATTGAAACCTTGGCACCTGGATCACTATTTCAGCGGGGAGGGCTTTTCATAGAGCGCTCTCTATTTTGTTTTGGATTAGATGTTGCTATGGTAATCCAACCGCGCTCGCTCACTCGCTCGCTCGCTCGCTGCCACCTCTCAATCGATTGCGTACTACGTGTTGGCTTATATCAGGCTTGTGCACATTCATCCTGGGCTGTTCGGTTCGCTCACCTGGCTCGTCTCCGAGCGTAAATACGCCGCTCGGCCCGAGTGCGTTACGCTGATGCACTCGCGCGCGCCCGCGCGCGATCTTCTCGCTAGACTTATTTTTGGGCGGCGCGGCGTCTGACGGGCCAAGTGCCAGAAGGAGAATCATTTGGCGGTACACGCTCGCGCGCGCGCGACCGTGAGAAGTCAAGTTGAATGATCCCCTTGAAGGACTTCGCGCTATGTTTGCCGATTCTTCCCACGTTAAACATAAACATCTGTAAGCATTTATTTGTGGAGAATAAAAATCTCCTATAAATGGAATGCTAGTGATTTGAGGAGTTTGGAGTTCTAATCCGGCAACAGTGATAAGTTGATGGCATTTTAGAAATTTAACTTAAATTAACAGAAAGTGTTAACGTATTTATTTTCCTGCCTTGGGCGGATTAGCAATATTTGAGACGTAATTGATTCACTCAAATCCAAGGCAAATCTAATTACATTGAGGAAAAATATGACGGATTACCTTTCCCATTAATTAGTCGTCCATTTGAGGACTCTTCTTATGGATACGTTGTAGATTAAAACGATACAAGAATTATAAACGTGTCTCTCATTTATGAATTAATAAATTAATGTCGTAATAAGAAAGTGATAAAACAAAGTGGAGTGTTAGTTTACGTGTCTACCTATTTATTGTGTCGACGTGTATCAGGTTCATTATTCCAAGTGTAGTGTTGTTTGTGTGTTAATGACATTGAGTGTGCCTTTTTAATGAATGTGAGACGAAATTCTTCAACACGCTTCATGGCAGTCCAGGTACTTAATACAGATTAATTACTTATAATTACGATCCACCTAATATATAATAATTTAAATATACAATCAAATACAATTCCTTTTTATTGTTAATGATTTTTACTATTTGAAGATTTCAAAATACCTATCTGTGTGTGTACATATGTGTTAAACACAATATTCGAAGTGCAGTATTGCTTTCAGGTTAATGATATTCTGTGCGTTTCGTTAATGAATGCCAGAAGTAACCATGAAAGTGCTTCATGGCAGCTAAAGTAATTAACACAAACGTACATATTTTACACAGAAACAGTTAATGATCACGTTTCAAAGAAGCAAACACAACCAGTTCTCGATATTAATTTTCTGTTTGCTAATTTCACTTTGTGGTTTTCATTAAGTAACAGAAAGTTCTAATCAATGAATTGGAGAGGTGCTCGAATGAGCAGCCAGAAAAGTGTATTGCGCGTCAGCGAAGAAATTGGAAGGGCACGCGTCCTTAAATCGATACTGCAGACAGGTAGCACTCAGTTTGCCGAGGGGCGAGAAAATGGAAAAACATTCATCGGCCATGTTCATCTGGATTTCGGGGACAGTTTCTCGGGTCAGGGCTGAATCGTATTTCTGAAGACAGCCGAGCGCTGGAAGGCCGAAATGAATATTTCACTGGTTTTAATCAGCGAGCTGACCTTAATGCTCTGCTGTCTCTCTTGAAGAGCACCCTGTATATGCTTCCTTCGAGCTCGCTCCTGTTAAAACGAATTCTTACGCCGACAGTGGACACTCGACTTTTGCGGCGAACGCACGCCTCTCAAGTCCCGCGCTACATCGACATCCGGCAAACCCTGCCAAGTTTTGGTTAAACGCCGTTAAACTTGCGCTTGCTTTAAACACACACTTATTATTCCCGAAAGTCATGAAATAGTACTCAAGTTCGAACTTTCAATTTTATTCTTAATAAGTTGTTATAAGATCGCAAAATTAACACAATCGAAACTCTGCGGTTCTTATTGCACCCTTTTGCAATTATAATTATCGCGCATAATTAAGACGCTTTATTCGCCGTCGCTCGGAGGACTTTTCTGAGAGTAATGTCGTCATTTCTCAAAATTCGTTCGGCAAGCGTACGCCTGGCACTTGAAGCGATGGCGCCTATTTGTCTCCGGTTGTTTGTTGCTGCCAGTATCGAGCTTGTGCATGTGTATTCTCTCGTTTAGGCGCGTTCATTGTCCATTACGATAACGAGCTGACGGCGGCGTTCTACCCCTGTTTAATTGCCGCTTGTGGCTGCCTCATTGTCGCCAGCATAACACTTCTGCCGGTTTGCGCAAACGTTCCGCGCTAGGAAACAATGCCCGCTTAAATGGACAGTAAATAAAGACTTGTTACTGCTGGTGAGTGATAGCGCGATCATCAGAAATTATGCAGCTTGCCATTCTTCTCGAACTGGCATTGTGATCGACAGATTGGCAAATTGACTTTTATCGATACACGGTGGATAACTACAGTTTTGTCTTGGACTTTCAAGATCAAGATGAGGAAAGTCAGCATCGCGTACCACGAGGTATACATTTTCTGTAGTTACATTTTAGAAGTTTAGAAACTTTAGGATTTCTGGTAGAATTTTAGAAATATTTAGAGATTTGTCGAATTAAATCCTGCGATGTTTTTAATGAATTCTAAGTTTCTAACTGTTATTTAGTTAATCTTATTAGAATACGAAATGTGTAATTACACACACACTTATCTGATTAATAGATATTAATGAGAATTCAGGAAATAAAAATTCTTCATCTAATTTCTTAATAATTTCGGTGAGATTCTAAGAAACTGTGTCCATAAATATCCCTTCAACGGAATCATCACTTATTAATAGAAATACTGCAATGTACCTCAGGGGCAGTCACGAGGTTCTCGTATTAATTAGAGCGCTCACAATCACAGGCATACATTTATTTGATTAATAGATATTAATGAGAATTTAAGAAATAAGAAGTGTTCATCTAGTTCTTAATAATTTCGGTGAGGTTCTAAGAAACTGTGTCCATAAATATCCCTTCAACGGAATCATCACTTATTGATAGAAATACTGCAATGTACCCCGGGGGCAGTCAGGAGGTTCTCGTATTAATTAGAGCGCTCTGCCCCAAATGAGAAATTAATTGATCCTATGCTGTGTTGGGAGAGGAAAAATCTTGGAGAGTCCCCTTGGCTCGAGTCCCGAGAGAGCTTTCGGGATAAGTGTTAGGGACAAAGGGCGGGAAGAGCGTGTCCATTGTCCGAGGTCTCTCCCGCGGCTCCGTCAGCTGGCAACTGGAATAATCTCCAGTAAAATATTCGAGATTTCCGATGAAGATTATCGTGCGAGCTAATAGCCGCCTTGAGACAATGCGCCACATATATTTCCAGCTATCGGAAGTGACGATCACTGTCGCGTTTTTTTGACGTCGTACTACGTTTTCTTAATGGCTCCTCTGTTTCCCCGAATTTGATAGTTTTGCTTTTTCGACTTTCTTCCATTTCTATTTAATGCTCAAGTTATCAATTCTTAAAGCTGAGAACTTTTTGCATTATTAGCTGACTGTGATTATTTAAAAGACGATTTAGAATATTTAGAATATTATGAACATTGGGACTTAAATAAAACTAAGTTTGAAATCGCTCGAGATTTTAAGTCTTTAACTTCAACTTTCGTAGAACTTAAACGAATAGCATTAACATTTAGAATTGTACATCTTCAAAATATTCCTTCATACTTTTATAATTGCTAAATTCTTAATGTTGAACTTTCGTTAGGATTGAATCCAGATTTAATTCAAGTTCTATGGGCGACCTGAGCCACAAAAGAGGACACAAAGGTCAGATCTTTATACAGCAGTGCTTCACAAGAAAACCATTACCTAGATGGCAGGTCCGAGTCATTCGTGCAAGAATGATGATACCAGTTAAATGAGAAATTCTCTCGCACGGCGAAAGGCAGAGAGAGCGAGCGAGAAGAGCGCGCATTGTCGTTCTTCCGCATTGTGCGCTTGCCGCCGACTGATTGAATTAAACAAAGGGCGGAATTGAATTACACGCGGCGACGTTTCTCGTGCTACGTGTTGCGTGCGCGCCGCCGCGCGGCTCGACTTGGCGAAACAGCGGCCAGCCACTGCTGATTGGCTCTAATCCGGTTAATTCGGGGAATGAGTTTCGCTGGACCATTTTAATCCAAGCGTGCCAAACTCCACCAGTGGCAGCACCGTCTCGCCGTCTCCTCGCCTTCCGACACGCACGCAACACAGCAAACAGACGGATTTCCGAGGACCGTTTTCATTTCTGATCTCGACCGACGCATTAATCTTTCCGGCGCGTAATTAAGTTCCTCTACGTTTGACAATTTTTTTAAACTCCCAATTATAGAGGGAACGATTTTTTTATGCTTTTCATACTTTAATAAATAATTAAGCGAGTTGATTAGACTGCTAATCAACAAACAATTACAACATACATTGAGCTTTACATGACAAGCAATTCACTCGAATAAGAATTGCGTGGAAGAAATAAAGTAACGCTTGACAAACTTTCAAAGGAACTGAAAGCATGTATAAAAGTACCGCAAAACCTATGACCTTTCAATATCCAAGTATAAATTTTATTATAATAAATTCATTGATCGTCAGATGGGCTTCGAAAATATGCGTAACAGTAACATAACATACGCGCAAGTTTAATACATTGAGAATAACAGTAACATAAAATGCATAAGCTTTATACATTGCTTACATTAAATACAGTGAAACGCGCGAGTTTTTGGTAGCACTTCATTATTCAGGATAATAAAGTCGGAGGCAGAAGCGATGAAAGACCGGTATAATCTGATGGCACCTTACACTGAAAGCACTTTCGCGCTTGATACATTCGCTTATTGTAAGTCCGAGGGATCCGCCGATAATACCTGTTACATAAACGTTCCTGTATTCGCTGCAGTATTTTTTCTCTCTCCTTTTTCTTTTATCGCGACAGCGAACGGTGTGATGAGAGTCTTGCATAATCGATATCACTTTGTACTTTGCGAATATTCTTCAGAGGAATAAAATTGAAAACTTTAAACTTTAATTTAATAAATTGGAGTGCAAAGTTTATGTTCGTAAGGGAGTAAAATGAAACTTTGGTTTTTGTACAGAAAATTGTATATCCAAACAAATATAGTTTATTAATATATGATTAATTAATGAATGTTTGTAGTTCAAGCGGATGAGACAGTAATATATAAAAGCTTTAGTAAATTCATTAATTAATAACACATCAAAAGTGACGTTAAAAATAATTTTTAATATTTGGATGAATATTCTTTTTCGCCATATTTTTTAAACTATTAAAATCTATAATAAAATATTTAATTAAAGGCTTTAAACTATTATAGACCTCAGATAGCTTTAAATATCACTTTCGACTAAGTATTTAATTTTGTTATTATTAAACATTATATACAAATCTTATATATCCTGCATTTACTAGTTAACAAAGAAAATACTGAACATACTGTCGAATACTTTCTTTTATCACTATTCTTTAAATCATTGAAATATAAACTGTAGACAACTTGAAGTAGCTCTTGCAAGGCCAAGAGTTTTTTACCTCGATTTTGGAGCGCGGCGTAGCGTAAGTCCGGTCGAGCAAAACTCTAAGAGCAGGATCACAGTGAACTGCATTGAAAGTACGGACATAAAAGCCCAAAGAAAGATGTCAGGCAAGCTCCTTCAAGAATAAATCCAAGTTTCATCTTTGCCATGTATGACCGTGGCCGCGATGCTCGGGGTTTTCACTGGATGCTTTTCTGCGCTCTATGAAAAATGCAGAGCCGACTTTCCTCCGCCCAACGGCCCTGACCAAAATCTCCATTCAGCTGACCAGGCTTCTTCTCGCTTTTGTATGCGGATGTCGGACTTTCATGGGACGTCGAAGCACTGCGATATTTGCAATTGCAGTCTCTCTCTCCTTGGATTTCTTTGTGCGGACCTCACGCCTTCGGAGTTGAACACAGTATCGATTATTCCCGTAGAGAATTGTTGGTTGTATATTGATACCATCAACAGTCATTAAGTAATCTATAAACGCTTAATACTTGATTGACTTTTTATAGCCATTGTTATATTTTTCAATTCTTTTGGTATGAAAACAGTTTAATTGGCAGGTATTACAATTTTTCAAATTTATATCAATGATATTAAAGATTTAGTTAAAGTGTAATTGAAAATGAATTAAATTTGGAAAATTTATTGATAGTGAAAAATGAAGAAAATGAATTGATATTAAACATAAATGTGACGGGCATATAAATATTTATGTAAAATTGTATTGTATTACAGTCATTATCCAGTCTTTATCTACTTTGGCAGGATTATCAGATTTCTGTAGCAAGCCATTAAAGCAAGGCGGTTTGCTGGGAGACGTGAAATTCAGCATAATTGCGAGGACAAAGTGATTATACCGGCGATTTGAATGTCCTCGCTCGAACTCTTACGAGCAGGCGTTCAAGGGTAAACGTAGAGCGCATTGCTGCGAGGGATAAACACATTATAAATTAGCCTGGCTTTACTAGGGATTCGCCATTTTGCGTGGTTTCTCAGCTAGGCCACATTAAAGCTCTCGTGTGATAGGAAAACGAAAGCCGCAACTATCTAATTAAATTCCCCCTCGGGAATTATCGCGATGCTCGGATATGTTCTATTGTTTCATTTATCACTAGTACGGGTTCCTCTCTTTCTCTTTAGTTTCTGCCATCCTATTCCTCCACTTGGGAAAGGGTTTCTATTACTTACTCGAGTTTTACATCGTTTTCCTTTATTCGCAACTTGGAAATACTCTTTTCCAATTTTAAATTTGTGATTAATATTGTCCGGATCAGTGAAATAGTAATTATAAATGATTCTACTGTTACAAATTTTGTTATTGACTTTTGCAAAACGCATTACGCATTTTAATATTATTTTCCTTCACACACAAATCACCAGTGACTTTTTCCAAATAATCTAACATCTACATTTAAATACATTCCACTTAAATCACAATATCTAAAATCGTACATTGCATTTACTGACTTACTAAAATTTACACTTTCTATATTCGTATTCTTATAAAAAGGAATACAAAAAAGTCTGAACAAAGCAGGTATGAAAGAGAAAGGAGGTTTTATTGAATTTTAACAAGTTGGGTTGTCTAAGTTTGAGTCGAACTTGTGGGAATCCATTAAGACATTCTCGGAGTGGACCTAAACGCACCTATCGATTGGCTGTGGGCTTCTGCGGCAAGGGGTACGTCGATCCGAGCAACTAACCAGCTTGCCAGTGTCCATGGGGTGGCATGCTTCGCTGCTCGCATGAGTCACGCCAAATATGCATGGGGACTCGTCCACTCACATGCATCCAGTCAAATATGTGCATACAAAAGACCAGAATTACATCGAATATTGCTGACATTTAAATGAGGGTGGCTCGGAGAGCCGATGGCACCTTGCGATAAGGTAAAAGATCCCGATAGAGGGAAGATGGGAATTTTTCCGGGAGAATGGTCCTCGAACTTTCATGAAACATTCAGCGATGAACTGAATGTATAAAACGATGACTTCGCGCAAACAAGTAGGAATGTCGAAGTAATGAATTATAATTAGGTTTGTGTATTATGAAATTAATTACACTGTTGTATGCTATTAACCCCTTGCTGTATTTAGTTCGACGAAAACTAGAAAAACAAGCCGAAGTGATGTTCAAGATTAGTTGTAATATTCAATCTCTAAAATATCCCAAAAAAATAATGCAACAATGTTCGCCGAAACTTCATTCCATGAATCTAGCTTAAGTACGACAAGGGGTTAATTATGATTTAGCAACGAACCACAAATGTCTCAGTTGTTATATCTCAAATTCTATTTGCGAGTCTCTGAAAAATGATAATAGTTGCCACAACATTTACAGGGCTTATTTATTAAAGAATATAAAACAAGACACTTTTCATTCCAACAATGCGCCAAGTATACTAAATGCTAACTTCGCGCAAATAACTCGGAGCATCGGAATAATAAATTATGATTAGGTAGACACTACGAGGGTAGTTTGTGGAAGGCAAACAGAGTTGATTACAAAACTGTGCAACCATCCCGAGAAATTACGGGTAACAACGGACAAAAAGTTCTAGCGCAGAAAGTGGCTCTCTCACATAGGAGGACGAGGAGAGTGCGCGCGCGTAAATACGTACACAGATAGACGCGCGGAGAGTAATAAAGCGATGAAGTACACGAAAACTGGGCGGATTTTCAAGCGCAATTTAAATAGCGACGGTCGGCCGTCCGTCGGCGGGTTATGGGAACGACCTTGAAGGGTCATCGTGAAAGTGTAATTGCAATTTACTCCCTCCACCCTCCGTCCGCCCACCCTTTCTGTCTCTCTGTCTTCCGGGGCGAAACGCTGCTCGTCTCGCAGCCGCAATCTGTCGATACGAGTAGCGAAACTCGGCTTGATGTGGCTCCCCGAACCCACCACACATTCTCCCAGCTTCGAGAGAGCACCGTTCACCTTCTCAAATTTTCATATCCCATCCACCCTTCCTCGTCTGGCGGCTACTCTTCCATAAAGGGCACCGCCACACCACCACATTTCTCTCGCTACATATCGCAAGTTTAAGTATCGCGAATTATATCTTCGTGTGAGTTTCATTCTTTCCATATTGCTAAATCATTATGTGAATTGTTGTTGTATGTCTTGTGTAACTTAAAAACACTTTGTTCCATTTAAATTTAGTTTGTTTTATATTTAATGTACTTAATTTAATATTAAAACTGTTAGTTCTGAATGTGAGTTTGTTTCGATATTGATTAAGTAATAAATATTGGAGTAATTGTTTGTAAAAGTATCATACAATCTACAAACTCTTTATATTCAAATTTAAAAAGGTTTCGTCGTTTTTTCTAATCATCGATTTTTATGTCTGCCACCAGACTTTTGCATTAATTAAAATGAAGTATAAATCAAGCGTATTCTTTGAAACAAGACATCAAATGTTTTATATTTACTTTACTTAATTTAATATTAAAACTGTTAGTTCTGAATGTGAGTTTGATTCGATATTGATAAAGTGATAAGTATTGGAATAATTGTCTGTAAAAGTATCATACAATCTACAAACTCTTTATATTCAAATTTAAAAAGGTTTCGTCGTTTTTTTCTAATCATCGATTTTTATGTCTGCGAGCAGACTTTTGCATTAATTAAAACGAAGTATAAATCAAGCGTATTCTTTGAAACAGGACATCAACGAGTACAATTTCTCTCATAATCCTTTCGAGATTCTTTAACAACAGTCGCATCATCGCATATGATTTGCCCTTTTGAATGGCAGAGAAATTACAAGGTCCACAAGTTTTATGCGGCTCGATCATTTGCATTGAACGTGCAATACAAACGATATAAGTTCAGTGAGGTATTATTACGGCGCGGGTTTTATGCCGTCGGGAGAGAGAAAAAAAGGGGCGAGCTCGTTACCAGTTCGTACCTGTCTGGCAAAGGGTCCTTTAAACGTCATTGGAAGGGAGTTGCGCATTCACGGTGCACCATAGCCTGCCGAGTCCAACTGCGCGCGGATATTGTACAATCTCGCATTGACGCCGTCACAGTGGCACACTCCTCCAATGGAGAGTTGCACAAACGGTGAGCGGCGAAAATGCACTCCCATTGACAGAATTCAGCTCAATCGCTTTGGCGAATCAAAGGAATGCGGAGGTGTTTATTTCTATGGTACAAAAGACCTTCGGAACGTGAAGAAATACCAAGTGTATGAGTCTTTAATGCCAGGAAAAATGCTGAAAACTGCAAAGGATTTTTAGTTTTAAATGCTAGGTAAAGCATTTAATTGTTTAACTGAGTTCAGTGTAATTGTAATAATCGTAATCGTAACAACTGTAACCCTAATAGTAATCGTAATAATTTTAATTATAATAATCGTAATCGTAACAACTGTAACCTTAATTATAATCGTAACAGTAATCATAATCGTAATCGTAATCATAACTGTAATCGTGAAATAAAGCTTATACTTGCTACTAGTTGCGCTGGACGTATACTTAACTGGAGACTCTAGCAGCGCGTCTCCAGATAAATGCCAGAGGTAAACGAGAGCACTTGACCTCTTGATTGTTTCGCTCCCTTTAAGTTGAAGGGCAGAAAATGTGTGTCAGTTTGGAGTACGAACAAGCGGTTTTAATTGCTTGACATCACAAATTGACCCTTTTAGTGTTCCATGAAACTTACAATTATTGCGAATTGATGTAGTACTTTTATCACTTATTCGTTAAGAGAAACTTATTTGATTTCTCAAACGCATTTTATAGGAAATTGTATTGTTGGAAAAAATCTTTAGCTTCACTAAAAGTATCTTTAATTGTTACATTAAATGTTTTAATAATATAATAAGTACTACAATCAGTTATTCGTTAAAAGAAACTTTTTTGATTTTTCAAATATATCTTACACCCATTTTATAAAAAATTATATTCCTGGAAAGAATCTTTCGCTTCACTAAAAGTATCTTTAATTGTTACATTAAACTTTACAAAAATAAGTACGATAGAAATTATCTGGTTTCAGGCAAATATACATTTTTCAATTTCGGCGAGCTTTACGTAGTGCGGGCATGTTTGCTCGAGAATTGGCATATGCCAGAGGGAACCGCACTGACAATTATACGAACACGTTTCAACCAATAATTGAAATGGGGCGAGACGCGGCCGAACTTCGGATGGAAAAATCCCCACGAGATTTCATCCTCGCGATCCGCCTGAAATACACACGTATCTCTTGTTTCCTGCCGCTTACGGACACATTCCGCTCCAAAAATACTTCTTTACTTGTTATATGAAAAAGTGAACGTATCAAGGTATATTATTATTTCACAGTGACAGTGTAAAGTTAAAGTCACTAAATAATTTATTATTATGCTGCATGCAGCAGCTCACCTGACAGTCGTGGCTTTTTTATATTCCAATCATTACCATAAATAGTATAGCAATTTTAATTATACCAAACTTGTTTTCTGCATCTTATATATTATGTGTAACGTTGTATGTATAATTTATTATATTAAAATATCTGTCGAGCAGACTACGTTATACATACAGCGAATAAAGAATTTTAAAGAGGATAAAGATATTCTTACAAAGGAATACTTGTCACCCCAAATAGAAATACAATTAAAAAACAAACTTTCAAAAAGATAACAGTTTTCTTTTATAAAAAAATAGATTCTATACGCATCGCGTGTGCCAACACTTTTTTAACCCAACTGTACATTGCGATTGCGTGTGCGAATGCTGTCACATGTACTTCAACAAAACAATGCTGATTCAATGACAAGTGGATGATCGTGTAGAGTGACTAGTGCGATGGAGGAGTTATTATTCCTGGTATCGTCCATTTATTTACCGAAATGTACGTGGAGAGGGCGGCCTTGTCAGTTGAGGATCAGCTCGGTGTTCGGGCGCGTCTCCCTCGCGTCGCGGCGGCCCCGTGTTGCGCGTCGCCCGAAACTTTATCGGATGTCTTCTCTCCACGTTCAATATTGACTCTGCGAAAGTGCCTGCGGATGGAAACCTTCTAATTTTCCGGACTCCGATTCCGTGATGCAATGCAAATACAAGAGCGGCATCTTCGCGCTGGGGGAGGCAACCAATGCCGCCGGATGATCGCGCAACAACAAGCCCGACAGATACAAAACGCCCAATGAGAACCCCAGCAATGACTCCTCGACACCGACATCCTCATTTCGCCAGGAACATAAACATTAATTCTTGCGCAACTTTAATGCACGCATGCCAGTCCCGGCTCGTTTTGTATTACGACTTCGTTCCAGGCGGTTTTCTTTAACGACGAATTCAATGCCGTTTCGCAAAGCTCGCACTGCTCGGAGTCGTAAACTGAATTCCGCTAATTTATTGGTGTCGTATCTTTGTCACCCGCGTATATTTGGGACGCGCTTGATATTACAAGGTTATCTTTGATATTAATTTCGGAATAGCAAAATTACTGGGCTGTGATTTTTTTTAAGGATAATTTGGCAGTTATAATAATAGGTTGCTAACGCTCCTTGGTATGCATGGTTTAATAATATACTGCCAAGCAAATATGCTTCCACGAATTATTGTCATAATAGTAATAAAAATTCTATCTGCTATATTATTAATTATAATTTATCAGAAATCTTAATACCTTAAAAACACTTTTTAAAATATATAACAATTACCAGATCTACTTTCTCATACATTTACATTAATCAACACAGCCTTACCTTCAATAAACATACAATAATAAAAATGATGAAAGAATTAATGTAACACCAAGCTCAAACTAGTTTACATTGAACCCTTTAAAACTGCTCTCGTTTACCAAGAGCGGCGGCTTAACAAAGCGTCTGGCATCGTTTTATGCGGCAGGCTCCACTTCATTTACATCGAGCACGTTTGATTAATATTAATAGATGCGCCGGCCATAAATAATATTTCGCGGCTGCAAGATATTGCGCAGAACAACTGCAATTAACGCTTCGAATATTTCATAGCTGAGTGTTGCGGGCAGGGTTGGCGGTGGATGCGTGCGGGCGCGGATATTAAAAGGGGAGAAGGATAAAGAGAGAGAAAGGGAGAGAAAGAGAGGAAGAATGAGAAGGTTCGACGTATTATCGCGGAACAAAAGTTCGCCTCGCTGACCCTAACCCCTTTTGCTTCTCTTTCAGCTGCTTAATTCCCTGGCGACCGATTTGGACTGCATGCTGAGCGAGCTCTGCACGACCCCGGATTCCTACGAACGGTGAGTACTCTCGCCTCTTTACTCTCTTTCCCTCCCTCGTCCTCCAGTCCGCTCTTCATTCGTTAGCCTCTCTTGAGGTCAAGAGCGGCCGTTCCCAACCGATCGATTCGACCATTTCCTTTAATAATCTCCTGCTAGGTTTACATATACACTTGTCTCTTATTGTAAACTATGAGTATGTTTTTCTTTTCTTCACTTTGGTTTGTCCAAGACTTTCTCGATTTCGTGAGACCCAAAGTCGTTTGGAAGTATGTAGTTGTCGATTGTTAATTAGTCGAATATAAATTGGTTTTAATGGTATTTTAATTTTCATACTAGTTAATGTTTGTAGTGGAGTGAAGAGAAAACGATTTCTTGGCTTCAATTTATAATTAAGTATGAGTATGAAAATTATTACGATTGGAGTTTCTTATTACCAATTTCCTTGGTATTAAATATGTGTGATAAATTTGGTGAGATCGAGAGCGATTTCTTGTCAGATCCTAACATTCTGGTTTCAATTTACAGTTGAGTATGAATATGAAACTTGTTACGATCAGAGTTTCTTATTGCCAATTTGCTTGGTATTAATTGTCTGCGATAAATTTGGGGAAATCGTGAGCGATTTCTTAACAGATCTTAACATTCTGGTTTCAATTTACAGTTGAGTATGAGTATGAAAATTGTTGCGATTAGAGTTTCTTATTGCTAATTCGCTGAAATGGAGATTCGCGCGAATGGTATGCATTTTCCGCCACGTCATCATTAGTTTCTCCGCATTAGCTTCTTAAGCACGTCATTAAGTATGCAGCGGAGTTGCAGGAAACCACTGTTAGAAACTGGCGGAGTGTCTGGAAATCTGTGCGGCCGCCAGTCGGACATGTCGCGAAGCCCACGCGTTTTCGAGAAAGTTAAACTCGATTCGACCGGTCGCTTTCCGAGAGAGCTGTTCGGGAATACAGAATCATTTATTTGATGGAAAGCTTAACCCTTTAATGGTGCTCGACGAGAATATATTCGTTACTATCATTTTTGCTACAAGAAACGTTATTATTGTAAGAAATGAAAAATGTGTTTCATCTCCAACAATAATGGAATCAAATCAATAATACCTTTTGGTCTTTTAATGAAAATATTATTGTATTTGAAACAAATGAGTTATAATCGCGATTAGAACAAATAAAGAATGTTTCTTCTTTTACAACGAACAACTCAAATCAGTGATAAGCTTTTGCATTCTAATAAAAATATAGTTATACTTGAAACAAATGAATTAAAACCGCTATTCGAACAAATAAAACATATATTTCTTCTTGCACAATAAACAAATCAAATTGGCAATAATTTTCTGCATTCTAATAAAAATATTGTTATACTTGAAAGCAGTAAGTTAAAATGACAAGAAATGAAGTGTACTCATCATCCTTTGGTTTTAATTACACAAACAGACATTTTTAAGAAAAAAAGTCGCCCATTAAAGGGTTAACGATGATCAGGAAGGAAGGGCAAAGATACGAAGTAGCGGCGGAATGTTTAGCAGGCAGTTAGGAAAAAGGAGCGTTGACAGAAGCGATGACACGAACAGCGTGCCGTGTCGCGGCCGGAATCATTAATTCCCATAATTTACGGTGGAAATCTGGCGTGCTCGCCTCGGGGGCGCATGCACGCCGAATGATTTCCATATCGCCGGGCCCCTTGGCCCCGTGATCTATGGCAAGTCTTCGCCCACAATATCCAAGCCCGCCGCGCTATATGGGACACCGTATAACGGGTGTTTCCGCAATTTAACTAGCAGCTCGACATTAAAGATTCATAAGGGCGAGGCCGATCTTCCGATCTAATGTCTCTATCACGATTCCGTGTCACCTCGAGAAATTCGTTTACTCGACTATGATGCCTTGGTGATTGTCAGCGTCGTTCAGAAATCCCATTTAGACCTGTTAAAGGACAAAGTTTGTCTCTTCGAAACAGGGCTGAGACGATTTTAATACGTTTTTCTTTTTTGCATAGAATTATGTGCTATAAAACGTTGCAATGTGAACGATGTGAACAAAAATAATTGGCAGAGCCATTTGTATGTTAAATTAAATTATTTTTAAGAAATTCGTTCACTCGACTATGATGCCTTGGTGATTGTCAGCGTCGTTCAGAAATCCCACTTAGACCTGTTAAAGGACAAAGTTTGTCTGTTCGAAACAGGGCTGAAACGATTTTAATACGTTTTTCTTTTTTGCATAGAATTATATGCTACAAAACGTTGCATGTGAACGATGTGAACAAAAATAATTGGCAGAGCCATTTGTATGTTAAATTAAATCACTGTTAAAAAATTCGTTTAGTGGTCTATGATGTCTTGATGATTGTCAGTGTCGTTCAGAATTCCCATTTAGCACTGTTAGTAAAAAGGGCAAAGTTTGTCTGTCCAAAACAGGGCTGAAACGATTGTAATACGTTTGCTTTTTCGCATAGAATTACACGCTATAAAAATATTGCAATGTGTAGGAAATGAATTTTATATGTTAAATGAAATTATTGTTAAGTTACTCTTAATATGACAGAATTCCAATTTAAACACTTCAGTCCCGATTAGTTATTTCATTCTATTTTTAGAGTCTCACACTGCATTAAATAATAATAAAGTGCTATTTCCCAAGAATGTCTTTGCCAACCAGCTCAAATCAGTACACACTCTCTCGACCCCGGAAGTCTTCTCAGAAGAACTTCGAATCTCGCACACGTACGGCGCACGATCATCCCAATAAAGACATCCATTACCGTAAATCAATCAGTGGTGAGAATAGATATTTTTTCATTTGACAGTGAAAGCCAGCTAGGATCAGGATATACGATGGATCCTTAGCGCGACAGTTGCGTCCCTCTCGGAGGCTCGTTCATTTTCATTAAGTCGTTGGAGGAGGCAGTATTTCACGGGAGGATCACCCGATATATGAAATACGCGATTAAGGATACATCTAGCCTGCTGGGTGGAGGCGAGGCAGGCAAATACATGCCGGGTTTGCTCTCCTTTTCTAGCGAGAGGACGAGGAGGAGGAGGATGATGATGGGGTTAAGGGCGTTCTGGCTTAAGATTTAGCAACCCGGACGCATTATACTCGCTGCGGCAAGATGAACGACATGTTCTTGAAAGGACGCTTAATTTCAATGGGAAATCGGCTCTCGTTTCACACTGGCATGCCGCTTCCATTGAACTAGTCCTCATGAGCCCGCGATTTGTACTCCCTCCACCTGACCCCTGCGCTTTCACTTCGCTAACGGCTATCATTCTTTGTGCTCGAGATTGTCTTGGCATCTCGGCAATAACAATGTAGATCGTTCGCTTTTACCAGAATCCCCTGTGCCCCTGTCGACGTGAAGTTTGTAGTATTCTAGTCTCCGGCGCGACTCCACTCCGATGACATTTCGTGCTCGCGTTTACAATGAGTTAATTTAAACAGTAATAGGGGATTCTGATTGTTTTTGTTGCAGATAGCTTTTAATATTTTATTATTCGACTTTTTCTTACTTTTGACAGTTAGAATTGCCTTTGGAATATTTTTATAAGACTGATAAATGGACCGTTTATTTTTAAAGTCATGTAAGTCCACTACCAGCTTGTAAATATAGATTAGTTTAGTTAAATTCTCCTAAAACAAATTTATATAATCAAATTACATATTCATAAATCGGTAGAAACATTGGCAAACTTATGCTAAAATTTAATTTTCTCGAAACAAGAGGAAATGGACTTACACCACTTTCAAAATAAACGGTCCAAATATTGCAATCTTTTATAGCTTACATTTTCCCTGTCAGATGGCATTAAAATTGGTTCAGACGTTCTTGAAATAATTCTATAAATAATTAAATGATAGCTAAATGTAAAAATAAGCTCCAAGTGAAATACTTTATACTTGTGATATACAAAATGCCTTTCAAATCATCAGGAATACGAATTCAACGAAATGACGTGTCATAGCAAGGATATGTGATTCTCCCGTCAAAATAAGTCCGAAATTAGAATGATAGTGCGTGCTGCACTTGGTAAATCTGTTCATGCATAAAGCAGCACTTCTACGAAGTTCTTGCGGGAGAAAAGGCTGATTCACTGCGTTATAAAGGCATAATGAGGCTGCAAGAGGTTTATTGTGCAGCGATACTTCAGCGTCGAAAGGAAGAACGGCTGGCAGCTGGGAGGCCCCAGTGATTACGCATAATATTATGACGCTAATCTGAAGCACATGTCTCGAATTGGCCGCTGCTTACGGCCGGATGCTAATTTCGCACGTATTTATTGTCTAGCCGCTTATAATTAGGGCCAGCCAGTCATCCCTACCAACCATCAAACATCCTATTTAACCTTGCTATTACGACAGACAAACTTGTTACTCACTTTATTACCAGCCCTCTGACGTTTCGCCATTTCCAAACCCATTTCAGCACATAATATTATCATACAAATTGTACTCTCTGCATGAATTAGACATTACCTCGCCTTTAATTGAATCGATTCAATTTCGAACGATGAAACTACCAACAATCTTCGTAAATGGAAACTAATTTGAATTTAACATTTTCGTGATATTGTGGCTTGAAATTAATTTTGAAATAATACCGCTGACTTTGTACTAACTGTAAGTTCGAATAAGATATTTCACAATTCGCACGGATAAGTTATGCAAACAAATAATACAAAATAAGATTGAATATCGACCGATTATAACTACTAAGAATCTCGTTAAATAAATGAAACGTAAATTACGAGGGTATTAATTTAAAGCGTTTTAAACCAAGAAGACGTCTTTTCAGTTGAAAAGCCGAAGGAAACTGAAAAAGCGTTTCAACGACGCTTATTAAAGACTCCGAGAGTTCTTAGCGCTGTCGGGAAAGTCATTGGGAAAGATTCGCGGCACTCTCCTGTTTAGCCATAATTCCCGGGCGAAAGGAGGCCTCGGCGGCGGAGAGAAATGGCAAGGGCGGCTATTCATAGGGAACTTTTATAATCTATCAAGATAGCCATCTTCCGGAGCGGAGCTTTCTCGGAGTTGGTTGGCAGTTTCAGCCACTTCCCCAAATTGTGAGCGGCTCGCAATAAATCGAGCGACGGTTACCGCCGGCGCTGCTTCTTCGGCTGGTGCGCCTTGCTTGCGTCTTCCTTCCGCCTTAACGAGAGCACTCTCCTAGCAGCGACGATAATCGATACAGAAAGCCGACACCCGTTGCATTAACTCCGTCACGGGGATCACTGGGGACGCGCCGCGACGCGACGCGTGATCCTCTCTCTTTCCTACTTTGCCGATGGCAGCGCGGGGGAAAAGCGTCGCGCCAGACCAATTTCATAAACAAAACCGGCGAGCTCCGCCCAATAACGGCCGCATGAAAAACGACGCGTCGCCAGCCAGAGCTTTTTCACTGATGCTGATGCCCCGCCAACGTGATTAACCCTTTGCCACTTTCGCACGCCTCCCACCGATTCGTACAGTTTTTTCCCCCACATTTTTGTCAACACTTGGGAATTTTACGTGTTCGCAATCACCGATCTTATGTTATATTTATTCTGTGCTATGTGGCTTTTTTTATTGCTGGGATTATAATTATTTTATAATTAGTTGTATGCAATATTGAAAGAGTTGCGAAAGAATTCATAGTAAAACTAGAAATGATAAAGATATTCCTATTTTTATCAATTTAGAAACAGTTATTTTGAATAATATTGAGAATTCTATAGGAAAAGGAGGTCTCCACTGGGAATAAGAGAAAAGTCGAATCAGAGTTGGGTTTGGAAAGGGCGACACACTTCCGGTCTTGTAAACCAGAGAGAAGTAGTATAAGGGAAGGCGAACTCAGACTCGATCCCTATGGAAGTAGTATGCGCGACGGGGAAAAAATGGAAATTGCGTTTGGCTCCAACATGATGTAGATGTATGCAGCTGATCTCTTTTTGTACATTTGGGAGTGAAATAGCTGTCTTCTGTCTGTTCCGCCGGAATTTTCGACGACGTCAAAGTGTAGGCAGTATTAGCTCTTTTTTATGGGATGAACGATGTATGCACAAATAATTTTTAAACTAATAACTATGATTTTATACAAGTATGTGATATATTATTTGTCTATTACCAAGTTTCAAAAGGTTATACTACAAAAGAAAAGGCTGGAAAAAATGTTGTTGTATCACAAAGTACAGAAATATTATATTTACGAATTTTTATATTCAATCTGTCGCTTAAAACATCATAAACCGCAGAGTATAATGCCGAATACTTTTGTGACAAGCTGCTTTGTGCTTCGACGTTTCATACCTGACCACCTGAAAGATTAATATCCCCCTTCCGTCGGAAGCTTGTACTTTTCAAAAACATATTCCTGCTGACACTAACGCACAATGCACTCCTCTTTATTGCGGTCAACGCTTTTCGCATTGTTCCGCGTATTCCATTATTGTCCAACTGGCGACTACTCCGAAAGCACATTGAAATTTCGTGGAAGCCCGATAAAAATAATTCACGTGCTTTTGGGAATTCCGCGCAATGCGCCGCTGCATTGTTTGCGATAGTCTTTAACGAGAACCGCGAACACACACACACACACACATAGTTCGTGCGCCGGAAACGGACGCGGAGCAGGCTTTCTTTCATGCTCCGTTATTTCTGCCTGCACGTTTAAAGTGTCGCTGTTTCAAGTCCCGTTTTATGCGTGATGCCATCTGAATGGTGTGACGCTAGCACTATTTCTCACATTCCAGTCCCAGCTGTCGGTTTAATCTTACAAATCATACGGTTCATTTGTTAGTCTTGAAGGGCCAACATTAAAGGGAGATATAACTGTTGCATTGCAATTTGTGACGCTTAAAATATTGTGTACAAATAGGCTTTCAAAAGTAATAAATGTTTTAGATAACTGTAGACTAATAGGTCATTACATGCTTTTTAATTGGTGCTACTAAATTATGTTACTTACAAGCAATTCTACCTTTTGCCAGGAATTATTTATGTATAACATATCATTAAAGTATAAGAGTGCGAACTTATTTACAGAAAGCTGTTATCTTTAAGTTAAAATATCAAATAGAGACAATACCCACGCGAGCAATATTAATTCCATATTGCATAATCAATACATATTAGAAAGCTTGCGGCCTTGTTGTTCTAGTGCTGCAAAAACCCAGTTATTATTGGCAAGCGTATAACGAATATAAACCTGGTAGACAAAACATAAATTTTGAGTAGCATTAATTGCACGTTATGTGGTTGCAAAATAAATGTTCTGCCGCTGGAAAAGCTCAGTTATTATTGGCAAGCGTATAATGAATATGAACCTGGTAGACAAAATATAAATTTCGACTAACATTAATTCCACATTTTACACTTACAAAATAAATTCACAATATGAATGAATCAATACACATTAGAAAGTTTGCGGGGATGTTCTGTCGGTGGAAAAGGCCAGTGATTATTGGCAAGCGTATAATGAATATGGGTCGTGGTGTGCGGCTATGAATTTCGATCTGGAAATTCGTGTGTTCCGGCCAGATTTTGGAGCGGCGCCCGCGCATTCCCACTGTCACTTACAGCCCCCTAACGTAGTGCGCTGCCGGCGCAAAGGGGGGCGCAAGCGGGGTGGTGGTTGGTAGGCAGGAATTGAAATGAAATTCCGTCCGTAGGCCGCAGCCCCGTGCTTGAATTATTATCGGCCCGTAATCTCGCTAAAAAGTTGCCCCGCGCGCTCCCCTTTCCACCCCTGAAATATCGCCATTCTTCTCGTGCCTACCTTCGCTTCTCTTTTCACTTCGGCCGCAGCACTATCTCTTCCGGTAATGGCCGGCGGAACCGCCGCTATAACCGATCTCGCGAATCGCTAGTTTTTCCTGCTCAACTTTTCAGCCCAACTCTTTTTCTTTCTCCGGCTTGTACAGGGTGAGTCACTTGCCTTCGAATCACCACTGTCGAGTATACACTGTTCCATAGAAAATCATTAGAAATAACCTAGACATTTCAATTACACAGTCAAAATGTTGCTCAATATTTATCTGTATTTTGTGCATTTATACTTTTATATGTTTAAATTATGCTAAGTCACACATGAAATTTCACTCTGCAGAAGCCAGTTATATATACTATTCCTCTATGAATATAATACAATTCTATATAAATATCCATATTAATTCCATAGAAAATCATTAGAAATAACCTAGACATTTAAATTACACTCAAATGTTGCTCAATATTTGTCTGCATTTTATGCATTTGTACTTTTACATGTTTGAGTTTTATGTTAATCCGCGCATGAAGTTTCACCCTGTAGAAGCCAGTTATATATAATATTCCTCTATGAATATACTATAATAAAATATTGTCTCCTTACGTTGCTAGCCATTCGAAGGAAGTCGATGCTAAAACTTGGTAAAATATTCGCTCCAACAGACTATATAATTTAATACAGTCTATTCTTAAACAGAGAATATATAGCATAATTAAATAGATATCTAGTAAAAGTGGGGTTAGGAGAGTTCTGATTCAAAGGCAAGTGAATCACCCTGTATAGTCGCCGCCCAGTATTATTTTCGCTAATATAAAGCCGAACCTTTGTCTGTCTGTGTGCTCCCGATAAATTTTCAAATAACCCCACCGATTTCAATGCGATTTTTTCAATCCCGCAGAGTATTTAATCCCGGCAAATATAGCTTATAAAATATTGCGACATTTATCAGTTTGTACAGGCTGTTTCGAGGAATTTCTAAAGGAATGAGAGATCGAGCTATACGTCGTTAGAATATTTTATGACACAGATGATTGCAATATCCTATTATTTTTAAAAGTATATTGTTATTAATGTTCGTACAAAATATTACCCGAGTGAAGCTGGCTAGAACAGCTAATATTACATGTTAATGCGCTTGTGCCAGGGGAAATGCTGTAATATTATGAATCATTATTTTAATAGGGTCAGTGCTAAAATTACTATTTAATTACGCAAATCCTCATATTCTGTAGATTCTACGTTAAAGCACAAGAGCATTAATATCAATGTAATTTATATTTAATTAAATTTTATTATTATGTTTTGACGTATCTAATTGAACTATAGAATACAAAAATTCGAAATATGATTTCATTATTAAATTATCAATGTAATGTTCAACTGCTTATATTATCACAGCGATTCAGACTGTTAACAGAATTGAGGTCTTATAAAAACAGTTCTGTCTTGTCGATATGGTCGATCAGGGTTGGTGGAATTCAATTTGAAGGTCGAATATTGCCAGGAATGACGTGGATATTACATCCCAATGTGGCGAGGCCTTTGCCACCGACACTCCGACGTGCAATTCGACGTCTGGCGTCTGACACCCTTCGCCGGCCTAACGCGAATCTAATGTCTCGCCAGGAATAGCAAGCAATCACGTAAGGATTGCGCTCTTTTCGTCGGAGAAAGCAATAAGCGAGCGTGGTCCACGGGAGGCTGGAAAAGCGGCGAAAGCAGTGGGCTGTTCGTATTTAAAAGCAGATTTACGTGATCTCGAAATCCGCGCTGAGTGCGCCGCCATTTACTGCTCGGCCGAGCAAAACAGCCGGTTAAAAAAGCACAGGACAGGCAATGCTTCGCTGTTTTTCCCCATCCATCCTGCCATACTGGACGCTCTCTTTCTGCGGCGAACGCAAAGAGATTGCGTAATGCCGCGGGAGGACATCGAACCATAAAAATGTCCTTTCATTATTCATTTCCGCTTGTCTGGAAATCCCGAGGCGTTATCGGCGCTCTCGGCAAATCGACATTCGCCTCTCCCGTCTGCCAGTCATAAATACCGCTTGGGGGGATATAAAAGGAGAGTTGGTATTTCAGTTTGCCGCACGCACATTTACACTTTGCTCTTGTTAAAGCAACTGCTTGCTAGACTGTATTGAATCGGCCGGGAACACTTAATTGTGCTTTAAACGCCGTCCGCTTTTTCTCCCGCTTTTAAAATACAAGGATTTAGAACACTCCTTTGCTACGTCAAGCTTCGGTTCTTTCTTAAAGTATTTCCAAGTGCTTGTAGTTCCTGTGCTGCTTTATACAGCTTGAGATTCGTTTGCGAGCATTTGCATGCTGATTTCTGCAAGAATTTAGTGGAATACAGTGAATTCTATATTTGGCTTCGCGCGAAATGCTTGCCACTATGTAAGTAATTGTTTCTAAATGGATTATTTCGAAGATTGGCATGCGAAAATGCTGTATTTCATTTACTATTTGCATGTGATTTGCATGCAAATCACTGGCTCGATTTGCATCGATGACTCGATTTGCATGCATATTTCTTCAGGATAGACACATGCGCTGAATTGCAAATAACAGTCGTAGATGCACAATGCAGAACGCAACACGGAAATCGAAAGCATTGCTGGGAATGGAATAGGTGGAATGCGATGCATGTGAAAGTGATTCATAAGACAGACTAGAAACTTTATTGCGATTCCAACAAGTAATTCCTTGACATACGTAACTCAGAAACATGATAGAAATCATTGAGTTCTTAATCGAATAAAACCAAATATTATTTAAATTCCACAAAGCAATCGCATAGGTTACAAACTGAAAAAATTACCCAACACATTTGTACTTACTTTAAAATTAATCAGAGCTGCTTCTCCAATAATTGTTATACGTTTCATTCCATATTGCGAACGTTAAAACATTTAAATTTCACAAAACAAAGCACAAAGGTTATCAACTACAAATAAGATCCAACACATTTATAATTACTTTGATATTAATCAGAGTTGTTTCTTAACTAACTGTTATACGTTTCATTTCATATGCTGAACGTCCTTCTTATCAAACAAGGTATGAATTGTTCTTGAGTTCTAAACGGAACGCTTGATCTTGAACAAGGCTGACATACGAAATCAATATGATAAATCGGCCTATGAGATTCGCGACACGTTCAGCCTAGTTAATCGCGTGCTCGCAACTGGTGTGCTAGTTGTCTACATAATCATTAAGATAATGATGCGTGTCGGGCGGCAGGGCCGAGAGCATCGTAATCGATGCAGACCATAAATTGGATAGGCAGGGGTGCCTTTAGGCTAGAATGCCACCTTACCCCTCCGATTCTCTCTTCCTTTCCCTTCCTTCGCATCAACCGCTCTCCTCGTTCGATCTCACTTACGATCGATAACGATCGCGTTCGCTCTTGATAATTGGCTCTAATGTCATTAATCATCCTGCGCTGCCGTCGCGGCGGGCGGCCAGCGGTAGCCTCTCGATTTGCTGAATGGCTGCCCAGACCACAGATCAAAGATGGATATTCATTAGTGTCGAAGGGGAACACTGAATTCCTTATTAGGAGAGAGTGACTCTTCACATTAGGAACCTCCGAGATTTCGAATACACAACAGCGCTTTTTTTTGTTTTCGGCGTTTTTAATGATGATGGACTTGTAGGATTGCGTTGGTAAAAAAAGTGAGAGTGCAGGTTTTTATTATCGCGTTCTTTTTTAATGTTGTAAGTAGAATTTAGTGGACTACCTGGTCGATTTTTATGGATAATAATGGATGTGTTAAGAATGTGTCAAAGAGTTAAAAAGTATTCTTAAGAAATATGCTCGATTGCAAAATAATTTCTATAAGTAACGAAATATCATTTTGTCGATCATACAACTAGCAGTCTGCATTCATTCACAATTTGCCCCAGTTCGCCAAGTGCGCAATTCTACCTTGCTTTTGCGGCGAATCACGAAAGCACTTTGCAATATTGCAACAATATATCTGTCACAGTGCAGTAGATTTGCGAGCGAGTTTCGGGCCTGCAAAATGCACTTTCCTGATAAGTGTTCGAACGATAACCGTAGTGGGCTGCGAGGGCGAAGTTTCGTGGCGGCGCTGGCGTCGCGGGAGAGTAGATTCGTGATCAAAGGGCGTCGGGGACACGGGGCGATGGTGGCCGATCGAATTATCGGGAAACTCGATATAGCATAAGAGGACCGCGGGGATTCCCCTGGGTTGGTTTCTCCGACTGCCACCGGATATCCCCCTGATTTCTGACGACTAACGCGAGTCTGATGTTTGCGCGAGGGGATGCTAGCGCCTCGACGCCGGCGTTGGTGCGGGGCATGCAGCGCGCGCGCGCCCCCTCGTCCCGGCCACCCCATATCGTCGTTACCCGTAGACAAAGGGTGTGTCGCCGAAATACGTGGCCCCCGGGCGCCGCTAATTCTCCCGATAATAGATTTCCCCGAGCGAGTGGCACGCCGTGCTGCGCCGCGCCGCGCCCCTCCACTCCTCCCAGATTTTTCCTCCCTCCGCACAGCACAGCTTCCGCCCTTGGTACATGCACCAAGCCTCCCTCCAACATCTCCTCCGGCTAAGCCTCCAATGTCCAGAGAGTTCCCTGCCCGACATAACGAGAGACTGCTGGTAACAAGCGCTCCTCAAATCCTCCCTTGGTATCTCGGCCATTTAAACCAGCAAATGATCTGATCTTTCGTATATTGTTACGTTGCAGGGTCATATATATGTGGCAGGTAAATATATTGCGATAAATAGGTTACATGGCATGAATCTGGTATGTTTTGTGTTATTGCGTTTTTGGAAATTATATTACAATGCGTGTGTATTGTCAAAGTAAAATGTACTATGTTATCAGTGCAATAATCAAATATTAGTATATTATAGTAATAGAAAAGCACAATTAAAAATAACAATAATGCTGTCTGGAATCTTAAGTTTCTAATTTTAACCCTTTGCGATCGTATTAAATTTATACATGGATGTGGTAGCGATCGGAATTAATTTCCATTGATTAATTGTTTCTTTCCTGAACTTTAGATATATGTTCACACAATAATATGTTTTAATGTCATGTTTAAAAAAAATATGTTTTTATATGTTCTTTATATGTTTATGATTAATATGGTTTTTTGTTATGGTGGCTGAGAGTAGACATAGGACCGCAAAGGGTTAATATTTATACAATAAAAAGCAAGCTTAAGAAATTCATGTATATTCTGACCGTACTCCGAAATATTATACTATGACACAGTTAATTAATCGAAGCCAGTAAGTCTTCATTTAGAACAGGCGTGCGGAGGGACAGTGTTAAATTCTTGTGTCAAGTAGACGACAATGAGAAATGAGGCTTGCATACGCCATCAAAAACTAGCCCATGGTCAAATAGGGAATTTGCGCTTGGAGGAAGGGCTGGCGCGTACCTTCCACCCTCCGGACTTCATCAAGAGTGTGTTTAGGAAGCTGATGATCTCACCAGACAGATTTGTCTGACACGCGCTTCGTGATTCACGGCCGGATCACGTAACACTCGAAATAAGCCCCACGTGTGTTTTTTTTCGGGATTAACGAGTGCGCACCCCACGTTGAATCCTGCCACTAGAAACATTCGGCACACCCACTCGAACAAGCCGATTGCAAAAATCTCCCGAAATCATTTTTTTGTTTCCAGTTTTTGTTCGAATGGTGATGTTAAATTGTTCGAAAATTATAGTTTCGATCATGAAAAAAATAGAATGTGTATTTTCGCACGTAGAAAGAATTTAGTTTAATTGCACTGGGTGTCCAAGGTTCTTGTTTAATTGTGGCTACTTTGAAAAATCTCAATTTTGAGGAATATTGTTATTAAAACTACAACGATTTTCTTTCCATTATAAACTTACTAGACTTTCAATAATTTCGTTGGTTTCGTTATTAACAAATTGATCAACAGTCTATTGCTAGTTCTACATTATTTTACACTGTTATATGTAATTTGCAAGTATATGCCTAATTTTTGTCTATTAATTCTTTCGTAAATAATAAAACCTAAATAAATTAATCTACTAAAAGAAATGATTCTTCTGACTGTTGAAATTACATTTCAGCATCTGTATTAACTATAACATTCGATCAAAAATAAACTCCAATCCATTAACAATATATTTCGTTTCTACTAATCAACAAAATGTTTAATAGACAAAGCTCTTGATTCAACAGTTTAACATATGCATCATTCCGTATCATACCAAATACCTTTCTACGCTTGTGTGCTTGCCCGTATGCCAAAAGTGCAGTTCCAACCATCCGGGCCAAGGGTTAGACTTTGACGGTGATGTCGTTGTTTTCGCGCGCGCACGAGGGTGGCAATTAATTAATTTCCGGAAACGTCACTGCCAGCTGCTGCATCGTCTCGTGTGTGCGTGTATTGTGCGAAGGTGTCGCTTGGATTCCGCTTGTCACGGCTTGGTACGCCCGCTCGATTGTGGAAGCTCGGCTGTTGCTGTTGTGTCGAGAGCACGTTACCCTCGGATTCATTTGCGACCAAGTGAAATCGCTTCCAACCTCGAAAATAATCCCACCGACAAATCATAGGGCTCGTCCATGGCTTTGCCAGGCAGTACAAATGATTCTGACAAACTAAAAGTGTGTTTACAAGCCTTCCAGCAAGTAAGTTGTCTTTATAGATTCTCTTGGTGCGTCTAAGTACAAATAAATTGTGTACAAAGATTTTCTTGGTGCGCCTACATCAAAGTAAAGTGTCCAAAGATTTTCTTGGTCTGTTTAAATCCAAGTAAATAGTGTCCAAGGTTTTTTTGTGTGTCTAATTTAATTTACAATTTTAAGTTTAATAAGATTTGTTGTCACGTCCATATTTTGTTACTTTTCGTGCACTTTAACTTGGGAAATTTTGGCAAATGAATGGAGTAAATATAGTCAACAGAATCTATAAAGATTTATTAGTTGCTATCCAATTGATAGTTTTGAATTTGATGGGATATCATCACTCTTTACTGCAATCAGAGTACTTTACACTTGAACTTTCTGCAGTTCTGATGAATAATTGAAAAAAATGAAACCCACAAATCCCTCATTTTTCCAACTATCTAATATGCGATACTTATTAAAGCCTTATAAACTTGTCTCAAGTACGTGTAAGTATCAAGTTTCTTCAGCACATCGTACACATTTCCCCAGCATACACAATTCTCTAATCATCAACAGAGCAATACCACCCTCGCGCTCCAGAACAGAAATCCTCGAGATTGGCGCAGGACCCGTAATCACGCGAGATCTATTGAAAGACATTAAATCGTAAGTGTCAGTGGGTTGGAGAGCGAGAAAGAGGGGGTTAGTGAAGTTGGTAGTTGGCGTCTGAGATCTTCCTCAGTCGGCTGCTAAAACTGTCAGCGGCAGAGCGCGCCGGTTCTCTCATAAATCCGGGCGGAACGATGCCTGGCTCGGAAGAGAGCCGGAGAAGACTTCGCAAGATGAATACTCCGTGGCGTGGTTATATGCGGGACTTAGATATAGTCATGTAGAGAGTATGTACATAGAGCAACCTTCTCCCTCTCACCCCCCATCCACGCCGAAACCCAATCCCCTTCACGTGCTTGAAATTTCTCTCGATGTTAATAATTGGTTAGCTGAATAGTTGATTAATTAAAATCTTCTGGATTCCTTGATTAGTCAAATATTATTTAAATTTAATAGTTGCCAAGTGGAATAACTTCCCAAAACATTTATAATCGTTTTATAATCACCAGGGACAACTTTTTAAATTATTTGTGCATTCAACATTTTAACTCTATATTGTTAATATCCATCATAACGAAACATGAACATATAGATGACTAAATTGATGAAATTTCTAACATATTTATAGTCACTTTATAGTGAACCAGAGCAACTTCCCAAATGAGCCATTTATTTTGAAAGTGACCTAAGTCCATTTATATTAAAATTGAAATATTAAAGAATTCGTGTTTTAACAGAAATTGAAAATAAATGTATAAGATATACCAATTGAAAAATGGATTTAGGCCAGTTTCGAAATAAGCGTCTCAAATATTTGTCTAACTAAATGTGAATTATCTAGGAATTCCGAGCATCGGCAGAGCACGAAGGTTCTCTTTTAAATATAAATATAAATATCGCAAAAGGATGCATGGCTCGAAACAGAATCGGAGGAGTTTTCGCAAGATGAATACTCTGTTCCGTGGTTATATGCGGGGCTTAGATATAGTGATGTAGAGAGAGAGAGTATGTGTACATAGGGCAACCTTCTGTCTCTCAGCCCCATCTACACTACCGCGGCGAACTCTCCTCCACGTGCTCGAAACTCCTCTCGAGCATGATGTAACGCCGGCATTAGGAGAGTAAATCTCCAGTGCGGGATGCGCGCCGCTCGTTCGTCAGGGATTCTCTCTGCATGCACCAGAATTACCTGGAATTAACTGGCAGCATCATTTCCCCGCATTTATTGCGGCTTCCCTTGCTTTTCTCCACGACGATATAATGCACTTGCTCCGGGAATCAACTTCGGGGATACGCGCACACACATCTACACACACTCTCAAGTACTTCTTACTTCCGGGACTGCGCGCGCGTTCCGAACTACCACGATTATATATTTTCCGATAGGAAAAGTTGCTAGCATTGCGGAAAAATCCTCATATTTATGATAGGGGAAAGTTTTATACGAAACTTGACAGTATTATTCTTGTATATTACGCTTGAAGGATAATAGTATTGGAACAGATAAATCGGGGACTTTTTCTCTGTATTCTTTTATAATGATAAATCACAGTCTTTTCAGTTTGGAATAAAAGCACTGACTTAGCAGTGACAATCCACTTGACGCTAAGTGGCAGGTTCGCGTCTGCTCCCCAATGGCAATAGATTTGAGATGTCAATCAATTAAGTCCTCGAGAAGAGTTGTCAGGAGGAAGCTTAAAACCAATGAGGCATTAACAAGCGAGCGGAGGGGGCAATCGAGGAATTCTTTCGGAACGAGGCAATAGAGCGGCAAGATTAATGAAGCGTTCCTCCCTGATAAGCGATGAAGAGCATCGCTCGAACTATTATCAGAATTTCGAGCGGCATCGTTGGGAATTATGACGGCGATATCATGGCGATTCCGGCGGCACTTCGGTTTCGGTAGTCTGCTGCATTAATGGTTAAGGGGTGGCCTCATCTGGCGCCATAAATTTCTCCCGCCTCCCCTTTGCCCTCCTCTCCTCTCCTCTCCTCTCCTCTCCTCTCCTCTCCTCTCCTCTCCTCTCCGCGCCGCGCTGCGCCGCACCTCGCCTCGCTTCTACCTGCACCCTCCGATTTCACGTTGTTCGCAAGAACGCCCCCTGCTTCCCGGCCAGATTCCACTCGCTCCACTCTCCGCTTATATTCAAATGTGTTCGAAGTTCCGGCGAAAGTTCCACTGCCATTAGCACTTCGGACTTCTTCCTGCCAGTGCGAAGAACGGGCACAGAGAGAGGAATAACTTGGACAAAGTGTGACAATGGCACGACATTGGATTCTACAACGTGGACAGAAGTTTTCTCGTAGAACGCACGCTCCTGCTGATTTGTCTAGGTGCGTTCTACTTGCTTCGGGATTTGTAGAGTATTGTTAATAAAGGACGCGTTTCTGATGTATGTATCAATATATCTTTTTGAAAAATATCTTTTTGATGTATGTATCAATACTTTCGCTGCCAAAGAACGTTTGTTTAACTCTTTGATTACTATTGACGCCGTTAGGTGCTCCAAAATTTCGCCTAGAATTTTTTAGACGCTCTAAAAATGCATTATGATTGTATTTAAAATCTCGCACTTTCCATTAGATTTCGTCGTAGTCAAAGGGTTACTGACATATTCCATTGTCGTATAGGGTTCACTTGTCACTTTAGATAATCTTTGCTTAATTTTATTACTTGCAATATACAATAGTAAATATATAACCCACGCTTGTAAAGGTTTATTTATCATAATGAATCTTATCTAAGAGTATTTAATACATCAGAACAAATAAGGAAATTGCCAGAAACGGCACATCCACCCTATTTTCGTATTCTGACAGTCTTATCCATGTTATGCAAATACAATACAACATTTCCTCGAGTATCAACAGCTTAAAGCTTAGCTTAATGTTATTACTTGTAATACACGACACATAAACCACACTTATACAGATTTATATATCATAGTGAATCCTGTCTAAAAATATTTAATATATCAAATTAAATAATGATCCCCCTTATTTTCGTATACTCACAGTCTTATCCATGTTATGCAAATACAATACATTTCCTCAAGTATCAACGCCTTAGAGTTTAGCTTAATTTTATTACGTACAATAAAAATATTTAATGTATCAGAATAAATAAGGAAATTGCCAGAAACGGCACATCCACCCTATTTTCGTATACTGAGAGTCTTATTCATGTCATGCAAATACAATACAACATTTCCTCGGGTATCAAGACACCCTCTTACCTAATCGTGAGTTTTATCAGGCTCTCCTCGAGGACTAGCATCCAGTGAATGCTAATTCGACGTCAGCTCGCTGTACATATGACAAGAGTAGAATAGAGCGACTGGCATCTGCCGGCATTTCCATTAAAAGGAAAGCAAGCTCGGCTGAGAGTGTGCGGCAACAACCTGTGCGCGAGAGTGGCGGCGGCGGCCGCTTCTGCCGAATCGGGAAAAAGTTTCGGGTTGCCGCGCCTTTGTTCGGTGGAACCCTCTCGGCGAAGCAGAGAGTTGCTTCGAAATACGTGATTGTCCCTGTTTCCATCGCGCGCGCCAACCAGACTGGCCTCATGAGGGAAAGAGCACGCTTCGCTTTATCGCTTCGTACCAATAACATTTGTCCTCGCGGCGATTTCCAGCGAGCATCGCGATCTCCCTCGCAAATGAAACCAATATTACTTACGTGCCATCATTTGCAGCAAATATGATCGTCGCCTGGCCTGTGAACTCGGTGGAATCCGAGTGTTCGTCGCTCGAGTTGCAAACCAGATGTGACGTAAATCAGCTTTGTGAGCTAAATAGTTATAGTGTTCTTGATAAAATAGTAGTGTTTCCACTTTTGTTGCCAATGTGAATCCACTTTACCGATGTGTTAGCTGTTGTATTCGGCTTCACCTGTGTGACATTTCGTGTGGAATAAAATTACTAAAATATAGGCTGTGTGTATTTGTAGAAAATATATTGTTCTATGGGGAAAGAATTATGCAAATCTAATTGAGTGGAGACACAGATATACAAATTTTATCCATAACTATATCTTTTTAATTTCCTTTTTGGGAAGTGGTCGAAACTGTTATCAGCACAATTAGGCGACAAAATTAATCAGATTCAAGCCAAATATAGCTAATTAATATAGTAGTAGTAAAAGAACATAATTTTGTAAAATATTGGTCAAACAAAGCTATGATATAACAAGCAAAGGGAAGCAAACATAATTGCATTCAATTGCATTCATATTCATAAGACAATTATGATCTTTCCAATCAATTTTAAAAAAGCGTGAAAATAAAATACGTAATTTCTAGAATACACTTTGCAATAACTGGTGACTCCGAAAGCTTATGATCAAAGCAATCTGGGGGCAACGCAACGTTATCGGAAAGCTTCTGGCCGTTTAACGAAATGTCTGCGGAACTAATCCAGTGGGCCGATCCCATTTCCAGTTGGCGGCGGCGATGGCGGCACTGATGCTTCCTCACCTTTTCCTCGCAATCCTCCTACGGCAATTTCCCCGGCTTTTCTATGGCAATCGAGAGTGGCGGCGCCCAGCAGCGGCAGGCGCACTTTTATGACGCGGAGACACGCATCGGAAATTGAAAGGCTCGAAAATTCCTGAGCTCCTCCTTACGTGTTCCTCGGGCTTTCTTCTCGGCCAACCACACGGAACGAGCATGGAAAAGGTTGGGATGAGGTGACGCGAGCAGCACGACGGAGGTCATGATCGCGACCCCCTAAAGGATGAGTTATCGGCGTTATCGTCGCGCTTGGATTCACCCGCTCGACCAACCCCTCGCAGACCGTTTTCCTCCCTACCGCTGTGATTAACCCTTACCATTCGCCACGCTCTTTCCTCATATAGTGATGACGCTCTGATGAAAGTTGCAGAGATTAAGTGTGTCTAACTTAATAATATACGATAATATTAATAATAGTACGTATTAAGGTGTGCATACACCTGGAGTGTAAGATTTTGATGGTCAACTTTAACATTTTAACATTCAAAAATATTTAAGTTTCAAGCTTATAATATATATGTACAGTATACATGAATTAAGGTACATTATAAATTAATTCTATTAAGCTATCGGTTGTAATTGCATAATTATTATCGTGCATGTATGAACGTTTCATGGGCGTTTCAAAAGTTTAGTTTTTAATCTCATTTTCAAGGGTGAAACAGTTAAAGGACGTGGTATTATACATCTAAATTACAAGTGTATTGAAACTTTATTTATGGTTGGCATCGATGTGATTATTTGCTTGCAAATCTACTTTTTAGTAACTTATAATATAAGCTATTATCATAATGTAATTTAACTATGATGACAGTTAATTATATTAGCTCATATACTAGTTTATGTTGAAGGGACGCAACGCTTCCGCCTATAAAAAGGGCAAAGTGTACAAATTTCATCAAGAATATCGATCAGAGTTAATAGAAATACAGCAATATTTTATATCTGGCTTTCAGGTATTTTATAGGAGAACAGCAAGCTTAACAAGGTCGTAGATGAACTCGCGATAGGGATGATAAAGGAGGAGTATGAAATAATGGGGGTGATAAAGAAGGTTTTACAGCTTTCAGGATTACACTGTTTGGCGCGTGGGCCTCCCTTACGAATGATCGTTCGACCATGAAACACATTGATTCAATTGATCCTCGCGCTGGTTCTGCGAATTGCCCTATGCCAGATTCAACGTTCAGCCGGTCGCGGGTGATAAGAATCGCGTAAAAAATCCGTAAAACTCCGCCGTTATTGTTACGGCGGAGTTTTACGAGCGTGCCGCCGCCGCCGCGGAATTTATCCTACATCCTCCGAGCGAGTACTTTACAGTAACTCTAAAGTCACTCGGCGATATGTTATGGCGAGCGAAACACTTGGCGAGAATCCCCGTCCGGAGGAGGTCACCATGTTATTTCGTCTCACGTAGATGCATAAAACTTCCAGTGAATTGGGATGTTGCGGAAGTCTCCCTGTTTCGCTGTCTCGCTGCTGTATACATAATTTATAGGAGCAACGACGCCCCGGCAAAAAGTGCCACCTGTACTCCGCAATCTTTTCGACATTGCAAATTAAGTTTTTACTTCCTCGCCAACGACTACATCCAATGGCCCCAATCCGCCATACAACTTTCAATCGAATCTTCGAAAGTATAAGTTTACAACTGATTGTAACGTTAGAATTATTAACGTTGATTGTACTCACACAGCATATACTTCGAATTTTAAGACGTTTATAATAAATAAATTAGCGTTTAGAATTATATTGTTTATCTCGACAGAAGTAAGATAAAGTATTTCTGCAATTTCAAACAAGGAAGAATACAAAACTGTTTTAAATAGACAAGAACAGTATTTCCTCCAAGTGACTTATAACTCTGTAATATGTTTGCATTAGTCGAACAAGACTTCTTTTAAATCCGCATTTCCTACATTTTAAAGTTAATTTCACGTTTACGATAAAATACGCTCGGAACTGCTCTCAAAAGGATATTTTCAGCAAGTATGTGTACATTAATATTGGATGTGCTGGTGCAGTTCCTTTCAAAGATTGGTAGAGCATGTTTGATTGAAAGTTGAGCGGAGTTCTCGAGCAAGTAGAAAAGCGAAGCGAGCAGGAGCAGTTCAATCGATACTGGTCCTCCCTTGAATTATGCACGTCGACTTGGCCGCTGGGAAACGAACCACTTTCCTTTAAGGTCCCTCCACACGACATCCACCCTCGTAAACCCGTTCGCTTAAACTTTCACCGAAGAGGAGGAGGAGGAGGAGGACCGCATCGGCCGCAAGGCACAAATTAATAAAATACAGAGCACCGCCGAGGAATATTTAATCGTGCGGAATCGCCCCTCGAAACAAAAGTTTCAATGGGCGAGCGCTCATTCAGAGTGGTCCGCTTCCTCGGAATTAAGAGCGCGCGCGCTCCAAGCCACCGGCATGAATAAAGAAATCCCGAAATTCGCCGCTCAGTTATGAATGTCCCGCCATTCACTTTCATTAGCCGCGTTTCAACGCCGGTAAATAGGATTTCACTGACAGGAAATTGAAGGGAAACTCGGCAAGAAGGATTGCGTGAAAGGAAAGATTCGGCAAGTCTGGCGAGAAAAGTCTGCATTTTCGTATTCAAACGTGAGGTTACACATCTGAAGAACGAAGGAACTGGAAAAGTATCAAAGTGGAGCGTATTGATATAGCATTTAATTTATAATTCAAATTTTACAGAAGAACAAGCTACATTATTAATCCAATATAAAAATTAACCCTCTGTCACTTATGACACCATATCAAATTCATTTACCAGTATTCTTATTTTAAATTCCTAAGAGTAATTCCACAAAAATCAGATTTTACCAAAGTTTCAAAACAATTAGTATAAACAATTATTTTAACTGCTTCCTGTCAATCAGTTATCTTTTAAAGTACAATTAAGATAAAATACTTACAATAATACGAGGTTACTGGAAAGAAAACTGAAAGGAACAACGAATTCGAAGGGCTAAAGAAACCGCGATTGAGTAAAAACAATTATTTCAGCTGCTTCCTATCAATCGCTTATCTTTTAAAGTACATTTAAAATAAAACACTTACAATAATACAAGGCTACTAAAAAGAAAACTGAAAGGAACAAAAGGACTGTGAAGGGTTAAAGAAAGTACGAATGAAGGAAGCGGAAGCGTGACTGTGGCGAGTGGCATCTGTCCTCGCAACAGGTGCAGAGGAAGTCGCATCCCTGGCCGATGGTATTCGGCGTAATCGCGCACATGGTCGACTCCCCTCGCAATTTGCATTCGCCGTCGACGGAATAGCAAGCCTGTCGGGAATGCAGCCGCAGAAATTATTGGATCTCTCTCGGCTGGGATCGTTTTCGAAGGCTGCTGGCAGCCAAGCGCGGATCGCATACTAATGTCATCAGTACGCCGATGACGGCCGATGCCCACGGATCGTTTTAATTACAAAGCTCGCCTGCTCGCTTTCAAGCCATCCCTCGCAATTTTGATTTCCCCGTTACGCCCTCTGAATGCCCAAACAAAGCCGGCCAAGTATTAACTACATACAATTAAGGAATCCGACATTTCCTGTGTTTTATTGCGTTAGTCATTGTTAGTCATTTTGTATCATTTATCTTGTGCGGATCAAAAGTGAAAGAAAACCTAGGAAATTTCTATTATTACTGTGTTAAAGTTTCACAGTTATTAATCGATTAAAAAATGTACCTGAATTTTTGTATATCATTAAAGTGTTGTTTAATTTCCCTGCGAATTTCTACTCTATTATTATTATTTTAATTGTTGAAGTAATGTACATGGCACTTTTCAAAAGTATCGCAAATTTATATTTGATTGGTTTATCCATGTGATCGCCGATGCAAGGAAATCTTGTTGTTAAGTAGTAAAGATTGCCTGTTTAGTATCAGATAGGGAGCAAGGATGTAATATGTTCGGTAGAGCGGCGCCTAGCAGGCGAGAAATTAAATTCACCGAAAGTAAATCGAGTTTAGCGGCAGCCCGGGACCAAAGGGTCTAACGAACCAAAAAATCAGGTTGCTACGCGTCCGACGAGAAGAAGAAGGGCTCATCGACCAGCTAAGGAGGCTGCTCGATTCGTTGGTACGCGAACATTTAAATGGAAATCCTGATTTGAATCTCTAACGCAAGACAAGCACAGATTTTCCTATTCTCAAAGAGACCGATACTTTGCTGCACACTTAACATTCGCAGAACCTTTCAGCACTAAATAGTAAACGGATTTGAAATCGAATGATTTAATCGAATTCTCCTTAACATTAGATTTACCAGGATTTTTTTATGCTCATGAAAGTAAGTATAAACCAATCATTTTCACAGGTTTTGGTAAATGTAGTATTTAATTGGCACTCACAGCGAAACAGACGAAATTATTCGCAATGAATCATTAAGCAAAATATGCTGTTTATATCTTTCCTCAGTTCTAAAATCATATAATTAATTTAGGATGCAAATCTTAAGCAAACAGGAATAATTATACATTTACGTAACAGTGTAAATACTGTAGCATGAAAATGAATCAAGTTTAAGTTTAAAATTGAAGCTATTTAAATGCTACACAGCTTCCTGCGAAACGAACTGTAGTTAGATCAATGATGGTGCTTGACAGGTTCGAGCCTGCGGCAGATCGGACCTAGAAACATTCGGATTAACTGACAAATTCGCCAATTTATTCTCGCCTGAGAGGTCATGAAATGTCGACCCTCGCCCGGTGGTGCCTGCAGGGAAGGCTCACCAGCGCTTCAAAAGGGAATGATTTTTTTTCCCTCGCTCTCCCCACCCTTCCATCGCTCGCTCTTCAATAGGACGAGAAGGGGCAGCGAAATTTTGGGGGCCCCGTGGTGGTACCAGGTGTTTTCGGCAGAGCGAAGGCGATTTCCGTGCAAATTACCAAATTACAAATTGGAATTCAGCGCCGAGTGATCGACGCTTGTCCGATAACGAAGTCATTTGCTGCGATGAATTCGAATGTGTGTTTCGAAGAAGGGGAGGAATCCAATCGCGCAACGCTCGCCATTGATATTTCGTTAACATACTGCTCGTCAACAATACTAGCGAGAATCCGGATTAAACTATAAATCGTAGTTTGCAAGCACAATTCGCAGCTATTGACTTATTCAACGGCCGACTGGAACTTCACTGTAAAACATGATTGTCCGTCAACAGTACAGAGTGATACACTTGCCTTTAAATCAGAACTCTTCTTGCCCACTTTTACTAGACATCTATTTAATTATACTATATATATTCTCTGTTTAACAATAGTTTTAGCATGGACTTCCTGTGAATGTGAATATTATATATAACTGGCTTCTGCAGGGTGAAATTTCATGGGCGGGTTAACATAAAACTCAAACATGTAAAAGTTCAAATGCATAAAATGCAGACAAATATTGAGCAACATTTCAGTGTAATTTAAATGTCTAGGTTATTTCTAATGATTTTCTATGGAATTTATATGGATATTTATATGGAATTGTATTATATTCATAGGGGAATATTATATATAACTGGCTTCTGTAGGGTGAAATTTCATGTGCGAGTTAACATAACTAAAACATGTAAAAGTCTAAATGCATAAAATGCAGGCACATGTTGAAAAACATTTGAGTATAATTTCAATGTCTCCATCTATACATTTCAATGTCTAAATCATTTAAACGTATATTTATAATGATTTTCTATGGAATAGTGTATGCTCGACAATGGCGATTCAAAGGCAAGTGACTCACTCTGTACAATGAATTTCCTAGACAAATGACAATTTCACCATTCAGTATTGCTGTTGCTGAATCATTGAAACAACAATGTTTGGAAATTGGCGGAATATGTTGGAGAGCAACTTGAATGATTCGTGATTAGCGTCGCGGTTGATTACGCAGCCTTACCGACGCAATTTTGACAAGGTGGCGCATTGAAACTGATTGCTGCGTCAATGATCTCAGCGGGCATTCATATCACGAGGATGATTACGTCGACAGAATTCTCGACGCAATCTATTTCGCTAAATTAAACGAGAAAATTAACAATTGCACGCTGACAGAGGCTGGGCTGGAATGAAGCGCGTTGGAGAGCTCTCTTGGAATCGATAATGTGTATAAAAGTACGCCTGACGACCTGTCGCTCCCATCTGCGACGGTTTGATCGTCGCCTCGAGAGATTAATCACCCAACAAAATTCCGTTTTTGACAAGTTCATCAACTAGTCTCCAATAATCGCAACAACTTTATTATTCCATCGTCGCAGTAATAGAATTATTGAAGAGCTTTGTTTCTACGAATTTCTATTCAGTTTTCCGTTTTTAATTAATTTCCAACTTCTTGTTTTGCGCATGGAGAAGATAATAATATTTGTACATTGTCATTTTCTGTAATGCGCAGACAGTAAAACAAATATACATATGTATATTATATTTTCGATCCATTAGTGGTTTGTCTCAGTCTGTTTATCTTTCGTTTCGCCTCGGAACGCATAAATTACTTGTTGAGTAGTCATATAAACGTGTCCTAATTTATTTGTAGACTCGTCATTATGTATGTTCCGTCGAAACTACGAAAGAAAAGGTTAAAATAACATCGTGATGTGGCTTAATTCACTTGCAAACATGGCAAACGTATTTTGATAGAGACAGTAAAATATGAACAATGCCAATTTCGTACCTTGTTCTTCAATTATTCTTAACATTTCCCTTTCTTGATATTTTACTTATCTTTTTGCATATGCTTCTCAGGCTCGCTTTCTTTTATTTTTACGACTACGAGTTCGCTGTTTTTTTGGTTTACATCGCATGTACTGGCTTAACAATCGCATGTACTGGTTTCCCGCGAAAGTTAGGAGACCACACTCTCCGCCGTTCCAAACTACCTTCCAGAAGGAGGAAACTTTGTAACGCAATTCGTGCAGTCGTGAAGTCGGCAGACGAGTGTTGATTCGAGGCAATTAGGGAACGGTTAACGCGCGAGAACGTTAAATCCGCGTTAACCTTCGTTACAGGCTCACCCTGCTCGTCTGGCGCTCTGATATTCTGGTAAGGAACTCAAAGGAGCATTAACGATGCCTGTTCCTTAACAATGATCACGAAATTAGTGCAGCAGATTCTCTGGTATCTAAGAAAATCAAGCTATATTTAACTTTATTCGAAATCTGTATTTTATTTAATTTTTCTATTCTTTGTATGTTGACTCTGATAGCATTTTTATAGATTCCTACAAATTATCTTTATTCCGTACAAAGTAGAAAAGAACAGTGGAGTGTGAAAGAAAGTATACGAAACTCCATTTGGAATGAAACATGTCTTTAAATGGAGCTTTGGAGTTTTCCTAAGAATAAATTCCGTTTAGCCCCCTCGGAGGAAAGTTTCGACGTCTCGACAGTTATATTTCGACTCTTTGTAATGACTGATGACTGACTTAACGACACTTTTTCATTTCACTCAAGGAATGTGGCTTTGATTCTGTTAAAAAATATCTTGATATATACATAAAAGTCAAAATATATTATGTATGTATATTCCACAAAGCTTGTACTGTTCATGGTTTCTGTGTAAAATTTGATACAATCACTCTTCGATAAAAGAAAACTTTTAAAACTCTTACACCTAGAAAAAATACTTAATAGATTCTATCCCTCGAACCACCCCTAAGGACCACTCCCTTTTAATTTAGGGTGGAACAACTTTGTGTAGTAGTTCAAATAATCTGCTTTTCTCCACTCTGCTCACATACATATTCCCATACGCACTCATTTGTACAATCATACATTAAATGTACATTACAACATCCAAAATAGTTGACGCAATCTGCAAAACTACAGTCAGACAGACAATGTGTTCGAGTATTTTATTGATCGTAAAGTATTTTGTCGGATGCTGTACATAATTAAAGATACTTAAATCTCCAAAGTATTATATCGATTCGCTATTTATAGTGATACAAAGGTTGTTAGGTTATTAGGTAAGGCGTTAAACAGACGGGATTTCGACTATACTTATATTAACGACTGGCGGTCCAGAATGAAGAAGGGTAAAGGCGAAAGAGGGGTTGTTGGGAGCGTCGAGAGTAATGGAGTGGTAGCGGAGAGCGTTCAATGGAGCGTATTCCGGCGGATTGCTGAAAAGTTGGAAACAATGGAGTGCCTGCCCGCGGCTGGCTCTCTCCTCTCTCTCTACGGAGGGTCAAACTTTCGGCGACGACGGCGTCGGCAGCGTCGGCGAATTGCACCAACTTTCGGTTTGTCTCGCCGAGCGCGGAGAGGAAAAGGGAGCACTGTCCGCTGCCAGAGCGGTTCGCGCTTCTGGCTGCATTCACTCGGATTGTCAGCGTGAGCGGCGGTGCATTGGTGCGCTCCCCTGCGCTTCCCGCCGCGACGCGGCGCGTCGCGCAGCCTACGCAAACGAATACTAATTTCCGTGCTAACCGCGCTTACGCAAACGCCGGACCCTTTGTTGCGGACAACGGTGGCAAGCGGAGTTCGATATTACACTCCCAAATTTCACTATCCCTTTGCCTCGCCGTTAACTTGTTGCCGTAAGATAAATAAGGGATTTTCAAATTTCGATGCTTTTCTCAGTCTGGTTTTAAAGGGAAAAGAGAAATTACATGAATCATTCGATAGACGTATATTTCTTCGAATCAAAGTTATTGATTAGTAAAATGTAAACCTTAATATTTTACAGTCTATAATAAAGATATTAATGCTATTTTTTCGTTCAGACATTTATTCTTTGCAGCACTCATCCTCTCAAACAATGATAACTTACTAGTCTATTGTGCCTTAATAATATAACTTCCATTCTAATATTCCAATTATATCTCAGTTTCAATCCTATTATTGCATCACTTTGTTCTCGCTCTTAAATTTCCTGGCGAAGGCAATCCGCCGGGAAATAGATCGTCGAAGGTATGTACGTACGTCGGCGTCGTGAGGGAGGTTTTTGTTTCGGCGCGGCTTAAATCGCATCTGGCAGTGCCGCGCGCCGCGATTAATCCTTTCCTCGGTGCAATTAGCAGGCTCGCCGACACCGTCCGATTTTCTGCAGCGGCAGAGCCTCGGCTTTAAAAACTGGCGGTCGAAAGGGAGGCGGAAGATAAAAAAAAAAACGCGAGCGGATCGTGGCGAGAAGCGAATTCCTTCCGACTCGCGGCTCATATTCGGCTCTCACAACGAGCTTCTCTCCCTTTCGGCCCTTTTTCCCTTTTTCCCTTTTACCGGTGCGCCGCTGCCACCCGCCATTCTCACTCACCCTTTCTTTCTTTCTCTCGCGCAACCCCCAAAACGTGCTCACTCGTCCAGACCGATGGATTCTCCATTTACCCTGATATCCCCGTTCCGATTTGCAGCTCAACTTCTTATCTGGCGCTTCCTCCCTTTTCCTCGCCGCCACATTGTCCCTCCGATTCTCAGGGCTGCCTCCTTTTCTAAAGGATGTTTGCTTAATGCTTTAATTAACGCTCGAGAGTCACTTGTGGTTGAATGCCCGTCGCTCGCTCGCTCTTTATCTCTCTCTCTCTTTGATATGACGCAAGTGCACCAGCAGTTTTCGAAGTGTTCTTCTAATAACGGCGGACTTTAATCATCGCTCACGCATCTGCTTTCTCTATTCAGCCACTTTTTACATTCCCACATTTATACGCGTTTTACAGCTTCCTCTAGTTGAAAGAGGTGTCAGGAACTCCGCGACATTAACTCTTCACGCGTTTTATTCGCGAAAATTTACAGGGTCCTGCACTTCCCTTTTTATCACCATTCTTTATTCGACATGTATATTTCATTATTTGCATTGCATGGAGACAGTAATGTTTTTTATGATGTAGAGAGAAGTTGAGAAACATTCGAGCATTATTAAAATTACTGGATAATTGAGTAAGATAATAAAAACAATGATTACATGCGTGTATTATAAATACATTGAATCATAAAACAGAATTTTTGCCAGGTGTTTTATGTGTTTGAAGAAAATAATATTTAGAAGCAAATTAATATATCAATGCGTAATTGTGATAAATACCAGAATGATTGAATCACCTTGTACATTAAATGAACGATGGCATTTTCCGCACATTTCACATATTCGGAGCTGACAAAAAAAAGATTGAGGAACGAAGCAATCTTTCTTCATTTTTCGCGAATCACTGCACATCTATTTGAGTTAAACCGGCAGACTCTCTCGGAGAGGCTATTAATTCATCAGAGTGGCCGACGAGTTTGGCGGAGCAAAATTGCGGGCAGGTGAATGTTCACCAGATCCGAGATAGCAGATCCTCTTCTAGATCGTCCGATTAGAAGCAAGTTCCTCTTTCGAGAAGCACTGCACTCACTCTGCCCTCTTCGCTTCAATTCCCCCAGCAATTTTAACACGAATATTGGCGGAAATATTCTGCCAACAATCTCAAATGTGAACTCCATCAAAAATATTCAGATCAAAAGTGAAAAATTGTATCATTTTATGTGGGTTTCATTTTTTTATTTATCTCATACTAACTTTGATATTAATTCACATTAATTTTGATAAAATTCTAAATTCTTATTGTTGTAAAAATATTACTGTAGTTCCACTGTTTCGTGCAACAAAACCTCAAGTTTCACAATTTGATCGAAATCAAAAGCTTGTGCATTGCAAATCATTCGTTATTATTGATGCGTCAGATTACGCAGCGTCATCAATGCAACTTTGATAAGGTAACGCGTTCAAAATCACTGCTGCGCTAATGATCTAACTGGGTATTTATCCATCGAGTATGATTACCCTCACAAAATTCTGGATGCAATCAATTTTGCTAAATCAAAAGAGCAAATTAATAATTGCAAATGAAAGTACTAGCATGAACATAGATAATAATACTTTATCACATCAAGTGCAAATTGACCATACAAAAGCCTTTCAAATATGAAAATACTATAATTTATTCCTTTAACAAATATAAAATAATATAAAATTACGTCAGCACCTGAAAATGTCATAAAGGCGAAGATTGCCAGACAGAATATTGAAAGGAATGACAGGTGAATGTTCATTAGATCCAAGATATGAGATTCTCTTCCAGATCGTCCGATCAGGCGGCAATTCTTTGGAAGAGCACGGCACTCGTTCTACCCTCTCTCTCGCCCTGGCCAGCCCTGTTGGCCCTATTCCAGAAGACCTCCTCTCTTCTCTCCTTCTCTCTCTTTCACTTTCACCAGCCAATGTTCGCTCGCTCTCGTCTAGCCCTACTCCACGATTTGCAAATTATACTCTATTTCTGTTTTTGTCTAATGTTAGCCGGCCAGTTGAGCCGCTTGCTCGGGGATTGCGCGAGTGCACTGTACCCTCTGCCACCGCATTGTCCAGTACCGTCGTCGTTGTCAGTCAGTCGGAACCACGTTGCTCGATCTTCGATTCGACGCGATTGGAATATGTGACTTTCTCCTTTTTCCATTAATTATTTTTTAGATCGAACTGTGTTATTAGTTTCAAAATTGAAATATGTGATTATCTTCGTTTCAGTTTCGTAAATCATTTCTGCGTTAATCGAAGTGTGTTGTTTTAAAAAAAATCGAGGAATGTTTAGAGTTGTACGAGTTAGATTGACATGTTGACTGCCAAGTGAGTGTTGTGCGGTTCGTAGTGTCAGGGAAAAGTATTCTGTCATTGTGCAGGGTTTATCTGATTGATAGCGTGGTTCATTGATTGGCTGTTTTTATATTGAAGTAATCGGTACAGTTGTTTTGTTGATAGTTGGGTTATCGAGAATTATGGAAAACTTCGATAGCGATGATTATCGGCGATCATTCCATCGCGACAGTCAGTGTTGATCATCGATCGGGTTTAATATCGAATCCTTTTTAAAACAAACATCGCGATATTGTAAATTTTTGTGGATCCTCCTTTAATAAATAGTTTCACTTCAACTTCCAAAGTTTGACGATTTTAATTCTTCGAGTCTCCAAGAATTTGATTAGACTATGAACTCCGAAACACATTTTCAAATGAAAAAATCGCCAAGGTAAACAATACAAATTTTAGTGAGAACAACAAAAATACTTTCAGTTTATTTATTCTTAAATCTATCAATTCCACGCAATAACAGTGCAGTAGGGATGTTCGCCTGTTACTTTCCCAAGTTCGTCAGGCGTACGCTATCGAATTTGTCCAGTGTCGCGATGGTCGAAGGTAATCTCTGAGAAGAAATTGGCCGGATGAGCCGAAGAACAGCCTGGAATAGGATGTTACTACTCTTCGACGTGATCATCGGCCTGGTGGATTCTCGGCGAAAAAGGTAAAGCCGTTTCTCTTCCATTTCTGCAACCCACCTTCCGTTCCGTACTCTCGAGTACATACAGTCTACGTCTACTCTAGTCGCACGAAGTACGTCAAGTACTTCGCGTAGACGACGTGAAGCGCATGAAGTGTTCGAAGTACTCTGGTACTTCACATTACAGGAAAGAATGAGCCCCCATAAAATATGCACTCTCCTCTAGAGACATTATGAGGCATATTTTCTATCAAAAAAGTCTGAAACAGGTGAAAATTCCTAAAAAAATGAGTTTGAATTTTTATGTAAATAATTATTACACTGGCGAATGTAGCAGAATTATAAATTAAAATATCAGTTTATTTAAAAGTGTTAGTATAGAAACTATAGTTGAAAGTATTTAGAAGCTCCAGAAAAATTGGAGTTTGAATTTTTATCTAAGTAATTATTACACTGGCGAATGTAGCAGAATTATAAATTAAAACATCAATTTATTTATAAATGTTATTATAGACAGAATCATGAAAATATTTAAAAGGTTCTTGGCATTCATTATCTATTTTTTCATTGAATACCTTTAAGACTTGGTAACCACAAACTTAAAAATATAAACATTAACTTATTTACAAATATAAATTCGTACAAACATCTCGAAGATCCAGATTTAGAATAATACTCGCAAGTAATCGTTGTTTTCATTATATTATAAATTGTATTCAGTAATTTCAATTATGTTCGAACGCTTTCGAACTTGACTACCGTTTGCAGAAATAGAAAATGTTTCAACACGAAATTATAAATGGCAAACTGTGGAATTCATGGAAACAGGAAGCAAAATATCGCGAAGAGTGTAATTATGTTATTCGAGGCGAACGCATACATGGTGCCAGGAAGAGAAGTATTACAGTTTTATTAGACAAAATATGAAGGTTGAAACCTAAACTCGCCGGGAAAGGAAACGCAATAAACCCATTTGCAACACGGCAGGATCCTGCGAAATATTAATCATGAAAACTGCCATACAAGAAAACCAAACTAAATTCACATAGGAACGGTATCTCGAATAGCAATAAATAATAGAAATGAAATTGCTTTTCATAATAAAATCGCCTGTAAGATATTTCGAAATAAAGCTAAAAGAAATATTTAATATATTTCCATCAATGAAAATGATAATTGCCTTTAGTGACAAAGAATTACTTTAAAGTAAAGTACGATTATATTTATTGATTCATACAAATTTAACACGCCAACACTCATCCTCAAAATAATCTCTCAGAATTAACCCTGAAAAATCGACGATTTCCATAAGTTTTAGAAAGTTCTTTTTCTTAATACCAACATTGGTAATCCTTAACTGGCTCTCGCGGCGTCATTTACACTTTTTACACGTCAGGATCATGTAAGATAACTGTACATTACGCCGATCGACTGAATTAATACTGAGAGCGTACGGAAATTTGTTTCGCTAATGCAAATAAATATCGAAGTGGAAAGAAAGCTGCATCGAGTTCGCATAATTCGATGATTGGCATTAATTCCAGTGGGAGAGTGGTGGAGGCTGGATGCTGCGAGATAAGTGCATCCATTAAAATCCAGCAGGGAAGTTCCGTTACAGGAGAACGGGCTCGCGCAATGGAGGCGCACGTGCGCCGGCTTAACGGTGCATAAAATGTCTTCAAATGCATAATGCGAAATTATTATTACTCGCACGGGTGTCCTGTCGGTTTGATCATCTTAATGACCTTGAAGATCGCATCTTCCTGGTGGAGTGTCAGCGAGTGATTTGTATAACTGCTTGCTGGAACGGGGATTTCCATTGCACTTGTAAAATCCTACTAAAACTTCCGTTTCACTTTATTCTAATCTAACATTGATAACCAATGTGTGCAACGATGCTAGTCAATATGATGTAAAAACCATAAAGGGCTTGCTATTTTTATTTTCTATTTTAGTTTTCTATTATACCTGAATTATATTATGTATTCGCTGATTATTCAGAAAGACGGTTCACCGCCGATTTCAATTATTTTCACATATGTTATAAATAGCATTCTTCTGAGCATTTTTATACATATAGGTGGGAGAAACTCATAGATAAAAAGATACAAGTAATTAAATAATTCTAACTTTATGTATACTGTTATGTATGGTATGCATTATATAATTACTTGCACCTTTTTTCTATGAGTTTCCCCTACCTATATATAAAAATACTTGGAAAAGCTTGCTCTATAACATATTTGAAAATAATTGAAATCGGTGTCGAGCGATCTTTCTAAATAATTACCATTTATTCTAATATTACAATTATATCTCAATGTGAATCCTCTTATTTGATTACATTATTCTTCTCGTTTAATTTTCATGCAAAAATAATTACCCAACAAACAGATCAACCAACGCACTTCGTATGTTAATCAAGATAGCGACGAGAAACAATGACCAAAGGGAGGCTAAAAATTAGTCCAAATATAATTACTCCTGCTTATCTTTGCGGGCTCATAGCTGCACGCACATAAAACGCCGGTCGGCTGGCACGGTGGGAGCATTAATATTCATGGGTGCAATTTATCCGAGGCGAATTTCGAAAGGTTGAAGCGCATACGCAGGCGATTGCGAATGCGCGAGAGAGGTGTGCATTTACATGGCACGGTGTACGCGACAAGTGGCCATCGATAGAGACGCGTGAAAGTGCATACCAAATACGCGGGAGCAGCCGACACTGCCAATAATCCACGCCGCGGCGCGCCGCGCCGCGCCGCTGATCCGGTTACATGTGTGGATATTGTGTACACACGTTACCGTTCCTTCGCTCGCCGAGGCCTTCTTCTCTCTCCTCGCAGCTCCTTCTTATTATTATTAACACGTTGACTGCCATGTCACCCGAATTCGGGTGACACTCGAACATCTGTTTACAGACATGTTTATTTTCACGAGAATAACTATAATAAACATTTTTAACAAGGTGTAGTGAAAGAGTAAAAAATTTGAAATTTGGGCACTCAACGTGTTAAAGCTACGAAACTAGTGGAGGATCAATCAGTCCTTGTACAGGGTGATAACACTGCCGAGCATACACTGTTCCATATAAATTCATTATAAATTACACTCAAATATTGTTCAATATTTGTCTGCATTTTATACGTTTATTGCATATGAAAGTTCACCCTGCAAAAGCCAGTTACATATAATATTCCCCTAGAAATATAATAGAATAAAATCTTTTCTCCTTACGTTGCTAGCCATTCGAAGGAAGTCCGTGCAAAAACTTCGTCAAATATTCGCTCGAACAGACTGCATAATTTAATACAGTCTATTGTTAAACAGAGAATATATAGTATAATTAAATAGATGGCTAGGAGAGTTCTGATTCAAAGGCAAGTGACTCACCCTGTACAAAGTACATTTGTATAAAGTACCTTGGATAAAGTACAGACGTAAATACAAAGTTGGAACAGACGAAATACAATATAATAAAAGAAAAAGTACAACTAAATTATGGACGTAATCTATGTGAACGGAGGAATTGATAAATATAACATTATATCCTGACTCATTAGGTAATTTAACAATATCTGCAATATTTAAAGGAGACCAAAAATTAAATTGAGACAATTTCTCAATTAAGCGTCTTCGATCTACATTGAAAGAGGGACAATCGAGTAAGACAAGGGAAGTATCCATATAAGTATAGGAACGTTTGTTATTATTTCGATTGATTTCACTGATTTGCAACAATAATGTTCACAAGATTGCAGTATTAAAAATGTTAATATTACAAGTCTTTTCACAACAATCTGCTTCGTGGCTAGCAATTCGTTGCAGAGCAGCACATTTTGCGAGCTGAACGGCAGCCAAGTCAGTGTTAGAGGATATTTTTGACAGTCTACGACATATGAAGAACTTCGAAGCCTCTGCAGCCGGAAACGATGCTTCCTTTGATCTGCGTGCCTGAAGTTTTCCGAGAAATTCTTGCATTGAAGTTTGCCGTACTGAAAATTTAAATTTGTAATATTGAGGAATGCCAGTGCGCAATATCGATAAATTTGGTGTAATTAACGTCGAGTTGCATCGTGGATTTACGGTGGATGTTAAAGTTTGTTGGAATCACAGATGTTTCCTTGTTGAAGAATACTTCTCTCATATTTGCGATTCCGTAATAATGTTTACGTGATATTATATTATATTCTTTATGGACGATAACGTTTATCACTCTGTCCATATGTTTGCCATAAATTTCAAAATAGATGAGTCGATTTTCATGTGACTTTATCTCTTTTATACAGTTATGATCCAGGCATACTATGGACTGTAAAATATTGAAATATTTATCACTTTACGCAGAGTGGTTCAAGAGTAATTTCGAAATTTTATATAACATTAAAAGATTTTTCCAACTAAGAGTAAATTATTGTTAACATCCACACTAAACGTCACCTAGATAAAACTGAGTGGAAAAGCAAATTTGTAATACATAATTGAAAACCTATTGTCATTACATAGCTAAACTATTATTTCAGACTTAGATTACAATAGTTTATCTGTCCGTAAGTTTACTTATATTCCACCAAAAACCTTTGCTGCTAAGAAAATATTGACCAAAGCCTAATGCACTCTCTGAGTTGGTCGAGGAGTGCGTAGATCTCGAGGACGCACGCTCAATTTCCACCATTTAGAAAAGCGCTCACTTTGGCGGCTTTGGGTGGGCGCTCGCTAGAAATCGATGTAGCCTGCAACAATGAGAGAGGGCTGCCATCAGAGTCGAGAGGAACATACTCTTCTTTCCTTCTCTCGGCTTTCTTTTATTGTTATTCGCCGCTCCTTTTTCCGCTCTGCTACGTATCCAGCATCCGACGCACTCCCTCCGACTCGTGTGCTCCTCTCGGTCAGCGGTCGAGCTTCACTCTCCACCAGCTGTGAAGTGCGTGTCTTTGTCGCTGCGCACAATGCCACCAGCTTCATGTCGCCGAGAGGCCGACTGCACACCCTCCGACCACCAGCCAACAATACCCGAGCGTCATTTCTTCCTTCAAAAATATTGTTCATTTATCAGCCGAATTTAGGGAGTACATACACCTGGAACACAAAAATTCAGAGTTCATTCCAACATTTTGAAGAGAAAATAAAAAACATTTTTGTTTTAAGACTATAAAGTATATGTATTTGAAGTATCTTATAAATTATTTTCATTAATTTTGCAATTTCCATTTCATTATTTTCAAACATTTTGACATAACATATTTTTTCTAACAATTTTCAATTCATTTACATTATCTTGGCGTGGAATAATGTAGCTAGGTTTAATAATTCCTGAGATATAAATCTTTTTCCAATAAAGGAATATTGCATTTGAAATGATGCTTTTGCGAACTAATTAATTACAAAATTATTGTCATGAATGTACGGACGTTTTTTTACAAATTACGATATACGATGCCTTTTGTAGGTTACTTTACTCAAGCATACAATGCAGCGAAAGAGCATTATTGGAAAAGGCAAAAAATTGCAAGGACTTCAAGGGTTGAGATGTATTTGCGTCTATCAGTGAATGCGTAGACACATGTGTAAATGTATGTGGAAAAAACAATAGAACAGTATTTGCCATTCGCTTTGACAAAGCACTGCGCAGATACGTCAGGTTTTTGTCCACATCGACCATTGTGCAGTTTTTTTTCTATGCAATAGCCAGACGGTTGCTTTTGTTTGATAAAGTTTCTTTTCGAAAAGCCAGTTTTATGGAACTTATTTACTTATTTATGACAAGTCAAGATTATGATGAAGTAGTATTATTTATATACGAATTGTTATTTTTAATTGAAAATCCCTCGAAAATAATATTAAAAATATTACAAATTTCCAGCGAACTCTAATGCAGAGTACTTATTTCAACTTACAAGGTTCTAATTACTATTAATAATTGAAGACATCTACAATAGCGAAAGAATTAACAAACATTATCAAGGAAATGACAAGAACCAAATATTCCATTTCACTAAATTCTTCGAAACTCGCACAAAGCTGTAATCTACGAAGGCTTTTGATAATAGCTGCTCTTTCGCGATGTGTTAATTGCGCCTGGAATATTGGCTGCTCAGCGAAGCGATGCCCGCACCAGCCGATATATATACTGTGAGCTCCGTGCGAACACGCTGCTAAATCGATCGGCACCGCACACCAGACTCGATTATGACAACGAGATAAAGCGGAGGGGGGCGCACGCGCCGCGCCGCTTCGGCTTGTAACCGGTAATTAAACTAGATACTGTTTAACAGCGTTAGCGCGGCAAAAACTCGAGCACGAGCAACCTCTGGGGTGAAGTGAAAGGGCTCTCTCTGAGAGGATCCGAGCCGGCAACAGCTGCAATGACAGCTAGCTGAAACATATTTCAACGGGGGGGGCTGAACTTCAAGATCGTTTCGATTGCTGGCCCGATTGATTTTTCCCCGGAACTTTCGCACTTTAAAACTATGTCAATGCTGAAACTTTTCGTGCTATTAAATTCTGACTGTTCGACAGATACAGAAAATATCGTCTGACTTAAACTAACAACTCAGTAGAATTGTGAAAAATTATAGCGTTTTGATTTAGTGGAATGTTGTCTGAGGAAATAGAAAAATCTTTTAAACATCTTTTACGACAGTTTTGTTAAACCTGCAATAATAAAACTGTCAATTATAATATTAAACACAAGTTTTACCGAACTACCTATTATTTTTAATTAAAAAAACATGTAAATCTCAATAACATATGCTTTCACACATATCTCGAAATTCACAAATTATACAACATAATAAACAACGCAAAATACCAAGGCCTTTCAAAGAAGACGCAAACACTGTATCAGTTGAGAGGTCGGACAAGATCATTACGCAAGCAGGAGGGAGGGATTGCCAGGACGAAATCCCCGAAGGGCATGCGATGATGCCTGAGGGGTAGAACAGGGTTACACGAGGAGTCATTCGACCGTTCATTTCGCGGGGCGCGCGATTTTAATCAGGTAGTGGCATCTCAACGTCGAAGGGAGTCGTGATTCCCGCTCTCTCTCTCTCTTTCTCTCTTTTTCTCTCCTTTACTTTCCTCGGTTTTATGAAGCGCCAGCTGAAGCGTGGAGCTTTTTGCGAAGTATGCCTTCCCGGATGACAATGACAATGCTCTCGGCGCGCTCACCGAGTGAGTCCCGCTGTCATTGTCCTGGCGTTATGAAGTGAAAAATGGAAGATAACGATTGCAGGCGGACGATAAGCGCGGCTGCCGGCTGCTCTCCCTCGTCGAACCTGCATTCTCTTTATACTTGCTCCCTTTTTTAAGCATTCGAACCTAGCCGCATAGGTAATACTTTGCAAAAAGCTAACGCTACGTGTCATGTTATATTTTATTGCATATGCAAAAATATCATATCTTTTTAACAGTATCTTTTCGTTTCTATTTGGTTTTTTATTGATAAAAGCCTTAAGGTTAAGGATTTAAAGATAATACGAAATATTATACGAAAAAGTAAAACTAGTATTAAGAAAATGTCTTGTGAGAGAGTATTTTTTTAAATGATATTCGTTGCAATTTTATAATTTGTGATTAATATTTTATGAAGTGGTACTACAATACCAGAAAGAATTCGTGATTTATTCATTATAGCAGCAAACTTTGCTAAATTATAACGATAATTTGCAGAAACACCGTTCATCGTTTGGAGACGAAAGAACATCATAAAATTCTACGACATTAGCTAAATACATATTTATATAGAAAAACTAATTTCACCATAAGTCTATTTGGCCAGTAACGCCCTTAATCCCTGCAGTAGAGGCTGCTGCTGCCCTTTTTAGCGTGGTGAGGACAGCAAGGAGCTGAAAGTGCGGGCGCAAGGGTGCCACCCTGTCATAAATTCGGAGGGCGACAATTTTTTTCTATATTAAGGCCGCCCTGGCAGGCTCTCGCATAGGAAAAATCGTCCGCTCTGCGACGAATGGGAGGGTTCGAGGGCCGAATTCAGAGCACACCACACCGCTCTCATCCAGAACTGTTTTAGAACCTCGAGAAATTGCCAGCCTCGTTCGCGCCCTCTCCGTCGACAATGACGCAAAACGAGGCCCATGATTTTTCTTATGGCACTGCATCCCCGAACTGTTCTTCTCACTCCGAATTTACGGGGATGATATTCAGAGATTATTGTCCAAGTTTTGGAGTAATCTCTCTGTCTCGTAAATTTGGAGTGTTTGGGCTCCGCGTAATTAGATTCTGTTGGTTTATGTAAATATGGACGTTCCTTTATTTATTACAGCCTCGTTTAATAGTTAAATTAGATTTGTAAAACTTTATCTTCTATAAAATGTAGCATAAGCATTTCTAAATCTTGAAAAATATGACAAAAATTATTTGAAGCTCAAATGAATTACTTTGATAAAGAATTCGAATCCGATTTAATTATTTGTGCATGTATGTCTTCAACAAAAATAAAATAAGTAGATGAATTATTTTTAAATTAAATGTTGCTGGCTTTGAATCATAAATATGTCTTGCAGCAAAATTGATGATTGCATCTGTCAATACTATTTATTTGTTTTTAATGGCTACCACTTTATACTGCATACCACTTACAGTGCAATTACTAGCACATAATAGTTGTGCGAACTCGGTAGATCTCATCTCACCTTTCACAGTAAATCCTATCTTTCTCGGTAGAGGCTATTTTCACATTGCGCAGCTGAACACAGTGCAATCTCTGTTTACTGGGCTCGCGTCCGAGAACTACGTGGAATTATAATATAGTGAGAGCACCGTGAATGGGACATTCGAACTGCATAGCTGTCAGTACCTTTCAATTCAAGGCTCTTTATATACTTCGGGATCATTAATGTCATTAAAATAGTATTATCCACAGTCAGTCTTCAATCGTAAGATAAATCTGTTAGGAAAGGTCAGCCTTGCACTCGACAATTTGCAGAGTTGCAAGTCGTATCTTTATTTCTTCAGGAATTCTCGAAGTAAATACTTTGGGCATTTTTCTGGTTTTGCAGTTGATTGGAAAAAATTTAATTTTGTAATTCTTTTGTTTAAAAAATTGAAATAATTTGTGAACATAGTATTTAGTAAGTACTTTTAAATAAAATTATAATATATTATTATATTATATTATAGTTTCCAATCCTATTTCTACTAATTATTTACAACTACTTTCTAAAAAAAGGCGCAATAACTATTTCAATATTTCTCATTCCAAATTCTCTCAAAAATCACTGAAAAATCCCATTTTCTGGAAAGTATATCCAAAGAATTTCGACATAACCTAGCAAAAGAAAAGTGTTGCAGAGGTGGACGCAGGGCAGGGATTATCGAATGCGGGAGACGCGTTGCATGAATCTTGCAGGGCGAGGTTGCGAGCGAGGAAGGAAAAAAGGTGGCTGCTTACCCCCGTCGATTTATGGAGATTGTATATCATGGCCGGAGGAGGCGGATAATCCGTTGTGCTCGGAGATGAGCGCTCGCACACGCGCCACGTTTTCCCAGGAGGATTCCGCCCGACGCGCGGCGGAGGAGGAGGAGGAGGAGAAGAAACACTGTGCGTCCAGCATCTCGGCGATATGAGATGCTGTAACACTATTGTTCGAGCGCCCACACTGAGAATAATTCAGTGCGTTTCCGCTTGGCGGGTAGAATGCGCGCGTCCGCCCCACGCCTTCCCCGGAAAGAAATGAGCCCCGACAGCTAAGAAAAACAGGGTCGCCAGGAAATTTAGAGTCTTTCCCACCTTCCTTATCCGGTGATTAGTAGACGCCGAGCCACTCATAATTCCCAGTTTTATTGAGCAATCTGGCATGCCGAGCATTAGAGAGCCACCGTTGTAATTTAATCCTCTCTTCTCCAGATGCGCGCGTCTCCTTTGTAATACAAAACGTAAGACTAAACCGGATTGACTTTATTAAGGTGATAGATCCTCCATGGAAAGATGATATCGATTGGGATTAACGATTTTATCTCGAACTAATAACTAACATCGAACATCATTTTTATCACAGTCTAAGACTGTTAATAACTAGCTAATACTAATCGCGATTGACTGAAGAGATTAAACTCAGACAAGATTAGTAATAAAGTTCGAATTAGTATCAATTAGCTCACAAAGATTATCAAACTCCACTCCCGGGGGAATAATTAAACTGCATTCTCGCGGCTGAAGTACTTATTAAATTACAACTAGAATTTGATATCTCCAGTGTCGCTGGCAATCGAGAAAGTTGAAGCGGTGCCGACCCCCATTTAATCAGAGCACCACTCGATCTCTTCTAACATTCATAATGGAACTCGAAGCAAATAGCAAAGAAGAGTGCGTCGCCGGGAGACTGATTGGTTTAAAGCCGTCGGGCGGGCGAGCGGGCGGGGCTGCGTATATAGGAGGAAAAATTAATCCAGCGCGTTTAATTAGCCTCTGGCTGGGGTGAAAAGTGCTCGATTCTCGAGTGGCTTTATGGTTAGCGAGGCGGAAATCCGCGCTTAACCTACACTCCGTTATCAATAAAGCCGTAGCCACTGATTCGATTAGGTGACTCTTGATGAGGCTGAAAGGGAAGTGTTCGAGGTTGGCCGAGGCCAGCTTTTATACCATCGATAAAAGACGCAAATAACTGGCGGGCCAGCGCTTGGTTATGGTGTTCGCATGGCTGCCGCGCGCGCGCACGCATATACACAGAGCGGAGAGAGTGCCATTTGCGCTCCACCTCCTCGTAAAATTAATTGTCCGTTCAGCAGGGATCATCATCGCGGCGATGCCTAACTGCGCGACACTTCGTTGCCGCTCGAACGAGACCGAGTGCTTTCATTAGCTAGTCGTTTTGGGGGGAGAGAACTGCCTGTCCAGTAGCCTTCCAGGCGCAGTTCGAACTTCCACTGCCGTCCAATTACCCCTTTCCCTCCTAGTTTCCCTGCCCTGTTTAATTGCTGGCTTGATGTGCTCGCCAGCCTGCCGCGAGGAAACTCTTACTTCCCTTTGGTCCTCCGCACTTGGATCTAGTACGAGTGAGTTAGTATTATGCAACTGCTTGTTAAGATATTTTGTGCCGGATGTAATAACATTTAGAAAGTGGTGAACTCTCCGCTTGAACTGTTGGTGAATGTATGCGTGTTTCAATGTTGCACGTTTTAATTGTATGGATTTGGAAAATGTATGCGTGCGGCGGATGTAATTTTCGGTGTGTTGCAATGGTAATAGAAAAACTTCCATTGAAAGAATGTTTTTCTTAATTAATTATATTTAGACAAAATATTTGCAGCCTAACCCAAATCAGATACAATTATAAATTAAAATAAAAGCCTACATAATTAAAAATCTAAATTTCTAATCAGTGACTGTATTAGCAACTGCTTAGAACACATTCAGTTAGGTGGTCGCATAAAACTCAATTGTCAAACAAGCTATGAATATGCATACGTAAATGCATTAGCATGTCATTGGCGAACTAAAATAATTTTCGGTGTGTTGTAGTGGTAATAGAGAAACTCCCATTAAAAGAATATTATTATTAGTTAATTATCTTTCAATTAAATATGTATATAAAGAAAGGAAATATTTACAGTGCAATTTAAATTAGATACAATTATAAATTAAAATAAAATAATTATAAATATTAGATAATTGAAAAAGTACATTTTTAATGAATGGCTGTATTTGAAGCTGTTTAAACCACATTGGATCTAATTAACACTATGAAACTATAATATTAATACTATAACTTACTGTTTCAGTTAGTTGGTAGCGTACAACTCAATTGTACAACAAACTATGAATATAGATACATAAATGCATTAGCATGTCATTGGCGAACGAAGCCGAGAAGTTTGCCTGCTCGGCCTCGACTGTGATCTGGCGGGCGCGGCACTCCCGAGGGATCTATTAATTAGCCGTGGCAAACGATGCGCGTCGATTTCGAGGAGATCTAAAATCGACGGTCCGAGGTTAATTGAATTTCGAGGGCGGCGCTATGGCACGCTCGGCTGGTCGCTCTCTTTCGATTCGGATCTCCTAGGCTCGTCCTCAAAGCTGTCTCTCAAAGAGCTCACTCATATTAAGTCATTAAGGGCTAATGAGCTCGAAGTGATTTTCTTAGGAGGCGCCAACGAAAGAAAGAGAGAAAGCGAGAGAGCGAGAGGCGCCTTCATATATTTCAATTTCCTTCTGGCAGCGCTGAGAAGTCGAACGGAACAAGAGACCTCTCACAACTTCGAGCGCAGCGCCCCCTTTCCGCCTCCGCCTCACGAGCGTTGCCCCCGAAAGAATATAGCCGGCGAAATAAATCACGCGCACTCGATGGGAAATTCTGCACGCTATTACATTAGCCCATAATGAAATCTAGCCCTCGAGTGACGAATATCAAAGCGAGCCAATTCATTCCAGCCTATAGAAATTATTATATGGGATTCTCTTTCGAAACGCCTCATCGGTCTGACTTTCCATTCCGCTTGGATTTTCAGTGGTACGCTTGGAAGTTTCGGTTTAATCAGAGGGATGAAATTCTATGCGCTAATAATTTAGTTATAATCGATCCTCTATTAATCATGTTATTTGCAAAATTGTATTATTAATTTTGTTAAAAGCTAAAATCGTGAGTGTTGAATAATGCATTGATTAATTTTGTGGTAATGGGGTTGAATAATTTTGCTTTGAAAAATTTCGTTCGCACCACTTGCGGAGTTAACAAGTCATACATGGTCCTGTAATCGCTTGGTGAACCTAGCAACGGTTTAAACCGCCCGGAGCTATTTATACTCGCTTCTAAGATTACCCGGCGAGTACGAGCCAAGACACACGTCTGATAATTGTTTATTTAAGGCTAATTACCCGCTCGGAGAGCGAGTGCAGTCGTCTCGGCGCGCGTCTCTATCTCGGCGCTGCAATCTCGAGATAATCGAAAACAGGAAAAGGCTTATTCGCGTAATTTATCCGCGGCTGCCCGAGTAACAATAGCCGGCTATTAATTTCAGGGCGCGCCATTATGCAATCATATTCAGGAGGACGATTAATCTGGGAAACGTCGAATTAATTGCGTTCCATTGGAGAGATAAGTTGCGCGGCAATTAGCAGTGCGCCCGCGGAGCTACGGGAGTGGTTGCGCAAGTATCCTAGGCGGTCCATTTCGATCCTGCTTTTGTTTTCCAGCGCAAAGCCGGTAGTTATCCATTAATCTGATTGGAACACCGAAGATCGCTGATCCTATCGAGATGAAAGTTTAATTAATTGCTGATTGTTCCACTCGGGCACTATGCTTAGCTGAGACAGGTCACTAAAAATGATCAATTTATCTCTCGATCGTGTGATTGTTCCATTTAATTAATAGTGATGCATTATTCCGATGTTGCCCTCCTAATTGAATCTTGATTCTCGCCGAGTCTCCTATTGTGTCCTTTCAGTTTTCCTGTGTGGACCGATCTTGCATTGCTTTGTAATCTAGATTATAAAGTGGTGAAAGTTCCGACACAAGGATAATTTAATATGCTTTGTGGCCAATTCTACGATAGCCCGAGGAAACCGTCGTTGGCAGTATTCGAAAGGCGCGCGAATGCTGATGCAGTGACAAATCATTGCGCAACTTAGACAATTCTGAACCCGAACAATTATTACATTGCTCAAATATTCTTTTCTTACATATTTTATGCCTTTTAGAATTTATCGAAGGGAAGTTGCTTTCACCGAACTGTTTGCATCGATTGTTACGAAATGGCATGGAAGCGTTCGTACACGAATACGCACTCACTTAGTATCAGATTCTACTATTACGCCCCCAATTAATGAGCAGTTACGAACTACTAGTCCAGCAGGAAGAAGAACCATTTCCATAATCCAGAAAAGGGTCGACTCTTAGAGTGGATGGCTCCCTTCCCATCTCGTAATCAGATTCGTTCACGTGTGCGTAAGTGGAACTAGCCTCCCAATCGACTAAAAGCCAGCCACATGACGGGCGTCCGTACAAATTCGACGGATGGATTTGTGATTTTTTATCGCAATGCAAATATTAAAATGCATCAAAGATGGCATAGAATACCATTTTTTGAAAGTGTTTGAAAATGGAGATTTTTGAGCCACCATTTATAAATGTTTTCTCCAAATGCGAAGTGCAAATCGGATACTTTTAATTTTCATCATTATGAATTTAAACCTTCCTCTATTTACAAATATAATTTCGTTGAAACAGCTAAGTACTAAAAGGTTTGTTAACATTCGTGTTAAAATATACTTTATTTTCATTAGTCTATACATTGTATAACAATTATAAGTATTCACGAATCCCAACTTTTCTTCACACCCTGTAATATATAAACATTCATCTATTTTCAAATATTATTTCGTTGAAACAGCTAAGCACTAAAAGGTCTGATAACATTCGTGATAAAATATACTTTATTTTCATTATTTTCTAAATTGCATAACAATTGTAAGTATTCATGAGTCCCAACTCTTCTCCACATCCTATAATATATAAACATTCATTCATTTTCAAATATAATTTCGTTGAAACACTTAAACATTAAAAAGTCTGACAAAATTTATAATAAAATATACTTTATTTTCATTATTTTCTAAATTGTGTAACAATTGTAAGTATTCTCGAGTCCCAACTTTTCTGCACACCCTACAATATATAATATTACTCTTGATAAGCAATGCAGACAGTGTGCATGAATGGAACTAGCCTCCTAATTGACTAGGAGCTGTCCGCACATGACGGGGACACGATTAGTGGCCTTTTTTCGCGCGTCCCAAGCCCTATGATTACGAGGAGGCCCGGGGCATTATAACGCTCGATCTACCCTCCATAAATTGGACGGGAGCGTGGAGAGTCGCAGTGCGGCGTCGCCGCAGCATGCCATTACCGGGCGAAAGCCTTTTTTCCCAGACGTTTAGCGTAGTTTCGGCCTCGGCGAGGGAGCAAGGGAAAGGGCAGGGAAAGTCCCTCGCTCGCAGACTCGAAGGGCGTAGGAAACGTTTATGGCTCTCGGCAGGATGGCGCGAGTGCGCCCACAGCATTCTCCTCTAAAGCATTAAGCCACTTCGCACCGAATTCACGGATAAACAATGGCGCGCAGACACCCAACCGCACCGAGTCTTCCAGGAGAATGTTACTTGAAATCCGCTGCTTGCTGTTAAAGGGGGGCGATCGTAGTCGCCAAGAGAATTGGAACAATTGTTACGAGTCGCGTTCCTCCAATTGAAAAGAACCTCGAAGGGTAACCTTCACAGTTATGTCGAAGCCGGTGGTATTACTCCATTAGAAGCGTGGGCTTCGAGATAAAGTGCAGTTCTCCTTGAGTTCCTGTTGGGGTGCATGCAACTGGCGCATTAAATTTCTCTCGGCCTGTAAGAATTATGAATGTAAAACTGGAATTATTTCTTACATCAAATTATTGGTTCGAGTAAAAGGAGAAAAGATTAAAAGATTTTCATAAGGTTCTTTTATGGTGGAAGTTGGTTGGATGTTAATTACAATTATTAATCGTAGTCTTAACACTAAACCTACCACTTATCGGTAAAACGACCGCTTTTAATGGGCAAGTACAGGTATAAAAAAAGTGTTAGTTGGTTTAGTGTTACTGATAGAGAAAGTTAGCAGCCACTGTTTAAACTAACCGGTAGCGCAACGCAAAATTAGTTTTCCAAATCCACGCCTCGAAATTCCTTACTAAAAAATGATCGAATCGATATAAAAACTCATTAATGTTTTAATTTCAATTAGAAGTTGAACGAACTCTTGAAACTTAACGATATATTTTACCATCGTATAATGTCAAAATTGATAACAGAAGATATCATGCTGGACTTCTGCAGTATCTCGAAATCCAAATCCAAAAATAGGAAATTCCCCGGAAATTTTAATATCCCCAAAGGAAGAAGGTGCATAAGAAATTGCGGGTGAAAATAAAAGATGGACTGGTATCAGCGGAGCGCGGAGCCACTAATTGCTTTCTCGGGACGATTAGCGAACAAAGGAGGTACAGTAGGCCGGCTATTTGCGGAGAAGCCGACCAACTGGCCGACAGGAGGTTACGTTCGACCTTCACTCTCGTGCGAGCGTGCAAAACTTGGCGAACGGCTGCCGGTTTCTTGCGAAGGTTGCACCTTCCCTATCAGGCCTCTTCCTCGTCTTCCTCCAGTCTCTCCAGTCGTCCTCTCCCCTCCGGCCATATTTTTACCGTCAATCCTGTTCCACGTACACTTCCACTGCCCGGCGGCCTGCAATTGCTCTACCATACTTTCAGTCTTCGCAGAGGAGTCCTGTTAAGCTCGCTGCGTGCGAAAGTCCATTCTAATAACAAGTTAAATCTTATTTATTATAGAAATAAGGTGAGCATTTACTTCTTGCGGTGGACAAAAAATTTGTTTGGTGACGAATAATATAATTCGTTTAGCTCTTTAATAAAATAGGGTCGGATCCTTAGTATTTTGGTTTTTATTTGGATTAATTGCTTACTTTCATATTATAGATGGACTAAAGTATTTTTTGAGTCAAAGATAAATTATACTCAAACTGTAATCAATAACTATAACTCGCGGAATTTATTTAAATTTATTAGGATCGAAATATATACAAATGTATAACGAGTGCCAAATTTATATTTATATTTATTTTACTATTGCAGGTATATGGATTTTGATAAATTATTACAAATATACATCAGCTAATTATACAATACCAAATTATATTCTTTATATTTTATTAAACCTTGAACTCTTACGATTCTTCTAAGCAAACCTACAACACAGAAACACTCGTTACAGCATAACACTGTATGGAATTCAATAAGATGACTAAACTACGTACTTTAAATCCATAATATCGAAGTGGTATGATATCGATAGTAGATTTTCCTTGGTGAGTCGATGGAGGTGAGCTGTCTGGGCTGAGTGGACTGGGAAGGTTGGTTTTTCAGTTTCCTGTATAGTGAATGGGAGCCAGTTTCCGCGCGGCTGTCGCTTACGAAGTCGGCCGAGCTCCCTATTCGAACGTCTTCTTCTTCTTCTTCTTTCCATCGATAGCCGAGAGAGGAGAGCTCCCTTTAGCCGTCGGGGAAATCCAATTAGGAGGGAAACCTTCGTCTTGAATAAGGCTGGCCGGCCGGCCGGCGCTTCCTCCACCGACAGGCCGAATAATACTCATAACTTCTCCTGACTCCGTAATGGGCCCGCTAGAAAAACGAGGCGCGATACACCTAAAGAGTAATGATGCTCTCCTGGCACTCTGCCGCCTCCTATGAAACCACTGGCTGTAATTGAGCCGGCGACTCAGCCAGTTTTGCAGAAGCCTCCTTCGTTTTAGAAGACTTTTTCTTTTCTTCTCGAGCAACTGATGTCTGCCGCAATCTGATATCCGCGCGTGGTCTTTTCGTTTTTTAGTTAAGTGGAGAAAGAGTATAAACAAGATGTAATAACGATTTATAGGCTTGCCTTGCTTTTATTAATTCCCAATGATAGCCACTGTCAAATATGTCAGAGATTATCGAATAATATGCCATTGCAATGTTTATCATCGTGTGCAATCAAAATACGTTCTCGGTGATTTCAAAGAAACCCTAAACTATTTTTCATATATTACAAATGAATACGCGACAATATAAAGCAAAGAATAAGAAGGTAACAAGACAATAAGAAAAAGTGAGAAATTAGCCGAATTATACGTAAAACGCAGAGAACGAATATCTTCTCCCACCGAAACAAAAGTAAACATCGACATCCGTGAAGGTGGTAATAATTCAGATGCAAATGCAACGGAGAAACGATCGTATCATTAGTCGATCTAATGTAACATTGCAGCATTAAAGAAGCGTGGTAGAATTTCCGAGTAACATTGATTGCCGGCAAACAAGAAGGGCCAACGAGCAGAAGCCAAGTGGACAATCGGCCTGTAATTACATAATAGGGGCAAATTGAGTGGGTCAAACGATCAGTGCAATGAAGTGTACAAAGCAACAGGTACCGTCAAGTATATCACACGTGAAAGAATAAGAATACACGTATGCGCGGCGTTACACAGACGAGGCACACACAGAGGTATTCCTAATTCCGGAGTGGCTCGTAAGCGGTAACGAGCAAACAAAGGCGAGGCGTCACGAAAAGAAGATATATTACCTGTGCGAGGAATTATCCTTTTAAATGGAGGGAGCAGCCGAAGAGTGCTCGGGCTGCATCGGCTCTCTCTCCTTCGGGAACAAACCCCCCTCTTCATTCTTAATTCATTTAATGACCCCTTAACGTTCGGCTTCCTGTCTTAAAATAAATGAATCCGATTGAAGCGGACTCGCGAGGTGTGAGTGGCCCTTCTTCCTTCTTAGTCGACGTCGTCGTCGTCGTCGTCGTCGTTGTCGTCCTACCAACACCCAATGAAAGGAGGTCGAAGAACCCTCCATTAAAATAACCGAATCAAGTGAGCGAGATGTATTTGCTCGAGGGAAAGCTCTGTTATAGTTACAGTTCTCGGTATATGACATGAGAAATATATTTTATCGGAATTTTATGGCTTTTTATTAATGCTTGTTTATTAATAAGATCGTATTAAGTATTAATTGAGCGACACTCGAAATTGGATGTCGTTTCTTGATTTATTTCTCTCGATATTTTAATGACATCGAATGCAGAGCAAAATACCAGTAATTTTGTTGTCGATATTTTTATAGAACATTTGATACAAATTCGGAGAAATTGGATTAATATAGGCCTACGTCACGATAAATCAATCTCAGACTAAAAATCGATCGAAGCTATAAATTTACATTGCAAAACAAACTGTTTTCATGTATCAATATCAGTTACAATAAAAAAATCAAGATGAAAGTGAATTGCAATTTAAAAAAACTGTATTTCAGACTAATTTTATATTCGTCAGAGCAGCAACATTCATATTGCTTCCGTCCTTTCTAATTCGACATAATAACGGATCTTCTCTCTCTCTCTCTCTCTTCTCGAAAGTGGCAAGAGAAAGCCGAAGTAGCGTCTCCAATTTTCCCCGGGCGCTAAGTGATTTAGAGTGATCTCGAGAACACGCGCTCCCAGATGTGAATCACCGATGGCAAGTCACGCTGCGGAGACAGAATAAGCGAGTACTTTTATGGCATCTCGCTGCTTCTGCGGCGGAGCTATCGAATTCGACCAACTACTAACCAGCCAGAATCCGCTGGACCAGAATGCGAGATTTCGTGGGGGCGTGAAGCTCCTCGGTGACGTAAAACCGGTGACAGATCGGCTGAAAGCCGCACCGGAGAACTGACGGGAAAGGCTTGTTTGCATAAACGTATTAATTCTCCGAGGCTATTTTCGAGCGTGATAGCATTTCGTCTGTGTACTGTGTATCGGTAATAGGCTTGAACCTCTGTGTGTACAGGACGAGGCAAATATACTTGTGTCCACAATCCGCATACTGAAAGGAGCCCATATACGGTGGGTTTGTATCTAAAGTTCTTCCAAGTATAAGTATCCCAATGCGAACATTAAAATGTGTTAAAAAACCGCGGTATATCAATTTGTAGGATTTTTTTCAAAGAAAAGATTATTATGAAATCATTTATAAAGTTTGAATTCAATGTTGTGCACGTTTCCTATACGTGACAAGTGGAGATGACATAATTATTATTTCTTTAATTATGTATTAAAACTTTGAAGCATTTATAAATATTATTTTATTCAGCCACCTAAATATTAGACGGTCTGGATTTTTTTAGAAGAAAAGATTATTAACTAGCCATTTATAAAGTCTGAATTAGATTTTCTACGCATTTTCTATACGTGTTAAAAGCAGATGATATACTTATAATTTCCATAATTATGTATTAAAACTTTGAAGTATTTATAATTATTAGTTTATTCAAGCATCTAAATATTAGAAGGTCTAGTGAAACTTGGTATTCATTATCATATAACTTGTTAATAATTTTCTTCTCCACATATTACGATGAATCTGCACATAATATAATATAAAGAAACGTCCGATAAAACTGGAAGTACTCCGATTGAAATGCCAATGCTCGATCCTGTACGTGATGTTTGATATTCCACGCGAATCTCAGAAGCACGTATTCCGAATTGACTGGCATGCTTCTGCATCAGCCTATACAACCGAGTTATTCGATAGAGGGGTTGCCCGTGCGCGCGCGCGCGTGTGTGTGTGTGTGTGCGTGCAAAATATTCATATGCAGGTATGTGCACCCGTTACCGCGTGCTTGTCGGAAAATTGCTCGCCACTCGTCGTGTTTTCTTGGATAGCTTTCCAATGCGTCGTAAAATAATGGCAGCGTTCTTTGTGTGGAAACGCGCACTGGAGCGTGTCTTAATTGCTCCGGCATGAAGCTGTATCTCCTAATAGAGGAGATACCGGCAAGCAGAGCCAGGCGAGCGATATTAAATAAAGCCGTGAACGGTTGAACAATAAAATTCTTATCCAATACTTTTACTGCCTCGAAGCAGATCGAAATCGCGATATCTCCTTTGTGATTTCAATAGTTTTATTCCGTCAATTGTAATTTTATTCCGTTGAATTCTTTGCAAATTGGCAATTTTTCGTGTTTAATTTATAAAACGTAGATGCAAATTCTTTTGCATTATGTGGTGAACTTCTACACTGCATTAATTATTTCTTTCCGTTGCTTGTAATTGTAATTTTATTCTGTCGAAGGTTTGCTTTGATAATTGGCAAATTTCTCGTGTTTAATTTATTGAACGTAGATGCTAATTTTTTACCACTGTGATTCATACTATTTTACGAATAATTATTTTTACTGTCTCAAACAGTTCGAATTCTCGACATCTCCTATGCAATGTCCATATTTTTAATCCGTCAATTTATATCGCGGTATTTTCCTTTTCCACTATAATTAATATTATTCCGCGAGTATTTATTTCTCCACGTTAATTATAGTAAGCGCACTAATCTGTCGTCATATACAAGGATTCGACTGTAATCGAATGTCACCCTGTAAAGGTTAAAGAAGGATTAACACGATCTTCATGAAAAATCGCGAACCATAATTAAACTACTTTACATAGCTTTGGCAGAAAATCCTGCACGAACGAACTATAAGCTCGGCGAATTCCCGAGCGATAATTATGATTTATAAGTTAGCGACTGGAGAATTAAGGGGACTTAAATCCCTTTAATCGCCTTTACATGACGCGGGTGTAGGTTTGCGCGGCGGTATTCGAGGTTCCGCTCGAATCTCCTCTGATTAACAAATCACAGCCTATCAAACAGCGGTATTCCGCAATATCGGAACATTTTCCGGGATCAGGGACTTAATGCGGCTGGCATTATGCACCCTAGGGGATTCGCCAGGCCGGCCGGCCGGCAACTATGAAAACGCAGCAACAGCGCACTCCCAGCCACACACAGAGGACTCATTCGCCCGGAAATTCGTGGCTCCAATAATCTCGCGTGTGTTCTCTCGTTGCGCGCGCGCGCGCGCGTATATATCGGCATCGAGGCGCATTGCATTCCGGCGGCGCCGGTTGCCGCCGGCAACTAATACCTGGTTTACAGCTTCCATTAGCTGACTTCCAACCGGGCGAGTACACGCGACCTAAGCCCCGCACAAGGCATTTTGGCATTTCCCCGGAAATTCTACTATCCCATTCACGCTGATTACGCATCTCTCTAGTCCTCTAATACTCCGACTGAATATTGCCATGTAGTTTCGTGTTATTTTAACTATTTCATGCGTGTTTCCTTTCAGTCCGATTGGAGTTAATCGTATTCGGCATTTCAATCTAATGCGGAAGGCAATTTTATTATGATATTACTTTTTGGAGCGGAACTTCTAAGAATTAATATTATAAAGGCACTAAATTATGTATTAATCCTGTAGGTTTCGAGTGAACTTAATAACAAAAATTGTAAATATGCTAATTTATAGATTAATCATAAAACTAACTTGTTTTCGCAGCTCGCAAAACTGTTGATAATACACTAAGTTTAATACGTCTCACTTTCGCCACAACTTATTAATAAGTACAGAAATTATTCTCGAATATCGTTGCTATAAATTTCAATCCGAACAGCCAGAATAAATGTTCAAATCAATGGATTATTCATTATTTCCGCCGTTTCGCCGAGGGGGCAGTACATTTCGCATTAGCCGTCCGCTGTCGACCGTTGCCTCTCTCTTTCTGGCAGTCACTCTTTTCCGGAAGAGCTCTTGAAAGGTCCGTAATGACATTTCAAGCGTGCGAGTGCGTTGGTCACACGAGTCTCGCTGTGACAGGCGACATAATTGCATTTCTCAAGACACTTGTCATAACTGGATATGCAAAGCGGTCGAGCGCGCATTGCGTCGCCGCCGCGGCGCTATTCCGCCGCCAGAGAAAATCCTGATACAACTATTTATGTATTCGCCGATTCAATGACACTAGCTGTGGCGCATTGCCTTCGGGAAATTATTTATGACATTGCTGTCGCGCGCCAGTTACTTCTCGCACGCTCTTTCGCCGGAAAACCACGCGTTTGAGAAAGGAACGATGGAGAATTTATCGCGTCGACATTTTTCCGTGAACGCTCGAAGATCGAAAGAGGAGGGAAAGAATTCTGATGGATCGTTTGTTTGCTGAGCGTGAAATTAAGGGGATTAAAATACCTGAAATTAATCGAGGGCTTTCCCTCGCTACCAGCCTCTACTACTCGATCTTGGGTAACGCACACTTAACTCTGGTATTTACAGTAATTTACAGCCGTTTCTAGAATTCAGGCATTAATTATAGACCGTTCAGAGGTTTCATTATCCGCCTGGCATGAAAATCTTTTTTAATCCGGGTGATCCTGATCCTCGACAGCCTTCTTGCGTTTAATTTATTCACCAATTTCGAGGATCAATTCCATTGCTCAATAAGTTTCATCATTGTGAAAGAGGCAGAAATGAAAAATTATGATAGACGTAGAACTTTGTGAAACTAATAAGCGACTATAATTTTAGCTGAAAGTATTCACCGAAAACTATTTCCAGAAACTATGTTTTGATTTTTAAATGAAAGAATTAGAATTCTTAAGGAGTGCTGACACAGAATTTTGTCGCCTTTTCAAATTACAGCAAAACCAATGTTTAAGTAGAAAAATTCTAATTGCGAGTCAGTATGCTATATCACACCTTTTATAAGTTATTTTTATTTTTATACTATTTATCACGTTATTTCTGCAAATGAAACCATTTCCTTTTCGCTCTCTGCTTAAATACTTTTGAACCAGACATACAAAGCATTTGACACTTAGCCTGATTATTCGTAAACGTCTCATTTACCACATGAAATGTTTTTTATTCACGTGTCATTATTGTATCACATATTTTTAAGCCATAAACAGTAATTTCTGTTTTTGTCAAAAGAGCCAATAATTAAGAATCTATTTTTTGAAAACTGTACAGACAAATATGTTGAAATTTCGAAGAAAACAGCAGTAACCACTCACTACCATTCTCTGTAAATTTCAATCCAAAACTCTACTCCGTTCACCCAATATTCCACAAAACCACCTTTGCATGAACCATAAAGATAAAAGGTAACACGCTCGCTAAGCGGAGCTACTTAGCATGCACATAAGAGATTAAGCAGCCTGAATTACTCGGGCACTTTCCTCAACTAATTGATAGCTGGCGGAAGGTGTTGCGGTGGCCTGGTGATCCGTAGCGGTAAGTAGGCAGGCGTGAAATCGAATTAAGGAAGATGCGCGCGGCAAGAACTATAACCCGACAGGAAGATTAGGCGTGCCGATGGCAGTATTGGCGGGAGGAGAGACGAACGAGAAGAGAAAAGGGTTGTTCCTTTGGAAGTCCTATAGGAGCATCACGTAGTTCGAGGCCGGTTACGAGGATTACCATTGCACCACGCGAGAGAGAGACACGCTTGACGCGGAGAGTAACTGTTTCTCGCTAATGAACTTCTACAGGAGATGGAAAGAAATTAAACCAGTTTCTGCCGAATTAGTAATAGTAATGTATTGGTTTATTTCAACTCTGATGTATCTTAATGCTTTATCCATCAGGCTGCTTCCATCGAAGTCTTACACAGACCATGTGGGCATACGCCATCTTTGATTCGTTTCTCTATTGGGCCCTTTGCCATCTTATTCGTACTGAGATTAGACTTACGTCAATTATTCTGTTTCTCTATTGGGCCTAAGCCATCTTTAACCTTCTTATTATGAAAGTAATCTGATTACTTACAATAGGTGATCTCGTCACTGCCTCTCTTTCCTTTAGTCAGTTCACTTCGACGATCTGTAGCACATTACTGATCGCTCTCGCTGTTCGGCTCCTTGACCGACGTCTCATGCAATTGTTTATTGTTTCGGTACAATCTCGGCCTCACATATATTCTACAATGACACAGACATACCGGGGCGATGCACTCTGGCACCCCGCACGGTTGTCCCTTTTTCCTGTGCTCCTTAAGAGCCACACATATTTTGAGTGCATTGACGTAATCTTTAATTCACCTGCATATTTCACGGCCGTGATCACTCACACGCCATAACAGTAACGCCATAGCTAAATGCCAAGCCGCTTGAAAATTCCTCGCGTGCGTGTCTTTTTCTTCCTCGCCCGCACAACTCTCCCCCGCTTTTTCCCCCGCCGCCGCCGATAGAGGAACAGAGGATAGGAAAAGAATGGAGAAGAGCCTTGAAGCACTCGCTTGAATTGAGTCCTACAGATGTAGCTCTTCCTCTTCCACGGCTACTAATAAATAGTTGGCTGACGGAGGAGCGGCTCGCTCGTCCGCTTCTCGCCAGGCGTATTCGGCGGAGTCGTACACGTGTGACACGGCTGAGCAGTCGTAAAGCCCATTGTCCTCGGCGAGCCGAGCCGAGACCAGCCGAGAGACAACCTTCCTTCCTTCCTTCCAGTCACCTCAGATGTTACCGGAAAAATACAACCCGGTAATGGGACGTCGCAGTGCCCCGCAGATGTGACGGAACTCTCTTCCTCCTTCTAGTTTTCGCAGCCCCCGGCGCAGCACGCCGCTCCGCTCACAAAATTACACGGATGAATTATGCTCCTTGTAATGACCGCAGCACGCACCACTCACAGCCCCTTGTAATCTGGAACTGTTTAGGCTTTTGGCTAAGCGAGTCACTTTGGTTCCTAGGAATTACAGATGTTGGTCGTATTTTTATTAACACTAACCAGCTCTTTATACATTTAATTTAACTATTCCAACAGTAACCCATCAAATGACAGTTTATAAAGTAAAGATCATATTTTTTCGATTCAAGTATTGCTAATTATTAATTTAATACGAAAAGAACCGCATAAAACAATCTTTAGATAATAATAAAGATATTGCAAATGTACATTTTTTTAGTAAGAACGAAAAGAAGTAGTTCATTATAAAATCGAAGTTTAAAAGCAGTTTAATTGACTGTGCGTTGGTACGATTATTATTAATAGTTATTGTGTTATTGGTAAATTAGAAATAATTGCAGTGCGATTATTTTAGAGTTTGTTAGGATTATGATTACTGATTGATTTTTTAATGGGTCAGTCAATTCTTATACCTGGTTCGATTTACAATTACAGGTGCAATTTCCTGTACTTTCTAACCAACAAATGTACGCGCGAATTGCAAAATTCTTTAGTATTTATATCTTAGCTTCCGGAATCACTGAAATAAACTAATGATAACTTCAAGTTTGCAATGTGTAGACTATCTTATCGTTATTATACTCTGGTGAGTGACAATTAACATTGCCACTTGATTACGTCCTTCATTGTGACGTAACTTAGTACATCGCTTTATTGATACGTCATCAGTCATTCGTCAGTGGGTTCATCAAGACACTTAGCACTTCCAATCGAATCATTGGCACGTGTGGTATTTGTCGGAATTGCACTCTGAATAATTCTAGCAAAGGGTTAACCAAGAGTGTCGCATCGCTCGTTTGCTTCCTCGGATAAACTGACTCTGATATTTACTTTAAATTACAAACATTTCACGAAACTATCCATTTATTAAACAGTTAACAGGTTTCATTATTGAGAAAAATCTGTTTTAATCCTGAAGATTCTAATCTTCGACAGTCCTCTTATATTTAATTTATTTTCTAATTTTAATAATAAATTCCACTGGCCAATATATTCGGTGAAGTATTACGAACACTCTAATTAAGAAATTATAATAACCAAAAATATGATAGGCAGAACTCTTTCAAATACAACTTGAAAACTATTTTCTTCCTCCAAATCTAATTATTTCAAAGTAACCACTACAACATTACTCGAAAGCATTCAATTAACACTCGAATCGAATCAATGACGCTTACAGTGTTGCTCGGAATCGCACTCTGAATAATTCCAGCGGTGGGTTAACGAGGGATGTCGCATCAGTGCTACCCCCGGCGCGCGTCTCCTCTGTCAAGTAAGCTGTCGAGTAAGTAGGCGTCCGCATTTCCGTGTGGCTACGTGTGCCAGTTCGAGTTTGGTGTGCGCGCTTGCGAGTGCAGGCTTAATACAGCCAGGAACCTCTACTCACTGGTACGCACACATGCATACATATAGATGAGGAAGCCGTCCGGGCTATGCACCGAAAGCAGTCGGCCGGGTATACATATACATATGTATAGTGATTCTCACACGTATCGAGAGCCGAAGCGACGAAGGTGCCTTCGCTCGAAGCAGGCACCTTCGTCACTCTCGAAACTCGCCATACACCGGCCATGGTGTACGTGTCCATACAGGCTATTCCAAAAAGGCCACTCCACTACGCTAATGAACTTTTGTGTGTTCTAGATATTTATAAGTTTTTATATATTTATTATTAGTGATTATCAGGGATATAATTGACATAGGAAATTCATGTTCTTATATTCAGGCATACAGGTTATTTCAAAAAGGCCACTCCATAACGTTAATCAACTTTTGTGTGTTCTATATATTTGTAAGTTTTTATATATTTATTATTAGTGATTACCAGGGATATATTGACATAGGAAATTCGTGTCCTTATATCCACGCATACAGGTTATTTCAAAAAGGCAATACCACAACGCTAATGAACTTTTGTGTGCTCTAGATATTTATAAGTTTTTATATATTTATTATTGGTCATTATCAGGTCTATAATTAACGTAGAAAATTCGTGTTGTTATATTTAGGCATACAGGTTATTTCAAAAAGGTCATTCCACGACGCTAATGAACTTTTGTGTGTTCTATATATTTATAAGTTTCTATATATTTATTATTGGTCATTATTAGGTCTATAATTAACATAGGAAATTCGTGTTCTTATATCCACACATACAGGTTATTCCAAAAAGGCTACTCCAGAACGCTAATGAATTTTCTGTATGTTCTATATGTTTAATATTAGTTATTATAAGGCATATAACTAGCATAAAAAGGGTGGGCATGCAAGTTCCTCGAAAAAGTCTACTGTCAGAACGTTAATTAAATTTCGACTTATGTGAAAAATTTCTCTATATTTGTTATAGGTTATTATTGTTCACATAATTAGAGTCCGTGTATCACGCAGGTTACTCGAAAACACCGATTGCAAGAATGCAATAAACTTTCTATATGAAATTGGTAGAAATATGCGTATAAAATTTCGAATGGCAAATATCTTTTGTAATTTAAAGCGGACGATGTCTGTTTATGAAAAATTCCTGCATAAATGCAGTACCAAATTATCACTATTATTTTAAACGGAATTTAATTGGTATATTACGAAAAATTGAAATTGTTAATCTACAGCAAGAAAAGGAAGTGTTTAATAACTAACGTTTATTACACAAGTCATTTTGGAGTCAAAACCAAGTTGTTACGACTTTCCTGGAAGCAACACAGTTAATTCTCTTACCATAATTCCAATTTTGGAATTTCCTTGTTTGACTTTTCTTGGCAGACGTAATACAATATACAAAGGCAGTCTCAAACAAAAAGAGAACCTATCTCAAACTATGTTTCTTATCTTAAGAACATAGTAAATAGCGTTCGAGTATAACGATTCTTGTATCATCCATTTACCAACTGCATTCCTCCGAAACTTAATATCTTATTTAACAATCCATACATCTCCCAACAATATATAACACTGTTCTCTTTGGTAGAAATTTAAACATTTACCATAAGAACAAAATCTCTGCTGTATTAAATTTCGGCTTGAGCGTAAAGGAAGTTGGGAGCTTCACCATAAACGGTAAAGTGTTGGAGAGGCTGGAAGAGCGGAGGTAGAATTTTGGGTCACCCTGTATTCCAGCGGGACTATAGGCGGCGCATAAGGTGCCCCGGTGCAGCTAAAGTCCAGGGTGCAGTCGCTGCTATAGTGTTTAGTGGTGGCCTGGAGCCACAGTCCATTCGCGACCGCCAGCCAGGCAAGACATTCGAATCTCTTTGTCTGCGAAGGAGCGCTCGCTCGTTGCCGTGCATCTATAAATAAGAGGCGAGCGATCGGCGCGCTTCACCGCCAAGCGAATTCCGAAGGGTCCTCCACCCGAATTCTCATTAAAACGCCGCTGCCATCTTCGCGCCGTAGCGATACAGTGAACTCGTTTAAAGCAACCCTTGACCTGGGTCAAGGACAACTCTCACCATCCAGGATTACTATCGATGGACAACCAGAGAGAGAGAGAGAAAGCCACAAATCCATGGTAATCCGTGAGAAGTACGCTCCGATATAGGATTAGCGATGTAATCGGTGGAGAGAGATCGATCGTCCTTTGGCTGTCCCATTAACCTATGATTACGTGGAACAATCGGCAGTGAGAGTCCGTGACACCTTTTAATCGGCGGAGGAAGAAAGAGCGAGCGAGCGAGCAAGTCAGCCGGCTAGGAGAACTCCGGCTCGAAAGCAGCGCCGAGGTCCTTGGCGTGTGAAGTGTGGAAGATACGGGCGGCGATAACGGAGCGCGCGGAGCTCTCGATGTGCCTGCCTGGCCAGCGAGGAGGAAACTTGGCGCGAGTGGCGATTAAAGCCGAGCGATAAGACGTGTTCAGCACTCGGCCGGAGTTAACCCGCCAGCCACCGAGAAGAGCTCTCCAGTGCGCAGTGATACACGCGTGCGTGAAGAAGGGGAGACACACGCGGCTTCTTCTACCGGCGGAGAACGAGCGGAGAACCAGCGGAGAACGAACAGCAGCACCAACAGCACCAACAGCAAGAGCGTACACCTTGGAGAGAATCCGGTGAAATGCCGGCGCATCCGCACGCGTTTCCGGGGATCGGCGTCGGCGTCGGGAGCAGCCGGAGGAGCCTCGTGAGCGCACGGATGACCCAGACTCGTGAGCGATCGAGTGTGAAATTAATTCGAGGCGGAACGGCGTAAAGGAAAGCCGATCATGCGCGGTGAGAATGCCCTGCTCGATCCGGCGAATACGGAATCAAGAGGCAGGTAAAGTGCGCGTAAGAGGAGCGACGCCTTCCTTCCTCCGATAGACTGAAAACGAACGCCCAGCAATATCTCAAGATATATTCCTCTCGAAGGAGCTTCTCGAGTCTTCCGCACGCCAGTCGCTCGCCGATCATTCGATACCGATAATACTTATTGCCATTCGTGATTCACGGAGTGAGTCGTGATCGCGACGAGAGCATCGGCCGAGAGAGAGAGCGGTGAGGGTCATCCGGCGAGGTCGAGATCCTCAAGAAAAATCGTTATAAATATATTACCCGCCCGAAGCGACGATCCTTTAATGGAGCGGTATAAGTCAGCGCGGTTCGATCGCTTCAATCGAATCAGTTCGAGTCCTGCGAGACACATATAAAGAAAAAGGGTGGCTGGCTTCTTGTTGGGCCCTTTTTTCTCGCTGCCATCTTCAGCTCGACTCTTCTCCGCGGAAGACGGGAATGCACGCTCGGCGCCTCGAGCACGGTTCACTTCATTGACGCCAATTAAAGTTGCAGTCAGAGAGCGAGAGAGAGAGAGAGGATTTTCGAGCGGTTTGCTAGGCGGCAAGGAAGGCTGCTGTCGAGTCGAGTCGAGCCGGTCCTTCAACCGGCAATCGACGCCACTTAGCGCCTTTAGTACACACTTATTACCACCTGCCAGTGTCGATGACTGAGACCCTGTACGCTCGAGAGCACCTCCGAGAGAGAGAGTACACGCATCATTTCAATCCGACGATCCTTCCTCCTCGAAGATCACAAAGCCCTGATAAATCAAGAACGCTATTGGAACGCTCGTGCAAGTATCTCTGACATGCTGGCAGCATCAGCGGACTCCGAGAGAGCTGCTTGACAGAAGACAGTGACTGAAGCCAAAAGTAGTCTGGTTGCGTGCTCTCCTTCATTCATAAGTAGTTTGGCATGAGCACCGCTCTATTCTCGACTCGACTTTCGCAAGCGAAGGTGACTGCTCGCGCTATTAAAGAGTCCCATGGAATTCTAGCCTGCTGGTACGAAAGAGAATCGATTGGCAGAGAAAACGAGATTGTTCTTTCACGAGAGTATCGCGTGTAGGTTTAAGGGCGTAGGGATCAATTGGTGGGGAATCTGTGCCGTTGAATCAATGGCTTTCCCTGACCATCGACAAGATCAACGGTAATCCATTGTCAGTGACGTGAAAAGCAGCGATCCCCGAGGGTTGCTGCTCGCTGACTGTCCGGCTGTCTCGATCGGATCATTGGGAGAAGGAAGCCCGCGGTAATAGTGCGATCGATCCCTGCCAAGACGATTATTCCCAAGCCACACTGCCACCTCTGAAATAGCTCACGCCTCGCTAATAATCTTAACACCCGCTGAGATCCCTCGGCCGCAAAGAGGTCGGGCGCATGCTCTCGTTTACAAAAGCCTCGCTCCTAACAGGTAATTGCACTTAGCCGGGGAAAGTGCGAGCAACGAAAGACATAGAGACACATACACGGAGAGAGCAAGCCGACAAGCGAGAACACGAGGACGCGCGAGAGTGCTGCTACCAGTCACGTTGCATAAAGAAGCGTGCTATCTTTATTCCCTCGGAGAATGTAACACAGTAACATCAGATAGTAGGGAAGAACACGAGAGATCGTAAAAATGCTCGGCTTCAAGACGTAACCCGTTATCCTCGCGCGCAAGGATCTCCCGGCGAGAGAGAAAGAGAGAAAGAAAGAGGGAGAGAGAGAGAGGGAAGATCGGGCGGACGATAGCCGCGCGTGTACCCTGACCATCATCAAGAGCGAGCGGGGATGACGTCAAGTTTCGTGTTGGAAGAGATGGAGCGGCTGCGAGCTCGAGTCTTTCGAGTGGTCGTCGTCGCCAGTGTCAACGTCTGATCGTACCGGCCTTCGCAATAAGAAGAGAGATCGGGGAGAGTGTGCTCCAGAGCAGCCTGTCTCAGAGAGAAGCAGAGAGAAGCAGAGAGAGAAAGAAAGAGAGAGGATCCACCGCCCTGGAAATATGCTCCCTAAATATAGAGCGAACAATTTTCACGGGATCCACGTGACGCCGGCGTCCACGGCTTTGGTACGCTAAACCAGGGCGGTTTTGCTCGATTTGCCTTGCGGCCAGTTTCGCCGATTTATGCGAAACGAGTGCAACTCGACAGCGCGCACACTGCGCGCCATTGCTGCTTGCATAGTGCGTCTGCCTCTCTCGCCTGCTCTTTCCTCACTGCGATAGTCAGTCTAGCAGCCGTCAAACCTTCCTTTCTCAGCAGTAACTCCGGAATTCCCTTTGGAATTAACTTCCCTTTGGAATTCAAGCAAACCTCTCTGTGTCTGTGTGTTCTCTAACGATAAAGTGCCAAGCAAGGAGTAACAATGTTGATCACCAAGTACACGACGATCCTGCTGCAGAGCACTAATCAACACATCGTCCGGTGAGTTGATCAGTTTTTCCTTTGAGTTTCTTTGAACTTCCATCGGCGAAGGCAAATTCGCCTGGGAAGTATTCGGGCCTGGGATATTCGCCGATGATTTGTGGGCCACTTTAATGAGTTTACGAGGCACTTATTGCCAAGTGAGATGCGTGCGATAAGATTGTGATATACGATCTGCGCGCTCCTCGACGGTGTCGGAGCTCTTGGAAAAATTGTACTCCTGTTATGGTCGTTGGTTGCGCTCCTGCTATCTGTATGGGTTATAATAGTTGTTGCCATTATTGGGCATAGTCTGCATTGTATTTGCATATGAGTAGACACCTGATTGGACTTATCTATGCTGCGCTATAGATAGCGCGTTAACCTAGTAACGAGTAATTTCGAGTATGCTGAATAGTTAATGATGAAAGAATGGGGTTTCGTAAAGTTGTTTTTGTATGTTTGACAATTTTCAGGAATAATATGCTTAATTAATTACGCGACGTAAAGATTGAATTGGAGAATATTAATATATTAATATAAGAGGAGCGATTCGCTGTTTTGATAGACAGAAAAGTGCACTTGCCAATATTGCAAATTGTCCCTCTCGAACCTGCTTCTATGACTGACAATTTTCAAGAATAATTTGCATAATTAACCGTTTGCGGTCGTACGTCTACTCTCAGCCACCACAACAACAAAAAAACTATATTAATTTCATATAATTTTCTAAATCAAGAAGACTATTGTCCTCAGATAAAGGAGAAAGGCTTGGCAATCCATTATAAACATTATAAACATCCATGTCTAAATTTAATACGCCCGCAAAGGGTTAATGACGCGACGTAATGATTAAACTGGAGAATATTATATTAACAGTATTGATAATATTGATATTATAACATTAACGAAAATAAGAATTTTCTGAAAAGCATTTATAAGGGCGAAAAATCTTTTTCGGATTTATCGCATCCATTTCACTGTCATTCCTTTCTATTTGGGTGGCGGAAAGCCGGGCATCATTTCGAAGGTACCTGCTGGAAAACCGAGACGGCGTCAGCTGACAATTACTGCTCCCCATTACTAGGGACTCCTAATGATAGGAGTCTTCTAATTGGGAGGCGGATTTAATTTCGACAATTAATTACGCGGTATAATTGCACTGGGCGACGCGGTGCTCTCCGATTTTAAAGAAACCGGACGCAACTCCTCTCCGTCCTGCGATTCGAAATCAGCCGAAGGCTTCGCCAGGGTTTCGTCGGAGGAGTTTGGTATTCAGGAATCGTTCGATGCATATTTAAGTTCCGAATTGAAGTCACGGCGGCGACGGCGGCGGCGGCTCCATTTGGGGGATTATTAAATTCGCCACGAAGGAAAATCTCGGCGTCGGCGTCGGCGTCGGTCGCGCCGAGATTCGTTGTCCTCGGGCAACAATGTCGTTGGAACGGCGAACCGAAAAGGAAAAGGATTCTTCGGCTGGAAGCTCTCCATTCAGGGGCATCGTGACCGCGAATTAATTCGATTCGCCTCAGTCGCGCCCTTATCCTTCCCTCTTGAAGGATCTCCTCTTTGTACAGACTCGCCAAAAAATCCTCGCCGAGACAACGCTTGCGCTTCCACCTTTTATGTGGTGAATCCTTGCGGCTCTTGAAGCATTACCTTTACATTACCTTTTACACTCCAACTATTAACCAGGTTAACTTTTACGTATAATAAAATTTATTTTGACCTGTAAAGAATCCAGAAAGAATTAAATCACAAAGAGTTTAATTAAATTTCGTTGGCAAATTCTTATAAGTAAATAAATTTGATGTGGTAAATCCTTGCGGAACTTGAAGTATTACCTTTTACACTCCAACAACTAACCAAGTGCACTTTTACGTATAATAAAATTTATTTTGACCTGTAAAGAATGGTTAAAGAATTATATTATTCAGGGTTTAATTAAATTTCGTTGGCAAATTCTTATAAGTAAATAATTAAATCTGTCGAGATACGCAGATACGTATTGCTTGAGATTATCTGTTCGGAGCCTGTGCAGGCTAATTACCTCGTAGAGTACTGGTAATTACCCCCATTCCTGGCTTACATGTGTTCGCATTGCTCCGAATATACAATACTAAGCAGTCCCAATATGGATCCTTGTAATACGATTATTTCATCGTAATCTCGAGACTGATTAAAACCATTTCAATATGATTTTCTCTTCCGCATAAAATTACAATCGACGCAAACTATAGGCAATATAAAATATTGCAATATTTATAACTTATAGGGTGCTCCAAAAGCAATTGCATAATTTCAAATGCAAGCTTGAGTTATACATAATTAAAAGGTATTTGTCACAATCTATTATTGTTAAATCCTTTGCACTCTACTTTAGTTTTAAGAGAAATGCATGGGCATAATTATTGTTTTAATTATTTTCATCTAATATTTAAGACCCCATTTTTGACACAGTCTGTAGAAGTCTTCTTCTTGCCCTAAGAAATTCTACGAAATTAAACGCTACGCACAGTTATTTGATGGGAGCGTGGAAAGCGGCCGCAAATCGTGTAAGATATGACTCTCAATTTCACGAATTTATTTAGCTCTAGAGTTCGGGCGTAATCCCCGAAGAAAGGGAGCCATCCGAGGGAGGCATTGTTGTCCGAGCTCATTAGAGGGAAGCCTGGCTCCTCCTCATATCGCGCGGAGTGTCAATATCGCCTTGTAACCTACTTCCGCGACCTTTTTATAACTTTCTCCGAAGGATACTTTGTGGATCGTTCTCGTGCAAACGACGTCGTTCCGTATGAAACTCTGAGAAACAACAGGGAGAGTAGGTACACTCCCACTTAGATTTTTGTGAAAGTCCTTAACTGTCTGTTGCGCTACAAAATATCAAAACTTAACAAAGAAATGAAAACTACAAAATGTGGAATCTTTGCTAGAATTTTGTACAATAGTAATATTAACAAAATAATGTAAATAATGTAATGTTGTTAATTGAATTGTGTAAATTTTATTGGAACGGTGTTTATGCCAGTGGAGTTAATTATAAATATTACAAATTCCTCAAAGATTATAAATCATATAAGTAGTGATATAAGCAGTGTATTTGATACTAGACTATGTTAACTTAGGCCGCTTGTTCGATTATTCGTGAAACAAAGCATTTTCTAAGCTTTTGGCTTTCTCCACCCTTTGTCTTACTAGAATACTTTGCTACCATAAATTCTACACAAATTCTTATCAAACCAATAATTTAAATTTTCACGAGGCATATTGCAACATTAACATTTACGATCTGAAATTAATTTCTCCATCTTTTTGTGAAAGGTATCGATTATAGATAAAGAAAGTACTCTCTAAACTTTAACCTTTCTGCGCTCTTCGACGTACTACGATATTTTCCCAGCAGATATTCTAGACAATTCCTTATCTCTTAATATCTCATTCGATCACCTCCACTTTAGTTCACTTATCGCGCGAGAAAACTTCAATCCTAGTCGAACGTCTCAACGGAAAGGTTAAGCTTGGCACGGCAATCTAAGCGCGCAGCGTCGAATCAAGAGGATGGAAGAGCGCGAAGCGGCGATCAGCGTCGACTTAATCCCCAATCGCACATACACTCGGACATCGCTCTCTCCTTGGCGATGTCGAAAGGTCCAGTCATAAATCCCGTTTCCTCGTGCGCGGCGCCACCGCCGTCGCCGTCGCCGCTGCCGCCGCTGCCACCCCCTCGAGCGTTCCTCTCGCGAGCGGAGGCTAGCATTGCGCTATATAGGCCGGACAAGGCCACTAATGAAAGCGAAAAGGAATTTATCGTCGATATAAATTGTCCCCGGCGTCGGACATCCGGCGGCGCGACGCGGCGCGGCGCGGTGTTTCACGATCGATCGGTTCCCGAGGCTTTTGCTGCCCAGCCGGAACTCTTTTCTACCTCTAGCGAGGCGGAGATCGGCAAGAGCGGCGGCAATCGCCAAGAGAGGGAGGAAGCGCTCGGGGAAAGGATGCTGCAACATCGGGATACTAAGAGAAAGGCGTGGAAGAGAGTGGAAGGAGGGTAGGGTGGCGGCGGCGGCGACGGTGGTGAGGGTCGAAAGAAAAAAATGAATCGTGCCCTTTATTGGTTTTTCTCCCCTGACCGAGCTATCGAGATCAGGATACCTTCGCTCTGTCTCTTTATCTTTCTCTTTTTCTCCTTTAGTTCGCCCCTTTCTAACCTCTCTCGCTCGTGCGAGTTCGTTCTCTCTCTCTCTCTGTCGCTCCTCTCGTCGATGTACCTTCGCCTCTTTACGGAGCCTGTTTTCTACTGGCCGGTGTCTCTCACCCCCGTGGCCGGGCAACCCGATACTCTGGTTTAATTAGGCGCGGGCTATCCTCGATCAGAAGTGGCTCTGTGGACAAGGAACAGCCAGCAGCAGCAGCAGCAGCAAGCCACCTCGCAAGGGGAAACGCCAGAGAGCAGCAGCAACGTTCTACAGACGTTGGAATGCGCTCGCCTCTGGGCTGCTGCCTCGATGCGATACGCTTATTAGAATCAATCGTACTACCCCATCTACATCTCCGACCGCTCGCAAATTTGATATACATCGAGTGTGTGCTTCCTATCGGGAATCTATTGTTTGCTCGGTACAATGCCCCTCTGTCGCTTTGTGGCATACGTTTCGAGAGGCAATTGACGCTCGAAGTTGTTGTGATTGTCTACAAAAATTTGAAGATATTGAAAGATGTATTTATATTATTGTAGCTGTTTGTTTTAGGAGTTTTTAGTTTGGTGCGGACGCAGTGTGATAATGATAACTTTATTCGATTACATACTTTTGTAGTCCAAAGCGTTGCGAAAAAAGGATCCGCGGAAACGACCGTTTTTATGTATTGTTTGCTGCCCGCTGGTAGCGTTTAATCGAACTAATTGTTTAGTCTCAAAATATCTAATTACCATTTTTGACAGTGACGCATGGGAAGTATGTCATTTTTGACCGAACGACGTAATTTGACTTATAATAATGCCATGTGCACCTAAATATATTTCTACTCTTAAAACTCGTTAACGTTTGCATGAGATTTTATCTTTGTTGTTTCTTGTATGTTATCAAGAAAGAATTTAGTTGCCCAATTGTTCGATTTACAGTCAACTTTGAAGAATTTAATAGTTTAAAAAATTCAATACTAATTATAAAAGAGACCTTGTTGTATAGAAATTTAAAATTGCCACAAATAAGTCCAATTATACACGATCAAATATCAAAAAGGATTTAAATGCATCGAAGCACAGTTAATTAAAGGACTTTCTATTACGCGATACTCACACAAAAAGACAGCCAACCAGAAAATTCCAGCGCATACATATTCACATCAAGTTTAACCAGCACAAGCATACCACGGCTGGAATAACTGGTACTATCTAGGAAAGGTGGTTCGGGTGTTGGTAGGAAAGAAAAGGGAAGGTTAAACGAAGCAGTAAGTGAAGTCTCATAATTCCGATGGTTGGGCGGCGAAACTAATGGAGGCCATCCGCAGCGGGTAGAAACCAGTTGCATGTCTACGGTAGCTTAGTACACGAGCTCCCCGTGTGTTTCTATCGCGACAAAATATCGATAGCCGAGGCGGCGAGGCATCGACACGCACGCTTGCGTACGCCACGTGCGTATATATCTTCCGGCGGCGGCGGCGGCGGCGGCGGCGGCGCTGCGGCGCTGCGGGTCCATAACGAGCTCTCGTTATACCAGGTTCCGAGCCACTCGAAGAGAGAAGAGTCCCGGCGAGCAGCGGGAGAGAGATTGGATGTTCTATTTGGTGGGTGCTGTGCTGCTGCTGGCCACCTGACAAACGAGCAACCCCGCCAACCTTCTCTCGGCCATCGAGCTTCCTTTCGTGAATACGATTATGTCCTCCGAACCACAGCCGACATTCGACTACCTCTTATCACGTCATTTCTGCCTTCTGACCCTTCGCTCTGATGTATCACTTGTGACTTATTTTTCCCTACCAATCCCTTCAACGCCCTGGCGAACTCTAATAACTTTGTTCGTGTAAATTAAACCTTGACACTTTTCATAATTTTTTATTGCCTCGACGAATTTTTACTCCTCGCATAATATATTACATAAGTCTGGAAAGGAATTTAACCTCTTAACTGCGTTAAAGTATACACGTCAAACGCACTTAACTGGTTAAAATAAAAGAAAGGTGATTTTATATGTATAAGAATAACTATTATGCTTCACGTTGTTATGAAATATTATTAAAAGAACGGTAATTAACAAGATATTACAGACTCCAAAAATCGACATCAAGCCTGCTAATTAAGCCGATATAAAAAAGGACTGGAAAGTTTAGTCATGACGCAGTCCAGCATAATTCAAAGGACAGGTCGCGTAACCCGGTAGCACTTAGAGTTCAGTGAGCATTTACCAGCAGCTGTAAGGTGGTAGGAACGATTTTATTAGATATTAACACCCACTAAAGTGTTGGAGAGGTTTTGTCAGGGCGCTGCTAGGCGCTCGCTACCTAGAAACAGGTTTACCCTGTACCGGCACTGGTTGGTCGAGAGAGGAGGCTCGTTGTCACGTTATCCTGTCGATTAGCGTTTAGGAAGAAGCTGCACCGAGGTGAGCGTCGATAGTGATGCTAATACCTCTCTCGAGCTTTCCACTAGACTAGATTGTGGTATCCGTTAACACCTGCGCCCTCGACAGGAGCCTCGATCTGCTCGAGTGTCGACATGAATCTATTTCAGTAAGGAACTGGTTCATCCATTGCACACTCCTGTCGTCCTTGCAATGTCACGTACATACGCGTTACCTCTCTCGTCGAGGGTCAAGTTCCACTGTGGCCACTCGCTTGCTCGCTCGCTCGCGCTCTCCTTTAGCTAGTTAGCGCGTGTATTCTGTTACAGCCTCGCTTCATTAGACAAACATCCCCCCGCTTCAAATCCTCCCGCCGATTATCCCTGAATTGACAGATCGGCGGCCTTGTCCACGCTATTGTTTTTGTTACGAGGTCGAATCTTGTCGACGGAAATTGTCCTCTCAATTGAAACCAGTTTAACTGGTCTGCTCACTCGGCTTGATTGGTAATATTAATTTAATAATGGAGGAATGGATAATCGTGAATAAAGCACTAAAGAAAAATAGAAAAGTAATATAATTGAATTAAGCAAAGTTACGAAATGCAAGACAAATGATTTAATAAATAAGGTGATTTATACATCCTAGAACATATTTCTTCTTGCAGTGCTTATTGAAAGTTGAAAGCCACAAAAAGCTGCCATATTTGTACTTGCAGACATATATAACTCTGAGTTCAAAAGATCCACTCGTCTTTTATGTCTTTTCTGTTATACGCACTGTAATAAATGCTGTTATAGCTTTGACCCAAGTTCCTAGTAATTCATTTAGAATTAGTAAATCATGTTAAAGACAGCCTTTCACGAATCCCAATAAACTAAGAGTATCCGAGGGATATGTTAGTTGGAGAGCTAGTTTCAGTGGCGTTTGAGCGTGTATGAGAAGCTCTGGTAGTCCGGCGACCCCTGGCGTTGCCAGCATAGCTTTGCATACAAGTGGCAAGGGAGGTACACACAGCAATAAACTGCTAGGCGGAGTAGGATTCCCCACCAAGAATTAATTTCCACGCACGTACTATCGATCGGTGTCGTGATTATCTTGGCGCACACGTGTAAACTATACGGTTCGGCTCCGCTCGAGAGATTAGCATTTCCGAGTGTGTGGTACTAGCACGCCCCATCCACTAGCAGTCTTATCATACAAAGTACTATCATAGAATTTTAAAGAGGATTCTCCTCACTCTATCAAGTGTGCTATCAAGTAATTTCAATATTTTTCACTAAATTATTCTGGTTACAGAAAGTCGAGACATTATAAACTTGTATAAATGAGAGTTTTCTTGGTGTGACCTAGGTTAAGTACATTTATTTAATCTCTGTGGGAATTTAATTATCTACTTTAAGTCTCAAAAGAGACTTTCGCAAAATGCCTATAACGCAACTAACGAGATGTGTAACGACACATTAAACTGCCAGAAACCAGGCGTATGATCGGTTTTGTTATTAACTTCGAAATGTGATGGTCGACAAAGTTTGTTCAATCGGAATCACTTTTTCAATCAATTTTCTGAAGAGTTCTTTTCTATTTTCTTTATTTAATTTAAAGAATAATAAATTACATTTAATCTAAATTTCCATATTTATATCTACATATACTTCTCCTTCATACTTTACTAATATATATATACATAAATAACCAAGCTTCTAGATAGTAAAACAATGTTTTAAACCTGTTCATTAGCTCCAAAGATTATTTCTTTCGTCGAAACAAAAACCTTGCATCTTCACACATTAATATAAACTAACTTGAAAACATTAAAATGCCTTACGAACGGCAGTAGTAGTTCTGTGCCCACATATGTACAGCTGGATTGTACATATTACATATTCGATGGGAGGTGGTGGGAAGGGAGCGGTGGCCTCCTAAAAAAGAGTTCTCCACCCACGGGACAAGGGAGTTACAGGCCGGTAAGAGCGGAGGCTGGTCGAAAATGAAGAATATGTTAATAGTACCGAGCTCGTAAAAAGGACTCGCACGGACCTCCTTCACCGCGGTGGCCCAATCCACAAGTATCTCGTTCCTCCAACTTTTTCCTCCCGCTGGGAACAGGTTGTCGCCGGTGTACAGGCTGATTCAGTTCCCTTTGCTTCGTCGCTGACTAGTGTAGGATAATTATAAATTATTTAGTGATTTTAGTTGTGCCGAATGTGTTTTAGTTTCTTTGTATTCTGTCATATTAAAGTAAATAATATATAATTATGTAAAAGAATATTTTCTTCGAATAATATAGTGTCAAACAGGTTTCCCTGCCTTTTAATCGAAATAGTTGCACTCTATTTTTTATTACATATGTATTTAGTTATATTCTTATAATAACGAAGCCTGCAGGAAGAAATATTTTATTTAATATCACAGGCTTGGAATTTTGGGATTATTTATTTCAAAAGGGGGTCTGCTAAAGACATACTATACTATTATATGTATATTAGAACCTTATACATAAAATATAATATTATATACAGTGTACAGGAAACTGCGGAATGTTGGGAAACACTTTTTGCATCATTAAAACTTCTAGATAATAATTGATGTCTTAAACATAGTAGCATAGATTGCTAGTAATAATTTAAAGGCAAATGAATCAACCTGTACAGGTGACAGGAATAATATATAATATTATAAATACAGTGTACAGGAAACTGGAAAAAGTCGGGAAGCATTCCTACATAATCAAAACTTCTAGATAATATAATAATTTATATCTCAGGCATAGTAGTATAAATTTGTCAGTAAGGATTGAAAGAGAAATGAATGAGCCTGTACGGGTGACAGGAGCAACCCAGTACGCGGACGAGATTGCTTCAAAGAATCGTCCTCTCGCCTTTCTTGCTCCTTGATGCTTCGAACAGAGTGTGTCTCCTTGGTAGGATGAATTGTCTGGGCGCCCTGCCACTTCGAAAGCGATCCCTTCCGTTGATTTAACTCGAGCGAGGGTTATGTCATTCATGCTGGGCCGACGGCCCCGCCTGCATCCTACTCCCGGAACAATCGAACAGTACCCTGCTTTGTCTCCTACGAATCTAGATCTCTCGCAGCTCCGCTCGATTGTCGGCCTCGCCTCCCCATCGTGTCGCACTGATTACTCGCGCCCAGCCCGCAGATCACTGATAATGACCTCCAACATTTCGGATAGAGCGGAGATCCTCCTAGATGAGCGGCATTGTCATTGGAAAATTAATAGAACATCGACAATGTAGTTTCTGTATTATTGCTGTACAGGGTGATTCATTTGCTTTCCAATCGGACAATCAGACATGCTTGTGGTTTCATTTTTATATTTACGATGTATAATAGATTATACTAAAGTAACCGAATGGACAAAATATTTTATTGAATGCCTTTCAAGACTTACGATGAATAAGAAACAATGTGCTTAAACAAGTATTTTAGTATATTACATTGCATAGATTATGCGTACAATGTAGTCTGTGTGTTATTACTGTACAGAGTGATTCATTTCCGTTTCAATCGCGATTGTTACATATCATATTTTATCAGACATGTTTATAGTTTAATTTTTATATTTCTGGTGTATAATTATATTAAAATTAATATATAAAGTAGCCTGTTGGAAAGAATAATTTATTAAATACCTGCAGTGTTTTACTTCAAAGACTTACTATGAATAAGAACCAGCGCGTTTGAACAAATATTTTGTTATATTATATTACATGGATTATGCGTAGAATCTAGTGAATTACTGGATGATTTATAATTACCCCGTGGAAAGCAGAATATATTTGGTAATGTTGATTCAGAGGGAAGTGAACCACCCTGTACAATTGACAGAAGAATAAGTGATTTTAATGTTGGGAGAGTTTTATTACATTTATACATGAAAATAACATAGGATTGGTTGTAAATTTCCCAATACCAGAAACAACAATTAAAGAACCAAAAACATGCCCCGGCCGAAGGGCAGCTAAGAGGGATGAACTTTCGACTTGATAAAGTAAACTTGTCAAGAGATTGGCAAGCAAGCCGAAGAAACGCAATTTGATTCGGGCCGGTACGATTACAGAGAGCCCCTTGTTTTTATTACAGGGGAGTAGCTTTCCATTGACGGGATTGAAAAGCCGGCACAATATCGAGCCGAGTATCGAAGCTAATTGGAAAGGCAACCCTCCAAAGGGAAGCCAAGTTATTCCTTGATATTATTAGAGTCGTAGGAAAATTATAAAGCAGAGAGAAAGAGAGATAGAGAAAGAGCGAGCGGATAGCGAAGATATAAATTTCAGTTGGCAGTGGATCCGCTCGCGTTGCCTTAGTCGCGCTGGCTTTGGTCCGCTGAGCGTGTTTCCATGGTTGACGAGGTGAAACAGGGGTGGTTCGAGGAAGCGGCAAGGCAACATCCCCATCTACTGCTCGGCAACAGCCGAGAGAGAGGAACTTTTATATTGCCGCAAATTGCTTGAGGCCGCCGCCACCGCCGCTGCCACCGCGCGCGTTTCCGCTCTGCGTCGATGGTTACTTTTTAATTAAAAGTTTCGCCTTTAAAGTGGCCACCCCTCCGGCAGACAGACGCGGATTTCGGCGCTGCACTCCTTCGAAAAAGGACAAATCCTCGCTCGGCCGACGTACGAGCCTACCAAGCACACTTCCTCCCCTCTCTCCTTCTGTTTCGCGAGTTCCTCCGGAAACACGCAGTCCTAGCTCGACAATTGCCTCCCAGCCGGAACAATTGGAATGGTAATTAAGCATCGGTTCGACCTCCGCCTCGCGAACAAATATCAACCGCTGTTGAAGCAAATGTCGCGGATTGCATGGAAATGCTTGAGGCTTTCCGTGAAATTTGAGAGTACTTGTCAAAGTTCATGGAACATATTCTAAAATCGACACAAACGTATTTACAGATAGCTTTTTAATTATGGTGTACTTACGTCTGCCTTTTATTATTGTTGGTTATTTAGTGAGTGGATTGAATATTAAACGTTAGAACTGAAACGAGAACACTTTACTTTATTTGCTGCATCGCGAAGAAGAAGGATTGTACGCTCCTTGATTGGTATATGAGTAAAGAAAAAGTGTAACCTGATGTTTGACCTAACACGGACTACTTAACTCAAATAAAGATTGCTATCGCCAACAATTACAAATACAATTAAACGTGATCCTTTTTATACATTTCTATTATTTTTTAGAATATCGCAGATGTAATAATTTATTCCGATGATTTATTGTTGAGAATATTTGATATAATTCCAAACCTACCACATATATTTCAAGCATGCATAATTTCCTATAGAAACATCAAAGCTTTAACTAGCTATTTACTGACCCACTAACCCCTGTTGCGCTCCTCTAAACCCACTACAAATTGTATTGCGCGACAGGAGACGCATACTTTCACACTCCAAACGATAGTGAAGTCGTTGAGCGGACGAGTGGGGCAGTTAAGTAAAATAATACTTAATTAATTCATTAACGTCTGGCGCGCGGAGGTCGGCAGTGCCGTTTTCATAATCTTGCCGGGGACGCCCGTGTTTTGCTGGCGCGGGAGCGAGAGAAAGAGGGACGAGGAGAATTCGCGAGAGGGAAAGGGTGAGAGCGAGAGAGAGAGAGAGGTGGGTCCCAAGGGTAACCGAAGTCTGACACGGCCGGAAGAGAACTCGCTATTAAACCCGGGGGATAAGACCCGGCACTTCACTCGGTTCGCTCGCTAATTAAATTATTCCGAAAACGCGAGCCACGGCAAACACACGCAACCGTTCTACTTCACCGAGCGAAATAGCCTTTTGGTGCAGTTGCCGCGCTCTCCGCGCGGCCCACTATTAGCCGCGTACACTCGCACTTACTCAACCAGGTGCTTTCCAGAAGGAAAGGAAAATCGTGTTAAGTTAGTTACAAGGTCAGTTGGAATTATCGTTAAACGAAGCTACATTTTATGGTGGAAAAAGCATTCGTTGAACAAAGCTACAATTTTATAGTGAAGCATTAGTGATTTAATATTAATGTGTTATTGAGAGAAAGTTCGGAAAGACTTGTATTTTTAGAGGAGAATAATCTTAAATTTGGCTTAAGTATTAATGAATAGAATGGATAAGGAATTATTGTTCAAGTGGTTAATTTATGTTCAGCCCATCCAATCGTGTATTAAAGTCTTCCTATAATTTAAACAAAAATCTACAAAACTTATTAAATCTCTTTACAACATTTCCACGGATTTCAATTTACGGATCTTAAAAATAATCAACCTGCTTTAAGATAATTCAACAAAACAAATCATAGAATCGAATTATTATATGATAATAGTGATTACTTAATAGTGATTTGTTATTTTAATATTTCAGTTTAATAACTTACTAGCATGAATTCTGACACAGATGTAAGTTGTTCGGTAGATCCGAATACAATCAAAGGGGGTAAGCATCCCCTTATCGGAATTCCCGGGTGCGCGCTACTGTTGCTCGGTGATTTTTCCTTACGACTGGGCTGTCGCTTAGTTATTTCGAGGGTGGTTAGCTCGCCGGTTAAATTGGGGAGAAAATTGGACAAGGCTATTAGGACGTTGACTCCGACAATGTACAGCGCATTTCTCAGAAAGACGTGTAATCAGTCGGAGGCTAATCGAGTCAGGAAAAAGTTGACAGCATTCCTCGCTCTGCTCTCAACAGATATCCTTCAGCTTGATTGATCCAATGCATTTTCATTTGATTGATAATTCACTTCGAAACATTAGTTGCAGAGATTTCGATGAAATTGTGCGAACACGTCGAGTTTGCAATGAAACGGGAAGAATGATATTTAATTCGAATACACTATTAACTTTGTAAGCTTTTTAAAGAATTATTGATTAATTAATACTATGTTTGAGTAAAAAATTAATTTTATACGCATTTTAGATAATCATTAATTAAATAATATAATACTATAAATCTTAATGTACAATTCAACTGTTAAAATACAAAGATTATCTCAAATTTATCATTGAATCGTGAACTCGAGAACCTAGGAGAATGATTTCCGCTCAAGTCATTAGCAATCTGTGTAAATCCACCGGCACACTAATGCTTAAATACCAACAACATACATCAAATGCCACTCCTTAATTTTACTTTCCTAATTCTATTTATATCAGAAGCAAGCATTGGTGGCTGCATGCCGGTGCACTGGCACGCAATTACCTCTCAAAGACAGCACCTCAACTAATTACAAAATGACAGGCCTGAGAGTGTCGACTTCCGGGCTGTGAAAGCGCATTAACGAGATGCCCTCGCAATGCCAGACTCGGCCGGAGCTAAAAAACGTGGCAGCAGCCCGGTTTTTCGCTGCACCGGAATATTTTCTGACTCAAAAAGCAATCAGAATGAGACAAGAGCACCGCTGCGGTACAAGTGGGAGGAACGAAACGTGATGTGATTTCGGAAAGCGAATTTCATTTTTTGCCCTCCTCGCCGATATCGCTCGTCTCTTCTGTCTTGCTCGGAAGATGATGGCCTGCTGTGGATGCTGCAGCGAAGGGTGGAAAGGGCAAAATAGTTGGAGAGAATATTTTATTTTGTATTAGTCCGCAGCTAAAGAAATTGTTTTACTATTATAAATTATATCTCTTGTACAGTGAAGCTAATATTATATCTGATATATTGAATGCTAAGAAAAATGCTAAGAAAAATAATATAATTATCCTGTCATTAACAATAAGAATTCCAAATAGAATCAAAATCGGAGAAAATATTGATCTGGTAAGATTGGAGGGAACAAAACCTTATCTGATTTCGGAAACTGAATTTTATTTCTTTCTCGCTAATATCGCACGTCTTTCTATCTTGTTCGAAAGACTATGAATTACTTTGAATATTTTATCGAGGAGTAAAAGGGTAGAATACTCCATTGGAGAAAATATTTAACTTAATATCAGCGGACTGTTAAAGAAAATATTTTACTCCCACAAATTATATCTCTTATACATTAAATATAGTATTCGTTCATAACAAAAATAACATCTTTAACTCACAATTATCCTCTACAAAGAAACATAACCTGAACACTAATAATCCAAAAGGCAATCAGAATCAGACGAAATATCGTTCTGATAAAACTAGAAGGAGGATACGAAACGTGATGCGATTTCGAGAAGCGAATTTCATTCCTCTTTTATCTTGTTCGAAAGATGACGAGCTGCTGTGGATGCTGTATCGCGAGGCGGGAAGAGGGTGAGAAGAGAAACTCTAGCGGGGGAGATTTGACATAGACGAAGCGAAAGGTATGACGGATCACAAGGGATGGAAAGTGGCAGGTCTGGCAAACAACAAATTGTCCGTCCGATATCCTCGCGCGCGCGCACACAGAGGCAGGCACACGCATGCACACTGTTTCGTGTTCGGAGGAAGCAACGAGGCGCAGGAAAGTCCGAGGAAAAAGGCCGAAGCTGTCGCGCACAATTGCCGGGAGAAATAGCTGGCGAGCGCGCAAGGAGCGATACGGTGTATTTGTCAGGAGGCGAGATTGGCTGCGGATAACGCGGCCATAACGAATAGTCGATCGATCCTCGAATTAACGAGCTGGCCACGATTCCCTCCTCCGCCCTCCTCCGCCCTTCGGCCTTGTAGTCCTTTTTATTGCCGCGGTTATTAATCGCACATGTCGACATTTATTTAGCCCATTACACTCGAATGCCAGGCCACACTCTCCGCCTCGCGCAGAACGCCAACGTCCGAATTATGTCCTCTGCCATTTAATCTGACATCTGTTCGGGGGTTAAATAGTCTTTGATAACCGCATGCGCAATGGAATCTATGCAGCGTAATTATATTTGTTTCGTGTCAATATTGAGAGTTTTTTAAAGCCTATGATGAATTTCTTGTGAAAAATGATATTAGTCATATGTCATAATTTAAAGCCTCGTAATAATAGGAAAGTGTATTTTGTTTAAAAAATATTTACATGGCACGTGATATATGCAGCGTAATTGTATTTGTTTTGCGTCAAAATTAAGAGTTTTTTAAAACCTATGGTGAATTGCTTGTGAAACATTTTATTAGCAATATTTTACCCGATCGTAAAAATAAATTCGGTCGTTTTAATTACATTGCAGATTTAATTTAAGGTCTGGAAATAGCAGGATGGTGTATCTTGTTTGAAGAACATTTACTTGGCACGTGATCGCAGATTTTTTGGCTCTTTTATGACCGAATGCAGAAATGTAATTCTATTTGTTTCATGTCAAAGTTAAGAGTTTTTTTTTTAAATGTGTCAGGGTTTTTGAGGGATTGCTCAGGGAAAGTATTGATAGATGTGCCATCCGTGGAGTGTCAAAATAGATTCCATCGAAAGAGAGAGTTGAGGCTGACCAACAATACATTTTCCATTGTGGTTTACAGCTTCCATTCAATCAAATATCTATTTATCAATCGCTTTACCGTGGAATTCCTTTAGTGTCTAATTAAAAAGTGACATACATCGAATTGTATTCCGTGTTGGATTCTATCCTAAAGCATTCACGTTTAGTTTCTGTTATTTATATTTGATAAGTTTAATAAATCTGTCATAATGTTTCATTCTTCACCAGTCTTTCAAAGAGTTAAGTTCAAATAAAGTTATATTCGTTTCCTAAGTATTTCATACTAATTTCTACGGGAAAAGAATCATTCTTCAACATTCCGCTCATACAGAAAAGTGTAACATTAATTACAGAATATGAACTAAATATGACGAATTTAATGGCACGACTTATTGAAACTTTGTATGTTTCTAAATCTGTCATAATGTTTCATTCTTCACCAGTCTTTCAAAGAGTTAAGATCAAATAAAGTTATATTCGTTTCCTAAGTATTTCATACTAATTTCTACGGGAAAAGAATCACTCTTCAACATTCCGCTCATACAGAAAAGTGTATCATTAATTACAAAATGTAAACTAAATATGACGAATTTGATGGCACGACTTATTGAAACTTTAAAGTAGAGCAAGCAGTAGGGAAAATGGTGGAAAGGAGGTATTTCATCGTTGCTAGAATGAGGCGGGAGTGATTACTTAAGAGGTACTGGAGCACTCGGAGGCCTATAATTCTCCCTGGGTGGCCTTTTGTATTCATGGCCCGGTGGAGCTATCACGCGCCACCGAGCGAAAAAAGGGCGAGCCGGAGAATTCGCGGTCGGAAAAGCCTCTGGTCCGGTTTTTCCGCGATCCCTTTACGACCCCGAACCTCGCAACAACGACACAGAGACGCTGGATTTTCACCAGCGCCGGCTGCCCGGGGTCACCAACTTCGAGGTTCTTTACCTCGCCGCGCCACCAAAGAATATCGCGGCTTTCCAGTAATCCCTCGAATATACAGCCTCTACATTTCTACAGGCTTCTTCAAAAATATCTTACGAGATTCCTATCTCCAATAACACTTCTTTATTAATTTTTGGTATGTTAAGTATTAAATTAAAGCGGTTTTTAAAGTAATTCAATTTCTACTCCAGAAAGAATTTCGTTTTATCATTAGTTCTATGTAATTTGGGTCCTTAACTATCACTTTAATTTAAAATTGTTGGTTTTTAAGTTCTAATAGTTGGGTTTTAATTGGATATTATTTATTATCAGTGTGTAGATGAATATTTAAAGACAGAAATCAGCTCCCTCCCTGTTGCATTATTGTTCGCCAGAAATACATTTTATTTTCAGCAAGGCGTCACAGTCTCGAAATATATTTTGAGTCAGCCTATTGCTCGACTGTTTAACACTTAAAAGAATACAGAAAACCTGAAAGAATCCACAAGCACTGCAATTTAAAAATTCAATAAAATTCTTCTCGTTATCCAAAATTACAGAATCTCACAGTACACTTTCATCTACATTGTACGCTGTTCACTAACACAAAGAAAGGAAGGCATTGCTATTAATTTGCCAGGAATGAACATAAAAGAGTTTTGATAGCGAAAGTTTCCCGTAGTAAAAGTAACTTGGATAATAAACCGTCGAACTACATTCTTGCGTCATCCTGTAGATGATGCGAGTACTTCCGGAGGATGAAGAGGGCCGTGCAGCGATATTTTCCTGTCCGAGCTTCTTCATCGTCGAGCACGAGATTCTTCGCAAAGTTCGCCGGAAAAGTTCTTGCCGAAATTTCGCGCACCTGAGCTTCCGAAGTTGCTGCTCGTAATTTTTACATCGTGGGAGCTATTCTCGACTCGCCATCACCGTCTACCACTTTTTCCTCGCTAGTTATTTATACAATATTGAATATGCGCGAACGAACAACACGCAGACCGTGATTTATGCAGGAAAATGACGCGAAGGCTTGCATAAAAATCGATTATGTTTTACTGCCAGCTTAGTTTTAAAGAGCGATAGCGTTGAAATGCATTTGGACGTTGCATCTTTTTTTCTAATGTGAAAGATGTAACTAATAAATATGCATTTTTAAACATTAGAACACATTGTTTAAATAACTTGAATATGCCACAGTTTCAAAGTAATATTTCTTATTAAAGTAGTTTGAAAGCTTTGGAAAAATAAAAGGGAAAAAATTGAGATGAAGAAGTGACAACTGACAAATGTAAAAGACAGAATTCTACATAAGCTACAAGTTGTATGCATTTTTAAACAATGGAAAACGTTGTTGAAATAGCTCGTATATCCTACAGCTTCAAAGTAATAATTCTTATGAAAGTAGATTGAAAGCTTGCAAGAAATAAGACGGAGAGAGTTGAGATGAAGAAGAGACTCGATAAAGTCTCTTTGCCAAGTAGTACGAAACCCAGTCAAGCGTAGCATCGTATCTTTCTCTTGAACTTTCACGATTTCAATTCATGCAAAAACATTATTACATAAAACAATCAATTATTACCCAAACAAAAAATTTATTTTATACAGTTCAATACGCTTTTCTCATTCTATGATCGAAATATCATTCGAAACGATTATTGAATTAACCCAAGAACAAATCGCCAGTAATAAAATACTCAGTTGTTTATGAAGACAACTTTTTATTTACAAGCATTTTCTTTGGTGGCTGAAGTCTAGTTTTTAGCTCGAATATCGGCTGGCCACATTCGAGTGTTCACTGGCAGGTTCTCGAAGGCAAGTAAGATGAACGCACAGCATCCCCGAGGCAGTAAAGTCCTCGGGAGCGTCACAAATCTTTCTCGCCTTCCACCTTTCTCCAGCTTCCTTTCCGGCTGGGAGTGCTGGTCTGGTTGCGCCCTGTGGCCCCCTTTTGCGGCACTCCTCCTAATCCACTGGAACTTTGGAATATCTATGTGGGATGCGAGGAGGATGCAACCCCAAGGGTGCGCAGTTTGATTCGACTACGAATCAATGCTCCGTGCTCCTTGCTCGCCCTCGCCTTCGCCCTCCATTTTCCCACCGGGAGATACTTTCCCCGGAGGATTTGTGCGATGGCTTTTTATGCCTCGAGGAAGTCCATCGTTTTCGAATTCGACCCTGCCCGACATCCGCAACAGACATGCACTTTCAAAGGGTGGACATTCCTCTAACTATGATAGAATGCACTTTCCTCTTCTCCAAGGCCATTTTCACTTTGGTAAGACTGAATCACGTTGGGATACGTATTTGAAACTGAACAGTATAATAAACCTCGCGCGGAATAGATAAACAACAAAAACACCAGAAAAAAGAATTTGATTTTCAGTATTACATAAAAGAAAATTAAATGTAAAAATTTTAACTGTAACCTTAACTTAATTTAATTTAAGTTAACATGTAACTTTTGTAGTTACTTAATATATTTACTGTTTTCATTCGTTCTATCAAATCTAAAATTAATTCTCTTACTCTAATTTTGCAAGACTTAAAGTTATTATTACTTCAAAGTACAAAAAGACTACAAAATAAGTCGTTAAAAAGTTGATGCTGAAGAAATAAACTCACGAACCCGCAAGAACTATCCGATCTTCCACTATAAAAAAAAATGATTGCGAGGAAGAAACGAAGAGAGAATCCAAGCGTCATTCGTTCCGCCAGCCATATTTCTCGAGCGTCGTAATCAATCGAGTCCTTCTAACTCTAGCAGGGATCCCGTAGGACTCAAGGCACGCGCGTCATTAAAGCGAGAACAGAGCAACGTTGGCCTCGCGTAGTAATCAGTGCGTGTCCTCATCGCCGCCGGGACAAATAATGTATCGACAATTCGTCCCTCTGCCATGGGAAATTGCCACGGGCGATGCTTCCGTCGCCAGGAGTCTTCTTTCACGACAGAACCACCGATGGAATGTCAGCGATGATTAGAAATTTTCACGGCTCCAAACCCGTCGTAATTACATGCTTGAAAGTTCCAATCGGTTTGCTTTTATTATTATATACTCTTCTCTAAGAGTTTAAAATATCTAAGTTGCAAATTATTAACCCTTCTACACTTTGTTAAAAATGTTTGTTATAGTTGTTCTCGTGAAAATAAACATATTTGTGAATGGATATTCGAGTGTCACTCAAATTCAGGTGCCATGGTCTTCAAAATGTTAATTTAAAACATATTCGTCAGATTTTACAAGGAACATTTACGAAATTGAAATTTCACAAAATTATGAAATTTTATGGAAATGTAAAGCAGTACATCCTAAACACAGAATTATTTTTTATTGTCCCCCAAAAACAGTTTAAAAGGGTAAGAACATTGCTTAAAAAGACGCTAATTATTTCTTTTGGAACGTTTATTTTCGAAACAGCAAGAGTTATTAAATAATTTAAATAGCAACAGAGAATAGCATAATTGAAAATTATTTAGAATAAACTACAATATGATTGGAACAAAATCTTTAATTTTCTCCTCCAAAAAATTTGTTACATAAAAAGTGTTCCACGTTTTTTGCAAGTATTCTGCCCCGCCTTTTGTGTGTAACTAAACTCGACTAATGGACAGAATCGTCTGAGCATGCTGTTCACTTTCTTCGATATCACATCGAGTTGTGTTTGAAGTTTGTAAAAGTCCAACAGCACGCAGTTTTCACTTTGTACTTGATGTTCGATTGGACACTGTGTGTTCGCGCTCTGGAAATCGAAGTTTATCGCTATTTGTCGTGGATGAGTGGCGTCGTTGAATAACAAGATGCTTTGACGTGGTATTCCTCAAAAAGTGAGATTCACTTTCTCTCAATCTATGTTTAATGTGAATTGCATTGGTCATAATAAATATTGGGATATCTGACTTTAACTATAAAAGGATTTAACTATGAATAATTGGTATTTCTAGGATTATATTTATATTCATTCGAATGTTTTAAGACAATCTTAGTTTCCATTCAAATGTTACTTTGATAAGTTACGATTGGTTTCAAAGCAATACTTGCTCCAATATTGATGAATTAGGGACCACGCAATCCATTCAATAAATATAACTCTGAATGAAAATTGGCATATGTCATAATTTATATATGCAACTCTCGAAAATGTTAAAAATAACATACCTGTTTCGCGATTCGAACGTGTCCATTATGTACTAAGTATACCTGAAATCAGTCAACTTTTCTTAGAGTTACGCAAATCGTTTAAACGTGCAAAAGATGAAATCTTTATTACGCAGTTTTCTCTATTTTACATTTCCAACACAAGAAACACTATTTCCTTCGCATTACAATTTAGTGTTATAATAATTCTATTGGCAATCAGAGCATCACGCGCAATAGCGCTGCGCACAAATCCTTTAATTAAGCCGTTAACCCGTAAAACCAGTCGACGCGATCCATCATACTCTATCGGCTCGCATTATCAGAATTTACGAGTACAACAGCTCGCCGCCGCGCTACAAAATAACCCCGGCGAATCAATCGAACGATATTCGCCTTAACAAGCGGCTGCTTAACGCTTGAATGAAAGTAAAAGTGTGTTCGCGTGTCGCTCGACGGGCAGCCTGTATTTTCACCTGGCACGCGGAGACGCCAGTTTCTAAGCGTCGTCGTCGAAACAACTGGAGAGAAAAACGGCGACATTTCGCAAGACGCGTGCACGGTGAAATTTTCTGGCCTTCTTCCCTTTCGAGAGGTGATGATGATGATGATATGCCGGGTGTCGGGTGGCCGCTTCACTCGCACGTATATCCTTTCAGAGGGACACGAATTTCAGTTGATTGAGGTTGCTTACAGCCAGCAATTGTCTCCTCGCTTCCTTCTGAGCTCTTCTCCGCCCGACTTTAACCACGCCACTCTGATTCCTCCGCTTCCTGGCCGACTAAAATTCCTTCCGCTTTCTTATAAAGTGCACAAAGTGAATAAAAACAGTGTTTATATACTCAGATGTTCTGAAGTAAATTTATTTGAAGAAGAAAATATTCTACTTTGAGAAAATATTCTACTTTGAGAAGATAAATATTCTTTCTTTTGTCTCAAGAAAGGAATTTTCTTCTGTGTAAAAATTAACTCTAGAAAAAGAAGTGTTTGTCAATAACTGTTTCATTTGCTTTACCACATGCATGGTTAACTCGTCAATTGCCTTGAAAGAAAATTGCCATCATTACCATGGTTTTCTCATTTGATAAACGGCAGATGCAGAAATGCAAGAACGGCAACATAAGGAGCTATCATCGCGCAAGTTATACAGATTAAAGTATATTATCAAATTAAAGAAGATTAACTATAATTCTATAATATAATAAATTATATTTATTAAATAATTATCTTATTAAATCACTAAGAATCTTTCTCATAGAAGAACTGTCATTTTATTCTTGAAACTACTTAACAAAATAACGCAATAAATTTCGACCCTTCAACGTTGACAAATAAAATGTGGCACGACACGAATTTCGGTTGATCGAGGTTGGTTAGAGCCGGCAATTCCGTGCTGGCTTCCTTCTAAACAGCTCTTCTCCGTCGAGCTCTAACGACTCCGCTCGGATGCTCGCTGGGAGAGCCGAGTGGCGTCGCTTTCAAAGAGGATCGTGATTTTCTCGCTTCAGACAGTCGTAACCGACGCCGCCCATTCGCTGCCGACGACGATACAGGGAATTCTTGCGGTTTATCGCAGCCTCTCGGACGCACGGAATTTAGGACAAAATAGAGATCAAGCTGCGGTCGTTCTCTCGACGGATCACTTGACCTTCAGGTGTCCTACCTGAAATAGAGCCACCGGCTACACCCACATCTTCACGTAGCACCTTATGATCGAGCTCTTGCTAACATTGCAAACACACTGATGAGAAAGAGTATTTTTAGAATAAATTGCTTTAAACATCGTGATTGTCTCCTTTAAGGATATTTATTTTTTCTTGCGAAGGACGCTTTCTTGTTTAAGAAAATGTATTTCTATTTAGAGAGAAGAGTTTTCTTCCTTAGGAACGATTTTTGTTCAAACTCTGGGTGTGCGATTAATTTTTTATTCACTACATATAAGTTTTCTGCTGTAAGATAGAAATTATTAATTAATGTTAGTAATATTATTAGTACTACAATATTTAAGAATGATTTTCTGGATTGACGTATTTTAGTATTCAAAACTTCCAAATTTGAGAGATCAATATTAAATAACTTAGCTTTAGAGCTTTAAAGACCCCGTTTGGATTTTTGTTCAAAACAGTTAAACCTTCATTTTGTCGTATTACAAATTCTAATGACTGCCACAATTTCTCTGACTGTCTCATTCAACAATTCTCATGGTGATTCACTGACAAATTAAATACAGACAAGAATATTGACCACTTACATTTGAATTGAACCTGTTTTATTAATTAGTGGAAAAATCGCAGATTCTTTCATCAGCCACGTAACATTGAGAATGTTCGTGGGCCGATGGTTGAATTGAGTTTATTATGAAAGAGCACGAACGCACGAATGGTAGAGGATGAATACAAGCGCGCGGCGCGACTTTCTCTGAATCTCGAAGTAGTCGCTAATTAGAAGATCGAACTGAATTGGCAGCTCCGACGAGTGGTAACGAGATTCCACTCGGAATTCTCGTTGCTTTCATTCGACAAACAAATTCGCGATGTACACACACACACACATGCCGGACGACGACTGTTTCAAAGGTCTGCTGCGAGTGACAGTATCGAGCTGGGTTTCACATCCGCTATTCCATTTCCCTAACAGACTAATTTGCATTCACGGTGACAGATAGCCGGCGTCCTCTTTCGCAGAATGCACGCCGAAATGCATTTGCGAATGCGTCGCCGATGCCAGTTGACCAAACCTGATATGTAATCTCGAAAGAAATCATCCTCCGTCCAACCACTCCTATTAATATGAAAATCAACGACAGATTTATTACAATGAAATGTCCCAGCAATTTCGAGCCGGCGAATTAAATTTAAAACCGATATTTCCCTACCGATGCTTTACGACGCTGTAACTCGCCCGTGTAATACACATGTCGTAGTATGTGTGCGCTCTTTAAATAATCGATACACGATATAATTGAAAACTGTACGCCTGAAACTCTAATGAATTAAACTGCACTGCAACGTGTATTTATTTAATTGCGTACAATTAAATCTGTAAATTGATTTCCATTTCGATCTCTTTCGAACTTTCCACGAAATTACTTACAAAACCAGACACATATTTTTATATATTTACTAAAAAATTATCAGTTCGATCGAAAGGTTGAAAAATTTCAAGTAGAAAAATACTCCAAAACGTTGAACAATGCAGAGTGACAAGGTAAATAAACAAGAGGAAAGGGCAACGCTTTCAGACATAAAATGTGAGCAGTGGAAAAATTCCGGACGCGTCAGCCTGTTTGACATGCCGGCATTTTTATCTTTTTGAGCCACGGTAGGTGTACTTTGGAGCTCCCTACTGCCTGTTGACTTGGATATTGAATGGGCGAGCAATGCTAACGTAGTGAAACTGATACCGGACACACGAGGAAGACCGATCAGACGTGAACATACTTGCTCTCGCGACTTCTCGACTCTATTACAGCCAGGCCAGCTACAAATAGTAAACAGCAACCTCCAAGATATATCGAATGAATGCACAGTAGACATTCCACGATATGTCTGCCCTCTCCATCTATCGTTTTCCGTATAGACAAACCACTCGAATCTTAGAAAACTAACAAATTTGGTAAGAACTCTCTTCAAAGAATTGTTTGTCGATATTTTTAAATAAGTTTACACAGTTGCGGTGATGTAAGTTAATTTATTTTTACTTATTCGTATCTAAATATATCGTTACAATATCTTTTTACACAAATATAAACCGTTTGTCTTGTGGAAATAACAAGTTTGGTAAAACATTCTTTCAAAGAATAACTCGTGAATTATAATCTCTTTGTAAGAAATCATAATTAACTTTAATTCACTATATTAATTCATATTTATTATAAGTTCGCAGTTTACAATTTTAAACTATTATACACATCTCTAAATACCTCGCTGTAATAACCTAACCCATTTCCATATTCAAAACACAATATCCCACATTAACTCGAGTCCGAGCAAGCCAATCTCAAAACCCTCGATTCGCGAAGAACCTCATTGACAAGCATCGAACGTCTCCGGAGTTCTTGGCACGGTACCAATCGGCAGGTCAAAATCCAAATGAACTCGCGACAAGGCTTGCATATACTCGAGCGGGCAATTAATAGCGGAGTTGTCGGCGTGAGTGAAATGGTCCGCCGTCAATAGAATCTCTCTGTTGGGGTGGGTTTGGACGCGAGAGAGAAAGAGAGAGAGCGAGAGAGCGAGGGAGAAAGAGAGAAAGGGTGGTGGTGGGTGCGGAAGAGGGGTTGATTCGGGGTGGGGTAGGAATTCAATGGTTGGGATGGAGTGTAAGGGGTTGGCCGGGTGAGTATGGGTGAGTAAGGGGGTTTCGGGCTCGAGTAGAGCGAGTAGAGTAGGTTTTAGGAGGACGCGCGTGCGCCGCCTCCCCTTGCCGGTCCCCACCCTCGGCGCCGGCCGCCACAGTCCGTGGAAGCGTTGCGCCTTGTCAAGCCGGTCTCCGCTGTAGCGGCTGCTAGATGCTTGTCCAGTCAGTCGAGTAGTCGTGTGTCGGGCACCGTTGTGCGCGCCTACGTGACGTCGCGACGCCGCGACAGGCGTCACGTCCCATCTCTCGATTCACCCACCGTCATTCTTCCCTGTGATAGATAGCTCGCGCCGTGGCAGTGTCGCACGCATCATCCAAACTCCCGAAGAAGACAGTGAGACTCGCGAACAGCACGTGACTAGCGCGAAAACCGAGCACCGCGCGAATTCTTCGCTCTTTCCCTGAGAAGTACGCGCACCTGACAGTGACATTTTAATCGGAGCGGCTTAAGCTTCCGGCAGACTGCTGGTGTGTTTCAGTCGACTGATTGTTGAAAGGGCGCGCCGTAAAGATCGCCTTCGACTCGCCTTCCACTCTCCATCCACGCTTCCACGCCGCCTGCTGTCTCTTTCGGAGTGCACTCGCTGAGATTCCTTGCCACGATAACACTCCTCGGAGACTCCTCTCGCTCTTCCAGAGGAATTGCTGCTCGTATTTGGTAACGCTGAATTACACGTCTCCTCACATCCACTTGCCAAGTTTCACGCTTCCCAATCGAGGGATATGTTGATGCCAGTCGTTTGGTGTACTCGTCTCTTTCGTTGTGACAGATATTCCGTTTGCTGGTTCATGTAGTTTCTAATAGTGAAAGGGAGTAGGATTGATTCGATGGTTGTTCGTTGTCGAGTGGCTGGCTTTGATGTGAAATTATTGCATAGAATGCAAGACTTTTCACTTTGACTTCGTTTTAGACAAATGTCTTTGTACGAAAATCTGAGTATCAAGCGACTATTAAATTAATCTTTGAACACTAAAAAGTTAAAGAGCAGATTTCTCGAGCGTTCCATTTAAAGTACAGATATCTGGCGATTGGTATTGCATCAGTGTTTCGACATCCACCTGACCATTCACATCTCGAGGAGATAAGTGACGCGTAAGACTTGAAGCTTCGCTTTAAGAAATATCGATTTAAAGAATGCGAATTAATCAATGTCACATGCATCGCAGTGTAAAAAGTATCATTGGCAGTGTTTTGGATGAGAGAAACGTTGAAGGAAAGTCGACGTAAAAGTTGGTTGCAGGTACAGGAACGTCGGACGCGTTACGATAAGATCTCCGGACGATTGTGTGCAGCTGGCACAGATAACGCGTTGCTCACAGTGAGCGGAGAGCTTGGCTTTGCCGGCACCCAATTTTCCGGAAGCGGATCTGCGTTCGGTGTGGCAGAGCAGCCGATATTGAATCCCTCGAGCGAAATGTCTTTGATCGCCGGGCAAACTGCATCGCTCCGATATTTTCGTTGGCTTTGTGCTTTGCGCGAGATTCCGCTCCCGGGAAATTGCCGATTCACAAACGGGCGGCCGCGCGCTTCCTATTAAACGGAGCGTGCGAGCATACACGGTGACTCAGACAAGCATTCCAGTATTGTGTCACTCGGCGGACAGTAACCCGTCCACTTCCCATTTAACATCCAAATCCACCGTTAACTGCTCCGATTGATTTCCAGCTTTATATATTTAGAGTTCTCTTCGAATTAGTTTAACATCGTTTAATTGTGATTGCTAAAATTTGTTTGCTTCCCATAACACTCAAATGCACCATCAACCGGTCGGTTTGAACACTATGTTTATGTATTTAGTGCTTTATTTCCAATTGGTTTAATTCGGTGAAATTGAGCGTAATAATTCGTTGATTAATATCGTTTATTTGCAATTGTTATAATTAACCTGTAAACGATAGAGGATTATTTCCGAGGAGGTGAATACACTGTTTTGGAGCAGTGCTCTTGTTTGAGCATCTGACAAATTATTTAGTTCCGATCTGTTATTTACTTATAATCATAACAATTTAGATCCAAACAATTTTTCCTAAATTCATAGAAATATATCATTGCAAATAAAAGATACACATTCCTTAAATTGTTATAGCTTGTTTAAGAATAATTTCACTATAAAGACAATACTTTTCATATTATTTATTCAATTTGTTTACTAAAATACAACAAAACAGAATCTTATAATTCAACGATGTAACAGTATGCAATTAAATACTTTTATTAATATTTCGTTCACGATATGAAGTGCTTAGAGTTCGATGTACATACATGCGCATTCTTGTGGGTCACCGTGTATAGGTGAACTGGTTGTTCCGCGTAATAAATTATACAGGCGACGCGAGAGTGTTACGCGCTTTTCAGAAGGAAAGCCGTGATTAAAAGGGGTGTGCGCACTCGTTGTTAATAATTCCGTGAAGTGCGCGTCGCTCGGACTGACAAGCCAAATCAGTATTGTTCGTAAACTCCGTCGATTTTCCGTGGAATCGTCTTGGAGCGGAGCGCGCGATCCGCTCGCTGATTTATGCGATCTGTCGTAAAGTTAGATTATTGCGGCCTTCGCGAAAGTGATAGCGCCCGCTCGTTCATTGACTTCGGAAGTCCGTTTGACTCACTGAGCGTCACTGGACTAATGCCACAATTAATGACACTTGAATGACAATGAAAACACGCAGGAAACGATAAAGCACTCTTTTTCAAACTATCGCTTCATCCTTTAACGAGTATTCTTCATTCACGACATATTGCTGGTTTACGATCATTGAAGAAATTCATAATTGATAAGTGGCACGCTAATGTGCATTTTTACGATGATATGAATTTGTATTAATGCGTATTGTTCGCTTGGCTATGAGCGCACAATGGATCTCGGTCTTGTCGAGTTTCATTAAAATTTGCCATCGTTCCGTTGAATTGGAATCATTGGATCGTGTCTCATTTGCTTAATTATTACAAGCCTGATAATGACTAGTAATGTTTTCGTTTACATTAACTTTTCCAATATTTCGTGAACGGCGAAACTAAATTCTTTTACCAATATTTATTGTAGCAACGTTCAGTCATTTAATGAATTTATTATTATGCTCGTTAAATAACCTCTGAATTCGTACGCCAAGATAAATTATTAATGCAGACATTAATTTTTGAATGCACTGATTAATAACGTGAGAGTTGCCGATAAAGAGCCGTGTCCGGGAAACAATTACTTTAATGCATCAGAGCGAAGACCAAATAATTTTCGCTCAATCGAACGGACAATTTGCATTTGTTTGAATTTTATACCAAATGCTGTAATTTGCAGATTTTGACGAAAGTAACCTAATATTTACCAGTAATGTTATTTCACTCGACGAATTGCTACCTTTGTTTTTTCCTTCTTTCACAACAAAATACGAAACCCAAAATTACTTTCCCATTGATTGAAAACGCACTTTTCGATTCCAGTTAAAATATTAATTTACATTTCACTCACCATTACAAAAATTTGGCGGATTTGTTTCTTCCATTTTACACTGACAATAATTTATGCAATCCTGATAGATTTAATTAACTTATATTATGTCTGTTAAAATTGTAATGGTCTTTAAATTAAATGAATAGCTTTCTTTAATGAAAATAAGTGTCGATAAAGAGAGGTATACAGAAATGTCCGTACACCTAGTGTTAATTTCCACGAGTAATCGATTTCTTAGAGTTGGAACAGACAGTTTGTTGCTGCTGGTTGCTAAAACGTCAGGCAGGTGTAGTAGGAGTGATTAACTGTGGCATTTCTCTATTCACGTCGTGTCGGGATTGCGAGATTTAATCTGTGACGTCGAGCGATGCAACGCGTACGTCAGGGCTGCTGGTGGTATCGGCATTGGACGATAGCGATAACAGATTCTTCCGAAACATCGTGGGTGGCTCGAGGGAAAGTTTCCCAGATAGCAGCGAAGAGAGTTGTCCCCCTCGCGATTAAGCTTTACTAATAAACGTGAATTATCGCCGTGATTTTTACGCGATGCTTGATTAATCGACCTCCGGTTCAACCTGATTTATCGCCCCGCTCTTTAATGATTCTGGTAAATAAGTTTGCTCAATTGGCCTGTCGCTGATTGGGCAGCGACTAAGTTGCGCGAGATTACTTGCTGGTTACTCTTGGAAGTCGTTATTTCGCGGGGAATTTTCTTCTTGACGAAATTGACATTTTCGAGTAATGAAGTAAAGCGTCCGCTGGCGACCTGTTAATAAGATCATGGTCGTTGTCAGCTTATTACGTCGAATCGAGGAAGCTCTCAATGAAGAAATTCGTAGTGTCATTTTGCTAGTTGCTTGGTACTCAGAATTTTCCATGTATTTCTGTTCTTGGTAAAATAGACATTTTAGGGCATCGTATTAAATAACTTGAATGAATGGAACAGTCAGTTAGCAACACATTAATGCTATTATAATCGTAAGTCGACTTACGTCAGATTTTTTAAATTCCCAATAAACCAAAAGCTTCAACTGACACTCAGTATTTTACATGTAATTCTATTTTCAACGCAATAGAAAGTTTTGATGCATCATATTAACGAACTTAAATTAATGGAACAGTTAGTTAGCAGCATATTAATATTATCACGATCATAAGTCAACTTACACCAGATTGTTCGAGTTCTCAGGGAACGAAAAGCTAGTTTCAACTGGTACTTTAACTCAGTATTTTGCATGTGATTCTATTTTCGACGAAATAGAAATTTTGGGGCATCGTATGAAATAACTTGAATGGATGAATCGAGTTCAGTGAGTTGGCAGCGTGTTAATAAGATCATGGTCGTGCGCCGGGCGAGCGTCGGATCGCTCGAGTTCTCAATGTGCAATTGTCGTGAGTGTATCACGAGGCTCTCAAGAGGCAATCGGTTGGAGTAGCAACCAAGTCAACTGAGTTGACCTTGCCGAGCCGTGCACATGAGAAATGAGACGTGTAACCCTATAACGAAAATACAGCAACATACCTTCCATTTAGCACACATTTCTCTCAGCCAACCATTTTGCGTGCCAATTCCTCCGTCACTTGTTTTAAAAATGTCTTTTGTCGCAAGGAATTCCAACATATCGATGATTATTTTACCTCCAAGTAATACTTTTCATATTAATCAGTGGGTGGGGGAATTCTCGGCGAGTTCTCCCAACTGGTGATATATCGAACAGGCAGTATTTCGATGAGTCAGAATTCTCGGAGCAGACGAAAGACAGCACACGTGCGTAAGTTGACCGTCTCGAACGGTTACAGTGACGAGCGTCCATTAATATTCCTCGAATTTTTCTTGACACCCACACTTTTGCCAGAAAAAAAGGACAGATTACTCAATCACATTTAGTCGTTTTATATGAGTATCAAAGTTTAAACATCATAATTCCTTTTCTATAGACTCGCAGACTTACATTTGCATATCTTTGAATATCTTATAATGAAACACGTTTAGCTGATTCATTGCAAATATGAAATATAATCGTACCAATTGGTCAAATATCAACGATCCACATTTGACTGGTTATTTCTAGTTAAGGCAACTAAAAGTATACACATTTCGACTTATTATCATTTAATTTTGTGTTACTCGATTTTAATAGACAAAATTATTAACTTTCGTATCCATCAATCCAAATTTTACTAAAATCATAATTCTAAAATCGACACAAATATTGATACGCGAAAGAGACTCATAAATTCACAGTGGAAAATATTACTGGATGTCTGTCTGCACTGACCACGCGAATTGCCAGCACGATTCTCCGCGGGTTCCTTGACAATCGTGGCGCAGCATCCACGTGCCGTCATCGAGATAAATCACGAAGTTCTTTCTGCGCGAAAGAACTTGTCCGCGTGGGGAAACGTTGCTTGCGATACGTTGGAGCACTCGCTGTTGTGTTCTCGCCGACAGCGAGAGAAAAAGAGAGAGAGAGAAGGCGAGTGCGAGTGCGAGTGCGAGAGGAGAGAGAAAAGTTGCCGTTCTAGAATGCGGAAGAAGGTTTCGCCTACGAGAAAGATGCTTCAGATTCTCTATTGCACGCTCGCAGATGCGATCGGGCTTTGTGTCACGCTGCGTAACTGGGTCGCAACTTTTTCCTTAAGGGAAATTTCTCAAGGGCACTCGATGAGAACGAGCCGCTGCTTTTTTTTCCCCCCTTCGTTTACTTACTTACTCTTGTATGGGTTTTCTAATCACTGCCCCTCGACAACCTTGCTGCTTCGATATAAGTATTCCGTTGGCTCGATCGATTCAATCCAATTTGAAGATTGGAATTATGCGCAGCAGAGATTAGACAGGGACTTTGAAATAATTTCGAGTGAAAATGTATTACATTTAAATTGGGATTGTTCATTTTGTTTATTGTCGTTCACCTACTTAATTAGGGAAATTTCAAGGGCAATCTATGAACACGAATCAACCTTTTCACTGTGTTTAATGAATCGATTTAATCAATTCCGATTAAATTATATACTAGAGAAATTATTCATAGTTTTTACTTGTAATGTTGTTTGCATATAGAAATTCAATTGAAGTGTTATCGCTAAGAATTGCTCGGAGTATATAAAGGAATTTGCATAAATTTACATAAACGTAGGTTACACCAATAAATAAGATCGATTCAATGAGAAAACTACAGATAATGACGAAATCATAGTACGTGTTTCCTTTTACTATTGAAGAACATAGTAAAAATCTCGAGTCATTCGAGCGAGACAAGTTTCCGTGTGACTTTTTATTGTCGTCTCTATAGAATTCTATTTGGACCACAAAGAAATCCATGACTCTCGCTGGACCTAAATTATTTACTACCGCCGCATTGATTTATGTCCAACAGTTCTACTCCAATTCAAGCGAACAATGCTTCAAAAGCGATCCTTAAATATAACTGACCGAGAAATTCCATACAATCAACTACTTTTACCGAATGCATTTTTTTCTCACCTGGGAAAAAGCATTCGCAAGCATTTTTGGAATAAATTGTCCTAAAAAAGAAAACTGTATTTGTTGAGACAATTTGATTTCTCTCAAGAACAAAAGTTTCTTCTTTAAAATGATTTCTTTTAGAAGAGGCAGGTTTTCTTCTCTGAGAGATTTTACTCCGCCAATACCTTTTTTTTTTCTTCACCGCAGATTGATCGTAACTGACCTCGTTCGAGTCTCTTTTGTAGGCTACGACGCATTTGTTTCCGTGAAAAGTGATACACTGGTTATTGCCGGAGGTTGGAGATATCCTAGCCGGAAGAGAGGCGCGACTGTTTCTCGGCGATTACCGCTGCGGCAGACGGAGTCGAAATATAAATAGAGCGCCGTCGTCGTCGGCCGGCACTGGCCAGACGCGAGGATTTTTCTGAATTTCTGCGAGCACTTTGCCCCACCGCCGCCGCCGCCGCACGCCAGACGCGTTAGCTATGAGAAATAAAGGGGAAGAAGGAGAGAATTGTTCTGGTTGAACGGGATGCGTAATCGAAATGGGGAAGGGCGATGGTAATTGTATCTTGCAAGGGTCCGCCACGATCTCTATCATACACTGGATTCGTTACGACTAATGGAATTATTGGAGTGGCCAGTCGTATCCTCCGTCGCCGGATATTAGGGTGGTCCGAAGGTCGATGATCCTAAGTCCACGGTTTACCACAAACCAGCATTTCGGCCAGACGGCTTATTTTCAAGCTTTCAAATCCACTTCCCTCCTTAAAAGTGGATCTTCTTAATTCCTTAAAAAGAAACATGGCAGATCTTTCCATTGAACAATCAGTTTTCGTAATCATCGAATTGTACGAGTGATCAAAGAATACAAAGCTTATTTATAGATTGAAGAAAGTTAATACAAAATTCCTGTTTGAATTATTTATAAAAGTAAAATACCCGAAAATTTCTAGAATTGCAATATCACTTTTTAATACCAATTGCTTAGTAATTTATTGAATACTTAGTTAGAAAGTGAGGAAGAAAAGTGAGGTAGCAGAGATTTGATAAGAACTAAGCAAAAATTAGATCAAATCAACTTGCAAATCAACCATTCGTTTGCTTACTAGAATTCGCTATTGAAATAATCATTGCATTGTGTAATTTGGGATGAATTGCAGAGAATAACCAGAGTATGACAACACATTTCGAGATATAAAAGCAAAGTGGCGAACAGCTTGCAGTAGCATTCGATTTTACACCTGGCTTCCTTTACGACCTCTTATCGCTTATCCCTCGCGATTTACGAGCATCAAACCTCCCCTGCACGCTTCTCCCCTTAGCTCGCAAAAATAATCCGGCCTTGTTTCACCATGCCAGGTCTTCCACCTTGATCACGCCATTAAGCATGGGAATTTGGGGTAATTCCTTCTAAATGTTTCCATTGATCATTCTTCATTATAAAGATTGGGAATATCTTAATCGATTATCATTGGGTAATTCATCCATGAGTGTCACAAAAAGTTTGTATTAAAAACAGTATTAAGAAAAGAAAAATAATAGGATAAAATTTGAAATTTATAGTTCAATTATTTTATAGTTAATCCGATTCAGTCTGCATATACAATGATTCCAGGGAATAAAATCAAGAATATTATGCCAATAAAAAATGCAACATACAAATGTGTTACGAGAAGAATAACTCATTATTATTCTCATTGTTGCCAGTGTTACTGTTTCATGAGAATAAAATTAAAAGTGTTATGAGTCTCGGAATGAGTTTTCTTCGCGCGACCGACGGAATAACGTTGGTCCGGCGGCTGCACGTAGAAATAGAACCGCGCGCGAGCAAGAGAAACTTCGTAAAGAGTGGCGGTGGCGGCGGCGGCCGTCTGGATTTCGAGCGGCTTCGAGTTCGAGCACTTTCCACGAGCAGCGCGAGCAATTAGCGCGGTTTCCGAGCGGATTCACCAACTGAAAAGTCTAACTGGTCCGGCGTCAGTCAATGCACGCGTCATCCTCGCGTTCTCCCGCGAGCGGATAGATTTAATTGGGCCACCTGGCGACGGGATCGCTGATTAAAAAAGAAGTCGAGAAGTTCGCTGCCGCCGCCGCCGCCCAGTGAAAGAAGTGTCTCAGAGCGGATCTGAAAGGCGCCTCCTCCGCTTCTCCGCTCGCGTTTAATTGGAGAAGCGTTCGGAGAGGAAGAGAGCCGGATATTAAATCGGCACGCCTCCGTGCACTTTGCTATCTACGCTCCACTCTACGCCCTGCAAAGCCGCTGATGAGACTCCGTCCAGTTAAACTGAAAGTTACTGCTGATAAGCGGGTTAGATTTCGAACCTCCTCACTTTCCTCCTTTCCGATCGCTGAGTCCTTCGTCGGTTAAACAATTGCGCAAGATCTTACTTTCATCTTGTTAACTTTATACACGTACCTTGTTAAATGAACCTCAAATAAATCAAATTGTCAATCCCATAATATATTTCTCTCGCAAGTTTATTACTGGCATAAATTTTTGAGATTTTATTTACTATTGTAATTGAACGTACGTAGATTTGGTTAATTATAATGATAATTACATTTAAAATGATTTCATAGTTAATACATTTCAAAGTTCTTTATCAAACACGAATACTACTTTTGTAAACGCACTTTTTACTCGCACAAACCAATGTTAGGACGTGAAAAGTTTGGTAGACCAAAGATCACGGAAATTCGACGGGATACAAAGTGGATCGGCGTTAAAAAAATCCGCTGTTTCCGCGCTGGCGGTGAAATAAAAAGGGAAGTGCGCGGGATAAGCCGCAAACAGGGCTACCCACGGGTTTGTCGAAATCGTGTCGACTGGAAAGCAGCGTGCAATATCCGTCATCAAAGGCGCGCGGGAGCGAGCTCGCTCGGGCTTGTAAAATCGCAATGCCGTGGTCGGTTTCGAGCTCGATTCCAGCTGGTTTCGATTGCGCTCCGGAAACGATACCACCACCGCCGCGCGCGCACATACATACATATGTATACGCACGCACGCACCTTCTACGCCTGTATTTTCCTTGCCATCGGCCCTGTCGTATATAATATTTCGAAGCCGAGCACGCTCCAATTAATTCATTCGCCGATGGTAATTAAGCCGGTGACAGTGACGTACTGTTTCGCGCGCCCGATACAACCTGAAAGCCTAGCTGCTAAAAGGTCAAAAGGGTCCACTCGACGCGCCGCGCTTGTTCGTCGCCCGATTAACACGCAATTGCCGGTCCTCGCAGCACTGCCCTTTGTCGAACGAGGCATCCCTTTTTCTCAATTCCGATCATTTGAAATACTAATCACTAAATGTCAAATCTAGTACTAGTTACGTGTAATTAATCACACTTTAAAAGTAGAAGAAATTGCGGTCCGATAATACCTGTAATTGTAAATAATGAATAGGTTTGTGATGCACAAAATTAAAAACGAATCGGAAACAAAATTCTACTATTACTTGCGAGTAATTAATCACACTTATTTTATTCATAAAATCGAATATGAAACAAAAAAAATTGGGATCCGATAATATTTACAATTGTAAATAAATAAATAGAATTGTGATGTGAAAACGAGTGCGTCAGACGAAGATTGAAATAGTAATGTTACACTTATGTAAGAGGGAGAAGTGAAAAATGTCGAGTTATAAATAAGTCAGGTCCTAGCGAATATTACGCGCACCGTCGAAAATGTCGTTTGCCCGCTTTTCTCCTGGGCTTCTATTCCGCGAGCCAATATCTCGGGCGTCTCTCAAATAGGCATCTTTTTTCGCCGTCGATATCGGTAATAACAGGCGTCTTTCGGTCACCGCATCCCCAAAGTTCCGCTCTTCTTTTTTCTTTTCTATCTTATGTCTACGCGCTCCTAAAGCCTCGATCCTAGTCCCTTTATACCCAGTGATTCAGAAACACGTCGAGAAGCTGTCTATTCTAATAAATTTCCGTTATAAATAAACATATCGCGGGTATCACATTTATTTCTTAATGGAAAATTCTAATAATCAAGCAGGTCATATCTGTTTTACATTTTATATTAATATTTCAGAAATAGAATATTGTACAACGATTTGTCGCTAAAATGTTTATCACAAATCAACTTTTGATAGCAAATTATATTTTGTTGAATTTTTGTGTTTGAAGACATTGAGTAGGTTTCACAGGACAATTAGCATTATCGCTTTTCACAAATTTCTATTATACATAAATATATCGCAAATTTCACATTTATTTCTTAGTGGAAAATCCGAGTAATGAAACAAGGTTTACCTATTTCAAATTTTATATTAATATCTCAGAAATAGAATATCGAACAAGGATCTATCATTAAAATATTTATCACAAATAAACTTTAACTATAAAAGTATATTTTGTGGAATATTTTTATTAATATTTTTATCAGTGGCTTTCACATGGCGAATAAGACAATCGCATTATATGAGAAGATTTTAGGCGACCCTGTATATTCGGTGATGATAGAGGATAGAACCCTGGGAGCGTTTTTTGCGGTCTGGTATCACCCTGGAAACAGTGGACACTAATGGAGACCCGCGTCCTCCTAAATTTGAAAGCGCGCCGAATGGATGGACCTGATTAAATTTCCCTCGATGTTTCCTGAAATAATGTTGATACGTCGGCCCGCAGGGAGACACGGGTAGCAAGGCTTTATGGGAAACTCGAGACCATTTTATTTACCATATTAAAATGTCGCCGGTTGCTAGGGAAACACTGACTTAATGCATTTTCCAGCAGAAATGAACCAATTTTATTATTGTTGAAAGTATAAAACTTCCCACTTGCGATATTATTTCTCTATAAATTTTGCGATTATGTTACGTTCTTAAATTAATGATAATCTTAGCGTTCGTTTTATAATGAAACAAAATTGAAAGATAAACATTATTTATAAGTCGTAAATAGTGTTTGTTAATCATTCTTCAGATTTCATGATAACTTAGTATATTTTCTACCAGAATCTACAAGTTATACTACAATCACTGCATAACTGATTTAACTGTTCTAAAAATATAGAACTTCCTAGTTGCGATATTAGTTCCCTTTAAGGTTACATTATTAAATTAATGACAATCTTATAATTCATTTTATAATGAAATGAAATCGAAAGACAAACATTATTTATAAGTCATAAATAGTGTCAATCATCGTTCAGATTTCATTATGAAGCGTAAAAAGTGGAAACAACGTGTAAGGAAAATCTGAAGCATATGAATAAGTAAAGGCGAAGCCCTTCTTCCGGAAAAGTGGGCGTCCATAAAAGTGTCTGCAACGCGCATTTCTATGTAGATCCGTCTACGCCAGTCAAGTGAAAAGAGCAGGGGGAAAATCTAAAGACTGAAGACTGAAGTCTGAAGTGGCGAGCAGGATTATCATTGGAGCTCGCTGATCTGTGAAATGTGTTACTGTGTGTCGAGAATCAAGTGTTTTACGGATTCGCAATAATGTTACCGCCGATCATAAACAATATCAACAACGACATTCTTACGTTGTATACCAATCCGAGCAATGGAAGGAACGGCACCACTAGGCCAACCAGAGGCCGTTACGCAGAGGTCGGAGTTAGAAGGTAAATTTACCGTTACTCTATAAAGTACAATCATTGAAATCGTATTGATTTTATGGGAGCGTAAAAAATAGTCATCTGTGTTCATATTTTCCATGTTTGTTCTCCGATACCCATGAAACACCACTATTTCATTCAACAGTAATTAACGAAATTCTTAATTGAATTCAATTGAAATTGATGACAAGTTTATTGACATTTCCTTTTTCTATACGTAAATTTTAAATTGAATTAGGATCGAAATTCCAAGGAGTATTTTTTTGTACTGTGTTTCTCGTTATTTTATACCGTTCATTATAAATTATTTAAACTCTACACTTTAATATTCTTAACGGAAGTATTATAATTTACAATATAAATGGAATGTGCAATATTGTCTGCGTCAGGCAAAGGTTGATTTGAGAAAATTAGTTGTGTAAGAGGTTCGAGGCGGAGAGATTTGCAGCTGGCAACGAGACGCTGTTAATTATTAATCGATGTCTCTGCACTGGGCGCGCTCTGCATTTGTTGCACTTGCCATTGCCGGCACCTGCGCTTATTGATCCCGAGCGGCGCGCAGCGCGGCGCCGGCACTCCGATATCCTACGCGCCGCAAACGAAAATTCTCCGATGTGGTGGCTCCGCTCTACACACCGCTCGAAAAATATCTCTCCTATCTCTGCCATGCTGCAGCAATAAAAATTCTTGTCAGTTACTCAAAACCCCCGTAAATTACACATGCAAGATTAATGGTTATTACGCTGTTTTGCAATAGAACGAGTTTCGAGTACATTTTTCTGCCGTCGTCGAGTGGAATTTATTCTAACTGCATTCGCGATATTAAGGTCCTGATAACTGCGAAATTATGTATTTTACATTTTTAAATAATACTTGATGGGACTTCAATTATTAACTGGGTTAATAAACAGAGTTGATTAATATTCACGATCCCAGTTCTTTGGAAAAAGAAAATTACAGAATGTAGATGTTATTTATTCGTCCTGTATGCAATTCCTACAACTACACAATCATTCAATTCTAAACTTTATTTTGACTTCAACAGAAATGAATAAAATGAGTAAAAATTTAATTTTATTTAGTCCCGTAACTAATTTGATTTAGTAGAAATTTAAAATGCAATGTTTGTTAGTATTCACGATCTCTTAGTTCTTTAGAAAAAAATGACCGAACGTAGATATGATTTACACGTCCTGTGTGCTATTTCAATAATTCTACAATCATGCATTTCAAAACTGTATTTTAAATTCAAGAGAATTCAATAAAATGAATACGAAGTTACTTTTATTTAACTCTGCAACTACTTTGATTTAGTAGAAATTTAAAATACAAACTCTGTTAATATTTACGATCCCAGTTCTTTAGGAATGTAATTCAAAGCCAGTATAAATAACAGAGACAATTTTCACGGTTACTATGCTCTCTTCGACTAGGGCGAGCTTAGTACACATTTTCCTGGCATCCTGTAGGCAGTAGAGCCTAACCTATACAGCAGACTGGGGAATGGAGCGCGCGGCAATTTCATTTTCACCCAACAGGCCATCTCTCTTCTGCAAGTCTGGCTTCCTCGCTCTTTCGTTACCGGCTGCAGCAGCAGCAGCAGCAGCGCCAGTCTCCTCCGCTCGTACCTCTCAATTCCAATGTCGTTTCGTTTCATTGCTCCGGCTCGCACTCGAACAATTGAAAGAATTTGTGACGTGTTATTTGTGCCCCGTCTCCGGATGCACGCCACATTTCCAACGAATCCCAACTTCCACTAGGATTTATGATACACCGCTTCCCTACTCTCCTTTATCACGTCTCTCGTTCATCCCAGCCGAGCAATTAGTTCTCCGATTCTTATTTAATGGATTGCAAGTTATACAGCGTTTGATGGATGTTGGCAAAAAATTCGGGAGGATCGATTGCATGTTTATTGTGTGTATAAAATTGTTAGAGTAGCTGTACTAATTGCTTGCAGTAGAAAGGTAATTTTTATTTAGACACGGATGCACTTTGACAATAATAACTTTATTGGATTACATAATTTTGTGATCGCACTGATTATGGAAGAAGAAGGAAGTTTTACTGCCTGCTCAAAATCCCCAATTACCATTTCTATTAACACTAATAAACAGTTAATGAAGTATTATTTGGAGCATATTTTTTACAAGCAAACGCTATACAAATATTCAACGAATTATGACTATTTTTATTTATTTATACATATTATTATTCACATGTATGCATCTTTATAAGATTATCCAACTCGTTTACACATACTTGTACGGTACAACGAAGGCTAACCACCCAGCAAGCATTTCACCGTTATTTAAAGAGGCCATAATGCTCAGCAAATCTAATGTTAAGTGCCTCAAGTACACATTTAAAGATGTCGGTGAAGCCTAACTAGATAACCGCTTACTGCCGCGCCATATGACCCGCGCCATGATCCAGTCCTACTTATGCGCGGGAATTTTTGCAAACATAACCTAATAAACAATCGGATAGCCTTTCCCCTGAGCCACTAGCAAGAAGGAATAATTTCTAAACATAAACGATTTCTCGTATTACCGGAGGATGTGTCGGGCGCATGAAGCACGTGGCGACGTGGGAGGAAAGGTGTACGGTTTCTCGGGAGGAAAGATCGAACGCCGCGAGCAGCGTACTTTAAGCTTCCAGGCTAAATGCGCTGGCAGTGTGTGTGTGAAAGGTGGCCTCCTGCGCGCATTCGCCGTCGCAGTAGGAAAATCGATTTTAATCAGCGGTTAATATGAAATATGATAGCAAAGTGGCCGAGTTCGTCCGGGAAGCCCTGCTCTCGCCCCTCCAACGATTTCCTTATGTAAGCCTCTTATTCACAATCCGCTTTGCTCTCCCGCAGCGAATAGACCGTCGATGAGATTCGTCATTTCTTTCCTGCTTTCCTCCCGCTTTTGGATGCTGTTCTCTTCTCCTCGCAGCATCGTCCAGATTTCAGGTATAATTGGATCCTTTCGCCTACGGGATTTTGGGTGAATTGTAATTACAGGTCGATCGAAATCATTGACACTCTTGTCTCTCTTTTGTTCTTATTCAGTGGTTTTCGATTTTCATTTTATTTATTTATGCAATATGCTGCAGTATATCTGCATATCTGCAATTCGAGTGATTAAATCTGAAGCTTTAAGTGTTTAGAATCAAAATTAAAGAATGCTGAAATTTGATATTACTCGAAATCGATTGCGATTCCAAAATCTCCAATTTTCACAATTGTGAGAAAATAATACAAAGCAGATATAAACACATGTTGGACGAAATAATTCGTGGGCTGCTGCTGTTTCCGGGTGCTGGCTTCTCCGCCCAGAATCTTCCAGCTGGCATAATCGGTTCCTTTCGTCTATCTGATTTTGTGGAAACTATAATTACGAGTCGATCGAAATCATTGGTTCACACACTCTTACTCTTCCTCTCTTTCTCTCGTTAGCACCACTGCTTTCTCCATGATTGAATCCGAGGATCTTGGATGGTAATAGTACACGTTGATTTCGATGTTCCATCTGGTCGTGCTTCCACGTCACTTCCGCCTGATTTAGCATTGAAAGTATAATTGCGCCGTGATACTTCACTCCCCCGGCGAAATTCTACTTTCGTTTGCGAACGTGCCTCTGCGCCCGCTATCTACTCGAAGATGCTTATGCGCGGTGAAAGTCTGTACCATTTATGTTTAACATACTAGTTTTTATTTATATGTGGCGAGAACTTATAATGATGATGGAATATTTAAAGATTAGACTATAGAAATTTTATTTATTAAATATAGAAAGATTAGAGAAAAATGGTAGACTAAAATTAGTATTTCATGAACGATACATTATGTGGATGTAGAAATTTTATTTTTATTTTCTATTCACACAATTGAAATACACAAACCTCGAAATATCACACAGAAAAACATATTAGTTTCCCCGAAACTCCAACAATACAAATATATCTTTTCCGCCGTTCCAAGCAGAATTCCAATCAACTGTAAAAACACAATGCCAATTTCCAGCGGGTGTGTACAAAAACGAGAATATTCGATTAAACAGGACAAGGAAGACTTTTAAAGGCATGGAACTGCACAGTTAATGGGATTTCAATGCGCTCGGAATAGCTTTCAAATGGTGCTTTCAGAGCGATTGCTGGGACAATAGACGGCATGAAATATGAAACACGGATGAGCGAGCGAATGAGCGAGCGAGCGAGCGTGACGCATTGTTGTTGAAAAAGGCCGATGATGAATTCCCTGGAGAGATAGTGAAATTCAGTGGGTGAAATTTTTCAAAACCCCTTGAGCCGTCGCGAGTGATACGCTGGAGTGTCGAGGGGGAAGATGATTTGAAGAGGCTAGCGTGGCGGGTCCGTTGAAGTGGCTCAATTAATTAATTCGGTTCGCCAGCTCGGAAACGGCCGACTCACCCTGCTCTCCACCCTCACCTTTCCGGTTAGCACACACTCTTCCAGCGACGCATATATTCCGCATTCGAGCGGCTCTCTTCCACTCCTTCCAAGAGGAAAGGCACGTAATACGCGAAAAACCGCTTACGCGGCGCGGCGGGCCAGCGTCATTTCTCAAAGAAATGTCGAGCGAGCTTCAAAAGGATTGTATCATCCAGCGGAGAGTAGAAGTGTGCAAGTATGTTTCGCTCTTTGGGAAACCCTCCGCGAACCCTTCGCAACCCCTCCAATCCTCCTCCTCCTCCAAGTATTTCCTTAACCTTCTCTGAGGTGAAAGCGAAGCTTTTTCGTGAGTTTCTCTCGTAGATTGGAGCTGTACTGCGTATAGCATCATCGAGCGACATTCGAGCGATCAAAGGGCAATCGTATAAGGGCGGCTGTTGGTGAAAGTGTGCCTGCAAGTGGCAGGAACTTTCGCTTTCTGATAGTGCTTTCATAGGGTTTGCGAGGATTTGTATTATTTCTGTTATTGGTACTTTTATTTTACCTCGTGAGTGATGATTGCCATAAAAAGAAGCTTTTTTGTAAATGGCGTGATTAATCGTCGGAGTTATTGCTATTTCTGCCAAAGTCGTTTTTAGTTCAGAGTTATATTTTCCAGCTTTAATGAACAAGCTTTCCACAATCTATATTTGTATTACTGTGCTGTTCCTGATATAAAAGAACTACATCTCATTTGTTAAATATAAATACGTATATTATAATATGCATATTTTTAAAACTTAATATTCGGTCACCGTTGTAAAAAAGCTTTCTTTTGTGAATTCTGTAATTAGTCGGCAAAGTTATTGCCATTTCTGCTAAAGTCGTTTTTATTTTCGTGCTTTAAGCTTTTCATAATTTATATTGATATTGCGTGGTTGCTAATATAAAATAACTACATTTCATTTAGTACATATAAATATGTACACACATATCTATACAGGATCATGCGAGGAGGCGGTGACACAGTGAATTTCGCCAGCAAATGGTAGGGTCGAGTGACTGGCTGGTCGATCGAGAAATCGAAACTATGGGAACTCGCATCCGTTGAAATTCGAGGCTCTGTTACCCGAGCTTGTTGTTCGTTGGCAGACTCTCGATACTCGTCGAAAAAACGGCGACACGAGCGAGCACAAGGCTGATTCGAGGAACTCGAAGAGTGGGCGACGTCGATTTACGTTTGCCGGTTTTTTTGCGCGCGCCCGCCCGCTCGCTCGCTCGCCGTCAGTGAAACGCGTCGTTCCTGGACGCGCTCGGATGTGAAGCGAGGCGTCGCATGATTCATCGGCGAAGCTCGCGAAATCACATCTGCAGCCGCGCACTTCCTGCTAAAAGCTCTCTTCCCTCTACCCGGAAGCCCTAGACAGAAGCGGCGGCGCTTTAAGCGTTCTCAGCGCCAACCAGCTCCCTCCGACGGAAACCTTCCAGGTCGACCGCTTGACCCTCTACTCGACTACTCCGATACTCGCCTCTAGGTTACTCTTGCTTCTTGAGGGTGTTGTAAGTCCGTTGTAGGATTAACACCTTCCAGCTGCTACTTCGCACTCAACATCCTAATGTACAGTCGCTAAGAAAGTATTCGCACAACCAACATTTTTAAACGAAATTTTTTTATAAACGGAAATTGTCTCCTCTTAGGCAATTCATTTTTTTTTGGAAACGACATTTCCTTATTCGAAAAATAACATATCTTTATTTCTAGTTAGAAAGCACAACTGCACTAAGTCTGTGAGTACTTTTTTTAACCACTGTAAATTTAATAGGTTTTAACAGAAATAACTTTGCCATACAGAATTACTTAAACTTTGAAATAGTAAGCAATTGACATAATTGAATAGACACTGCAGAGCAAGAAGTATATTCCGTTTTATGAATTAAAAGCCGGCTAAAATTACATGAAAGTTCAAGTAGAAAGTAATTTATGTTTCTAAGCATGACAAGAGTGAAATTTCCATTGGCTTCAGTCAATTAAGGGAACTCCAGCTAGGCATTTTGTAACGGTACCCAGAGTTCAGTTACACATCTACCTCAGAGTTTGCTTGATCTCATGCAACAAGAACGAAAGCTTTATTCAAAGTTAGTCTTACTTACGTTATTAAATAAAATTTAATACATTTATATTATTTATTAATACTGTGTTATATTGCTCAAGTATTTTTTCTAGAATTTAGAAAATTTCAGAAATTTAGAATAGAATTTTTCTAGAAGCTAGAATTTTCCCAAGAAATAGCATTTTGAAAAAGCTATGTATGAACTGCGATGACTTATTTTGGAATCACCGCAATTTCGGCAGATGGCAATGACCCTGACACACACTATTCTCACACACACACGCATAAACTCTCGCTCATTGCCACGCAGAGTGAGAAACTTACAACACAAACACAGAGCTAGTTTTAATCCGGGATTAGTTAGATTTTGCAGTTGATACGGTTAACATCGGATCTGGCCAATCCGAATGGCGTTCGGCGTAACACAACCTTGGCAGGATTGCGTACGCGGATCCCTGACATTTCGTCCCACATTCGAACGCGCCCGTCCCACCTTGTACCGCTCGTATTCCACAACGATTACATCAAACGAGTGCGTGCGACAGCCCGCCGTGCACGTTGCACTCCCAGAACACACTTGGAACGGACTAAAAACACACCGACACTGCAACGTGTGTTCCGCAATAGTCGACTTGAGGGAAAATATTCAGTGTAGCATTGTTCTTATGCTGGAAGATTCAGTGAAGTCAATGTTTGCCAATTGTAATACTGTGCGACCTTTTGCTATACATTTGAATTAGTAACAGGTGATCGGTTTTTTAAAAATCAGTAAGTTGTTTCATTTGCATTCAGTTTTATGAAATTGAATTGTTTTATATTTCTTTTTGTCTGCTGTTTTAATTGTTGTTTGCCATTGAAATATTATATCATACTCTCATTACATAATTCTGAGGATTAATCTTTCATAGTACTTTGTCAGGCGAGCCCCGAATTCTAACAAGTGATCCGTTTATTTTGAAAATGATCCAAGTCCATTTATATTTAAATTGAGATATTACAGAATTTGCGTTTGAATAAAATTAGAAATATACGTATAGAATACCAATTGACAAATGGACTTAGGCCACTTTCAAAGTAAATGGCTCAATTATTTCCAGGTATTTCCTTTAATACTAAAATGAATATATTTACAATTAAAACAAATAAGCGAACTAAAAAAGTAGATGCATCAAAGTCAATCACATTCTATTTCACTTTATATTAATGGAGTTGTCTGCAATCCACAAACATACAACAGAAACTCGCTTTAGGATGTTTTGATTTTCTAACAATTATTCCCAGGCATTTCCCTTAACACTAAAATGAATATATTTACAATTAAATAACATAAACGAACTAAAGAAAGTAAACGCATCAAACCAAATGGAGTTGTCTACAATCCGCAAGCATACAACAGAAACTGGTTTTAAGATTCTTTGCGAGAGAAAATATGGCATACGGTGTGTTTTTAGCCTAAGTGGGGAGCCGCTGTGGGTTAAGTTCCGAAAAGGGCGACGCTAATGCCACTTATGAGGGCAGCGGGCGCATCGGGTTGACAAGCGGCGGCGCGGCGCGCGTGCTTTGCTCCTCTCAGCGCGAGCAATCGACACGTGAGCGTGAATGCAGGCGGCGCGGCGGGGCGGGCACGTGCACGCGGCGAGTATTCGCTCGGAAAATCGGAGAGAGACGGCGACGAACGCAGAGCCATGGAAAGATGAAAGGCGCGCACGCAGGGGACACGGCAAAAGCATGCTTTCTCCTCATCGCTCGACACACGCGCACGCTTCTTCGAGTGGGAACACATGACTTCGGCCGAAACCCACCGAACTTCTCACACGCCACTTGTCTGGCTTTGGCAGCGAGACTTGACCGGTGAGAAGTCAGAAGGGCGTCGCCTTTTATTTTTGCCGTCCCTTTTGTGTACTTCGCCAGAGAACTTTCCACGACCTTCCTGGACAACTATAAGTGCTGTTTCAGGTGGAAAACTTCGTTTTACTTCCACGACGGTGAAGTTAGATTCGAGGGGGACAAATTGAAATGCTCGACAAATTAAAGTTTGCCCTTAAGAAAATACATTCGTTTGCCAAATATACTATGTAATACTATTGAATATCAAAGTGTTCGCCAAATCATATTATTTAGCACCAATAATAATAAATGTTCACCAAATTCAAGAATCCATTTAATGTTAAACTATTCACCAATTATATACTTTTGCCCACCAAATTCAATTCTAAACCTTTCAAGACTTGGTAAGAATTAACCGAATTTTAAATGGGATCTCAAATTTGGTCAATTTATTTTCTTTTGTGATAAATAATATAGTTTACTAACAAAAGTCAATATTTAATAGACACTTTACAAAGAAATGGGGTTTGAAATTTGACGAAAGTATTTCTTTGGGTGTCACTTTTTCCTATATTTGGTAAACATTTAAACATGAGCCAATTGAAAGAGTGTAAAATGGAGTGCAACTATAAGCCACACATGGGAATGTTACCATTTGAGATAATTGGAGTAGCGTGGAATGCAGTTGACTCTCTGAAACGGGCAAGACAGGCTAATCCCGTAAATGATTGGAACTCGAAAGAAATGTTAATTTTTTAGACGCATTCCTGTGATCTCGTTAACCATTTCGACGCTAATATCTTTATTAAAACTTCATCAGACTTTCGATTGTATATTATCAATAAACGCAAATTCTATTTGCAATTTTAATAAGCATTTAATATGAAACATAGTAAAATATTGAAGTTTCAAAAACACTCATATAAAACTTCACCAAACATTTAATTATATACACAATAAATAAACATAAATCGTAATAGTAACACTTCCACTTTTTGAACACTTGTATGATCCCGTCAACCCTTTCGATATTAATATTGCTCCATCAAATAAAAACTTGGTCAAAACTTCGACTATACATATACTAACAATAAGGACGAATTGTATGCGCGCATTGGAAAGTAAAAAATCAAGTGCGCGTAACAGTGTGAATTTCTATTCATAGGAGGTGGGAATATGTGATTGGGGTGGCCGGTTCTGTAATGCGGGCGCGTTAAGCCGTGTGTAATTGTGGTAATTCAGAAGAGGACGTGATCGCACGTGCGCATTGCGCGCGCGTGCGCTGCGCTGCGCTTCGTGGTTGATTGTTTCGGTGGGTGAACGAGGCTTTGAAAAGCACCAGGAAACAATCGGAAAACACTAGTGAATCTGCTGGGGGCGCCGGAAACAAAGAGCCTCGCCCTTCGTCGCGGACGCATTCGTTGATTGCGCCTATACAGAAAATCTACCGCTAAATCTCATTCCGAACACGGCCCACTACTTTGCACTTTTTTTGTAGCATTAATACTTCAGCTCACAATTACATGGGAATTCATGGGACCCTCCACCACTCGACACCTCAGTACCATTGTCCATGAAACTTAAATTTGTTTAAGTTAGCCAAACTAAAATTCTGTTAATTTAAATAATTTAAAATAACAGTTTTACTTGCATTATAATCTGTTTATCTCACTGATATTAAAGAGTATTAAGCCACTTCTAAATGAAGAAAATAATAATTATATAATAATCATTAACCATACCACACATGGTACATGCTGTTATATTCATTTAATACGCTAAAAACATATATTTTATGACAAACTTAATTCTGTAAAATATATTTTTGGCAAAAAAATAAGGCATAAATAGTATGTACACGATGCGATGACTACTCTAAATAAGCTAATTACTTATAGATTGATGCTGTAATGAAATCTTCTGTGATCATATATCAATCTTTAAGCAAAATATCAAATTGCTTGAACAACAAATCGTGCAAGAAAATTAAAAGGGCTGAAAAAATAAGATACAAAATAACCAGCACAAAAAATGCGCTGAAAAGACCAAAATAATTTGCTCTTTTAACAGGTAATTTTGTTTAAATGCAAATATTCTACGGCAGATTCAATATTCCAAAGAATTTCGCTTGTCAAAACATATCATTCGTCTTCAGCTCGAACTGCTCGAAACATTCGGGAAACTTGCTTACCCTTATTCCTCATAACCCCGATTATCGATGAGAGCTGTGCTGGCAGCCGTCATTTTTCACGAGCGTCGCCATGATTTATGACGGCGGCGGCGGTGGCGGCGGCGGCGGCGGCGAACACTGGGATCAATCGGTCAGTGGCCTGGTATATTATTCCGCCGGGTGTCTTTGCCCTTCCGGTGGCTGGATTTGGGTGCAGCGGAGACGTTTGTTTGCGCTTGGCGAGCGAAGCGCGCGCGTTCAGCTTCGTCCGATGAAGAGAGTGATCGCAGCTAAATCAGTAGGAAATCGGGGAAACCATGTGAAACACGATACGCCACTTTCGGTCTAGTGTTACGAGACCACAGAGGCCGTTTAATTCTGCGGCCACTCTCCCACTCAGACGTACATACATACATATACACGCCTGTCCATCGATTTCTTCTCCCCTCTTCCTGGTATTGATAATCGTTCCCAGGAAACTGTTGCACTCAGCCCGGCCAAAGAGAAGCCTAAAAGTTCAACATGTTTTCTTTATTAATGACTCATCCGCCTATACTGCGGCCGATCGAAATCCTTATGATCGCTTTTCGGAGGTTTCGAACGTGGGAAGATCGATTAATATCTTGTTTCCTTTCTTCGTTCGACGTTTGACTTTGGAGTTTCAAGACAAAGAGTTAATATGTAAGATATACAAAAAGAAATACGAATAACATCTATTTTATATATTTCAAGTAGAACTAACTTTCAGAAATTAATTAGAGTAATTTGCATTTAGAAATCAACTTATTAATTAATTAATGGCTTGATTTATATTCGCAGTCTGCTTTATATTCCAACTCACGTAAACCAACGCGAAACGAGGCTGCTTTTTGTTTCGCGCGCGGGCAAAAAAGGCTGGTTAAAAAATCGAGATGAAAACCACTGGTAAATTAGAACGCCGCCAGCGGCAGCTGCGCGCTGCAAATGTTCCTCGTCAACGATACTTGAAAACTAATCGGAGCGCGAAAATTCACGCATGACATGGTCAGAAGTGTCAAATGGTTTTTCAATGTTTTTCCTCGGGCTGAGAGGTGCTTTCGTATTTAAGCATGCCAGCCAATCCGCATAATATTTCGTGACCCAGCTGTACTTTGCCAGCATTAACCGGACTTTCTCTTCTGCGAGTTAAAATTATGAAAGAAACACAGAGCGCGCAGAAGAATGCCTCCATAAATCCCGCGGATTATCAAATTTATCGTGCGTCCTCTTTTACGAACTTCACGCGTGTGCGTCTTCTGCCACGGCGTCCAAAGAAACTCGCATAAATCCTGCGGCGCGGCTCCTCTCTCGAGGACGTCGTCCCTCGCGGACACGCTGTTGCATTTTGCGACTGGAAACAGTGTCAATGTATGTGTGTCTCTGACTTGACATTGGCACAGCTGCGCCTTTATTGCCAGACATTAATAAAGTTGCACGAAACTCCGAGGATTTATGCGAGCAACCCAAAGTCTACGGAATACATTGAACAGACGCTTAATAGATTATAGTTAATAGCTATCTTTCTTTGCGAACTGCCGTTGGCATTCCCAGAAATTGATCAAGCAATATATCTTGCTTGTATACAATCTGTACTAATATATAAAGAGAGAAAGTTTGGACAATACTTTTCCTGGTAGAAAGTGCATTTGTTCCAGATGGACATTTCGGTTTTCTCTTATGGAACTATGAATCAAGCAAAGCTTGAGTTATTGATCATTAGAAAACAGTTGCAACAGTGATGCAACAACCCATTATTCTTTAAATTAAGCTATTGTTAACGTGTATATAAAATATCACTCGCGGGAAGCCGGGTAGAACACACAGTGATATACAATAATATTATTATATAATAGTAAATGTTCCCAAAGAAATAATAATAGACTTACTATTACAAGAACAATAAAAACCGACTGTTTTTTAAATAAATCATTACATTCATAGTGCATCAGGTGAATCAATGTAAATTGTAAAAAGATCTTAACACTGTATTTGGGGTTTTTGCTTCGGATTCTCGCTACTTAACAATACAAGTTATTAAAACAGAATAAAAGCAATATCCAAACAAATTGTATTAGACCAAAGCTAAAGCAAATGATCGTATAAAAACTAGTTATTTTACCGTGAAGAAAAATTTGTCTACGCTCCCAAAATAAAAATCGACAGTTGCAATACTAAAGAGAACTCAGGTGGAAGGGTCAGTGTCCTTGGGAGGTGAGGGCGCGAGTATTCAGTCCGTTAAAATGCATCGAAAAACAGGTAGGTCCTTGTCTCGACGGATAATGAGATCAATGCTAGCCCCGTCAGACGTACTCTCGGAGGAGTAGAGGACTCGCCTTTCCATCGGATCGGGGTAGAAGAACCCATTTTCATGCAGGAAATCGAGTCTCCGAGTCGGAGAAACTGCTCGGTGTCACCGAGGAAATCCTCAGGAGGGAGCGCCGAGGAGCTGTTCCTTTGCGGTGGCTATCAGACTGGCAGACTCCAGTCCTTTGAAACATCCTGAAATCCATTGAATTCGGCTGGTGGCTTGCGTCCACAAAGGGTCACCAGCGGCGGCGGCGGCGTTCCCTTTCAACGACGGCTCAACTACAAAGCGCCGTTTGTCGCTGGACGCACTTTGGATCTATTAATTTGAGGGTTATTCCCATTATTCCTTCTTGCCTCCAGCGATTCTCTCTTCCTCTCTGTCTTTCGCCTCGGACGAAACGACCTTGGCGAAACGCAAGCTTAAACGACGAGATCTCTTTGCGAGGACAAATAGATCTCTAGTTGGATACTAGCTTGGCCGAGCGTAGTCGCGCGAACCAGTGTCGCTTGAATAATCAGCTAGTATTCTGATACTATCAAGTGATAAGGCAATACACGAGGGAGTTGAACCTTTTGGATGAAACTCCGCTGGACGTTAACATAATTAGAAATCTTATCCTTCTTGCTATCCGATATGATGTAATTTACCTGGAAGTTCTAAGTGGGTAATAAATACGCGAGCAAGTTTAGGAAAATAAATCTAATGAAAACGAGTATCATATGCTAATCTGTAGAAGTAGACTTCTACGCGGTTCAACGTATTTGCATTAAATTTGACACGACTATTTTTCGATACAATAGAAAAAATATTGTGATAGCTGCCACCCTAAAAAAAAACCTAAACTCCACCCCCTTTCAACTTCGAATAGCAGTCCAAATAATCTATTTTCAATTATTTTATGAGGGAACATGCGAGGGAAATAATTGCAATCGAACTCCAAAGATTTCAATTCCTTAGAAATATTCTATAAAGGACAAGTAGCTCTTACTTATTTAAAGATATTTACGAAATTTTCTTTCATTTCAATTTCATGTTTGCTGACGTAGATTAGCAAATTTGATCAATGAAATATATGCATTTGCTTATTTAATAACACAGTAAATATAAAGACTGTTAATAATTGTCAAATTTTTCACGAGACTTATTCTAATGAACCATATTTTCTGTTCCCCCCACTCGTTCTCGTGTTCCCCCATGTCGGGCAGGAAGCTATTGCCTGCATAGAAATTCGATTCTCGATTTCACGATGACAGAAAGACAAGAAAGCGTTACCCCCGGGGAAAATCGGATTTCAGAAACTTGAGCGGGAATTGACAGCTGAGGGGGAGTGCACCAGTTATTGTACCCTTCGTACTGCCGCTGTCGATAATATTTTTGCTACTGTATCTCGGACGTCGCGCGACAGCGACGCTATTTATTTTTCATGTCGTCTGGAGAAGAGAGTCGCGCCAGTTTGAACGCTAGTTTATTAAAGTCTGACTGAATTTCCTGTGGGTTCGATGCTATTCCTGCCGACTGGCTCTTTCGAAAACAAAATTAGAGAAAGTTAGTGAGAGCAGTGCTGCTAGTATTTCGGTCTGCTAGTCAATCTGTGCTTTAATTTGACGGGTTATGAAACGGCGAGTTTTCTTCAGCTTTTCAAAACTCTACCATATAGAATTGAATAACCCTAGAATAATTTTGATATTAATTCTATCGGATAAATAGCGATTTAAAATAAAACAATAATAAATTATCAGAGCTGGCTTTGTTACAAATACATTCCTTTTGAAATTCATCAATTACTTTTAAAAAACCCTGTATAAGTAACAAATATAACCAATATTTTATAGCTTATAGGATCATAAATCTACCCCGAAAAAAAATCCTGCTCAAACTGGTTCTGTCGTTTTCGAGTTTATCACGAAGATACAGGAGAGTCAAACAAAACCCTTTTCATCCGTGGAGATTTTCCTCTTTAATAAACTGCTTTTTGGGATATCGTATTTTATCCTGAACGATTCGTTTCGCTCTGAACTCTCTCGCTTTAAGTTATGATCAATTCGACATGGGATGCGTGTGTGTAACTTTCACGTATGTGTGACGTCGGTGTTGTTCGGGATTGGGTGGTGCGCGTATGTTCATTTGACAGGGAAGTCATAAAAACATGAAAGCCGGAGTAATTGAAGCTTACAGATGTAGCGTAGGTACGAGCACACACGTAACGCCAATTTCGATGAACCCTCCTATGGATTCTCTTTGGAATGTTTTACGCGGAAGCCCAATAGCGCGCCAGTGACGTCAGCCAAGCAGGAAGGGTGTAACGATTCGCCTTTGATCACTGACCATCTCGCTTCCTACGTAATTATGTATCGCTCTAATTAGAATATTTGATCAACAGCGGTCGAAGTGAGCAATTTGTTGGATAAAAGCAATCCAGAGACTCCTTTCGCACACTCTTTCTAAAATTGGACGTACTTTTCAAATTCCAAATGAATTTTACTAACCAAATAAACATTGTGCAATATGTATAATAAAAATCAACACGACAGTATACAAAATTAGTAAACTAAAGGATCACTAAATTCAACAGAACCTTGAATTATTTTAAAAAATATTAAAATATCGTCCCAGATCGAGTAAAAACTGCAACTACCTACATCTAAGAAATTCTAACTCAAACCAGTTTCTTAACCAATGCAGTAAATTGCGAAAATAATATTTCCCACAGTTATCACACACTTGAGACCGACACTTCCCACTCAGTAAAGTCCCAGGGTATAATTGTTTCTCGAATGAACAGTACAATTATAGAAGATATTGCTTGACGTTCGCCTCGACTCGCATTCAATATTCAATCGAGCGCACTGTTCACACATTCAATGTTGCGCAATCGATTGAAGATAATTGGCAGCGTAGACTTTGATTGGCTGTGAACTCTAACTGGGAGGCAGATAGTTTCCTCGGTGGTTGAAGGTGGTGGCATCTCCGGAAGAACGTCGCCGAAACAGAGCGTGCATAGTTGGGCGAGTGTCGCGTGTTACGTGGAGTAACTCAAGCCAGAGTTCTCTCTCTCTCTCTTTCGAGCGGTGGAGGCTGCTGCCGTGAAACCCAAGAGGCGCTCTTTGGCTTCGGTTTCAGTCCACGAGAAACCGGATAGGCTACTGCCGCCGCACCACAGTCACCGACGCACTTTGGGCACTCACCTTCGCCGCACCTTTCCTCCTGCCTCTTCTTCCTTCCGCTCGAGACTCGCTCCTTCCTCCATTCTCAACGAGTTACTACGCTCGAGATGTCCTCCTGCAACGATTCTACGATGCTCGTTTTTACGGATCATTGATGACGCGTAGAACGAGACAGGTCAAGTGCTTTTGAACACTTTTGACGAAGAAGAAAAGGGGAGACAAGAGAAAACAAGAATTATTGTATTTAAATATACAAAAACCTTCATGGTGAAAGAAAATAATAATATAACCAAAAAAGTATTTGAACTTTATACACTCATCATCGTCGATTCTCAATAAATTACTACGTTCCAATTGACAACCATGGATCTGAAGATAAAGAAGAAACACAGAATTATTGTATCTAAATGCACAAGAATCCTCATATAAAAATAGTACAATCAAGAAAAGCAAGTACAAGTGCTTTTAAGTGGAATATGAATTTGATCGAGTTTTTGTATACTCCGATTGAGTAATTCGAACTTGAAGAAAACTCCATCCTGAAGATGAAGAAGATGAGAGGAAACAAGAGGAAAAATATTGATTGGTTCGACGGAAGTTTTGTATTAAAAATAGCAGAATCCATAAAAATAGGATAATCAAGGAAATCATTCACATTTCGGTTATGGACTTTTCTTTATGCCTCCTTTCACGCTTTGCAACAAGCTATTACGTTCAAAACATCCTCCAGCAACGATTACAGGCAATCGGTGCCTCTATTTATGGATCATCAATGTCTCGCCGAACAGAAACACCGTCGAGTGCTTTTAACTGATACATAAATTCGTGTGCGTGTGAAGTTTTTGCGTACTTCAAGTCACTAACAAGAACATGAAGAGCGGCGCATCTTGAAGACGAAGAAGAAAAGAAGAAGTATCGGCCAATTGGACGAAGTACACAAAAATCTACCATTCTTCCTGCCTTCGGCGCTTCTGCCTCTTTCATCGTTTAAGTACAAGTTCCTACATTCAAGATGTCCTCCTCCAACGATTACAGGCAATCGACGCTCTTTTTACTCGGCGTCGATGTAAGCTGAGAAGTTCTCGGTGGAACATGGACGGGTTCAAGTGCTCTTAACTGGACCAGGAGGCAATAACGTTTCATTCAAAAGACACGATACAGACAAATCCACTCCTTTTGAAAGGGCCGAACTCACAATCGTCCGATATTACAAAGAAACCTCTTTCGCACTGGCTGTAAATACTAGCTTCGTTCTTAAGAATGTAGAAGCATTGTATAATTTGAGAGACACACTACTCGCAGTTGTACGCTATCCTGTATTTCATGATTGCGCAATTCTTGCGAGAGCCTCTCATCCGAGCGATTCCCAGTCCATTGTCAGCGGAGAGGAGAAGACTCGTCAGTGGATTTCCCACGGTTGTTCGAATCAGCTGGAACGGGGGAAGGTAATATTTTTGCGGAGCCGCTTCTTCAAAGTTTCATTGGCCGACTGCTTTTTTGCCACGGCCGGAAAGCAACACTGGCTGCTTCTCCGAGCAAACACAATCATCCTGTGAAGAATGGGTGCACGTCTTGGCCTGGCGGCGGGCGGGCGGCTCGCTCGCTCGCCCGTTTCGCTCGGCGTACACTCGCTCATTCATCGCTCTGCCAGCGAGTTTGCTGACTTCATCGCTCAGACATAATCTCCTTGAGGAGAGTTCTCGCTATCCTTCCTCCGTTTCTTGCGGCCTTCGCCTCGACAGCGCTAGTCCACTGCCGACTTGTGGTTGCCTGACTTGTCTTCTTCTTCCTGTCTGCTCGAGCAGCTCGATGCGATAACCCGAGACGTGCTGCATATTATCCTTTAATTTCACCCCAGCGCCAGCTATTTGTCATCCCGTCCGCTTCATCTTAACTTTTTATTGATAACCGGCCCACTCGACTGCTGATATATCTATTAATATATTCTAGTATTCTAGTATCATTGTTTCATTGATAGATGGATGGATGTGTCCAGCGGAAAACTATTGTGTCAGTTTGTTTTGTATGCTGGATACTTGATAAAAGGAAGATGAATAATAAACTACAGCTAACTCCTATTTTATTGCACTTCTCTACAATGAAAAATTCGGAAAGTGTAGAAAGATACGTAATAAAAATATTGCGCCACTTTGTTGGGATGCTGGATACTTGACAAAAACTGAGGTGAGGTGAACAATAAATTCTGAACACCAATAAAGTTACTGCATTTGGATTTAGCTTGCCTTTTTGGGTCAAAAACTCTTGAGAAGATAAGAAATGCCGAAATTATTGACAATTCTAGCATTTCAATAAAAAGAACATGCAGCCAAGTTCGAGACATAATAGAAAGCATTTTGTCATCTGGGCAACTTTATCCCAACTTTTTCCTCATAACTCGCGTATTAAAGTGTTAATATGTTATCTTTTGCGATGCGTGCATCGTTTAAAATGACTTAGCAGTTATGATCGTCCGCCATAAATTATAGAAAATTGCCCACTTAACTCTATGAACACATAGTGGCATGAAACATGTTCTAGTTTTTCAGTGCTGGAACGTGCAAAGTGGAGCGTAATTCATATCTTCTTTAAATCCTGAAATTACTGGAAGCACTTTTCCGTGCAACGAGGCATGTTTTATATTATAAAATCCTCTGCTTAAAAAAATAAACACAAGGTGAACCGTGACGTAATAATAACAAATTTGCTATAATTACAATTAAAAAGCAATAAATGGAGGATTAAATTCTTTCCCGACAGAAACTATCTCACGCAAACGTTAAGGTGTTTCCAAGCGCGAGACTCGTAAAAGCGTATATTTTAAGTAATTAAGGAAAGAGAACTCTTTCTTTAGGCAGAAATCTCGACATCCTCATAATGCAAATATTGCGCTGAGTCCATAGTGGAGTGCGAGCGTGTCTCTTCAATTAGCCAAATGAAGTCAGAGTGTGTGGAAAGCGTGAAAGGTGAGCGTGAGGAAGCTGCTCGCTCCTGAGGAAGCCGCATTTCTCAAGAAAACGGTAGAGAACGCTCTAAAGAAGGAACCTTGCTCTCGGCGCCTTGCAAACAGGAGTAACAGCCAAGAGAATTCGTCCGTATTTACATTGTCGCTGGAGCCACGTAGAAAGGCGAGTCTCCAGGAAACGCTTTAGAAAGCGAGACCAAGCTGCAGGAAGGAAAAATGGGACTTTCGAGAGGAAGACGAAATCCTCTACGGGAACTACTTGAAATTCAACGATATGCTTTTCACGATCTTCTCATTTACTCAGTTAAAAAAAGCACTCCTATGATTGAGCTTCGTTCAGAAACATTACAATTCTCTAAACGATTATTTTCCTTGGATCTTAAATATATTTTATTTCATTAAACCAAAGGGGATATTCCTGTGATAAACATAACTCTACGTTTAAACAATTTTCTTCGTTGATTCCATAAATATTGTATTAAAAGATAATTCATATTTAAATGAATAAAATCGAAACATTAACAGCGAAATTATTACTCTCATTAATGTTACATTACAATGAAGAGATACACGTGAACTGGCCGTTATTTTTCCTCGGCAGGGTGGCAATTGGTTTCGCGTTCTCATTGGGCATTCGTAATGGATACCGTTACAAGTACTCCTTTCCTCTGTGTCATCGAGAAACTTGGAACAAGAACCTCTCTGGCACTGATTCGTTTGAACGAGCCGATATTATCTGCATACTTCCTTGTACTGCTGCTACTTCTTTGTGTGGTGGAACCGGCTGCCAATTGCTTTCCCAACGACTGCACTGCCCTCCCCTATCAACAGAGTTGATGCGGTACCAGCTGTAATTATGTTAATTAGATCGGGAGCACTAGTTGCCAGAACAAGTTTGCTACCTGCGCCAATCTCGACTGGTCCCTGCCAATTCGCTAAGTTAAATGTATGTATAACGACACGTTCGATTTTACCCGGCGATCGAATCTGATAATTACGAGTCCTGCAAAAGTTACGATCATGTACACATATATTATTACGATTGTATAATCGAGGATATTTTGCAAAGTGAAGGTTGCAGTAGTTTGTGATTTCTTCTGTGTTATCGTCAGGGAAATTGTGATTGGTTTATTGTTTAAATACTTTGAAGCATTATTTCTTTAATAAATAGGCATTAGATTTAAATATTTTAAAGTAGGTATTTTGTATATTAGGTGTTACTGTATTATTGAAAAAATATTTGACTACACGTTCGTATTATTATCTTGCTGGAGGTATTTGTAAGAGACAAAGTATTTTGCACTTTGAAGGCATAAGATTTAAATATCTTGAAATAGGTATTTTGTATGTTGAATATTTCTATATTGCAGTATAAATATCCAACTTACGTTCGCATTATTATCTTCCTGAAGGTCTTCGTATCAGGTTTTATTCAATTCCTGCAAATTCAACTAATACCATTTACGAAGATGTTCATTGAGCGTGCAGTTTCATTGCTAAAGCAGGCAGTAACGCTCGCCACAAATTTTTCTAACGGTTAGGTCCAATCATACCAATTAATCGAATTAGAGTGCAACCCTGCGAAAGGAATGCTGAGCTGGCGATTGGATGTTGCGCTCGGATTAGCGCCGGCGAGTCAATTGGCGTTGTTTTCGCCGACGGGGTAATTTCCACGGGCAATTTTATATCGGCGGAAGTGGCCGTTTCGTGGAGTGCAACGACACCGGCTGAAACGTCTTTGTGCGCGAAAGTAGAGTCACTCGTAAGAGGAACTCTCGCAGTCGAGCGAGCACCGGAAGCGCGTGCAACTTTCCTCGTTTCGCCGGTGTAACGTCCAATTCGCTGCTAACATGTCCCGCCGTTTCGACTTCGCGCCAACCAGTTCGCTCTGTTTGTCCCGAAAGTGCCATTTTCCCGAAACTCTCGCACGAAATCGCTTTATTGCCGCTGGTGCCTGATGATTCCGGCCAAATGACAGCTAGCAAAAATCTTTACGGGAAATCAAGATGCTCCAATAAAAAGTAAAGCTTTTAACTTTCATGAATCATAGTAATGAACCAGTTTAATATCCGTGAAAGCTAATAGTAAAAATAACCTCTAATTTACAAAAATTAAATTTTTTACAAAACGTCGCTAAATAGGTTAGCTATTTCTTTAATATTTAATGAAGAATATCTTTCGATTGTTTAGTTAATTTAATTACAACTTAGGAAACAAACCAAATATTATAATTGCGAAAATAGATATAACTATATTATAAAATCAATTCTTTTACTTCACAGTAGAACTCGTTCACAGTGTAATAGGTACATTGCTGATGACTAGTTCAACTGCGTTAGCTATCTGTTAAAGAAAAAAAATCTCATTCCCTGTGGAATGTTAAAAGAAGATTCATTAGCGTTGGTGTTAGCCTGGCTCTACGAGAAGGAAATATAAGCGGAATGCGTGAAGCGTTGTCTGCAAGCGCCAGGGTGGAAAACAGTTTCCATTCCACTCGTGTCTCTGCTCTTCCCGATGCCCGCGGCGCTTCAAAAACAAAGGAATCTCCTCCGAGAAAGTTACTGCTTTTTGCAGAGTTTCCATGCCAGCCAGAGGTTTTTAAAAGTTTATCTCGCGCGAGGTAGAACTAACTTTGCTTGCTTCATTCGTTTGCGAATTATTTTAATTTATTTATAATGAGGTTTAAGCGAAATTGCATTTCTATTTTTTACTGATACGTTTGTAATAATATTAGAAAACTAGTACGCGTTGTACAAACTTTTAAATGGAATGAAAACGTTTCTGATTTTTAAACGAAATTGACTAAGTAATTAATTTTGTTTGAATAGTTCAAAGTAAATTACATTTGTTACTCCGGAATTCCTCAAATTTTACAATTTCTCAGCGATTCGTAACCAAATTAAATATCACAGATTATTATAAATATATTACAGAATTAGAAGTCAAATTCGAAATTTCCGGAAAATAGTTACGTCTCGTTTTTGCTTGTTATCCAAGAAACGTTGACCCGTAAAAGTTTAATTGATGATGAAGAATGTTCGTTAGTGCGGAATCAGGCGAATTTACCGGAGCAATGAAGTACAATCGAGTTAGTCTGGCTGAAGCGTAAACTTCGCCGAGCATGAAGACGATGCCGAGTTACTGCGCTGGGAAATGAAACCTAAGACCGAAGACCGTAAAAGAATCCTTGCCGCTCTTGATTCAGCGGAACGAATTCCACTTGTCGCCGCACTCTTTCCTCTCTCCAACTGGATTACTCCTGAGAAAATATTTCCACACGGCACACCATCGCCAAGGTAAACGCTTTGCAACCAAGACCCAATCAATTTGCATAACTTTACCTAGGATCATCCTCTCGATCTGTTTATTAAACGGAAAGGTTCTTTATTGTTCCTTTATTCTACATTCGTCGACAATTGTGCGCTCAGATATTCATTTCTGTTCTAGTTAGTTGTTCTATATTTTGTCTGGGATTAGAAACCAAATTTTACAGTAATACATGCTATAAAAGAAGTAAAAATATAATTGTACCAATTTCGGAAATAAAAAGATAAGAATAGACTGTATGAATTGCGAAGCATTGCCAACTGCTATTTTATTCCACTTCATCTGGTTCAAAAAATTGGATAAGTGTAAAAGATGTGTGGAATAGTTCGCGTTAAGTATTCATCCGACATAAAGAAACGTATTATTTTATTGATGGTTGCATTCATGCGAATGCTAGATATTTCACAAAAAGTGAGCAGCAAAGTTAATACAAACTCCAATGATAAAAGAAACTGCGGACTACTAAAAGAACAGAACATTGCCTTTATTTTTAGAACACTCTAATTGACCAATACGAATTTAAATAATACTTCATCCTGAAACACAGAAGACAAGAAAATCCAAGAAAAGTATGGTACTATCATAGAACATTTGGAAAAATGTCCAGATTATTGACAATTCTAGCAAACCAATAAAAAGAAAATGCAGCCCAATTCTAGACATAAAGAAGATCGAACAAATAAACTCGAGCGAATGTACATTTTTACATTCTTCATCAGTTGAACGAAGTTTACGAGAAAGTTCCACTCACAGTAATTTAGTATCTACATACAGAAGAGCCCTCGTACAGAAATAGTACAATGAAGAAAAGCAATCGATCGATAGTCCCGATTGCAGTAATACTTCTTGAGGAAATACGAGGCACTTTGTTTCTCCAAGTCGACGAGATACGGGGAGCCGAAGTTTAATTAATATCGGCAGGAGAGTAGAAAGTAGTTCAGTGGAATAAATGGATGGTTTCCTTGATAGAAAGCGGGAGCAGAACAAATATCTTAAGAGGCGTGTAATAACTCGCTTGCATGAGAGACCATTTCCCTATTACACGGAGGAGGGAAGATGAAATTACGAAAGTTCCCAAGTATGATGATCGCTGACCGGAAAAGTATACTTACGTCATTTCTCGGATCCTTCACCAACCAGTTTTCCCTTATATTGATCCGTAACAGAAAAACTTTTATCCCTCGCATAATAATTCGAGGATTTTAACATACAAATATTTGATGGAAAGCATACTTTTTTCCAATCAATGATAGACTACTTTGAAAAGTTTGTTTCCTCCATCACATCATTATAATCGAACGAATTGCGTGAGGCGTCTCTCTAAAGAGGAAATTGAATCATCGAACAGAAGGCTTCCTATTGAAACAATTTCATTCCTTCAATTAAAGAATTTAGCTCGCATTACGCACCACATCGAACCTTCTTAATTTCCTCAATTGCTACTTCGAAACAGTGCAATTAACCGCCCTTCTTCGACTCTAATTAATGACAGAATGCAGTTCAATGTTCTGGTATACAGTTTTATTATTACGCCTTCGAATCATTAGGTTCAATCATCACAGAATGGCTCTTACAAATTAATGAACTCCCAAAAGTCAATGGAATATACGAACCATTGATTCTTTGATTAAATCATTAAAGTAAACGTAGCAAACTCCAAAGGTTCGATAAAATACCAATCACTCAAACATATTTAATATTCATGATCGATCTAGTTCCGTTAATAAATATTAAACATATGTTGTTCTACCCGAAGAGCACTTTAACGTCCTGCATTGGTAAAGTTTATTGCAGAAACTCGGAGCAATAGAATTCCCTTTAGATCAGTCATTCAGGATGTCTATCAAGGATCGAGTGGATATCGAGGAGGCATCAAGCGCTCAGAGCCAAAGTCTAATGGATAAGAGTCACGGAACCGTAAATTTTATGCGCGACTAAGATTGGCGGCATTCCAATTGTAACGAGGTGACTCGACGTCTGGAATTGCAGTCGGGGTGAGCTCGCCCCTTGAATACGAATCGGAGCTGTGATTCCTCCAGCCGACTAGGTAAACCCTCCCGCTCCCTCGAGCCACTATATACATACATATGTATACCACGGCTACTATCAATTCTCGCATCATTGGATCTCATTCACATTTATCCACCGGCCTTCCCTCCAATACCGGTGACTCCGAGCTAACAAGTCGCGGGGATTTATTAACTACAGACAAACCAGTTATACAATAAATTCCAAAGCTAAACTCCTCTTGATATTGATTGTAGTAATCAATGTGAATTTTGATAATATAACAAAGCAGTATGAATTTGGTCTTCATCATTAATTTGGGAATTAATTTGTGAATTATTTCGTCATTTATGTTCAATTCTATTGTCAAAGTGGTAACATAGTTTTAGTTAGAAAGTAAAATGGTCATTCACAGTGATTGTCAGGGGATTTATTAACTACAGGCAAACCAGTAATAAAATAAATTCCAAAGCTAAACTCTTGTCGATATTGATTACAGTAATGAACGTGAATTATTCAAATTCAAAGTAGTATCTTATTTTTACTTAAAAAGCAAAATGGACAATCACAATACTACAATAACACAAAATACTTAAATAATATACAAATATTCCACATTAATGTTTCATAGATGTGGATATTTCCTGACAAACTACTAATTAATATACGTTACTTCTAATGATCTAGCATCGAAATACATCCGGCATTAGTATCATCCATCTTACTCTAATCACTTAGCAAGTATTCGCGCCAATCGTGGGAGTTATGATGACAGCAATCCATTTGAATTTCCGTCATTAACGCATTACAACTTCGTCAGACGCTCGACGCGCTGGCAGGAGGAGGGTGAAGTTTGACGCGGAGCAGCCACCCTCCAAGACGTTTTAGTCTATTAATTTGTGGGAAGGCTCTCGCTCGTAATGGGCTTCCGGCGAGCTCTGCTATAACGCGCTCTCGCCCGCGCACCGCTTACATAGCGCAAGATGATGTCTCCCGATAGCGGTACACGTTATTTGCGACACGACTCTCCTGACTAATGTTGCTGAGTTTACGGGGTTGTAATCGCTTCGGGTTTGTTCCCACCTGCGATAACGGCGACTCGCTTGCGCCATGTGAGAAATTATTCCCTACGAAGGACACACAGCATGTTACAGCAGCCGGTATTACGAAACTTCGCAGATGTCGTGTCGTGTATTGTCAAGGCAATCGGTGATAGAATTCTGCTCCTGCTGGAAATTGAGAATGTAGGGAATTGTGTAGGAATTATTATTATTATGCTTAATTCGTATTCATATTTCAAGACACACAGAAAATACAGTATATGTTGTTGACATTAATTAAGAGTTGAAAGAAAATAAGTCGATACAGCTGCGATTATTACTTATATTCGCAGGTTTATTTAATTAAGTGCATACATTGCTCATTTGCTGTGACAGTAATATTACTGTAAGAATAATAAAACTGTGTTTCTAAAATTTGCCACGAGAATATAGCTTCGTTATTAAAATATAATCGTTTATTAAAATATAATTGTAGGAATTATGATGATTGTGATGCTTCAAAACAGGCATGGCAGAAATAGATTGTTTATTAATCTCGATACAAAATCAACACTACGCTTATCGTCACTTTATTCTTAATCGACACTTTTTTCGACTCTGCTTTCGCACATACGTTCTTTGGCCTTCCATCTCAGTCGGAAACTTACCAGTACATAATCGTACAATAAACGCATTCTACAATAATGAAACAGTGGATCATAAAATAAGAAAGGAATGAAAGCCCCTCGATTTTATTTTCACAGATCGCTGGTCACATCATTCTGACATATTTGCTTTTACGCATAATCCACTTTCCATCGGTCTGCTTATAATCTTGCTAATGCATTTTCATCGGCTGCCGCAAGAGTGAACCCCCGCTTTCGAAGAAAAGTCAACAGCGCGGCATTAAGAGTGTATGTGACACCCTCGGCTACAAAGGCAGTAGAAAGAGAGAGCGAGAGAGAGAGAGAGTATCTGGTAAAATACACTCGCAGTGAAAAATGTCTGACGCACCTTCATTGAAAGGAGGCTGCAAAGTAGAACTCGCAGTAGCAGTGGATAGAACATCTCTCTCTCTCTGGGTTTTTTTTGGCGAGGGTGCCATGACGTTCCCTCCGTTACAGAGACAACCTGGCATCCGCCTCGACTCGCTTTGATCGTTTACTCCGTAGAGAATCAGAAGAATCTCTTTCCCTTTGACCTCCGGCGAATTCTCATTTTTCAAACCCTGCCCTGCCTTGCCCTTCCCTTCACTCACCCCCTCGCGACCCCATACGCTCGCTCTCTGCCATCCTGCCCGGAGCTATCAGTCCTCTGCCTCCTGAAGATTATAATTCCGCTCGAACTTCACTTTGCTCTCCCCGCTAGACGAGCTCTCCCACCTCAAACCTTCTAACAAGGCTTTCTTTAAACCTGCATCCAATTATTCGTAATTTTATTGTAGTTTCCTTTTGTCGTTCAAGGAAGTCCTGCTTGAAAGAGAAGTACAGTGGCGATTGTGGCTTTCTGATGTTTGTTATTTGAAATGAAACTTCGCTTTATTTTATTTTTAAATTCTAGTAATTCTGTTTTGTGAAATTGTTTTTATAATGTTGCTGAATATAATTTTGTAACAGTGGGACGTGTAAATTAAAATTTACTCTTGGTATTATCATTTTTGCAGTCTTGTAATATGCCACGAATGCAGGTATGCATGCTTCCATTTACACGATAAATTGCTTTTATGGCGAGAACGTACGAGAGAATTTGCATAATTAGAGTCATTAATGGACGTGAGCGATACTGTCCGCATTAATGTAGAATATGCTAACTCAATTTGCTCGTATTAGCCTTGGACCAAGTTTAACGAGGCTTTGGAATTCTCTGTTTAAAATTGTAATCGTATCAATTACAAAAACTAATTCCATGTTATTCGAAAGCGTCGTCCTAGTGGAAGAAGACACCACGAAAAAAAAGAAGTAAGCGTTGGATTAATTTTCTGACGTACGAAAATTTGTTTAATCCCCAGCGGCTCTACTTAACGAGTCTTTTCTTCGCCGAGTGAAGTTTTAATCAACTTTTCGTCCAAGTCTTTGCGAACTTTTTCCAAGGCAGAGATCTTCCATCGCGGGAGAGTCAGGCACGCGAAGTTATTTTAGTTAAACAGAGTCTCTAATTTCCGGCACGTTCGCTCCGCTCGGAATCGCGCAAAACTTTGATCGTTTGCGCCGAAGGAAAACGAAACTAACGGAAGATTCTTCTTCCGGCTCCTTGAAATTCCTTTGAAACACTTGCATTTTTCCCTTTTCCCTGGGCTCGCTTCCTTCGGAGCAAAAAGCCCTTGTCGTCTTAGGATCCACCTGAAATTTCATCCCTTGAGTGCTCGCTTCTCTACCTTTCCACCCATTATCCCGCTACATGAGTCAAGTGGCCCGTGCGATAAATATTTTATTTAACTCGCAACGATAGCGGAAAAATAATCATACCGTAAACTTAAAGTATCTTATAACTTCTACTATTATGCTAGTACTTAACCGCTTGCCGTGCCATTTAGTTCGAGGAAATCTGGAACAACAAGCTCAAGAATAGTTGTAATACCCAATCCCCAAAATATCCAAAAAACAATGCAACAATGTTCGTCCAATTTTCATTCCATGAGTGTAACTCCTCATAATCATGTTTAGTACAAAATTTATATCACAAGTCAGAGACGTCAAAGTACCGCAAAGGATTAATATCTCTTATCCGTTGATTCATCTTTTAGTAATTCAACAGAGACTTTTTTTGTAAAATAAAACAGATTATTAATATTTGTTAAATTGTCATTTAATATTCAATGGGGTGCCTTTTGTAGAACTTCGTGTTTTCTAAATCTATTGTTTACCAAATTAGGAAACTAAATTACTGGTACCGTAATTGTTATTACTATTCGCTAGAAGTTTATGGAAGCATAAACTTATATTTGTTCATTTATTCATTAGAGATTTATGCTTAGAGTTTTATAGGAACATGTTTAACCTTTCATACGCAATCGATAATATACGTTCAGGTAAGCCACAGGTGCGTTTGTCTTACGTAAACTTTGAATTCACAGCAGCTTATTTATAGCTTCTCCTTCAAACAATAGAATTACACATCAAAACATAGCTTAGCATTTCGCTGCATCGGCTAACAATTCACTCGGAGCGGAGGAAATCTAAGCAGAACGCGCGTTCCCCAAACTCACAGCTCATTCGAAACTTGCTGGGAACTTAGAGAGCTATGAACGGATTATTGCGGCGGCAAGAAACTGAAACTCCGTTTCATCCGCGTACGAGAATGGAGTAAGTTAGCAGACTCTCGTGCAGGCTAATTCGGAACCCAAGTTCGAAAGTTAGGAACTTGCCTGCAAGCCGAATGGAAGAAATGTATGCTACCCTTGAACCCTTCGAATTTGTTTGATCCCTCACTTGTCGGAGATTTGGCCCTACAGCGTGTTTTGTTGCCAATGAAACCTTCCTCTTGGTATCCTAGTATTCCTCTGAGAGCGCAACCCCTTGCATGGGGACTGCCAGGGCTTTCAATCGCATGATCAATTACTGTGTCCTTCCAATTATTTAGAACATTAATCTCTGTGGGGTTTAAATCTAAAGGAAATCGTAGTCAGGTAGATTAAACCAAATAGAAGCTAATTACTTACAAATATTGTAGATTGCTAGTTACTGTGTTGTTTAATTTCCGAAATGATTAAACTTTAAATTGGTTATGTATGTATTAAATGTTGTTTAAATATAAAAATCAATTTTCAAACGTTATCTTTTCTGTGAGGGCTTTAAATCTAAAAGAAGTCGAATTCAGGTAAATTAAACTGAATAAAAGCTAATTACTTACAAATGTTATATATTGTTAATTACTGTATTCTTTAATCTTCGAAGTTACTAAACTTTGAATTAGCTATATATGTATTAACTTTTGTTTCAACTGGCGGAAACATTGAATATTTTTCACTTTATTATTTCAAGAAGTTACAAAACGATCTTATTATTAAATTTCGCGATTACATTCGCAAGCTCAGGCAGCGGAAATTCAATTTAAGAACAGATTGAAAGAACTTGAAAAGCCATTTGCATTGTTTTCCATCGGTCTCGAGCTAACTGGTGACGAGTGAAGTCACTTAAACAAGGTTTTACGGAATCCCGAAGTTTAGATCGGCTGCTTTCACTTTCTCACGTGTTGCGAGGAGGAGGAGGAGGATTGAGTTTTGCGCGCGGGGTGCGCGCGTCGTAAAACAATTTCTCAGCGAGGCAGAATCACCTGAGAGAGATTCAGCGTGCGCGCGCGACCTACCCACGCCAGACGAAACTTGCCGGCATAAAAATGAAAGGATAACAAGCTAATAACTCCTCCACTCCCTAAGTTATGCAAGCCGACGGAGCGGAGCGGAGGACGCCGGGCGTCTTGGGCGCGCGACACACTCTCCTCAGCCATTCCACCGAGACAGCCAAGGGTGAAAGGCCCTCGCCGACGAGAGGGTGCAGTCTCGATTCTTTGACACTTTCCTCGCCGCTCGCCACGCATTTCCTTCCTTCCTCATTAAAACTCCGCTTAAACGACAATAAACTATTTACGACAGGCTAAGTCCTAACCTCAACGTGGTTAACGCTTGTCGACATTTTATTTCCCTTCGCTTGGAATGAAGAGTTCTCTATTAATCCGAGAATGTCAACAGTAATTTAGAGACTCGTAAATGTACTTTTTATCGTTGGTGAAAACACGTCGAAAGAGATGACAGAAATAAATATACTAAGAACAATATTTAAATTCTTATCTACCAAATTCTATTTGTATATTTAATTCTGTATAATATTCAAGTTCTAAATTATTATAATTATACTGCACCGTTTATTAATATTTACATTTAAAGAAGCGAAGACAGGTTCAAGAGTGAATAATTGACACTTTATTACTCGGTGATTAAATTTCGAGGAAAATGAGATAAATTAGCCGGGCCTCTCCAAACAGTCGGATCAACCAATCCAGTGGGCGAAGTAGTTATTAGGTAATATGCAGGGAAAATGTCTCCATGGAGAATAAACGAGTGGCGGATTACGGACTGAGGAAGGGTCGAGATCCTTTGAAGGGTGTGTGGGAGGAGAAAGGACCTTTTTCGAGAGAAGCGTCTCGAAGGAAGCGAGTGTCCTGGCGGGAGTCACATAGGTGTAGCTAAGAAGGCCCGGTGCAGCCGGATGCAAGGTCGTGCGCCCTCTCGTTAATACGTAAAAATGCCTTCTGCCCTTACGAGCCTCTCCGGCGGACCACGTGTTGAGAACCGGCAGTCGCCATGGCAACCCCCATCTTCCCAGCCACAGACGACCAGCAGCATCCTCGTCGCTCGTCGCCGTGGATCAGGAACGTACCTTCCGCGTCGCTAGCCCTTTGTTATTGCCTAACCACCCGCCTTCTCTCTCTCTCTCTCTCTTTTACCCTCTCGCAAAGTCCTGATTTCTTCCCGGCGAGAAGACTCTTGGTGACACGTCTTCCCTTACGGCTGCCTTTTTTGACGGGCCAATCCTCGCTGCTGCTTCCTCTCCTTCATAAACGCTCGCGCGCTCCACCCATTGTCGCCTTTGTTAATCCGCCCTCCGAACTCCGATGAGTACATCTCGTTTTGATTTTGACGAGTGCCCGGCGAACGCCTCGATTGGATAATGGCTTAAAGGAAATCGCGGCCAAAGTGGTTTAAAGAAGATCCTGAATTGCTTGGGGTTCGCGTAGTTTCGAGGATGGGCTGTCCTCTCACTCACTTGGACCTTCTCGCGTGAGTGCCGAGTGGATGCGAGGGGGAGATTTCGGAAATTAAATGAAGATTGTGAATGCGGAGTTGAAGAGATTTTGTGGGTTTGGTAGATCGATATTGCGAGACCAGAATTGTAGAATTTAACTTCTGTTGAACTTGCAATAGTTTAACTAATTGTGTTTCTATTAAGATTCTATTTGCATTTTATTTGTAGTATAAAGAAGCTTGAAAAGTGTTTTACACTGAATTTATATACACAAATCGAAGATGAAAATAGTACAATTTATATAACAGCTCATATTTATTTATATAAAATTATGAAAGAAGGCTATTTCTGGTTAAAGATCGTATCAGTGCGATCAACGCATCGTATTTACAGAGCGAGGAGTTTCCCCTTACAAATCCTTGTACAATGGTCATTAATTCGTGGGGTTGGTGCGCCTGGTGTATTTATTACCGGCGCGAATTCTAGCAAGAGAAACCTCGAATTACAGAGACGCGGAGAGGAAATTTAATGACTGCACTGACTGGATCGGGCGCGTCCACTCGAATTCCCAGGAGGGCGCATCCACGTTTCACGGAGCGATTGCTCGGTGATCGATTAATCTCGCATAAATAGACAAATATCCGTCAGAGTGTCAAGTGGCGCAACGCTCAGTCGTCCGGCAGTCAATTAATTTGCCGTGGAAAAATTCGTCATCAACGTCCAGCCGGATATCGTCGCGAGCGGAGAAATCGATACGTCGCGACGTAACAAATCGTCCGCTCGCCCGCATAGCAACGCACGTGCTCTGCATCCGAGACAATCAGCCAAGAGGATGCGTTGACATTCCGGCATTTCCCTTATTTCACATTTTCCCTATTCTCTTTTCTGTAAGCAATGGAATTCCACTTTCGAAATACTCACTGTCTCTTGTTTTCTTTTGCTAGTACTTTTTAGGTTGAAACGTTTATTTATGGTAAAAAAGGTACAGAAAATCTGTAATTGCAATAAGTATTCGTTTTTATTTCTGTTATAATATAACAGGTTTAAGGATTTTTTCTTGATAATGAAAACAATTCTAAAAAGCTCGAGATCAATAATGAGAAAGACTTGTCGATGAACATGAACGAAATTTAAATCAGTGCACTTCTGTTCTACATGAGACACGAATGACACAGAAAAATACATTGATTTATATGGATAAGGTCAGGAAAAACTAGGCGGAAGTTCTGCTACTATTAATCCTGGATGAGTGGCGTTTCCCGTTAGAAACCCACATAGAGTAACATCGCATGCAAGTTCTTGTCTCCACGTGAGGACATTTGCAGCAAAATTGCACTCTTACGACACGCAACGAAGCCTGAAGAACTCGAATATGGTAACCGACATATTCAAGTATACAACGAATTTGAATATTCTTAATAATATATATAATGCAAATATATTATTAAGAAGCTGGTTTATTTGTTGAGTTTCCCTTTTGAAATATAACGTGTTTCATTTGACAACTTGTAAGTGGTTTCATGTTTGCCAATAAGATTATTTAATTCTGACCTTGTTTGGAAGAATCCTGTCTGACACTCTCTTGCTGTTACTACTGAATCTTATTATCTAATATTTATGTATTCCGATTTATCGATATTTACCCTTTATTCACAGTTTATAATAAATGCTTGATTTTTAAAACAACAAGTCAGTGATTTATCGAATTTGTGACCCTCACAAACACCGAGGAACATTGCTCACTCCGTCTTAATTAACGATATATTTCTTTTATCACCCACACAACTGAAAATAAATGATCAGGCTTTTAATGTTATTTATTACAATCCGGAAAGTTCAACAGCAAGAAGATCGCAGTGCCATTGCCAGAACTGTCATTCAGATAACCGAAAATCAATTATCAGAGTATCAATATCCGCCCTGTTCGAATTCCTTTGACAATATTTGATAGTTAGCCAGACTTTCCTCGAGGGTTATTTAGTACGGCCCTGAAAGTCTGACAGTAGAAGTGTTGCACTGTCGTATCCGGGATGCCCGAGGGTAGAGACTGTCCAACTGTCAAACGCACTGGACAATACATTGTACCGACTAGCACCGTGGAAGCAAGCTCTCCAACTTTGCACATGTCGACAGCGGCTGCCTCACCCCTTCCTCGCTGTAGAAGGCGGCAGGACATGGCTCCCCCTGAAAATAATGGTGTTTCGAAGTTTTCGCCGTAAGCGAACGGACGAACGAGTGTGTCCTCGCCGCCGGCTATCAACGCACACTCCCTGCCTTCCGGCTTATGCTAGTCTTGCAAGGATTCATCCGATGCAACTTGACCGGCTACAATTGACCTTTCGTGCGAGTAAGCTGGAATTGTTTTGCATTTGAGAAGAGAATTCATTGAGAATGAAGCGTCATGATATTTAATGACTGTGAATTTACTCTCATTGTTTATTATTTTTTCGAATTCTTCTTTTTAAAAAAGTGATTTAATTACATAATACTGAATAAAACTAGTATTTGGATGGAAGTAAGTCTGGAAACTTGTTAAAATATTCTTTGTTTTCGAGCTTATAGCATTGCAAGGTTTCATCAAATGCAACTTGAGCTGCTACAATTAACCTTTCGCACGAGTGAGCTGGAATTGTTTTGCATTTGAGAATAAAGCGTCACGAAATATAATGACTGTGATTGAATGGTTAAATTTACTCTAATTGTTTATTATTTATTCGAATTCTTCTTTTTACAAAAGTGATTTAATTACATAATACTGAATAAAACTAGTATTTGGATGGAAGTAAGTCTGTAAACTTGTTAAAATATTCTCTGTTTTGGAGCTTATAGCATTGCAAGGTTTCATCAAATGCAACTTGAGCTGCTACAATTAACCTTTCACACGAGTGAGCTGGAATTGTTTTGCATTTGAGAAGGGAATTCATGGAGAGTGAAGGGTTATGAAATGTAATGACTGGTTCAATTATGATGGAACGGTTCAATCTTATTCGAATTCTTCTTTTTAAAAGAAACTTTTTAGATTATAAAACAGCATATAATTAACGGTTGCGAGGTAACGACTCCTATGATGAATTACACTCCATAGTACCTGTAGTATTTATTATAAAACATGGTAATCCGAGGAATAATGAAAGTAAAAAGGGACGTTTCCACATTCTTAACACTAACTGTATTAACTATTTATACCATCAGCTATTGAATGACCCATTACAAAACAAACCTTATATTCCTTCGATTCAGATATACCTAATTATTATCTTAACAAGAACACAACTGCAGAAAGCAACATTTAGATAAAAATAAAGAAGTTACAAATTCCTATTTTCATTTTTAACAAAGTTCAAAAGACACATCATAGAATCGAAGTTTAAAACCGATGAATTGACCGGGCGTCAGTGCGCTTAGTGTTAATTGTCGAAAGTTCGCCATTCCTGTACGAAGAAGGCGCATTCGGATGCGGCGTTCGTTCCACCATTAAAAGGTTTAAGGGTCCTCCGAAATCAATTACGGGACTTCGTATCGACGGTCTTTATACCACCGCTAACTTGAGGGAAATCAGAGAAAGAGAGAGAGAGAGAGAGAGAGAAGAAGAAGGCGGTGAGCGAGAAAGAGGAAATAAGGTATTGTCCGCTTGAGTGGGAGAAAAGCGGGCCACCGTGAATTTATCTGTGAGTTTCTAAGCGATTACCTGTACGAGGGTGCAGCCACCCTCAATGCCAGATAGCGAGAGGGTGAGAAAGCATGCTCCTCTATGGCTTCGTATAACGGACCGCTTTACAGTCCCGAATTCGACGGTCCCCGCTCACTTTTGTTTGCTTCGACTTCTTTCATGAACTACCCTCGCAGCAATCTTCCAGTCCCTGTGTACCGTAGGTAGGACTCGTAGGTGTGCGTGCACACGCATGTGTCGTAGCGAATTCAATTAGTCGGAAAATCCGGAATTCGCCCACTGGTCGTTTGTGCTGGAACTAAACTGTTGGCGATGTTCCCTTAAATGGTGGATTCCTGCGATATTGTTCACGGATTTCTAATGTGCAATTCAGAGAAATTATTGTAGAAATTTAGAGTGCATATTTCATTAACGTTAAAATGTTCGAATTCTCTTTACACGTTTAAGAAATAACCATTGAAATTTGATCTAATATTTAAATAAGCACTTAGTTTCTTTTTTGCCAATCAAATCAGCCGAAGAGAAAAAACTTGTCGTCTTAGAACTTGACACGTTGCAAAACAGCAAAGTATTAACAAGTCATTGCGAAGGGTTATCTTTATACGTCTACTCGATAAAATGCAATGCAAATCTATAATTAAATCGGAGCGGCAAAGTTATTTCCACTTAGTTACGCAAGCAGACGTTATTTTCATTAATAGCGCTGTTTCCCCATTGAACCGATACTGATACGTCACCGATACGTGCGACTGGAGCTTTATTTTCCCGATGGCTCGTACGCCACTCGACGCCGCGCCGCGCCACGCCGGCAAGAAGTTCATTGAACGCATTCTAGCGCATTGAGAATTGAAGCGATGCACCGATCGCGTGCGGCATTTAAATCGACACGAATAAAAGGAGTCCCGGCGAAGGAGCGAGATCGATTGCAAGCCGCCGCCGCGCCGCGCCGGTAACGAGAACCAGTCCCAATGGTCTCGACATGTCAATGAGTCTCGTTGCGTACTCGATACGTTCGAGAGATGCATTATGGACCTCGACTATCATGCCGCAAATTGCGTGGGAAAAGATGCATATTGCATTGCCGACTCGAATAGTACGCTTCGCTGTTCCTAATTTGAATATTTCTCAACTTGATTAACATCTACGCCTACCAATTAGTACGCTTTTAGTCGCTTTCAATTAACTAGTTCTGACTTTGTCTCTTCGAAGATTTCTTAATCATCTGAAATATTGAAAGTTCATTATTATTGTCAATCATTGGATGTGACGAATAAAAATAGGTATTGTTTTTAATATTTCTTTTAATATATTATATCGAAGGAACTAAGAGCAGTTTTCCAATTTTCAATTTTGTGCTCTAAGAGTCGTTGTAGGAACATGTGCAATAAATGTGGTGGCGTCGCGACGGAACTCGTATAACTCTCGTTGTACAGGGCGGGCCGAGCGAGCGGAAGGAAGGAGGAAGGAAGAGGGATTTAATTAACGGAGTAAAAGTAAGGCAGAATGGAACTATTACCGCCACAATGCCACTTTTGTGCTTCGTCCTTTATTAGTCTCCACTGCGCTTCCCTTGATTGTATCGGTCCAATTGAATCTACTCTAATTAGTTCGACAACGAAGAAAGACACACTTCAGTTCAAGTATAATGTCATGAGATGTACTTTTGCATTAATGTACTTGCAGTTAATGCATATATTTAATGCAGATATTGCATTCCTTAAAAGACATTAATCGGAAAGTACAAAAAATAACAGTGTTAAACTAACTGTACGTATTTTACAATCATAAAACAAATTCGTATTAGTGATAAAACGTTCATATATTATTTGTATTAATTACTACATATTTACATTTTATGAGTTATTAGTACAATTATTATCAAACTTAAATTTTATACAATACAAATTAAGTACAATACAACATACAAAATACAATACAAATAAAATTTTAGTACAATTATATATTTATTTGACAATTTTCTCATTGATCATATAAAATGTGAAACATCCGAGAAAAGTATAACTAAAACTCGATATGAATCGACGTATGAATTCACTCCCTTCGACTACTGACATGCAAATGCATTGTTGTCAACTTTTCGAAGCTATATGACTGTCATTATAAGCGCGCGATAAGAGAAACAGGTGGAAAGTGGGTTAAATCTGATTTTCGCAATTGCGAGTGCTTCGAAGGCAAACGGGGTCATTCGCGCAAGCCCAGTTAGCGGGCGCGCGCGAATGTTAATTAACGAGAGGAAAGTAAACGGAGTGGTATTTCGCTTGTTGCAGGAACGATGTCTTCCTGGAGCCGTATCTCCAGCAGCACGGAACCGTTCAGGTCGTCAGCTCGCCGAGCACGCCGCCACCGAATCCACTTCAACATCATCAGCTTACGCAGCTACATCATGTACAGGTGAGCTTCCAAGCCGATCACGCGATCGCGTGTCTTCTCAATTACCGCCTGGGACTCTTGACTTCCACCTTCGAACGGGGTCAAGACACTAACATTGCGTAACCCTCTAATTACATCAGCCACCACTAGACGGAATTCCTCCTTGTAAACAGACTTATTGCGAATTAACCACTAAGGTACTTGTCGCGAGGATTTGTTTTCTCGACAAGTTTGCAAAATTCGAATTACGTATATTTATAAGTCGTGTCTACAACCTGGTCGAATTTAAAGAAAATTCATTGTTCTAAACTTGTGGTAATCATTGTTGAAGTTGGCACTTTTTCTATGGTAATAATTATATTAGACTATGTTTTCTATGTTTTTCTATACGGGAAATGTGCTAACATATATTATATTTTAGTGTTTTATCTGCTGATAGAATATCAATGAAAACCTACCCATTAATAAAAGAGCGTGACACGAAGATTTATGAAAAATATACAAAATATTCCCTTTTTAGTTTAAAAGATAGAACTCCTTAAAGTAGGAAATTTTAAGTGATTTCCCTGGAGTTTTGATGCGACTGCCGCGTCATCAGTGTGTATGAACATGCATATGTGTAACCATATACACAAACTTCCATGTGTAAGTGCAACCATCAAAAGTATTGTCATTTGTCTCATATTAATTGAGCATCTCCACTATTTTTAATATCATAATTCGAGAATAAACCATATGCGACTTCAGGTTCATTTATTAAAACTATGTTTATTAATTTTAGAATGACTTTGTCAATATTTGAGAATACACCTTCAAATTGCTTGAATATATTCTCCCAGTTCGGAAACTATACTGAAATAAAACTTTCAATAGAAATCAAACCTTTACAAAAATGGCAAGAGAAATTCACTCGTACGTGGATCTATTTCTTGATCAGTCTCAATTCTTTGTACTTGCATAGAAATTTCTAAATACAAATTACAATAAGAGAAATCCACTCGGACGTGGATCTATTTTTTGATCACTGTTAATTCTTTGAACCTAATACAAAAAATCCAGGGATTTTCGAAAAATTGCTGTAGCAGAGCTGCAGTTGGGGACGTATCGCACGAGTGGAGAGATCGAGCAGGCGATACGTGGACAGAGGATTTTGCAGTATTGCGTGTTACATCGAGTACATAGGTCTGTGGGAGTTAGTGACTTTTTCGAGTGAAATCCTGGACTGGATAGAGTCGAGAGGGGTTAGATCGGCGGGTGGCGCGGGGGTGCTTTTGCAAAAGCGGAGGGGGTGGTGGCTGCTGCGTGCGGGAATTTCGAGTGTAATTTAATTTGAAATGCAGACTGACACACTACGGCGTTCCGGACTAAAGGGATTAAACGCGGACGTGCCCCGCTTGCAGAGCGCGCTTGCAGCTAATTGCAAATCCCTTAATTGCTCGTCAGGAAAAGTTTTCTGCGGCTGCCGGGCGAGCGCGCGAGCGCGCGCTTCCAATCCATTTCGATCTTCCGCAAACCCTTTGTCCTTCGCTCCCTTCAACGCAACTGCTTTTAATTACTAGTATGTGGCCGTTTACTTTCCCCGAATGTTCCTGCGCGCAGCAACCAAGTCTAATACTGTGGAAACAACTTGAAACAATGATACTTTTGTGATGGAAAACAATGTCAATACGTTGTTTAAATATAAGTGTTATTATTTGGCTATGTTCTTATTGGAAGAAGAATCAGAAAATTTTTATTTCTCATTACAATATTATTTTTACAATATTTTGTATTACATTCTTTCTTTACAATATTATAGAAATATAAGCAACGTACAGCAACTTTTGTTTTCCGGAAACAATACCTAAAAGCATTACAAATCTATTTCATATCCAAGAAGAGTTTATAAACAAAATTTTACAAAGTACATACAAATAATTTATTTATTCAAAACAATAATAATGCATACAGTTTTAACTGTAAATATTTTAAAGCAATACTATCAATCACTCTACATTGTACTTTTTAAATTAGAAATCCGGATTTATTCCATCAATACACATAATCGCGTATTATTATTATCTTCCACAATTGGCTATTGGCGTTCATTCTTCTGTTTATCAATAACCCGCAGCAAATTGAGCCCGCTGTTGAAAGAGCGAATCTGCCATAAGCCGTCGACCCGGAGAATAAGTTGCGCGGCGCGGCGGTTCCGATGGCAGTTGAGGCGATGCGTAACGAAGGTAATTTTAAGAGTGTTTCGCGAACGTGCCTGATAATGAAGCCAACTTTCCTGAAGCCCTCCACTCCCTCCGCGCTGGAGCCTCCATTGTCAAGGAACTTATCTCGGCAGCGCAATATCCTGCTCCAGAAATAAAGAGCGTCGCTCTCTCGGCTCCAGCTAATGGGCACGCCTTCGTCGCCTCGCAAAACGGAACCGGGAAGTTTGCAAATTTTTTAACGATATTCATCTCGAATACGCCTTTTTCCCTTCCAATTTATTCGGTTTTCGCTTGGGTGAATCTCGCGACAAAAGCATCGAGTCTTTACAAGAAACAATTAAGGGAAAACTTTTGTATTGTGAAAGCTTTGGTGGGTTCGATATTCTATTGAATTTCGATTTCGCATGCTTTTAATATAAATTGTAATATATATTTGCAAACGATATATCATTTCGTAGAGTTATTTACAAGATAATTCGAGACTGTGTTCTGAAAATGAAAGCTTAAACATTTATAATAGGATCAAACTGTCAGCATCCTTTATAAGAGGTTTAGGCAAGATTTCACCCTGATCGGTCCATCCATCTCCGAGATCTCGTCGGACAAACATTAGAAAAAAAATATAGCGATCAAATTGAATGCCTCCTCCGTTTCGAAGTCAGTAAAAAGCTTCGAATTTCTAGACGCTTTCAAACGCATATTGTACAATTGGTCCATTTAAAAACTTTTCCATACCAATTGAAAGTCGAAAATCAATTCTATTGAATCACATTGTTCTTCCTCTTTCAATATGAAGACAAACATTAGAAGAAGAAAAATAGCGTTCGAATTGAATACCTTCCCCTCTTAAAAATCAATAAAAAGATTGGAATTGATAGAAGCTTTCAAATGCATGCTGCACAATAGTTCCATTTAAAAACTTTTACCAATCGAAAAGTAGAAAATCAATTCGACTGAGTCACATTGTCCTTCCCCTTTCAATATGAGAGGACAAAAGCAAACCTCGAAGAAGTATTCACAAGTATATTTTGATCTGGAAACTTTGCTAAGCAAAGTTATGTTTCGCTCTCGGAGGATCGTACGGGATGTTACGTCAGCAGAGAACGGTACCAGACGTGTACGGTGACATTCTGTAACTCGACGTGCCTGCGGTTGCAAGATCCTGTTCTCTAGTATTTGCTGAAACTCGACGCACCAGCAGGACTCTTCCTCTCTCGGCGGTGCGCACCGGCGCAAAATTAACCCGCTTGTTTTGTTTCCCCTGACAGCCAACTTGTTCTCTTTCCCGCCCACATGTCGAACCGGTTGCCATTCAACTCCCGCTGTAATTGAATTCTCGCTTTTCCCGGTTTTACTCTGATTTCCTGTGTAACAACATTCACTTGTCGATTGAACCTCGCTCAAGTAAAGTCAAACACTTTTAGCGCTTCCAGTTGATTCTTGCAAATATTACTAATAGTGAACAAATTTAGTAAAAGAAATAAAACGAGTATTATCATGTAATGTTGTATAATTTTGTGTAAGAGCGTTTTATTTAATTATCGACAGTGTTCAAAACGTCCCTGCGTTTTTGGAAATTTACACGTATATCGCAAACTAGTAAAAGAGATTAAAAAATGCTTAAAATTAATGTAAAATTATTAATTGGCTTTCATTTATTATAACGTAGAAATGTGGAGAAAATAATTACAACTGCTTTTACTCTCACAAAATAATCAAAAAAACACTCACTAGCTTTCTGATTAATAACACATTACCGAGCTACCAAATCGACTACCTTTAATCGATCTTCGTCAATTTGAATGGTCCTCGGAATCCGCAAGCGTCTGGAAAAAGTGTGGGCCGCTCGTCAAGAAGGGATTGGAGCGGGATTCCAGTTGGGTGACGCAAATCGAGTGTCGCCACTGACGAATCCTTCTGGAAAAAAAGTTTAATGGGAGGTGGAGCGGCAATTGGAAAAGAGCCGGACGATCGGTCACCATCGATCAAAGCGCGCCGGCGCGGCGTGTCAGTCTAACGAATAAAAGACCATTGATCCTATCATAGATCCTTCTTGAATTTCTAATCCACCGAACCACCAGGCAGGGACGGCTGGTACCTCCGCTTTTTTCCATTCTCTCCACTGAAAGCCGAGTTAAGGCGGGAATGGGAACGAGTGAAATTATTCCGAGCCAGTCTAGTTTCCGGAGGGTACTTCACCGGACGACAATATTCAAGGTAGCATGTAAAACTTGGGACAAAAGAGTTACGAACTGAGGGAAAAGAGCGGCTAAAGTCGCGTGAAGTTGCTGCGTCGTTGCTGCGCGCTTGCTAGCTAGAAACTCCCTGGAAGCACAAAGGCTTCCTTCATTAATTGCGAGCCCCACTGAGCGGCGAACTTCAGTCTCGTTTCAATCTCACTTTCCTACCACTTAACACATAAATGTATTCTAGTTTTCGGTTGTTTAGTACTCGCAATCTGAGAAATATAAAATCGCCAGTGGTTTCTGGTTTAATTATATTTTTATATTTTTATGTGTAATGGTATCCAAGTTTGGTATAGAATTCTTTTAGTAGCACATTACTTAACTATTGAATAGAAAGTTACTGTTACATGATAGGTAGGATTTGCAAGTCGCAACATATTATTAATTTTAATAATATGTTAATAATTAAATTGCAAGTCTGAGCTGATCGATGTAAGAATTACTTTAAAAAATTGCACAAGCATTATTAAAAACGTTAAAACCATTCTCACATTCAATCTTTCATTTGACTAATAAATTGAAAAAAGATTTTAAGAAAGTTGCACAACATTTGATGAGTGCATAATTGGAGACTATTTTTCTCGCAACAAACATTGCATGCATCGTTAACAGGCAATCCCTGCAAGAAGCTTTTAGCAAAGTGATGACAGAACTGCGAGGGAAATCGTCAAGTCAGATAAACGATGGAGGGAAAAAAGGGTAAAAGGGGGGCACGAGTAAGCATAAAAGTCAAAGGGACGATTAACCGGCGAGTAAATAAATCGTGGCTGGGTGCGCATTGGCTGCAAATTGAGATAACCGTTGGCGGCATTGGCGGTACTGGCTGGAACGGTTCGGCGCCGGAATAATGCCGCATTAGACTCCATTGTATGACGCCCGGCGAGGATTTACACCCTCGGAATTGCGGCTTAAGGGCGGACTCGCCGTCCGCAGATTTCCATATTCGTTGGGACATCGCACCTGTAAATCGCACCACCACTCCCGCGATTATTCCTCGATCGAGCCTGGCAATCGCAGCCAGGTTACGACTCCCCGGGGTTATGGAGCTTTAAACCGGTGTTAATTAAACCTACACCAATCCTGAATCCTATTTAACCACTTTATTCCTAAACAAATATACACTGATTCCCATTAATATTAGAAATCCCTTCCTATTCGTGGGATTATTTGTCGTCTATAGTTGTTTATTAGATATTGTCGTTTCTGGGAACATGTTAATTTGTTTAATCCTTTAACTGCTGCCATCGTCTATTAATGATCTGCGTAGTAGACTACTATTACTATCTTATAAGAATAAAAGTTTTGCTCGAAATATCAGATTAATTGTACAGTTAAAGGATTAATTTGTTTTCACTCTGCGAACAATAAACTGAAGTACGTCCAAAATTTGCTATGCAAAAGTATGCGGATATATGATATGTTTAATAACTATTTTAATAGAATGAGAACATGGAAAGCATTATTAAATGCAGGTCTTAATTTTATCTTATGTTATTGATTCCATCAGATACGATAGAGAATAAACTATTTCTTCCTGCATTTATTGCAGCCATTGCACTCACATTTGTTAAGAAATATTTTCACTCATCACAATTCATTTCGAGGACAGGATTTATTTATGATATTTATTGTTATTCAAATTGCAACATTCATTACACAATAAGCTTCGAAGAATCTTCGAAAGGTTCTAATATTACAACATAATGCAGTAAAAAGGAAATCTGTGCGTATTCGCTTTCAATCGAAGTGTGAATATTCGCTTGTAATCAAAGTACTGGCAGGCACCCAATAAAATGCAATAGGCAGACAACAGGTGCATCGGCGCAGCTGGAGACGCAATTTCCTACAGCGGGCTCGATAAAAAGTCACATAAGCCGGAATTTGCTCCTCGAATAGATACTCGCGAGCGTTCCCTCTTTATCCGTCTAGACTTTCGAGACATTGTCGAGCAGCAATATCTGAATCAATAGGCGTATCTCACATTCACAGGCCCTGCACAAAAACGTTGCAAGGGCTAAACTTATTATAAGAGTCATCTTTCTGCTCGTGTAATAAAAGGAGTATAAAAAAATAAACGTAGAAATAGAAAGGAAAGAAAAGCCAAATAGGCATCCCCGAATAGGAGAATTCAAAACTTAAGAAAAAGTCTTTTCCGAAAAGAAACGGATACCAACCTTTTGCTATTTTCTTGCCTGTATAGAATTATTATCCAGAAAAAATATAAGCTTCACAATATTGCAATCTTTATTACTTATACGAGATATTCCAAATGTATCTTTTTAATTTCCATAAGAAAAGAAATCGAAGTATATATCGTTCAAAGTTTGTTTCAAACATAGTTGTAACACCCTATTATTCTTTAAATTAAATCAGGTTAACGAATGTCTTTAATACTCCAAAACAGAATAGAAAACTCACAATAAGTATAACGCTCGATTTTATGTATAGCCTTAACTTCACCACGTAGCGCACCTCATTGGCTTACAATTTGTTTAATTTTCTTACAAAAGGAATGAGAAATTTGAAATATGAAAATAGCCATCTTCATCTCCGCCCTCTTCTCTAGAAGATTTAAGATATTTTTGAAACACCCTGTATTTCTAACAAAGCACATAGGACGTATAAATCCATTGAAACATATTTCAGAATATATTCTTTGTAGTTTAGCATATGTGCATGTTCGGCGAGTGCTAGCGAAAGATACTAGGAGGGATTTACAAGAGAGAGAGAGTCTAGGGGCGGCAACTACAACCGAATGGGGCCACGAGAGTTGTTCGCGTACTAGTTATGATAATGTGATTAATCGCCGGACGATATCTAACAATGACTATTTCCTTTGTTGCAGAGCGAGGAATCGCTCTCGTCGGAGGGATCGGCGACCTCCGGAGGATCTTCGGGCTCGAGCGAAGACTCTGGCAGCGAGGTCGCATGCGACATCACCCTGATCGAACGGCTGATACGCTCCCATCCGATTTGGTTCCTTCCTGGCATCCAACGAGCCGGTGCTTTCCACTTGTTGCAAGGAAAGGAAGAAGGGGTGAGTGACATAGCACTTTAGAAGCTTGATTAACTCTAAGAAAATTGCCAAGTCAATCCAAAGTTTTCTACATGCAGAATCGACGTTGTTGATTCTGTTAACTTGTTTCAAGTACCATTTCTAAACCTCGGAATTGTTCGATCCATTCTTTTCTTGTTTATTTAAATTTAGTAAGCTGATATTGATCCGATGAGCAGGGATTTTGTGGAGTTTATAGAAACTTGATAGAAACAAATACATTATTGGAAAACACTTGAAGGGAAAAGTAAGAAAAGGCGTTGCAATAATAAAGGAACCCGTCGAAGCCAAATATCTTACGCTCGGCTAGTTTCCTCACACAAACTTGGATTTTCACATTCATACACATTTTACAATCTCCTCCAATACGATTAATTTTGTAATACCTACAAACTGACGGGTAACTTTACCCTTTCGTGTTTAGTTTATCACTCGTTTGTACAATCACATATACGTGTGTTGCATTCACATAATTCCCTAACACAAAACATCCCTTCACACATTCATATTCTCACATTTACACAGCTTAGTATTTCCTATAATCTGACTAATCTACCAACGTTTACATGGAAACGCGTAACTTTCCTCATTCGTGTTCATTCAATCACTCGTACACTTCCCGAGACGAACGCTAGTCTGGCGCGAGCGATGGCAACAATACGAGCAGCCAATTTGCGGTAGAATAGTCGCCACAATCGAAAGTGGAACGAAGTGCGTTTAAAGGGACGGGGTTGGTTAATAGGGACTCTCGAAAGCTTGTCTCGAAGTTGGCCGGGCGGAACGAAGAAATTTCCCGCATTCATTCGTAAGAGAAGGGGAAGGGGAGGCTTGGCGTCCCTTGCTTCGAGCTTTTCTCAAGTCGTGTAAAAGCGGATGGAAAATTCAAGAGGCGAGGGAGTGCCGCCGCCCAAAAAGCTCGCTCGCTCGTAATCGGGCGTCGTTAAGCGAAGCGAAGCTCACTTGAGCAGGAAATCGCGCGGCGATTGATTGCGAGGAAAATGAGATACTTACCTCGCATCCTTTCCGACAGTTGCTCTCCACTTGTCTCGCCATCTAAATCTGTTGGTGTGTCTGTTCTTCTCAGGCATACAATTTTTAGTATTTGTATTGAGTTTATTTGAAGCAATTATTCTGCTTGGTTTAGTTGTATTGTGCATACAATTGAAATTGATATTAATTTAAATATTATTGAAAGGAATTTTGAAATTGCACTGAATTCAGGGAACTGTTATAATGGCTTTTTAATTAATTAAATGTTAGAATAATTGAATACTTAGCTCGCATCTTTTTCGACATAAATCTATTGGTGAGTCATTTCTTGCCAGACATATAATAAGATGAACAAGTTTTTATATTTGTATTGAGTTTATTTGAAGCAATTATTCATCATAATTTATTTGATTATGAATAGAATTTAAATTATTATCGATTTAAACGGAATTTCGAATGCATTTTCAATCCTTTCTTGCCAGTTACATAGTATTTATGCGATTGAATTAATAATATTAATCTGAGTTGGAAATAATTGGGAATAACGGTATATTAGTGTCTTTGAAGCAATTATTCTTCATTATGCATAGAATTGTAAGTACTGTTAATTTAAACGTAATTCAAGCAAATTTCCATGCAATAGTAAATCGAGAATATTAATATAGTAGCTTTTTGGTTGACTGACTGGAGGGAAAATGAAATACTTAACTTGTAGGTTGCCTAGCCATGTAAATGCATGAGTGCGCCCTTTCTTGCTAGCTACGATTATATGCAACCTCATTTGCAACAAGGCGAACTTGCTATTATTGTACATACGTGCGAGCACAAAGGAGAAGGCTGCGCTCTACTCGGAACAATTGCAACTCTGTAATATGTACTCGGTGTGCCTGAGGCCCTTTTGTTAAACTTCGAGAAAGCTCCTGCCGAGCCAAGTTTGCTCTGTTTGCGGTAAAAAGAAACTGGGGTATTTTTTACTTCTGGCAGACAGATGTAGATTTCTCTGTTTTCTTTAGAAATTGGTTTTGCATTCAAAGCGATCTTTTATTGGGCACTGTATTATTTTTTAATAGAATAATTGTAATATTTTTTAGTTCTTACAATCAGATGTAGATTTTTGTGGTTTCTTTACAAATTGTTATTGCATTCAAAGCGATCTTTTATTGTGCGCAGTAATATTTTTCACTTCTTACAGTCAGATGTAGATTTTTGCGTTTTCTTTACAAATTGATATTGTATTCAAGTCGATCTTGTATTGTTCATTAGCTATTCCAAAGGAACAAAATTCTACCAAACGCACGTTTGATTACTAAGGTTCTTGCCTACGTTTCTGTAACGTTTGCGTTACTCTACATGTATAGAATAATTTTAAATTATCTAAGAAATTTAAATATACATAAATATTTCTATTATGATTGTCCACATCTTCGACGTATAATATTATATTGCATAGCCAATGTACATAAGATAATACACATATGTCTGATAGAAACATTGGTACAAGGATACGAATTCGAATGCAACTAAATCAGCATTTACATAGCGTACATATATGCACATAATACATACCTAAATACGCAATGATGTTATTTCAATTAAGTACATAGAGGTTGAAGTCGAGCTCTTTGCCGTTACTATTCATACACATAGACGAGAGTTTACATAGGAGTAGTTGGGAGCTCTTCGGCCGGAAGATCCTCTTAGTATTACTCCGGCAAAATGAATATAACAAACATAACATACACGTATTATGAGCTGTTTATTTTTAAAGTGACGTAAGTCCATTTATATTTCAATTGAGATATTAAAGAATTTGCGTTTTAATAAAATTAAAAACATACTTACGGGATACCAATTAACAAATAGGTTTAGGCCACTTTCAAAATAAACGGCTCTTATATTACAATATGTACAGTATTATATTTATTATGTTTATGCCGACGCTAATTCGAAGCAACTGATTCATCGTATTTTACAAATGAACATAATACATACATAAGTAGTTAACGATGTTATTTTAATGAAGTACATAGATGTTTGAGCCGAGCCCTTTCCCGTTGGCATTCATAGACAGAGACGCGAGTGTACATAGGAATAGTTGAGAGCATTTCGGCCAGTAGATCTGGTAGCATCAGCCCCGCCGTAACAAGTACTTGGCAGAGCCCGAAGCAAGGGAACTTAATATGCAATAAAGGTAAACGGCAAATAGCGGTGCGTCGAAATACAAGCAAGCTTAGACAGTTGGCAGACTGCCAAACCGCCGGTCCACTGGAACTTCGTATAACAAGTGGTATTGTTAGCATGTCTCGCCAGCAAGATCACGTTCGCGGCGAACGGCCACATTTCTTCTTTAAACTGCCTGCTTGACACGGCATGCGTAACAGGTGAGGCGCATAGTGCGCGCAAAAACAAAAACCCTGCCATTCTTGCGAAGATCGCAAACTATATTTAACACGCTTTGGAAAATGTCTATGCTTTTAGTTTTTGCGTTTTTATTTGCAATTCCATTGTGATTCTGATTGGTTTTATTAAATAAGAAATCGGTAGTGAATATGTTCAGATGTCACAATTAATAAAAAAAGAATAATAAAACACTGGAAAACATGAAAGATTTAACAAAATTTCGTCTCAATGATATAAAATGGGGACGAACCAACAAAATTTACTGACATCCAAATTCAAATATCACGACCAATAAAAAGAGAATAATAAAACACTGGGAAACGTGAAAGAATTACTAAAATTTCGTCTCAATGTTCTTATTGTCGACCTTTAAACCTGAATCGGAGCAATTGCGAGGCCAGGATGCGGCGCCAATGCGCGCCGTAAACTCCTCGGCCGGCCGAAGACTTTCGCCAGTAAATCAGACGTAACGACTGCTATCATAATCGCGCATTATTCCGCCGGAACTCATCCATATTCGAGCGAAGCAACGGCTTCCCCGGTATCTGCCTGTGCATCGGATCCCGAAGAACAATGGGCTGCCCTAGTCGAACAAGCACGCTCTTATCCGACACTCGCTGCTATCGCAACCGGCGAAGAATAGAATCGCGGTGAACACAACGTTCTGCCAGTTGGAAAAGCGTGTCAATGTCTGCTGCCGGCGCGGCGCACGTAATCGTTGCGAAAGCCACTCGCATTCCTCACAAAAGGGAAGAATGCTGCGAGCGGACGCGCCGCCCCAAATTTGCAATAATAAAACGAAACCGCTACTCGAAGAGCACAAGGAATTTTATGAAAGATTAATACCACCTGCGGTTACAATAATAATTTAAATCAGAATTAATAATAATCGAAAGTAACTCAATCTTAATTTATTCGAAGCAATCATTATTCATGAATTTCTTGCATTATATATGCATAGAATTAACATTACTTTTAATATAAAAATGTTTTAAATTGATCTTCAAAGTACCGTATTTAAAATATTAATACACGTTTTTAATTGGACTAATTAAATTTACATTGAAGTTGAATTAAGCTTACAGTCGACTTCGAAACTTTCCTGCAACTCGTTGAAAGTTTATTTGCATATCGTTAAAACAGAGCATTGCATATCGCAAACGTAAGATAATTATAGCAACGATAAATCTGTATGTAGAGCTTCTTGATAGTCCAAGATTGCGAGCAATAAATTAGCTCGTGATTACACAGGGTTACACGGTACACGCTGCATCCAAAGGGAGCTTGTCACGACACGCTCGCCTAATCCTGAGGGAAATTAATGGTGTCTTCTACGGTGTATTCTAATAAGCCTGCCTAATAAACCGGCCAAGGGACCAAATTCATCAGTACACCTGCAACCCACGAGATTTTGGAATAGCTCGCCACATCCGCGTCATTCCTCCGCAAACTGAATACCAAGTGCTTATGCATATTCTCACTTTAACCCTCTACCCAATAATCCAATAGATTTTGACACGAATATTTATAACTAAACTCGCATTAAATACTAAAAATCGATGTTTTATCATAACAAAGACGGTTGAATAATTCGAAAGCTTATCGACACTTATCGAAAACTTATCGAAAGCTTAATAATGAGATTTTCATCTTTATTGGTAAAATTGAAATTCTTTTTAGTTTCGTATTTTAAATAACAGTAATTACTATTAATATATTATTAATTTAGCTTTTATATTTTATAATGTATAATTAATAGTGATTACTATTAATTATATTTTGTACTTAATTATATCTAAGTCTAACGATAATTAATAGTGTATTAGTTATCGTTAACAATCTAAATACATTGAAGTAGAAAGCGTGTAATGGGACTCGATCTTTGCAAATGCGGAGAATTGATCAAAGCCAAAAAGTACTTCGATCCATTCTCGACCAAGAGCGACTGGAATTCCAATTAATATTTTCCCGAATGCTTGACAATGGTGAATCGAGCGCGGTATGTCGAGACCACTGTCTGGAGCAGGAAATAACACTAGGAGCGCCGGAATTGTGGGGAGTCTGTGTGTGCGCTAGGGTTAATTTCACATACGCTGGAAGCCAGTGGGAGGAGAGATCCTTTAACGTCAGAGGCAGCACTCCATAATCCGCTATCCCATTAGGAGAGACGTTATCTCTCGGAAAGCGCAAAGCTAATTTCAAGTTCCCAGCCGGCGCGGCGGTAGAACGAATGAGCGAAAGGGAAGGAAAAAGCGGCGAGGAATCGAGAGGATTGCGCGGCCAGATATATACGCGCCTCCCTCCACCCGCCCCGCCCCGCTCCGCTCCGCTACGGGAAGGTAAACAATTTTTTTTCAACGCCCCCTTCCAAAGTGACAAAAAGAGAGGATGGCACTCCTAGATAGATGAACTCTTGCCGCGACACAAAAAGCATCCCGCGTACAGAGAGATTCCAAGCTGCCCGAACCTCTGAGACCAATCGAATGATTTTACATGGATATATACTCACATTTGCACGCATCGATTTTATCCTCGTTTTGAATGTCAAGCTTTTATATTTTATAATGCGTCGTTTGAGTGTAACATTAGTGTGAAATTGTATGAATGTTTCATTGCGTGCGAAGGATCGTAAATGTTCATATTTATTAGTAAACCTACCACGATCGCTCAAATTCACCGTTTTTAAATAGTACAGGTATTAAAAAAGTAATGGTAAGTTTAGTGTTAAATAGTTTTATGATGTGTTACAAATGGAAAATTTAAAAAGTCGAAATGTATTAATGCTGCATCAAATATTAAAGTTCAAATAATAAACTTACTCCACATTAGACTAATCTAACTAAGTAATATAAAAAAGTAGTGCAAATGTCGGCTTTCATAAATCTGCCAATAAGTGAGTAACTGTAAAATCGACTTATCAAATATTTCTGTGCATCGACAAAATCGAAATACTGAAAAATACGAAGAAGGAAAATCCTAGCAAAATCTAACATCCGTGGAAGAAGAAGTCTGAGATGACGTCGCTGCTCCTCTTGGCAAGCCCTTGGAAACTTCTGGAAAGCAATAAAGCGAGATTCCCTGGAAATCCGCAAATTTCCACTTATATTGAACTATCGCGTCGCGTCAGCAACAATCGTTCACTGTATCGCGATCACTTTAGCAATACAGCCTCCCATTGTCACGAGGAGCTCCTCGCAAAAAGAAAGAGACGATCGAGGGGAATGGAAGTGGCAATCCCACAAAATCACGGCGAACAGAATGGCAATAAGAAGTGGGCCAGGCGCACACTGCGAAATAAAAGTCGCTCCCGCCAAGGAAGAAGCAATTTTTTGCTGGAAGTAAACTCGGCCGAACGGCAAAGAGAAATTCGTGGTGGGAAAATAAGCAGAGAAGATGAGAAATCAGGAAGTAGTGGAAGCAGAAGAGATGAAAAAATTAATGCGATTCTAATAAAAACTAAATATAAATAACTAAACTCTAATTTACAAAACCTTTTCAAAACATAGTAATTGCTTACACTTACTTTCAACAAAGAATTTAAATATTAAATTTTCAAAAACTTATGTTTGAAAACAGTACACAGACCTACATAAAAGAGCAATGAAATTTTTGAAACTTACTAACGTGTACCATTTAATTGAATGTAACATAAAAATGTAAGAATAATATATAATATAGTACATACTATATCTAAATAAAATAATACAATTTTATTATACATACTAATAAAATTTAAAAAAGCAAATACAAAATATATTCACCAACATTTAAAAATAATTACAAACCGAATGTGAAATAACAATTTGCAACGAATGTCTCGTATTTCTCGTGCCATAAAATAAAGAGTATACAACAGAAAATAAAAGTCTTCCGGAGCGGAAGTAGCAATTTTTTGCTGGAACTAAACTCGCCCGAACTACGGCAAGAAGAGATTGGTGGTGGAGGGAGGGTGGGAGTGGGGTAGAAAATCGCAGGGTTAGTGGGAGGGTTGGATGCATAGGACTGTAATCAGGGAAGGAATGACTGCGAACGAGGCGAGGCCATTGTGCCACCATTGTTTCCCCGGGTGGCTCATTGTTTTCCAGCTTTGTTAATCGGCCGCCCGTCGCGCCACCCTCCGACAGCAGTTTCCAACCCCCCAACCCCCCCCTGCTTTTCGTGGCATCGGCAGCCAGCGGCGAATTGCAGTCGGCCTGAAAAACAATGCCCCGGCCGCAATTACTCTTGCTGGGCTAGCGACTGCTCTCTCGCTCTATCTCCAAGAGCCAGCGCGTCATCCTGTCTTTTAACGCGTGATGAGCAGCATCTGATGCTCCCTTGCCAGGAATTAATGAAGATCCACTGAATTTGACACTTGACGTCATACTTTTCTCTATGTTATCACTATATATGTGCGTTCTATGATTTTATGTAAATGAGTGCGATGTAAATAGATATAAATTATTTATTTGTAGAATATTTGGAATTATTAAAAATAGCTACATTATGTTATTTTAAATATGAACAGGGTTTTTTCATGCTGTCTTTTAACGCTAGATGATTCTATTTAAATGAGAGCAATGCAAATAGATATAAATTATTTATTTGTAGAATATTTGGTATTATTAAAAATAGCTACATTATATTATTTTAAACGTGAACAGGGTATTTTTTATACTGCCTTTTAATTACTAATTACTGCCAGGAATTTATTGAGATCCACTGCATTTGATACTTGACGTAAAACTTTTTCTTTACTATGCATGCATCATATGAATTATTACTTTGTGAAATATTTGGAAATACTAAAAATTGCTCACCTTAGTGTATGCGTGTTATCTCACTGTAGATGTATGCTGAGTATGATTAAACTTTGTCTATCCGGTCATCGATAACCCTGTGACACTTGCAAGTAAGTAGAGTAAGCAGAAATTCAAATGAACTAACATGCAACTCGACAGATGTCCATATTTGATTAAAATTACTAAAACTATCGATGACATACAGCGGAAATTTGCAATTAGTGACTAAATACGAATGGAAAACTTAAATGATGAAACACGCAGTATGATCAATAATCTATGATTTCTGAACAAAGCTAGTTTTCCAAAGACAGAAAATCCGATATTAGATATAAGTAAGCGTCTGAACTCTTTGAATTATATTCTTTCCTACAATTCTATTCATGGTTTCGACCATTCGCGACATGTCACGTTTCGTGATCATACGTGGCTGAGTAGCGGTCAGGTGTCGCAGGAAATAGACCTTTGCCCTTGGCCAACCAGCGTTTGAGATTGCCCGCAGGGAAATAGATATCTCAACTGATGTTTGTAAAGAACACTTTAGCAGAAGTAAAAAGCTCTTGCGCGTAGTCTAACGAATCAGACGAAAGTCACTTTCAAAGCGAATATTTCGAAGTCTAAAACACATACAAACTAAATTTTAATAACTAAATTGTGCCTGTTAAAAAGACGTATATTTGTATTACAATAATTTGTTAATCCAACTTGAATTGTGTGATACGTCGTTCAATGAATCAGAAAAAAGCTACTTTAAACGTGAATATTTCAAAGTCTAAAATATATAGAAACTAAACTTTAACAACTAAATTGTGCCTGTTAAAAAGATATATATTTGTACTTCAATAATTTGTTAATTCAACTTGAATTGTATAAGATTGTGTCCTGAAAGGCAAGCTTTGTTTCCAATACCGTGGCCACCACTCACTTTTTAATAAGCGGCTATGAATAAAACGCTCCTCATCCGCTTGCGCTTCTCCCTCTTGTTCGGTATTTCCTGTCGCAGTTTTCCTCGAAACAAGCTGAAACTCCCGGCTTGATTTATGGCGACGGTGTAAAGAGGAATCAAGAAGGCGTTAAAGAGAAGAATCGCGGCTGAAGGAGAGGAAGAGTCTGTGTAACAGGAATAAGAAGCCAGAAAATGGAAAATAAGGGGCCATCGTCCTTTTGTACTCCAGTTTTTGTTCTCCGATGCCTCATTCTACGAGTGCACTTGTTTGCTCTCGCTCCAAATGCCCTGGACAAGCGGATAACAGCACCGCTTGCCGGTTCTCGTAATTCAAATGTGACGGAGAATCCCTGAATGGCAATGCAAACTCCTAGTATAACTGCGGCAGACCCATTTTCGTCTCCAATGTACCACGAATCGTTACAATTAGACACAAAGTCTCTAAATAATTATATTCAAATTTGCCTTTTTCCCCATAATTTCCTTTTGTTATTGTAATACTAATACTACAGTTTCTTCTTATTTCCACTTTGAAAGGTTTTCTTGCAAAATAAATTCATTTATTAGCACATACATTATTAAAATACTGAATTTACTTTTACATTGTTTCGCAATCTCGCAAACAACTAAAATTCTAATCTCATTTCTTATTTTCTCATTTCGCACAATGCAATATTCAGTGGCTTCTCTAAACCTTTCAACCTCGCGTTGCGATTATGCGCACGAAATTTGCACGCTTCAAAAAAAGCTGGGTGGAAGCGCCTGGAAATGGCATGGATGCGAGTCAGCTGCGGCTGACCCGAGTATTTTCGTGACTATGAATAAAGTAAAAAGCAGGATGACAAGCTTCTTTTTATTGTCAACATTCATTGCGTTAACAAAGTCAGTCTGACAAGAAGAAAGCAAGTGCGACGAGTCTAAGATGGAATCAGCATATTTTGTTGTGATATTTCTGCGAGGCAAAATATATACGGAAGACATTCTTTCGCGTCTCGCCTTCGGCCAAGCGTTATGTGTCAGTTATCTTCCGTTTCTTTTGGTTCCGCTCATTGGAAATGGCATTGGGCCAGATTCCACCTTCGCGTTTCTTCTGGGCTATCTGTTTCCCCGACAGTCTTTACGTTACGTATGTCGGCCAGAAACAGAAATAAATTTGCAAATATGCTACACATGTTTACTATAGAACTTCATCTGCAAATAAAACACTAGTTTCATATTTGTTTGCGGACTTTTTACCAGCTATGATAACTTGTAACAAAATTGATGTTGTAATAATAAAAAGTAGTATATTGATGTTATAAATATTACTGAATTTTAGTATACATATAATATTTATATATTATTTATTAGTACTACTAATAAATATTATACCTTTGGTTTTAATATTGTATCACACAATAATGTGTCATTTTCTAACAGACATCATAAGAAAAGAAATCAATGAGCGTCTCGATACGAATGCCAGGACATTTAATGTCCATTTACATTATCATTAATCATGACAATACTTAAGCATTTCAAAAACGATTAACCATTATTTGCTATCTGTGTCGACTGACCAGGGACAATATATTCAACAGAGAATTTATCGCTGTATATTATTCAGAATAAGCTCGTTTAAACATATTTTGATGTGATACAAAAATCAACCGATGAATATCTTCAGTTTATAAAATGATATAATGAGAGTAAAGAAAAAGATACAAATAATCCTGAAAATGAGTAAACCAAGCAGAAACGATTAATACTTATTCTCAACGATAATAATAATGAGGAAAATCGATTGTTGATTTCAGAACTTCGTGGTGCGGCAATCAAGCCAAAGTGACACGATGGCGCTCTCAGTAAGATTGCCACCTGGCAAAGGGCCGTACATCGAGCACTACCTGATCCAGGCGAACAAGGGGAAGCTAAGTTTGGAAACGAGCGAGAACAGGTTCGACAACATCCCCTCACTGATCGCCCACTATGCGCAGTGCTGGTGAGTGGCCTCTTGTCTGCTTCGACTTTCCTAGTTAAATATCATGCATACATATAGACAGAACAAAAAGAATACTCGTACAGCCAGTGTGTTTGGAGAAAATGCTCTTAACGAAGAAAACTCTTCTCTCTGAATAGAAATACATTTTCTTCAAGAAGCAAATGCACTTTTATTTGGAGAAAATGAATTTCCTTGAGGAAGATAGTTTTCTGTTTTACGAAAAATTATTCAAAAAATGCAGAGCGTACCAACACTATTTTTAGTGGTCAATTTTAAGTTAAACACAGGACGGCTATATTTATTAAACAATGTCTATCTTTTACGAAAATATTCTAAACATTCTAGGTGTGCCAATACTTTTTTCAGCGATCAATTTTAACTTGAACATAGGATGGCTATATTTTTTAAATAATGTCTGTATAAAATGATGCCTCCAGAATTGTTTATCCAATGTTTACTGTTCTGGAATCATCAGAGAATACATGTACAACTTTTGCATTTTACAGATATTATTAATAAACATAACAATACTACGTTTTAGTTAAAATTGAGTACTGTGAGAATATTTCTTAGACTGGCTGTGTGTATTTTTACTTGCAAATGCAGGCATACATTTCACCTATTTTTGTGTTTTACAAACATTAATTAATAAACATAGCAGTTCTATGTTTTAATTCAAATTGATTACCGCGAGAATATTTCTTCAACTGGCTGTAGGTAATTTTACTTGCAAATGTAGACATACATATGTTAGTGAATGCCGGGGCTCCTGGTACACCCACTCGTATCTTCAGCGAATTAACCCAATTAACCCAATTAATCCTCTCACGAAAACGGGACGCTACTACCCCCGAAATTCACTGACACGTGAAACTGTTTACCCTTTCAATGGAATCGTTCTCTAATTGCACTGCTTCCATTCGTGTTGTACTCGAGAACCTGCAACCATTACTGGTTCACGTGCTCAGAGAAGCGTGTACCGGAAAAAGATGTCACCGAATAAGAAAAAAAGTGTTGTGACCGAAAATTGTAGGATTTTAGCATTTTGAAAAGAGTATAATTTCGCTTTTCAAACTTCCGTTAGCGGAGTAAATAATGGACCAGTGAATTGTTAAAAAAATCTGAAAATTTCTAATTTTTTCACTGTACAATTTTATGATGGTTTCTAATTTTTATACCATTCAACTGTTCTTCTATTTTTATTAACTCCTTTCTCTACTATTTTTAGAATAAAAGATCACAAAATAACTTTTATTACATTATTAACTAAATCATAAAGAAGTCCAATCATTTCTTCTGAACCACCCAAGAATCACAAGGCACTAATTGGAGTTACTTCAGAGTTATGCGTAAAAGGGTTTAACAATACCGTTGGAAAAAACCTCTTATGGAAGAACATAAGTCAGTGTCAGAAGTCGAAAGGCCGAGATTAATAGTAATCGATAGTAGTCGGAGGAAAGGCTCGTAGCGCCGTTATACTAGAGCAGCTCTAATACCTCGGGCCTTTCTCGAACGATCATAAATCTGAGTGTATCAAGAGATGGGGCTGCAGTATAAGTGTCATCGCATTAATTCCTCTTGATTTACTTGTTTTTCTTTGGCATACAGTGACGAATTACCGGTCCAATTGACCCTGCCAAGGGCGATGCGAGACGCCAAAAATAGGCAGCAACTTTCCTCGTTGGCTCTTCTGGGTCAGGAGTTCTGGAGATATCCGATGGCCAATCCGAAGCCACCGGAAAGCAGCAGCAGCAACACCTCCAGCTTGAGTAGTTTCCATGGAGGTGAGCATCACATATTTATTTCCTTTAAACTGCTCTAAATAACAACTCTTAAGTACAATCGTACTTAAAGTTTATGAAGAGCAAAAATCTACTTTAAATAGTTAAACTTCGTTTTGAAGATTTTAATTATATTTAAGAGCAATTTATAATGAATAGTATTTATTCAAGTCTTGTCGTCGAATTAAAATTATTTTTGTGGTGATGAATATCGGATTGAAAATGTCTAATTAGCACACAAATTTTGTCGGCTTCCTGATTACCGTTGATTGACTCACACATCCTCCCAATTAGTAAAACCTGATTAATGCAGACGTACCTTTGCCCAGACAGAGAATGCTCTGGTCGACCACGCAATTAACAATTTCCCTTTATTGCGTAATTGCAGGGAACAACAATCACAATAACAACAATAACAACATCCACACCCCAACAACAGAGAGTATAGTGCTTAATCTCGCGCCGATATCATCGCACGATACACGTAAGATATTTTTTCATTATTATTTACGAAATCGCCAGCCGGTTTATCTTGCAATCTCGAATATCGCGGATTTCTACGCATCGATTCTAAAAATAGATAACCCGGAGAAAAGATATCGAAGCGGATACGTTTGAGTAGTTATTACGAGCGATGCTTGGAGGAAAGTGCACTTTCGAAGCTCTCCTAATCGGGCCGAAAGCTCGAAGAGGAACGGTGCTCTCGTTACGAAAATAATTTCCCTCATCGCCTCTTTATTTTTGTTTCCAGGAAGCTCGTCGCCGACGAGCGCTGTCATGACATCGACGTTCACATCGTCCCTGCCAAGACAACCTCGCCCGACACCGCCGAACACCCTCAACCTTACCACCTTCAACGAGCCCTTCGAGACCAACAACGAACATCAAGATAAACTGTCGCCCTGCGAGAAGCTCTCACATAAGCTGATCTCGCCAAATTTGATTCAGAGCGTAAGATGCCCATCGCCGATCGTACATAATGTCGAAAGCAACGTGCTCAGCCCTGTCCACGACGCCAAGTTGAATTTCGAGGCAAGAAGCATAGTGGAAACACCGAAAAGCACTGTGGTAGAGTTGACCAGAAGCAAGTTCTCGTCAGTGAGCACCTCCACGTCGAACTTCCATCAGAATATCTCGAACTTTAATAATCTGTCGAGCACCAACTCACCAGTTCTACCGGAGATCAGGAATATCATAGCGGAGAGTCATACTACCACGCAGAATGTAAAGACCCCACCGCCACCACCACCCAGATGGGCAAAACCGGCGATCAATCAGAATCAGAACAACTTGACAGTGACTACCACTGTCACTTTCAGTGTGAACCAATCGACCGATGTTATCAGCTCGCAGGTAAGCGCATCTTTACTTGTTTTATATAATAAAAGAAAACTGTGGTAGTACTTTATTGTACTTAATTGTAACGCTTTTCTGTGCAGCAAAATACACCCTCGGACGCCAACACATCATTGCTGAGTCCGCAAAGTGCGACTTCTAATAAGTCTCTAACATCGAACTTCTCCATAAAGACGCCACTCTCGCCGACGACGCCAGTGCTGTCTCCGATGTCGAAACTAGTCCCGAATGCCGGTGGCAAGACGCCGAATGTGCTTTCACCGACGACGCCATCGAGTACGAGCAAATCGAAACGTCGCCGGGATCGCGACGCCAGAAAGAACTCACAGCATTATCAAGAGTCCGATATTCTTGACTCATATTATCGCAGCTCGCCCGGCGACAAGATCTCCGATTACGAGGATATTTGGAACACAACGGATCAGTCGAATCACTCCACCTGGTCGCCCAATGACAAGCTAACCAAGAGCGATGCACCTGGCGGTGTTCAGGAGCGTCTACGAAACTCGAACGATCGTCTGATAATTCAAGAGCGGATTATGAGTCCCGCTGAGAGAAACTTCGGCGACAGGCTCCCGACCACTGAGCAACTGATCGTCCGGAATGATAGGCTGATCTTGAGGAATGACAAATCTGTGGGCAACGAGAAATTGAGTTACAAGGAAGTGACGAGCCCCGAGTTCACCAGCTTCAAACCCGTTCAAGATGCCAAAACTAGTGAGCAGGCCAATGGATCGCTTGAGGAAACTGGAATGGGGAGAAGGCCAGATTTACTGTCTAGAGTTTGTGAGTGTAAATATTCTCAGGCTGTTTAAAAATCGCAGGAAACTTTATAGAACTGTATTATTAAAGCTGGAAATACCCATTACATTTACAGGTAGTGCTAACTCCTTGAACAGTCCGAACACAATCACACCGCCGAGAAACAAATTGGGCTTGATGCTCGCCAAATCGGAGAGCAACAGTCCTCTGACCCCGGAATCGAAGCAAGGCAGTCCCTTCTACGCGGAACCAGCGGACGCCATTTCTCAGAACGCAGCAGTAGTTCCAAGAAGGCGACCCAGGAATAACCCAGCAACGAACAAGTATCGGCACAGTGAACCCGGCTGGTTACAGACACCCAACAGCGGTAACCCACATCAACTTCACCCGATTGACTGGGAGGAGTCCGAGGAAACGGAAGACAAGACGCCACTGATATCATCATCAGTGGATAATTTAGCCAAGCGGCTTGGGACCAGAGAAGTGAAGAAAATACCGCGTGCTAAACCTGTGCAACCACCAAAGATCAGAGCGAAGGTCTTCAATGACACTTCATGGGCTGTGGACTCCAGCTGGGAGTTTATCGGTGAGCATCGCTCGAATTTCATACGAATTCGTATATAGTACTTCTTTGTGTGGAGAAATGCTTGCAAGTTCGTAAAAACCTAGAAGTTGGAACAGTAATTGCATGAGTATGTGCATGTACTTAGGAAACGATGCAGATGACTGTGAGCCAGATTACGACTGTGATGCAGATTACGAGGGCGAGAATGTCGCAAGAAAGTTCCCCGGCGAGGAGTGCGGAAGGGAGATTGTTGGAAATACTTTAACCGTTCAGAGTATCATCCTGCAAAGGTAAGTTTTCCTAGCCCTCGTCTAATATCAGAGTAGCACATGGATTTTATCATATAACTTTCTATGTAACGCAGGTACCCAGAGTTGTTAAAGCCACCTGATACGTCGGAGTCACTCTACAGCGACAGGAACTCCTCATACGACAATGTTGAGAAACGAAACGAGAGAGAAGACACCCCGGAATCCAGGAAAGCGGGAACTTACGACCCATCCGAATGGGAGACAATGCTGGATACAGACGACAGTGATGTCGAGAGAATCAAAAGGAACAAGAGCTTTAAGGAACGATTGGATCCTCTTCTATGTAAGTTCTTTTTTCTTCTACTTTGATAAAGGGGGATTTCAGAACTCGAGGATTTCCTGCAATATCCGCGCGTGTTTGAAAGTCATTGCATTGCTCGATACTTTACTAACTCGAGTACTGTCGCTAGTCGACCCAAAGCTATCATATCTTTCTAATGATACATAATCTGATACAATAGAGAGCCCCAGTGACAAAAGGCTTCGAGCATCCGGTAGCATTATAAGTGCCACATTGCACAACAGCTGCATTGCATAATGAAGACCGTCTCTTTACTACCGTTGCTCCTCGGTACTGAGCCGTTGTAGTAACAGAGTTACATATGTAATAAGCCACGCTAAATTCCCAAGCTAAGCATCTTCCCTGGTGGTTCGTCTCACGGCCGTCTTTGTTACGACCTCTAGACAATGATCTAGCATCTGCGCCTAGACAAAGTCTAGTCTCCACGAAAAAAACCACTCTAGTTTAGTGAAACAACAACAGTTATCATTCGATAACGGACTCTTAATAGCATTACTGCAACATCTTTTAAGATTACAGTTTATATTTACACTTGTAACTATAATCTCTCAATTTCCATCGCTTTACCTCTCATAATCTTAGCATGAAATTTATCATTTTTGGAACTAAAACAAAGCAGGTACTAAACTTTTATAATCAGATAGTTTTACTCTCACCTGTTCTTATCATTGGAAGCGCATATTATTCTGGAATAAAGTAAAGTATCGAATCGGAGTGTTTGAAAGAAACGGTAGGCGCCGGTGTCGAAAGAGCTGGTGCAAGAAGATAATGCCGAAAGCTCTAATACCACTAATCATCGGTGACTCCTTAATCCTAGCGGCACGAGTCGCTGGTGAGTTAATCAGGGCTGCGAATCGCAATGCTATTTACCAAAGAGCGCGCGGCAAGTGGCGGAGTGTGCGCCGGGTGATTCATAATGCCGCGCGTGTCGCTGAAAAAGGCGAGGAGGAGCACTCTAAGTGCATTGCCACGCGTGCCAGCGGTATCAGCCACCTCGGGAAAAGGTCGCCTCCCCGGCGGTCCTCGCGCACTCACTGATAGCATGTTATTGCCTGCCTGCAATAATTTCAAGTGTAAATCCCCAACCTCTTGTCTAGGGAACTTTGCTCTGTTATTCTGCCGCTCTCCTATCCTCCTGGAATGTTAAACTCATCTAGACTTTTATACTTCTGTGCTAATCTGTTTCTTCTGTTATTAATTAAGTCATTTGGTAATCTATAAAGACAGCAGTGTTCTGTTTCGATGTAAAGATGTGTCTTCACTGGAGAAATAGAAGAGAGGTTTCACCTGGTCATTGTTCTTGAATATTTTCGTATTAGCAATATTAAAATTTTACTTAGACTAACATCGACATATATGGTTTCGGAGAAACACGAGATATTAATGTTGAGTTCCTAGTTGTTTCTTCAGTGAGAACAGCTTAAGAATTAATCTCTTTTTCCAAGATTCACAATATTATCACGCTGCTATTAAAGTGAATCGTAAATGTCGTAGGTTTGACAACATTAACTATATTTTCCTGACCGAGGTAGAAATCATACTTTTCATAATTCTTTATCTTTCAATATAATATCCACGTGATTTGGAACCCAATAATTTTGCATAATGCAAACGTATAGTTCGAAGTTGAATCTGATACGATTCTCACCCGAATAAAGTTAGCCAGATTCGGCAAGTTCCCCATAAAGTAAATTCTCCCTCTTGCCAAGATAAGACATAGGATCTTATGGGAAGGGTCGAGGGAATTGCAGATTTAACTGCGATCGGCGCTCATCCGAGAAGTATTCTGCGGCGAAGAACCTCTAAGAAGTAAGAAGAAACTGTGACGGTGCTCGACCCGATTCCCAGAGAAAGAGCAAGCGGCCAATGATAACGAGGCTGAGCAGCCCCTGATAATTACGGTCACGGCTATGCGCCGCTCTGATTTCCCGATTAGAGCACGTTCGCCCGACTCGTCTCCCTTTTGTCTGACCCCTCGCCAAGACACAGGACCACTTCGACCACCAATTAAAACGCAACCATCGCCGCGCAGATACAATCATTACGCCAATATTGCGCGCATTGCATCATTGAATATGCGCAATTACCCGAGCCAATGATGGCATTGAGTCTTTGTTGTCCGTGTGTGACTCGACGGCATCGAACGATCGCTCTTCATCGATCGTAACACTGGCCTGCATCATCCGCGATGATTATTAAATGCTAATTGAGCATCGGCTCATTAGAAAGTGATTTCACCGAGCCAGAGAATTCTCGACAGACAAGGCGCCATAAGATCTTATTTATTCCTCCCAATTAGAAACGGGATTTTCAATCGCTTTATTGGTAGAAATAAATGACATTTATGGGAATGTAAAATTGCTAGAAATGTGCGAGTTTATGGGAATATAAAATTGCTAGAAATGTGCAAATTTTAGGGTGGATGGAAATCATTGCTGCCAGTTACCGTAATGACTGGGCAATATTTCAGAACGGCAAAATTCCCCGCGTGTCGAACAAGGCAATAAATGTGAGGGAACTTTGGGATCTTGACCTGCTCGCGGGGAGTCCAATTGTAACTCTGGCAGGTGCACGCTTCCTGGAATTCCCCTTGGAACTTTCTATCGCCAATTCGAGACGGATCCATTTCCATTTGATTAGTTTAATTTATTAGCCCTTTTGCTCGCTTGAGAATTCTTCAAAAGGCTTCCGTTTCCAGTGGTTAATTATGTCACAGTGTTGATAGTTGCTCGCTTGAAGGATATATGGCGAGAATTCCTTGAAATTGCACTTCTTCTGGCAGACTGGTAAATTCTGCTATCAATGGAATTCCGATTTTGGTGTAAATCATGCTTGTAATGAAATACAATGATTCCTTCGTTGGAGTATTACAGAATTCATGGTCCATGAAATTGCTTATATTTAAAGCTAATAAATAAGGGAAGACAGTATTGGGAAATCGAGGAAAACTAATCCGGTCGCTCTAAACATATTAATCATCATAGAATCATTAATCGACCAGAAATAAATTAAAATACAAACATGCGATTCAAGTCCAACATCGCTCGAAGTTTTACTGCGCTATTGTCCAACTTGTTTGTTTATCGCATCCACAATGATATCGGCAAAGAATTTCCAAGAGATCAGAAGCGTCACAAATAAAGTAAGATCGAAAATAAAGGATTGCATTTTGTCGCTACGTCGAACATTCACAGAACGAGCATTGTCAACAGACATCGCACTTATCATAAAAACAATAATACGATCATCCGCGATGCGAAGATCTCCGAATGACTATCACGGAAATGAACTTTCGTCATCTACGAAAGGAGATGCGTGTATCATCGGAGTTATCATTGCCTTAAAATAATTTCCGTGATACCGGAACGAGGAAATAGTTCGCTTTAATCAACCTCGATAGTCTGACCCTGTTTGCCTTTCCACCCTCGCAGAATCCTCGTCATATCTATTTTCAAACATGAATTAATAGACAACAACATCACAACGATCCAAGAGAATTTTCAAAGCCTTCTAAAAAGTCGTATGAAACGCATTTTCGCCGAGATCAAAATGAATTCCGACCAAGCTAACGAACCAATCAATTAACCACGTTATCAAATCCATTCCAACCCATTAATCATCATATCCACTTTACACTGGCTAATCGGGCGCATCCCCCGCAAAATGCCTCCGCCTGTTTTCACGCGCTACTATCAATGAGTGCGAAATAACTCGTGCGCGCAAACACTCCAACCGGCACGAATTGCGCGCGACGAAACAATACAAAACAGCGGCGGAAAGCGTGCAATATTTTCGTGGGACTTTTGCAAACATTTGCGTCAGAAATTGGTCGATCATCGCTGACAATGATCGAAGGGGGGGGGCTCGGGCGTTACGTCAATGGGAAGTGTTTCGAGCGCGTCACGAGATTGTAAATTGCGCCAACATTTTCTTCATGCTCGCATGAATGGCGAAAACGTATCGACGATCGGGCGAATCCGATGGTAATCGGATTATTCAATGAGAACGATGATAACCCAGATTATGATTTGGAGGTTTAAAGGGAGCTTTGGAGAACGGCGGAGTTCGTATTCATAGGTGAAATGGAGCATTTGGTAGAATGCGGGTCCTTTCATGTAGCAGTGAACTTTGAGATTGCCAGTTTCCCGTGGGAGTTTGTAATGAGGCACTCGACTCCTCTTGGCAAATAGTTGGCCCATGCTGGCCCCGAGCAAACCCTTTGCGACCAGCTTTCCGCTAATCATGCAAACCCACCCTTCGACAAACTTGGGTATCTCCCACCGCGATTCCCTCTAACGCCTATTGCCTGCGAACATCCAATTTCCAGTAATTCGTGTATTGTTAATGTTGGTATTCCTTGTTACCCAGAAATAGATTTTTCATACCTGTTTGTCGCCGAACACCGGAAATATTGAATGAATCTGGTATCGCGCAATTGAGCAGCTTATTTTTAAAGATAAGTCAGAAAGATATAATAGGAAGTCGTGACGATATTTAATCGTCGACAATAAAATATATAAAAATAGAAATTATCATGATGGAGAACTGATTGGACGGAGAAGAATACTAATTCTTGTCATTAGAGATTAAAAATTAACAATCTTACATAATAATTCTCGCATTTTCCATTATTATAATATAAATAAATTGAACTTTCCATGACTTTCTAAGGATTACAATTGAACATGTGAAATGATACTCCACACAATTAAGTCGCATTTCTTTCATATCAAAATACACCATAAAAGTATTTATAACACTTCGATCTTCCATAATTCACGCCTCTGGCATTCCCCGATCCTTCAATAAATGGATAAGCGTGAATGGGTGCGAGCGCACCGAGGGAATCACATAGAAAATTGCCGATAAGTGGATGCGAAGCTTTTGACCGCGAAAGAGTGACCGATTAGAGAGAGTTAAGCAATCCAACTAAAGAAAGTGACGTGTCCGCCGCATCTTCGGGAGGACAATACTGGCAAGGATAGCCTTTTAATCTCCTCTGGAATACCGGCATTCACGTTTCACAGTCTGTTCACGTGCACACTGATAACGAAACGTGCGCCCCCTCCCCTCGTTTCCCAGCGCTACTCTTTACACATTTTACAGTAACGCCGGTCGCGATAACTATGCGTCGCGACGCCGCGCCGCCGCAACACAATACAGCGCGGGCTTCCTGCGGCAAACAGATCTGTCGCTTTTTATCTCGCGAGATTTATCGCCGTCCCCGCTGACAATTGTTTTACAGGGCGGGAGGGAAATCTATTGTCATGCCTGCTGGAATTAAAAGGAACTAGCGATAACTAATGCCGATGCTGTTAGATCATTTAGTGATACATCGCTATCGGGATTCGAGGGGGAGATTGGCCCACATACTTATCTATCGGTAGTCCTGATTCCTATCGGCCAAGTCTCGCGTACACCCAGACTCCAATTCTTATACAGTCGCCACTTGAGATATCTGCGACTCACTGGGATTACTATTTTTTGCCCCGATTTGATTGTCGATATCGGGGTGATATGCTTCGGAATTTAAAAAAGACCTTGGTCCGATTTTTGAAAGTATAAACTACCCACTAAAATTTTCTCTACCTTACGATTTTATTGGTTCATTTCTAATTGTTAGTAATTAGGATTGAACGAAGTTTTTCGGGCAAAATTGAATTGTTTACGATGAAATTTTCAAATTGTGTGCGGGAGTGTTGCATCTGGCACATAATCTAATTGGTAGTTCGTAGAAAGGAAAGGGGTAAAGTCTGTTTTCCGATAAAAGGATATTTAAGTTGAACGTCGATTGGCTGCCAGTCACACGCACGATACTGCCGAGAGTAATTGCGAGAATGGCAAGATTACTGTGGTAGTATCACAAAACACACATCAGTGCCTTCGTCGTTATCTGGACCACGAATATCTGGTTATCTCCGAAAAAAGTACAGTGGACCTATCCTATGTTTCTACAAGGAACATCCGGTCACTGACCTATCACTACCAATGAAACCTTCGGCCCTTGGCTTTATTTAAACACCGGAAAATATCTCCAACTCTGTAATCCTCATTCCTAAGAATTTAATTAAACAAGCTCTAAATTCAATATTTAAATAATCAGGAGTTCAATTTTTCCTCGTCAGCATCAGCTTAAAATATTCTATTATAAAAATCTAAAAAGCAATTCCAAGTATCCTTGGAATCCGGAGCTTTCCATTCATAGATAGGAAGCTTCGATGCCGAATTACCCAATTTCAATCAAGCAGAAACGCTTAAAGAGGCAAATCCTGAGAAGCGAGGTTCTTCTAAAGAAGAGGGAACGGAATTTGAAGGAGGGTAGATGGACGATAAGGCGGCCGGCAGGGAGGCAGGCAGGGAAGCATTGAGTTCTGGGTAGAGGACGGAGGCGCCTTATCCCCAGGCAATCTTGTCCCACCGGTCGGCGGCCGGGTGATTTGCGATTTACGAGGGTTATCGATATTTGCGCCTACTACTCGAGCAAGCGATCCGATCGTAAAGTGTGCGGAGGAGCCGCTTGGTCTCGCCAGTGTCGGTAGCTTATTGCGGAGAGTAGAAGGTAGATCGGGGGAGAGCGAGAGAGAGAGAGCGAGCGGGAGAGAGCGATCGACTCGCCCTCGGCTAAGTTGGCCTGGCATTGTTAGTGTCCAGTTGACTGTCGTCGCCTCGGCCTCGAGCAGAGCCTCGTCTCTGCCTCCACGAGGCCCCCCGGATTTTCCCTGCCGGATTAGCGAGAAAAGCTGCTCCTTTACCTAGCGAACCGCGCTTACCCTCGCAACGCTTCGCTGACCGCTCGGCTAGAACCGCGCCGAAACTCTTGCAGGGTGCACGTGCACTTACTAATCCCGGCGCTTTCGCCTCTTGTGCAATTCGACACTTGGTACGCTGGAAGTGGAGTGGACGCTTCCCTAGCGTCGCAAAGTCTCCCAAGAGGAAACAATTGACCGACCGATCAGTTCTCCGCCGAACACCGAACGACATCAGTATTACGTGGACGAGTGTTGCACTGCTGGCCGGCGTATCACCGATAAAGACTACTTAGTTACTTCTTCAGCTGTTGGGAATCGGGAAGTCGCGAGGGAAGATTGCGCGCGGCCAGAGTTGATTGTGCTGGAATATTACTGGCGAGTGTTTAACTTGCTCTTTCGTGAAATCGTATCTGACTGACAAAGTCGACTTGGACGTATGAAGAGACTGGCGAGTGAGGCTTTCGTGGAAGTGGATCCGAGCGGAGGCTGTGAATAAGTGAGAAGACGTTCTATGGGAGAGAGAAGATATCTGGCTGTGGTGCTGCGGGTGAAACCGGCAACGCGAAACCAGCCAGTGTCGAACGCGCAAATTGAATACGGAGATTTATAATTAAGCAGGAGAAGAATAATTGTAATTAGTTTGGCCCTGATCTCCGAAGACTCCGCTTGATACACTTGTCTCCTCAAAGAGGAATGTAAACATTGGAGCTACTGCAACTGTATCACTGCCGTTTCTACGCGCAACAGTTGCGCAAACTTTCTTATTGGAGCTTAATCGATTCCAATAAGTGAATGTAGAAAAACTGCCTGGCGATAAATCAACTCTCAAGAGTTGCGCACACTTACCTTTGCACCAGTATTATACGCGACATTCAGTCGTAATTCACCCTCGAAGGATCTGATTATTTAAAAGCGACAATGATTAACTGCTCGGTCGAAGTTCATAAGGAGCAGAAGAAGTTTTCGATTAAGACCCGCGGCATTCTCCTCAAGATAGGCCGGTGGTTCCGGTGTCTCTGTAGGAAGCTGCAAACTAGCGTGGATGTCTTCAAACGTAAGCGTAACTTAATGCAGAAATTACAGATGAACTTTTACGACGATCGAACTTATAATAAATACCATTGAATCGTACAATGATTTTATTATCTGTCATATTTGTGTTTTTATAATCTACAAACACTAACAGTTGACTGTAGTTTACTAAGAAGTTCCTACATTTTGTAACAATGTATTTGTATTAATGTTACAGCACCGCCACGTTTGCAAGCTCTAAAGAATCGAGAGAACGGTGGTACTGGCTCGACGATAAGATCGTACGCTCTGGAGCTGGCTGCCGACAAGACGACCACCTTCTCACAGAACATCGACAACTTTATCCAATGTACAAAGGAAGGGAAGGAAGCGAGCCCACACGTGGTTATGAGGAACATGCGGCAATTCATGTCGGGCATGAAGAACTACTTGGTGAAGCACGGCGAGCGGGAGTTCGAGAAGGAAGTGGAAAAGGAGAGGCTGAAGCTTAAACCGAACGAGTTCTTGAATCTCGACGCTATTTTGGAGGGTGTGATGATGGGTCTCGTGGTGAGGCCACTTCGAGAGCACGTTTATAGGCTGTTTGTCGAGCATTACGCTGCCACAGGCTCCCTTCAAACCCTCGCCGAAAGTATTCAGTATGCTCAAGGGAAACACGTTCAAGAGCTAGGCGTTCGAGTTAGTATCTTTCTCCCCAGCAACCGCTAGCTTTTGAAATCAGCATATTCGTAACAAATAGTTTAGCTTCTTTTTCACGTATTGCAGCCAAAGATCGTACCACCGTCGGAGTCAAGCCTGGATCGAATCCTGAAATACATCGACAGGCTACAAAAGGCAGACTCACCCCTCGACAAATTGGAGAATCTCCTTGCCGCTTTCTCGGCGATCTTCAACTCAGTGAGTGTAGAAACTAATTTCGAGTATTGTGGTATTATCTATCGATGGGACTTTGCTAAGTATCAAGTACTGTCTGTTCCAGGTGAAGCACGCGAATTCGGGTAGGCACGTAACTTTGGGTGCTGACGATCTTCTACCCTTGTTGGTTTGGGTCTTGGTTCGCGGTAAAGTTGTGGATGCGGAAGTCGAAGCCGAATACATGTGGGGTCTTCTTCACCCTTCGCTTTTGACGGGCGAGGGTGGATATTACCTGACAACACTGTCGAGTGCCGTTCACGTTCTGAAATCCTTCAAGTCCAGCCAAGGAACCATGTCTACGTTAAACGTAAGTGTCTGACTTTCTTATTGCTTATCTTGACTGATGGCTGAACGAGAAATAAAACAAACGTATCACTTGTATCAACATTTAATATTTCTTTTACTTATTAGGGCTGCGGAACGCCTGATTGCTCCTCGGTACTGCGAATCCTTGTACCGGACGAACTTCACGGATCTCTTAATACTCGAACACTCCCTGTGCGACCGAACATGAACACCAGGGAGATCTGCCGAATTCTTGCGCATAAGATAAGGTGCACTAATCCCCAAGATTACGGTCTCTTCAAGTTGGTGCAAGGAGAAGGTAAGCAGCTTTCTTGAAACTGATATTTATTATGGTATTGTAGCAAGTTTTTGCTTATCCGTATTTCGATTGTTACAGAAACCTTGCTTGGTGACCATGAATGCCCACAAGAGCTCTCTCACTGCCTTTTCGCCTACAAGCGAATCGAAGCCAAGATTGCTTGGCCAAAGACCAGTTCTTAATATGTCAACATAATCTAACGATAAGCTGGAGAGGAAAAACCCCTCGGTTTCAAGACGACGAAACTGTCGTGGTCACAGTATCATCAAAGATTGATCTTGGTTTACCCGCTGCGCCCCTCATCTTCATCCCATCTCCCCTTAAACCTTTTGCATATTTATACGCGTGTATTTGTATGTATACAACTGAATCGTGCCGTGCAATATATCGATCTTTTGATATGCGTGTACTGTACCTCGTTGATGAGTAGTAACAATCAATGAGTTAATAATCGACTCGTGGAAATTATCTACCAGAAATTTCACTCAACGCTGCCAAGCATTTAAATTTAGACCAACGTTGGATAACACATTAAGGTAGATCTAACTGGATAAGATAACGTACTTAATGAAGCGACCAAGGCTTAATCGCCTAACCATTAGATCTAGTTACGTTTATCCCCCACTTCTAATCATGACATTTTGTGGCAAGCAAAAGAATGCAATTAGTCCCCGTAAAATCAATAGCTGGATGAGTGCAATGACATATCCGTGGAAGCCCGTGGTCGCGGATACACGTGTCGTAAAATTCAGTTATTCTTATCCCACGCGCCAAACATAAAAGTACTCCAGGTGCGAGTGTGCGTGAGGAAGTATTTGCACCATGACTTTAGTAAGCCTGAGCATGTGATACGATGACACCGATAAGGCGCCCGGTCATCCTTACTTCGCCATACGAGACAATGAAACGCACGACAAGTGTTAGGTCCAATCAATCAATAGGCTGAAAATAGAGTGTCACATCATACAACGACCTATCAAGTTTTGCCAGCCGCTTTAGTGGGAATAAGAGGAACACACGAAATTCTGTGGAGAAGCTGTTTCTCGTTCGCGAAGAATTAGTCTCTCTTTGTCAGCCGAATAAGCGACACATCGGTAATAAACCATATATTACTCAGTATTGAATATTTCGTAAATGCTTTAGGCTAACAAAACAATTAGATAAGATCCGTTAAAAAGAGTGCGGTGGATTCGAATTCGGGAAGAACTACCGGCAAAGGTATTCGATGTATAATACCAGTGGTGTTCCAGTCTCGTTCTCTTTCTCGCAGTAGTTGTGTTTTCATAATTAGTGATTGAGACACTGAGCCTAGCGATTTACCGAGCTCGAAACCGACGACCGAGAATCCACTATATGTTTTCTATAACCGAGTATAAAATTCGTAGGTGACTTCTTGATACGAACACTAGGCTAGAGCACGAAATACTAGGGTAGACTCTATTTTAAGTACTTTTTACGAGATGTGACGAGTTACTAGATAAGCAATCTGTACTTTAGGCAAATTTCGTATATTTATTGGAAGTTGTATACATACTGTAGCATCTAGCGGACGTTTCTTTTTGCGCGTGTTTATTTCTTTTCGAATCTGCCAGGCTGATTTGAGCACCAATTAAAGGCTGTGTTATAATCTCAGTACGAACGGATCACTCGGGGAATGCAATATTTAGTCAATCCTCAAATGAAGATGACGTTTAAATAAAAGCGGGAGGAATGGGAAAGAAATATTTTACTACTAAAGCATCTGCAAATCAGCCTCGCATTATTATCTTGCGGAGTAGCCCTCGGTCCTTGTAATAGTAGAAGTCGAAAACTGTACATTTCTGCTCGTACCTAATTTATTAAAGTCGTTTTTAACACTTTGTACCGTAATCATTCATTGCATAAACGTGCTTTCTCAACCTTCCTCTAATTACTATGATTCGATGTACCGTTAATGCTTCTAATATGCTAGTCAAGCCGTTACAAATTAGCACTTTGTAAAAGTACGTTTAACTGTAATTTTGCGATAGTTTTATCTGTTAAAAAGTACATTATTGAGTACCATTACTCTCAATATTATTACCACTATTGTAATGTGTAACTCTATGCTCAATAAAGACTTTTCTATTATTCAAAGGTGCAACATGCAGTCGTCGATATCAAACCCTCGACCTAATACAAGTATAAATTTGGAAAGCCTACTTCGGTATGGTTCTTGGAGAACTCTGTAGAACTGTAAGCCTAGATGTCAGGCGAGTTCTAAATTAAATGCGGCACTTTTTAACGTTTTATTGGTTTATCTTGGCACTTATAGTGACTTTGAGCGCTTTCCTTAAAAATTAAGCATTGCCAGTACGAATTCGACACCGAGATAGTGAACAATATTAGTCTCAAATATTGTAGCATTATAAAAACTATTAACACGCTCCACCAGCTTGGATGGTGTAGCTGGAAATAGCTCCAGAACAGTTGTATTCCTATTAGTTTGACGAAAGCGCGCATTAATAGCGTCTGGTTATGATGATTGCAGAGCAAAGACGAGTACTGGACAGACGGTCGTAGATTATTTATAGTTGCATTTTTCGCACTCTAAATAAGAATTCAGGCTGGGCAGCTTACGAATCTATTGGCAGCTACAATATGCTCGTTTCACTTATAGCACACTTCGATTTTTTATCGCAGCTTTTTTATTTTATAATGTAGTTGAGAAATGTGACTGCATAAACAAAACTCAGCAAGGAAACATAATGAACTGAATGAAACACTGTAACTCAGTTTGCGAAGGTATGATAGACGGACAAATATTACAAGTGGAAATATTTATTATAAATGAAAACTTACATATTATTATATAACAGTATTTGCACCTGAGAGCTACAATACCTCAAAAGCTTCGCCAGTACCGAAGAAACGGGTATTCTTAGCGACGGACAGACATCACTATCTTATCTTACACTACCGCATCACATCCCACATTCTTCCGATATAAAATAGTTTAATCATCAGTGGCCCGAAATACATCTACACGTTAACAGACCATCCGCAATAAAGGAGACTGCTTCTAAAACGAAATTGCAAAATTACGAGTACAAATCCGGCTCTGCGCGAGCATATTTCAACGGAGTAAAAATAAAAGGCATACTTTATTTACGCAATTTAACACTACTTAAGTATCACATGCTTGGGTAAATTATTTCGCAAATAAATTAATTCTCCATAAACAAAGATAAAACCTCAAATAAGAATGCTGTAATACGCGTAATAAAATATTACTCAGCATCGAATATTTCACAAAGGCCGAGCAGGCAAAATACCTTCCCGGCGTCTATCTCAGCCCTGCTTCAGAATATCCGACCTATTATTAAGAGAACGCCAGTGTGCACATTGAAACACAATCCTAGGCCTTCAAGCTCTCAGGCGCAGAATATGCGTGTATTATAAATGCATGATTCAGGATATCGAGAGCACACGTGAGACAGAAATAAAACGGTATGTAGTACGTTAAAAACAATGGGATAGACGCGGAAAAAGATAAAAATGGAGGACCAAACACTATTCACAATCGTAAACTTCAAAGGATCAAATCGCGATTCAATTGTATTTCGAAGAATTGCACAAGGTTTCAAAATGTCACAATTGCGACATCATCGACATAATTTACGATACTCAAAGTACAGAGTGATTCCTTTTGAACTAGGCCAGTCCGGAGCAGTTATGCGCACATAAACATAAGTGCTCGCAAATATCTTGCGCAATCCTGTTTCACGTATTGGCAGGGCAAAAGGAATAGAAATCAAATGTCTCGTATGAAAAGCGAGGCGTACAAGTGAACGATCGATGTGTTTTGATACTTGACAATCTTAAATTTACACGCATGTGGACTTATCCAAACCAATCGACCATTCCTTCTCGCTTTAGCTGGCCATCGTTTAAATAATTTCCAATTCAAAAACCATCCCGCTCTCACAGCCAGTTTGGATCTTGGCTTTAAACTATACAAAGCAACTCGGTATGAATGTGATGTGATCTTAAAAACCGATAAAATAATATACCTTACAATGCGGATTATCGTTGTCCGCGCGACTAATTTCGTAACAATACCATGACCGCAACCAATAATTTACAACGAACGCATTTGAAAAACTATGCACCGATAATTATAATACAAAATCATGCTTGCACTATTATACCTCCGTGAAGAAGGTGGAAATAAATAAAGAATAGTATAGGCATAGTGTGCACGTTGCTATATCGAAGAACCTAGGAGAGTCCTTTCACTACTATATGCCGAATTTTGAGCGTACTTGATTTCATGAATACCTTGACAAAGCAAACAAGAGAGTTTTCCTTTTTTTTTCCCCTACAGCGTACACTTGTTTAAGTCTTATCTATCATGATGGTATCCTTGCATTAGCCTAATGTGCATAGTGAGAGTACATTGACGAAAAGCGACATACAAACATCCATCAGGATATAACGCATATCGTTTCACTTTCCTTTCGAATCTAGTTCATGGAATGATTAGACTGCCGTCTCGTAGAGCGCATGCGATGAACCAAAAAGTATGTATGCAATTCTGATCCTACAAGATGCGTATGCAAGTGACACCGTCTGAAACTGTTAATTACTCCGCCCGATGCGGAGCCTGAATACATCGCGGTTTTTAGGTCAATAGGATTCCACGGCGTTCCTTATGCGTATCACTTCACTAACGATACAAACGCAAAGACGAAGATGCCAGATACTTGGACTTTGTTCAAATAGGTTCGAAGCAGAGTAGACCAATTCGCCTTCCAGTTTCTATTACGTTTCCTGGTCGATTGTACAAAGCCGTTAGTTTCCAACTAAAATGAGCAACGTGGGGTATTCCGTATAGTGCGTCTTATTAAAAGCAGCTGGAATGTGCCGTTTACGTAAACGAGCCAGGCATTAATGGACGTCAGTCAGTGTTTCGGAAAACAGTGCAGAGTCCTGGATCATCCAAAGTAATCATCTCAAGTTCCGCTCCGATATTTCTTAAATAGCCTTCCTTACTGCGCGCGAACGCAATATTTCCTATCCTGCAACAAAATAGGAAACCCCTGTGAATTCACGTTCTATATGATGGCATCAGTCTTGTGCCTCTTATGTTAAGACTCCTCCATGGAAACATTTTACAACGGCATGACTGACATTAATGGATACACTGATGTGCAAGATTTATGGCAGTGGATATGATCGAATACAATTATATCAGATCGAAAGACACGAGACCAGTGTGATTTCTGGGAACATTGCTGTTGGAAAAAGCACATGAAGTATTAATTAAGAATCGAGTCTCTGTGGATCTGTGTCACTGCAGAGAAAAACTGAAAGTAAGTCGAATGACATTCGTCAATGAATTACTACTCGTAAAGGGTATATGCCCCTGTACAGCAGTGCTTAACCAAAGCTTTCTCTACACTTGTTACACTATTACGAGCAGCAATCATTTGTTCTGCTATTGGTCGAAATACAAGATATGCATTCCGTGCATTCTCCATATCGGTGGATTTGGAAAAAAGATTTACACATCGACATCTTAACGAATAAGAGAGGTGTAGGACTAGAGCATTTTGCAATCACTACTACTTGGTGCACGAATACGAACAGAGAGAGAGAAAATAAATGTTTACATGTCTACGAATACGCACCTGCAAATAAGACATGAATACTTCGTTGGCCGTCCAGGGTATTCGCTCCGGTGTGTTCCATACCTAAGCCGCGGCCCGTAGTACTCAAATTAAAGCGAAACGAAACAGCAACGACGATATCCAAGAGAACGACTTCGAATTATGGTTAAACACAAATTGCGTGCGAGGAGAATACAGAGGTACTGTTATCATACTGTACATTCGACTTTATACAAAGGGTATTCATACGTGACAACTAATAACAGAACAGAGCGACATTTAAACATGAAATGTACATAAGAAACAATACTGTCAGTGTCATATCCTTCGATCATTGGTCCCTACTATACAAGAGCCCTTCGTATTATTCCGCTATCAACTGGCGCAACGAGTTAGTCGAAAAGATGCTTCTTGGAAACGAATAATGAACCACAAAGTCCAGTTAGAAAATAATTTATTCGCTCGATGATTAAAGTATCAAGGCACTACTTATATTAATTATCAGCGCATTATTACTGATTTCATGTCAAACATTACTATAATATTTCATAACATAACAATTTATTTGATCTAAGCAGGGGTCGAAAGTATCTTTTATAATGTATAAGAGTAGTATGATGTTTGAAATTAGATACGGGGTGCCCCGAATGATGAGCGTTCCAAAAAAAATACTCCTTTTATAGTTTTACTTGAGATCCTTATTGAGCACGACCGATACTCGTCCCTGCAGATATTTCTTTCATAAATGAAAAGCTACGATAGTAGATTGCACAATTCAATAACCCTTCTTCATCTTAAAGATGCTAATACTCTGGCGGTGAAATTATGCTGGAAGAATTTGTTTCGAGACACCCCACATCGCAGATTGTAACACAATTAATGTAACCCTAAGCCAGGTAAAACTGTACTTAAAACGTTTTAATCTACACAGATGGGAGACATAGACGAAATAAATAACTGTTAGCAGTCGTAATAAAAAGTCGGTAAAATGGAAGTCAGCACGAAACGGAGTAAATTCATTGCCTATCGAATGAAGAACCGGACAAGTTGCATGAAAACCTCGGTATGATTAACATCTTACAGAGAATAATATACTTTCTTCACTATGTTGGCAACCTGTTAATCGTCAACAGAATCGATTAATACTCTCGCCTCGAAGAAACATTTGTCAACGTCATCTTTGCAAATCTATACTTTAGCTATATAGTCAAGCAAAGCTGCCCCTAGAATTTTCTACCTTCTCATGTGCGTGATTTCACAGTGTTTTGGCTTAAGGCAATAATACGAGTGATCTTAATTGCACGCTGTCTGATTGCAATGCCACTTATGTATGGTTTCTATCAGCCAAGAGCAACACATGAAACGTTCAACAACGATGTCAATAGGAAAATATTTATCTCTGAAAGCTTTCTTTACTCTAGTCGCAGTCTATATGGCTGTAAATAGTACAAGCGTAAAAAGTTTCAACAGTAGTAGCCGTTATAGATAAATAATGAAAAGTGAAGAACAAATGCTCGATACTAAGCACCTGCGACGAATCATCGATCCTTCTTAAAAGTATGAAATCGAAATATCCGATCAGTTCATTTAAAAAAATAACTAAAGGGCATTATTATCACAGCTTACAAGTGGAAGTGTTTCATAAGGCTGTACTTTTCTATGCAAAACCTCATTTCGGCAGCACTGGAAATTGCAACGAACTCGCCAGCGATGAATGTAGTGTGATAGAGAATGTGCAAGAGTTAATGTGCCCCCAGCATACCAATCAGAATCTTAGCACATTTACGTCGCGAAACTCCAGATAGTAAAAAAATCATAAGTTACCGTATTAAAATGTACCTGTCTGCAAAATGTTACATCGAATGCCCAGTAATTGCAAGGCCCATTACTATACCCAACCTTACCATTCGTTAAAATGCTCACAATTTTAAAAAAATATGAGAACAATCGATAAACGTTCCGCGAAGTCAGAATATTTGACAGCACTCGTGTCACACCGTCATGCGTGTAAAAGAACAAATACCTAAACTAGTATTCGTTAAACATTATGTTCCTAATGTCCTCCTATCCTAACGGCACAGATTTCCTGTGACACACTGACAATCTCTATGCGACCGGGCACGATTGAATGACAGGCAATCCTAAAGACGAGGAAAGTCCTATGTGGAAGAGTGAATCCCGAAAGCTTGAAAGAACTTGTTTTTTAAAAAACCGGGTTTGTTAGGACTAGCGTCGTTGTGGCCGGACTGTCCTTCATGTAGCGCCCTTTGTACCCCTGGCAGCGAGCCCTGCGATTGTGTGTTGTATCGCCAATTCGTCAGAACGGGCCGGATAACGAAAAAAGAACAAAAAGAAAGAAGAAAAGGATAGTAGACGACTAATCGTGTGCTACAACATGCAGTGCGACTAATCTCTGACGTCACTACTGACACGACTCACCTCCTCATTTTGTTCGTGTTCGTTAGTGTTCGTCAAGCCTGTTCGAGGACTACGTGTCGTCGAGCCCTTTTCATCACCTAGTATCTGTGCAACCTTGCCTTGCTTCACAAACTCCAATGTCTGCTGCAAAAAAGCAAATGTACTTAATCACAAAATACAGCAATTGATTCTACACTACTGCAAAAACCTTGAGGATATCATTTGTAAGTTCTCTTAATCTCGAAGATAATTCTAGGAAAACAGGAATGATTCGAGCTTACCTCCCTCCGAGATCTCATTGCGCAATCTTCTAGAGTGTCTGCCGCTTCGAACTTTCCTTGCCTTCGATATAATGCACCAAGGTTTTTAAGTGTAGTAGTGACTGTAGGAGAATCTACTTTAGCAGCTTTGTGCCAGCCCCCATACTCACCGTATGGGGCGTTTTGCTTATTCCTATGCTTATTTTCTTCCCTTTCTTCTGCAACCTGAAGCAAATTGATAAATCCGTCATTATCTCTTCAGGAGCGAACGCAAGAGACGAAATTCTACGAGGAGGTTTGGCCCACCTGCCAGATAGGCTTGTTATCACTGGCAATAGCACCAAATTCTTTCTCGTGCGCTCTAGTTAGTACTTGTTTGTATAGCACTTCCGCATCTTTGTATTTGCCTTGCTTGAGGTAACACGATGCGAGATTATTCTTCGTCTTTGCGACATTGGGATCATCGGGACCAAGTTTGGTCTCGTAAATTTCGAGAGCACGCTGATAGTATCGTTGAACCTCTTCGTATTTTGCCTGGTTTTGGCAGAGCAGAGCAAGATTGTTCAACTGTTTTGCAACATCCGGGTGATTACGACCGAGAACTTTCTCCCGAATTTCTAGAGCACGCTTACAAAGTGGCTCAGCCTCCTTGTATTTGCCTCTCTTGCCGTACAAAACTGCAAGATTATTTAATGTCGCGGCTACAGCAGGGTGATTCTCGCCGAGAGTCTTCTCGCGAATTGCCAAGGCATCGTTCAACAAATTCGCCGCTTCCCTGTATTTGTTTTGGTCTCGGTAAACCAACGCAAGGATGTTCAACATTGTTGCAACATCAGGATGATCATGACCCGAGGTCTTTTCTAAATCCTCCAAGGCCTGTTTGCACAAGGGTACTGCAACTTCATAACGACCTTGTCCAGCATACTGAATGACAAGGTTGTGCAAAGTACGCAAACGCGCTGGTATCTCATACCCTGCATTCACTTGCACAAATTGAGAGGGAGGCGTTGGTGATATCGCTGCAATAATATTAACGTGCATTAGTACATTTCCACCGGCGCCAGACGTGATCCCGTGCGAATGAAGAATCTTACTGCCACGTCTTTACAATTCGTACACTCATTTGTAATTTACGAAATTCTTAATTCTATTCAACAAGAACTCTTGCAGTAAGATTCACCCCTATCACACAGGGAAGAAGGAAAAAGTAAAGAGGCAAGAGAGAATGTTTGGAGACAGAAAGAAACTTTAACGTACACTTACTATTTCGATCATCTGGATCATCATCTGGGAAAAGGTCCACTACAGGGTCATCTTTTGGTCTATTTTTGGCGTTTTCATCGTCTGCAGGGGGATCAGGGTCGTATTGTCTCATACTATCCATATACTCCAATTGCTTCTTTTCTACTTCTAAGATAGCCAACTAAAAGAAATCATAGACTTTTATGCAATTCACGAACATAAATGAAGAGGTATATCTCAAAGTATCATTATACTCACAGCTTGTTCACTGGCTTGCAGTTTTTGCTGGGTTCCAGCAAGTTCATCCCTCAGCCAGGCATTCTCTTGGCAGAGCCTTCTGACCTGAGTTCTGAGTTTATGTTTCTCAGCCTCCACCGTTTGTAAGTGACTTGCAAGGGCCATCATGACCTGCGCTTCTCCCAGGCCGAGTTCTATCATTTCAATATTCTTCGACAGCAAGCTAGCTTTATCCCTTGCGGCTGGCGCATCCTGCGACTCCAGCCCCTGGAGGAGGCCTCCGTGTTCGACACGGAGGGCCTCCAACCCCTGGGCTACAGTGCGCGCACCAGCCACAATTTCCTCCTGCGTCATGGCCGTCATTCTACCAATACTTTCTATTTTTTTGCTGCGAACAGACGAAAAAGCACGGATCTTAGTCATGTAAGAGACTACATTCCTACAATCCTATTTTCCTTAATCGTCGAGTCACTCAACGAGTCACTTAACACGCCTGATCTAATACTCAAATAGACGTTCAATAAAATTAATAACTGGACTAATAAGAACAGGTGAGTAAACGTGGACAGGCATTCCAAGGGGAATAGACACGGCGAAGTCGGCTGACGTGTTCCGACATGTTAATTGATGAACGGTCGGAGTAAATGCATCGTTATCTTCAACTGGGATCGAGGCGAGTCGACGAAAAGGGAGAGCCGAAGGCGAATAGTGGCATTTAAAACGACTGCTTTGCGCGCCAATAATTAACCGCAATCGAAAATAGGCAGCGCAAGGTATTTCAGTCGGAGCGAGCAGAAGGTATCCGGCATTCAGGCGTGGGGCCGAGGACGTCTCGCGGCAACGGAGTGTACCTTGGATAACAGCGATTTCCATCGCATTTGCTGACTACACGTTCCAGGCGGTTCGCTCTACATGTGGCGTCGGCTGGAATGCTTCGATAGACGACTAAAACCTATCAACGACAGGATTAATCCGGACAGAAACTTACCCCGTGTCAGGGCCGCCGCGTAAAACTCCCAAGAAATCAATGGCTCAATACTTCCGCGCAAGCGCAACCACCGGGAGAAGCTTCTCTTATGCGACAGAATGTATATAGCTAGAGAGAGAGATGAACGTGAAATTTCGAGAGCGAGCGAGAGAGGGAAAGAGGGAAAGCGAGACCGAGAGTGGCTGCAAGAGAAAAATGGTAAATCCAAGATGCACTCCGTAATCGATAAAGACAACCCGGAAAAAACGTGGCGCAGCTCCTACAGATACAGAAATTACTGTCATATGCACTGAGGCACTTGCAAGCCGTGACCTCGTGCAACCCTCCTGTCTCGCAAGCCTTGACCCTGCAATTTCGGGTCCATCTTTGCCATTTGTCAAGCTAGTACAATGCACTTCCGGTTGCAAGCAACTGCCTCCCGACGATAGAGGATATTAACGCCCGGTCCCAACAATGGAATTGGAACGGCATTCTTAACGAGAAAGCGAACACGCCAGAGTCTTTCCCACAATCTCCTAGGGCCGATTAGAAGAGAGTGCGGAGACAATGCGAGCCGCTCTTTACGATGGATCGATTTTTCCTGACAATGGGACCATCTAGCCCTGCTAGCGAAAGTGTTTAACAGCTGACGGCGAGTGCATCGTCACGAGAGGAGTCATCGAGAAACTGGGATTCGCCGCCTCGAGAGGAGGCGAGACACGATTCAGCGATGCATGCAAATCTCGATGAACCCTTTCAGTCTTAAGGGTGAGGATTGTCCAGGGTACCAATGCCCCCGACCTGCTAACAATATCCGTAAAAGGGTTCACAATGGTTTCCATGGCCGATAATAGGAGAGAATCGGAGCGTGGTATTTACGTAACAGCATAAAAGACGCCACCGAGAGTTGCGGAGCGGCTTGCCGCGTGCGGTTTAAACGGGAGGGAGGGATCGAGGGGGGCACGGTGAGGGGCAGAGCAGACGGAGGCGGTGCAGGGGGGAGTGTTTCGGGTGTGAAAGCAGTAAAAGTCGTAGAGATCTACTCACATTCTATAAGCGTTCAGCGTTTTTGACATATCTGTCCTACCCATCGATAATGCTGAATTGTGTTGGGCCTATCTAATGCGTAAAAAAGATTAAGCTCCCTACTATATCGATCTGTCTACCGCCCGCTCTTGGACAGTCTGCTCGGTTGTATTGTCGCGCTCGGTTAGTCGAGTCGGTGGTGGTAAGAAAGTCATCTAACCGGTAGAAAAATAGAGATGTGCCTATCTACAAGTGCACTAGGGGCCGCCGCCGCCGCCGTCGCCGCCGTCGCCGCCGCCTCGCCTGATATGATTTCTACGTGGGGAACCTCGCGGAGTCACGTTTAATTCTTTACTGAGGGGTTACGTTTGGCTTCGCACACCCCCTTGGCTCCCCCGCTGCCGCCGCCGCCGCCGCCGCAACGCCAGGGGGACAACGACGCGCACGCGCCGCCCCGTATTCATGGGGTGCTGCTCTCCTTTGGCGTAATGCAAGCCCTCCACGAAATATGCGCGCCGGCCATCTACACGGTGATTCCCTTGCATCTCCAATTTCCAATATTCAATATACACTCCTCTATGGAACATAATTATAATTATGTGCTAATTTTCATTACACTACATGAATCCCTTTGAACTATTCCCTAAATTGTATACATTATACTCAATGTATGATAAATATATGTCTCATAAAGTAGGGTACAGATGTGCCGGGCGAAGGCCAAGTAAATCAATAATTATAAAATGCCTAGTCTTTTCATCATAGACGATCTTTACTAAGTCTTTTCTATATCTTATATGATATATACAATATTATATTGTAAAGTCAATGTCAACATGTGTCTGAGAAAAAGTGGAGTTGGACAATGAAGGTTGAAGGCCAAGTGAATCACCCTGTAGATTCTGACGTATGCGACACCGGTGTAGTGAGCGTCGGCGGGGAGGGGCACGGGTGAATGGTGCATTTCTGTATAAAGAAGGCCTCGCGACGCATAGTGTCACTCTGGTCATAGGGAAATGGGCGCTACTCGGTCACCGGGAGTAAGTGCCGAGGGCGTGCATAAGAGAAGAGGAGCACGCGATGAATGAACCCCCGGGAGGGGTGAGACTCGGGGCTACACCTACGTATGTGTATGTGTATGACACTTAAGATTGCCCCGCATTATCTAGCTAGAAGCTCGATGCACCGCTTCGTTAAGCCCCTCGTGCGACCGATCGAGTATGTCGAATTAGCAGGCAGCCTCGGATGAGCTGTTCCAGTGATTGCTCGTCGTCGCCAGACGGCCGTTCGAGCTTCCAACGCGTCCGGCCATAGAAACTTTATGGAACGTCATGCTAGAATGAAGCCGCCCGGCTGCCTTCCTTTCAGCTCAACGAGATCCGCCGTAGATGCATGTTTCTAGCGAGCTTGCAGGAAGCTACGGCTCTGAAAGCTCGTGCCGCTGTTGCTATTTCGGAAGGCTTTAGATGGTCGGCTGCTTGAAAGAGACTCGACGAAAAATCTACCCGGGTATATATGCAGAGTTTTCGCAATCTCGCTCGCCACTATGAGGGATACAGCCGCTGGTATCCCGATGAGTCACGCCGTGACAACTAACCGCTGGATGTGTAATGTCCCGTGCGCCCGCCGCCGTCCGCCTGCCTTCGCTCCGCCGAGGAATAGCCAGCCGATCCTCCACCATGCACGCCAAGAACGCATATGTGTTTTAAGCATTTCGCAGCCAGTCCTTGTGACGGGAATGTATAATTACTTATTTTGGCGTCTTTACATAGGATTTTAAAATATGCGTAATTTAATGTTAGCAGTAAATGACATGGAATTATTTTGGTCTCTGACAATCTGTTATTATCTATTGAAAATCATTTCGAATGTACCCTCGATTGGGTAATAAGACGAGTTTTATAATAGGGTATAATTTTATCAACCAATGACCTCATCCCGCGATGTTCATCATTGCACTACATACGAATGGCTTGCCTTGAGTGCAAATCCTGGTGCTTGAAGAACATCGCGTGAAAGAAACAAAAGAGCCAAAGGAACAAATGCAAGCACAGTTTGAAAGGTATTGTGCGAACGGCTTGTAACTGAGCAAAGTTTCTTTCTTCTCCTGTTATTTCTTTCGCACGATATAGTTTAATCGGTAAAAAATACCGAATGGGTGAAAGAACGGTGAAAGATATTCCAGAAAAAACCATATATCTTCAATGGCTGATTATAGTTATCCCGCTAAAGAATTTCTTTATCCTTCTGAATGGCTTTGGCCTTTCTAGCAGGCCGTTCTGCCGCTTGAAAACCTTCTACATTCTCTACATATAATGGACTGGCCGCACTTTTATCATACCCGCACTATCACGTGGGCGATTCTTGCATCGCCAAACGAACTGCAGTTGGATATATCGTGCGCATTCACGACTCAATACACGCAGACATTTTACGAGTCCATCGTACTGTCTACAGAGCGAGGCTCTCTCGATGAAAGCGATAAGCAACCCACAACATTCATCAATTACTAAGCAGTCAAATTTACCGAGGCTACTCAACAAATCCATCAGGAAATCTTGAAATTTTATAAACGAGATAATTGGTGAGTGCTGCACATTTGCGAGTCCATGTTTATCGAGCAGTTCGTTTATTCATCGAAGTGAGCAACGCAACTCCGATTTATCGAATCACGCTATTCCAGAGTGAATGAGATATTTCGGTATACGTTAAGCACACAGAACAATGGAACGAAAGCGAAGCTTAATGAAGAGGGTCTAAAAATACATTAACCGCCTCTTAAATCTTGAGTTGAGAGCGCTCCGCTTATCAAGCTCGGTATTGTCTTGCAGAGTGCATAACGGGGGTTGACGACACTCGCGACAGGTGAGACAAATTTTTCTCGCCCCAAATGGATCTACGGACAATAAGGAACCATGTTCGGCGAAGAACCGCCTGAAACGCTGATTAAGATTCATATCGTGTGACACTATCGCAAACGGGTATCAGGTGTCATTTTCATGCGGCTAATTAGCCGTAAAAGTAATGAGTGCAACGGTACAAATATAATAACTTGCATAAACTGGAGCGACCATGATAAAAAGAAGTTGAGTATCTTCTACTGCTATATCATTAACCTTTATTCAATGAATTACTTATAATCAATACTCAGTTCTGTAGTCGTAATAATAAACATATGTCATTGACACAATAGTATCGCTCGAAGGAATAAAACGCAAACAAGTGCTCTGTCCCAAAATCTATAGCGTCCACAGAGATACTTACAGTGCACAGTTCGGCTTTAGATATGCACTTAGGTTTATATAACAAGCCGTGAAAAGCGGAAGTATAGCAACGAAACAGAAGAACGGCGAGACAATGGAAAGGTAGTATTTTGGGTGATCGGCAGACGAGCGGTCAAGGGCGCCTTTCCTTTCCACGACGGCGAAGACGATAGCGATTATATCTGAGGAATCGTCATGCTCGGCAGACTTTCTGCCATGGTTCCGCGGCGGCCAATTAAAATGATTTACTTCCGGCTACACCTGGCCACACCGAAGGCGTGGCGGTACGTAATCCCGAGTGGCACCTGACTTCCAAACCACCCGGGTGTACTAGTGCGGCACCGAAAAAGAAAAGCAGCGCCGAGAGATTCCTAGGTGGAGAAAGGGCTAGAAAAAAGGAATGCGACTTACTCGTCAAAGCGGTCCATGCAGGGGTTCTTCTTTCCTCAGTGTACCATCCCCGCTCACCGGCGAAGGCCACGTTTCTCCAGTGCCCGCCTGTCAAAGTACAAGTAGTTCGCACTGGCTATTATGCACTGGCGAATTCAGGTTAGCCTCGGCGCCTTGTTATTTCGCCAAGAGCTATACGCGACGATTCACTGCTTCCCGGGGACGAGGCGATCGAGGGGAAAAAAATCGGCCGAGCGTGGAAGGCGCGGCCGCCGATTCGCCGTGCACGGTCGCCCGACTGGCTGGCCGAATCAATTGAAGCGAGCGCTCACTCGAAACTCGTCGCTTTCGCAAGCCTGCTCGGAAAGAGGCATGGAAATCCGTCCCGATACGGTTCGCAGAGCGATGACAGACTAAGATGGCGAGGACCGTGGAAAATGCTCGAAGAACAACAATCACATATTTCCCGTGCTTCCCTCGGCCTGCTGGGAGCCACGACCTGACCAACACGCTCCTCCAACTACCAGTTACGTTGGAGTAATGTGCGAACGGTATATACAACGGCCGTAACGTTAAAATCACGCAAATCCAACGAAAGCGCAGAGACCTCAGTCGATCCTGTAAGCTCGACTGGAGCGACACTGAGCGACACTGTGCGCTCCTAGCGCCTCCACGAACATTACGGGAATTAGGGAAACGGAAGGATTTTCACTGCGCGAGCATCCGCCTTTAAGTTCAGTCCACTTGTTCGAGATTCAAGTGATATGAAGCTGCTTTCAAGTCACAGGTCGAAATATCGATCTTTCAGAATAGTGGTGTATAATTAATCATTATCTGGCCACTTTCCTTCGATGTTCTAGTCGTTACATAATCAAGATTAGTATATTATGAAAAGTAATAATTAGTAATATCTGGTTGAATTTATGTATTTATGCTGCAGTGCTGGTAAGTAAGTTAAGTCGGATTATGATGACACTTGAACTAGTTTTTCGTCAGCCTTATCGCGTTTTCACTTAATATGTATTTCTGTTTCTTGAATACTTGGGAATAAACGAAGAGAACTATCAAGAAAAAGAGTTGTTTTGCAGTACTTATCCGAGAATTGCATCATTCAAAGAAATTAGAAAAATCGATCGCATTAGTATCTATATTTAGGTGTTTGTTAAAAAGAGATCACACTATTTCAATGCAATAAACCATATTTATTTGAATAATTATTATTTGAATAGTAAATAGATACAATAGAGAACGCTTCTAGCAGGCCAACTTCCCAGTAACGGTCGAAAACCATGAATATTTTTCTTTCTCTTCCATATAAAAGAGATACGCCTGGAAGTGTATGTAGGGCATCAATCGCTCGCATTAAAAATCTTCCAATAACAATTAGGAATAATGATATAGGTAATTCGTAATCGCCTTATTAAAAACAATTAAAAGTAGTACTGTACAGGTAAATGTTCGCTAAACCTGGAAACAGTTAAAATTTTTCGTACGTGTAATAGAATTGTAATCGCTCCATGGCCTAAAATAACAAAATGCTATGTTTAATCTGAGATTGCGTTTGCGACTCTTTTGTATCCTGTGGGAAATTATCATTAATAGTTGCATCTCGGACATATTTTGCTTTGCCTTCGTATTTTAGTTCGTCCGACTACTGAGCATATCCTTTTTAAATGGCATCGATATCAAAATCATCTTCCTCGTCGGATTCCTCATTAGCTACGGGCTTCTTCTGCACGGGCGGTGGTTGCTGTCGTTGCTTAAGTGATTCTTTGGCTCTGTCGTCGTACTCAATCTGAAAAGAAATTACAACACGTAATTGTAACTTGTATCTTTCCAAATTCTCACAAGACTTATTTAATTTAATCTATAAAATCAATATTATTTACCTCTAAATCATCGTCTTCTTCATCGGACTCGGATTCTTCCTCCTCTGCTTCCTTTAGCCAAATCAAGAAGGGAGCAGCTTTGTCGTGTATTTCTTGACACAGATCTTTCGATACGTACTTCTTGCTCACTTTGTTCGACCATTCAAACAGAGCCTTCTCTTCCAAGATATCAGCATCATAAAATAGCTGGAAATGCAAGCGTTAATTAGTGAGTTATTCGAAAGGTATATTAAAATAGAGTTGGGTATCTTTGGAATAGAAGCTAACCTTTAAGATACCAGGTACTTTTGGCATCAGTGTATCCTTATGCAGAGCTATTACTTGCTCAATTCCGCGGAGTAAATACTTTTGCGCTTTAATATCGTCATGAGTGAAACGAAGTAAGAGTACCCGATGCTTCTTGGCCTGAGCAGCGATAGCCTGATCGAAAAGTAGCTCGGCCAGGACCAACGGTGCCTTGGTCTTGATTTCCAAGCGCTCAGCCTCCGCTAGGAGTTCCTTATGGTTATCTAGTTGCCCAGCATCGCGACGACATTTGACTAATTTATAAAACATGTCCATTCTCTCCTTTTCAGTCTTATCGAGATCATCGCTGATGGTCATCCCCTTAGCTCCGTCTGTCAAGTCCTGCAGACGAGCTCTCACTGCTTCCTCAGATACGTCCACTGCCCAATTATCATCATCCACGTCATTCGCTACTTTTTCGGGAGCTTCCACCACGATGTCAGTGGTACTGGTCTCATTTTCAGGAGAACCGGAACGGTCACCATTAGTGGCTGGGGTTGAAGTGGCGCTGGTGTTGTTAGCATCGCCATTCGCGCGCTTCGAACGTTTACCACGTTTCCCTTCCGTCAGAGAGCTACCTTGTACTGCAGGATTTAAGCTGGGTGGATTCTTTAGGATGAATGTGTTGAGTTTATGATTGCTCTCAAGCAAGCCATGATGACCGCAGGCCTTGCACCCTTGCGAGATAGTACCCTTCTTAGCGCTTACTATTAGCTCGGTTTCCGGGTTATCGCATGCAGGGCACAAGACGTACTTTCGAATGAAACCATCGAGAAGGTCCTGTAATTTAGTGGCGTCGTGCGATCCATTGACGATGAATCTCTCGTTTTTGAAATCGAATTGAGTTTGAGCCCCAAGCTCGCAGCCGAAGTACTTGGTTGGATAGGTGGCCGGTCTTCCAATGGCTTTGGCAACGTCGACCATGTTAACAATCACGGTCTTTATGCCATTGCCTTTACCCTCGACCTTGGCTTGGATGCGGGGCATTTTGTAGCGGTAGAACGCATCGCTGACGTTACGGTTAACGTTGACGCTCCCCATGGTGATCGATGTTTCCGACGCTTGCTCCTTAAAAGTTTAATGTCCCTCCCTAACGATAGCAATTTCTGACGAGACGTCGTTGTGAAAGCGTTGCTGTGTCGTGATAAGAGTGACTTGGAAAGTGCGCTCGAAATCGTCCAGGTCGATTTTTTGCGCCCGTCTCTCTGTTCAAGTGGGTAACGTCTTCGTCCTCGTTCTTCCGAATCTACTTTCCACGTTTCCCAGCGACAGTTTGATTGCTGCGCAGCGACCAGGCCAGGCAATGGCTACCCGACGGTAGCACGTAACGTGTCGAGTCAGGGTGATTTTTGTTGTCCGCGGTAAGGTATGCCGCACTACCCGCTGACGCCAGTCACGTTTCTCTGAACGGCTGTAGCTTCCGATGCCTATTACTGTAAACCGAACCATAGCGTTAACTTATCTCTCACTGTGATACCAAATTAATCCAAACATTTTACCAAACAAACCTGGAAAATTTTGAAGTCCTGTGTTTAGGCAGGACCAGGTGATTCAAAAATCGTTGGGTGGTATCTTGATGAAGATATTGCCTCGGTTTGGTGGGCAGAGGGGGATTGTCTTCAATGATCATACACGCTGCCTGTCCGTTGCTTGTGGTCCTAAGAAACCTTGGGTACCAGGTTGGTCTCCGAAATTCACAAGTTGCTCGTGGTAAGCGACTATACCGTGCGAACGAGATTATGTTGCCGTTTATAGCTCGCTTGGACAGTGTCCTACTACCGCCGCCTTTGCTGTACACCGATCCTTTCCCTCTGGATGATATCCTGGATGTTTCTGAAACACAAATTGCAAATTCTTAATCCACATCTACCGTGGCACGGCTCTCTTTCTGCATTACACAACTTAATTGGAATACTTTGTAGTATTTCATAAATTATAATTGGATTCGGTGATTAGGTTGACTCACAGACCTACATCGAGTAATCCAGCGCATATCAGCTTTAAATGTTAACAGTCATTGAGTGAGAAATCATTCGTATCGGAGGCTGAAGGTGAGATGAATTTTTTCTGCTCTACTTTCAGTGTCAATAAAGGGGTGGCTGTAACAATGCTGAAGAAGGGGTTGGCTACGCCGCTGGAAAGGGGGCCCGCTAAAAGCTCTCAGACAGCCAGAGGGAAGTGATTTTTACCACATTCGCACATTATCACTCTGCGTGGGCATTTACGTGTTGCTTGCTTTCTGTCGTTGCTACCAGTCCTGTATGAATTTTGGTCTCTTGCAGTTTCATTGGAAGTGGATACTAGCGATCATCCAGATGGTTTTCAAGTAATTGAGACCATATCAGTAACATGGTAATAAAAAGATTACACGCGAACGTGCTCGCTTTGCCAATGCTTCGGATAATCAGGAAAACTTGTGGAAGTGAACTGGCGATGATCCTCGCTGAATGTCATTATGCCAATTGAGACAAATGAAGATCTTGGAAACGAATGCGAAAAATCTAGCTGCTCTCTGCGCACTCGCTGTACGCGTCTGGTTTTCTATTTGTAAGCGCGTCAACTTCCAAGTATATAAGATTCAATCCAATAGCCTTAATTAATCCGTGTATTACAAGATTTGTGATTCTTATAAGTCAATTCGGATTTGATACCGGTGACGTCACGTATTAGGTGACATCTTCACTAGACACTGCCCGCTACAACGTAATTCGAGAGACACTTATCTTCATGATCTACTTATGACAACACTGTGTGTCGCACGCTAGTCAATCGTAGACGGCGATGATGTGTGCGCATTGAGAAACTGGCCGACACGAAAAAGCAATTCATATCGCAAAGCCAGTGAATGTATGTTCACCAACTAAATCGCCACGTGAAGCCTGACGGGCTTCGCAACGCTATGAGCATACACTTCCGCTTACGTCTACCGACTGTAAAATCGAACTGATACTACTACTGCTAAATTCTGCCGTGCAATAACATTAGCTCGCTCTTCTAGGTGCGCGACATCCGCCGTGCTATGACTCTTACATATTATTTCCGGGAAGAATTATATGACTCAACACAAAAGCACTGTGCCCAATCACATAACGCGATTGAAGCTCGCTTTTTAGGTGGAAAAAAGTAGATCATCTTGAAGATTAAATAGTTAGTACAAATTGTTTCATTTCTACCCAAAATTCCATATGTAAAGATCGTTGGGAAATGAATATTATTGTGTAATTATCTAATGGTGCTAATCACTAAGTATTTCCCGCGATGCTGAGACAAATATTTAAGCACGTGTTGACACATGTTCGATCGACTTGGGCGGGGTGCATTGATTTCGACACGTCGACGGAATCCCATTATGTAAAAAACACCGGGCCACAATCCGCTTTCTCGTAACCTGACTACAAAGCAATATCCGCGCGCCACCGCCTTACTAATCAAGGCTTCCTCGGTACAAAAATAACACCGCCACTGGATAAGGCTGTTGACTAAATGCGATCTGTATTTTGTTAATAATCCTTATTTCTTCAACAACAAAAAATCGCTTTGTTCTCGAAGAAGAATTGTTCAATTAATCTAGGTTTGTTCTACCACGAATTTTCGACGATAAGCTTGCATTCATCTAACTGCTGGTATAATCTTTATGTATGTAACACTATCCCACTTATCGATAGCGTGATACGAATTAACGATGCTCTCAAAATATCGATCCATTCGCACTAATGACTTGGCGGGGGAATATTTTCATTACGAGCGATTTAAATGACGAGCTTCCGCTCGGCGCAGCGCACCGGACACCCTGGAACGTAATACGTGCTCTCTAATGAAGAAGGCGCAGAGGAGTGCGCTAAACAAACAGCCAACTGATTAATGATTGCGCTAAACGGGGGAATGCCGCTCGATTATAAATACACCGCTGGCAGAGAGCAACCACGGTAAAATATCATTCCGGGCATGCCTGGCAAATAAATCGACTGGTTACTTGCCGAACGTAACCAGCCAACCACTTTCTAATCGAACCAAGTGCTTTCGCAATGGTCCGATATTCGTGGGCGTGGAGGGAAAAACGCATAAAGGATGCGGTAATGACTTCAGTGCAAATTGTCGGACCAGGGCGGGCGGAACGCATGCCCGACGGAAACAATGTTTGCAGAGAGAACCTTCGAGAGTTAACGCTCGCCGTACAGGTAATTGGCTCTGCAACTCAGCTACTTACATTTACAAGCACAGGAGTGTGCCTTCGATGTAACCGGGAAGAAAAAGAGGGAGAGGAAAAAACAACAAGGTGTAGAGAACGCTCTAAATAGAGAGGTTGACAAAGGCTTTATGGCATCTGGAAGAAGAAGCGCGTGGAAAATCTAAGTCTGCTCGAGGGGGTGCAGCGAGTGTTTCGAAACGGAAGAGAAGCTAGCAAAGGGGAACATCGCTCTTTATACAGGCGCCCTCCACCCGCAACCCTCTCGGTAATTACTCACTCTCACTCAGCCGACTTATCCGAGCGAAAGCACGGATCATCAAGTCACGATAACTGCACTTGCAGCGCCGCGTACCAAACACACTTCGGCCCCGTTGATTTTCTATCCCCGCCCACCTACCCACCAACCCACCCACCCCACCGACCAGAAAGAAAGAGAGCACGTTTCCAGGCGCGTCACGAGGAGACGTCAATCGACGACGTGGCAAAGTCGTCCAAAGCCTCCGCGAGTGGGAACAAACATATGATGACAGGTTGCTCGGATTAACGAGGGCAAGAAGGTGCTTCTTCAAAGGGATTCCACTGAATGGAACAAATTGCAACTGGAAAGCCAGAAAGAAAGTGGCACGTGGGTGGCTAACAGATTGAAGAGGAACTTCCGTAGATTCTGGCGACAGACATTGACACGCCTCTTCGCCTTTGATTCAGGGAAACGAAAGTGATGCGTAGGAGAAAATCAAGTACTCTTTCCAACGACAAGAGAAGGCCACTTCGATGCTGCGGTACTTTTCGTTTAACAGCCAATCAGGCTCGATTTCGTAACACCGACCCGCTTCTTCCATATGCAGGATGACATACTCGGAAGAGACGTATCACAGAATCCCAGTAACCTGACTATCCTGGCTGGAGAGTGGCGCGGTTGCGGGGAGAGAAATCTCGGGATGGTTCTGGCGAAAGTCACGGGTCGGATCGGCATGGCCCTTGCCATGCCGAGCAGGTCACACACACCGTCGGTCAGCCGGTAGGTCTCGGCTTTCCGGGATTTTCCAGACGAGCGGTTATATGCGGCGAAGCGAAGGAGACAGGTCGGCCACGAGGTTTGCACCGCGGGTACGTTCACAGTGCGTTAGCGCAGTTGATGAATCGCAGTAGAGCACTGCTCTATCCGTTGATGCCGCAGGCTCTGGGCCGAGGGAGACTCTCCGAATGCAAGATGAAGAAGGCGGCGGCGGCGGCGAAGAAGAGAATTGGCGTAGATTCCGAGAAGTGAGAACCGAGGATCCATTACCTGCTCGGTACAGACGCATAAGTCGTGATTTGCGACTGTGGCTGCTGCTGGTGTTGGTGCTCTCGTGGTGGCTGGACCAGGGCCGGTGTACTCGACTAGGTCCTCCTGGACGGCGGCGCTCTCGGTGGGCAAAGAGAGACGGGAAGGAGGAGCTGAGGAATAGAGGCGGTCTACCGTGGAGGCTGCTGGAACTCGGGAGAGACGTCGGTGCCGCGGCCGTTGGCAGGGCGAGGAGAGGCAGCAGCAGCAAGACGCGTCGCGACGGATTGCGGATGGTGGCTGAGGACGATCGCTCGCTGCCGGCTACCGTAACTGGGGTCGTCGCCGTGGTCGTATGTGCCCGAGGTTCTCCGCTCCGGGATCGGCCTACCCTACGACTCTCCACCGGCGGCCGCGCACGCGTCCTCAATGCAGGGACGCGCCATATATTGATCGGAGCGTCGCCCGATCCGCACGAAACCGTACCGAGCGGACCAACTCTTCGCCAGCAACTCTCCACGCGCCGCCTCTGCCGCCTCTGCTGCCTCTACTGCCTCTGCCATCCGATGTCTCTCTACCCCCCTCGACAGAGAAAGAGAGAGGAGAGCTCTTTCTCTCGGACACCCTCTGCCTTATTCCAATCTATTAAGGAACCACTGCGTACTCCCGCCAGTATGGAATCCACCACTCTCTCGCTCTTATGGCCCAACAATCCCCTGGACGTATCGTCGGCGGAGGGCCACCCCGGACGCCCACATCCCCGAGCGCCCCAATTCCCAAACCTGACCGGGCCTGACCTATTGATCCCGTAATTGCTTGACAGTCTGCATACAGCCTGCTCTTGTCAGCACTTCCTTCGATCACGAATCAAGAACGCGTTCGCTCTGCCTCGCAGAGAGGATGATCTATATAGTTTGCGGCAAGTTCTCCCGGGAGTAGCGGGTGTCAAGTGCACGTGATGGGGATCTGGTACTAGTTCTAGTAGTTCACGCACTCGTCCGGTTCTTACTTCGGCCGGGTTCTCTCCTCCCAGCGTAGCCGCTGTCACGATTACCGATCGATCGGCTCTCCCGTAGCGTACGTACGTAGTCTCTCCTCCGCAAACCCATCGACTTCGCCTCATTCACACGATTCTCTCCTCCTCCTCACCCCGATGATGCGCGGCCATCGATCCAGTGTGTATCCTCGCAAGAGCACCCACGTCGTGTCGTCACATCTACTCACTCCACTCTCAACCACTCGCACCCTTTTTAACACTTTGACCTCCTCCTACTAGCTTTGACTTCAGTGAATATCCTTATTGCGGAAATCTTGGTTTGCTTTTGTGCTGACGTAGTTGTCTTTGCTGTAATCGGTTGTGAATGTATTGCGGGTTTGTAATTACTGTTGCGATGTTCTGTGTCAGAGCGAAAAGGTTAGAGATATTGGCGATCATCCAGGTTATTGGGATTCGTGCTTTGTAGTCGCCTTGTACTTTTAACACTTCAAATTCAAGCACATTCGATTTAGTAGCTAACGACTTATTGTTCTAAATATGTGGATCTGGATCAAAGGATTCTACAATTTGAATTATTTTAGTCTCAATAATTGTTAGTCTAACTTAATGACACATTGTTTCTCTACTAAAACCTGGTGCATAAGTGCACTATTTTAATAGCGACTATTTTAATCTCAGAGATCTTCATTTTGGCTGTTAAAATTCCCATGTTATCGTTGAATAAACTGGGTTAAGAAACCGTTTGAAACAGTTAGTTCTAGCGGTTCAATTGGCGGAGTGTTAACTAAACGGAGGCGAGGAACGCGACGACTCTCTGTATTTGCACGTGGCGTCCCTTCTTCAGAAGTATTTGCAGGCTACGTAGGCGATAGATAACGTGTCGCGAGAGAGTACACAGTGTAAGTTCAATAGTCCAAGTGTTGTACGCTCGAACGCACTCGTTTCGAGCGTACCTCGGACAAGGTTACGACTGTTTGCTTAAACTTTCTGTGAAATGACCGGGCGGAATGCGTCGGACACATGCGCCGCCGCTGCTGCTCGAGCGAGTTCGTGCAAAGTAATATGCAAATGTGGATGGCTATCGTGTGCCACTGTTTCTTTCCTTCCCAGGCGCGTGTCGTGGCAGCTTTATCATCCAATAATTCACCGTTCTCACCCGCTTACGTAATGTCGAATTAAAGCCTCGTGAATATCACTGCCAGCTGAGAATACCTCGGGTTCCGAAAGATACACGTACATGGAAAGTGTGTTAGGTGTTGTGATACGGCTATGCTACTCTTATTACCGTAGATAAAGTTCCTGACACCCAGCAAGTTCGCATAAGTATACAATAAGTACAACGTAAACTAATTGAGGTTATTTTATGCTCAGCTCTCCCAAATTGCTAGCAGAAACAATATACTTTAACGAAGTAAACAAAATACATGAAATATTACTATTCTTTAAAAATACTAATCTCTCAAACACATTGCATATCATATAAAAGTGCACTTAACGATGCCGTTATTGGTTTAACGAAAAATACAGGAATAAGAGTAACATAACCTTTCTCCCGAGAGTATAAAAATTTATTGAGCGCGACGTTGCAAATTCTCCAAGAAAGTGGCTATCGCGGTCATAAAGTGTGACGGAGTGTCCTAGCAGGATAACAGAGTTAATGGTGGCGGAGATTTTTTTCTCTCGCGGCGTGTCCATTAAAGGGTGAAGCATAAAGGACTGCCGCAGTAGAGGGAGAGAGCGTGGCAGAGTAACCTTAAGCAAGCGGGCCAATCGTGGCTTTACGTGCATTACGAAGCTGTTACCATCAGCTGTGAAGCGCCGCGCTGGAATAATTGCATAAATGCATAAATGCATTTTCTTGTCGCAATCGATCTCCGCTGACACACGGATATGTCTGAGGCAAGGCCGAGCGCGCGTCCAGGGGGCGCGGCGAGGAAACGCTCCCGGCCAACACACTATATAATTCGGCATGAAAGACACCCTGTACATATGCATACATGCAAATGTGAGCGGCGGAGTAGACTATATTTCACCCGAGGCAGTGTACACTCGCGCTCTTCATTCTCAATTGACTCTGGGAAAAATTGATAATAGTGTAAAGTTGGACGCCGCCGGTGGATCTTGAGGAAAGTCACCGCCGCGCATCCATATGTATGCTCATTGAAATTTCTGATCTATGTTCTGCCACAGCAGCGAGACTTTCATGAAGCTTGGAATTAATGAACTTTTAAAATATAGTAACTTAACAATGTTTCTTATAAAATTTTAAAACATTGTATTTGGAAGAAAACGGATTATTATTCGTTAGATTTCAAATGGCTTATCGTGTTTATAAAGGGTTTATAAAAAATCGTATACTTAATTTATTTATGATTATCTGCGGTTATTAGTGCAAAGGAGTGAGCGGTGAGTGTGGCCGGGCCAATCGACGATATGTAAATTATGGAAAAGGAATCTCGTGTAGCTGGATAACAAGTTGCGTGGTGGCGCGGTGGTACGCGTGTTCACCCCCGGCGGTGTTATTTTCGCTTAGCACGAAAGTTTCGCATTGCAGCTCGTAGCGAAGCCGACTATTTTAGCGGTGCTCGCCGAGGGCAAGGTCGCCTCGCTTGATTTTTTCGTGGATATTGCAGAGAAAATTCGTAGAGTGGAAAGGTCAGTCCGGCCAGCGGCGATTCCGAGCTTCCGGGTGCCGTTCCTCGAGCGTGCCGTGTTTCCTCATTACTGAACTCCATGCGACAAGGTTAATTATAGCACGCTAAGCGCAAAGTCATCGCGATACATTTTGGATGCAAGAGACTCCTATTCGCAGGGGTTCGAATTAACCTCGAACCTAGAAAATATAGCTTAGTGCGCAATACTGCTGCTGCTGCTGTGCTGCTGCACGTGCTATTTCCAGCTGCGAGCTTTTGGATTAGAGTGTCCCACCTGACCTTACCAACTGTCACCGAAGATGAAGACCTTACAGGAGAGTTAGGCAGATAGCACACTGCAACATTATTTTGCAACCTTTTCTTCCCAGTATGGAATCCCAAGTGTAACAAGAGCACTTTGCAAGATTGCGCAACAATATTTCTGCTGAACAATGTGCCATTTGATTTGATGCTAATCGATACTTTCGCAACATGGTGCAACAAATTATTGTGTTGCTAAGTGCTGCAAGAGTCCGCTCAGTGTGCAATCAGCTTTACGGTCAGGTGGGCGGAAACTAGACCGCAGGGAGGCTTTTTTTCTGGCGCACCATCATTAGGCTCGTTTCATACGGTCAACTTCGTTACACTCCTCAACCACACCTCTCTCTCTTTCTCTCTCTCTCCATGCTAGTTTCTGCTTTCGCACCGTTTTTACAACGCCACTTTTCACATGTGTGGCTTTATCGTTGCTTTCTACACTCGGCTGACAGTAATTGCTTGCCACAGAAGGCCACCTTAACTGGCGAGGGAAGTTGGCGAAAAATTGGCCTTCTTCAAGGTTTCCTACCCACGCACCAAGGAATTTACGATCAGTAAATCAACACATTGTTATGCGAAAGGAGTGTTCACACTGCAATGAAAACCAGCGGAAGTAACTCGAAAATTGCAGAGTTCGTTCGAACACTATTGAAAGGAAACTCAGTGTTGCCCTTGCGAGCATCACTCAATGGAATCATTCGGCGGAACCAATCTCGTCGGAAGTATTACATAAAAATGCCACTAGCAGTCTCCAGCACGTAACCCACGTAAATGATCCACTAATTATTTCTAGCTTAGTTTGACGTAGCGAGCGAATCAGTGCGCGCAAACAACTTAATAAGAAAGAGGATTGAGTCGCAGTTACTTTGCTATAAACACGATCGATGATACATCGTGTAAGAAGTAAGAATGACCAAAAGGAGCGGTGTGGGTGTACGAAATAACCGAGACACGTGGGGATTCAGGAATCGCATTGAACCATCTATTGGCGATCGAGGGAAAAGTATTACAGAATATGTCAAGGCTGAAGTCAATCCACCAACGATACTCTCGAAAACAGCTTGCCGTCGGCTCGCATTCAGAATTCTAGCCAACTTTGAAGGATTTTGATGAATTCCAAGGTTTTATTCATGGAGAGCAAAATGGTCTTTGCAGTTTGAAGGTTAGGTCGGTTCTGCCGAAAAAGGATGAATCTTCGGCGAGAGTATAAGTAACATGGGGGTTTTCTATCCTGCTATTTTGGTATTTCGTCAATTTATTATTAGTTTCCCATGCAAATTCCTTCGTTATCTGACAATTTTAACCTCTAGGCTATTGCGTGCGCCTAAAGGCGCTTAGAAATTTTGCATCTGTAACACTGAGAGGGTTTATAAACCCTCTAAAAATCCATTAAGATTGCGTTCATCACACCTAAAATTTCGTCACTTGAATTTAGCATTCTCCTTTAGATTTCGCCATAGTCAAAGGGTTAAGGACACCCTGGCTCATCCTTGAAAGGAGAGTTTCCCTGCACAACATAAACCTTATCCGCTCTACGCTCCCATTCTTCTACTTAATTCAGAATGTCCAACAACCACTAATCCAGCAAGCATCCACAGAAAAACCGTAAACAGTACTTGGTTCGCAAGCAAGTAGAATGTGGCGCTGCGACAACTTCTACTGAAGTTTCACGCGTGAGAACATTCCCCGAGTATCAATAGCAATCGCTATACTTATGGCGTGTACCCTGAAACCATAAACCCAGCGATAAACCGAGCCCGATAAGAGCATGGCTGCAGGCAGCGCGGCTGAGTTTCACAATCGAACACGATGTCTAAAAGCAGACGGTGTCGAATGTACGGGAAATTCAAGCTCTGCCATTGCAGGCCCATTTTTGCACTCTCGTAAATCCTCATTTACAGATCCGAATTCGCATCTGTAATATTGGCATTGACACAGTTGGTACTTTACAGCGAGTTTTAGTATAAATTGTTTAATTATCAGAGTATAAATTGAGTTCTTTACTTCAGAGTTTCGGGAATCGAGCGTATATTTTAAATTTCCTGACACATTTCCCTCCGTTAATTTTGCATATTGGAAATCGCGCGAATTTCACGCATTTATACTATAATTCTAATTATATTTATTACTAGGATAATTATGTTTGGTTCAACGAGTCCGTGTAATTATTACAGCGGTACTACGATGAAAGTAGATTTGTTTAATACGAATTTATTGAGATCACCGGAAGTCGATCGAGATTCCAATATATCGGCAGCCAATTTTTTCTTTAACCGTAGCACGCCACTATTTTTGCGATACTCTCCGCTGAATATCCTGGGATTGATCTTATAAATAGCCACATATTTTCCTCGTTGCGGCTCTCCGCTGGATAAACAATAAAGTCATCGTGCAGGCTTATTGGTGGCTCGATTAAAAATACCCCGCAGAGAAAGGGAGAATAAAGGGAGAGAGGGAGAGGGAGAGGGAGAGGGAGAGGGAGAGGGAGAGGGAGAGGGAGAGGGAGAGGGAGGATGATGGCGAGTGGGAAGAGGCGAGCGCGAGCACTGAAAGGAAGGAATGGCCGGCAGTAAATTGGCATAGCCTCGCCCGCAGGATGCCGGATCGATTACTGAACTAAAAAGCAAGAGGAACCGAGGAGGACAGAGCCTCTTCGGAGAACAATACGAATTAAAGGCCGTAAGAAAGCTGGAGCGTGCTGAGAAGGATTAATAATCCCAGGCGATCCCATTGCACCGAAGAAGACCGTTCAAGGAACGTCCTTCCCAGAAGCGACGCCGAGAAAGATGCCGGGGAATTCATTCTTCGCCGGCCACTCCTCCCATCCTGAAGAGAAGAGCACTTTGAGTCCACTGAACTGGCTATAATTCATCCAGCAACCGGCGATCATCCCACTCTGTTTCGCAAAACTGACAGCCTCCAAATTCCTCGTCTTACGAATGAATTTTTAATTTCTGACGCGATGCACAGCGCGCCAGAATTTACTAAATAATTCACTGCGTCTGTGCTCCGTTGCTGGAGTTTAACGTAGTTTCTCCTGACACGGCAAAAGTTTGGTATAATCCGTAACTAATTACTAGACTGCGGAAGTTTGCACGAAATTGAGTTTAATTAACTGAAATTAAGTTAATTATCTGTTCAGTTTAATTAAAGGCAGCTATTAATAAATTCTTGATGCGTCGTTGGTATATCAATAATGAAACATTTCCCAGAGGCTCTCGAGTTCGGAATGGATAAATGAAAATCTATATTTGCAGAAACATTCGTGGTCTCTTAATTAACATGTAATCTGAACGATTGATAAATCGGTCTTTTGCATGGGCTTCAATGCATTGATATTTCAGACTGGATATGCGTTTACATTCCAGGAATGTTTATTCACTCGTGTTTACCAGGCACGAAATTAATATTGCGAAATTAATAAGCGGAACGTCCATCGGCACGTTCAATATTAATTCAGTATTTATCAACTAATATCTGCACGAAATATTCTTCGCCAGTGGTTTGTGTCGATGAAGAGACCTCGAAACGTTAAAGGGGAGCTTGGCTGAAATGGGAAGTGGAGTAAAAGAGCTTCTTCCACCGAGAACGATTGCTGATTGGTAGAGTATATTAAGACAGGGTGACGTACTTGGACGAAAGAGTCTTCTAATCGTACGTATTAGCAGCATCACTCTGATCCGTGATCCTCCAGTGACGTCAGACTTTTTCAGACATACACTAACAATTAATACAATGCATTCCTGCAGTCTCAAGTGAACTGGTCTCGGACTCGGTACCGTTATGCATTTACCCGCTATGTATCTGCCTATGTGCACAGCTCTTAGATGCGAAACCTCGTCTAGCAAAGTGTCCGGGAAAAGGAGAACACGTACTTGGCTAAACAAGCCAAGCAACGGATACCAAAAACTCTTTAATGGCAGTTTAACACACTTTCAGGTGTGAATCCATGGAAACGAGTCTCACGGACTCGATGCCTTCCAATAAAATCAATAGGTTTCCCTCTGTGAACAATTCCTCTCTTTTCCATTCGCCATTCTCGTGTAACTTCGTAAATCAATAACTGTTTCAAATGCATAGGTCGTCTATGAGTTTCTTTGGTAAAGTCTTCTCTCTAAGATGATTGCATATTACTGTGATTTATTCCACAGCCGTGAGAGTTCAATGATACAAGAAAACACTTAGTGAAAGCCAGTGTCATAAGTAAATATAGCTGAAGCGTTTTCTACAGGAACTGAAAGTGATATGCGTTATAAGTAGAAATTGGATATAAGCAAAATAAAATTATTGTGTTACAAGTACTGTTTCTTGTCAAAAACCGACTTTCGATAATTTCAAAATTACCAATTTCATTACATAATTACGTTTTCCTAGCAAAAGTTAATACTAAAACTTGTTGAAATACAAAAAGTAATTACTGTGTTGCATCATTCCCAATATATTCTGCTTTGTGAATCGAACTTCCAGCGCAAAACAACATACGCCGAGTATAAAACGCGACTATGTTTTACGATAAGAAAAACGGCGGTGGCAATTTCATTGACATATCGACCGGGGAATCTCGAGGACCGCCTTATTTATTGAAAGGAGCGCGCATGCAAGCGTCCGCATCAAGCAAACAGACAGAACGTGGGGCGCAGAGCGTATGTTACTGCGGTAGTGGACGCGGCCCAATTATCCAGCTGCCAATCCCCGATAAACACTTTCCTTACGACGGAACTCGTTCCTAGCGAGACAAGACTCGAGAGAAGGCTGACCCAGTTGGCCGCGGAGCGCAAGCAAGGGGTTCGCAGCGAATTCGGAGAAAGTGAACGCGTGTAGGTCGGCGATCGCGCGTTACTTCTCGAATTAAATCGGCGAGAACCTGTTTGCCCCCGGCGGCGACGGCGGCGGCGGCGCCGCCACGGCGCTCTGGCGAAACTGCTTCAAGCTCGGACCAAGCCAAAGAAGCGTCTTCGTTCCTGCCTTTCGTTAACACGTTCACTGCCAACCAAGCTTTTCGTCTTTCCTCCTGGAGTCTCATAATTTTTGCTATTATAATTATACAGAGAACAAAGATATAATTAATAATAATCGTACATAATAGAATTAAATAGGGATATGCTTACAAAGTGCAATTAGCGCATTATTTCTTGTTTTATAATACACTTCAACCGTTTACGTTGATCATAGAGTCGTAGACGTTTATATTCCTCTTACTTCAATCATTGCAAAAATGTAGCAATTATTACTGGAGACAACAAAAGAGTTCCGAGAAGTCAACTGGCAGTGAGCGTGCTTACTCGGCAGCTATGAAGATCACCTTTGAATATCTCTTTAGAGTCAGGCTTTTTACTGGCTGTCCTTATGAATGAACTGGAAGAGTGAATACTCGTGTATTCCTGTGTGTTCATCGTAAAAAGTGTTTTCACAGAGAAATACGCGCAGGTAAAGATCGCATTGGACGTTGGCATGTGTTTTTGCGCGACGCTCGAAGGTTCCGACGGCGCGTTCCGCAGTTATCGCCAATTGCAGAAGATACCGTTATGTGGACCTTCGACAGGAGAGCAAGTGGCCGTCTCGGAAATCGCAAACGATACGAATCAACAATGACAGAACGCGTTACGTGACAGATTACGCTGCTGGCAAGCAAGCAAGCAAGCAAGCAGGCATTCCTGCTCTTTAATTAAAGAGCAGTCCTTTCCTGTGAGCAGCCGTTGCTGGCGCGCCGGAAAGAGGGTTGAGAGCCACTGGCCGTTGATTAACCAGTATTATTTTGCATTGCTATCAAGCGCGGCTATGCACGCTTAAGGGTCAAAGCAGGCCATCTTAAGCTGCAGATAAATGGAAAAAATAATGATGGCGAGCGCTCGAAGGGAGTGAAAGGTCGATTTACTCTTGGTGGCTGCTCGAGCGGGCATTTCGAAATCGAATAGCCGCTCCTGATCCTCGACAGAAGTAAAACTTCGATAACCACACTTCGCCTCGCGAATCAAGTACACGAAGTAACAAAATATACCTGCTCTGGCCGGACAACGATGTTGCGGCGATATGTTTGCGGGAGGGAAAAACCGGTTTGCACTTAACTTTTCCTTTATATCGAGAAAGATTAAATGACCAAGCAGTTTTCGACTGTCGCAGTGTACTTCAGATAAAAAGCCTATTTCAATAGTAATCCTGATACCATTCGCTGACCTATAAACGTTGGAGGAAATCGATGTGCCAACGATCAAAAATACTTCCATTCCTTGAGAAATCCCCGGCCATCAATACTGCCAGTATCAAAGTGTCAGATAGTAGCGCTTTCATGGAAAACTTTGGAAATAAGAAAAGTGCTGGTGTCAGTTTGTTAATACCACCACCACCACTACCCTTGACGCCTACGTATACATATAAAGTAACGCGACATGTGCGCTGATGAGATTAGATAAAATAGTGATCCGCGCGTAAAAACTGTTAAACATACGCTACGCAAAAATAAACATCCGGCGCGTGCTTCTTTTGTGCATCTGGTGAGAAAGACCCGGATAAAGCAGTGTCCGATACTTCGAAATCATAAGCCGTAAAACCGCAAACGCTCCCCACTCTAATTACCTGCTGCGTTCTAAGTAATGACTATAATATAAAACGATTGCCAGAATGCGCAAAACGATTGAAACGCGCGGATCATCAATAGCAGGGGCAAATAAACGTGCGCGATACGCAATCGAGTTTGACAAAAACTCTCGGATCCAGATAGGATTCGATCGTTGGTAGTGCTGCATGTCTTCTAGTGCTTGATAGCGTGCCAGAGAGGCGTGAATACAACAAACCGGCCCAATTGCTTGTTCTACGTCACGCGTGACCCGCTCTCGAAAGTCTGATTGTATTACGACTCTTTTGTAACCAACATTTTCCTACTTTCCGTCAGTGATCCTTGATAAAAGGCTAGATTTCTCGGCGTATCTTGGTCATCAATTACTCGAGGCTGATAGGCCCGCAGGCGCCTCGCCGTTCTGCCAAGCTGGCTGTTATAACATTTACAGAAGCGATGAGAAAAGATCACCAGAAGCACAGAGAATTGGTGGATCCTAACCACGTGATCGGCCGCCACGAACGAGGAGAACCGGCCAGTCACGGCGTGCTTCAATAATTTCGCTAAAATCCATCGAGCCACCGTTACGTTGCGGAAATAGAAGCCACGAGGCGAGCGTGTGCGTGCCACAGAGTGAAGAGGAAAGAGGCGGACGAAGTCGGGTAGAGGAGAGGGGGCGAAAGAGCGAGCGAGCGAGCGAGCGAGAGCGAGAAGAGCGGAGAAAGGAAAGAAGGGAAATGCAGTGGGGTGGTATGTGGTATATCGTCATGAGGGGAAAGAGGGTCAAAGGGAAGGCGAGAAAGGAAGATGATTCACACATAAAGATGAGTGGTGGAAAGATCTAGCAAGGGGCGAAACTCGAGAGCGGGTATATACGTGTAACGCCGCATGGTGGGCGCTCCGAGGAAATGGTGATTTCTTCGGCAAGGTGTACCAGGCAGCGAGAGCACACACGGGTCACACACGTTCTCCTCGTGTCCAAAATGGCTGGTGGCTAAAATTAGCTTCGCAAAGTGGCGAGAGAGCGGATAGGGCAGGAGGAGAGGCGGCGGGTAGGTAGCACACGATCCGAGGAGGAAAGGACGGCGCTCACCCGATCGTACTCACCTTGACGTCGAAGAAAAGTCATATAAAATGGTATCGCCCTGCTGGACGGCCGCCTGTTAGCGTGAAAATGGAATGGGCGCTCGCGGGAGCTACGAGACAGATGGTTCGCCTGCTCGGCTGCTGGCCAGTGCCTCGTTGTTTTGCGTGTATTGGTGTGATGTCGCCTACGAAAGTCACTCGTGGAGAGAGAGACGGCTCGGGCGAGTCGACCTGACCACCGTGCCGACGCGCTTACGCTGACTTCCTCCGCTTGCACTTTCGCTTGCTTTCGCTCGTGCTCGATCCTGCCGGGACGACTGCGAATATTGCCTCTTGGCTTCTTCGTCTGCCGATGCCTTCCTGATGAGCTTAGCTATGCGTGGATATTTATCCCTCGGCTTTTCCGCTTGCGCGACCACCACGACGTGCACACGACGAAACGTTCCGGCTTACGAGACTGCTACTGCCTGAATTCAACTGCGGACCGACGACCAGCTCGCCCAGGAGCGTAAACCTGACCAGCGTTTCCCCGGGATGTCGACCGCCCCCCTCCTTCTCTTCCCACCCTCTCCCTCTATCTCACTTACACACTCACCCCCCTCTCCTCCTCCCTGCAAACATCATTTTCGCGTATCCCCATAGCTCGACAGACCACTTTTTTTTAACGCTGTCACGTGAACTCCCCTATCAATGTCAGTAACGTCCGCAAGGATTACGGCGCCTGCTATCGCTCGGAATACATGGCGCGATAAAAATTTCCTTTAAAACTGCGCTTGTGTATGTCACATAAAACCATTTTCTTTGCCACTTTTATTTTCAGAATCGAATTGGGTTTCTCCTTGCATGTCGAACTACTGAAAAAATGTAGGGTGGAAATAGGAGGGAGGAGAACATGAAATGGTAATAGTAGGGATTTGCTTTTATTAATAAAGAGTACTGTTTATGAGCAGAGTGGTGCAAAATAGATGTGGAATTTATATCACGCGGTAAACTTACCAACAAAAAATCCTCTGAGTTTTAATTCCTCATACATATGTATTTATAAATTTACAATTTTATTATTATAATTCATTGATATAATTATACACTTTAATAAGTAACACGCAATCACTGGCAAATGTTTTGAAATTGTATCATATATGTATGCTGTGCGTTTGGGTAATTAGCATTTCAATCTATTTATACCTGCGTCATTTATTAAAGAAATAAGCTAATCATCGCATATTACGAAACGTGAGAAGCTGGTTAACGAGTACTCGTCATTTCGTGTCGTTCCTACAAAAAATACATTCCGATAATGCGAATTTTGTTATTATGTTTTTTATACCGTGCAGTGCCCGATGAATGAAGAGCATGTCATACACGACTTGTTCGATAATTAATACAAAAATGCCTGTGTAACGTTATTATCAACGAAGCACGTCTTACGATAGGACTGTATCGTAAGTTGAATTATCGCGTATATACTACACTGCTACAATGCGAAACGATATGAAAAAAATACACTCAATCCGGTACTTCGGTGGCGCAAGAGTGCATGAGTGGATCCTGGATCAGTCTGGTGTGGATCATCATCCACCTAACCTTTGTTAATGCAAAAGCAACTGCGCACGTGATGCTAATCAGCGCCGTCCCTGTGTCATTTTCTGGAGTATTAACAAGAAAATTCCACTATTTATTGCTGAATACATTTTCGTATAATAGTTACACAGTTCCCGCGGTGTGAAAACAAAGTACTGCTCCACATCGAAGTAAAAGAGATTTCGGAGCAAAATGACTTCGCCGTTCACCTGCATATCGTGTCGTGTGGGCTTCAGGGATTTAGAAGTACAAAGGCAACACTACAAATCCGATTGGCACAGGTACAATTTAAAAAGAAAGGTCGCCGAATTGCCACCGGTCACCGTCGAAGATTTCCAGAAGAGAGTAATAGCACTTAGAACGAAAACCGACCAACTCGAGGCGGCCAAGAGTATCTGTTGCAAGACATGTCGAAAGACGTTCAGTACGGAAAATCAGTATGATAATCACATGTTGTCAAAGAAACATAGAGAAAAGTCAGCGAAGCAAAATGTGATGGAGGAAAGCAGTTCTTCGGAATCATTGCAAGAAGCAATGGAAGATGGTGAAAGTGTATTATTAGCTACTAATCCTCTTACTGGAAGAAGTATTGCCGATCCAGAATTTAGTAGTAATAGCAAGAAGAATGAGGATGATGAGGAGATGGATTCAGATGTCGAGTCTGTTGATTCTGACCAATGGATCGAGGGGACAGAAAACCCAGTTAAAAATAACGATTGCTTGTTCTGTAATCACCATAGCAAATCTATGACACGGAATCTAAAGCATATGACCGTCGCACATTCGTTCTTTATACCAGATCCTGAATATTGTACAGACATAAGGGGATTATTGGTATACTTGGGTGAAAAGATCTTTGCAGGCTACATGTGCATTTGGTGTAATGACTCAGGTATGGACCATAACATATATAGTTCTGCAATCAAAATATTTATAGTATATTTGTGTATATTTATGGTGGACAAATTACAGGAAGGGCATTCCAGAGTGCTGATGCAGCAAGGGCACACATGATTGACAAAGGTCATTGCAAAATGTTGCACGAAGGAGAAGCTCTTGCTGAGTATGCAGGATACTACGATTACTCCTCCAGTTATCCAGATGGAGAGAATGGCGATCCAGATGCAGAAGTAGAGATACCAGAATTAGATGACAGTGACTACCAATTAGTCTTACCATCTGGAAGTGTCATTGGCCATAGATCTTTGATGAGATATTACAAACAAAGTCTTAGTCCAAATAGAGCTCTGGCTATTCCCAAGAGTGAAAAATTGAGGAAAGTTCTATTACAGTACAGAGCACTTGGCTGGACAGAAACACAAAAAGAGGCTGTAGTAAAGAAAGCTAGGGACATAAAGTATATGCAACGAATACATGCAAAATACTCCACACAATTGCAGTTCAAAGCTAATAAGTTACAAAAGCATTTCAGGCCACAAGTCAACTTCTAGATCTTGCTGTTCGTATTTAACTGTTGTTGAAAGACTGCATTCCTCTAAATTATATAATTTCTATGAAGAATGTATTGTTAAATACAACCGAATTTTATATTTATATGTTGAATGAATGAATAAATAAAAGTCGTATTATTGTTTCACGAAAATGAAGCGGATACACATATTTTAACACAGCTTGTGGCACATGTATTATCAATTGCCTACACCATATTTTGTTATTGCTTACTATATAATTTGGTAATGGTGAACAGTTTTTGATATCGTTTTCATTTTTGATAATTCTTATTATTAATTAGAGGAGGTCGGGATTTTGTCTCGGCCGTGGGAAGTGAGTTCACAGTAAGACTTGTAGTTCATTAGAAACGGTAATATTTTATTTGGCGGATAATCCTTTTACAAAATAACTTGTAATATATTCGTGTAACACGTGGCACCAACAAAAATATCATTTCTTGCGGCTTTATTTGCTCGTTCGGGCCTGTCATTTAGTAATTCTTGCAGTCGTAATTAAAATCTTTATCTTTTCGTAAACAGTCATATATAGTCGTATATAGATTAAAAAATAATGCGTATCCTGCGCTCTCCTGATGGTTGTAACGAGAATTCGATGCGTGCAACAAGTAACTTGGCGTAGGTATTCGTATACAGTGTACAGTGTACTTTAAACATTATGAATATACCATCAGCAAACTGCAGATTCTCTATGAGGTTCAACAAATGTCAAACTACAACATTTGACGTGTACTTTCCTTTATGACTCCATGCGCATCGGCTCTGAGAGCAGATCATATTTATTAACGGAACGCAAGAGCAGCAGTTCAAGTGGCATTGCTCATTTAACTGAGCACTTATTCCCGCAAACTTTCAGTTCTAAATGTCTGGTACGTTTCTGCTATGTGCTTGTTTGCCTGTTTAACAACGAGACTCGTTCCGAACACAGACGACGCCCAGTATCTGATACATATCTCGTACTGCTATACATGTATTAATAGGTACTTTAAACGAAGATTTCGGGCCGATTTTCTTCCGTACATAGTTAATTCTTAAACGTCTCATTACGACGATCATACATTATAGAGAGTTGTTATTGTCACACAACGACACACATAAAGTTATCTACTGTTCTTTCGCGATTTTGATTCTGTTGATTAAACGTTTGTAAATAACGTGTACATCAAGTAGTCATTTTTAATGATATTCATCAAGTATTTTCACCATCAGCTTGAGCGCCTCGTGAGGAGGACTCGGTCTAATCGACTCGTCGACCTCCGAGTACGGAATTTCAGCCTCCACATGAAATCCGTGCTTCAAGCATACTCTCTGCGAGTACATACCAGTCGCGTCAGCTTTGAACACCTGCAAATTATTGCTTCCTTGTATTTGTATACTGATGATTAATCCTCTAAGCAGAGCCATGCGCATACTGACGGATAGAGTTTCTCACATCTCACATAGAAGGGTTTGCGTGCAAATGTACCTTCTTAGGAAGAAAGGAGTGCATTATTGCTATCACATCTTGATAAATGAAAATCATCCCATGCATTTTAATTGATGAACATGCTGGAACAAAAATCGGGGATGTTCTCCGAAATTTTCTGCTGAAGAAATATTATCTTGGGGTAATAATATGTTTCACATCATTATTAGCAAATACGACACACATACACTCTTGTTTCGAGAGGGTGATTGGCTGTGGATTTTTAGCTTAAAATAAGTAATGAGGCTTTGGTTTTTGATGTTTCGGGTGTAACAGCTGGAAAGATTTGGAAGTCTTCATTATTCAAAAGAAATAATGGCATAATCCAACACTTTTACAAGTACACATTTAATACGACCATATATGCAGCAGGGAAACTTATTCGGCACATATAGTAAACCGCAAAAAATCCGTTGCTTGCCGGCTAAATGCAAGGAATATTATTCGACCGATTAACACACATGCTTTAATACGAAGAAACACATACATTCGCGCGTATGTGAATACAAACATATTAGGTGCACGTTGAGTTCCCATTTATTTGGTACGCTCGTACAAAATTTTCTGGGACTGGAAACACACAGCTTACCTTGAATCCAGCATTTGACGCAACCTCAATGCTGTCTCCCATCAAAATATTCGCCAAACCTTTCCCACGATATTTCTCATCTACACTCAGGATTCGACATTCGAATAGATTCTCTACATTGTACTTTTCGAAAAGATCAACTTTGTCGTTGAGTTTGTAGAGGAGCCCGAAGATGATTTTGAACTTTTCATCGCTGAGTTCCGCGAGACGGCGTTTTGCTTCCGCTTGCTCGCCCTTTTTCATAATCCCATTTATAGCCACACCCGCTATCTAATAGAGCATATTCATACGAAATAGTTAATCTATCATAAATTTCTTAATTATAATAAATTATGTTATCAAGAATTATATAAAATATTAACAAGTGCTATTAAAAAGTGCCCCTTCTAAATGCAGTGACTAATTAGCTCTGCTAATGATGTTTACGCCCGTCTCCTTGACCCTTGCTTACCGTTCCGTCATACTCATCCACCAACATTCTCGAGAATCCTTGCTTCATTGTCTGCATACAATGTCTCTCGAGTTCGTACTGGGAATTTCCTTTTTCGCAGAGTCCAACCCCACGATTGAGCGGCTCGTCCGCGAAGAAATTCCATTTTAAATGTTCAATCGTCTCGTCGAAACGATCTTCGGAAAGATCCACACTTACTAAAATACCGGACATCTTTGGGGTGGTCACGGCACGAATTTTCCGCGCACTGAGAGAATTTTCCATGCGCGCACTACCCTTAGAAGGGAGAGTCTCATATGGGAAAAGGTCCATATATTGATTGACCTAGTTCAAGAAACTCGCCACATACCATGACTATGTATCCTACTGAATTCGGCACGCAGGATCTATAAATCATCGCGGACTTTATAAGCCTCATGAAGCAACAGATTCTACTTCAAATCATTCGTGCAATACGTGCATGCATGGTTGAGGGCGGATAAGAATGTCAGAATGAGTTTTATCTACAGATATATACATATTTATTCTCAACTTCTTACTATAGTATTCATTCAATGTCCCTTCCATAGGCAGCGATTCCGATACAACAATCTTGGCGTTGAAGAATATACAATATTCCTGGCAATATCGTAACAGTAAGAATATATGGAATATCCTCAAACAGTAACATCTGCAGCTAATGGCGGGGTAGTGTTATGCAATCGATAAGAAGGAATTTCCAACATTTTCAAGATCGTCACATCGCAAATAGAATACTGTACCGTGTACGATAAGTTTGAAAATGCTAGCAGCTCCGTCAATATTAGTATTATTCATTTTCGTACGTAAACTTAGAGCTTCTTACGGTATGTGCGACAGAATTACTAAAACTGAATGAATATTCCTGACCGAGGTTTGGCAGACTATATAACTTTAGATTTTCGTTTTAACATCACATACAGACATGATTCTCTAAGACAAAAATTAATGCTCATCTCTTGGTTCAACCAAGTGTATCCTTCATTCTCTTTTCCACTCTCATTCAAATTGGAAACATATTTTGTAATACTTTAACATATAGGAATAAACTATGTACACTCTCTTTTAGAACAAGAGATCATCATCGCCCTCATCCAACATATTTGCTGCTTCGTAATCCTTTCCTGCTGCTATCATTTCGGCTCTAGCTGCTTCCACCTATATTTCAATGGAAGATTAAACACTGGGACTTGGGGAAAAATTCTTTAGTACTGGCAATCAATTAAAATGATACTTTACCTTGGCCTTGGCTTGCTTCTTCTTATCTTGGATTTTCTTTAACCGGTAGAATTCCTCTCTTTCTAACTCATCTAATTCAGAAATAATATAGGCGAGGGTTCTCTCGATTCTTGGAATGATAACGTGCTCAATGGCATTGACACGACGATTAGTGATCTTGATAACCTCATCCAAGGTCACAAAGCTAGTTTGAAGGGATGCTAGCTCAACCAGCAATTTGACTGCTCTTTGATAGTTCTTCTTAAGTTTGGCCAATTGCTGACCACCTCTGGCTAATCCAGCCAGTTCGTAAGTATCGGCACCATCCTGATATGACTCGAAAACTGGCAGATTAACACCAGCAACATTGTCCTTTTTGGAACGGATCTTAATTTGAGCTTTTGTCACATTCTGCAGGACAACCTGATTAAAGTCTCCTGTTGCAAACTTGGCTTCAGCGAGTGAGAAAGCTGCTTCTTTCATTACTTCTCCCATAAGAGTTTTGGTCTAGAAAGTACATTAGTTTGTAAGATAATCCATATTAATCACTGAATGAAAAACATTCTGGTAATTATGAGCACCTCGATAATTTTGCCCAAAATCAGCCTGAAACGCATTTGCAATGCGTCTGCTTTCTTCTTTAACAAACCATGTCCCTTTGTTGCGCCTGCTAAACGGGATTTCATCAACATCTGCGCCCTGAGAAGAGTGAAAAATATTCATTTTAATTCACTTATTATAATATTAGCGTACTAATATGTAGAGAGAAGATACATCGATTGAACATAGTACGCTGTCACTCTACATTTTCCTGGGCTTACGAATCCGACTTAAAGGTACCGAGCCCTGACAACCCAATACCATGATTGTAGAATATTTGTATTATATGCTAACAAGTGCTACTACTCGAACACTCTTCAATAATAGCCGATAAAAGTGTTTGAATGCTTGAAACAACTTGAGATAGGGTTACACCCATTTTACGACGAAGACGAAAAATCACCCAGGAAAGTGAAGGGGTGCAAAAAAAATATATGACGCGATCGGGGAAAAGTAAAGGAAGTATTTCCACACATAAAATTAAAATACTCACCCCCGGGAGGGGAAAATAGCGAGTTTGTCTTTCCCAGACATCGTAACAAGTACTATCAAGCAGACAGGAACGAGATTGATCAGCTGACACGCGGGACCGGAAATTTTGAGGGGAGAGGCACACTCTGCTGCGCTGGCGCTTCATTTTGAACAACGCACTTTGTGTGCACTCCCACTTGGTTCCACGTTCCTCCCCGTAAGTTTTGCTTCAACGAATATGTGACAAAAAGGCTAAATATAAATAGGGATGCATTCGGTGTATAAAGAGATCGATCAAACTTTTATTTTACTACGTTCATGAAATTGTTCGTGACAATTCCGCATCGAGCAGTTGAAGCCGAAAATCACGTGCTTTGTTCAGGTAACATTCAGTTACATTTGTGCTGTCATATTGCTTGTGCGAAGTGTTGATAACCGGAGTCCTTGAAAAGTGAAAATGAACAGCTCTCCCTCACAATAAATCCCACTCGGTTTTCACGCTTCGAATTGTTAGATTTGGTAATTATAAATATACAGTTGGTGACGTATGTACTAGTTTTTTTTTGTGATGCTGCCGTTCCGGTACGAACATGCCCTTTTATTCCAGTGAACTGCCTTGGACGAGAGAGAAGTATGACAGATTCGGAAAATATCTTAAACAATTATATCCTCGATAAGGCAATTCATGAAGCAGTTGAGATCTTAATCAAACCATCCACAAAGATCGCTTGCTCACATTATCCTACCTCGAATATATTAGATGACAAATCGACAATAATACATTCGCCATCGCGATTGCCTCGAATAGCAATGCCGCAAAACTTCTTGCTAATGATGGCGCCAATAGCATGGGACTTTCTCAACATTTCAAATATATTTCACGCCAATATTTTGAAAGTCCCCCAGAAAACATTCACGCATTTCTCTAGATAACCATCGTCGAGAAAACTTAGTTGATAGGATAAGACAATATGACAATCACAGACACGGGTGAACCTTAGCTTTAGGAGAGAAAAGAAACAACAATGTTTTGCATCTATAAAAAGAAGACTCTTCTTGATACTGTGATATAAATTTCTTAGAAGTATACTTTACAAAAACACTTTGTACAGCATTTTAATATAAAGACGACTGTCCACATTTTAAAACTTGTCTAATGTTCATATTGATTCTGGCTTCAGAGATGTATGCTTTTGCTTTCTTCCAATCATCCTGCTGCCATAATTTTTCATCTTCGTCATCTGATTTCTCATTGTCAAAAGGTAGAGTCTTTTCTGATAGTATTTTTGGTACCCCATGGTATCGCAAACGTGATTTTCCAGACATGACAACTATATCTCCGCTTCTCAAAAACATAGCATGTGCTGGATCTTGCTTCCTCACACCTCCAATTAAGAATATAGCTGTTTGCCCAAAACTAATTGAGAAAAGAGGTGCTTCCAGATTAACTTCTGAATGGTCAGTATGCCCAGCTAGTGTTGAATTCAGTCTATAGTAGTTGACAATAGCAGCTTCTGCATTAAACTCTTCAAAACCTAATGCTTTTGCTATGATTCCAGTTAAACTGCATACTTCAGTTGGCATTTCTGTCTTGTTATCTTCCGAATATACTTTTGTATCCCAATTGTGATGGTATCCTAATGTGGTCCATCTTAGTTGGGGTATCAAAGTCTTCCCTTCTTTATTGCCACTGCATAAATGATTATAACATAATTATAAAAACATATAGAAGCACACACTTATCATTCTATTGTTTCGTGGTATTTTTAATCACTGAAATCAAACACCCACCAAAAACATGCATCCCACCAAACAGCATCATCAGTTAGTGTATTGTGAATATCTAAATTGAGTTTATTAGGCTTTCGCGCATAGTCTTTCAGACATTTTATAATCCAATACTTCTGGCCATTGGGTGTAAAGGGATTCTGAATAAAGATAAGACCTGCAATATATGTAACATCTAAGTGTCATGAACAATACATACAATATGTGATGTGTTTTACCTGGCACATCGATAAACTCATAGATTTTCCAGTCTCTGACTGGTTTCAATCCAAAAGCACTCTCACATGATTCGTCTGACAAGTTTCTCTTTAAAATCGTAACCTAAAAGACATCGAAATCTGCTAAAGCCTCGACCATTTATGACAATAGGTTCATTATTACTCACTTTTGCATAATCGGGTTTGCTCAAGTCGATCACATCTTTCAAATCGGGTGGGGGACATCGCTTTTTGTAATATTTGAAGCTATCTCGAAACATTGTCCCGCACCATGGGCATCGCCATTTTTTAAGGAATATCTTTAATAAGAAGACGATAGACGTCGTTGGAATCGATACAGCGGGAACAAGCAGCATGCATGTGCAACTGCGTGTACAATTCGAAAGTAAATTTTTTTCGTAGATTGATATTGGCGATAGGATTAAATAGCTTACATGTTCTAATGCGCGCGTCACTTTCGGTGACTATATTTGCGGGTGACAGAATCGCGCGACCGCCAGCTCACGGTCCGGCGAACTTACTCGTGCTTGTCCTCCACCCTCAATCACTGACGGAGTGATTTAACGACAATTCGACTAATTGTACTAGGTGAGTGATGAAACACGAATCTAGCCGGCGAGTAGCGAGAGTGAGTAAGAATGCAGAAATCTGCCGGATGATTGAACGTGGCAGAGAGCTCGCACATCGCGTTTAACGCGTGTGTGCGTTTATTGTGTGATTCAATTCACTTTGCATATCTCCATCATCGCGCCGAGAGCAGCCTGTCGAGATAGAGATCGAAAAAGCATGAGTCCCCAGCCGACTACTTTTCCCGAGGCAACAGCAGCCTCTCCTATGCCGAGCGCCCGGTAATCGGCTGTGACTAATTTTAGATTGCGATTTTCACATAATGCCGTTTGCCGGGAAATCGCATGATTTCATAGAAGCGACGAGAGGCACGCCGCCCGGCTTCAAGGCTTTTCGAAAGCTCCGCGCGCAAATTAATAGCGCGCCGCGCCGCTCTCGGCGTCTTAATAATCGTCCATTAGGCTCGCTTCTATTCTCCATAAATCTCGCCCACCCACCTAGAACGTCGAGAACGACGGAGGACTATTCACCTGCGCGCACGCTCGGAACGGCCAAGCCAACCGAGGGCCGCTCCACTTATTTTCGAATTAACTGCCGCCGCCAGCGCTCGCCGCCGTCTCCTGGAACACCTAGATCTCTATCTGCTGATCCTTTCCTTTCCAACGTCACCCGCAACGCAACTCTATCAGATTAGCATAGCAGGACGCACGGGAAAGGCGCGTCTTGAATGCGCCTACAACTACTATGCGCGTCGTTAAACATACGGTTTCATCAAATTGTCTCTATTTTGGTAGGATCCGAGATTATGTGGCAGAGGTGTGATGGGATGCTGAGGATGCAGAGGAAATCAGAGCTGCTGGATGAATGGATGGTAATATAATACAAACTTATCACTGCAGGTTCATAAAACAGGATCGAAACTGAATCTTTATGGAACCCCTTTTGTTGATCCTACAGATCCTTGCTAATTCCACAAATAGACACAAATTAACACCCGACTGAATTTCCCTGTTTCTAGGAATATTTTACAACCAAGATGTTTGCGAGCTTAATTTTACAACATAGATATAATGAAAGGAGTACCATGGCTTTCAAAAGCAGTGGCTGAAGTGAAGGTAGGAATATTTCCTTAAGTTTCAAGTTCCGTTTCATAAGTTGGAACTATGATACTTCCTTGTTGGCGTCAAAGCTGTGGGAGTGCTTCAATTTAATATAAGAAATTTGCCTGTCGAATTGTTCTTACGGGTTTTGAGCTACAGCATTTCAATGTTAGCGACAAATGTATAAAAATCTTGTGATTTAACACAGGAATTGTACATATCGACTGAAGAACACTCAAAATCGACATAACCCAAATTCTCAGCTTAGTGGGAAGGTTTCGGTAGTTTCTAATGTATTAGTGGCTCTGTTGGAGCGGAGCACGCGGATCGAATGCCGGCGTATTAAGGGAGCGCGTACTCCTTGACAGTTTCATGTCAACAAATGTCGTGCACGCGAGTCGCACCCAGTCGGCCAGTCGTACGAGAGGCTCGCGCGCGTACACTCGCGCGCCGCATTCGCTGGCTCGGCCAATCGCTGCTCCGGCTCACGCCACCATCGGCCAATGAGGGTACGGGCCGGTGACGGCAGAGGCTAAAAATAGCCCGTATATATCTAGGCCGGTCGCGACCGCGAATTATCCACAGTCGTGCGCCGGCAGCCGACGCAGAAGGACGGTGCGGGGTGTTACGGGACGGTTTGTTGTCGTTTGCACTTGAAAGGTAGGAGTCGTACACACACGCCTCAACACGCCAACTTTTTCTGCTTTCCCAATTACGCTTCTTACCGTCCAGCATGCATCACGCACGCACTTTTTCCCCTCTCAACCCAACCCAACCCCACCCAACCCCTTCTCTCACTCTCTGTGGCTTCCTTGCACGTGCTAGGGTTGTTTGTAGGTCGCGCCGGCACACCGCACGCACTCTGCTATTCTTGTAATATAGTTCGAGAATGCAATAATGTGTATCGAAGCCACCTCCGGCAACAATAAGAAGCAACTTTCCCTCTGAAGTGTGCTTGCCTGCTGCCGGGATTAATCGACTGGCGGTGTCAGTTTGCTGGAAGCAGCGATTTTCAGTGAAGAACCGTCAGTTGTGCTGTTGCGCGCTTGCATCGGAGCGTAAGGGCGCGCTGCTGCACGTGCCGAGCGAGTGGAAGGAGCGTGTATTGGCTATCGTGGATTTTCAGTGATGTTCGCGCGATCCCAGAGTTGTGCGATAGGATCAGCTGGCGTGCACCTTGAGCGGGCGGCTTCAATTCCTCTTAATCTGGCTAGTTAAGAATACCGTCTTCATTCGAAAAGAAAGGTCGAGGCGGAACTTTGCAAGCGATCAGCATCGTCGTCGGCCGACGACAATGGAGGAACTAGTTCGCAAAGAGCCAAGGTCGTGCGGGAGGATCGAGTGCAGTTTTGCTACGAATATGCCGGCCCCGATATACGTGTGCTTGTTGCGCCAAGCGTGTAGAAGAGCGAGTGCGAGAGAGAGAGCGAGAAAATACCTCGTGAGATTCTAAGCGCGATTAGCATTCGCCATGGGAGAGCACAATTGCTTTTCATTTTCTATGTTTTCCCCCTCAGTCGTATTAACATTCAAATGGGGCCTGGCTCTGCAACCTACTTAGCCGCAAGCTGCCGTCGCCTCTTTCGAGTGCCCCCGACACACACTCGCCAACTCCGAGCCCTTTCGCGCAACAACACACCACCATTCGAGTGGTCGACGGCATGAAATCGACGGGGGAACTCGGATGCTTTCAGGAGTATCAAGCTACCAAGTACGAACTATAAAGTGAGCGCGTCAAGCGGCCAGTGAAGTTTATCTAAGAGGACAGCAGTGTACAAAATGTGCGGGGAGTTGGTGCACTTAAATCGCCCTGAGACTTGGAAGGCCGGATTTTAAGGTGACCCAGTATACCTGCATTATTTTCGAAACGCTCCACCCTCGAATTTCACTGTTATTTGTTTCCTTTCTCTCTCTTTTTTTTTTAAAAAAAACGAAGAAGAAAAACAGAAGCTGGTTTCGCCGCGGCCTTTAATACGAGTCGAATAAATCGAGGTGTGTGCGTCGTCGGCTTCTGACACCTGAGGATGCGATACTTTGCTGGCATAGAGGTGTGCGTACAAGTATAGGACGCCGATGGTGGGGAATCTTAAATATAGCGAAACGTAACATTGGCAACTTTGTCACGAAAACAGTAAGGATTATATAGCACTCGAGTGTGCGGCGGCGGCGGCGCGCTTCGTTGCACAATAGTTTGCTTACACGAGAGACACTTAAACATTTGTTCGATCCTCTTATCTGCGAATCTTTTGCACATCCCCGCCCGCCCCGCCCCGCCGCTCCGCCGTCACCGGCGCCGTCGACCGACGGCGAACCTTGACTGCGATGAATAACCGGCACCGAAAAATTGCACTTGGCACGTGCGCCGATATTTCGCTTCCTAACGAGCTCCTTCGGCTGCCTCTGTCCATCGTCGAATGGTAATCTCCCGTAAAACACTACGGTAATTAAGGGAACCACCAAAACCGCAAGCCAAAAATGTCCAGTTGAATTCGCATCCATTCCGGGCGACTTCCTCACGATCTGGAACACTCAATTTAATGAATTTTTTATAGGGAACCTTAAGAAATAACTGAATAAAGAAATTTGGAGAATAATATCCAAAGCAAATGAATATTCAACAGTTTGCGGACAGGTTTTTAAACATCTTGCAACTGTTCTTCTTAAAAGGTCTTTAAAAGATCATTTACTCAGTTTAATAGCACTGTGAGGTGTAATAGTCAATTAAAAATTTGATGAAACTCGTTTTAGTAAGTCGGGCGAAAGCCGACAATTTTCCATGTGTACGAAGCTTGATTTTGCATTCTCTGCCGAGCGCGCGCGCGCAATCGCGGGTGATACTGAAAATTCAAACAATTTCTTGCGTAACGATTTACCGCGAGTTCCGGAAGCCGTCGCGCCGATATTTCGCTACTTGCTCGGAGACAATCAGTTGCCCCTTTCTCGCTCGCTCGCTCGTATACGCGCGCGATAATGAAACCGGTTCAATTATGATAATTATATACGAATTCCTCGAGGTTGCCCCTTTTTTCTGCGATCGGGCTTTATTATCCCGGCGTCGTAAAAGTGCGCCCGTGGGTGTGAAAATTAATTACGGATGCTTCGTGCGCGCAAACACAGCGAGGAATCGAACTCGCTCGACGCCTACTCCTCCTTCTGACGCTCTCCGCTTGCCTTCTCGTCTTACGGCCGTGGCCTCAGAAACATCTCGAAATCTGATGGCGGCGATGGCAGGCCGAAAAAATTGCAAAACAGCCAGCGGCCCTCTTTTGTGCTCGACCCAGTTGCACTCGGGCCCCAAACTCGCGGCTCCTCCGAGTTTTTCCCACACAAAGTAGCACATCTTATAATATTCCTCGATTCCAGAATCCTTGAGATATTTTTCAGGTGGAAAACTACCTTTGTTCATTTATTCGTGCAAGTGTTTCGCGGAAAGTACTAAAAAGAGAGCAGTTTTTAAAGTATAAAACTAGTTTAAAGCTAAGTTTTAAGAAAAAGTGCCAGATTATAGTTAGCAGAGGTTGCATAAAATACAGTGTGGGACTTTCGAGGACCTTTCCATCGCGATTGCAGCATAATACTTTCGGTCGCGTGATTTCGGCGTTCTCTACAGTTAGGATCATGCGATCCTATGTTTTATGCAAGCCTATTCTACTCATAACTATTACACTCCGACCGAACTTACTCCACTTTCCAGGAACCTGTGCTTTTGTACTTCTTGCATCTCACAGCTTTAAATTTTACGATAAATTAAAATCGCGTTAATCCAGCTTCTTAGCTATATTGACAATTAATACTAATTTGTATTTTAATACTAATCTTCCGATATTTTATAATGAAGTTGAATTTACATATGAAATATGTGCGTCAACAATACTGACCGCTCGTTTAAGTTACCATCGCGTTATTAATTCTTATTTTCAACATGTTCTGCGGTTATAATTTATTTCGTTTGTTTATTTTCTCTTGTCTTATAACTTAGTCCACTTTCGAGGAATCTGTGCTTTTGTATTTCTTGCATCTAACAGCTTTAAATTTTACATTAAATTAAGATCGTTTTAGTTCAGCTTCTTAGCTATGTTGATAATTGATACCAACTTATTTTCTAATGAAGTAGAATTTATATATGAAATAGGCCGAGATAGTTGAAAGTTCGTGTTTCGTCATAGTTTTCTTGTACTTGGGTTTGAAACTAGAAGTCCGGTGCGTGTTTGCCCGGCTTTCTAAATTTCCTCTGCGGCTGATAAGCATTATACAACAATAATCTTATCTTTGCATTTGCTATGCAAACGAGCTTGCCTCGCCGACACCACGTTTACGATCGCCTCGCGGCGATAATTACTCCCAGAAGGCCGCGCGACGAGCACTGACAATGGTGGCTACATTTTTTCGCATTGAGCCTCTTGCGTATATCGTTAAAGTAACACCCGCTATCCGATGCGAGACTATGTAAGAATTGCCGCCGCCGCCATCAACGCACAATTGGCACTTCATGGTGCGTAACTTGATTTCATAAACGAACTTCGAAATCTTTATCTTCCACTCTAAAACATTTCAAAATGACTCCCGACATACAAAAGTACCTCCTAGAAAACTAGATAAAATTTGTTTCAAATATTATTATTAGGAAATTCTAAATATTGAAATAGCTGGTTATGTTTAAATGTTGCACGATTGCAAAAATATGATATGCACTGTTTTTCCACTGTGAATTACGAAAGGATTTACATGCATTTTGCTGCTTACCATTGCGGTTATGAAGGAGAATTCCAAGGATGTGCGGTATAATTTCTTGCTCGCTCTTTCTTCCTCCGATGAAAGAATGGTTGGACGCATTGGTGGCATTGTTTTTATCTCATTGAGGGACTGGGAGAGATCATTAATGGGTTAATGCGAAAGTATTTGAGGAATATAGATGAAACGGCCGAGACTCGTATTTCCACACGGCTCGGACTCTGTGACCGACGACGGCGCACGTCTCCAGTAAACTCGATTCACACTTCTTGATATTGCAGTCGCGTACGTTGCGAATTGCCCAGATGCTTTTCAGTAATTATTGCTCCAGGCTGCTGGCTTCTACCGCTGCGATTCCTCGTTCCTATGCGACCCTGACCTTACTGACATTTCATTCTTAGATCGCCACTGCCTTCGAAACTGGCCGCGCTACAGGATCTCCTCGGCCCGTCCGTCTCCGAGTGCTCCGCCGACTGCATAGTATCTCCTAGTTTCGAAGGCCGCTCAGCCTTGCAATCATTGAAATCAGTAAAAGCGCGCTTTCTTTTCCAATACTTTGTTCTCATCTCAACTTTCGCCTTTCGTATTCTTATGAAAGCAATGCTCGAAGAAAAGATTCCTCGAATAACTATTATTCTTACGTAACTCGACTTTAATAGTAATCGCGTACAAGGTTACAAAGAGCATCGTTTGAATTTCGATATTGATTGAAGAAGCGAGCGTTGAAATAATCCTTCGAGTCTTCCTTTTGAAGCTTGTGTTTCGATTCTTGCTAGGTTCAAATTGGGATGGTTGAAAAAGAGCCTCTTGAGATTACCTTTCAAATCTTCTTGCACAACTTGGGTTTAATAGTGATAGGATACAAGGTTACAAGGAGTACCTTTCAGACTGAACACTAACTCGCTTGTAAAACCTTTCGATTAGCCCTTCAAGTATGTTTTTGTACATCTTAAGTTTAATAGTGATAATATACACCATTACAAAGATTAGTTTCGAAGTTTAACACATGTTCTATTTAAATCGGAGTATTTTGTCGCACTTTCAATCGAACTTTTAAAACATTATCGGTGGAAATTATTATTTGCGACGAACTATTTCTTTGCTCATATACCAATCAAGGAGCGTACAATCCTTCTTCGCCATGCGAGCGGAAATTACGGACGTTTATTCAGCTATGTGTTCAGCAAACAAAGTAAAGTGTTCTCATTTCACTACCACCGCTTAATATTCAATGCACGCACCAAATAACCAACAATCATTTTAATACAAAAGTATACAATTAACTATTTTCGTTAACACGACGAAAAGAAAGTGCATTTTCGAAGATAGGGCTGCCGGAAGTAAAAGGCATAGAAATAAATAGAACGACGCATGCGAGCATCTTCCAATTAGAAGATTTTGCAGTGGTGGGCTCTTGAAGGAAGGCTCGAGCGAATTCTACTCTCTAGGACTGGCGGAGGCACTCGAGAGTGCTCAAGTGGGATCGAGCGGCTAAGAGATCAAGTTTTAATGAAATTTGCCATGAGCAGTGCGCGCGCTAGAGAAGGCAAGAGCGGTTAGCAAAAAGCGGCTAAAGGTGACAGTTGATTTATTAAGGAGTGAGCGTGCAAGTCACCTTCTCTCTCTCCTACAGCTGATTACAAAGTCGAGGGATGATATAACTGGATTTACAGCTAGTCTACACGGTGAAAGAGCGAAGGCTTGACAGCTGAGGAGTCAAAGAGAAAGACAGTGCGCTGCGGCTCACCTAGAGTGAATAAAAAACAGAGGAGGAGGAAGAGAGAGAGAGAGAGAAAGAGAAGAAGAGAAGGAGCAGTGTGTCCATTATTGTTCAAGGGCGTCAATGTACCGATTGAATTTAAAATGCTAATGTGCATCACAGAGAAATGGCTGCGCATGGTTTAGGCGAGATAGAGCCGAGATTGATCACTGACTAGCCGAACAAAGCCTCTCCTCTATCGATACCCAAATTCGATAAGGCTTCGATCTGCGAATTAATACAATGTCCCCTCGCGATAGCCTAGTCTCGCATTCTAATTGCGATCTTATCGCTCCTCTAACTATCAGACTTCACCGGCAACTCGAGCATTACACCGACTTTCATTCGTCCCGGAATTCATCACGAATGTTGGACTGGAATTTCGAGTTTTTCATCGCCAATTCCATGAAAAGATCCCCGCGGCGCGTGCTGATTAATGCGCAGTGATTAATTGCGCGAGTTGGATCGCTCGCTCGCTCGGCGGGGCTGACACGTAATTTACCGGCGACGTACACTTTCTTCGAGTCGGATAGATAGTTATCGCGGTTACAATCTCTCGATCGCCTGTGCAAACATAGAACGCGCCGCGGGTAAACAATATTAAGGATGCAGCTACAAGCGCGCGCAAGCCGCTTTATTTTACATACACCGAGATCAGTTTAACAAGTGTCTTCGTCGTGTTTGGACGACGCACAGTGTGATCTTTTCCCTATCTAGCGGAACTTTATTCATTTGATACCTACATCTATATTTTTAGCAACATTATGCTACATTATCCTGCATTCTTATCATATACGAAATGAAGTTGGACCCATGGACTATCAAAAATGCGCATTACAATGTTATTAAAACATTGATATTGTCAAATAATGCCTGTTTGCATTGATGAAATGACTGTTTTCTCCTGAGTGCGCAAACATGCGCAAGATTTTGTTGTTGTTGTTAATAGTCTAAGAGTCTAGCTGCACTTTGTATATGGTGAAAAGGTGGTATTTTGCGGTATAATGTTGTTAAAACAGAGATATTGCAAAATAATATCTTTTTGCATTGATGAGATGACAGTAGTTCTGCGAAGTACGCCAATGTACAGCATCCGACAAAATACTTGTCACAATCTGCAAAACAGCCAGCAGACAAAAAATTGAGTTTGGTACATGTACACGCGATATGCAAGACTTTTTTAGGGGGTTGCGTCAGAAGGCCTCCTCCCCTAAAAGGGGATTTTAAAAAGTTATGTGTAACAGGTGCGCATAGTACAAAATTTCACTTTTTATTCAGCGAACATTTTCTAGATTGTGACAACTATTTTGTCGGGTGCTGTACGTAATAGCTTTTTTTCTTTTTTGATAGTCCATGGGTCCAACTTCATTTCGTATATGATAAGAATGCAGGATAATGTAGCATAATGTTGCGGAAAATATAGATATCATTATACAAAACCTTGCTGTAAACGGCATCCCACCAAATGAATAAAGTTCCGCTAGATTGGGAAAATATCACACTGTGCGATGAGTTTTCCTCTTTTCATTGGGGACCTCGGCCGCTTCAGCGATCCCGTCGCGATAGAGAACCTTTACACGTGGTCTTGAAGTGTAATGCAACTGACTCCGCAAAGATTATTTATTGTCCACTTAACCCTTTCGCTGCGAAGGACCAATATCTGGCCTTCCGCTCAACAGTCTCTCTGTACCAGCTTCGACTACACTGATCCCTCGTTCCAGCTACCGTCGCCTTATTAATTCTTAGTTTCAAACATGTTCTGCCGTTGTACTTTATTTCCTTTCTTTGGTTTCTCTTGTTTTATGACCTGCTCTATGTTAGACTTACACGGCTTTGATAATGAATGGATATTTATGTTGAAACTTCGACTTTTCTGCGGCTTTGTATTTGATCTTTTGCAAAATTCAAGTCAAACATTTAGTCTCTCATAGTTTATTAGAAATTAGTTTTGTCCTTGAAAGTAGTTAATGATGTTTCTTCCACTCTCGAAAAGAGCCTTGAAAGATCTTGAAGCGTCAGTGTCATTAATTCATTACGATTTTTTAAATCGTCATAAAAGTTCCAAAATTGTGAGCGCGTAGGTGTTTTAGTGACTAAACGTGTTCGTCTAGATTTATCTATTTGTCTAGTGGACAGCGCTCGCTGTCTTTTGGACGAAAGACACGCTCGCAGGGAAGACGAGCCAGGAAAGCAACTGTGTGCTCACCGCAATTAATATTATCGCTAATTCGAGCACGTTGCAAATTACTCAATGCTTTTGGGCCGCGCTTGCGAAAATGTTGCTCGCATCATCGAAGCTTCGCGATAGGCTGATGTATCGTTACGAAGCGAGCATTAACTCAATATCCCATCGGGCCGGCTTATCGCTGCCGGTGCATTATAATTATGCTGTTATCTCTCGCAAACAGCACTAACTGCGCGTGCCGAGTAAAAGCTTCGCGAGAGGTGAAAGATTAAGTTCCGCTATAACCATTTCCTGCGCTAGGTAACACTTAACTAAAAAGAGCGATACTTTCCGAATTAATTACCACGCGCTCGAAAATGTCTGTAATTATTCCTCGTGGAAGACCATGTTTCTCCATAGCACTTAAATATTAATTATGATTAAGGGGAAAAAGTAATTACATGGTGGATGAATGCGATTTTCTTTGCACTTCCCTTGAGTATAGTTTTTGCTACTCCTTGTAGAGTTCTCACCTGCTTACTACTCATACGTTTTCTTTTCCTTTGTTAGTTTATCTTCTATTCGATTACATTTGTGGAAAAAGCAATAATTCTTCCCAAACTTTCTGTTCTTACGTAACTTCTCATCTTTAAGAAGTCGAAGTTAAAGCAAGATTTAACTTCGTTCTTCTTTCCCTCGCTTTCTCGTTTCCGTTTACTTCTCGCCAATTTGTGTTTAAGTAATTTCTCTGCGAGAAATCGAAGTCAAACGTAACATTGCTCTCACACATTCTCCTTTCCATCAACGCTTATTTCTCGCATACGCTGTTATTGCAATGGGTGCGCATATCGTAAATAAAATAAATGTTTCGCCTCTCGAATTATCGGTGTGCGAACCGGCGACGCCGACGCCGCCGTCGCCCGGAAAGTCCAACTGGCTGCGGGATGCAGGGGAATGGGGTTTTTGTCGAGAGGGAAACCGGCGCTAACGATCCTTAATATTCGCCCCGGTAATTTATAGCGGACAAGTAGCAACAAATCTGTGTCACTCGGAAGATCAAAGCGGGAGTGAAGTGTGCCGCCGCGCTTGTCGAAGAATGCACTCGCAGAACTATTTCAGAAAATTCGCACTTGCGCAATATGCGCGCCAACGAAGATCAGAGAAGGAGAGAAAGAGAGAGAAGGAGAGAGAGAGACGTGTGTACTCTTGCTGTGAGGCCGGTGGTGCACCATCCTCGCGGATTCCAAGGCAATTTACTCCACTTTTGTGCTCTGGAAATCTTTATTTGCATATGAATACGCGCAGGGTAGCGCGCCGAGCGCTCGCACAGGTCGAGAATGAGAGTTAGCCTGATTTGAGGAGAGATAGCATTCCTTTCAATGATCTGGGAAAGGTCTCTTAAGGGGGTTCGAATTTTATATGTTATCTTAAGGGTGAATTTATATCAGATATGCGAGTTAATTTATTTCACATATTTCTGTATTTATACGATTCTTAATTAATTTCGTATTATCGATACAATCAGTTTTTTATCATCTAAAAATAGCTTTATGAACTCTCGTATCAAAACGTAACTTTTTGATAAATAACATTCTTTACGAAATTAATATCAAAGTATAATAATAATTTTCAAGACGAAGCAAATGGTGCTGATTACTTTAAAATAAATTCGAGAGATCAGTTTGTATGATTAATATAAATGGAGTTTTCAAGTTTTCAAAAGCTTTGTTCGAGGAATCGAGATCCATAAATGAGGGTTCGAACGCGCTGGGATAGTGGAATAGGCGCGCATATTGAAAGTGCACTCTGGAATACTTTGCATTGTTGACTTACCTTTCATCACTGCTTCTCCGCACACTCAATTAGCGCTAAACGCTACGTATAGAGGATCGCGACATTGAATACCTTCAGACACGTAGATGCCTTTCTAGGCGGATTCTGTCTGCAATTTCGAAGCAATTATCTTGCAAATGAGTGGCTCGTTCGTGATATGAGTATCGTTAGCAAGAAGCCCTGTCAGTGAGCGCTGAGTTGTGTGAGCCTGTCATTACTCTGTCGATGTGGTAGACGTGTGATCAATGATGGGAGTACCAAGAAGGAGTTGATTTAGAATAAACATACCTTTCTTATCCATTTCATTAAAAAACTTATAAACTATGCTTCTAATTAAACTACGCTTCCAATAAATTTATCAAACAAATGCTAAATTGTAGATGTATTGATTTAAAATAAATATAGTTTTCTCATCTATTTAATTAAAAAACGTATAAACAATGCTTTCAATAAATTAGCAAAGCAAATACCAAATTGTAGATGTGTAAATCGAAATTTGGTACAAGTTTAGTCACAAATTTATAAAATTTCAGGCCTGCCGTGTTAAACTAAGTATCAGCAGCGGATGCTCGTACTTTTTTAACATTTACTTCTTCGTCGCGGTGAAACGTAAATGTTATTGAAACAAACTTCCGCTAACTCGTTGTATAATACTTTTTCACGAGAGAGAGACAGACAGAGACACAGCACTCGAGTGAGTGCGTCAGTACTCGGTTTGATAGTACTCTGGTGTTTCGAGGATTGCAGCTTGGAGGGAGCACTCTTGTATCGAAAATGCAAGAGTGTCGCCAATCGGAGCTCTGCCAAGCGTGCGTCTCTACGCAAAGAGAGGCGGCTGCCCGCTGCGCGGCTCTCGTACAACAGGAGATTATGTAATCAGGAGTGAGAAAGAGGGAGGCCTCGCAGCTGAGAGGCCGCGCGTGTGCCCAGGATTTCAAAGGCAATAACGCACGTGCTCGGCGATCCTAAAACTTTCGACTTTGCTCGTCTGATTCACCGCTGCCGCGCGCACTCTTCTACTGCGCTGCCGATCTTCCGCTTACAATTTCGAAGGAATCGGCCAAAGTTCCAATCCGATAACGATCGCAACACGTTTATTTGATTGATTGTGTTAACAGTTTCGGTGCCAGTCTGCTAAATCTCACGTGGTTCCAACTTACCGCTTGAGAATGCGTTCTTTGATCGCATCTGCTTCTGCGAAATTGAAACGAAGTCTAAAAGAGTATTATTTTACGTTTTAATTTGAGAATGAAATTAAAATTTATAGTATATCTTTCTTAATTTAACTAGAGTTAAATATTTCTCAAAGTTCGCAATAACTTTTTTATTATATGAAGAATCAAACTATGATTCTTTTCATCTGTTTATAAAATCAGAGTGTTTCACCCAAAAAAATGATTGAATTGCTTGAACTGGAAATATAGTTGAAAGAGTTGGAAGTATAGTAGAAGCAGGATGGGGTGCCAAAGTGGAGGCAAGTAGTGCCAAGCTCAGCCGGCGCAAAGTCTGCCAGGAGAGTCTGGATTTCTAACAAGGCGTAGGTGTCAGAGTAACGCTGAACCGTGCAATCACGTAGTGACGAGTTACAGCGAGGGTCACCAAAGGTCACCGAATGATTCCTAGTGCCCTGATTTCTAGCTGGCTTCCGGACGATAGGAATACCAAATATCTCGAACGCAAGATAGAAAGAGAGAGAGAAGTCGACTATCTACGACTCACTTAAATAGATACGAGCGATGCCGCGCCGATAACTTCATTTAAGTGTCTTCCTATCAAGATGGAGAGAACTACTAGGATAGTTATTGAATCAAGCAACTATTCTCCCCATCGAGATTATCGGAGCAGAGCCGTTATGGGATTGGCCGACATTGTAGCCCAGATCTCCTCGTGCATTCGCACTCATCGGCTCTAACTTCCCTGGCAATTAGCTCTATCTTAAAGTCGATCGCCGCCATGAAATCCCGAGCATTCTCGAAACTCCTCGTTTCACTGAAGTAGCGCCGCGGGTAAGATCTGACCTGGAATTTCGATCGTTAGTGCTTCTCGTCTATTCGTTATTTCGATTAATTACTTTAATCGCTTATTGTTTGTCTCAGTAGTTTTATGTCCCTCGAGTTAGCGGTGACTTCTTTTCAAAGAGTTAAATAAATTGTTGTGTTATGTTGTACTGGAAATTGAATTAATATATTTTAAAAAATTAATATTCTGTGAGGACTTTTTGATTTTGACTGCCAAGTTCTACAATTTCTGCTATTTTATGCCACAAACCAAATTAAAATATCTTGTATTTGTCAAAATTATGCTCTACTCTTTTAATTAGAGTTAGTGTTATTTCATATTTTTTTAATTTGTGCTCCTGAATTTTTGGAGTTTGATATACTCTTTTTATTATAAACAGCAGTTTAATACCCGTTTGTTAAAGGTTCATTTGCTAATTTATAAAGTAGTATCTCTCTGTTTCTGATGATGGGTTAATACTTACAAATTGATGTAATGATAGTCTTACCGTGTTTTAATGTCCGAGTTCAGGCAGTGATCATGTACACCAACTAAATGTCACGAATATGGCATTGACACGTGTGATCAAGCCTTAATCAAGGATTTATGTGACTCCTATCATTTTAAATACTTGATTATTCCTTGCTGCTAAAAAATACAATGCATATTCCGCGGGGATATAAGAATGGAGGAACATTCCAGAGAAATCCGACTGCGAATTAGGAAGCGGCACCAAAGAGGAAAACTCGCTGGGACACGAAGCGCGCGCAGAGTCACAGAAATCGTAATTGCTCGCGAAGGATTTTCCTGTCGTTTGCCAGGGAATGTTGGAATTCGTAGACTTTTCTCGCATCGTTGCTTAACGCTTTGTCGACTCAGCGCTTAGCTACCTCTTAAGTGAATCGACTCAAGATATTTTCAGAATAGAATAAAATAACTTGTGAAGAAACTTAAGAAAAAGCTTATTTTTAATCGTTTTTAGTTATCTAAATTTTTAAAATAAACAATAAACATTACGTTAATAAATCATTCTTAAATTTATGGGACGATTCATTACGCAAGTGTATCATAATGAAATATTGAATAAAATAGCGTTTTATTTTTATTACGAATTTAATACTAATTAAAGTTTAATATAATCGTATTATAAAATGAATGATACTCACAATCACGTTTATCAGTAATAAGGAGAAAGATAATACAATGCCTTTCGGCGTTCAAATGATTCAGCGCGCCTGACGATGACTCAACACCATAATTTATTGCCATGCTACTTTAATCTATTAAAGTTATACTGAAGATAGAAATATCAATATGAAATACTTGATGCTCTCGTTAAAGTGAAAGAACTTGGCGCATTTGCACGTGGCTTTTATTCCGAGTACTTCGCGGCTCTCTTTAGTTTCAATGCCGACCATCGAGATTAAGATATGTCTGTTAAAAGCCAACCAAGATTTATGCATTAACGCCCATTCTCTGCTAACCGAGGAAACGGCATTTTGCTATAATGGTCGGCCGAGGAATTCCCGAGGTTTTCCCAGGATTCCTTGGACGCTCGAGTGCGTTTATTAGGGTGCTATTCGGAGCGAAATGTTCTTCTGAATAACTTTCAACCTTATTAATAAGAAATGTTTTAACATCTCCGGGCGATATTGCTACTTAATAAGTAGAGGGTTGATTTCAGGAAAGATAATATTTATTTGAATGTTCTGGGAAAGGTTTGTTAGAAGGATTGGAATTTAATTTGTAATCGTAAGAACGAGTTTGTATTAAACAGCAGATCAACTTACTTAAATTAATTTTATATTTGTACGTATTTTATGCCGTTAATTAATTTTAAAATGTCAATTCAAAATAGCAATGCAAATGCTCACATAAAAACGTGATTTTGTCATAAAAGTGTTTATGGCTCGTTTTTTAAAATTTAATTTTCGTTACAAAGTAGCACAACCGAGCATAATAATTACATTCACACGAATTTGAGGAATCAGCGACTGATGTGATTAATTTAAATCCAGTTTAAGAGTTTTGAGACATTTTGACACGAACTCCCATTCGGTTCGGAGTAGGAAACGACATTTCGGTAGAACGGTCGTCCGAGCAATTGCCGAGGTTTTCCGAGGATTCGTTGGCCGCTCGCGCGCGTTTATTGGGGCGTTAATCGGACGAAACGCGCTTGCAAATAACTTTCGACCCTATTAATAGGAAATGTTTAAACATCTCCGGGCGACGTCGCCGCCCGATACTGTTCCGTGAAAACCATTAAGGGCCCTTTACGGTTGCGCCCCGAATATCTTTCGCACGCTCGTACGCTCGTACGCTCGAATTCGCGCCCGTATAACCAGGAATGATGATCGTCCTCCGCCAGGCAAGCAGAAGCACCGCCATGCGGGTTTGCTAGGCATCAATCTCAATTAATTGTTCCGACTGCTCGGACTCCGGCGACCCACTGTTTCCCTGAAACGCGCGCTACCACTTCCAGCTCGAAAGCGCCGCGCCGCAACGACCACTAAATCCGCCTGGAAGCTCTTGAACTTGGTGAAATAAATGGCAGATAAGAGATCTTTTAACGATCTTTCTGTACAATTTTAATTTGCTGTTATTTTGTCTTTTAGACGGCGATGCATTTGAAATTATTTTTTTCTGTTAGCACATTCAAAGAAATTTTTGATTAATGATATACTTAAAAGTAAAGTATGCTTTTTGCGGAGCGGTAAATTTGAAATTATATTTTTTGTCAGCATATTCAAGCAACTGTTTAATGAATGATATACTTAGAAGCAAAGTATTATTTATCCAAGAGAATGTAATTTCCGCTGCGATTCCAATTATTCGACGTTCAATATTGTACTTCACAATGTTGAAACCTTTTTCTACGAATTCCTTTCCAACGGAAGTTGCACAGTTTACGAGGCAATTGGAACTTTATAATGTGAATGACGTTCGGAAGATTTGTCAGCGAGCGCTTACAATGTCACGTGGACTGTGCTTTAGAACGCAATAAGCTTCTTAGTAATGGATGCGCATTCACTGGTTATTCATCGCTTACAATTAGATGTACGATACTCCGCGCAGGTGAATCACTGCTAATACTTAGATCGATCTTAGAATTCGACCGACAAATGTCAGGGACGCTTCTCTCTCACCTTCCCCAATGTTGTTCCAACCGTCACATTTAGTCTGAGAAAACATATTCGAAGTATGAAACATTTAAAAAACAACTGATATCCACTACTTTTTGTTTTTATATGTCAATACATGTTAGCCAAGTTGCACAGTTAAAAGTTTGATGGTACATTAATCTTTGAAAGCACAACAAGAGATCTGTTTTTTTCTCGAAAGACACACATTTATTATACATTCAAATACTTATAAATAATCGTCAGCCAATTTTGAAGAGATGTTTATACCAAACTGAAATTCACTACATTAATTACGTTGGAAAAATAGATATTCATTAGTAAAAGTAATCCAAAATAATACTTTCACAGAGGTGTAAAGGGTGAAGGGTTGGTCCGACCTACTTTCTCGCAATCATTTAGCATGCGAGGACCCACTTTCCATCCAAGAATAATAATTAAAGCCTGTCACGCTCTTCTGGCAGAACTAGAAACAAAACGTTGCCGGAAAATCTTTCCTGCCAACAAACACAAGGGAGCGATTAGCTCAGTCAGTGACATAATTCCACGTTGGAGAGCTAGCGTCGCGGGATGATCAATGACTTGATTAACATCTCCGGCGCTCGCCGGCCATCTCGCAGGCATGCGAGCGAGCAGTATTTATGGGCGTGCGTGCACGCACAATGCGCGCAACACTTCGCCGTAAACTCGTTTCGGCGATTTCCCCGGGCGTCTCCCCTCGACGCCCTTCTGGGCGTGCCGGCGCACCGCGACGCTCCTAGACAAAGCGGCCCGAAGCCGTCCGTTCGCCTATGCAAATAGTCGCTCGCGCGCGCTTCCCCGTCGCTCGCATTGCAAGCGGAGACAGGAAGCATAAATTTCGTGGTGAACGCCAAACATAGTCTTCTCACATGCGTCGGAAACACTTCTTCCCCTCTCTTTTCTTCATCCTCCTCACGGTCTCTTCGATGAGGAATTCGAAATCATCGAGGAATTATAAGACTAACGGTGTCTTAACCCTATCAGACACGAGACCCTCAACTTTTTTACATTAAATCACACAGTCAATATAAAAATATGGGGTTGACCATGATTGCTTGGTTATGTTTAGTTTGTGTCGCATTTTTTTCACTTGCTGGGCAAAGTAAATTAGTTGAAGAGTTATAGTAGCAGATTTGGAAATTAACGGAACGTCGGTACAGTGGCTTAGTAGGGTTAAGGTAGTTCGGGTTCAATCCAAAAGTCAACCGCTCGCCGACGTAAACCACGTAAAGATTGTTCTTCTAAAATTTAAAGAAGATTTATAGAAAACGACTTTTCCTTACAACTACCTTAAGTTTATTTGCGTGGACGCTTGAAATGAATGTAACTCGTCAGGGATTCGAAGTAACACAACGTAGAATATAAATGTTGTCAAAGCCGAAGTCAATCATCGCTCGCCGTCAGCGTGGCTAGGTTTCGGGGGTTTATAACACCATGGCTTTTCCCTGAAAGGGAAGAGCTGCCATAACCTCCATAACCTCCACGAGACCTGCTCTACACGCGCATTCCTACACCTATCTCTGATCTTCTACCAGACTCTTCCCTGATTACTGACTCGGTATTCACCGATTCACCCGGAAGTATCAGCTGGAATCTGCCGGTTTAACGTTTCAGGATAATCGATACTGGAAGGCGGCTCGGGAGAGGTCTTTGGACTGACTGCTGCCAGATTGAAACTAGGCAGCCGGGATTCTCCGTCTCGAGTTCCTTTTTTCCCGTGTGTCGTGGCAAATTTATCGTCGGAATAATTTGCTGGGAAGGCGTGGGCAGGGGTTCCTGATATCGACTTGAAAACAGTATTCTTTATGCATGCGAACGCCCGCTTTCAGGAAACTTATGGTAGCACACTCCACGCGCGACTTAATGTAATGGCATAGGCAAATTATAAGTCGCCTATTACAGGAACCTGAAATCTGAATATTCTTTCCGAATTTTAAAGTACTCTTTGCTGTACTAGAATTTATATGTACGTTTTAGTCAATGAAAGCGTATAAATTATCGTGCACGTAGATGTAACGTTTTGATATTTCGATCATAGAAGTATTCTGTTAGAGAATATTATTTTATTACTTTTAGATAATGATCATAATTATTATTGAACCCGTTTGCCACTATTGGCGCCTTTAGACGCTTTAAAAGTGCAGTAACATTGCATTTATTACAGCTAAAATCTCGTGGGTTAAATTAACGTTCTTCCTTACATTTTACCGTAGCTAAAGAGTAAATCACAATGAAATCTAATAGTTAGATTTTAATTAGAATTTACATATACATACATTGCATTGAATTAATACATGTAAATTGTCAAAGTAAATATAAGAAAATCGAGGAAGTAATATATAATGTCATAGTATTTCGATGATATAAAATACTCTGCATACTGAAAACGATGTCAGAACTTTCAACTAATGCTTACAAGTATTATGCAATCACAATAAAATCGGATGGTTAGATTTTATCATCACCGAAGGGCTACCAGAATGATACGCTATTGCTTTGGACAGATATACCAGCATACTCGAGGGGTACCGTTAAAGTAATTTGCCGTAATTAAAGTCGTATAATTGGGAGAGATAGCGCGGTAACATCTCTGGTATATCCCCTCGGAGGAATAGGCTTTGTCTCCCCGTTTCACACTGGCAGATAAATAGCGGCGAGTCAAACAGCAATCCTCTTTCGTGCCGGACTCCTTTCCATCCGGATTATTTGTCCCTGTTTCGATCGATTACTCGGCTAATGACGCGTGTAATTGGCCCCCAGTAAAGGTGAGCCATTAACGCCTTCTGTTTTTCCCCGCCGCTAATTAGTGGCTCTGTTAGCCCCGCCCGACTCCCTTATTAACTACTCACTGAAGTAAACCAATTGTCTTCCACGCGCTGTTTTACTTAAGACATTTATCGTTTCCTTTGTTGCACGTAATCGCACAGCCATTGCTTGCGGGGTCAGCATGAAATTGTAGCAGTGCATACTAATTACTAATACGTAGTTACGATTCATGAATGCAATCGAAACATTTAGTTTTCTTACATAAAAATACTGATTGTTATGGTCCGTTGGATAATACGAGGGTCGACTGTTGTAAGAGTTTAATTGACCCATCTCAATTAATTAATTAGTGTGCCAAAATGCTGGTAGGACGCCGCTCATCATGCGGCACATCGTACATTAATGGTTTGATATCCAAGTTATTTTAGTAATTATCTCGCCAGCAGTAATATAGTGTTTCATTATCCTTGACATATTTTCGCTTGAAACTACTACTATTTCTTTTGCAATAGTGAAATTTATATTAAAATATTAAAACTTACCTTAGTGGCAACCACAGATAATTTATACAGAAAATACTAAGAGCATGTTCGAAGCTTACCTTTGCATGCTACTTTGAAAAATCTCTTCGAGACAATGCTACGCCTGACGTACAATTTTGTAGCGCTACAATGTAGGATAGTAATTTCGTAGAAAGTAATTCGATAGCAAGTAGATGGTAGAGTGCGGCAGGCAGCCTGCGAGGCATTGGCCTTTTGAACTGTTTTCTCTCTCCTGGCGACCTTTCATCCCGGCAATCGTCTTCTGCCGACGGAGGGCGCACTCTCCTTGGTCAGTGTGTATTGTTAGCCGGCAGGTTCGTGCTTTATCGCCCTTTCCACCCGCGCATTTTTTCGCCACGGCCTTGCTTCTCGTTTCCCTTGCGCGCACCGTACACGCACACTTCTTCATTCTCCTCTCGGCGTTACATGTTACATTAGCCAAACCAGCTTCCTAGGACTTCCAGCAACGACGCTATAATTCACGCACGTTGCACCCGTTCAAACTGCCCGAGCTGTCTGTTTACAGAACGGTGTCGTGACCACTTGTCAAATCATTCTAGAACGCCTTTTGTCTGCATGGATTATGACACTGAGATTCGCCGATATTTAGTTTTTGATTCTCTCATTGGGTTTTCATTCATTAGTAGTGCGTTTTTGTTAATTTAATTACAGAAGTTTTTGGACCTTGGAATAGAAAAGAATAGAAAGGGGAAGACCAGGAATAAAAACGGAATAGTAATTACATAATACTATATTACATAATACAATAATACTAATTGAACTGGAAACGGTTTAGTTCTCAAAATATCAAATTTTTTGATTTTCTAAACCATTTTCAGTACTCTCAAAGATTACGCAAGGTTTATAACCGTGCATTCAATTAATAATAGCAGTACTAGAAGTACATATCCGAACACAGCCACAGTCAATTTTTAATTACACTTCTGTAATAGTAAATAGTTAACAGTATTTCGAATTTAAAAAATAGACAATCTATTTTTCATGTATTTCGATTTTTTCCACTTTTTCGTGCAAATCTAGAGTCAAAGAAACCCTAAGACACTTTATAACATATTGTTCTGTAAATGTGGCTCAGTTACCGTAACTTTTCCCCAACGCAAAAGTTACGCCATTAACTGTCCTACAAACTTTTTGAAATCTACCGAGTCCCGTTGAGAGACGTCGTCCACCCTGTGAGCACATTGTGCGCCGAAATTTACTGTCTCACTGGAGCAGTGTACTCTTTCCCCTAGGTATTCGCCGGAACACTTGGAAGCTGGTTGCGACGTCCTCTAATAACTCGAGCATGTTATCGTCGTGGCGTTGCACTCTATCTGCCGGCTCGATCGCTAACCGAATTCACAAACACCTACGATACCTGCAGCTCCTTCTGCAACTGGCTCGCTCCTACGCGCGCGATCGCACCAGACAGAACTCTTGTGGCGTTGCGTGTATGTGTGCACCTTCATCGTCTCTCCGAGCAGGGCTTTATCTCCCTCGTAAATCGCCACTCGTAAAAGCCGAGCGCCCGCTGCTTTTACTGGATTTTCATGCGATTTCGATACGAGCTTCCCGGCTCGACCTGCGGATCACTCCATTCTCCTTCTGCTACGTGTGTCGCCCCCCTTCATTTCTCTCGTGTTTGCTTTCCGTCTGGTCTCACTCTGTCTTTCTCTGTCTTTCTCTGTCTTTCTCTCTCGTTCCCCTTCCAGCGGGCGTGTACCTACGTAAATACGTTACAGAGTTCGTGCTTGTAGAAATTAGGGCGCCCACGCTTATGTCGACGACCGTCGACCGAAAAAGCACGATAAAAGCTTGCCGGCCAGATGGGCACCGGTTGCGCAAGCCATGTCTTACCGCCGCCGCTCCGAAGACTCTGCCTGCCACGCTTCGTCTCCTTTCGACCAGCTCGCTTTATCTCTCACTCGCTCGCTCGCTCTCTGCCTTGCTTTTCGGATGCCTCTTGTTTATGCTCTCCGCTTCGTTGGCGAATCTCGCCGCGCCGCGCCGTGCGAGATTTAGGGTGAGAATGGCGACAGGAACGCTCGCATGGTAAATCCGTCAGGAGTTCCTAAAGAGATTAATGACACCGGCTTTGCTCCGACACTCGGATTGTCGAGAGAACTTTGTTCCGCCCGGCGCGGCATCGACCACGCCGAGCAGGAGCGCCGCCCGCCTGCCTCTTCTTCTCTCGGCCGAATTCTTATTTATAAAACTCTATTAAAAATATCCGGTCAATATATGAGTTTCGCGCGGCGCCTCCGCCGCCGGCCGTCTGCGCCTGGTAAATATAAAGTAGATGGTAGTTAACTAGCGATTTTATTATCCGATATGATTTACAAGTTGCAGGCTTGTCAAGAGTCTGACGGTCGAAATAACGCTTTGCCTGCAGATGTGTTTTGCACCGCGAGACATTGCTCGAGAGAGTGCTGTCTCGGGTTACAGGCCTCCTGACATTTCCTATGCTAATTATCCATACTTACTAACTCAGAAGACGATGAATTTATTATGATTCTTTTTGGCGTAATGCCTCTTTCTACATTTGCGTTACAAGAATAATTAACTACTTGTATAATTGGGGATAATAGTCGTTCATTACAAACACAGTTACTATTAGCACTGTGAAAATAAACCAAAGGAATAATTAAAATAGAATGAAAAATTGTGACAGAGGACTATACTTTAATAATTAATGAAAAGACGCGATACAATCACTTGATCAGCTTTGCGATATCTGTCTTTACACGTTTGCGTTACAAGAATAATTAACTACTTGTATACTTGGGGATAATAGTCGCCTGTTACAAACACAGTTACTATTACCAATATGAAAATAAACCAAAGGAATAATTAAAATAGAATACAAAATTGTGACAGAAGACTATATTTTAATAATTAATGAAAAGACGTGATACAATCGCTTGATCAACTCTGTGATATCTGTCTTTACACGTTTACGTTACAAGATTAATTACTTAGTTGCACAAATGGGAATTACAGTTTCTATTGCCGCAAATAAAGTAACAGTACAGCAGCAAGGAATAAAAAATGTTGACAGGAGATAATATTTTATTAGTTAATGAAAAGAGCTGATACAGTCACTCGATCAGCTCTACGAGGCACTGTGCAGTAAATAATCCTGGCAAAGATATGCAGAAATAGTTTCGATACGATAAGCAGCGTGCAAGATAAACCAAGTACGTAATATAAATATTCCACATGCGGGTAGTGCGATTTCACGCGGTGGAAATGTTGCCGGCTCGAAAGATAAAGTATGCAAATGCAACTGATACAGGCCGCCGTTTTGGAAACATAATATTCTTTGTTCGAAATACATATACGCAGCCCTATCGGGGAACCTGCGAGGTGTTGCGCGCGAGTTATGAACCCGCCTTCGTACACGCTCGTTCGATGATCTTCCAAAAGCGCATCATCTTCGAGGCGAGATCGTCCTTTTCCCCGTACAAGAAGATACAAATTCGATGCGCGTCACCTGCCATGTGTGGTCGTACATGCTTTACATATACAATTGATAAAAAGGCACACACTCCTTTTCATAGTGTGAAGTTAGATATAAAAGAAAGTTTTCCTTTTAAGAGAAAATAAATGTTGAATGCTGAGTGTTTTCCTAAGAAAATTGTACTTCAGAAAATCTTTGTGCGTGAAGACTTTCTATCTTTTTAATATTTTTCAAAAGAAAATAAATGTTCAATGCTAAGTATTTTTTTAAAAGAAAATTGTACTCCAGAAAATCTTGGTGTGCGAATATTTTTCAAGAAAAAATAAATGTTCAATGCTGAGTATTTTTTTTCAAGAAAATTGTACTTCAGAAAATCTAGATGTGCGAATCCTTTTTCTGCTCAGTGTATGTGCTTGGTGGAAGCACGAAATGGCGTAGTGTTGGTGCTTTGCGAAATAGCCATGGAAAGAATAGGCGGGATCCGGCGCGATTTAAATTTATAATGCGACGTCTCGGATCCACGAAAGAAACAAATCACGTTCGAGGGGAATTCGTTTGGATTATCAAGGATTTATAGGAATGGTTGTCGTACGATGTCTCGTGATCCCGCTGGTAATAATGGCACTGAACGAGACTGTCGAAAGCAGTAAGAATCTCTTTCTCCTCTGGCACTTCCACTTCGTAGCGTTGTCACGTTCCCTGCCACGCGAAGATTGTCCAATTCTCTGCTAGACTCTGGAAAACAGGTTCTATTCAACCATCTGCTTTTTTTTTTATTGGATATGCTACTTCCACAATGGATTTAATAGGCGGAATGCTAAGAATGAATTATTCCGATAATTATTTAAAATGTAAATTTGTTTTTAGACTTATTGTAAACTTAATAAACGAGACAGTTAAAATACTGCTGGATTGACAGCAGCATTTTGTACAGAGAGACTTTTAACTTCAATATATTCAGTTTTGTAATCTAATTTATTGGCACACAGTGCATTAGGTAATTATATAATTGGGGACTATAAATAATAATACCTAAGATAACGATTCACATATGCAAGCATGTTTTCTTCAACACTATGTCATTTATGAACAACTTCGAAGTAAGCAAATTAACAATTCAATTCCACCATTATGGCACTTAAACCACAGCCAGTTTTAATTCCATTGAAATTCACCGAAATCGGATTCCACACAGCTAACAAATGATGATTTTACCATCGAAGGAGAGGGGAAAACTAATAATTCAGTCGTCGGCTAGCATTCACAGCTTGTAAATTCAGATTTCGACAAGATTTGGAGAAACTCTGCTTTCTACATAAATGGCCCTTTCAAAAGAGGAAACATCCGGTGCGTCGATTGACGCGATGCTAATGGCCGCCGAGTGTGAATTGACGTGGCAGCTTCTAATTGTAGAAGACGCGAAGGCAGTGAAAGAAACAGAAAGAGCTATTAGTTCCAGGTTGCATTGACATTGAGAATCCTTGAGAAAAGCAGGTGTGGGAAGTGGCGCGCGTGGTACATAAGTATTCCGGCAAGCCTCGGAATCCAAGTATCGAGATTAGAGTCTATCGCGGTGGCATCGAGGATTCCTGGCTGCAATGCCAGAAGTTCTGGTTACGCTGAAACTGAAGCCTCCCCGAGCGGCCCGAGATAGTGGGTGTAAGGTGACAATACAGCTGGACACATTGTAATGAAATCGCGCACCTTCCTCAATGGTGATAGCCGGCGATAACGCTCCTATCTCCCACCATTTGTAACTCAAAAGTCTGACAAGTTGAGAGTATCGACAGCCACCGAGCCATTCCTCGCTTCGACACTCATCAGAATTTACCAAGACCTACTTTCCTGATCAGTATTGTTTAATTAACCCTTTGACTAAGGCGAAATCTAAGGATGAACGTTAATTTTAACTGTGATAAATGCAATCTTAATAGATTTGCAGAAATTTCTAAATAAGCAGATATATTTCATTTCTAAAAGGATTAAATAGAAAATGTCAGATTGAAGAAATCGAGATTTATTGATTTCGTCAATAACAAGTTATGTAGAGTTAGGAGTTCATAATACGATAGTTACTTCTCGTTTTTTGTCTTCGGTAATATACCCTCGCTATCTCTCTGACTCATATAGTATTTTAGTGCGAGGAGTACCCGTGGATTCTGGTCAAAGGATGACTCCCTGTTATTGCATTTCGCACACTCTATCTTATCTATCAATGCATTACTTAACGCTAGCCACACTAATTCCCTTCTCTTATTTCAGTCGTCCCAGTGCTATTCGTATATTACATTTTATCCAAACATATTTTCGCATTGCAACTAATAGCCAGCAAGATCCAACAACCCTGGCTGGCTCCCCCCAATTGGCTGGCTGGCTGTCTATCTATCTCGAGTCGCACACTTCCACTCCTCGTGTAAATATTAATCATCAGCCGTCACAAATAGTTGGCGCGTTGTGGGAGAAAAGAAGAGGGATTAAAGCGATGGCGTGCCCTACTTTAGCGATACGTGGGCCATGAGCGATGGAGGAATCACCTTTCACGCTAGTGGTGCCCGAGTGTGGCCGACACAAGGGTTCTTCTGTGGCAGTACGAACCAAATCAGCCGGCTCTCCTTCTCTTTCTCTCTCTCTCATTCTATCTGGCGATAAATTCGATAAGGCGCACTCGTGCCCGTAGCCGATGGAGCTTGCGTGAGCGGAGAAACGAATGGCGAGACACGACGCGCAACACAATATAAGGCCGCCGGTGGAGAGAGAGCGCGCGACCCCACGAATCGGAAGTGCGCTTTATTCTTAGGCAGCCACTCTACGAATAGCTTCGTTGCACCTTGGCGCAAAATAAACCATGCATCGTTTACCATTTCTCGGCGGACCGGTTATACAGCCGGTCTAAAGAAGCCCTCTCGCACTCTCGGGGGGCGAGAATTGTCCATCTCGATTCCGTTTGTTTACCGCCATCTCCCTTGAGCCGCCTCAATTATTTTGGGGGAGCAAGAGGTTATGTCGATGCAGTCGGCAGAGCATATTTGCTCCAGATTTAGTTGCCTGCTGCCCCCCTTCACCGAGCTCCAGTTCACGTGGCCCGCCTAAACAGCATTATTCGGGTCTTCTAAACTTAGTTGCCGGCTAAACAGTGTACAACCTGTGTGCGCTCGCCTTGGAATATCGTTGTGATAGTAGAATGCGGCCGGATGCTGCGGCCAAAATGAATGAAATGTTTGGACCACTTGGTTTATCGCCTTCGGAACTAATTGCGTGCAATCGCCGTTGTTAAATCCTCGGCTGTAGCAGCAGTGCGCCGCGATCCGCTTGTCCCCCGGACCCTTCCTGGAACTCTTAACTCTTGTTCGCTGGAATTATTCGCCGGACGAGTTATTACCAGCGGCTCTTTCTCTCTCTCTCTTCGGCCCACTGATAATTCGGCGATAGTCGTGCTTTCACGCAATGTAGGCATGCCACTGATAAGAATCGTTAGGATGCGGTTTCCTTCGTTCTAACGGCGGAACTTGTCACGATGAATCTGAGTTGTCATGTTAGGTTTTTGAACTTTTATTCGAACGACTCTCTTGGAGATTTCAGGGCTTTTCTTAGATGAGAATGAGTTTGGGAGGCCTGTTACTTTTGGTAGTGTGAGGAGTGTTGGTGGAAGCGGTAGGATACAATGGGAGAGTCGGAGGGAGAAAAATCAGTGGGCGAGGGATCACCCGAATACCAAGGCGTCCGAGGCATACATCAAAATCAAACGGTTTCTATTTATACGTTTAACGGCCTGCTGCGATCGGCGCGCACCGATCGGACACCTGTTCCCATTCAAACAAACCCGATTCCACGATTATTATTTCTATCGGCGAGAGCGGCGCAACCCGTCCCGTCTCTCTAACACGCTAGAGAGACATTATTTCTGCATTAAAGTTGCGCGTGCCCGACGCGCGCGCGCGCGCGCTCGCTCGCCTTTGCATGGAATTGCTCTCATGGGTGCAGACGAATAAAAAAAGAACTAGATTGAAGTTGGCAGCGGCAACTCGATGCTCCCAGCGGGAACAGGCAGCTTCGAGTGCGTACACACACTTTGTCTCGCGGTTTCGTTCCCATATCTATTTCCGTGGCTTGACTTCGAACTCGGTGCGTTCCGTGCTTCTTCCTCCTTCCGCTTCGTGGCCTCAATTTGCTGAATTCCCCGCTAACGCGTCCGTCATCTTTTCACTCCACTCGTAAAAGGGAGAATTGTGTTACAGCAATTTTGACACATCCGTCGAATTTCAGAAAGAATTTCTTTGGAAAATATTGCGCTGCCTTTTTGAAATAATTTCGAAAGAGCACCAATTCCTGTTGTGGATATTTCCTTTCTCGAATTCATTCGCGATGTAGTACTTCGGTGCTGCTTTTGCAATCAAGATTTTTTGAGGTCAGAGTGCTGGAAGAAAAAACTGCCGGAGAACTGTTTGTCGGATTAATGAGAGAGCGATTGTATAATATTCTCAGGATAGAATGTACTTCATTGTGAAGAAATTGCAAAATCCGCCAGAATGTCAGAAGCATATTGCCATTTTGTTCTGCGCGTACCATTTTTATTCTTGAGAAAAAGTTCAGAGGCTCCGAGTGCCATAAACTTAAGTGTAGACCACACTGCCGGTGGCATCCTGTAGACATTAATCTACTGAACGAAGCACTCCCCAACTGACCTTCACTGTTACTCACTACAAACTACTATTGCTCGACACATCCTCAACACTGAATTCTCACTTATTAATCAATTATTTAATATTATTTATCAATCAATTTCATTCCCTTTCAAGGATTATTGAATATTAAAACTGATTTTATCTCTTTAGTATTATCTGAAAAGATAATACTAAAATCATTTATAAAATTTCTCTATCTACATATATGTGTTTTACGATACATTTAATAACAAAAATTAAAATCAAACGAAAGTCAGCATTATCGCTATAGTAATAAAACCGTAATTAATATTTCAAAAAACTCTAAAATTAATTATAATTCATTTATTAATGAAACGAGCATTAAAATATGCACTGTGTAATCTTAAATTAGTATTATTACATTCTGAAACACAATATTCATATAATTCTCATAAGAATAAATTAAACATATCGCTAAACTATACAATTTAAAATTTACGAACAAATAATTCTTCAATCAACCGAAGCACTTGTACCCATTTGTACCTATCAAACAATTCTTTCCGAACAATCATTTACTTCTCAACTTATCCGGCAATCTCAAAAAACTCATGAGAGAAAGAGACTGGTTGGCGGTGTGGGTTATGTCGGCTGGGAGGCCGGAATTCGGCGTTTCTAGAACTAGCTGTCACGGTGAAGTATCATTGGGAATTACCGTAGGTGGCATATAGGTCAGTGGGTTCTGGGTTCGGCAGAGGGAGTCTGCTCGCCCTCGCATAACCCGTCTGTGGCTGGGGGCCCGGGCCCGGGTCGAGCAGATCTCGCCCGAGGAAGTTGATTTTTTTTCTTGCCCGGGAGTGTAAGCTGCCCACGAGAAAAAGGCGAGTGTGTATGCCGAAGTAGGAGGCGTCGAAGAAGAAGAAGAAGAAGAGTAAAGCAAGAAGGAGATGGAAGGATTGAAGCGAGAGAAGAAGCATCGGATGCCTGAAGTCGGAGGAGGAGTTGCAAGAGCATTAGGCTCCGAATACGGAACGATAAAATTCTTACGAAACTCTGACTCTCTCAGGCACAGGGGACCGGAGGACTTGTATGGGCCCGCTCACACTCGTCCATTAAACTGGCACTCTCACAAAAAGAGAAGGAACCGCTGGAGAGCCGGCTTCTCCCTCAACGGAGAAGGATAGCAGGCGGAGGAGAGAAGAGAGGAGAGGTTGGGCAACTCTCCTCTGCACAACTATCGCCGGGCAGAGGACACATCGCCAAAAATCCCAGCCCAGAAAACAAACCTGCACGAGAGAAGGAACGCCACTCGGTCAGCTTGCTCTTCGAGGCCTCCCCCCGGTTTCTCTTTTCTCCTCTTTTATTCCCTCTCGCGCACGCACCGCGCTCGTCCGTCAAAAATATTTTTGACAGCAATTGACAAGCTTTTAGGCCGACCGGACGCCCACCCGTCTACCAACCGCTTATATGCCAAGCATCGCGCACACACCGCTCGCTCTCTCAGCTGGTCTCTTTCCTCTTCGTACAATCGCCGGGATTTTGCTCGCTCGCTCCTTTGTTATTTTTGCAGTGTTCATTCATTGATCCGCGTTACGTAAGGTTCGACGGTTCGGCTGGTGTGCGTTCGCCCGCTTAAATATACCACCGGCAGAGAGCGGGGCCGAGTTAGGACGCCCGGTACAGGGAATCGGACGCCGAGCGGAACGTATCAGCCCTGGAATGCGGAATGCATCCACCTTCCTACGTCACTATCATCCTCAATGTCTCTCGCTACGAGATATATGACTTTTCATGGGCTGACCGTACATGTACGGTTTTCACTTCCTTTTGCGAGGATCGTATCAGGTTTTAAAATCGAAAAGGACCTTCTGAACTGATGGAACATTGTCTGTCGGTTTAATATTGGTTTAGTCATAGTATTTGGATGAAGTTCGGCTAAATCATACTTAATATAAATACAGAAAGAGCTTGAGTCATTATTCATGACTCATAATAATATCATTTGCGTCCTCTCGGCTGCGGGATGCGTAACAGCCATGGTTTAACAGGTTGCATCGCGGCAGTGACATGTACGGCTTCATAACGTTCTGTAACTGCTGATAAGCGATACGAACCAGTTACTGGGATCGATAGCGATCTCGGCGAGCAGCTGGAGTTATCGGGGTGTTCCGTGTTTCAGGTTCAATTGGTCTTTGTGCAGCGATCGATGCCGGCTCGATAGCGCGGCGAGCGCCAAGGCCGGACTAATATACTTCTCGTTCTTTGGAAAAAGATAGAAATCTTCGGAATGAAACGTCCGCTTCTCTGTGTCGGCCTGTGAGAACACGTGTCTCTCTGTGTGTAGGAGACGCCCGGGGAACGAGTTTGCATTTGCGACTAAGGCCAGAGCGCGGAGATCTTCGATCCCAGCGTGGATCCTCGCCCGACGTTATAAACTCCTCTCTGGCTGGCTCGCTGGCTCGTTGGCTGGCGCACTAACGAGTCTTCCTTAATGCAGCCAGACTCGGTACACTCTCAATGCAATACCGTGCGAACAACATTTACATAACCCGCTTACTTGGAATTATGTAAGGAGGGGGAATTTTCGTTTGGAGCGAGCGCCTTTTTTCTGGCGGCGCACGTGGAAGCCTGGAACGGTAATTAGTAGGTTCGACTAATCTACCGAGCAGATGCGAGCGGACGAAAACCGCGGAGGAGGATGTTAGTCTATCAAGACGGCTGATTCTCCCTGGAATTCCCGAGACGGAGTTTACGAGCTTTGGAAGTGCCTTGTTTTTTGCTCGCTTATCAATGCAGATGGTGGAAGCGCAAGCTTGTCTGTATCACCGGCTCTCTGTTGCTTTAACGTTATTCAATTCCTGCTCACCGCTATCTCTCGCTAAACCGCTTGCATCTATATTTAGCACTCTCTCACTCGAACCGAGCTAACAATTAGTGTACTGACAGAAGCCTATTGCTGGAACGAGGAAGCAAGGAGTAACAGTGGCAATGTCTCGAGGGATGAACCAATAACTAACGAGCGAATGGATAATTAACGTAGAGAAATGTGAGTTCATTATGACTCGATATTAATTCTTCGTTCTTTGAATATTTTGCTTTCCCCGCGTTTCTCATCCCACCGGTCGAAGCTCGAGGCAAGTTCAAAGATGTAAAAGCACAGTTAATTGCCAAGCGGCTCGTTAAATGAAAGGCAAATGCAAATTCGCCAAATTTCAATGTAATGCATAATCACTCGAGAGTCGTTAATCACTCGCGCCGGCAATTTATTAGCGGGCCGCGCGTGGCATTCGCATCAGTTGCGAGCGACCTGGTAAATCATTTTGAAATGATTTTTATAGTATTCCAATTGAGCACGCCCTTGGCTATTAACAACCTTTAAAGCCAATTTACAGATTGGGCAAATTTGACTATCAAAATAGATACACCTGGTTTAAATATTTGCGATAGTCATCAATCGTCGTGACGTAGCACATCAATCGAGCGCAAGTGGTTAACATTTTTTACTCGAAAAAAGAAGCGGGCGAAGAGAATATGCTCGGTCGAAAATACGATTATACACTGGCAGAGAATTTCCAGGGGATTTTACTGACAAGAGACTTGTTGTGATTGCAGGTTAAATGGTAATTAGAAGCCATGTACAACCTAAATGTGAATGTGAACCCTAGCCCGACGGCTGCCGCGGGTCTTCTCGGTGTCGCGGCGGCCGAGGTCACCCCAAGGACACCGGAAATCGTAAACTCCCTGATCGCCATGACCAATCCCTTCGAGGGTTACACTAACGAGAGGAGTAGAGACCGAACAGACTCTACGAGTAGCGGCGAGCCCAGCCCGCCAAGCGTTCAACACACCTGTAGTCAACTCATTAAAGAAGGTAACTTCCTCCTACGCGAAACCCGCTGCTCCACAGTTCTCTCGATCGCCTTCGATTAGATTCATCGGCGCACCCAGAAATCATCAAACCAAGCCACTGCAATTGAAATACATGCACCGGTTATTAAAAGAATTGCGTTACTCTAATGTTTTATTAAACAGTAATATAAATTATCACAGATACATGTTTACAATGCGGATGTTGATATAAATGAGACAAAGTCTTCCTCTTGTTATTTGACAGTGTATGCAGTTTTCACGAGATTAAACATCCACGAAGATTCTAATCTCTGTCTTAAGAGCGTAATTAAGTAAGCTGAACAAACGTCGTGTATGTAGTCACACATGTGTGGTGCTGCAGATACATTCGCTGTTTTATATAAATTTTATTGAGTTGCTTGAAAAGAGTATTTAATGTACATTAGATATCCAATACTGCAGCATTCAAACTGACACCGCAATATCGAAATATAAAAGACTTCCTTTTTTTAGTTCAAAATTTTCATGTCATTGGTTCTATTAGATATTTAAATGCGAACACTTCTCTCAACAAAGTGCAAGAACAAATCAGTCGAATTTCACTTATACGTGCAAAAATGCAATCCCTTGTATTTCTCGTGCAAAATCTCGCAAATGCTATTGCAATAAAGGGATGTTTTCCACAATTGTCTCGATCGCGTTCGATCAGATTCATCGGCGCACCCAGAAATCACCAGACTAGCCAGTGCAATTGAAATACATGCACCGGTTATTAAAAGAATTGCGTTGCTCTAATGTTTTATTAAAGAGTAATATAAATTATCACGGATACATGTTTACAATGCGGATGTTAATATAAATGCGCTATCAGCATTCCGATGAATTTATTACATCTGTGAGCGCTTGAATTCAGAATTCAGTACATATACTCTTTTATGTGTGCTAACAAAATATACAATACAATAGAGCAATGAATATTAATGGACATTCAAAAGAAAATTTAAAAAACGAGTGCGCAATTAGCTTTTCATATTTCGTCGGTATTTCAAAAGTATCGTTTTGCTTCTTTCTTATCGACTTTCGATTCCAATGTAAATTCGCATTGAAATTCGTATTCCCAAAACGACTTACACAAAGGCGAGAGAGGCCTCGCGATTCACAAAACGACCTTGCAAGCTAAACAACACACGCAGAGGCGTGCGCGCGCACACATAGACACTAATTACCATGAGCAGAGAAATTTATGTACGCGTAAATTACGTGGCGAGATCGGCTGATTAGGATAATGGATGGCAGGGAGTGCGAAACTAGTGTGAGAACTTTCGCCGAATGCACGCACACACGCGCCGCCTGCGTTCCCCTCCGGCTGTGCTTACCTGTAATCAACTCATTAACAGCGAGATGTACTTCCTCCTGGCTGTCCTTGACATCCAACGCGTTACAGCAGTGTCGCGTCCTTTGTTTCCTAACAACAGGCCGACATTAACTTGCAAATGGCCCGGTGGCCGCTCCGGGGGAAACGGAAGTGCACTTTTAAAGTCGCTTGTACTACCACGGCAAGCGGCAGAGAAAGAGAGGCCGTGATTTTGGCGTCCGTCGGCGCACAATGTCAAAATCAGTGCGATTTTCTACGAATTACGTAACAATCAGCGATTATGCAATGCCGTGCAATGGGCGGAAGTTGAATTCGAGATGTAAGGGAATTAAAGCGATGATCGATGGATTCAGGAATTAACGACCTGTGAAGTATTTCACCTTGGCGATCCTCCGTGTAACACACTCGTACATATCGGCACATCATTTGCCAAACTCTTGCTCGTCAATTAAATTATGCAAAGGAGTAGTTCGAACAGCTGTCCTTTCGAGCCACTTTTTGCAAACACTGGCAAACCGGGACTTTCGAAATAATTTACGAGGTCACGTTTGTGCGTGTACAATATTTTGACTGGCGTTTCCGAAATGTTCAGGGTTAAAGTTGACACTGCAGACGAAGAGGCGGGTGAACGGGAGCAGCGACGAGGGGAAGAAGAAGTCGAAGAAGGAGAACAGCAGCGCGGATGACGAGGAAGAGGAGGACTCGAGCAACAACAACAACAACCGCGGTGGAGTAAGCAACCCTCACATACTGTTCTCGTTAAAAGCGATAAAACAGTCGTGGTGTCGAGTGATTGCGCTGTAAGTCGGCGTTCCATCGATTTCAAGGGTGCTCGAGAGATCGAGTCCTCTTTCATTTGCGGGCCCAGACGCCGCTCCCTCCTCCACGATTCATTTGGACCTTAACTCGTATCTAATCGTGTATGTTCACGCTAATGATGCCGACTCATTCGATTGATACGCTCGAAATACACCTTCGGCAATGCCAATCAAAAGTTACTAGGGCCTAGGGATAATAATAGCCGGAACAATATACGAAATTGATCTAGCGAAGTTAATGTAGAAATTTATCGCACTAATTTCTCAAACAGAATAGGGTACTTGGTATTCGATTATCTCGAACTCTCACTCTTGGGTCACGAACTCGCCTCAACTTTGGTTCAATACAACGCGGCCTAACGGCACACGTTTGACATTTGACGAAATTTCGAAAGCCTCTTCAATCCGGCGGGAGGAAGCAGCAGTGTTACTCAGGCACTTTCTAAATCATTTTCAGCTGACACCGGAAGACGAAGAAAGGCGTCGGAGGCGGCGGGAGCGGAACAAAATCGCTGCGACGAAGTGCCGGCTAAAGAAGCGGGAGAAGACGGTGATTCTTGTGCAAGAGTCGGAGATCCTCGAGACGCAGAACCACGACTTGAAGTCCCAAATTCAGCAGCTGGAGACGCAGAGGCGCAGGCTGGTAGACATGTTGAACCTTCACGGGCCCACCTGTTTAAAACAGGGCGGTCCTGATAACTCGTATCAGCAGTACGCCGAGCCCTTGCACCTACCTAGTTACCAAGAGAACTTTGTTCAACCACCGCCGGCTCTGAATCAGCCGCAAAACTGTGTGTCGGACTACCCCATCAAGGTCGAGGACTACGAGACCGATTTCTTCAGGCAAGAAAGCAACTTTGTACCTACGACAGACTCCAGTTGCACAGTTTAGCGACTCCCATCGGTATCACATCCTGCCGCGCCATTTCAAGGAGAGCGCTCTTCAGGGTTCGGCCTAGGGGTAGAAAGGATCCGGCAGCACTACTGTGAACGTGGAAGAAGGTTCCGGCAAGGCCCGGATCGCACGCGAGCGATCGTATGCATTCCACAAAAGATATCGGGGAGGAGAAATGTCCTGGAATCGATTCGCACGGGACTTTCATCAGCGTTGACTTAAGGGACTCGCTTCTGTTGCGTTACTCTCTTTCTCTCTCTCTTTCGTGATAGGCTGAACCATCTGAAGCTCTCTTTTCATCAGTTGCAAGTCCGTACATCGTAAGTTCTCCATTTTATGAATGGGCAGTGACCTCGCCTTTCTTTCAGTCGTACATCATCTCGTGTCACATCTCTTTCTCGTCTTTCTCTTCACCCATCGTTCCCTTCTATTTTTCTAGCAAGGCCGTTATACTCGAATCGTTCGGAGTAGGACGCTTAAAGACATTCCTTCGTAATAACCGTACTGTGACATTCTTAAGGCCTTATTAATGTAATCGATAAACGTAAGGTAGATACGGGAACCTTCGTAGTGTATGATCATCCGTTCGCTTCGTTGCGAATCCTGATTTGATATTCAAATGTCTCCATGTAAGACCTCGAATTTACACAGCGCGATGACAGATTGCTTCCACCTTATCTTACAACAAATGTATTCGCTGGATCATTTGGATTTGCTTACAACACATATCGTTAGGTTCTTAGTGAAGGCTTGAATGATCATACACGCGATAATAGGTTCGTCGAGCGAAAATTGGGAGACCATTGCAATAGGCATCGCGTGAATGCCGCTATTTTTGTATAAATACCTTTCTCTATTCGTTAGTGAGAAAGCCACTCCTGACCCAGTGTTTAAGTCTCCCACTGATATTGATTGCGATTATGAAATATTGTCGATACGCGTTCAAAGGATACTTATAATTATACGAATAACGAATGATATTTATAAATGTGTATGCGTACACGTGCATATTTTATACAGACACACGACCTATATTTACACGCGCAACAACACACACGCCTAGAGACCGTTAACGATTAACGAACACTTAATGGACATAACGATTGAAACGTTTCGTTAACGAAGACGACATACGTGCCTAACGACATACCTCAAACTTGTGGGTAGTTACCCTCCCTCAGTGCGTTTGTGATCGGACCGATGCCGCGCAAGGATATTTCTTTTGTAATCTCGTCTATTTTATATGTATAAACGCGTCGCTTTGTATTGGGATACGAAAACACGCTGCTTGAGCGCGCTGTCTTGTGTTTCTTGCCCGGGGTGCACCAAGTGCACACGTGTCGTTTGTGGGGAATCCAAGGATATGCCAAAGAACCGTCGCTTAAGGCGGTCGGATGATGTTTTTGAGGGATAGAGGGATATATTTTTTATACTTACGTTGCGCTGAGAACACAAGGGTGTGCTCGACAAACGCACTTTGGGATACGCTTAAGCGGTCGCGCAATTCACGAAAAAGCTACTTTAATCCAGAATGCAGAGAGCCACATTTAACGAAGAAGCGCTTCGAGATATCATGGGTTAAATGCTTTTCGTTTTCGGATTGTTATCGCCAGTTGAAAATCCAAACGACGGGAAAACAAGGAGGATTGATTTTCCTTACACTTCACGTATTCGAAGTGAGACAAAGTCTTCCTCTCGTTATTTGACAGTATATATAGTTTTTACGAGATTAAGCATCCACGAAGATTCTAATCTCCGCCTTAAGAGTGTAATTAAGTAAGCTGAACAAACGTCATATATATAGTCACACATGTGTGGTGCTACAGATATATTCGCTTTTTTATATAAATTTTATTGAGTTGCCTGAAAAGAGTATTTAATAGTTTAATACATACGTTGCATATATTATATATATTCGATGTCTAATACTGCAGCATTCGAACTGACACCGAAATATCGAAATATAAAAGACTTTCTTTTTTTTTTAGTTCAAGATTTTCATGTCATTGGTTCTATTAGATACTGAATCCTGTCACATTTAAATGCGAACACTTCTCTCAACAAAGTGCAAGAACAAATCAGTCGTATTTCACGCATATGTGCAAACATGCAAACCCTTGCATTTGTGGTGCAAAATCTCGCACATGCTATTGCAACAAAGGGAAGTTTTTCTCGGCACACTGTACAGCAAATATATGAGAATCAAAAGATTATATTTTTATTGATGAAATACATACTGCCATTGTTAAAGCCCTGTTACCACGGGTAAATAGTAATTTATAGAATTCATTGTCTCATTAACTGAGGATTGAACAATTCTCCTAGTAGATAAGCAAGGAAAACTGTTGTGGATGAAACAACAATGTAATACACGAGATTTCGATTCAGCAAATGGCATTTTCACAATGTAATTCTGATCGCTGTGTACCTGGCCACGGATCTCCACCCAGGCGCTACTTTTCCGTAAACAAAAGCTTATAATATTACGAATACCAGCAAGAAACACCAATAGGAGAATGGATAGCAAAATTTTATTTTGTAATCTGAAGAAAAAGTCTATTCTTTAAATAAAACTGCTGTTAATACAAAGTCTCTATTTCTTTTTATTACTCATCTGATAAGTTCGAGGTGTTTACTGGGTGTTCTTTGCCAAATTGTCGTCCACATATCTGTCATTTTGTTTTATAGAAAATTTATTATTAACATTATACACACACTTTGCTCACTTATCTCAATCACAATCAATTCAAGACGCAATATATATAATTTGATACTATAAATTAAGGGGCAGAGGAGGAAGATGGATATAGAGCTCTAAGAGACCTTATTATTATTTATGAAGTAGAGTTTATGAACCCCTGCAAGATAAAATAATACACAGATTCAATATACAGTCATAGATAAATAACAAATAATAAGATCACCATTAAGTCATCATTATACTTACACAATGATATTGTTGATTGGAATATGGATGAGTTTAACGAAGAAGCCTATGAAACCCATTATGCAGAAGCCAATGGCAGTGGCGATGGCAATTTTCTGGAATTCTGCAAATGACCGAATCATTAGAATCTACACTCACATTTTCCCAGCAGTTTTTCTCAATTAATCCACCCACCTTTACGGTCTGGCTTTGTACATCTTTTGACAAGGCGGATGCTGTCTTTGGCAAACTGGCGTCCAGGCTCTGTCAATTTCTTTACTTGGTCCATGTTTTCCTAAGTTGCACTGAGCACAGATTGCACACTTTTAACGGTATACCTGTTGGATTAACAGTGTAAATGCTATGGTCACTCATTCGCTATTATTGGACTAACATACAACTCTCGGGTCTGGCATAAATTTAGTTCGAAGCATTTCTTATTATATATTTCTCGCATGTGCACATTGCTATTGCAATAAACTTCGGAAGTATTTCACAGAATGTTCGAAGTATTTCCAAGGAGAATTTTCAAGTTCTATTTTACGTAAATCATGGAGTTGATGTATTGGTTAGAGGGATTTATCCATTTCTTGTTGTTCGATTAGAAATGCTTGAGAAACATTGGACGCAATAATGAAATTTCTGTTACTTACGTTGTGCGTGATACGACTTCACTTCACGTAGTGTTGTTTGACGTACGAAAACCTGCGCTCCCGAGAGTTTTTAGGCGCTACGTGGACACCGTGCTGTAAAAACGTCACTTCCTGAACACTGACGTTGGAGTTCGGAACAAGCGGAACAAGAGAATCGATTGGAATTTCCCACTAGAGGCGTCTGCGGTCGAATCAGTCACCGTCGCAGCGTGCCAGTCGATTTCCGACAACTTGTGAACTTGATACGATTCAAATGTCTAGCGCGTGAAAATCTTCGTACGTCGCAGTTCGCGAAGTCTTATTCGAGATAACAAGAAGTGCTGAAGGATTTTTCAATTTACATGTTTCTATTTTTTAGTTACAGTGTGTTTAGAATGAGATAAAGAGACATCTGTAAGTAAATACCTTGGATTATTGATAATACAGTGCGTGTAAAATTTAATCACCAATTTATATTGACCCGTTTACTGCTTATTCTAATCTTTAAAATTTAACTTTTGGAACATGTATTTCATGCGATTGCATATTTCGGTGGTGCGAAAGCTTGGAACCAACATCTTGTCTATTTGTGAACATTACAACACATACATATTTATATATAGGCGCATATATATATTATTAATATTTTATGATGTTATGAAATTGTCAAGTTAACTGATTCCGCTCCCACTTTCTAACATATATCTAATATTATGTTTTATTGTATATATGCATCCTGTAAAGCCGAACGATGATCTAATTTGAATCAAAAAGTGTATAGCAGACTATTTGCGATAATCGCTTCCAGAATGTGAAGCTTATTCATCGCGATTCTCCTTCCACGCAGTTTTATGTCCGGTGGATCCACCACTCTTTGACAGCTGGCTAACCTATCAGCTGTCACATAAGCTTTGTTCCACTTTGTACCACTTTGTACTTTGACCTGGCCAAAGTAAATATGAGCTAGAATCCGTGCAATCGAGAAATACTGCTAAGACAGAGTGCAGCGCGCCTCAAGGAAGGAAATCACTCGACACTTGCAACCTACTTGCTGCTGGTTGCTCACAGCTGTCGGCTCGAGCGAAGATGGGAAACAGATCGAGTCTTCTTTTGCGCGAGGAGGAAATAGCACAAATCCAAGAAGCCACTGGATGTAAGTGCGTGCATATCTAGCTTGGATATGCCGTTTCCTGTATTTTGCATCATAAATCAATCCCTCCATGCGAGCATCCACTCTCTCATTTTTGAGTCTGTATTGTATCGGTGTCACGTTTCTATCATTCTCGCAGCGATAACAATGTCGATGAAGGACTTTTGCACATTGCCCGCTATTCGATAACTAGTTTCTAATCAAGTCTGACACGCGTGCTTACATTTTCATTAAAATGAGCGTGTCATTAATTTTATGACAACTGAGAAATGGATGTATTATTGCAGTTACTCCGAATCAAATCGAACGCCTGTACAGCCGATTTACGAGCCTCGATCGTGGTGACTGCGGTACCATTAGTCGAGAGGATTTCCTCAGAATTCCAGAGCTAGCAATTAATCCACTCGGTGACAGAATAGTGAATGCTTTCTTTGACGAGAGTGGAAATGACAGAGTCAATTTTCTACAGTTTATGCAAGTGCTGGCACTCTTTAGACCCATTAAGAAAAATAGCCCGAACAGACTAAACTCCAGGCAAGAAAAGCTAAGGTGTAAGTATAAAATGGTAACTCTTACATTTAATTTAATTATACGAACATAAAGGAAGTGGGAGTTATTATTTAGCCTAATTTGTTTACTTCTTTTGTAGTTGCCTTCAAGATGTATGACTTAGACAATGATGGCTTGATATCAAAGGAAGAATTACTTGCAATTTTACACATGATGGTTGGTGCAAATATAAGGTAAGAGTATGAATCTAATATTGCTGGCATTATGGGATAGCATCTGTGATTAAATTGAATAGGTTTTGCTTAATAATTATGCATTGTTGACTTCAGTGAAGAACAGTTAACCAGTATCGCTGAGAGAACAATAGTAGAGGCTGATGAGAATGGAGATGGAATGATATCGTTTGAAGAATTCTGTAAAGCACTTGAAAGGACAGACGTAGAACAGAAAATGTCTATAAGGTTTCTTAGTTAATTTTACTGTTCCTTATGGTATTGCACAATTTCCTATTTTGTTGAAAGGATGTATTAAAAGTACTTGTTACAATTGGTAATGACACCATAATAAGTGGCCTTTCTTAGGTGGTGTTTGTTGGGATTCTCCGACGAATAAACTGTACTTATTGTAATACACGAGGATACAATAATTGTTTATACATAATTTACAATGGAAATTTTAATGTTCTTTTGTTTCGATTCCAAAATTAATGAAAACAATAGCTTATACAATTATTTTGCGATTTCTCGTTGCATATACATCCTGTAAATGTTACAAGCATTGACGTGTTCCACTTATGGCAACAAATGCTGGGGCTTATTGCAGACTACTGCTGAGAAATTAGAACGGTAGCAAATATATTAATTACATACAAATATTGATAAAAAATAAATTACACCATGCAGTACACGACAGACAACGTAATTCCTTGTGTCCAGAATAGTAGGAGGTTGAAAAATTTTCTGTGGCATGAATACAAATACTAATATACTTTATTTATACATAACTCGTACCTCCATTCGCGAAGAAAGAACATGAAGAATTGCATTTAATTGATATCTTCCCGCTCTATTTGTGTGTATGTGTGTGTGTTCCATTTATAAAACGTCTATTCGGCACTTCATTTATTATTAATTCATTGCAATTACGCATGTTGCATTTCGAACGTCCCCAACGGAATGAAATAATAACCACTTTAAAGGAGATACTGTCAATTTAGGAATAAACAAACTGATAGTCATTCTCCTTGTTGCTGTTACTAATATTGTTTAGGCTGTGGACGAGACTGCTAGTTTCTTCAAGTGCTCCATGAATACTTGTAGACTCACGTCGTCCGTGAGGACAGGTGCTCCGCTTTCCTAGATACAGATAAGTTATCAATTAGAGACGAACTAATGAAGATTGTCGAAACACTTGAAAGCCCAGAAATGTTTTGCCCCGTGCCTGTATTAAATTCAAGAGAAATTCAGGAAAAAATCAATAAAATTTGCTGATTATGGCTTCATCAACCCACCGACACCAACCACACATAACATATGTGATAATAGAAACGTAAATGTTAATGGTACAAGTTCTTGCTTATGCTTGCAGAAGTAACACGTGGACATGTATTAGAAATAATAAAGTGATTTCGTATGCTGCAATGGCACCCATTTTCCACATTATATTCCCAAAAACAATTGATATCTTACTGCCTTGTGTAAGCTATAGTGTAGGGAAGAAGGGAACCTATTGTTTTGTCTGATTAATTAAATTGTTACATATAAGTTGTTCGAACATGTTGACGCCTCGTAACCAACAGTTAGTGAGTTTCCTGTGAGAGTTAAGTAATAATTGGAGTGGCATAATACGAGATATCAACTGTGTTTAGTTAAGGCAATCGTACATAGTGACATATACATCCATCCTACACCAAGAAATTTCATATCTCAATTCCGAATAAAGCCAGTGAAGCGATTGTAGGAAAAGACAACAAATGAATATAAAACACACCCCGTTGGGTATCGGCATCCCCTGGTTTGCAGGATCATGGTGACATAAAAAAATATTAGTTACATATGACTGACACAGTATGATCACATACTTTATAATCTTTACGAATGATTCTATTGAACTTTAGACACTTTTCTAACATTTCATTGCTTGCTCGAATATTCTCAATGCTATGTGGAAACAAAATGTATATATAGTGTTAGGAACGAAATAAAATCGTAGTTACTTACCGCGCCATATGCATACATATTGTTATGGGTTTGACTCGGGTTTACTTTGCTGAGTAAAAATCTCGCCTGCGAACCACCTTGCTCTGTATCAATGTACCTAGGTGCAGGGAATCTGCCACCAAGAATTTCAGCAGCGTCGTCAACCGGTGCTGCTAATAGCTGCCGGAAGTTTTCGTACTCCGGTAGATCTTGATACTTCAACTGTCGCCACTGAGCAATTGTCTGGAAGCAGCGCATTGTTAGTTCATTGTAATTGAATGAAACCGCTTTACTGAAAGAATTGAACTATTTACTTCGCCATGGAAGATAAGAATTTGGAAGAAAGTGTCCATCAACAAAATCCTATCGGGCTGGATCGACGATGTATCCAATAAAACGGGTTCCGGCGGACCACCGAATCCATAACTATATAATATCGGTTGAACCATTATTAACGAATTCGTTAAATCTTCCCGCATTAACATATGCCTGCAAGGATAAAATATATACGTAATGTAGCAAAAAGCCTTTTGTCTTGTGCTATAGTGTACGTTATTCAATATTTTTACGACTCATCTTACCTGTAAAAGCTCGTTTCATCAGGAGAGTTATTAAACACTTGTAAGAACTGCGACCTACGTAAGTGGTACATAAATTGAGGATATAAAGAAAAGTTCTCCGCCAGTCGAAAACTATTGGGATCATCTTTTGCGTATTCACCGAACTTCTGACACTGTAATTCAAGCATTTTGATGGTAATGTCGAGTGCTATAATGTACATTTACCGTGTACACGGATATTTTTGCATACATACCAATCTTATGAGCATTCTATCAACCCAGCGGAGAACGTCTGGTCCATCATCGCTTTCTGCTCTAAATACTGCCAAGCGCGACGTCAAAACAGCCGCGGCCTCTTGATCGAAACCAGCACTTATGTGGTGTAACGATGCTGATGCATCGGCCCAACTAAAAAAGAAGTACATTATACATAGCATTAAAAGAGAAATAACATTCAAGAAAAATTTGTATAAGAATCTGCATACTTTCTAGCAATAGTTGTGACCCTAATCCTTCTTTGCCCACTACTATGTTGATACTGTGTAATAAACTGAATGCAGCCTCTTCCACCTTGCGGAATAGGTGCGGTGTGTTGATTGACCACTTCAAAAAATATAGCTGTTGTTGTGGATGGTGTTAGCGAGCAGAATTTCCATTGGCACGTGCCGCCTAATCCTATTTCTTGCTCGCCGACACTTGGACCTTTCACGCCGAGGGAAACACAAGGACCAATAGCTCCCGATACTTTAATCTCGCGGGATGTTTTTACTTCTAATGTAGCGTTAAATGCCATTTTCAAATCGCCTTTACTGTCCTTAGCAAAGACGCGTTGGAAAGTTTGCTTAAATAGCGTCGAGTTAAATGAGTCTCCCATGACCATGTGGCCACCAGTCGAGTTGCAACACTGCCTCATCTCAAGTAATCCAGTTTGATCCAACGCGCAAGAGTAAATGTCGATTATATGACCATTCGTAGCAGCACGCGTTGCGAGGGAATCATAGTGCTTGGTTGCTTTCTTCATATGTTTCGCGTTATCCTTCTGAATGTCGTGATGCGACCTAATTGGTTGTCTTAAATCGTCCGTGACAACCATACCAGGCCCTTGAGAGCATGGTCCACCAACAAACAGCATTATCCTAAAAATTAAAGTGTTTATGATGCACATTGTACATAACATAAAAATTTGAATGATTCAAAAGTATCTGAAACTTACCTAGCTCCAGTGTTAGCATAACTAGCCTCCAGAAGGCCAGTAGCCACAGCCAATGCTACACCAGTTGATCTGAGCGGCCGTTTTCCTGGCCCAACAGGCCATGGATCACGTTGTAATTCACCTAATAAATCTGTTAGACTCATATCACACTTATGTACAGGCTGCAAGAAGCGATTCGCCGGTGGCAATGACTGACCACCAGGACCTCTCTGTTGGTTTGGATTTTGTGCTGGGGCTGGTCTTCCTATACCTGGAACATATTTAGTATCAAAATATTTCCATGGAGTTATACAATACAGTCTAAAAGATATACTCCGAATTTACCTAACATGTCTTGAATTTGCTTTGGCTGCAAATCCTTTGTACCACGAAACACATAACTCTTACTACATCCCTCACAGCCCAACTCATGTACTTGAACCATTCTCCCGAATGTGATAAGTCCAATGAGAGCATTTGGAGGGAGTAAAGACAATGACATCTGAAGGGAATCCTTAAGCGCTCCAAGTTCTTCTTCATCCATACAAGTATCCACAACAAGTAAAAAGATTGGTGGCAAGCATTGTGCCCTCATAATAGTGTATTCGATTGTTGAAAACATTGGGATGAGTTCTGCTGGCTGATGCTGCTCGGAAATAGCAGCATATTGCGGAGGGAACTAAAGAAACATTTAGAGAAATTGGAGAAATGAAGAAAGCAACTTAAGCATTCAACCGGACTTAAACAGAAAGCCGAATCATCTTACCGGATTCCTTTGGAAGCAAAGATTGCAAACCCAAAGCTTGGCACGGTAATCCACCTGACATAGCGGATTCAAAATCGCTCTACAGGTGGATCTTGTGCACCAGACTGGATCATATTGAATCGGTGGAAGATCCGGCCTCTCTTTGATAGGCTGATAAAGTGTACCAAGTGGCACGACCAGTCTGGTTGCATCCACCCTGGAGGATGGCCAGACGTTCCAGGTAAAACGTACACCATCGCGATCCTCGTTTTGTTGAATGAAATCCTCGTAAGTGGTCATGCTGCTGTAATTAAAGGCACGATTAATGACTGGCAGTTGCACGTTACATGATTTACACGCCGCGAATCAATAGTATATGGCAAGTCCGGAATTGGCGGATGGTTCGCCCAGGTTAAACGTACGTGTGTGTGCGTTGCCTGGGGTCTGATATCAACGGTGGAATCTAAAGTTGATCCTCTCACAAATCAGTTTCCTTAGCCTGTTCTCATGCTTGTAGTGTAGTTTTACAGGAAAAGTAACGGCGACACGATCTCACATCGGCAGCGTACCACTCGTGCCGTCATTGAGGCCACGTCACTTGGGAGCTCGCAGGAACTTACCGAGCGCATGCGTAACTACCGTCCCTAATTGTCAGACAGCATTATTCAAAAATTAATTCCCGTACTTTTCTCTCTAACAAGTAGTTATTTATTTCCACCATTGCGTGAAATAGTTCTTTGGAAACTTATCTTATCTCTGGTTTACATAATTTTTAGAAGATACAATATGTTGGTAAAATGGCGAACTAGCAATGATCTACATATATGTATGTCAAAACCATATTGTAACGTGGAATCATGTGCTCTGTATTTCACACTAAATATATTCAAACTATTTTTTTTTAAATATAGAATTACTGCCTGAGTAAGTCGTCTATTTGATAATGGTAATAACTGTGACAGTCTGTTGAGATCTGCCTATGGCGGCAGTAATTGGTCGCGAAAGTTTAAAGGGCGCTAATATCGTGTGCTAAATCAGCGAGTATTTAAATTTCATCAACTTATTCCAACTACTTTTGCAAGCTTTGTGAACTTTACGCATAACATTATAAAAGTATTCACTTTTCGTACGATTCATAAAGGGAATAGTCATAAAAGGCATTAGTTTTTTTATTATTTTAATTTGTATTATCTCTTTAATCGATCCTGGCATGCATGCACATTTGAAAATGAATAAATTGAAGCATTTCAAACTGCCTGTTGTTTCATTTGCTTGGGAAAAAAATCTGTCTGTAAGCCATCAACGGTACCACACGAATCTGCACGCAATGAATGAATAAAGCCCGTAGGTGAGATCCGCAGCACAGTAGCGAAAAGAAGCCGTTTCAATGCAGCTGTCTAGTTTCATTCATGCTCCTGCGGAACCATTATATAAAGTGTTCAATAAGTGTTCCGAAAATTGGAGGACGACTACGGAAACCCTAGCTGTATGTAGCTTTCGCGGTAACAGCATAAGCAGCTCTCGGTACAGCTGCATTTCTCTTGGAGTAAATGGTAGGGATTGGCCCGACCAATCATAGTTTTTAAATGATAACGAGCGGTACTGAGCAGTACTGAGTAGGCTTCTGCCGGGACCGGGGGTAGAAAAACAGTACACAGCCAGCGTATTTACTATTACTATGTAATACTACTTTACAACCGTGTTGGTCCGAAGCGACCGAGCGCAGTGTGTGCAGCGGCGCGAGTCAGTGTGGGTCTGTATGTAGCAGTGGGACGTGCGACGGTGAGAGCAGAGAGAGAATTCCAGCACGCGCACAGTGGTTTAGAGGCGACGTTCGGTCCGCCGTTTTCAATGTCACGCGCCTCGGAAAAATCACACTGCTAGAAGCCACGAAGCAAGCAGGCATCCTCAAGAAACATGGATAAAAGGTGAGGGAATCCGCTCTCACGAACCGCTAACCGTGTAACACTCGCACATTGGCTAAGCAAAACAAATCCTTCTAGGTTGGATGCTTCGAGGTCAGGATACCATGACCAAGATCCACCGAGTCATTCTAAAAAGAGTAAGAAAAGGTCGAGCAAGAGGAGCGGCATTCTTGGCCCGTGGTTGAACAATGCACAGGGTGATCATCGTACCAATGACATGATGCCAGGAATGGAGTATCAGCATGTTATGTGGCCACCGGGTATGCCGCACAATTTCCCGAACAATGGTCGTCGCCTTTTCACCGCTGCCTCCGATCCAAGCATGTGTGGTTATACACCGATGCAAATGACATATGCAATGGAGCCGGTCTCGCTGCCACCCATGTACAGACTGTACCCACCTGTACCATTCCCCGGTGTCAAAACAGTGCACAGTGGTGTTAGGCGACAGTGTCATCAGAACAATCCCGTGAACTTAGCTTTCAACCATAGCACGGTCGCAAATGGCTATACCAGCTTGCAAGAGAACAGTTCCGACGCTCCTATGCAAGCTCACTATCAGAATGGAGATTATACCAGTCTCCCACCAACCGCCAATGCTAAGAATCATGGTATCAATGGTGATGAATTAAGTGCCGAGCATAGAAGGTACTCCGATCCTGGTCTTGGCTCTGCAGAAGCACCTGTTCATGCTCACAGTGATGATTCTGAGAGTGTAGACAGCAGCAGCTCTGTCACAACAATCGGTCGTGGCAACAAACTTGTTTTGTCTCTAATCGAACAGGTATGCATCTGGTAGAACCACTTTCAATCAAGTATGGTACAAGTTTATTGGTAGGAAGATTGAAGCATTGTAATTTTACTTCTTCCAGATGACTGAGATGAAGGAAAGCTATAGTCAGATATTCAAAGAGCTCAATGAGACTAAATCAGAGCTGGAAAATATAAAGGTTAAGCTCTCTCAGTGTAAACATAGTTCCTCTTTGGATTACCAGCCAGGCATGTTGTCAGGTAAATATTCAAGATCTTTATTTCAGAGATAGAGGTATTCTTATTAATCTTGCTTTGTTATTGAAAAGTTGAGCTATATTTATTTAACATAGAGTCAGGAAGATAGTTCATATTGATTGATAGCTTACTGTTTAACTAACAATGGTAAATGTTTACCTATCACAGTGCTTATTAAACACTGTGTCAGAAAACAGATTTATTTTCTCTTGTTAACTCTGTCAAGAAGAATGCGTACTCACAAACAAGACATTCTTGTTCACGTAATTTAAACTGTTAATTGCTCTAACAAAACATAAGATGCCTCCAATATATGTAGATGTTAATATCAATGGATTATTTTTATACTAATGATTTTCTTACTTGTTACAGATCTCATTCGTGAAATAAGAGAGGCAAATAAAACATGCGAAGAAGGTCTTGCAGCAAAAGTCAAGCACATGGTGGAGGAAAAGTTCACTCAGATGTCATCAGAAATGGATAAATTGAATGTGAGTATTTATTTCAAAAGGTACTTATTATGTAAGAGTGAAAGCATTTCTTTGGGTCAATCTGACCAGTATTGGTTTAGGTAATCAGAGATTTTACGCGACCATAACAAGTTCTGCTTGTTTCCCCGTGAATCATACCTGTTGTTACTTGCTCGCCGTAAACATGTTTCTCCGACGGGTTCGCCACTAAACAATGCCGCGTGAATCACCTAATATTGTGAGAACAGTCAGTCACGATGGTAATGTCAATTATCGGTATTTTCGGTGACCGTCTATAACGACTTAAGTGATTTATGGGGGTATTTTCGGGGCTGCATTCCATTGACTGCGACAACAACTGAAAACTCAAAATACTACAATATCGAATTGAATGAAATGTAACAGGAGCAAAGGGCAAATTATTAAAAACAATTATTTATTAGCGAACATTCTTATTAGACAGCATATGTTGATGCAAATGTACTTACAGTGGGTAAAGAAAGTATTCGCTTGACCAGTTTTTCTGGGGTAATCTTTTCTAAAGAAGGGAACTTTCACTAAGTATCACCAAAACTTGAACTATATACTCTATACTTATGTAAGAGTACAGGATTCATTTATTTTATGCTCGTTTTATTTGTACTAAATATTGACGATATTTGTTTGCACTGTCGATACACGAATGTAAAATAGGTAAATGACGATATGTGTAAGTATGCATAAGTATTTGCTTGTTCAATCATCAACGCTGCACTATAAATCGCTTGAACTTTTGAAATGGCTGGGCTGTCCATATAAAAATGATTATAACTTATCACGAAGGAAGAGGAAGTTATAAAAGAAGAGCTCTTAGCACAGTGTCAAAAAATGTGGGAATGAAATACAAAACGGGTCCAACGCTTAAGAAGTCTTCTTTCCATCTTGCAGTTAGGGTACCAGCGGCAGCGACTGATGCTTTCGGCATTCGGTCTTCCATGACATGCTCATGGGCATTTTGTTTGTCTAGCGTTCGTACGTTCTGTTTGATTAGGACAGCCAGGTGATCTTGGTGCCCCTCTCTCACCTTCCACTACAGTTTCCTTCTCTTCTTCGATTATCGTCTCTATGCGAATTCTCGACAAGCGAAAACCGACAAAACGGCTCTAGATAAAGCCAAAACACACGTCGTTTTTACTGATTTTGTTTCATATTATTACTGCCATGTTTTGGACAAAATTATACGACACTTGATTCCGGAATGTATTTGGAATGATGAAGTTTGTGCACATAGAAATACTTGGAATTAACTAATATCTTGGTACATTTTTAAAAGTTAATACTATGACAATTATTATGTTGAGCATAACATTATTTGTCATATTTGCAAGTTTTATATGCCTTTAACACCCGCAATGTCCTCACGAAAATCAAACTGTTTGATATTCATTATTTTCTTTAAATAATAACAGGACAATAGCAAACAAGTTCCAGTTAACTTCAATACAACATTACTGTTACCACATTTATATTCCCCAAAATAACATTCAAACCCTCGCATAAACTAGTTATTACATTTATCCAACATAAAGATTAACGGACACGACTTTTTGTCAGAGCTCTCTCCCAATAGGGACAAGCTATTGTTCAGTGTGCGGCAGTCAAAGGGTTAAACGTTTAATTCGTGGTGTGGGTAGTGGGGGTCGCGACGGCTGATAAAATCGTGTGATACCGGAGAACGTAATGTAGATGTAATACGAAATATCGGTGAGGCGGTAAAAATGATTAGGTTTCACGTGAGGGTGGCACCTATGGGGGCAGAGTGTTTTAGGAGCAGGAACGAAGCGGCATTGGTGGGTAGAGGATGTTGGAGGAGGCCGCGAAGAGGGACGAAGAAGGGTGAAGGATGGGGCACTTAGCGGCTGTCAGAACCTCTCCCTTGGCCTCTTTCCTTTCCCTCTTTCACCAATCTTCTCGGGTTTCAACCATCCATTAGCCTCATCAACCGAAGCGATGGCCGTCCGCGCCATGCTGCTTGCCTCCTGCATATTGCCAATCTCGTAATTGAACCTCCGGGACCCACCACTTTCGTATATGTAAATTTCTCTCCTCGTAAAAGCCCCGCCGCAGAGCCGCGCAATATTCTCCAACACATGAAAATGCTGCTCGCCCCACTACCAACCATTCATGTTTTTAGTGCATTAGTGACTGCTCAGCAGTCCTCGGCCACTTCACTAGTAATGGAACGGAGTTGTCGCAATATCAAGTCTGATGCGTATGTTTAATGTGAGAATCTTATCTGATTCATAGCGTCGGCCGCGTCCCACTGGAAATAATGCCGGAAGGAATGAATTTAATGTCTCATTGTATTCAAAGTTGCATATTTTTCATACTTCAATGAGAAATCTTGTTAGGAAGTGTATTCTCACGTATTGGTTCATTACTATACTTTTTATTATTGTATTTTCACTCCTCTGATTGCTTGACAAAGGTCTCAAAATATTTTGAATGCATAGTACTTTGATTAAACAACGTTTTAACTTATATTTTGCAGAACCAATGCCTAAAATTGTCTAAGGAGAAGGAGGAAAGTGAGAGGCGTGTGGCGAAACTCGAGGAGGAAGTGGCCACCTTGAAGATTAATGCCAAGTAAGTACACGAAACCTTCACTGACTTTGTCGACAAAAGCTTCGGCGCGGTTTCTTCGCACACACAAATTGGTAAACGTCTTCTGTGCACGCGTGTGAAGCTTCTCGTGTGACGAACATTGCACCATGTATTCCTATGAAATTTCAAATTCTTAATCTGCTAGACTGCACCGTATCTGGAAATTGAAATGCACTTTGGAAACTTGAAGGACTATTTCCGTTTCCTGTAGTCGACTTATTGCGTTTGCACACGGTATCAGGAGAAAAATATGGGACGAAGTTAGTATGTCCTTATTTATGTATCGGATTGCGAAATACCTCCGGGAATTCCTGATAAGAGAAGTGCGCAACGAGATTGCCCTTAACTTATTTACAATTGATGTGTCCGTTCGCTGGGCAAATATGTATAAATCATAATGTCTCCCTCCACGGCTTAATTGACTTTGCGGGAACGCTCATACCTTTATATTATCGTATTAGATTGTTACACGTGAAACATTCGATTCTCCTACGCAAGACAACGTTCAAACAATCGACAATTCATATGCAACAATCTAACAAACAACAGGATATCTTAATTTATGACGCTTGCTTCACGCTTTTTCGTTTAGAGTACTTAAGCGGGTGTGTAATTTCAAACTTTGCCTCAACGATTTGTGTCGTTCCGGTTGGTAGACGAGTTTGTAATATTCTAGGCTTTTCTAATTCCCATTTACTCTCACATAAGCAACACTCGCCTTCAGCGTGACTTTCTCGATTTCATGCGTGATCCTTTCATCGAATATATCTGAAAATCAAGTGTAGACACTTGACAGTGTTTAAGCAGTGTGGCATGTAAAGAGATCTTATATTGGTATCACGCAGCAATGAAGGTCGTGAGATTGCAGCCTTCGAGGAAGAGAATCTGACTCTGCGTCGGGAGCTGCAAGAGGCCAGGGCAACAAGGAGAGCCGAGAGTCACGCAGCAAAGTGCGTAAACGCAGTAGCAAGATCTGTCACGCCTGTATCTTTTGAATCGCCCTCTATAACCAGCACCCCCGTGCGTACCGCTATTTCCGACACATGTAGCCTCATCCCAGCCGTATCATCCTATGTCCCCCAAAACTTCACCGCAATCGCTCGCCCCTGTGCCCCGGAGGTACCTCATCACTGCGTCCCCGAGAGAGCTGTACCGAGTCTTTATCGAAGCATGAATGATTGTAGTCCCGTGCCGATTGAAATGCGCAAGGATCCCTGGACGTTGGACGACAAGAGCGAGCGGAGCACGGCGGTCGCCTCGAGTCACGTCGATCGCGAGAACAACGAGCATTGCGAAAGGAAGAGCGACGAGCTGCAAGCCCTCTTTGATCATCGTTCCAAGAAGGATGACAAATTCAATGGCGTACCGACGCCCGAGCAGGACAAAAACGCGGTAATACCCGCGTGCCAAGACGCATCGGAGAATAGTGCGCCGTCCGATAAGTCAACATTGGTCCATACGGAGAATCGTTGCGACGCCAGCTCGGTTAGAGATGCTAACGACGGGAGAACAGGGTGCACGCAAGAGAAAGATACGGAGTGGTCGACGATGGCGAGCTCGACTATCCAGGAGGCGAGCTCGAGCGCAGCTGAGAAGAGCGGGCAGAGTTCGTCGCCAGTGGTCGAGGAGAAGGCTGGCCAGAATGAAAGTAGCAAGGAGGAGGATCCTCGTGATCAACGGCAGGCGGTGCACAAACGCAGTTTGAAGAAACAGCGGCGCAAGCGGGCAGCAGTTGGTGCCTCGAAGAAGACGCAGAACGAGGCGGAGAGGTCGAGGAGGAACGCTAGGGCCGAGGATTGCCCGGTGGCGAGCGCATCCGCAAGCGAAAGTTTGTCGAAAGACGTCCGGAGAACGGTGAGCGAGGACGAAGATTGTTTCGATGATGATCAAACGAGCCGAGCCATCACCGAGATCCCGGAAGTGATCGTGGTCGGTGGTGGCTCCTTCGTGCCGAAAGATCTCTGCTCGACGGGAATCCTGACCTCCAGAGTCCTGACAGCACCTTCACGAGCCACCTACACCACCGCCTATATTTAGGTGTTCCGTACGCGCGGGGCCCCGAACAATATGCAAAACCACTCGTCGCCATATCGCAAAAGGGGCTTCAAGGGCTTGCTAGAGGCTACTACTATGTACATGTCAAATAGCACGTAGGTCTATCATTCACTCCTCGTGCATGCTTCATGTAATCGTAGCATGGCATTCCTCCGACAATATCTTCGCTCATACTCTCATTAACCCTTCTACTCCTACCTAATGATGCTTAACGTACGAGAAGAGTCTTCACCGGGAGTCTTCGAGATCTTCTATTTATTCGTTGTATCGTTCGTTTATTTATCCTGTTGATTACCGTGCACGCGCTTGTAAATACTAGTTACTCTTCTCTTACTTGAATGTTGTATATAACTAATGTGTGGTTTAATGTGGGACACTCTGGTTCGGCGAAATTCCATATCTGATTACTCTCGACTCTGTATTTCGCATGGCCTTGCTGCTTTTCTAGATTTCTGCCTGTTTTCTGTACCATCGTTTAGAGATTTCGCCAACTTTCATTAAACAGCCTGTTTTGTGTTAATTATACATCGGCTCAAGTTTCCCGTTTTTTTATCTTCGAACTAAACGTCTGTTTGTTTAATCCTTGTGCAAGATTCTCATTTTTAAACTTATCGAACCATATCCATTATTATACCACTGTAACAAGTTTCTCTGTTTGGGACTTATACGTATTCGGTACTTACATCTTCGAAATTGAACTCTCACGTAATCTTTTATATCAGTCAATGTTAGCAATCGTATATTTTATTGGTCGTATAAGAATCTGTTTATCCATTTGTCCGTGAATTGTTCGTGAATACGATTGATATGCAGGAATCGCAAGAGCACGCCTTTTTTTCTGTTTTCTAGTTGGCAGCATGGCTTTGACCTGATAACTTTGCTTTGCCCGCTTCTAAAGAGAGTATTACAGAGTTTCCTTTGGGCCGATTAGTGGTGAAAGATCGGCCAGTCCAGACGCGAATGTAACGTGAAACGAACCGTGATTTGTCAGACTGGAGAAGCTGGTGGAGATTCTGCGTGAAAAGATGAACGGTGCCATGGACCAGGAAAGCGTCGTACCCAAAGCGCGCGAGCAGCAGCCCAATACGAGGTGTCCGTCGACCAGCACTATTGTCAAGTCCAACGGCAGTTCCCCATCGTCGTCCTCGACGGACGAAGAAGACGAAGACGAAGACGGCGACGACGGCGACGAGGATGAAGAGGAAGAGGAGCCTGATGGACAAGCGCAGCGGAAACGCCCGCCCAAACACGATAAGATCAATGTGGACCTCAATGACTCCAAAGCCATAATCACACTCGAGAAAACTATCAACCTTTTGGGGCCCGTCACTGATCTCTAGGATTCCGGAGTTCCTAATCATTCATCATTGCGACCAGGTCGTCGAAACAGCAACGTGATGATTTCATATCCGAGAGGACTGTTCGGTATTAATAATAAACACGTACCAATCGACCTGTGATCGCTGGATCGTTCCGATTTCCCGAGAGTGGTTCCTTAGAGATTAGGGCGTATTTAGAAGGGCTCCACCCGCCGAATATTGGCAGGGCTGTTGATTGAGTTTGTCCATTTGCCGCGCTGGCGGAGGTCGCTCGGTGGCACGCCTCATTAATTAATTAATGGGGCGTCGTTTATGTGAGCCGCCAGGCCACCGTATCGCCGCGCCGCCGCCGGCCTCGTCGTAAGAGAGTCGTTGGCTGACAAGTAAATTGTATTTTGCGGTCATTATCGTTCATTAACAGGCAGAACTTACATCGATGGCTGCTGATGTACGCTCGCGTTTGCTTAACGCCAACTTGGTATCGCTCGTGCCTATGATAGCAACGGTCCTTTGACAGTCCGGTCTAGTTATTACACTAATCTTACTTCCACTGATTATGTTTAGTTTGCTTGTTGTACAGAATGTGTGTATATAGAAATCGATTGTTCACGGCGGTCGGCTCGCCGACACTTTCGCAAATACGAGTTCGTTTCCGTTGAGTGTAACTGTCTCTTGGACGTTTATACTTACACCGAATGCTTCGGCACCCTTTCGCTTGTTTGTCAGTGCCCCTTTCACTTTGTGTGTCACTCACTGTGTTGTTGACCCTGTTTTGTTTCATTACATTTATCTTAACTGCAACTCTGTGCGCGTTCATCGCCGGCAAAGGGTGGAATGTTCTTTCTGGAGAAGCCATGCCGGCTCACCGTAAAAGAACACTCGCGTTCACTGAAATGAATTACTCCTCGTCTTTCTTATTGACGTTATTGCACCTCACTGTTAGATAGTTTGTACATGTGTGTGTTTTATTAATTATTTATACTCGCACATCGGTTTGAAGGATAGTTTTTTTCACTGATGTATCGACAATATCGAGGTTACGTACTACGTTGCTTCGCGGTTTTGTGCCTGAATAAGTGAATATATATGTATCATTTTTTGTACCGTTTTGTTGCACATTATATCTGATCTGATTGCCAAAATGTTCTCTTATGTAACAAGAGAAGCATTCCTGGCGATGTTCGAGCGTTAGATATACATGATGTATAAGATCGGAGCGGCATTATTACGATTTGGGTAGAATCATCATATTCATTCTACCTAGAAATCGTTCTGATGATGGTCGAACGAAACAATCCTCTCACGGAGATTTCAATCTCGCTCCTTAGACCTTGCGTGACAAAAACCCGACAGGAATTATTCGCGAATGTTATTTAAAATTTCTAGATCCTTTGGATGATTTGTAAATTACCGAGAAAGTTTATGGTTCCCGAGAAATAATCGTTAATATTGTACATATGATGAGCCCTTGGATCAAATTGATTTTATGATTTGGCTAATTACCATTTGACACTGATCAGACTGGGAATAACGGAATGAAATGAAACGAACTAAACTCCCACGATTCATCTCTCGTATTTGATTTCTATAACGCTGATACTCACAGGACACGCAAATGAGACTTCGTTATTGGGGGGGAGGGGGATTCTCCCATCGCTCGACTCAATACGATTATCGATAAGAACAGGGTTCGTAGAGTCAACCGCACGACTTATTGGTAGCTGCGTACTTTTTCTATCGCGGACCTCGGAAGAAGGATCTGATTCCATTTGTCTCCTCGTTTCTGGCGAGTATTCCTCCTAGAGTTTAAGGGCTGCTGCTGGCCCAGAGAACATTTCGATCTCTCGATCGGGGAATGGTATATTTTTTTACTTGCGGACGCGAGCGTGGTTAGACAAATAAGGGATATTCATATACTGTTACTGTACATAGGCGTACGATTGAACGGATGGCGAGCGAATTAACATGGACGACTAGCTGCTAATAATCCAGGGATACAAATAGAAAGGCCGGTTGGCCGCCCCGAAATTCACCGGGCATAGTGCACAGGTAGATTCGGTCTTGGGAGAAGGGGGCAATTATTATGTTGGTACACTCGTAAATGGACTAGCGCAAACAGTACATCTAAATAGCACGCGGGAATTAGCGGGGAGTCCGCTCTGCTCTCCATGGAATATTTTTTCCTCCCACGTAATTCCAGTAGACGTACCACACAGAGAGATATACAGGAATATCGTATACGTATAGCGTGTAGGAGTCACGGATGGCGCGCGCGCGCGCGCGCGAGGCGGAGTATACTCGATTTTCCGACCTGCTTTCGTAGTCATTAGAGAGGAATAATCGACGAGTAATTACTGCGGTGTAGATCAACCCATTCCCCGAATATATCGTGTATATTCAACAGTCTGTACTGTTTATTTACCACCGCCGGTACAGCCACGTACACACATAGACTGTGTGCGTGGATAGAGAGCGCGTTGACTAACATAAGTCCAAGAGAAAATTCAGGCCAGCAGAAATAATTCGCTGGGCTTGAACTTCATTGTCCATTGTCTCTGTTCGAGCCTTCTATTATTCCCCCAAGGAGTTTTCTTCGGAGAAATTTGAGGTAGAATAGTTTGCAGTTAATTGTCATGGTGTTTGTCCGTTTTTTGTATTGCAGTAACAAGTGATTAACTAACTTAGATTTATCGGGTGTATCGTTGAGCGTAGTTAGTTCGATTAGCTAATGATTTGTTATTTTTGTGAATAAATTCTTGAAAAAGTACTAGTTAGCTTTTGGATTCGGGATTAAAATCGTATTTAAGACTATTGCTAGCTGAACATATTTTTGATTGACATGAAATATATTATGGAAAACTAATTTAAATAATGCCATTGTTCATAGAATACCTTTTTATGATATACCATCTCAAGAGTCGCGAATTTAAAAATTGTACTGCACATTATTAAATTGATTGTTTCATCGTAAGTCTTTTGACAGTCAAATCTCTCTGGGATGGAACACTTTAAATATATGGGTTCAGTTGTTGATACTGCAATATTTTACGCGGACCTCTATTTCAATGAGCAACTGTGAATTGTTAGATTTTTAAAATTGCCAAAAGTAATAATGATCTCTGTGATACGGCAGATAAGTATAAGCGATGGATTTCTTCTGCAGTTTCAATTTCACCGGACCCGTCTAATACTGTGCCTTCATTGGAGCGAACTTTGTATTAAAGCCCTGTATTTGTCGAAGTTTTTACCGATTAATTTATAGAATTTTTTACCGTTTCTATTGGCAGCGACAAAACATGTTTCGATGGTAGCGCACGCAAAATACCAATACGGACGATAGTAAAACATTAATAAAGAATAAGCAAGAAAAAGTCCCTTGACATTCCTCCAATGAGGGCACAATGTAACATAGCAGCTTGAAGTAGCAGCATACGATTTATTATCCACGTTACTTTTGTACATGGCAGCGATTCGTTTGCAATAATAGACAACGTTTGCCGGCCTCTATTTATATCTGTTCAGCATGCCATAGATCATAGTGATATTTAGCTTGTTTCTATTTTCTTACATGCTAGGTAAGTCGACCAAATTGTTAAATATTTGTACGAATACTTTGTAGCTGGCGGTTGCGTTAGAATTTGTTGACACTTTATCAGCATTAGTTGCGGACGCTTATACACACTTTGTATTTATTGTTGTAACATACCAGCTAATGATTTTCCTTGCTTCGTTAGCAGCCAGCGTTACCTAATTATAACTTGCTCCCTTGAGAGTGTTGAACTTTAAATTACTCTCTCACTGGTAAGCGGCCACGTATTGTTTGCGAGTTTCCGCTCGTGCATCGTTCGCGCAACTTTGAGCGCGAAGTAGCGCCCTTTAGGAAGCATCCAGCTAACGTTACTGTCATTAGACATTAGATCTGCTTAGATTTCATCGCGACGCTCGCGAAGAACCCTCGTTGGGAAGCACGAGTTTCAGTTTTATATGGTAAAGGCTGCGTGTGTATTGGAGATTTACTGTTGATTGATTGTTTCATCGAGTTGAGGGACAATGGTTTCCACCCTCGCAGGAAATGTTTAATAAGTCCGAATTTTTTCGTCATCGAATTGTACATGGTTTTTCTATTTTGCAGTGGCACAATTCAATTCAAATACTTTCGTGGAAAGTATTTGAATTCAATTGGAATGAATTGAAATCGATGTATTCGAATTGAATCGGTTCAATTGAATCTTAGATTTTCATTCAAATACCACTGCAATTCAAATACAAATAATATTCCGTGGCAAACCAAGAATTATTCAAACAGTATCATTTCTCTTCTTTCAAGTAATACAATATTTTTGGCTCGCAAGTCTGTGCAAGTCTGTTCAATTTATGTCGTCGAAGCATCAGTCAACAAAAATGTCTAATACACGCGAGCCCTGACGATGACTGGTTTCCGCAAATATACTTACTACGGTACTTACATAAGGCAGCAATCGATCCCAGGCGAATTTACCCAATGCAATAATGACCTAAACGCGTATCATTAGAGATCGCGTGACTCGTGTAGCGGAGTGGCGCATTTTGCTCTAGCTAATCTCAAAGTGCCATTAAGATTGTATGCAATACTCAGGTGGTCGTCGTTATTAGACTTTTCTATTCTCTGTCGCGAGGAGGAATGCACGTAGCGTGGTATAATAATAATCAATTCGGAAGTGTTCTTTTGTACGTCGTCGGTTTTACAGCGTATCCTAGAATTACACAGGTACATAGCTTAGGCGTTTTAGGGGATCACTACCACATAATTCAGTGACTCCACCCTAATCCATTTCACTTGTACATTTCGTAGCTCATCCGAACATCGACCTCGATGTCCTGGTCATTATTGCTTCTAACATACGAAACCGAAACATACATACCCAATCTAATTTTACAATCTTCCACATCGACGGGTAATCCCATTGTACATAAATATGTAAACCTATATTCTTGAGACTTTAATAAAATCGTACAACGAACCATTGCATTTTCTACTTTTTGTTTGTGGCCCTGCTTATCCTACTTTCATTCTTTCGTTGGAAAGGATTCAGATATTTGAGGATATTCTGTGCAACCTGATTCACCTATAAAAATAATGTCAGAAAAATGAAGGTATTACTGACTAATAATTCATATAAAAATTATTATCATTTAAACAGTTGCGGTATTGCTCAAATATTTTTTTCTCGCAAGTCTAATCCTTTCCAAACAAAACGCCGTTTTTTGCTTGTCCATATCTTTCATAGCTGCAGAGTTAGAATTTTTCAAAGTAAGATCGTTTTGGAGAAACTGTGTGCATGAACTTCAACAATTTAGCATGGTATCTCTCAGCATTTCTAAAATCCTTTAGTACATTTACATCTTTCAGTCTGAATAATCACTAAATTAAACTGAAGACATCTAAAGCCTCGTAGATCTTGCAGAATATATCAGACATTGTGATCTCTTTAACCGGAAACGGTGCTCTCTTAATTAGCTTGGCGGCGCAGCACGCTTCTCCCTCTGGGGGCACCAAGAGCGGCGAAATGTTTTTCTATTCGCGCGTAACACCCGGCACTGTTGTGATTAACGGAGCGGCGAAAGATGTTATTCTTGTGTATGGATGTTTGTCTTGAGTGCGCAGCCTCCCACGAAGATCGGCCGAAACAGTAGCGGCTCTGATGGATGGAGTGCGACTTGGTAGCGCGATGATAGCAAAACAGTGAAGATACGAGGAGAGCGTGCTTCTCGAGAGTCCCACTGTTACTTCCTCGCCACTTGTTACTCTTGTAGGAAGTCTCGAGAGCTTTTCCTCACCCTTCATGTTTTTCGGATTCCTTTTCCATGTACTAACTTCAAGTACAGTAATTATTGTTTCGTTGGTTTACCAGATATGTAAGTATACGCAAATATTACAATTATAGTAATTCTTTCGTTAATTTACCAGATATGTAAGTATACATAAATATTACAATTACAGTATAATTATCGTTTCGTCAGTTTACAAAATATGTAAGTATACATAAATATCGAGTTTTTGTATGTGATATTTATTTAAGAATTATTAGAAGATATATAAATGAAATTTATGCCTTAAAAGTTACATGAATATTAAACTTAGCAGGTTTTATTAAGTTTTGCTAATATTCATGATTGTATGGACACTTCTTAAGCTCGTTGAGTTTTCTTGAAAACAACGCTAAGTTATAAAGGATTCTATTAGATTTTATTTGAATTTCACTAACTCCTGAAGTTTTTTGCCCTGTTTTACAATCATACACGGTTTTATTTCCAAAAGATTTCGAGCAAACAATTCGTCAAAGTGAGCGATTACAAGTCTATTAAGTTATTCCTCTCACCACAAGGAATGTTTTGCCAGTCGTAAAGATGCAAAAGCTGCCGAGAACTTTACAGTGTCCAGCTGGTGAGTGGGAAGGAGCCTCGAGGGAGATTGTTTCTTAGGATGATCGGAAGGATGCGGCAAAGCGGCGAGTCTGCAAGTAGCAAAGAAGAGAGGAGGAGTCGGTGTTCTTTGAGCTTGCGTGCGGCGAGGCCGAGTGCAAAGCGCCGCTATCGTAAATCGATTATCGTTTTATGGAGGGATTTTAGTCTCCCGTTCGCACGTTGCGGATCTTCCTATCTCGGTGCTTGAGAATTAGCCCTTATACCTGACGCAGGTAGTACTTACCCATTCCTTTTATTGTTCTACCGCGTCTCCCAAGCCTCTTTTTCCCCGCGCGCATATACCCGCCGCGCCGCCCACAGATTCTCCACGGACAAACCTTTCGCCCAGATTCTCGTAATACTCCTGATAATCCATCGTTGCGTCATCGAACTGCCAGCGATCACCGCCTTTCTTAATACTTCATTCTCGGATTCTTGCTCTTCGTGTCGCTGCTAATGCTAATGTTAATCCTTCGCACTTCGAGTGTGCTTCGTAGGTAAAATGTTGCACTGGGAAATTTTGGGGTTGTGACACTAAAAATCCATTTAGATTGCATTTATCACATACTAAAATTTCGTCTGTTGAATAAAACGTTCTATCTTAGATTTCGCCGTAGTCAAAGGGTTAACTCAGAATTTTTACATTGCAATTTGTTAATTGTTAGTCTCTGCAACTTCTTCATTGAGTGTGTTTCGATAGCAATTTTAGCATTAAGTATTCCTATCTCGAATTCGACCGAGAGAAATTTCACAAATAGATTTTAGCAAAGTTCCAATACTATTTTCTGCAAATATTAATGCAACGTAAATTTTGCACACATTTTAAATGCAATAAAAACTAATCACTGCATTTTAAACTTTGATTCTACAAAGCACCTCTTTCTGTGGTCGTCTTTAAAAATAAAAACCCATATTTATAACATCTTTACAATAATCTAAATCTTACTTTATACATTCGTTTTGCTATTAAATAAACAACTGGCTAATTCATACCCAGTCGATTTGACCGGTTGCATTAGAAACAGCTTTATACAAACATCTGGTGCGCTCACTATTAATATCGTTAATACGTTAATACGAATCGATATCGGTCAAAAGTCAGCGGCGGCCTTTCCGCCGATTGTTAAAGCTCGTCCGGTCTTCCTCAGGGTAATTTGACGTACCGCCCACTTCCGGAAGTCCAGCTAAGGCCAGCGCGTTCTCTCTCTCTCTCTCTCGCTCGCTGGCGGTGGTTCCTGATGTAAACGCGTTGCCGAGCAAGTGTACACAGGCGGTAGTGACCGCGATCGATATTCGACGGAAGCAGGAGAGCCCGTGGGAGACAGGGAGTGCGAGAGTGCTGCGAGTGCGGATACCTCCTCCTGGCTACTAATTGAAAGCCGCCCCCGGAAAATCGTGCCAGTCATTCCATCGAGAAAGCAGCAGCCGGCGGCGGCGGCCCATGTAAAAAGCGTGCGATATTGAAATTGAGTGGCGCGAGCGAGCGAGCGAGCGCGCGTAGGTGCGTGTTGCCGCGGTGAAATCGCTGCCAATTTTCGGCCGTTTGATCGGCGAACTCATCCAGCACCTGCCATCTTTCGACTTCAACTCGACGTTCCCATCGATCGCCCTCGCACCGCACAACCAACCCTGCACATCAAAACCCCCCCATTCCATCCCTTACTCCTTCTTTTCGAGGATAGTTCCTCTGCACTTTCAATGATTTGTCGGAGTCATCTTTTTCGTCGTGAATTGTGTAATTACTTGATTGTATTAATTGTGGATTTTGTTGTCGTTTTGTAATATTGGGCTTTTAATAATATCGTTACTGGTTTTGTCTTCTTTAACAATACTAATATTAGGTCTTTAATAATATCTTTTAAATACTCTATGTTGATGGGAAAAAGTGTCATTTAGAGTCTTGTATTAATTGTGGATTTTGTTGTTGTCGTTTTGTAATATTGGGCTTTTAATAATATCGTTATTGGTTTTGTCTTCTTTAACAATACTAATATTAGGTCTTTAATAATATCTTTTAAATACTCTATGTTGATGGGAAAAAGTGTCATTTAGAGTCTTGTATTAATTGTGGATTTTGTTGTTGCCTTTTTGTAATATTGGGCTTTTAATAATATCGTTATTGGTTTTGTTTTCTTCAACACTAGATTTACCAAGATCAGTCAAAATGACTGGTTTATACCTATTTTCATGGGCATAAAAGAATCCTAGTAAATCTAGTTTTAATAATACTAATATTAGGTCTTTAATAATATCTTTTAAAAAGTCTGTGTTAATGAAAAAATGTGTCATTTAAAATCTAAATAAACTTCAACTGTTGCAAAGCATAATTTTGCAGGGAAATGCACATCTTTACTCTTTAATCTTTCTACATTCTTCCTAAGCATACGAGTTCGTATTTACCATTATTACAGTGGTTTGTTGTCGCTTTCTTTAGGTATTTACAATGCAAGAATGCGATTACACATATTTAAACGCCGCAGAATAAATAATGCAAAATATAAGTGAAAAAGTATGCGCTGTTCTTCAATAAAAGCAACAATAATACGTTCTTGTACCATTTTCTTTTATTCTTTCAACACAGTACACAGGAAATATAAATCAGTACTGAAAACAATTACAGAAAATATCTAATAATAATAGAAAACTATCCGTGTGTCGAAGATCATCAGAGACATTTTTATTAACGGCAGAGCAGATCGAAAGATCAACGAGAAGTCTGCAGAGGGAAAGGCAGCCCCTTTAATGCGTCCGGTTAAAAAGCGAGGAAAGCCAGAAGTTTTTCTGCTGGCCCGATGGCCTGCTTACAACCTTTACCTCTTCCTCTCTCTTCCTCTCTTCCTCTCTTTCTCTCTCTGGCAGCGTTTGCACGGAAATGATGAAACGGAAATTTAACGAAAGATCGGCAGACAACGGGCGAGGGTGCAGCGCTCTTGTTTGTACAATCGATCTCTCTCCTCGCACACTGCGGCTCTCCGAGCTACGTACGTACGTGCAGTACGCGGCGAGACTGTCCTTTCTCGCCAGGAAATAACGCGCAACTCTCTTGCACTGCGCTCGGAAACCAGAGGCACAGTTTGCTCCAAATTAATTGGCTGGCAGAACGCAGCTCCCATGTTGATTTGACATTTCATTCAGAAAGAAATGAAACCGAGGGAAGAGATCGTTCAAGAATTTCTGGGTCAAAGATTGAAAAGAGCTGTCAGTGCTGTTTTCGCGGAATATTTTTCGATTGCTATTCGTGTCAACTAATTTGTAACTTTTCAGTCAAATAAAATGTAAAAGATGAAACCAGAAGAATTTGTTATTAGTTCGAATTCATTTATTAGGGATTTAAGGTACGAGTAAATTAAAGACTATGATTATCGAGATAACAATATTTTCAATGCAATTAAAAGATACAATGATACAATGCTCGTGCAGTGTATAACGTGACATGTGGGTGTCATTGTTCTAATGACAGAATTACGTGTTTTCTTCACCCCATTGAAAGAATACTGCATTAAAACCACGCTCTACTATCCAACAACCAATTAACAAAATTAATCATTCTGTCCTAATTTCTTAGGTTTATTTAAACAAGCAGAATATAAACATTTAGAAACGACCACAATGCCTTTCTTCCACAGTGTAGAAATAAGCCTCACTTGTGTATTTAAGAAATAATGGAAATCTCGCGAGGTTTCTCTTTTATCGTTCAGCAAGCAGCAGTACAATAACGCATTGACAGTCGGATCGGAGCAATTAAATGGGAAAAGAGTGGTAGGAAAGGATCGGTATAGATTGTGCGATATTGGCTTTAAGTCGGTGAAGGAGATGGCTGTGCCGTCGAGTCGGCGGAGTCGCTTCCGAAATAAATACTAAAGCCCGCAAACAAAAGGCTCGCCGCGAGCAAGCGTAATCTTCAATCGACGTGTATCGTTTATTTGCGATTCCAGCAAATCCGTAAATATTTACAAGTCATAATGGCCTCGGTTATTGGATCAATAAGGTGTATCCTGCAATTGCACCAGTCTTTCGTCCCCTCTCACTGCAACGACTTCCACAATACCTTTCTGTACACAAACAATCCAGCTCCAATAATAATAACTATAAAATTCTACCTGCAGAATCAACCTTTTGATCGTTAAATAATAGTCGAAGTATTATAAACAGTTGTAATTTGCGAAAATTCGAGCAGTTTATTTTTTGTGGTGTAATGAGAGCTTTTTTTGAGAGACGTGTTCTTTCAAGAAGTTGTTGAGTGTTATTAAATGTTTCTCAATGCTCAGTATTTTTATTGACAAATATCCAATAACCAATAGCCAAGCATTGAGACACTGTGGGGTAGAAAAACTTGCTCGATGTTAATTTAGAAATGATAGTTTATTGGTCATGTCAATGTAATCTGAGATATACTCAAACATATTTACATTCATATTTGCAGCACTTAACGTGAAACCTTTTTCGTTTTCGAATACAATTCTACGATCTTCTCTTTGACTTGAGGATGTTGGCGCCAAAAATGAAAAGAAGAAGGTCGAATTAAAATTTATAGAGAATGATAGTCAAATGGTCATTGCAGCTCTTTTAAAAATCTCAACTTATTGGTCTGTAAAGTTTTCGAGTAATCACTGTCGAAAAATCCGTTCTTGTGCATGAGCTCTTATGACGACAAGTGAATAAAAAACATTTCATGTGGTAAGTGAAACATTTACAAATAATTAGGCTAAGTTTCAAAAGCTTTGCCTTGAAACTTGTCCGGTTCAAGAGTATTTGAGCAGAGAACGAAAAGGAAATGGTTTCATTTCTAGAAACACCAGAATAAATAATATAGAAATAAAGGTAACTTATAAAAGCAGGTGTGCCATAGCATAAGCTTAATTGCAAATTGAATTTTTCCACTCAAAAATTGACTTGATTATAATTTGAAACACAAAATTCTATGTTAGCGTTCACATGTTTCGCTGCTAACCCCTCATCAAATGACACCACCAACCACCGTAATCTATTTTTGAGAGATAGGCCTATTTTCCTTGATTCATCGGTGACAAGTGATAGCGGAGGAAAACAAGGGGACAATGGACTGTCGCGTGAAATACGGCCAGTCCGTCAGCACTCGGAATTTTTGGACTTTTGGACCTCGCTCGTAAATCGTAGGTAAATTGTGACTCAAAAGGCCGAAGGTTCGGTAGCGCGACAACCTGCTGGGATGCGCCCACTTTCTTTATGATCTTATTTGCCTCGGCCGAACTGATTAGTCACCGGCGAACACTGAGTGCATGCTTCTCTATTGTTGCCGGATCGTAAGCCGAATTATCTTGTTTGCTGCTGAAATATCAGGCTGGATAATAGTGCGTTAGTCACTCGAGCGAAATTTTCCACGCACTCCTCGTTAATTTGGAGCATTTATGAGCCACGTGTATCAGGAATTCTGTCTTTCCATGTCGTATTATGGTACGATCGTTGATTTCAATTCGTAGAATATTTTACTAGGTTTTTGGGAGACTGCAATTAATAATCGGTTCAAATTTGATTTATCAAATAATGCTTTTCTTCGTTACATTTCGTTAAAATACACAATAAACACAGTACGTGTTCGAATATGTTCGCAATATAAACTTAAAGTATACTTTAGTTCATCGTATATTACAATGTGTGATTGAATTTATTAAAAAATAATTCATTAATGCTGTTATAAAGAAACGTGTACGAGAGGAATTTTTCTCTTACTTTAATTTTTATTCTTATACTGCTACCTCTAAACAACACCTCTAAAATCAGCCTTGCTAAAATTGCCAAATTGTATCAAACCCTTACTTATTGTTTGAAGTCAAAACCAATGCATGAAAGCATTAGCTAAATAACTCATATACTCTAATCACTACGTTATTAATGAACGATTTATTAACACTTTGAATGCCATGTCACCCGAATTTGAGTGACAATCGAGCAACCACTAATAGACAAAGTATTAAAAAGTATTAACATACCATTACAAAAATTAATTATTCAAAGTATTAAAAATGTACCATTAAAGCCATCACTAATACCTTGTAACAGGAGTCCTGAGAATAAATAAATAAATCAAAAATACTGTTTCGAAAACGATGAGATGGGTGGAATGTAGTTTGAGCCGGCTGACACGAGAAAGTTGAGGGGGCGGTTGGGCAAAGTTAGTGGCGATAGCGAGGATCTTGGAGGCTTGTGGCAGCGCATCATCGGCTCTCTTTTTCTCCCTGGGGAGGGGAGGAGGGTGCGATGAGTCTATTATTTTTGCTTTGCTCGGAACACAGGGCGCAGGGGTGGTTGGTTGGCTGGCACGGTTTTCATGCGGCGGTGGTCTCTCGGCGAGATATAGGCTGCGCTCTCGGCAATTCGGGGCCTCGCAAATCTGGGAAAACCCTCGCGAGGCACGCACCGCACGTGACTAACCCGAAAGCTCCGTCTGTGCCCACTCGATGACGATAAAGCACACGCGGAACATCGTTTTTTGAGTGACTCAATCTCCTATCCGCACCCTCCGCCATCACTTTTTTCTACTCCGCTTCTATCATCGTATTCGAATTAGCCGATACTGGTACTCTCTTTCTTCATTTAGACTGCAGTTCCCATTGATCATTTGTGGTCGCACGAATTTATGCTTCGCAATGATTTTGGTGAATATGTTTATGTTGCAAAATATCCTATTTTACCTCTGTAAAATAGCATGTTTGTATGTTTTATAGAGTTACTTTGATTGTAGAGGTAGTACAAAGTACGGAGCAAAGTACAAAGTACTGCAAACTGCATAATACTTCGTTACTTTGTAATTTCTTCTTCGTCATACTATAATTGCGATATTGTAGAGTTTTAATCTTTAAGAATACATCTTAAAATTCTCTATGAGATATTTAATCGAAGAAATTATATTATAAGTCTATAATTAGAGGAACTCTATAAAACATACAAATATGCTATTTACCAGAGTAAAATACAGAGGTAGAATAACATATTTGTATGATTTATAGAGTTACTTTAATTATAGAAATAGTACAAAGTACTGCAAACTGCATAATACTTCGTTACTTTGTAAACTTCTTCTTCGTTATACCACAATTGCGATACTGTAGAATTTTAATCTTTAAGAACACATCTTAAAATTCACAATGAAATATTGAATCAGTACTATCTCCAGGCATATTAATTGCCCGAAGCAATTCTTTCCCAGAAACAAGACAATTCAACGCAAGTGTGAGTTAAACCGGAGAGTGCAACGGTTGGCAAGTACCGCTAATTATATTAGCATTCCCTGACATTAATTCCTATTCATTGGGATCGAATACATTAGAATCATAAGGATATTTGTGCTATGTAAATGGCTCGAAGGGGTGCATAATGATTGGAGCTGCGGTGGGGTTGGGGGTGGGGGGTGGGAGAGCAGGCAGGAAACTGCGGGGTTTCCCCTGAAACGAGGGGAAAATTGGTTTTGCCCCGATTATGTCGGAACGGGGCTAATGCGCGCGCGCTCTCCTCGCTCGCGCAAATGTTGTGACAGCGACTTACGAAGTCAAAGGGTACGATTTACACGGATTTAACACCGGTCGACGCCGCCGCCGCCGCCGCCGCCGTTTGTGTCGGTCGGCTCCCATTTTAGCTGGGAACTCGCTCATCTCCGCTCGCTGCACTGGGTTTACCAAGCTTTCCGAATGCTCCGAAAGCAGACCGACCGCTTTCCGAAAGCCAGTCAAATCTTGAGATCGGCAAACGTGCCTAAGTAGCACTTCTTAACCCCTGAGTCGATATTCCTAGTTTTTGCAAACACACCCAAGTCCCTCCACTCAACAGTTCGCTTTGCTGGTAAGTTAATGGTTTTAGCGCCATTATTTATTATTCATTTATTTTATTAGTCACTTAATTATTCGTGAAAGCCATCACTTATTGCTAGTGTCAAGTTTGTATTATTTATTAATGGAAGACTTTGTTGTTCTCAGTTAAAATTTTCAGGAAATTCAAACATGTATGGACAGATCTCAATACTTTTTCGAAAATAACCAGATTGTAGTATAACCCTTTCAAGGTTTCGCACGTCAGTTGCCGTCTTGCGCTTATTTAAATTAAAGGGTATTATAATAATGCAGGACGCACTTTTACATCTTTCGTATTGAAAGGCTTAAAAAGATATTATTCATACGTTCAATTTATGCCACATTTTGCGCCAAGAGTGATAAAATGAAGTTTCCTAACAATTGCTTTCTACTCTTACTTCATACTTCCAGTAATCTTGGCAGAGTTTCGAAGTATTTCATTACTTTTATGGCATTTCTTGCTGTTAACTGGATAGGATTCGCAGAAACTGACAGTACTTTATGTAAGTATGTCTTCGCACCTTTCCAACCATGATTGTACGTACCAGAAGTGGCACAGCGAACTCTGTTTTAAATGGTAGTGATAATCCATCAAGGCATACGCTTGACAAAATTACTTTTGGCGTTTTTATTATTCGGCTAACTTATTATTGTGGATTGTTTCAAATTCTTTCTTTGTTTCATGTAAAAATTGAGTCGCTTTAAAGTTTGAATACTTTAACTGTTTGAAATAACTATGATAATGATGATGATGAAAATAAAAAGAAATAATTGCGACAAACTAAAATAATACAAATGTAAAGAACAATAAAAACTTTGAATAAATGATTACCAAACAATTTCACTAAAATACCATGCCTTCAACATTCGCATCAGCACAACCAGTATACAAGTAGTACAAAAGCTCGGTTGACACAAAATTTGCAACCTGTTCCGAAAGGAGTGGGAATATTGAGGAAGGTTGCTTGCGAGGATTTATGCTTGCGCACGATGATTTCGCGCAGGTAAGAGCGACGGTCACTAATGCGAGTGGGTGTTTCGAGGGCGCAGAGAGACAGACCTTACGTGCGAGGAGTTGGACGCGCCGAAGAATCGTGTGTTTTCGAACGTGACCCGAGGCTGGATGCACCTGATTTTCTAGGGCGGCGAGTACACTCTCGGGGAAGTACGAAACATTGACTTCTCGAACGGCCGGTCAGCCGGCCGGTTTGTTGTTCGTAAAGCCTTGAAACAACAAACCCCTTAGCGCTCGAAAAGCCGAGAGCGAAGCGCAGAGAAGAGACGCGCTCTGCCTTTGGTATAATCGCGCGTGACAGGTACAGTATTTAGCTTTCTCCGAGTGGCCGAGCCGACTTGCCGAACTCACCCAGATATTTTTCTAGGCCAACCTTGATACAGCCGGCACGGATTTCCAATGGAAATGCCGGCCGGCGCGCTCGTCCTTCCTCCTTCCTTCATTCAACGATATCACACCAGTCGAGGATACTTCGATGAAAAAACGATTTGGTTTTCCCTTCCGATTGTAAGCTCTACCTGGAACATCGCTCACCTCACAACCGACCGTCTTCAGCTCCTTAATACTAGATTTGCCAAACAGTCGAAATGACAGGAATGGTGTTTTGAATTAGATTTTGAAAGATTTTATTTTTGACAGTTGATTAACCCTGCAAAATTGGGTAATGGAAGTATATTTATGTTAAACTTTAGTGTTTCTAATGTTAAGTTATATTTATTGCGTTCTGATAATCAAAAATGAAAATTAGATTTTCAACGATTTTATTTTTGACAATTCATTAACTTTGCAAATTTGTGTAGTACAATTATATTTATTTTAGACTTTGCTGTTTCTAATGTTAAGTTATGTTTATTGGGTTCTGACAATGTGTGGTAAGTATTAGTGAGATGACAAGGATTTTCTCGGCTGTGCTAAGAATGAGAATCGTCTTATCTTTATTTCGTTCCACACTTGAATTCCTGTATGTTGATTTAAAATTGTACTTAAGGACATCTTAATTGAAGTACAGAAATAACAGCTGTACATTAACCACTTCTGCATATTCGTTACAAATTATAAGACGAGATTTAACTTGTTCCTAAGATAAAACTGGACCTTTAAAAATGACAAACTTTTAAACTACATAACATATGATTTTCCCGAATTAACTTAATATTTCTACAGCGATGCAAAAATTAAAGTTTGCACGCGATAAACAACGGTTAATGTACACATTGCTACCGGAAGCGGTGGGAAAAAGTATACTTGGTTACAGGCACAAAAGCAAAGCATCCTTCCTAATTACCTGTTTACTACGATCGTGCGAAGTGAGTTGTATTCAGTGGGAAAGCAGGGAGAATCGAGAAGAAAAGGGTGGTTTTGGTGGCGGGCTGGTTTGTGTGCGCGGACATGTTATCAACGGCGTTAATAATAGGAAAAACAGGCGAGGAAGCCAAGAGAAGACCACCCACGTGGATGAGAGAGCAGGTAGAAGAATCCTTCAGGAACTCGAAGCGCGCGCGCTGGCCTTCTTGAGTCCACCCTTATGTCACCCTCTCCAGCCTCCTTATAAAAATGACAAAACACTTTTATCGCCGCCGACGCCGCCGACGCCGACGCTCACTCGCACCTTTCGGTGCTTCAAAGAAAGTCAAATAAGCTCCTCCGACTCGTAACTCCCCGGCCCGATGAAAAAATACTCCACTCGTACGAGAAACGCGTCGCTCCGCTCGAGCCTCACACTTTTTCCGAAAGCGGACTTTCCTCTGGCGAGGTTTAGTTTTCGGAAACCCTGACGTCAATCCTTGATTCAATAAGACGTGGATTTTATTTCGGAATGAATGCTTGATTGTAATTATCGATTGTCACAGGCTTTTTTGAGATCTTTACTGTTCTTTACGGGTTTATTATGGGAGCTAAAATTTTCTTTCTGCAAAATTGTTAATTATAAATAATTCCTACATCGTTCATGTATATTGTAATGTTAAATTATATAATTTAAGTTTGCAAGAATATGTTAATTTCAGATTTATTTCATTTTATTGCAAGAACTAATAAACTCTTCTTTCTATAAAATTGTCAATTATAAATGATACTTACATCATTTCTATATATTTTAATGGTAAATCAGTATTTCCAAGTATTGTTAATTCCAAATTGATTTCATTTCCTAACAAGAGCTAATAAAATCAGAGTGTAGAACACTGCTAAATGACTAACCAACTTCATTGTTTACCTAATTCTACAATTATCGACTCAAAAAGTCCTTTAATCATCGATTCTTCGAAATAAGAAATCTCTCGCCAAAATACATCTCGAAAAAGGCGAAGTTAAAACACAAGTATGTGGTTCAGTGAGTGGAAAGATAGTCGCGTACGGGCGGCGGTGCGGTTATAGCGGAGAGAATCGATCGGAGTCGCGCGATACGCCTAATCTAGGTCAAATAGCAAATCGTTATTTAATCGTAGATTAAGGATCGCTACTAACCGAAACAAACAGCACTCGATTGCGTACTTGTGCCTCCGAAGGGGGATCGCGCGCCGAGTGATTTGTTGTAACGAAGAACCCGTTCCGCCCTCCTCTCTCGCTCTCTCTCTCTTTGCTCCGCCGATTCTCGCCGTCTCGCTCTCGGTACATTGTAGCCACTTGTTTACAGGGACAATATTTTCATTCCGCAAACAATTGCTGCCTCGATAAAGAGGCCGCGCTCTCTGTACAGGTGGCTGCTTGCTCCGACCTAACGTTGTAACGTGCGCCGCCCGCTCCGAGAATTCCATCCACACACACACATTCACGTATAAGCGTACAAGCTTGGTTGGTTGTGTGCGGCACGACGTGTATGTGTTTACGAATCTCTCGAGTAAAGTATTAGCCGACTCTAAACGCTTGAATCATCGAGTTGTATGCCTTCGATTCGTCGGCCCGTCGACACCGCGCTAGGCGCGCTACGATGTTTCGTTTTCGCCGGCTTCCCAGTTGTAGATTTAGCTTTACAGAATATATGCGAACACGTGTCTTCGATCATTCTGAGTTTCTTTGATGATTTTTGACATGTTGGAATTTTTAGTGGATCAGATCGAACGTGTTTTACTTGGTTGTGATTGGTAGTGATAATAGTTGCTTTGTGAATTACTTTTAATTATGGCGATAATGCAAATGTTATTTAACGCATTCCGTACTATGTAGTTTCACGAAATCCGAAAATGCTGAAGAGCAGTTGCGATACCAAATCCCAAAAATGGTTTTAAAAAAAGCAGTGCAACAATGTTCGGCGAATTTTCATTCATTTTTGGTACAGAATTTGTATTACAAATCAGATTCGTCAAAGTACAAGGATTTAAATTATTATCTACGATAAAAAAGAACTTCCTCGACCCCCAAAATGTCCAAAGAAATAATGCAACAATGTTCGGCGAGTTTTCATTCGTTTTTAGTACAGAATTTGTATTACAAATCAGATTCGTCAAAGTACAAGGGTTTAAATAATTATCTACGATAAAGAAGAACTTCCCCAATCCCAAAAATGTCCAAAGAAATAATGCAACAATGTTCGGCGAATTTTCATTCGTTTTTAGTACAGAATTTGTATCACAAGTCAGATTCGTCAAAGTACAAGGGTTGAAATACTTAAATTATTACCTATGACCAAGAAGAAGTTCCTCGATCTTTCTTGAGCGAGGAGAAGCCTAGCGAGGAGCGATTTCGCCAAGGAGTAAAAGTCGCTCGGATTCAAGGAGACAGGGTGCGCGCTAGCGGGGGGTTAATGTTCGAGAGAATAGTTGTCGCATTGCGTATTTCCATAATCGGAAGCGGGCAGTTGTTCGCCGCGGTGGAAGAGAAGCGGTGGGCCTGTTGTCTCCGGGCGACAGAGAGAGCAGGTCGGGACAATAGGCGGAAGGTGGGCGCAGAATGGAAGCGGGCAATAAAAGTTCGGGGCGGGAAAAAGGAAAAGCCGGAGAATGGTTAGTGTTGGTGTGGACAGCATCGGTATTTAAGGAGGCCCTGCCAAATGAGACCAAGAAACAATGGGGAAGCAGCAGCAACAGCAGCAACAGCAGCAACAGCAGCAGCAGCAGCAGCCTTCGACTACCCCCGGGGAGATAATCCCATGCGGTGTTTACGATCGAGCGAAACCGCAAGAACGAAAACAAACGAGCAGCCCGAGTTCCGCCCGGTGCTCTCTCTCTCCTCGCGGCGCTCGGCGTCGTCGTCGTCGTCGTCCTCGTCTGTGGATAATAAGCGGTGCTAAAGTGACTGTAAATGAAGATTTGCTGGTTGTACCCGAGGGACGCCGTCGCCCGCGACGCCTCTTACACGATTCTGCCAAGCCGAGTGTGACCAATTCCCGCATATTTTTATGCTAATACATTTACGAGCGAGCTTTACACCCCTTTTCATTATCCCTTGCGCAATTTTAATACGACCTCCTCTCCTTTTCTATCTTCACTGCTCCTTCTGTTTGGTGTCTTTCTTTCCTTCCCTCCGAACTCTTTCCTTCTTAGCTTTGTCATACTTGAATGACAATACATGCACCCTCGCACAACCCTCTTTTAAATATGAAGATATTTTAAGGAAGATAATTATCGATAGTTCGAGTGTTGAAAGAATGATGGAATGCTAGTACATATTGAGCGGTTTTAATATGCTTTTCTCTTCTTCGATATCCTCACTGTTTCTTTTCTTTCTTTTCTCTCTTCTTCTTTCCCATACTTGATTAACAATCGATGGATCTCCGCCCAACCCTTTTTTTAAATATGGACATATTTTAAAGAGGGATGATTATTGATAGTCGTAGCATTGAAAAAACGATGGAATGTTCGTATAATATGCAATTTTAATATACTCTCCTCTTTTTCAACACCCTCACTGTGTTTTTTTATTTGTTTTCTGTTGCCTTTGCTTTAGTACTTGTACCAATAATTTAAATAATATTTTCATTATCGCGCTAATTAAAAGTAATTCATAGAGCTACTATTATCACTACTAACAATGTGTGCCAAATGTAACAAACTCTCTCGTATTTTTCTTCATAACTGACGTACAACCAGTAAATTACTTCACAGTCAGTTTAAAATATAAAGTTATTCCAAAGAAAGATAATCATCGATAATTGCAGCGTCGAAAGAATAATGGAATGCTAGTATAATGCACAATTTTAATACAACTCTTCTTCCTTTCGGCCCTCATTGTTCTTCCTATTTGTCTTCTTCTTCCTTTCGTTCTTGGGCTTCGCCATACCTGCCTGACTAACAATCAATGCACACCACCCTCTTGTTTCACGCTGTAATAAGCGGAGAAAGCGAATTACCGTCCCCGCCATTGGGACGTGTGCTGTGCCTTGCAGTGTGTTTGCCGAGGAACGATTGGCAAATAGAATGCGAAGCAGCGCTGAATAATGGCTCGACTTTAACTATGAAGTTATTCTAAAGGGTGATTATCGATAGTTGCGGCGTTGAAAGAATGATGGAACGCTGGTATAAATAGTTCTGAGATTCGAATGCAGGAATAAATGAGAAAGAAAAGGTGAAAAGGATATGTAAATTTGCAGAGTGAGAAATTATTGGTAAGTAAATTATTCAAAGTCTTGTTAATTTATTTGAAACGGAAATGTTCCGAAATATAAAAATAGTGCAATGTTAGGAAAAGTATTTGAAGGTGACAAAGTAAATTCTTGATAAAGTTCATAAGAAATTATGTTTATTGGAAAACTCATATCCCATCACCAATAATTAACATTTATTTTAATAATACTATGATTATCCTTACTATAAACATTCCTGTAATATTTTACGCCCTAACAATTATAATAGTTGCACCGCATGTCACATTATTCCAAAGATACTGGCAAGTCCGTCTAAGAATACGAAAAGTACGCTCCATTTTCCCGCTTCTTACGCAACAAATACCAGGCAATAAAATACGACCGTTTTCTTTGTAATGAAAATCTGGGATGGAAAAGAAGCTCAAGTTCACGGCTCTCTCGGCGACAGTTTTTTGCGCGACGCCGACGGTCTGAGCTGCAATTGTACCTGGGATAGGAAGATTGCAGGGGTCGAGCGGCGATTAGAGTACCCTGCTTAGAGGAGCGGCGATCCTAATGCGCTTCACACCTTTTGGATTTCGTTTAATCGGCGTGAACGGTACTTCCCCGCTTTCCTCCTTAACCGCTTCATCATCGAGCGTGTATGTCATCGAGGATGCGTCAATGAATGATTTGTCCATCGTAATAAAACTACACGCATCATTCCCTGTCTAAATTAATCACGACAATCATCCTCTCTTTGATATCGTTGCAACATGACGCGCATTTCCATTTATTTTCCGCGTGTGCAATTGTAAGTTTATACTTTGATAATCGAAGTTCTTGTTTACCCTGCAAATGATCCATAAATATTTAAAGTCCTTTTGGTAACTTTTTATGGTACTGTTTGCTTCGGTTTCCGATTATTATTATTGTCCAATTGTTGTTTACATTTCAAGCGAAAATTTGGAACAGTTAATGCCAATCGCAATTTTCTTTATTAAATGAAACGAATTGATGGACAATTTATGTATTGATACGTGATTTGCATATCAATATTGCTTTTTTCTTTTTGTGCACAGGTTGCGAGGCAGAAAAGTAGATCGAATCTTTTGGCAAGCAACGAATTGTAAATACATTTTCTTTTGTTGGCTCGTTTGAGGTTTCCGATTATTATTATCCAATTATTGTTTACATTTCAAGCAGGAATTTTAAACAGTTAATGCGAATCGCAATTTTCTTTATTAACTGAAACGAATTGATGGATAATTTATGTATTGATACGTGATTTACATATCAATATTGCTTTTTTCTATTTGTGCAGAGGTTGCGAGGTAGAAAAGTAGATCGAATCTTTTGGCAAGCAACGAATTGTAAATACATTTCCTTTTGTTGGCTTGTTTGAAAAAGCCTCGTCAGATAAGAGGCGCGCGGCGGCCAGAGAGAGATTTGTCGAACAATCGGCTTGATAAAAAAAATTTGGATATGACAGCGCTGCTTTTCGACTATTGGCAGTCATTCAGCAGTCGGTTATCAGGATGTAGAGTGAAGCATTAGACAAGATACGGGACACTGTTGAACCAATCGATAAAATGGCGGGCTTCCTCAGAATCGGCCCGACGGCCGCCTCTCGCTGTTTGCGTCGGATAAAGACTATTCCGTTTAATTAAAGTCTGTTTATCGCCTGCTCGTCCTCAGTAATTCGACTGTCTGCTCAATCGAACGAGGATCCCTATGATTATCAATCGAACTCTGCTCGATTAAATTAACCCTGACATTGTTCTCGCAAGTGTACAAATGTAGTTGTACTCTTTGAAAGTCCGTTTTTATATTAGATACAGTTTTAGGCCATTTAAGTATTTTGTCAATTAATTAATTCGAAAAGAGAACAGAAATGAATAGTTTTCCTTTGATAAAAGCTAAGTGACATTGTACGATTATGTACAGTTTTAGCGTGGAGAATCGATTACGTCGAATTCATTTGAGACAATTCTTTTTCAGGCAAATCATTAATTTACTAAGAAAATTATTTAAGTATTTTTTATGAAATTACACCAGCCAGTATTAACAGGGAATTGCAATCTAATAGAAAAACAGTAAGAGTGTTTCCACAGAAAAAAAGTACGGCACTGCAGCTTATTTGAGCACTTGCAATTAATTAAAATACATTTCCAGTGGAATTTCTCTAACTACATTCACCTAATTTTCAGACGAATTTCAAAAAATGTCTTCTTCATAGAAAGAATTACAAATGACTTTATACCTGCCATGTTACAATTCTCAATAAAAATCCACTGAAATAAATAAGCGTTAAATCTCGCATTTGCAGAACTATTTACGAAAGATGAAATACATAAAGAGCGATCATTGCTTTAACACTAAAACACGTAAGACTGTTCTAAGACGAGTGCACGTAGTGCGCGCTCAAGTGCGAAATTTATGAGTCGACTATCGCCGGTGCTTTCGGCGATAAAGACTACATATTTGGGGCGCAAGCATCAAGCAAGCCGCCGGCGGCGTCGGCGTCGACGTCGGCGGCAACGTGCGGTGGTACACAACGATATGTCAAGGAAAGCGTAAATAGGCGAAAATTATATTACCCGTAAACGTGACTGCTCGTGATAAAGTAACGCGATAAGCGCTGGAGAATGTATTTTCGGCTTCCGAAGGTACGCGCGCGAGCGCGCGTCTCTTCACTGATTCGTAAAACACAATGTATGGAATACGGACATTGTTGAGTCTCCATTAGCTGAATTGGCTGCAACGAAATATATCTCTCTCTCTCTCTCTCTCCAAATGAAACACCAACGGTGTACTTTGTTCTTAATAAAGTGGCTTTGCATAGCTGTTTTAAAGCGATTCTGTAATAAAGTAAGTGGTCGTTGTAATAAAGTGAGGGGATGGCCAATATGCTTTTTTCGATACACTATCTCTGATTGGTTTTGTAATTGGTATCACTGTTTGTAAGTGATCGTGGTTTACAAACGTTCAATTTACCTCGATGGTTTAGCAAGATTGATCGAAATTCGAATTTGCTTTCTGAGTCGTTCAATTTTGCAATTCCCTCTTCGCTTTATTGTTTAAATAAAAACTATTTTTTCTACTTGAAATTTCTCCCAATAATATGAAAAGTTTTGATTATATTTCTATGTATAACTTCAATGTGTCTTTTCCCGATATGTAGAAAAAAAATGTGCTTTCTGAGTCATTCGAGTTTCTAATTTGTTCTTCCTTTTGTCATTTTGACAAAAACTATATTATAATATTTAACTATAAATATTTTTATATATAAATTCAATGTGTCTTCTTCCGATGCACAAAAAATCATTCTTCGCGCTCTCATTAAACAAGCGGTAACATCCGAAAGAATGGTGTGTGCGCAACGCAGGCTGTAATGAAATTGCGTGAGTGTGTGTGCCGATCGCATTTAATAATTCAATTACCGCCCGAAAATCCAATGCCTTTTTATTACGGGCGCTTAATATTCACGAACGTTTAACAGTTAATTATTCGATGCAATGAATGAGTAATCGTCGTTGATCAGTCCGGACACACAGACACGCGATGCACACGTGCAGGGAACACATAGGCGCGCATAGGTAGGGAAACGCGGAATCCAAACATTCGGGGAAACGCGACGAGGCTCGCCGCTCGCCGAAAAGTGCAAATAATTAGAAAATTTCAATTTAAATGTGTCGAGAGAGCGCCGGCATGCAAATCGCCCGATCACCGCCGCTGCTGCTCTCCAGAAAGCTTATTCGAAATTAATGCGCGCCAGTTATCGGCCGACTAAGTTAGGTGTTCCGCTGAATTTATTAAAACCGAGGGAAACAACGCTTTATGAACCGGTGACAATTTTTTCTGATCCGCCTAACCGAATTAATCAGTGGTATTTATACGTTGTGCGAGTGGACATGAGAAATGGGCCGGGGGATTTTCACCAACTGGATAAAATTAACGGAGTCTATCAGCCGGCTGTGATCTGACGAATCGCGTGCTTTAATTGCCCAGTCATGTAGAACCAGTTACAGCGAATACTTAACCCCTCGCGGATCACTGTTGAGTCAGCTTTAATCGCTCATATTGTTCATGTATTCAATGTTAAATGCTTTTCACCTAATAATACGATTTTAAATATGTTCTCCTTGCATATTGGCTAATAAGACTGTCGTTGAAATTGTAAATAATTGTAGTTAAAAATAACAGTTGAAGCAACAAATTCGACAGCACGTTAATTCATTCAAACACAATGATTCCTGTCAATCTCTCAAATAAATCACGTATAAATGCGATGAACTCAAGTGAAATGATCAGTTCGAATGATTTCTAAGTTCACCTTTAAAAATTATACACTTTATATCCACTTTTCAACCCCGCAATGACACTTGTCCAAAAACAACCTTTGACAATCATTCCCAACGTTCTTTTAACTCATACAGGTTCTTTCATATTCTCCAATCACCAACATACTTTACATTACATTAATCTGTTACACTGTGTCATCCAAATTCATCCAAACACAATGTTTCCAATCAAACTCCCAAATAAACCACGTAGAAATGCGATGAACTCAACTAAAACGAATCAGTTCTCATGATTTTCAAGTCCACCCTTAAGAATTCGTCACTTTATACCCACTTTTCAACCCCGCAACGACACTCCTCCAACAATACTCCTCAGCAATCATCCCCAACATCCTTGTAACTGATACAAGCTCTTTCATATTCTCCAAGCACCGACATACTTTACATTACAACATTTCTTAACATTACATTAATCTGATACACTGTGTCATCTACTCAAGTTCATGATTCACCATCGTCGACGACTGCAACCAGCACCATAACGTCGAGCGTCGGGACGGCGAGGATCCTCGGGAGCTTTTCCACGGCGTTGCCACTAAATTCTCACGAGAAGAGAGCAGCTGCCGCGTCGAAATCAGCGATGACACATGCCGATCCCTTCAATTTTTCTCCAACTTCTTCTTCTTCCTTTCCTTCTCTCTCTTTCTCTCCTCCCTCTGGGTATGATCGCGGTGAATGGTGAGTACTCGCGAGAGCGCGCGTGGTGCAGCGACGTCGCCGTCGCGACGGCCAAAGCTAGGCGGCGGGCGAGGAGCGCGTCGCCGCCAGGAGTCGGCGAGCGGCGGCAAGAACGGGCGAGAGCGCGGATCGAGAGGCGAAAAAAAGGGAGAATGCGGTGGGAGAGAGGAGACAGTGACACGACTGGAAACAGACAAAGACAGAGCCACACACACACAGTCACACAGAGAGAGACACAGACACACACACAAAGTGAGGAGAGTTTGTCGGCGACGTGGAGAGCGCGCGATAGGTGTCAAATGCGTGGCAGACAGTTGACATGACATGGGAGAGCAGACGCCAGGCTTGAGTCGTCGGCCGCGCTAGAAGAGAAGACGACGCTCGAGAGGACAGAACATATGCCACCAACAGAGATAGACAGACATAAAGAGAGAGAGAGAAAGAGATATATCCAAGCAAGAAAGAGAGAGAGAGAGGGAGAGCAGATAGATGGTCGAGCGAGGTTGGGAAAAGCTCGTCGCTCGCGTCGTCTGCTGGGCCAGGAAATTGCGCAAGCGGCTTTTGCCCGCGGTTCCCAGCTCTCACGCTTCACCTCGTGGTGGAACTCGTGCGCCACTCGTTCCGCCCTCCCATTGGTCCCAAGGACCCGTGGAAGGGGAAAGTTGCCCCTCGCGTAATCGCCCGGTGGCGTCGCCGTCGTCGAAGGGAGCGTCGGACCAATGCTGGCTTAATTTCGATAGGTGGCGCGGGGGAAATAGTGGGGCAGGCTGGTGCGGGATTGGTGGGACGAGTTTGGTCGGGCGAGGCAGCACCGGCGAGTGGTGGGGGATGTTTGAACAAGACCGGGAGACTCAAGAGTAGCGGAGTACACTCGCTAACCGGCCTCCATCCACATCGGCACACACAGAGAGTGTGCTCGAGTGAGTGAGAGAGAAAATTCGACAGAGAGAGAGAGAGAAAGATAAGGTGTTAAGGCTGTGTGCGTGCATGTGTCGTATGTGTGCGTGTGTAGGATTTCGAGAGAGCGAGAGAGGGGAAGAGGAGGAGAGGTGTGTGCGCGCGCGCGACAGGACTGTGCTCCGGCTGGTGGTGAATGAGGGAGAGTGGAGGTGAGGCGGCTCAAACAGGCCCCGCTCAAATAAGCGACCTCGCGCCCGCTGTATTCTCTCCCGCTCGGCCGTCGTTATACAAGAGCGTCACGACGCTCTCTCGCGCCGCGCGCTTCTCTACCTAGTTATAGTGCTCGCGTTATATTGGCACAACAATCGGCCCCCTGTTTCTCGCCCGCGCACTCTCCGGACCAGGACCTGCTCTCCACCGGGCGAGTGGATCCTTCGGGCACCTTTAAAACCTCCGGCCAGGATATATCAGAGAAAAAAGGCCTGACAACTTCTCCTGGATCGAGAAGAAGCAACACCGAGAACGGAATTGGTGCGGAGCTGTCTGGGAATACCTGAGATCGAACAGAAGTTTTTTCGAGATATCCTGTTGATATCCCGTTGGGAGAGGAGAGTGTTCGTGAGTTCGACTGTGTACTTTTGGTGCGAGGAGAGGAGGAGAGATATAGATATCGGTCTTGGGGAGGAAGAGTATCGGGAGAGTGAGAAAAAGGAGTGGTAAAGAGAAGAGAGCAGTGTTTTGTCAAGGGCGAAAGGGTAGAAGGGAGGAGTTCGGTGTGATATCGGGATTATATGTCCGGGTGGTAATCGAGAGTGCGGTAAGCAGTGTCCGGGGAGGAGTGTGAGCCCCGGTTGTCGGGGCAGAGGATCAAGGAAGAGCCGGCGAGCCAAGAGGAGGAGCGCTATCCTGGCGAGCCGTGGTACCAAGGCTTTCATGATTCCCGCTTGACGACTGGACAGGAGCCCAGCAGCACGGCACTGGTCAGATCTATGACCATGCTGCAGTCGCAAAAGCTGTACGGCGAGGCGGGTGGCCTCGGCGGTGCCATGAGCAGCGCCGCGATGTCTACGATGAGCAGCATGGCGCCGACGTACAGCTCGATTAACTCGATGGGATGCGTGTCGATGGGCATGTCAATGGGTGTCGGTGTTGGCCCTCGTTGCAGCCCGCAGGGCGCTGGTGGCTTCAACATGAGCAGCATGACGATGGGAATGGCATCGATGGACAGCGGTGGCATGGCCGGATACGGTGGAGGACCCATCGCCACCGGGAGTGCTTGCATGAGCGCCGTCGGTTATGCACCGCTCACACCCAGCGGCGGAACCGGTGTCAGCAGAGATCCACTCTCCCTCGCCGAGCCCGACTCACCCAATTCCGCTTTGCAACGCGGCAGAACCGACAAGTCCTACCGCCGAAGTTACACACACGCCAAACCACCTTATTCCTACATCAGCCTCATCACCATGGCCATCCAAAACTCCCCGACCAGGATGCTCACCCTCAGCGAGATCTACCAGTTCATCATGGACCTCTTCCCCTACTACAGACAGAATCAACAGAGATGGCAGAATTCCATCAGGCACTCGCTCAGTTTCAACGATTGCTTCGTTAAAGTAGCGAGGACCCCTGACAAGCCCGGTAAGGGATCCTTCTGGACCCTGCATCCGGAGAGCGGGAATATGTTTGAGAACGGGTGTTTCCTCCGTCGGCAGAAGAGGTTCAAGGATGAGAAGAAGGAGTTGACCAGGCAGAGTAACAAGCATCCGCAACATCACACGGGACCGGCGGCGGCGGCGGCGGCGGCTGCCGCAGCGGCCGCAGCCGCCAGTCACAATAGTCCGAGTTCGCACGAGTTGGGCCACACAGGTAAGAAGACCCCGTCGTCCCTTCACCCGGCCCAGCAGCAACAAGACGACAAGGACTTGCACTCGTTGGTCACCTCGCATCATCATATTGCTCCCGCGGGAAGTTTGCATCAGCATCACGGCGCTCTTAAGAGCGACACGACGGATATCGGGGGTCTTTTGGGCCCGGACCTCGGTGCTGCCCATGACGAACTCACCGCCATGGTCACTAGAAGTCTCCATCCTCATTTGCTCTCGGATTCCGCCGCCCTTCACCATGGGATGACGGGGAGCTTGAAACAGGAAGCGCCGTACACAGCGGCGAGTCATCCCTTTAGTATCACCAGGTTACTGCCGACCGCCGGCCAATCACCCGGCGGCCAGGACACCAAGCCTGAGATGAAGATGTACGAGCAGTTCCACCAGAGCTACGCGAACTTTGGCTCGCCCCATCATCCCCACGCTCATCCCGCGCCACCCAGCCATCATCATCACAACGGGATGCATGCTGGCTCGAATGCCAGCGGCGCGATGCACAACATGACCAATCATCATCCTCAGGAGTATTACCAGAGCCCGCTTTACCATCACGCGACCAGCGTACCCAGCAGCAGTGCACCTCCGCCGGCAGTGGCTAGCGCGGCTCCGGGCTTGTGACATCACGCCGCACACCCCTACGCCCTCGCCTGAGCCGCTGCTGCTGCGGCCTACGTCGCTACAGCCGCTGCTAATCATCATCCTCCGCCGACTACCAGAATCCAAGACACCAAGAATCCATCGGGAAACATCGATCTCGACGCCACCAGCCATCATCATCATCAGCATCCAACGGTTACTTCCAACCTGACCCAGCAGATCTCCTCCTCGGCCTCGTTGCCCTCTCGTTCCGACCTCGAATCTTCTGATCCTTCCAACTCCCAGGCGCCTATCTCCATCTCGCCACCCTCGCCGAATCAGCAACGGCGGCGGCGCCGTCCCGACGTCGACCAGCATGGCTGGCCCGTCGTTCACGAGGACGAGTACGAGGAGGAGGAGGACGAGGACGAGGAGGATGTCTGAGAGAAACGACTGCTCGACAGTCCAAGGTACGACTTGCGCGAGGGATCGCCTCTTATCTTTGAGAGAATTCGTACATCCGGAGAGAGAGCTTACTTCCGCCGTAGGTGGAACCCTCTCGAAATTTCCGCTTGAATCTCGTGCTTTTCTGGCGATGCGGCGTCTCAACTTATTCCGGGTCTTAGATTGTCTGTCTTTTCCTTTCTCTCTCTGTCTCTTGCTTTCGATGAGAATGGAAAAAGCGATGACAGAGAAAGGGAGAGAGAGAGAGAGAGATAGTACGAGCTATTGACTGGTGTTCGTTACGGCAATCGTTTTATGGTATTACTTTACGCTGGTCCGATGATAAGATAGGCCGGTGGAGTACGAGCCGGCTTTGGCGCCTACTCCTGCCCACAATACACAGCTGTCCCTTTGTTTATGAGGGTACGCGAGCGCGCGCGCGCGCGTGTAGAGATCAGAATAGCCAGCATCATTTAGCGGATCATTTCACCGGAGCGGAACGCCTCGCCGGAACGTATAAAATCTTTATCGAGGGATCATCGTTGCTCGGTGTAAGCCCGCCTTTTATCGTTTACTGCTTTCATTTACTCGCGCGCGCGTATTCTCGTCGAGTTTGTAAGCACTTATCACGTGCTAATCGAGTCGAGTTTCCACGGCTGCCATATCCGTCGGCGGCGTCGGCACGGGCGAGATCGGCGTCGCTCGATCCTCTGCACGAGATCCTATGACGCATAGACATCAGCCGAGATATGATTGCGATCGTCAGCGACGAAAGAATTCATCCTCGAGTGCGTCGTTTCCGAGGGAAACGCACTTAGAAATCAACGAGTTTCTAGCTCGACGTGCGCTTTCCCACTGAGATGATCTCGCGAGGTAATCATTCGTCGTTCGATTTCAAGCGGATTCTTGCTGTTTCAATTCCCAAGCTTTTAAAATGTGATTGCTCGAAGATAAGAGGAAAAGTCATAGCGTCGATCGAAAGTCGATCTCGTCTTGTCGATCGTTGTACGAAGGACGTCGATGTTTTCTGTGATACGAGACACAACGATGAATCGAGAGAGTGAGGAGATTCTCTCTGTTGGCGTTGGTTGATCCTGGTGGGTGGTCGTGCTGGCCGGAAAAAGCTGTGGTTCGCCTACGGTGGCAGGATCTTCCCTGCAATATTCCAGTGCAATTTCCTCTTCTACCGCATGGAAGTAGTCCGGGAGAGGAAAAGGAGGGCGTAGAGCGTAAGGGTGAAAACGAGGGGGTGAAAGAGGGTGAGAGAAAGAGAGAAAGGGGGTGAGATAGAAAAGGAGAGAGGGAGAGAGGAGAGGAGAGTGGCGTACACGAGAAGAGTCAGTGGAGAGTTAAGGGTAAACCGCGCGCTCCGAAGCACCGGCGAGCTCGAATCCCGATTTATTATTCCTGAAAATAGGAAAAAGCCCACCGGAAATTGCGTGCCACTGCCAAAGTGGAACAGTCATAGTCTCGGCTTTCAATATTTGGAGTATCACGGATACTCGCCCAGCAGCAGCAGCGGCAGCAGCAGCATCCAGCGCATCAGCTTCCGTCGCTCGGCTGCTCTCTCACTTTGAAGCGCGATAACGAAGCGCGCACACATTTTCCAGTATTCCTTTTCGCCCTTTCACCGGATTAGTTGGCTCCGAGCGGATCATTTTCACAAATTAGACGGCTTATCTTTTTTACCCAGTGGAATCTCTGGACTATCGCGTTCCTCTTATCTATGGGATTCGTTTAGCTTACGGTCGAGGGAGTTGTGCTGTCTCTGGATGATGATTTTTTTTTTTTCCCGGGGGGTTTCGAGAACGTTTTTGAGATTAATATCGAGTGCTAGATGACGGCTTCGATATTGGTCGGCGCTATTATCGAAGATTTACTTGGGTTTGTCGATGACACACACCTGCCTCTCATTAGCAATCGTCTTCCCTCACTTATCGCCGCCCAATTATCCTCATAGTTATTAGCGTATCGATGGAATCGCCGGGTTTATTAAGTCGACAATTAGCTTTATCGCGATTCCTCCCATGCGCTAAAAAGTCCACTCTGCTTTTGAATTTATCCCAGCCGTGTTTCTTCAAGTCTCTTTTAATCGTACTTCATCTTATACTGTTATTCGTAACTATTTGTCTTAGCTCCATCTGCCATTATTAAGTTTCTCGAGGTTTTAGCAAAATTTAGTCAATTCCACTCGATTTTCTACCCTCTTTTTTTACACAAACTCACTTTAGCACAATTACAAAGAAAGCCAGATCGAAATATGACATTTCTACGATCCTCAAAAACTCTCTTTACATTCCCATCAAACATCCACAAATCCCGAGAAATCTGTACCGCGAAGAAAAGGTCGAGCTCGTCGCAAGAAGCGAGAGGATTCTGGCAAGGAGAGTTGGCCGGTGCTTCGAAGGTCGCCAAGCGAAAGTCGCTCCTTTTAAGAGCGATCGGGGCGAGCGCGAATTATTATTGTGCTTGAAAGCTGCCGTTTCGGCGGCGGCGTATCGGCGACGGCGACGGCGGCGTATCGGCGAGCGAAAAATGTGATAAATCCGTGAAGGATAAGTATAAATTAATGAAGGTCGGCTTGCAGAGGCGACGCCTGTACTCTCGCAAGCGTGTAGGTCGCCCATCCAACATACTCTCTCTTGACATTCAGAGACACTACTCTCGGTACACGCACTCGGTAACCAATAGACGCGCGACAGATTTCATGAAGAAATCTAGCTTCGACGAGATCTTTTGTTGAAAGGAATATGAAGCGTCGAGCGCGCAGGACACGTCCAGTGTTTTTGTATGATACCTGTAGATAGCCGGCACAACGTAACGCGTATGATGTACAATACTATATGTTAAAGAGAGGTATATATGTAATTATATATATATATATATAGATATATATAAATAAATGGAGTCTTTAATGATACATTATGTTAGGTATTATACATATTATATATAAATAGGGAGAACGAGAGAAGCGTAAGGCGAGCAGCGAATGCGGAGCGGCCGCGAGTGAAAAAGTCGAGAGCGCATGATGGAAAACTTTGTAACGCCTGTTTCAACAGCGAATCCGACAACCTTCGAACGAGGTCAGCGTGAAAACCCTCCGCGCAGTCGTCTCCGCGTAAATTAACCTCGAGAGAACGCACATTGTTGGCAATCGCGTGTGTCTAGCAGTGCTCAATTCTGTGCGTCGAGCTCGGCAAATTTCACTGTCAATTCGACAGGAATGGAATTTTGGTAGTGAAAATAATTTGGAAGGAAAGACAGTTTTGAGTATTGCTAGATTCATGGCTCGATGATTAATTGATTTGGTAGAATGTTGTTTATAATTGCAGTGATGGAAGAGTTGAAAGACGCTGTTGAAACAGACGTGTACAGAAGAATTTGTACATAGAGAAAAAACGAGCGAGTGTGTGAATGTGTGAGTGCGTATGTGTGTGTGAGAGAGAGCAACGCATCGTGGAGGATCACCGATTTACTGTAATTGCCATTGTTACTGTCACACACGCCTGGCATCGTTTTCGTCGCGGTTCGGTTTAGGTTCTCTTTCACCTACGCTCCGCGCTTCGACGTCCGATCGAATGATTCCTCCTCATCATTCTAAAGGAATTCACCGGAATTCCCACACGAAATCGTCAGGAAAATTCGTTTCCTAATTTCTTCAATGCAACCCCAAACAGAATCGAACAAGTAGAATTAATGGAGAGCGTTGACAGAATTTGGGAAATTAGAAATGATTGCGATTGGTTTGAGAGATTAGTAGGTCGATGGAATTTTCGTGTGGAGTTCCGGGGATTTCGTGGGTCGGATTGATGAAAGGGGAGCGTCGGCCGGCGGGCGGGCGAAGTGTCAGCGGACGAAGGAAATCTCGAAATTGCGAAATCTCATGTTTACGCTTTCATTGTTCCTGCCGCGTCTTGCTCCGCTTTAGACGAGAGCGGCGGAGAGCCCGAATTTCGCCGCTTCTTCCGAATATACTTTTTCAGCGTCCACAACACGTCACTCTTGGAAGGACCGACCTGCTCTCCTCGGCACGCGGTACAGGCCGTGAGAGCGTGTCGCCGGCCCTCTCCGCTCATCGTCATTCGTCTGGCTCGATGGCGAACATTGCGCTAGAGCCGCACACGCCTCATCGACGAGATACGACGAATCACGAGGATGTAAATGTTTCAATAAATCCACGTATTTCTACGAAAATCGAGCGTCTTCTCTCTATAACCCTTTGCCGCACTCCTCCAATTCCTCTTTCTTTCATACAGTTTTCAATACTCCCATTCCTATAACGCACCTTAAATCGAATTCGATTTTATTTTAAAACTTAGGGAAAATCTGAATCATTGGGAAAATCAGTAAAGTTTATTTTGCGACTAGATTTTTTTATTATTGTGAAACTTTATTGGTGTTAAAGCGAAATAGATCATTGTACTTGAAAATTCAATTTAATGTTTTGCGTTCAAAATACAGCATTGCGGGTTGTATGAAATAGGACAACACTTGCTACATTGGTTGTGTTTTAGATTTGCATTTTAAAGCAACCTGCAAACAGAACTTTACACTGTTATTCTTCTTAATTCCCAGTATTCTGAAGCTATTGAACTCTTATTACTATCTTAATTCTCCATTGATTCTAATTTCATACACCCTGCGTAAAGTTAATATTTGTTAAAACGTCTCTACACTTTTGCAAGCAAGCATTCGATTACTGGAGTCATACTCGATTCTCATCGAGATAGTACTCCTCGATCTTATCTTCCTTTTTTCTCTGAACATGCTAAAAATAACATATGCACAACTTTCATTATGCTCTAGCGCAACTTTAATCTGGAATTGAATGTTCTATAAATTTGTTTGCCTCTTTAATAAATTATTTTCGTACGATTAGTACTGCAAAAACTGTATTTTTTCAAAAGTAATGCAATACTTACAAACGTATTGCAATACTGAATAATAAGTTGAAGAATCATAAACACTTTTTAGTGTAATAGCAATTTTACATAATACACAATGCTGTATAAATATATGTATAGTTCTGCAAATTAGACTGCATTCTTTTACAAGTTACTTTCGTACGATTTGAAATAAAGCAATTCTTAAAAACGTACTGCAATACTGAATAGTAATTTAACGAATCATAAACACTTTCTAGTATGCTAGCAATTTTCTATAGTTCAGCAAATTAGTCCGCATTTTTTACAAATTATTTTCAAACGTTTCGCTTGTGTTTCATCTTACAAATACTTTTTCGAAAGTAATACCACCCTTGCAAATGTATTACAATATCGACTAGCAATTCGAAGAAGCACAAGTACATCCACTCAAAATGTTTCTGCTCTACGAGCAGCGGTTGGAAGTGTGACAGCAATTTCAAAATAGAGGGCGATCATTCTTGGCCGTGACACAGAAGCGGCCCATTTGTATATCGATCTTAGAACGGCGGGGGACGTCCAACTATCATCACTGATCGTTATTCACCATGAATTAGTCGAGTCGCACGTCACTCGCTGATAACGCCAGGAAGATACACTGGCCTCCGATCAAACTGCGACAGTCTGTAAGCCGTAGCGGCGTTCTACACCAACCAGCGCCAATAGTGTTCATAGTAGTTCGCCCAGCGAACTTTCAAGGCTCTTGTAATCCGCTCCTTGTTAACCATTGGACGACAGAGATAAAGATGGGCGCAACGAGAAAGAGGGTATTCTCGAGCGCGGGAAATCAGGGCGAAACAGATAGCTCACAAAAAAATGGAACCATCCGAAAAACTATTCGAAGTTAGGGTGAATGTAAAAATTGCTTCGGATTAATAAAAGTTCATTCCGGGCGAAACAGATTGCTCAGTGGAAAGTGGAATGATTTGAAAAACTATTGGAAGGAAACTAAGGTGAATATTGAAATTGGTTAGGGTTGATAAAAATTAGGACTGTTGAGAATTTTAAAAATTCAGAGGGGAGAAACTAAAACTTGTATTGTAAGAGAAAGTTGGAAAATTGTCCCATTTGGGGTGATATAGAATATTTCAAAGAAGTTGCTCAAAAGGGACATAAGCTGTCAAAGAAAATTAATATAAGTATTACTCTGAATTAATAAGATTCTATTGAGTCTAGAATGTTTTATAATTGACAATTAATACTGTGGTTCATAATAATGACATGACTGCAGGATTTTAAAAAATCCTTGACGAAAAATAGAAGAAAGCAAAACGAAGCATTAAAATGATTGTCAAAGAAGAAATAAACTACGAAGTAAAATTACCATAAATACTAGTTTAGATTAAAGCTTTTGTCAACCCTGAAATTTATTAAAACTGACAGTTAATTATATAATATGGTTAATAACAGTGACGTGTCTACGGGATTTTCCTCAAAGCCTTTGAGCTTCACTGGCTTCCGGGTGGAATTTTTCCTTATGTCGTCCGTTTAACTTCGGTGTCCTATACTTCATACGCGCTGGCAGAATGTAGTCAAGTGATTTTTAGATACGATAATGGCTAACATGCGTGTAACCCGCGCGATTCGGATAAGCTGATCGAGAGCCGATTAAAAATAAGATAAGCCTCGAGCACGTGTACCTTGTGGGCCTCGCGCTTCATCCACCGACGCCGATTCTAATACCAATTCTGCCTCAATTGTAGTTCAGTGAACGCCTAAGACGAAATCTCGGTTAGAGTTCGCTAACGTCAAACACTTTATCATCAATTCCATTTCACATGCACACTTTCCCATGTAAAAATTCTAAATGGATGTAAAAATAATTTTGGGATTCTTGTAATTGTGCCTCAATTTTGAAACTGCCGAATTCAGAAGAAAAAAACGTTTTGACTATGATAAAGCGTTTGCAGCAGAAAAGGGGTTAATCTTCAATGTGATTTAAAGAACATTTCACGTTGACAGTGAGCTTTTTATTGGACAAGTAGTACTGGATCGACAAAAATAACCTGTCTATGATAAAGTGTAAATAAAGTGTTTGCAGCAGAGAAGGGGTTAATTTTCAAAGAAGAATTTAAACAAAAAAAATCCATTTTCCACATGTCTTATAAAAGTTGACAACGCTTCGTCTTTTATTTAAATACCTGATCTTCCATGTGACAATCAATCACTAAAAACAGTTGGTAATAGGATTTCATTGTAGATTCAGGTTAAAGCGCATAAACTAATGAAGCACCACACTGGCTACGAAGAGATTAGTGGGAGCGGCGTGCGCGTTGACAGTGAGCTTTTTATTGGACAAGTAGTACTGGATCGAGTGGCTCGTGTAAATGGCCTAATCTGTGTATGCAATCGATAGGCGCTCATTAATACGGATTTACTTTGTACCCTTCGAGATGATCGGCGTTCCGACACGTATCTGCCGAAAAAATTCCTGGCGTGTCGGGCGACGGCGACGGCGACGGCGACGACGACGGCGACGGAGAGCGCCGATTGGTGCTCTGCCGATTGACTCACCGGCCGATTCAAGCTGCCGGGGAAGATACCGATGTGACAGAACGATAGACTCTCTCTCCTCCAGTCCGACTAATAGAGCCGACTCCAACTCGAATAAACATCGAGCACTTCTGCTTTGTTTGCCCGCCGGATTAAACACCCTGTTTTTCCTGTCACCTCTAATTACCTGCTTCGAGTGCTCTCTTGATTGGTCTCTTCGTCTGCCGACGGAACTTTCTCTTCCTATGATAGTTCTAATATCAGCAGTTTTCTGTCGTGGTTTAGTGATTGCTAATTGGGGGTGATCCGAGAGTGTGTCATTTGTTATTGTTTCTGTTAATCTTTACGATGTGTAATTAGTTTCTACTCTTTAATCTTCGACTCTTTCATATTGTTCGTCATTGGAGAGTGTGTCATTTGTTATGGATTTCTTCCCTTGTTTCTGTTAATCTTTACAACGCGTAATTTGTTTCTATTCTTTAATTTTCCACTCTTTCATTATTTTTTGCAGTATAATTATTTTGATAATGAATGCCAAAAGTACTTGTTATTATTTCAAAGAATCGTTGTTTGATTTTAGCATATGATTATATGCGATTGAATTAACAAAAAGATTGACCGAGTATGTTTGTATTTAATAATCGTCAAAGTATAATCGTAATTCGTTCATGTGCGAATGAAAGGATTCTCGTGGTGGTTTTGGAGATTTTTGCAGGGAATAAAGGCTCCTTTGGGATTCGCCGTGCGAACATAGCAAGTCTATTTCCCACGATATTGATTTTCTCTTAGCACATATGTATCACCCAACGTATTTATGAGCGAGCCTTTACTATCTTATCGCTCCCTTTTACATCAGGTATTTCAACTTTTAATTATGCCTATCTTACCCTGCAGCTGAACCACCTCTCTCCTTCTCTCTCTCTCTCTGTTGTTTGACACGTAAATCTCTTAGTTATAGTCAATCTTCCATTCCACCGAAAACACTGCTTTGAAAATCCGATGACGATCGATTGTTTCAAACGCTATTGTTTTGTTTATAAAATTATTGCACTAATTTTTAGACGACCGAAGTACAACTCGATTAAAATAAATTCTTAAGCATTTAGTGATCAGAAAACTAAATCAAATCCCTGTAGAAGAAATCAGAGTCAAGGATAATCCTTTGAGATTCCTATGATCGTTGATTATTTATTCAAAAACCAAACATATTACTTGAAACGCTGCTACTTTCCTTATGAAATGATTGGACTCATTTTTAGATGACTGAAGTACAACTCGATTAAAATAAATTCTCAAACAATCAATTACCAGAAAACTAAATCAAATCCCTGCAAAAGAAAAACTGATCGACGAATGGCAAAGTACTTTCATTCACCGATCCGAAATGAGAAGCGACTAAAATCGTACTAAAATCGAAGAAACACGTGTCGAGGGTGAAAAGGCGATGCTGGTACAGTTGACGAAAGGAGAAAGAGGTCCTCGGCGGAAGTCGTGTTGTTCTTGGAGCGCAGTGTTTGCGCGGCTTCGGCCGGAAAGCGGGAGGAAAAGGGCGATGGTCCGACGGTTACCATAACGAGTCTTAGTTAACGGGCGGACGCTCGGGGTGCAATCTCCCGCGGATTATTCGGCATGATACACAGCCAGATATACCTACATCGAGAGGCACTACAAACCTGTGTATCTCGCCAATATTTGACTAAATCATGAACAATGTTTGATTGTACACAGCAGCCGCCCGCGCGCCACACACGCACGCGCCCTCCACGGAGCACGACTTGCCCAGGTACACCTACACGCCTCGAGTGCCGCACTACTTTATGTCAGTGCATGCTTCTCTCTCTTCTGTGTTTGTGTGTCTCTGCGAGCGCCACTGCCAATAATGTAACAATGTCTTACCGCGCCATAATTATGGCTATGCGCAGCCTCTTTAAAGGTGGCGCTGACAAAACGATCAGTACACTTCCCATGAGAATATATTTAAGCCTGCGAGGAGTTTTTGATTTTGGATTCAATTTCGTTGGCATTGATCTTTCATTGTTAGTTTCATTCTTTTATTGGAGGGAATGGCAATGTGGAACAGTAATTGTAAATAGGATTGCGATACGCTTTTAAGGGACTTAATAACAGATTAACAATATGTCCATTTTTCAGCCTTTTATATTGAAAAAGTTTACGATAATTAAAACTAGACGCAATTAAATATAACAAACGCATTAACTCACTCGTTGTGTGTGGAAAAATATAAAGAGATGCTATTGAATTGTATCTCAGCATCACCAATGATTGTTATAACCAATTAATTGAGACTATCATTAATGAAAGTGCTTATTAGAAATACGAACCCACGCATAGTTTGGACACCAAATGACAAAAACCATTTTCCTTCCACCAACAATAAGACTCGATGATTGCTTCAGTCAAACAATCGCTGTGTACTTCAAACGGACATCGCGCTTATCCGTCGTCGCCGGGATTGAACGCTGCGAGGTTTTCCATCAAATTATGAGCAAGAAAGATCTAAAAACGCAGCCGGCTGCTGGCAACGGTTGCTGTCTTTTCCACCTACGTTCGTGTACACACACACTTACGCGCGCACATGTTTGTGGAAATGTGGAGGTTTGCTCCGGAATCCGCTCTCGACGCCCCCTCGCGCCGCCGAGGGGGGAAGCGTGCGCGCGTACGTGTCTGCTAGCATCGAGCATCGAAAGCGCAGATATAAAGAGAGAGTGAGTTATGAAAATAGGGGTTATTGATGGGGAGAACTGTCTATAGAGAAAGGTGTAAGAGTCAGTCGTGTTAGGTTTGCCGAATTTTGATGGGAAAGTCGCAAAATTTAGTGTATTTGAATATCAATTCATCTGAATTGATTTAGGAACGTTAGCATTTTTGTAAGGAATTTTGAAATATAATGCAATTTAATATAATTATTTATAAGACATGGTGTAAGAGTCATTCGTGTTAGGTTTGCCGAATTTCGGTGGGAAAGTCGAAAATCTAGTATAATTGAATATTTATCTAAATTGATTCAGGAACGTTTGCATTTATGTAAGGGATTTTGGAATAATGCAATTTAGTATAATAATCGTATTTTTATGAAGTACAAAAATACAATAGTTAGTGTTTGAATTACTAGAATATTCAGATAATTAGTAATTTGACTTTTAAATTTCGTGATACTTTATTATTACGACAGACTTCTACAACTTGTAATGTGTAGGCTGCTAACATTACACATTGGAAAAGTACTCTTTCAAATTGCCGCTGCCTTATTCTCATTATTAACTCCATTTAGCTCTACACACGTTCCTTCCCAATTATCCCCATATTCCCGGAAACTCTTCAACTTTACATATCATACACGCAATGTTCCAGCATATTCATTACAAGAGTGTTATATCAACCACAACTTTCAATCCCTATTTTATTACCAAAGTATATACTATTATATTCATATTGAACAATTAATTAAAAATCTCGATTGCTTAACTTTTACAGTTCCTCACCAGTTACAGTTTGTCATTAATTCTACTAAAATACACTTTACACGCACAAATTCACATCCAAGAAATCCAAATCCATAAACTCTAACATTTTCTTCTCAATTTCGCAACTATAAAATTTACAAGGCAATCATCCTTTAATCCCTAATTCAAATCAAAGAACAATTAGAAAATAAAAATACTTCACTATCCAACACATCAAAATCCTTCTCTCTCTAATTCTCCTTAATAATTCCCATATCCGAGAAAGCCTTGAAATCCGACCACCATACACGCAACGATCCCACCAATCGGAGGGATCCAACATTATATCGGCCGTAGCGTGCAATCCTTATCTTATTAGCAAAGTATGTACGATTACATGCGATACTTGGGCTCCGGCCGATATTCCCGTGCAGAACTCCGGCGGCCGGAGCGGAGCCTCGAGCATGGGTGCGCCGATGGGCACGTTGATCCACGAGGGAGCGGAGAGGGTGCGTCGGATATACGCTACGTGCGAGAGGGTGAAAGTGGTGGCGCGGGGGCGGAAGAGAGAGAGAGAGAGGAAAGAGGAAAGAAGAGAGCACTGGATTTAACGGGAGAGAGGGACGTAGAATGGGGAGGTGGAAAAGAGAGGAGAGGAGAGGAGAGAAGAGGAGAGGGAAGGTCGACGAGCAGGGAGAGGAGGCGTGGAGTGGGCCGAGTCGAGAGAGGAGGACGCCAAGAGGAGCAGCGGTGGGAGAGATCGGCGCGTGAGGGGAGGAAGCGGCAACGATCCTAGGAGAGGGAAAGAGAGAGGGCAAGGAATGAGGAGAAATAAACCGGCAGAGGAAGTGAACGAGAAACACAGTCGGAGGGGAAATGAACGCGTGGGTGGGCGATTTTCTCCTCTCTCTTTAACTTTGCCTATTTTACTTCGTCTCTCTCTCACGTTCTGTTTCTCCTCCCTCTGGAATCGCTCGCTCTCCTCGTAATTTCTCTCGGCAGCGCTGATAGCAACTCGCTTCCCCCCACAACGCGCGCGCGCGAGAGAGCAATGCTTGGCTCCGTCAAACTCTGGAGTAAAAGTTAGAGCGCCGTGTAAAGTGAATTGGATGGACCAATTTGTTGGTATCCTTGGTATTAGGATTTCGGCCGCTCGAGATTTCAGGATTTGAAAGCGTCATTTCTATATGGGATTTTTGTGGAGTTATTGATGCAAACTTTTAGTTCATTGGTTGGTGAAGGTATTGTTGGGAGTTGGATAAATGGCTCCTAATTGGTTAAAGACTTGATTTGTGTGCATTTGAATAATTAAAATTTTGCTCGAATATGAACAGTCTTCATTTTATTGATTAGCAGATTCTTACACGTCGCATAAACTAAATGAAGTTTGCCAAATGCTAGTTTTTCTTTCATTTTTGAATGGAAAATTATAAGAGACTTATGGGATTTTGTAACCTTTATGTGTAAATCTTTTAAGGTTCAAATGTCTGTGAAATTCCTCAGACGTTCTTTCGGTCCTCGAAGCTCCTAAAAAAGGGTGAAGGGCTTTCTTGGCAGGAGCGTATGTATTAATAATGTTCCCGAAGAAGAAGGTCTCGGAGACGGCGATCTAAATGTTTCGCAGCTCGCGGTACGAGACAGGTTGGCCGTATCAACGATCGATATGCGCTTTTCAAGCAGAGGACTTTATAAGTAAAATAGGAAAAGCCGTCTGGACGGTGGCGGGCGTGTTCTACCTTTTGTATGAGCGCGCGCGCGCGTCCGTCGACGTCGCCGTCCACTGCTTTCAGACTATAATGACGGCACTTGAATCGTCGTCCTACCATTCTTAGCTCTTCAGTCTCGAACGAACGCGAAGTGACTACTTTTTCAAAAGTGCATAACTTTCCTACTGGCGCATTCTAGCTTCAGCGAGCTGCTCGCCTTCTCCTCGCTCGCCCAGACGTTTAACGACCCCGTTCCTCCACCACCCTCTTTCGCCCCCTTGATTCTCGATCCTCCAGATATCGAATTCACGCATCCCTCCACTTATTCGTGGAGGGTGTGAATTGTTATTTACTCTTAAAACCTCTATGAGATACCTTTATGATGTAACTTGTGCTAGTTTTGTGCGAGGTTTAATGTACTTTTGGATTTGATATGTTTTATTTAATTGGGACGGTTGATATGTAGCAAAGTGTGACAGCTGTTTTCATATGTATTAATTTTAACTTTCATTCCTTTGAAAGTAGTACTTTGTCGATAATGAATTCGTTTCCATTTAATAGATATTAGAAGAAATTTCGATCTAGAAGAATGTTTCTTTTCAAGAAAAAGCGAATTTTCTTCAAGAAGAAAGTTTCCTTTCGAGATGTTCAGAAAGCAGAATTCCTCTTTTCAGAAAATCTGTGCAAAACTTTTATCGACTGTAATCGCAAGTGAAATATTGCACTCCAAAAGAAGAGGTGTGATTTATAAAAATTAGAAAATTGAAAATAGCTCGATGAGTTTGCTGAAGTGCGGCGAATGCCTTGAACAAAACTTGCCGTAACAGAATCGATTGCCGATTCTGGAGGAGCGATTAACGGCTGGCTGCAATGCGTCCCTCGCATGCAGATATTTGCACGGTACGCAAGTGTATGCGCGCGCGATTCGGCTAATTTGCAGCTTCGTTAATCTATGCATAGGTGCGCAAGCGTGAATTGAACGAGGAGGAGCCCGCTTGCCAGAGCGGGCGAGGCTGCTGCTGTGAGTCAAGGTTCCTACGAAATCGATGCTAAGATCTTTAATCGGCGCACTAATGAAACAGAGTTTCAAGCTCAACTTCCCAGTCATTTGCAATCCCTCATAACTGCAATTTTTCATATTCTTCCTCGTATTAGACATTGAATAATATTACGAGGAATAATAAGAGAAGCATTTTTATTTCTTCGAAGTACAGTTAGCACTGTTCGTCGTTGGAAAATTCGAGATTTGCAGTCGGAGTGGATTCCATTATGAATTAACTGAATTTCAATTTTCGTTTACTGTCATTTTCTCCGACTCCGCTTTGAATTCATCAACCGCGTTTAATGTACCACATTGGAAAAAGTTAGTTTTAATTAATTAAAGTCGTTTTAATATCTCACTTATTTCATGCTCGCTTTTTTCAACGGGAAGCTGAAATTTTTCTTAATGTACAAAAAACTAGGGAAAACGAGAACAACTAGATTAATGTGGAACACTTACTTTGTTTTATTACGAGAGAAACTTTTGTTAATGAACTTATTTGGTATTAATACTTAGTTCGAATGCATTTAAATTGTGTAATTAACTTTCGATTCTATTTAATGCAAGAATTCGAAATTATAACTAATTTAAGGACAATTGAATGATTTGTGAGCAATGATTGATAGATTCTCCTAAAATCAGTTGAAGTGCATTTCAATTATATAATTAATTTTGGAATCCATTTTATGCATGAATTCTAAATTATAACTAATTCAAGGAAAAGTCTGATGATTTGTGAGTAATGACCGATACATTCTTCGAAGTTACCGCATTTGTTGTTACAGGAGGGAGTCTTGTTTATCGGGCTATCTGTTACGAATAATCTAGCGGCTCACTGGCTGATGACTGATAACAAGTTCCAACGGTTTGCTGCGACTCATCCTAGCGTTCCCAGTGCAACGAGAGTTCCAACGCAGCGGCGGCGGCGGCGGCGGCGGCGGCGCTTATCGCTTCAGCATAATTCCATTATCGACGTAATTCCCGTGACGTAAGTCTGCCCGGCCGGGGGAAAAGTTGATAGTTCTCGCTATCCTGTCATTTCAGAGATAGTTGACGAGCCTGCAACAATGCACCGCTCGGCAAACAATCCGTGTGTAGCGCTACACGTCGAGAACGCGGCGCTGATTCACCGGGCGCATCATTTATTTGTTGTCCGCGCTGCTCGCCGAGCGGCGATGATTCCCCCGCGCTCGGATAATGCCGATTTTCGGGGAGCACGCTCGTAATCATTGCACGCGATGATCGCACGCGATTGAAATAAATTTACATTTTTTCGCGCCCTCTCTCCACCCGCGCTTATATTTAACAAGCCGGGCGCGCGCGCCGCGCCGTGCGCTCGAAATTCGATTTTAATGAACACTAATTGCCTTATGGAAATACGTAGCGTTTACCTGCCGGCGAATACCTAATAAGCTGGGAAAAACTGCAAACAAATTCCCCTGTATGTGTTTTATTTCGGCTTTTCTGTCGCGCTCGTCGCTCCTCGCAATGATGACGATGACGATGGTCATTTTAACGCTTTGGTCGATCGGACATTTTCGAATTTAATTCTCTCGACAGTAAACCGTCGATGCTACTACTTTTGCGGATCAAATGTCATGTAATTGCTTATCTTGATTCACTGCGCCTGTCACGAAAAATCGAATCTCGTTCAGTCTTTATTAAGTTTATTGTTACTTTTATTTATTATTTCTCTGTTTCTTTTATCGGCGTGTAAAACATAAACAACCTTAATACTAATTCATATTTCATTCCATACAATTCACAAAGTCATCACAGGATTGTATCATTATCATAATTTCATCGTACTCTAAATCTTTCATACAACGAAACTTTTTTTTCTCGCTTGGTCAAAAGACTGCTGCTTTTCACTTTATTTTTGACTTTTTTTTTATCATTTCTTTGTTTCTTTTGTTAGCTTGTAAAACACATATAAACAGCCTTAACATTAAATTCATATTCCATCTCATACAATTCATAAAGTCATCATAGAATTATATCATAAATTGTCATCACTTCATCGTACTCTAAATCTTTTATACAACGAAACCTTTTATTCCCGCTTGGTCCAGAAGCTATTGATCATCAGAAGTGATCCTTAAGCCGGCCGATTCTAATCGAACCCCCCCAATTCCCGTGTATATATCTGGGTCACTTAATAACATGTGAAATTTATCGCTGAAATATGCGCGAATTAATTATCACCGTCGGAGATATCGAATATTCCGGTGGCCCGGGGATACTTGCGCATTTGTATCCACGCGTGTGTGTGCCTGTGTGTGTGAACCATCGAGTTCTCGAGCGGATGAGTGACCAATTACCCGCATAATCGGAACCGATGCTGTTAATTGCAGAAAATAGTCGAACATTCGATATCGGAAGTCCGTCCAGCCGACGCCGACGCCGACGCGATCGAGAGGGAGGGGAAAAAAAAGCGCGGCGTATTTTAGTATCGCTGAATCAACGGATTAGCATGATCCCAGCCGCTGCAGTAATTGCTGACAGGCTATAATTAAGCCGACCGCGACTACCGGCGACACGAAGTACTGGTTCATAACGCTCCGCTTTCCATCGAGGCTCGCAGCGAAAAAAAAGGTCTCCGACTTGAGTCTTAACATCGAGGTTAATACTTGAGTGAAATCGAGCGATGCGGGTCAATAAAATTATAATGATAGCAGGTGAAATAATAATAAAGTCATGTTTATTGTAAGAACTAGGTTAATCAGGTTAAAAAGTTTGACAATCCGTAAATATTCACCTACAAGTGTCTGTTGGATAATTTTAGTGTTATTTGAAGTTTATCGTTATTGTAAAGTTCGATGCGACGCAGATCAAATCGATCGTCCTTCGAAGCTCCACGCGGATCTGACGACAACAGCTCCAAGGTTCTTTACACAAGCCTATCGCTTATCAAATTAGCTTACATAATAAATTGTATTCCAATTGCAAAATAAATAAATATAAAAAAGGGAAAATATCATTGGTATCTTAAAAACATATAACATAGTTTATATTAATGCCTCATCCTTAACCTTTCATCCTTCGAAAGAACATTCGATTTCAACTGGAATCTTATAAATTTTCAATACTCTCTCTGCAGTGTGGAAAGTGAGAAAACGAAAGTAAAAAGATCGTAGAAAAGTATGCAAATCATAAGAGAGCACACACATTTCCCTATTCTTATCTACAAATTAAAAAAAAACGCATCAGGATTTAAAGGGTTAATTCAGTCTTGGAGGAAGGCTTGATTTACAGTCATAATTTCAAGCGAGTAGAAGACGGCGGGAAAGGCAAAGTCTGTTCGTGGTTTGCATTCTGGAGAATATTCGTGAAGGCCTCTCGAAGGCAGGAGCGCAGGAGAGGAAGGAATACGAGAGGCAGCTGGCCGAGGCAGGAGAGCAGCAGCCTCGACCGGTTTACTTAGGTGCGGTCCGAGAAATTGAAATTTTCGTAAACGGATTAGGGGATCGGCCTGCGCGCGACAAACTCCTTGTTAATTAGAATGTAATCCTGGTCTTAATGGGACGGCTGGTAATAAAATCAGGTGGAGAACGATACCGCCACCGCCGTTCCTCCTCCTCCTCCTCCTAGCGGTGTCCTGGTGGACCACGTACGGACACACCGCACCTAAGTCCTTTCCAATCATCTTCGTATCGAGCGACGTACATCCTCATTTAATAGGGAGGATACCCTTTCCATACCCTTTCTCTACCCCTTTCTTTGCTGGGCAAAAGTGGCTCCGCGCCATGGTATGTTTTGTAAAATTAATCGGAACCTTGGAAATTGAATTCATAATATTCTTGTGTTGTTATGGTTTTTCGATATATTTTTTTATTGTAGATTTATAATTTCTGTATTTCGTAATATTTATAGTTGTATTTTTAAAATACAAGCACCTTGACATATGCATTGCAAATAATTCGGTCCTTGCTAGTTCATATTTGATTATTTTAAATATTTTAAATTGCAATGAATAATACAACTCATAAAAGGCATCAACGATTTTAGTTCTAACTAGATTTCTAAAATAGAATAATAATTACGAAAATCATTATGGTAATCACACCGTAAAATAGATTCGAATTTTTGGAGTGAAACACACATCGCGTTTTCGGAGTGGACCACACGAGTCTATTATAAAAATTGAAATTTGTGCCAAGAACAATTCAAATTGATAAGATTCATAAAAATCGACATGAATTACGTGTATCGAAGCAGTCTAAATTCAATGTTAAGAAGTCTGTTTGGATTAGCGGGAGGTTCAAGTGGAAGCGCGGAGAAGTGGCGCAGGTTTTTCACCTGGAATTCATTTTGAGGAGAGGCGGGCGCAGGTAAGTACTTGGGAGAGCGCACGGCTTCTGTCTCATGGGGTGCTTTAATATTTCAGAGGCTGGTACTTCTCCATATTCTGGCGAAACGACTTTACTTGGCCTTTGCGGATCCACCGTATTCCTGTTACAAGTTGCTTTAAATGTTAATTGGAGTGGAACCTTCAGAGTCAACGCCATCCCTTCTTACGTTATCAGATGTCACTGATAAATAGTTCGTACTTGCTCTTGAAAGTCATGCCAATTTAGTTCTCCTTGTTCTCAGGCATTTGTATTTAAGGAAATTTTAATACGTTGCCAAAATTTAATTGGGACGAACCTTAAAAAATCATTAAAGACTCTTTTAAGATGAAGTGTGAAGTTCATTGTTTTATGTTTAGCTATTTTAGTGTCAATATTTTATATTTTACAAATTTATACAGAGTGCGTTCGACAATCAATCTTCAATTGGTCAATTCTTTAGCATAATAATTTTGCAATCAATCAAATACGCATAATAAAACTGAAAGGTGCATTCAACATCAACTTTACTCTAAAACAATATTCAAAAACCGCAACAATAAACCAAAAACAATAAAAGATATAACAAATTACACAAACGCAATAAACATAAAATCCACACAACACATACAACAACCACCAGAACCTCAATCCAGGACCACAAATCCCCAAATCTCCCTTAAACAAACCATAGAAATCGTTAAAAGCTGGAGGATCGCGAAACAAGGGAAACTCCAATACAATCGGACAAAGGTAGAGAGGGCGCGCGAAGGGAAAAAGTTGGCAGGGCAAACTTTATGGGAGAAGCGGGTGAGCGGGTGAGCGGCCTGTTCGTTTTCCATGTTGCTCGTCAGCAGTGTTCAGTGTACATCGGTCAGTAGTTCAGTGCAACAGCCTGCGCGCTCTTCTTAGCAGTGGTGTGGTGCACTCTCAGCAGTCGGGCATCGCCCGGTTTTCGATGTGTTTCCTCTTGCTCCGCTCGGCTCTGCTCCGCTCCGCCGCGCCGGCCAGTCGTTCGCCGCTCGAGGAAACCGTTGCCATCGCTACGTGCGCCAGCTTTTGCTTGCCTTCTGGTTGGCCGGAGCTTCAAGCCCTCTCTCTCTCGCTCTCTCGTCAAGTTCACTCTCCCCTCTCTCTCTCTTCGTTTTCTGTAACTTCCGTCTTTCTCTTCGTTCTCCACTCTCTCTTTTTCTCTCGTCCTTCTCTCCCTCTCTTCAAGTTCAATCTCTCTCGCTCCTTTACATTCTCTCTTCGTGTTCTGTAACTTCCATCTCCCTTTCTCTCTCTTATTATATTCTGCATTCTTCATCCTTCTCTCTGCGTTCGCCACTCCGCGCCTGTCTTTCTCTCTTTTCGTATTTTGTACCCTCCGTCTCTCTCGACTCCCACGTCCTTATCTGCCCTTCTGCTTGAAACTCTCTCTCCCTCTTTCTCTCTTCCACACATACAGGGACGTACACAGACACAGAGAGAGCAGCCACGCGGTCGCAGAGCAAGCGAAGGAGCTCCGGTATTGACGGGCGCGCACGCCGTGGCCGAGGGCAACCCTCTCCGAGAGGGTGGCGGAGGCGGACGAGCGAGAGAGCGAGGGAGAGAGCGCCACCGCGAGTCGGAGAGAGGCGGAAACACGCGTGCTCCAAAGCGAGAGCGGCAAGTGCCGGAGGGTGCTGCGCGGCCCGACGAAGATGGCAAACGTTGCAGCGCGCTTCTCCTCTTCTCCGAACTGGCGAGAGTGAACCGGAGAGAGCCGCGCGTATCCTGTCGCGAAGAGGAAGACGGACGATCGGTGATATCGGCGAGTTGGAGAGAGATAACGCGAGCAGTGTGGGTGATGGAGGAGCGAGGGAGTACTCTAGGAAGAAGAGAGAGGGAGAGGAGGAAGAGGAGAGTGGAGGGAAAAGGCAGGGGCAGCCATGGAAGAGGCACGAAATCACGAGGAACGAAGTGAACGCGCTCTGCTCTGGTGGGAGGACGAGGAGAGGAGAGGAGAGATAACGGGGCGAAAGGGAGGACGAGAGAGAGAGAGAGAGAGGGAGGAGACGAGAGTGGGGAAGAATATCGGGAGGCGACGAGAACGCAGGCTCAACATGGCTGACGGAGGATACTCACACAGTGATAAGTCCCCTCACATTCACTGATAGCCGCTCCCACGCTCTCCCCATTCTCCTATCCGCCTCCTTCTCTTTCTCCCACACCAAGATCGTCTTCTTCCACCGCTCTTCCCAGTATTCCCTGCCTTCCCTCGCACTTCTTTCTTTCCTTCCATCTTCTTTCCTCTATCGTTCCTGTCTCCCTTTTTCCTTTTGACCATTCTGTCTTCCTCTCTTCTTCGGAGCGAGTTCGCCCCTTTATCTCCTCGCCGGCACTGCCACCCTTCGAGCTCGGGGGTGGAAGCGCGACGGGACCGCTTCCAAGAGGACCGTGAGAGAGCTGTATGTGTGTCGGTGTCCCCTTCGCAGAATGTTGCTGGTGTGTGTGTGGGGAGAGAGCGAGCAATCCTCCCCGCGCGCGCGCATCCCTGTATTCAGGGTCTAGGGAAATTGCGGAAGAATTTACAGCGCGAGATTACAAGACGTTAGAAGAGTCGGCCGCGACGCCACTCGCCGCGCAAATAGAACCCCCGAGATCGATGTCCTTTCGTACGTTTACCCCTTTTTCGTGGCGCGACACCACCGCTTGCTTCTCGCCACCACCGCATTCTAATTAACGGACACACTCGTATCCCACTGATTTTTCATTCGGGTGGAATTTCTTGGATTATGATTCGATTTTTTCCTTGAGTGTTTAAGTATATTTGAAAATAATCGGATACTAGTAAGTTATGGTTGAAACTGTAATTCTATGCTTCAGTTAGTTATAAAGTAACTGGGTTAATTTATTAAGAATTTTGGTTATTGTTTTTACCCGTAACTGATTTATTTTACGTGACGCGACACCACCACTTGCCTTCCTATTGTCACATTCCACTTAACGAATCTACTTATATCGCACTGCTTTCGAGTTGTGGTATTTTTTGGATGATAATTCGAATTGTTCGCATATGTTTAGTGTTTTTAGACATATCTGAAAATAGTCGGGCATTAACAAGCTAAAGTCAAAAATACGATTTTATATTTCAGTTATTTATAAAGGAACTGGGTTAGTTTGTAAGGAATTAATGGTGTCATTTGTCGCATATTGTTTTTAAATTGTGATAGAATTCTTTAGATGATAATTAAAACTGTTCGTATATTGAACACTAATAAACTATGACTCAAGATGTATTTATAAAGTAACTTGATTACTTCAGAACAAATTGTTGGTTATCCTATTTAATAATCGATTTATTTATCGTAACACGACACCACCGCATTATAATTAATACACATAACGTTCGCATATAAACACTGCTTTTCACGGCGACACAAATCTATGCAATATTAATAAATATTGAATTTTGTATCTGCAAAACATACACAATAAAATTCCTACTTTAAAAATGAAAGCAAGAATGCAGGAGGAATGTAATGCGTGGCAAAATAAAAGCAGCCGAAACAGCAGGTTTCCTATAACATTACGCGGCAATTCACAATACACACGAAAGTTCCCAGCTTTCGTGCAACTATTTGAACTAGAACTCACATTCGCGTGTAATTTTTTGCAGCTGCTTTTCTTGCGGTCTTCCGTAGAAAATCGCGAGAGTACGCTCGACTTAACAATAACATTGTCCTTCCGCTACCCTTCATTCGCAACTTATACGCTATTCGCGCCGAGACACGAGAAATATTTGCCAAGTGCGTTTTGTTTTCCGACGAATCTCTACGGCGGCGATGCTTTCGGGATATTTTTGCGCGTCCGTCGCGACGGCTTTCCAGTGATCGCAGCGGCGAAATTCCACGGAAGAGTTTCGGTGGCTCTGCTGCTTCTCTCGCGGCTTGTTCTTGTTAACGCAGTTAACGCACCGATTCTTTTAGCGCCAGTCGCCTTGTCGTCTTCCCGATAAGCAGCAGCATCCTTCTGGAAATTGGACGGTGCAAATTGGTCGCGCCGTTGACATAATTCACACCGCTCGGTCATGATGGACTTGCTCCTCAAGAATATGTCTTCTTCTTCGTTTCGGATGTGCTGCGCGTTCCTCGCTTAACCTTACAATACTTGAAACTTGTGATAAAGTTACGTAATTAAGCAGCGCATAATTACGCTATAAAAAAATAAATGCGGCGAAGGTATTTACAGTTACGATTTTCGACTGCAGTCGTATTTTTTAATCAGAACAAGTTAACGGAAATACAAGGAAACTAGAACAATATGTCAAATAATAATGTTTTTTCACAGCATATCTTTTATAACGTGATCATAAATTTGTAGCATACATTACTCGCAACATAGAACGGATAGAATATTAAATAAATAAATGACGTATCTTCAAAACCTACAATATAATCTAAATTCAGCAAAAAATTAATCAATTAGTTAACGCTATTACAAACAAATGCAATCCCCCGTCAAATTGACATTCTGAAATAAAACCGACTGATTTATTTTAAAAACAATTACAATCTTAACAGACATAATATGAGTTAATGAAATCTGTTAGGATTGCATGAATAATTCTCAGCATAAAATAGAAAACAAATAGTAATTACTTTTGTAATTATGTTCATGAAATCTAAAATCCGTCGAAATGACGAGTCCTGTAAAGCTAGTGTTAATGAAGCTAGTTTTATAAATACAGGCGAATCCTTTCTGCGCATAATGCGGGCTGCGCGGGGTGGCCGAAATGAAGAGGGAGGCGTCCTCCGACGTCATTAATGCCATTTTAATGGCGACTGGTTCGCAATTTCACGCGGCGCCGGTCACATCCACCGCATTTCGCCACCCTCACACCTTTCTTCTGCTACGTCCGCGCCTCTCGCCTCGCCCCCTCTCTTCCGGCAGCCCCCCAATCGAGCGATTGTTATTCGTTCGCCGCTTTGTTTCATTGGAAACAGGCCGCGCCACACCGCGACGCTAAATGAAAAACAGATTTCGCCGAGCGCCGCGCCGGCAACGAGCCTGCGCGAAAGCCCACCCACCCTCTCTCTCTCTCTCTCTGATGAGCTGGTCGCAATTGCGAATTTTGATTAGGTCCTTTTGTACTTGCCGGTAAATACGACCGATCTAATTAGTCGCCGGGACGCCGGCTTAATATCTTTTGCAGAGGGATTCGAGCCCATTGGAAAAATGTTGAGCTTTGATTCAGCCAGAGACAGATTACATTTGAGTTGGACGATCAGTTGGATTCGCATGATTTTATAAGTGTATGAGTTTGCAGAATGATTGTATGATTTTGTGGAAATTTGGGTTTTGCCTGGGAAGATTTGTAGAGTTAATAAATTCGGTGTTAATGGACAGTCGAATTGAAAATGAAGATCTTGACAAACTTTGAATTTTGACTGGAAAGCATTGCAAACTTAAATCAGCAAAATCGTAGAACTTATAAACTTGATATTTATTATCTATTAAAATAGAGCTCGAACAATTAATCAATTGGCGGATCTCGATAGGTTAGTTCACGGAAGTAACACAATCGATTAACAGTATCAACCGATCAAATTTTGTCCAAGCGAGTATTAGCAAATCAATTTTATTGGTCGAACGCTCGACAATGGAATTGGTCCAGGGATTCGGTACGCGCGCGGCGATCAACCCGAAAACGCTGCCCCATTCGCCGGTCGTTTTATGATAATAGTGTTTGCGAGGAGATTTGCCGGCGCCCACCAGAAGCTAATACACCTTCTGAATAGAGTTGACGGGGCCAATTGTCGAAGGCTGCGACAGGGATTATTTTTGATCCAGTTCCTTGGTGAGGTCACAGGTTGAGCAACGTCGCACACACACACACAGAGACACACATGCACCCTCGCTCAACTGGAGAATCGTTCGGCCTAAAAATTGGCCGAGGGGTGAAATCAGGTGTGACGGATCAAAGGCGACCGCACATGTTCCTGTTCCCGGACAGTGCAACCCCCGACATGTGCGCAAGCTTTGACGCGTCCACGCCAAACTGGCCGGGCGACGAGCTTAATTATACACGATTATCCTTAATGCGATTAAGCGCGCCGCCTGTCCGATCGCCCATTGTTTTAACAAGTTCCGGGTGAGGTTAACGAATGGGATCAACGAATTTTGGTGAACACTTCGAACGTTTGCCGTTTTAGCCAACTGCGATCTCTTTTTATCCTAATTTATTTTCTGTTTTCTATTTTCAATTTCGTTGGATTATTAATTAGGATATTATCCTGTTTTGTGGTTAAATCATATAATTTTTAGGATATTTTGTTTGCAGTTTCTATTGTCGTTTCTAGTTATTTTATAATGTTGACTAGCAGCAGTAATTATTAATGTTTGCGTTGCAAGAAGTCAACTGATGAATGTCATACAATTTTACAAGTTTTCTCTTTTAACATTGATATGTCAAGGTTCGAAATTTTATAAAATTGTTGTAGATTTTATACGATTATATTTTTAACAAAATCATGACAGAGCTCTATGCTCTCTGATCAGTGATTGTTTCAAACGAATCGTGATCATTTACTCTACGCTTATCCTTTGAGAGGATTCTACCAACAGAGTGACTCGTTGCGACCCAATTGCAGTGATATTTTACATTCACGTTACACAGAACGTACTAGTTCAATAGTTGGTTAATGATTGGCTAATTATCCGCCGGCAGTGCCGCTGACGTTTGAAAATGTCGGCTGGCGCAAGTAGCCAATCGAAAGGGCTGCCGTGTTCGTGTTCGCTTTTGCTCTTTCGCTTGGGCGTTTGCGCAAACAGTCCGCGAGACTGGCGCCCTCTGCTTCCGCCACTATCTTTATCATACGCGGAGAATCGAGCTTGCACCATTAACATTTCTAACCGGATTACTACTTGGAAAATTCAATTCCCCACCATTTCCCCTATAATTTCCGATGGCCTTCGTGTGGAATAGTCAAACTTGGCTAATTCAATACTGATATTTATTAGTGAACATTGTTCGGTTTGCTCTGCCACCTTTGGAATTTGGCATTTATGACATTTGCGATTGGAAGTCCGCCACAGTGCGGCAGTCACTTTAGGGAAGTATTCCAAATTTCACAGAGAAGCTGAGAGCATTGGAAGTCAATTTGCAATAAATTAAGGGGTTGATGTGTGTTTTAATCGAACATCATGTTAGTTATTCCGATGTCAAAGTACTTATTAAAAGTTTCGTGCAATTATAAAGAATTTTTATAATTATCTGTATCTCTTCTTTCATTATAATAACTTTAATAGTATCAAGAATTTATTAAATAAATCTATAAGCGACCGAGGAATTTCAAAAACTTTCCCTTGTATGTTTCCCTTGATAATTCCATTACAACATATATATAAAGGAAGGATAAAAATCGTACTTAACTGGTAGTTTTCAATATAAACATGCAATTGTCGCAACTATTGCCTAAATATTCTAATTAATAAAATAGAAATATTTTACGTTGAATGCGGAGCAAGAAAGTGGTGGAAACTTCAAGAGAATTTCAACTGGACAAAAAGACTTCAGCAGGACAGTTCTTCTCATGTACTACTTTTCTAACAATTTTAAAATAAAACGTTCGATTTTTGCAATCATAGTCTAAATATTCTAATTAATAGAATGAAAATATTTCACGTTGGACGAAGCGAGGAAAATTCAAGTGAGGTCCGAGTGGATGGAAGGACATCAGAAGGACAGAGGGAGGGCTGGTCAGTGAGAGAGGAGAGGGCCGCCAGGATGAGGGAATCTATTATCCGCTAGTTGACCGCGCACGTCAAAAGCAACTTGATGGATGAGCGGTGATTAATTATAGGATGTCCACCCCCAGGAGAGTACTTCGCCCGTTCTCTCACCCCGACGGCAAATAGAGGAGACGTGGCTGCTGCTTCGTCCACGGCAATGATTACGGGAATGAACTATGACCCTCCCATCGAAGATATTAATTTTCTAAAGTGCGCCTTACACATCGCTCCACACACCTACTTTCAACTCCTGATCAACCCACTTTGCCAAATCGAACGCCGACCAACTCAATTTCATCATGCGATGACACAATGAAGGTTGTCGTTAATAAAAATATGTCCTTATAAAAGAAATATCAACGTTAACAGAAGTTCGAAACAAAAAATCCTGGTATAATATAATTTAAATACAACACGCAATAATATTTGAAGTAGGACAATTTGTTGCAATGCTAGGAATAATATAAAATAAAGATCGTAGAATATAATCGGGTGAAAGTGCGATGCAACGATTAATAAATAAAACGATGTATGTAAACATGAAAAACGATGACACAACACCTTCTTTCCAATTCTATTTAAAGAATATAATAAACAAAATGCAGAATGATCTAGAAAAGTGTGTGAAATCAGTGGTTAATTTGCGATCGAGTGAGACAGGAGCGGAATAGCGGTTAACGAATATCAGCGAGTGCATATTTACACTCATAAGAAGAAAGCGTTCGCGTCGAAAACGCATAAAAAGCATAAACAATTGACAGGCCGATACGAAAACAGAATAATCCAACGGGACATTATTTACACTGGCGTTCGAGTATTACGGGAGAATTGACAACGAGTGATTCCGGCTCGCAGGAGCGCGCCGCAGCCTGTCATTACGGCGCGCGCGCGCGCGCGCGGGGAGCACTCGTTATAAAACCGGCAAACAATGTCCGGCGGCATTTTAAAAAGTAATCATCGCCAATCTCGCGTAATTAAATAGCGGCAAATATTCTCCGCTGGCGAAAAACGAGTAGGACGCGGCGGTTGTGCGCGGTGGGTGGGAACGGGAAGGGGTGGAAACAGGATGACGCTGGTTGGTCGAGTGCATTTAATAACGCTCGCCGATCAAGCCGATAATCAGATCATTACGCGCAATAATAAACGACGAAGGAGGCGAGGTGGGCGTGCAAACACACCGACATCCCCGCACACTCACACACACACATACACACGCATCGTCCCATGCGGAAGAGCGGTTTTATTTGCTCGGGCGCGTGCGCGCAAACGAGCCCGAAAAGTTCCGCTGATTATAAAACAATGAAAACGCCCGGCGATTGAAAAGTGCGCCGATTTCGAGAGAGAGAGAGAGCGCGCGGCCGGCCTGCTATTGATTAGGAATAATTACCGTTAACGAGGATGAGGATTAAACGAGCGGGAATATTCCATCCTGTCGGATGAGCATCAGCGAGAGAGAAGCCGACAAAGGGAAGAGCGAGGAGGCTCCACAGCGGAATTGTTATTAAATGCAAACAGCCATGTTTTCAACGATTCTACCGCCGATTTTCGCCACATCTCTCCTCGGTAATTTCCGAATCGTCCTCTTTCTCTTGCTCTCTTTCTCTCTTTCTCGCATCCCCCTCTAAATAAAATCCGAGCTCGTCCCCGTCTCCCGGAGGCCCGGGAATTATTTTAATTGAGATACACCGTGTTCCGGTAATTTTCGCTGATGAACACGACTTTGTGAACACTGCCGAGATTTTTATCCAGTTTCCGCGCTTGTTATATCAGTGATTAATTAATGCGCATTCGAAGAATAGCCTGGCTACCGTTTAATCATTCGGTAATGGCTGCTCGATGGAGTTTTTATTTAGTTTCGACGTGATTATATTTAATATCAATGCAATTGAATTTGTATTACTGATTTTTCGACTTATGCCATACAACAACAAATTATGAAATATTACATTATGAACGTAATAATTAATTTGGGTATACTTATTGCAATTTTGCATTTGAATGTATTCATGAATAATATCAATTTATAATAAATGAAGTACTGTCAAAGAAATAAAGTATTTTCTGCCTGTAGGGTTCACAGAAAATTAATTAATATGTTGCTTATTAGATAACTGACTTTTACAGACTAGTATTTCCTCTTTGATCATTAATAAACGAATTGATAAGTTAATCAGTCGAAAATTGATAAAATTGTTAATGATAAGGGCGATTAATTCTTTGAAACGGCCAATTCCCTTGAAACGAGCTGACCACGTTCACACCTTTCGGGATTTGTTCGACTGTTTCACTTAATTATCTCGATCGCGCTGGGCACGCAGCGTCCGGATTAGGGAAATCTTCTGTTTACAGAGTTCCTTACGCGAGTGAAGGACAATCGATCGCAATTTGCTAGTTAACCTGATTGGCCCGAGTAACCATTTCCGTAATTGTAGTGGACACCACGGTCATCTCTTGATCATTGTCCCGTAAATCCACCGACTGACCGGTCCGGCACGTCGCACGTACAATGATCAAATGGTCCCGGCTCCATCGCGCGCCGAATTGTTCACGCCGCATCCTCATTTGCCGTGGCACCTCTGGATTACTTGGTAGGAACGCTTCTAGGAATTATACTCTCGCAATTCTGGTCCATCTATATTGTTAATCGCTTATTTCAAAACGCGCAAGATGATTGAATCATTTATCCTTCCATTGAAAGCCACAATAATTAATGTAGTTCGAATCATACTCCCACAATTCTGTTCTATGTATATTGTTAATTACTTATTTCAAAAGGCACAAAATGATTGAATCATTTATACTTCCGTTCAAAGACACAATAATTAATGTATTTCGCCTTTCTATGGTATTTAACTTCTATTAAAGTAATTTTGGTTATTTTTTTGAAATATATTCTCAAATTCAGATGAAATGAATTAGTTGGGGTAATGTGAAAAATAGTTTCAGTCTTTATTTTGAGTTCCTTCTCATTGAAAGTTATTACGCATTTATGATACAAATCTGCAAATCGCCTGCAATTAATTTAGCGAAGTGTTACGATTCCAGAAACTATCATGAACCGTCGAATTATGGGAGCAGTGCGTAGATGTCAAGCTTATTTACTGGGGAATGTGGGAGATGTTGTGACAGGCAAAGTAGGGAGCTAGCTCCCCGTTCAATAGATTGAGCAGTTCATGAAAAGCAAGCGGGAACCTCGCACCCTTTACGCCGGGAGACAAATAACGAGATCATTGCTTGCCCAGAAAAATGCCCCGCTTGTATGCCAATCTGACAAACAGGGGCGATTCGTATTCGCTCGACGGATTCCGAGCTCCGGCTCCGCTTAAATGCCCCTGTATTCCTCCTAATTCCCCGGACAATTCTCCCTGATTCCCCTTTGGTTTTCTACCTTGCACACCCCTCTTACCAGTGATCCTCCGCCTCCCCCACCGCCCTTTCATTCCTCACATGTTATGGTGACCGTATGTGATCGTATCACAGGCTATAATTCTATGCTACGATTTCTTATGCTCTCCACAGAATCGTTCTTCATTCTTTTCCAATTGTCCGGCATTTTCAATTGCTCTTAATAGTGAACGGTCTGACACCTAATATATTATAATTTTTCAATTTGGTTATAAGTAATGGTTGGGGTATAATTCTATGCTACGATTTCTTATGCTGTCCACAGAATCGTTCTTAATTCTTTTCCAATTGTCCGGCATTTTTTTTCAATTTTGATATAAATAATGGTCAACTTAATGCGAACCCTAATGCACAAATTGTTCAATTTGTAGTTTTAATAGGAATGAAGGAAATAAGTGCAACGTTGAGTTGTTTCCGCAAACGAGGTTTAAAATATTAAGAAGTTTATCAGATACAACTCTAAAATACTGTAAATAAAGTATTGTATTCCGAAGCTCGAATAGTAAAGCACGTTTCATTATAAACATCGGTACCTATCAATTATAACTTATCTCTAAAAAAGTTAGCCACTTCCCACTGTTTTGTCACCAATCAACCAACCCTCCAACGAATAAACAATCGCGTTTCCTTTTCCTAAATTCTCATAAACAATTATGCATCCCTATTACTAAAGCACCAGGTGTTTCAAGCAAAAAGGACACTACTCTCTCGCAATTAGTTGGAGCGCTGTGAGGGCTGAAGCGTTGGAGGGCTGAAAAAAGATGTGGCTGGTGTCGGGTTAGCCGAATATTCCTTGGTGATCGGTGTCGCCGGTGTGCATATCGATTAGAAGCGATGGCATGGTCGAGAGTAAGTCTAGCAAGGTTCGAGGATGGGGCTGAGTGAGAAGCGGGAGGCTTCTATGAATCGCGGATCGAGCAGAGCCGAGCAGAGCAGAGCAGAGCGTGGCCGAGCAGAGGCTGAAGTCGGCGGAGGGGTGCGCGGCCGCAACGCGTATAGTTAGCATTTCATGGGGTGTTTTATTGACGGGTGTCGCGCCATCCGCCTCACCCTGTCCGCAGGGGTTGCACGCTCTCTCTCTCTCTCGCTCTCTCTTTCTCTCTCTTTCTCTCTATGCCTCGGTGTTAAACGGTGCGATCTTAAGCCGGATCCCTCGATGAACACCCTCGCCACACGGCGCTCTCCACGCCCGAGCATGTCTGCCGTAGCCCAGTTTAGCCGGATCTCATGATGACACGCCAAACACCTCTATTATCGCTACGCCTCTTCCATTCTTTCCCTTTGACATCTTGCTATTATGCTCTACTCACTTGCGCCGAACGAGGAATAATGCTCTCCGATTTTCGACACATGCTTCTTGCCCTTTCTTCTATTAGATACATTAAATGTTACTGTTGCAAAGCACTGTTATGTTTGAGATTTTGTTATTATGTTATATGCGTTTAAATAGGAAGAGGAATAATGCTTTTTGATTTTCGACATATGGTTGTTGCTCTCTTTTTATTAGATTTATTAAATATTCCTATTGCAAAGCATTGGTATGTCTGACATCAAATTATCTCGCCATACTACATTCACTTGTACAGAAAGGGGAATAATTCCGCTGGATGTCGAACGCAAAGTTGTTATTTTTTTATATTATATCTATTAAATATTGCTATTGCAAAGCATTGTTATAGCAACAAATGTTTCTGTCGCTATTACTGTCATTTTTTCGTTTTAACAACCTATTTTTCTTATTGCTTGTTAATTCTACTTACACGGCAACCGCTCAGTAGAATAAGTCACCCCGATTCCGAATCCAGTTATAACTCTTCTTTTACATGAGATGCAATAAAATTGCTATTGCGAACCATTTGCTACTAGGATTACTTGTTACTTAAATTTGTTTATTACGATAGTGGGATTCTGATATAACATAAATAACTGCCTTTCCGATAATTAATTCACTGTACCGTAATTCAAAGTTTACTTAGAGTTTTAAAGAATCCTTTACGATCATAAACAATTCCTCCAACCAAAAGCATTAACAATTAAAGGAAACTAGAGTTTTCAGTGATCGCGTCGGAATAAAACTGTATGGTTGAAAGAGGATGCTGTCGAGTCGCGCAGGATGAGCGGATGAACTCATCTCTGAATTTCTAGTTAAATAAACGCTCTGCGGGTCTGCGGTGCGTGCGTGCAACGATACGAGGCCGAGTTCGCGTGACGATAGCGCGCTATTTGCACAGCGATAAATTGACTTGTACCTGGCGCCCGTCTCCTTAGCCATCCCGTCATCTTCCTCCGCCTCTCTCTCACATCCTCTCCCTCTCTCCCTTTATTTCTCTCTCTCTTTCTCTCTCTCAGCATCAGAAATAATGCGTTCATTGTTTTCCATTAGTGGCTGAAAGACGTGCGCGTATTGCATTGTGGTGGTTGAACCCTGCAATTTCTCCACACGAAATTGTATGCGTTTCCCTTCATATCAATGATAATGGTAACATATTGTGATTATTAGAAAATTAATGGTTATCCTAGCAGTTTTTAGAAAGAGTAATATAATTAATAGAAGGTCGTAAATATGATAAAACTGTTGACAGAGTTAATAGTGGGTGAAAATCGTTGATGATTTTAAAGTAAATGTATTATCCTGTGCATGTTTTAGTGAACCGGAAGTAGAAATTGCTAATTTCTAATTTCCTTCGGCAGATAATATGTGCATAATGGCTTTGTTCATTGCTCATTCGAGAGCCGTTTGAAAGGCGTATTATACTTTGATACGTTTATCTGCAATCTTGCGAATTGATAAGCGATGGAGCAAGTCTTTGTCGAGATGTTGCTCTGATTTATAATCTACCTTTGTCAGGGAGATTGCTGAAATTATATCGCTCGTTTCCGCCGCTCGCAGCATCTTGATTGAACATGGAAAGATCGAGAAAAGAAATTATTAAATGGAATTATTACTTCGAACTAGCCATTTTCAATTTATAGATTATTGTAGCTTGAAAGATGTACTTTAATTAATGACAGATAATACTTTATATCCTGGGTGCGTCATTTTCGAAGTAAGAATCATCAAATACAATATTTTTCTGATATTTCAAAGCTAATTTCCCGCTTGCGTGAAAGCTGACTAAAAGAAAGTTAATTAAAACGACAGAAAGCAGAATATAAATTCTCACTTTGAAACACTGATTTAACCCTTTGTTGGCTTCTTTCTACATTTTGAAAGTACATTGCGATTGCATTTATTACAGCTGAAATCGCAATAATTAAAATTAGCGTTCTTCTCGAACCAAAAGGGTTAAATTTCCAAGCGTGCCATTCTCGAATGGACAATTATCAAATCAAACACAATTCATCGATAATATGTTGAAAAGGATCCGCGCAATTTCCCCTTTGATTCTTTTGTGAGCGGTGGGTCCGTTCGAGTTTTCAGGTAAACTGGTAAAGGCTTTCGGGACGCGGTGTTCCTGAGTGGCGGCATACCTTCGGGATCCCGTGGGAGAGGACTACCTGGAGAACGGGCACGATTCACTGTTTGAGCCTCATTGCTGGACAAACAGCGGCACGCTCAGAATTTCGACGAAAGGGCCCCAATGTACTAACGAAAGCACTGCCACTCCAATGGGACTTATTTCGGGCCTGCGACGCCGATGCCGCCGTTCGCTTTTTCGGCGACCCTCTTCTACGAAAGAGCGTAAAATGCACTCAGCCTTCTTGACTCTTGTAAGCTTACACCAGAAAGAAAGCATTGCGAGAGTGCTGTGTTTTTTTTTATTGTACGGTTATTGTCATATCTTCATATGTGGAGAATTTACAATCACTGTCAATTCACGTATTCTAATTGTGCTTGCTGTACGCTGCATATAATTATGAAGATTTTATATTGTATTATTTAGATCGTAAGAATAAAATAAAGAATCGCCATGCATGTACCTTCTAATTACTTATTACATTATCGTGTATGCATATAATTAAGTAATGCAACATAAGTGATGGACGGCGATCAGAATTCACATATGTTTATTGTTAATTTATTGATTACTCTAATATTTCAATTACTCAATGTTACTGGCAGATACGATAACTACCAACAACTCAAAAGTGAATTAATCAATTAATTAAGCACTGCTAGATGATCATTGACAGTTCGCAAGCTTTTAATATTTATAATATTCTATACAATACTGTTATCGTTGTTTCCAAGACAAATAAATCATGGTGTACTTAAAATAATAATTAAAAAGTCAGTAAGAGGGTTGTGTTGCCCGATTTCCTAGATAACTATGACTGGTTCATGCAAAGATGGACGACTAGAGTTTCCAGTTTATGAGTAACGATACATATTTGAGAGATGCTTGGGCAAACGGACGCAAGATAGCCCGATTATCGAGTGGATCGAACATTCTCGACGAGATCCTCTTTACATTTCTCCCTCTCCCTCTCTCCTTCTCTCTCTTGCGAGGCGAAGAGCAGATCGATCGGGCGATTTGTCGAGAGACATGGAGTTCCGGCACGCTTCCTTTGTTTTACGTAATTTCCGCGCTAATATTGGCACGCCGCGTCCCGTCAGCGTCCCACCGCTCTCCTCTCTCCTCGCTCTGTGTCTTCCTCATTCTCTCTCTCGCCGAGTGATCTCCCTCGACTTGACTTCGTGTATTGGTTTGTGTGTTCTTCGCAAACAAACCAATCAATACCAATGCCTTAACTCTCCTACTAACTCGGCGGGATGTCCCATTTTAAGCCGGAAAATCAGTCGCAGCACTGCCAGCCAAGTTGCGTGCCACTGCGAAACACCTTTTTCGTTCTTTGTACGGGTGAGTATTGGTGAATTATGTCAAAGATGATTTGGGGAAGTACGAGTGGAATATCTGATGCGTGGTTCCCCAAATTCTGACGTGCTTTGTGGTTAGGTTTTTTGAAGTCGATGTAGTTTCATAAGTTATTTGGGAATTTTGTCGTGATGTGATGATGAAGCTTTGGGTGGAAGAGTAACTTGTTTTATCAATGATTAATTATTGGTTGGAATGTGATTTTTGAAGGACTCTTGTTTAATTTACTTAGGTTATGGACATTACATGTAAATTAAAAGTCGGAAACATAAGTGCTTTGATACTCGATGAAAATTAAAAAAGCAAGAAGGGGTTGGTAATTGAAAAATGAACGATAGTTTATCTGTAACTTTGTAAAACTCTGTATCTAAAACTAAAAAATGATCCAAATTGAAATGTAAGAAATCGACAACAATATCCTTTTAATTTTCACGGGCTACTTTTCTTTTGCTTATACAAATCCAAATAGAGAAATGATAGATTACCAAATAAAGCCCCTAAAATTAGAAAACTACCCAAATTCAAATGTAAGAAGTCCACAACTTCATCCCTTTAATCTTATGCGAGTTACTTTTCTTTGCTGCATTATACGAATCCGAGTAGAGAAGTAGGAGCGTGTGGGGGTGGCGAAACGGAGGGGGTTAACTGTGCTGGAGTGGACAGGGGGATAACACGAAGGAAGGAGGGAAGCTCGCGGGAAAAAGAGAGACGCGAGGGAAAGAGAAAGAGAGGATGAAGAAGAGAGAAGAAGAGAGCGGAGAGGGTAACCACCCACGGAGCCGACAAAGTCCGACAAAGGCTTCGCCACTTGTCCGATCTCTTGGATCTACGCAAATAGACGCCCACGCAGCAGCCGGCTTTTAACGTTCTCAAACCTCCTCTCTCTTTTTCTCTCTTTCTCTTTCTCGCTCACTCTCTCCTTCTGCTTTTTACCTCTTTATTCTTCTCCGACCCCTGAGATTTCCTTTCTTCCCTCGGATCTTCGTACACCTGTCCTCGAGAGTTCGGAAGATGCGAAACGTGAAACCTCTCGGTTGTAATTGAGCGTGCTTTCATGGACTCGCCCCGTGAAAGATTATACTCTAATGACAGATTTAACCCATTAAATGTGGAATATTTGTCGAAGCTCGGATTTACGTTTGCATGCTTAAGTGAGTGGAGGTTATTGGAACTCGAATGGTTTCGGTTTTTATGGTTTCTTTAGAATTTTTGTTAGAAGGGTTGATGTGCTTGTAGTAGCTTACAGTTCGATTTTGAGATATGTTAATTTTGTGGAAGAAAACATGGAATTGGATTAAACATTAACTTTGTTTTATTTTGACTTTTTAGGTTGTTAATCAAGTTCTTTCATTCGAGTATTATTGTCAGGTGCTGAATTCGCAATAGGATTGTTGGATTCTGAATATTTATTAAGTAAACGATTTGCGACGGCTTAATCAGAGAGATTCAACATTTTATGCATATAGTTACATAAAAAACACGCCAAGCATTAAATACAACTCTTCAAACAAACGCGCCAGTTCATCCTTAAAAACGTAATACATTATCGCAGAGAAAAAGCCTGCGACAATGTATGCAAAATGCAAACTGCACACACCGCACTCCAATCATTACCTTTCAATCCATTTCGACACACATAATAATTCAGTTGACATTCCAAGCAAGCATACATTATCAAACACAAATGCCACAAGAAAACTTAACCAAACTTTACTTAACTTAGTGTTTGCTTAACACTACGTTTACAATCCTGATAATTAAACTATCAACTGATAAAATAAAAAAATAATAAGATTATTAACTGATAAATTAATAATACATAATAACGCTATATTAAATAAAACATGCGTTCGCAGATACAGACTGTCCATAAACCTAACCTCAACCGCGAAGGGTTGATTTAAGAAGCGGAACGAAACTGGAGAGTCGAATTCGTAGGTGCGAGCTCTTCTGGCTTCGCTTGCAAGTAAGAAGAGGCGCGCTGCCGGGGATGGAAAAGCGGAAGCGAGTCTCGAAGCGAGAGGTGATATTTGCCGGCAAACATTTGCACGCACGTAAACCGGAAAGCATTGTCTGGCTCCGGCTGGCTGGCCGGACTGGCGCGCGCGGTAACTCCTCATCGCAAATCGATGAGAGTGTGCTCTCGTTCGCCCGAGACTTTTCCTGCCTGTTGCGGGTGACAACGGATTCATGAGAGATCCCGATAGCAAGAGAGCGAGAGGGAGCGAGAGGGAGACAAAGGGGTTGAAAGGAGGAGAGAAAAAGAGGATGAGAGGGTGGAATGGTGGTGGACCGATTCGCGGATCGTCCCGTGTTGGCGTTCCTGATGCCAGAGCATATTTAGAGAGGCCCCGCTCTTATTTGTTGGCATTAAAAACATCCCCCAACGCTCCCGCGCGCGCGCGCGCCGGGAAGCATTATTTCCCGGGAGCAACTAGTCTATCGGCCAACTCTACCTTACACGAGTCTACCAACAACTTCTCGCTTCCTCTCACTTCTTTCTTTCTTCTCGCGGCAAGGCAAATGTTATTAAGCCCGCCGGAATCCGGGCAAGGCAAAATACTCTGTTACACTTTCTCTCCTTCTCTCTCTCTTCTCTTTTCGTCTCAGTCGCTCGCTCGCTCGCGTTCTCTCCAACTGTGTATTAAACAAGCGCTCGCTCGCTCGCTCGCGAATGCCACTCCAGCAGCCGGTCGCGTTCTGATCAAACACCAGTCGAATGCATACTCGCGCCGGATCAAGCTTACCATTGTTGCTTGCTTACTCTCGCTTCCCTTATTGACAAATTAACCGGGGGACTCTCTCCTTTTGTTGCGTGTCGATACGCGGGAGTATGGGGAATCGGGGATGAGACTAATTGACAGAGCAGTATCTCTACAGTTCGAGCTGTATTCAGTGATTGTTACCGAGTATTGGACTGCTGGGTATGAAAGGATTGCTAAAGTGGGATAACTGAATCTTATGGGATAATCGATTTCGGATTAAGGTCTGTTTTCAATTTGTTAATCCTTAAGATGCTTTTTTAGGGATGTTTTACTTTTGTTGGAATAAAGAATGCGAATGTACATATGTATGAAATTAATATTGACTGTTTTCGTGTTAATTATACAGATGTGTTTCTTACGTACGATCAGAAGGAAATAATGAAAGCAATTAAACGAATTCGTCGAAATTTCTTTCATAACTATAACATTAAAAATTAAAATTTAACGAAAAATATTTCCTGAAAAGAGTAACTTTGTTAATGCAATTTTTAATCTGAGAATCTACCAATCAATGAAATGTTTCGCAATCTACAAAGAACCACGAAATATGTGCCGAGAGAAATACAAAATTTCCGAACAAGTACCCCGAAAAAAATTCACGAAATATTTCCAAAGCAGCAACAACAAGAATTTCTCCGCTTTGGTAGTTGCCGCGAGAAGAAGCACATATTATCACAAAGTAATGTAGGTCGGGTGCAAACAGAGTGTTTTTTATCGATTAATTATCGCTATGAACTATCCGCGGTATCTTGTCGATTATCCCGAAGCCGCGGGAGTCCTCTCCTCCCCTTCGAGTCATTTCTAAGGAGGCGTCGTTGTTTTTATCTGAAGGGGGTCGAGGACCCATTATCGCCTGCTGCTGGAAATCCGCGCAAATACAGAAGTCTATCGGTCATTTTTTAATTTACCTTTCGTCTCATAATGCACAGACTGCAAAAGACAGGTTATATCTTTGTTTCGATCGGAATATGGCTGCAGTAAGATTTGAGGTTATTTTTGAATATTTATGACGTCTCTTTTGTACTCCAAAGTTTAATATGTTTTATATTTCTATTGTGAATAATGTTTTGAGGGTTTACTTAGAAATTATGTTGTCTTACTTCATTTTTTATTAAACTGAATATTATGTGCCATGCAATATAATAATATGTATAATATTAAGGGTGGAGACAAAAATGAGGAAACATTCGTATTTTGTCGCAGTTATATAATTCTGTTGAAAAATTTAGCATTTTAAAATTTTAATACACTTTCTGTATTAGATATTATAACCTTACTGTATTATTATATTATAATAAAGTAATCATTGCAGATCGAAATTAGTAATTTGTATAAACTAATTATTGAATCTATCAACTGCAAAATTCAGCTTTGTCCGAGCTTAATGAGCTTAAGCTATTGATCCACGTTACCGTATTTGAACATATGACAAGCTGTTTCTAGCGTCACCCCGAAAATTGTACGTACACGCTAACGATCGGCAAACAAACGTGCGTGTTTCACTGTTACTTATACTTTTAGGAGTTTGGCAATGACAGCTTATCTGCTTATATATCGAACTTCAGTTCGAAGAATGGAAAAGCGATAAAAAACTCAATTTCTTTCCAGTTCTTGATAATATAAATAAACGTACAATATTTGCTAATTATTCAGAATATGTTGAAAACGTGAGATTTAAAATGACTTATGAAACGAAAACACGAATAAATTGACTACTAGATCAAGTTGCGAGTATTAAACGACTTTCCACACTAAACAAACTTACTGTCATTTATTTGATATTGGTATTTGTCTGCAATATTGTTCGAAAGTAATAGCAAATAGATTTTGAAATTCCGAGCGAAGCAGTGGACATCATATATAGCTCCTCGACCAGTGACAGCAATACTTTTGCCAGTTGAAAGCGAATAAATATTCGACGAACAAATATTATCCTGCAAGTATTCAGTTTTTCGAAACTACTTAAACGAATGAACTTCCTCTTTTTAATCCGACATCCCACGAACTTTCAAGTGGCTCGCCATCGATTGATTAATTTCCAACGAGCGAAGCACACATCGTTTCGATTTACGATTAAAAAACCGTAAACGAGCGAGCATTTTATTACGAGCTGACTTAAGTTTATTAAGGTCTAATAATTCAGTAGAATGGAAGCGCGGCGCGTTTCGCCGATCGAGCATTATCAGGAACAATAATTGGTCCAAATTATCGAGGATTTGGCGGGGCCGGGCCAATTGATCGGACATCGGCAGATTTTGCGCACGATAATAAACGGCGCATTACACACATAAAGGGGAGGTGTAGACAGGCAGTCGCTAATTAGTCGTGGAGCGGAGAGGTCGCGCAAAATTTGTGCGAGAGAAATCTGAACGAACGTGTCTCGAATCGCGCTGCGCGGTTAATACAAATGTGTATTACCGTGCAAATAAATAAATATTTGGCCATGAGCGGAGCAACTCAAATATGTTCAAGCAATGTCAGCAGCATCTCTCCTACCAGCTTCTGGCCTCTCTTTTCATCCGACATTCTCGCTCTCCCTCCTCCCTCCCATTCTACTTAAACCAACGCAGCTCCCTCGCTTTTCACTCAACATATCAATCTATCACACGATAATCTTCCTTTGAAGTTAGTCTAGGACTGCACTTGTATTAATGCTACAGCAACTTCTGGTTAGTCGGGCAATTTGGTTGTAATAACCACGATTCGTTGTTAACAGTGCAAAGTAGAATCAAATATAAATTATGTCGAATCTTTTATCATATTCTACTTAGAATTTATTAAACGATTTTAACTACAATTTTATTAAATATTTAATTTATTGTAATAGCGAGAAGAATTATAATGTCAATTTGATTTTATTGTTTCGCTTTGACAATTAGTCTTAGAAAACAAAATTGTATTGGTACATTTACAGAAGGAACTAAGTAAACGAGGGGAATTTGAAGTGTCAAGTGTTCTAGAATGGCACGGCGGATGATTTATAATTATTGGAGCAGAAGTGTGGCGCTAATTTGGAATAGAGCTAATAGGGATTGTGAGGCTGCCTGTCAAATTAGAGGAGGTCGCACTAAGGATACGCGCACACTGTGTCAGGAAGGCCGACGAAGGATCACAGTGCTTGGGTACAATATGTACTTAGTCTACCCCACCGTTGACTCTTGGTATTTGATTCTTGAATCATTTTGTGTACGGGAGCGCTGGTTAATCGTAGGTTAAATATTTTGGCCAATCGAACCGCTCCCGACGCCGCGCCACGCCGCGCCGCGGCAACGACGCTCAACACCCCGAGCACACCAATACCTCTTCGATTTTCCGGCTATGCAAATATTCATCCCCTCGTTTATTTCGACATACATATTAGCTGGCCGAGTTTCTTCTAGTTTTAGTGGAAATTGAAGATACTTCTGATTTGTATATTACAATTGTTGAAAGTTGTAACATTTGGATTGTTAAAATATGTTAGTAAACTATTTTAATATCTGTTTACATATCTAAGAAAGTCGTTCTTTAAAGTTTTGCAGAATTCTATTCTCTAATGACCAAGAAGATGAATGTTATTTAATATTGTAAATCAAATATTATATAAGTCCCACAAAATACAAATCAAAACAGTGTGCAAATCAATCTAAAGGGGAAATATTTGAGGAACCCAGTTCTAAAATAGTAACTGCTTGTAACACTTATGTTTACACTGATAGTTTCATGGCATATTTTTAGGTTAACCTGCTGGAAGCCTCGCGAGACACTTGTCCCCGAAACCCAAGCATTTGACGGATCGTCAGTGGAACAATGCTAGCTAGAACAGTCGTTGGAATGACGAAAGAAAATTTATTGGGGCCCGCTCGAAGGCGAGGACCAATTAATGAGGCAACGCGCACTTGTGCAAACGAGCGAGGGCGCTGTTGACACGCGATCCTTCGCCGGGCGTTGCGCCATGGACGATTGTTTAAATAGTCTCGGCCAGTCTCTCTGAGCGTGTAATTCGTGCTACTTTTCAAAATTACTAATACCAACGGAAGTCGAAGACAAAGCTGTTTCTCTTGATCCCTGATTAAGTTTCTTTGATTCTCTTGAATACTCTCTTGCCTGTGCGTCTGGCTCTGTTGCAACATTTCGTTATTTCCCCCACGCATGTTTCAACACACACCTCAGAAAAATTCCTATTTCATAAATCAACAATACAGCTATTTCTATTTTTACGAAAAATATTAGAAATGTTTTTCCCAGCGCGCAATTAAAGCCTGCAATCGTTTATACACAGCGGAGCTTGATTATTATCCATCTGGGGTATCCTGCAGTATTTATTCACATCATACATGTTTATTTGCAAGGATTCTTGCACACACACACACACACACACACTTTTTACATCCTGCAATAAAATGCCTTCCTGTGCTCCTCTTATCCCTCCTGTTTGTATGTTTGTATTCCCCATAGCGATCGTACGATCGGCAAGCTACAATGCTTTTATTTTTAATTACCCTCAATCCCCTGAAACGGGGAACGGCAGGATGTTGCTCCGCCATTTAAAATTGAAACGTTATTGCTCTTCCGCAGATATTCGCCGGGAGGTTTATTTTGGCAGGCAGGGCTTGCTTAATAAATTAAAGTGAGACTTGGCGAGGGAGAAGTAAAAGTGCTTCCACGCATTCTTCTCTCGCCGAGGATCCGAGCGGATCGTAGCTCAGCCGAAACGGAAGAAAAGGGATGCGCGGGGAAGAAGCGGCGGTCGTTGGCATTGCGCTTTAAAAAAAGGCCTCGTAATAAAATTATGACAGTGTCTGTCCCTGAGTTTGAACGCGTATGTGGCGGCGCAACACACCAAGTGCCGGCGTTACTAAATGTGGCAGCCTTACTCGCGCGATATCTATCCAATCTCCTGGTTCATATCCCACCCCATAAATACATGCCTGATAACGCGGACTACGCTCCGGCGACGATAAGATATTCCGGCGAGAAACAGTCGGGAGACTCTCTTCGTGAAATCGTACTATCCCTCGCTGTATGAATATTGCTAATGATTAGAGAGGCAAAGTTTGGTAGAAAATTGTAATGGTTCTTGTCTTTTAAATGCAACTATCAAATATCTGGAAGTGTTATATATTTCATAATTAATTAATTCGATAATGAAATTGTATTTAGGCACGTCGACCAAAAATGGATGTAATTGTTACAAGTTACTTTATTATGACTCGAAATTTGTTGAAATATTTAAATTATCCTTATTGAAAGCTTATTTTCTCGAAGTCAACGCATTACACAAACGATCATAAAATAAAACTTGAGAGAAAACACGAGAGAGAGTAAATAGCGATATCTTTTAATTATCGAATAACAATCTCCTCGCGGGAGAAATGTTTCCACGAGATTTTCTTCATCAAACAGTGGAAAAACATATCGGAAGAAGAGATGACGGTGTCAGAGAGTTTGTCATTTTTACGGCTAAAGCGAGGCGAGAGCGGCGAAGGTGGGCGATGACGCAGTAGCACGTGACTGTAATTAAGTTCCTCGTGATTAATAGCGGGCATTTCAGGGCTCATGGTTGGTTCGTCAGCGGCGCTGCATTAATTTACAACTCTGTTTAAGGCCTGCCCGTTAAGGGGCTCACCCGCTCCGCTTCTATCTCGCTCGCGCTCGCGCTCGTCCGCCATAATTTTATGTTGAAAAATGTTGCTGTTTGCCCTCGCGCTGATAAAGTGTACGTTCGCCGGATATCGGTGTTTCGCGCTCTCTGCACCCAACCTCCGCCGGGCTTCGCTTCGGAATCCTACTCTCTCTCTAGCGATTTCTCCGATTTATCTCACTCGGAATTTATTGCCGTGCGTGTCTGCTGCACACGTACCGCCTATACGTGTGCCTTTCTCGCTGTCTGAGTGACGCTGGGAACGGAAAGACGGATTTCTTGAGAAAACTGTCGCACCCATATAAAACGCACGCAGTCTCGATTTCTATGACCAATAAAAATCTTAACTGTTCGCAATGCCTTCGACTTCGCTCCTGATTCATTCCAGGTATTCCGCGGTGCTCATTGTCTGATAAAATAGACAGACATTTTAAGCTATTAGTCGAGCACCCGAAGCTCCTTTAATTTATTTAAATTTATTGCGAGCATTTATCATAGCAGTGTATTCTAAAATTGAAATTATCGAAACCTACGCCACAAGTGGATAAAAATACATTTCCAGTAATGAAATTCAATAACTTTGAACTTACTTATCCGAAAAACTACGAATTTCCAAGTATCTAAAACCTTTGACATTTTCCAGGAGATTAAAATTAAGGAAAATACGAATTAGCAACAATTACTCTAACAAGATGAAAACAGGTCGCTTTAAATCGTCGGCCATTAAACACTGGTCAATCAAAGCGCCTGGAAAATCGTGGAGCAGGCGAGAAGCAGATCCTAATAAGAGTAAAGTCCCGGAAAAGGAGACGAATTACGAAGCTGGCAAAAAAAAACGAGCGGTGAGAGTGTCGGGGTTCCGGAGGGGTGGAAGATGGTCACCAAGGAAATCAGGGAGTCCGAGAAGGTGGCGGGGTGGGGGGGATGAGCGCCTTCTTCCTTAATTTAAGAATTTGCCTCGTTAGTCAAATCAGGTTCGCCTCGTTGCCTTCGAGCAGCAGTTGATACAATTAATTAAGCGATCCGTAGGTGTTGCGAGCTACTGCCGGCAAATCGGATTAGAAGGCAAGGGACGTAAATTCTTTGAGCGTCGTTCCTTCCGGATATCGATGCCGATTAATTACCAAGGAGTGATTAGCGCCGACACTTAATTCTCCACTCGGCAGCACCCTCCTCCTTTTAATCGAGGAGTTAATCCTCCGGGTGTAATTGGCCGGGCTATTCTTTCGGCTGAGAGTGCGCGGAGGTTTCGGCGTCGAAGAGTGCAGCTGCCTGCCTCCTCCTGTGTAGCCGGGGCGGCGCGCACGGCGCGGCGCGGCGCGCCGTTTATCGTGTCGAGGCGATAAAGCGGATATTCTTGCCTGCGAGATAGCCGCCGCGTCTGCCGGTGGTGAGGAGGTGTGTTTGGCCGGGATTTGGCTGCTCTGATTAATGTTGTGCCATCTCAAATAGACATTTCTCTTTTTAAGTAGAGCCGAGAGCAATCGAGCGCCACTCGGCAGCTACCACCTCTTCCTCTCGCCAGCCCTCTATTTCATTTCGGACGAGGAATAATCGAGCGCTGAATTACTTCCGAGTAATGTACAAGAGAATCGGAGAATATTGAAAGTGGCAGAGTTGAAAGAAGCGTGTCGTCTCCGGTGAATCATGCTGCGTGGACCGTCGTCGGATCTGTGTACCATCGCGCGCTCCCAAGCTCTGCCATTCGCAATAATATTCCTTGCTGTGCAAGTTCTTCCGAGAAGGCATACTTATCTGCCGGCTAGGCACTCGCGTTATCTTCCTGTGCCAGTGGGATATGAGTCAATACGTCAAGTCCTCCAGTTCCTCTTCACGCCGGCCGGGGCAAAAATTCCCGAGAAAGCGAGTGTCTCCCGGCGAGGAGCTTGCATTCCTCTGCCGAGTTTACCGCTTCGATCAAGCCTTCCATCAAGTATTAGCAGACTTCCACCGAGAATTGTAATAGAATTAGGTGGACGCAAGCGATGGACAGTTTTCCTTCCCATTTTGCCTGAAGATTTCTTGTTTAGTTTTTAAAATATTATAAGAAATTATTTGTATGATGTAAAAATATCATATATGATTAAAATTGGAAAGCTTGATTGGTAATTATCCTTCTTTAAAAATTGATATAGAAATTATTGTATATCAATATAATTCACATATAAAAATGTGATACAAATTTATTGGAAACTGAAACAGCTGGATTCGAAAATACAGAACCTACAATCATCATCAGATAATCATTCTAATAAACAACGGATAAGAATAAACAAACGAAGCATTACTAAATTCACAATTACTTAGTGCTTTCAAGTTTCCGTGAATTTCGAAGAGAACTCCAGGCAAGCTTTACAAAACGACCACACAGACATTCACACAAGTTCTTCGAGCGAGACCCCGTGTCATGTGGCGCTCAGTGCGCTTGAAACGGGCGTGTGCCATCTTTCAATTGCTCTCGTCGTGACCCAGTAACTGGTAGGAAAAGATACAGGAGAAACGAGAGGCAGAGAGAAAAGGAGGCAGAGAGAAAGGGAGAGAGGGAAGCTGGCTCTGGTCTTGACGCGTCGCCAGCGGTGCAAACGGCGTCTCGACGGAGCATACGAACACCTTTCCCTTTGTCGTACGCTTTTAACGGAATTCCTAATTTTCCCTGGGCTGCCACCTTGGCACCTGTCTCTCACAGTCGGAACTATTGTTACAAGTGTTTCGCTCGGCCCGAACAAGATTGACAAGGCTAAAGGTACTATCGATGCTTCGAAAGATTCGGCTGAAAATGAGCGTGCTTTTTTTAAAATTTATTTGAGGTCGTTTTATAACCAGGTATTTAGTTTTTAGTGACTAGACACTTGTTTATATGAACAACGAAGGTTGTAATACAAGTTTTATATTTTGTATATTTAATTATTTGGAGTTATGCAAATTTGTGTCTTTAGGGAATTGTACAATCGTGTTTAACCTTTTTTTGATTTTACATCGCTATATTGTTTATTAATGTATTAAACAGCGTATGAAAGCTCGTTGGAAGTTCTCTGGTTTTTATATTGCAGCAAAAACTATAAATAGATGTGGGAAATTTGTCTTTCTTAATACTGTGTGAATGAGTAAGATATGTTTGCCCTATTTTTGATCTAGTAATGATTACATTGTCTTTTCTGTTTGTCAAAATGGGGGAGGTGTCTTCAAAACCTTTCCATAGTGTGCTTTTGTCTTTTCTATTCCAGTCTTACGTGGCTTTGAGCTGTCTCATTTCCGTACAGCTATGTTGAGCGACATGTGTTTCCAATCGACGAACCCCCGATTGATTAATCCAAATTTCAAATGTTACTCTTCGATGAAATTATTTTTATTAATAAAAAAAGCACGTAACACTTCATCTCAAAATTTTATAATCTAAATATGATTTCAATCACTGTTGCAGTTGTGTTTTACGAAATTTGAGATTCAATTGCTTTATCAGACTTAACTGCAATAATTTTATTGATATAACAATTTAATAATATAGTAATATTGTAATTGAAGTTTTATAGAGCACTGATTTACATATTGTTTCGTTTACTACTTGGCCAGCTATTTCTTCCAGTCAGAACTATTGTTACAAGTGTTTCGCGCAACTCAAAGAAGATTGACAAGGCTAAAGGGAGTATCAGTGCTTCGAAAGCTTGGAGTGAAAATGAACGTGCTTTTCTCTTTTCTATTTCAGTCTTACGTTGCTCGGTGCTGTCTCCTTTCCGTGGCTCTTGTGGACGAACGCATATTAGAGCAGACCGATAGCTCGATAACGTCCAATCGATAATCGTCGCTCTCGGGCTTGGCAGGTTGATGGGCTGTCCCAGCGCATATGTATATTACATAGCTTGATATGTATATGTTATGTATGTATAGGATGGAGCTATCACATTCCGTAATCCTAAATTTTTAGCTTTCAATATCACCCGTTAAGAATTCTTCTAAGTTATGTAATCGAGTTTGATAATTTTGTATATTGGTTGCTTATTTTTACGATTTGTGAAAAATTAGATACAAAATATTTTATAATGCCTGTGCTATTTAAATATATTTATAATATATATTTAGAAAGGAAAATTGACATATTGGGTTAGCAACTAAGTTCCCACCGATTTTCAAAACGTTAACATTTAAAACAAATGTAAGTACTATATTTTAATAATTTTAAAGTACTATAAATTAAAAAAATTACAATTCGTTATAAACTACAACCAATTAATGAATACTGAAACTGCAATTGGTTTACTTTTTCACGGCAGCCAGGGTTTTCTATCAATAACTCGAAGACATTGAAATTAATTCTTGTGCTAACTAATTAAGCCTGCTGGCTTAACAGAGCGGCGAGGATATTCGCGGGGGAAAGAGTGCTTGGAGTAGGTGCTTTTTCTTTCATTTTGCTTTGGGCGAATAAGAGGGAAGGAGAGTGCTAGTTGGTCTGGCAAATAGGCGGGGGGTTGTAGACTAGTAGATGGCTAGATAGCTGGGGCAGCTATAGATTGGGCAAACAGGCCGCGCTTATAGCGCAGAAAGGACTCATCTGAATTTCCTCGCCATCGAGCGATCCCTCGCATCGCCGCCGACGCCGCCGACGCCGCCGACGCCGCTCTCCAACCGAACGTGCTTCGTCCGATTTATCGGCTACAAGCGAACACTCGATCGATCCCTCCGCGCCACTCCTGTCAACTATCGGACGCAACTGTCCCCACCGAAACATTCTCGCTTCTAATAAGTTACCGAATCACGCATGTTTCATGCATTAGCCCTGTCGAATTACTGCAACTCTCGCTCCTCCAACCTCCCATTAACACTTTACCCAACCAACCCAGAGATCTTTCTATTAGGAACACGTGTCCACGCGTAGATTCACAATGAATGTTAATACAGGATTCTTCGGATTTTCTCAGTTGAATTTGTATTGATTATCTGATTGAGTTAACGAATCCGTAAAGGACATTATTAGCGAATTTGCATATTCATTTTTACTGTAATTTCTTGCTGGTCACTAATATTTCTATTCTCGAATATTAAAATCATTATTTACCTGTTTGTGGTAATATATTCTAAACGAACTCAGAGTACTTCTAATCAATTTCATTTAGTATACTAATATTTATAGTCCCATGGCGATTCTATTTCTACTGCTTGGTAGGACAAATTGTACAGATTTTAACTTAAATATTGAAGGAAAAATTATCTTTGGGATATTACAGGATAACATTTTTCGACAGGTTTTATAGATACAAATATTTATAAAGAAAAATATGGGAGCAGGTTATGCAAATAAAAATATTTGTACTCTGGATATGTTGAATGTTTAATATTCCTGTCAATCTTGACTTTATCTTAATTTTATTTCATTTGTAGAACCATATGGCATTCTATGTCCACAGCAATGCCAGCCAGCCAGGTGAAGCAGGTAGGACAAGATTTGGTAAGTTGTGTAAAGATAGAGATCCAGTAGAAGCAGTATCATACATATGGTGCAAGGGTAGAATACTGAGTCGCGCCGAAGGCAAATACACTAATTAAGCCTACCTGCCGCTTGCCACACACGTAACCCCGCCATGTTTTCATTATCGCGCGCGAGAGAGATAATCCGTATTTACAAGTTGTCGCGGTCGTCGCTTCGCCTTTAATGGGCGGCAAGTCTATTACCAGTGATCTCCAGTGGTGTGCGCCGCGACGCGCCGCGCCGCCTCGCACCGCGCCGTAGCGCAAGTGCGTCGCCCGATGCGAACATATGTCGAGCGACATGTGTTTCCAATCTCCGAACCCCCTATCGGTCAATCCACTTTTCCAATGTTCTTCTTCGACGAAATTATCTTCATTAGTAAGAAAAGCACGCAGCGCTCGGCACTTTCGACATTTTATAATCCAAGCTTTACGTATCGTTTCAATCACTGCATTGCAGGTGCGTTTTATGAAATTTCAGAATCAATTGCTTTATCGGACGTAACTCCATCAATCTTATTGATATAACAGTTTAACAGTATGTGAAATAGTATAATTGAAGTTTTATAGAATACTAATTTACATATTGTTTTCATCGCTACTCCAAATGGATTTTATGAAGTTTCAGAGTAAATTACTCTCCTGGAGTTATTTGTATCATTTTTATCGATTCACCAATTTCACAATACATGAAATAATATAATAAAACTAAATTCCTATATATTTATTAATTCTTTCGTAAGGGATTCTTGAGCTATGAATCTGCAATTTCCATTTTTATTTTAATGCCGCAACAGACAAAAAATGCAACCCTTCTCAGTTAAATGTGTACTCATTAATAATGACCAAAATATGCGAGGAGTATGCCTTAGGATGATTTCTATATTTCGTCCAAATCGCAGTAAACTGTGCAAGCTTTTGCTAATAAATACATATTGGTTGTAGCTCTGTATGAGGAAGCATTAGCATCTAGTTCCAAACAGTTGTTCAGAATCGCGCGGCGGCGTTGAGCTAACATTATAATGCGAACGTAATATTTATTCGTATAATACTCGACATTTACTGTCTACGTAGCTGAATGATTCAGCATTCGCTATTTTCTATTGTGGTCACAGCGCGCTTTGCTTCATTAATCATTAATCGCCAACAGTAAACTTTACGCTGGATGCGCTCAACAGGGATTGACGTGCCAAATCATCAACATAGTATTTAATGTTTGTTAATTTTATAATACTGCTTTATGTACCCATTGCAATCGATATGTTGAAGTGAGCAACCCCTTAAGAATATTAATAACTAAAATCCATATCAATATTCTGTTGCAACATTTATATTAACATACATTAATATAAGAATCAAATTATCTCTTCCAATTTTTTACTAATATAAAGGAGACACTTAATTGCTTGTTGAACTAATTTCCTTGCGATTTTTTCTTTCATCTGAATTTATAAAGAGGGAAATTGCAGCCATTAAAACTTTGTAATATTTATTATATTATTTATATGGGGTGTTTTAAAAGTAACTTCAAAATTATAAAAGGTCTGTGAAGTCGAATTATAACTTATTATTCTGTAAATTAATCTATTTTTAACGTCTTAAAACAATCAATGCAATTCAAAACCTAATATTTTTTAATTCCATACGAATAACAGGTAATTCAAGCGTTAACGAAATTTAGCAACGTGTTTTGAAAATGTACTCATTGCAATCGATACGTTCAAGTGAGCAATCCCTCAAGAAAATTAAGAACTAAAATCAGAACCAGATTGCCTCTTTTCTTTTTTACTAATTATTGAACAGGTTCCCTTGCAATTTTTTCCCTGCTGCATTCATCAACACAGTTACTAACACAATGCTAAACTTAATACTTTTCAGTTCCAAATCAACAACAGATGATTCAAGCATTAACAAAATTCAGCTACGTGTTTCGGAAATATTCGAGCTCGATTATTAGCTTGAGGCAGAGGAATCAGTTTACTGTTGGGCGGAGCTGTAGTGGCTCTCACGTGCAGGTCAATCGGGCTTTTGACGTTTGGCGAGCACTGGAAAGGTGTGCTCTCCTTTCCAGCACGCATTCTATGCCAGCAGGTTGTTTGTACGGTGTGTCAGCCAGTACAGCGGAGCCTCCTAGCTTGACGGCTCTCGGTGATTGGCAGGTTGCGAGCACGAATTCGCACATATGGTCGCCCCGGTTTTTTTCGACGCCGCGCGCACGAAAGCTCGTCACGTACCTAACCGGCCGAGCGAGAGTCACCCTGGATTATTTAACCCCGTGGAGAGCATATGTTGCCACCCCTGACACCTCCTCGCTACCTAATAAACGGTTATCGCAATTAACCCAAGTAGAAATCGAGCCGAATGATAGTAATCCCCTATAAAAAGCCACTTTGCACCTGTTCACCCCTTTGAAACACTCAGACTTCTGTCTTGTCACTTGTGACTTATTATTTCACTGTTGATCTGATTTAATTATAGCCTTACAACTAGTATTTATATAATTAGAGCAAAATCTGTATTTAACTTGGGTAAACACTCTCTAAAAATTAAATATTTTAACGCGGTACATATTTAAACATTTACCAATTGAATTCTTCACACTTTGATTTTGATACCTCGAAAATTCTATCCCAAATTCTATCCCTGCCATAAAAATAGAAAGGTCTCTTGATAATTCTGCATTTTGAAATTGCGGAGCTTGAAAAGGAATTTCGAACCAAAAGCTGTGAACATGCAGAAAGATGGTAGGGAGCAGTAGAATAGTTAAAATCGAGGCGAATAGGAATTTGTGTCACGAGTCGGTCGGAGTGTGCCGGGACGATCATTTGGCCGCAGGAGGTGCGCTCTTTGGCTCATGTCGTTGTTGGTTAATTCATGCGTCAAGAAACTCGCAGCGCTTTCCACTTTCCTAGACGCCTTTGAACCGTTTAATTGGAGGCCTGCGAGGGAAGCTCTCGTTACGGGATAACTTGTTTAAATTAGAGCCTGCGCGGCCAAGTGGAACTGTCACAGTTTTCTTTCTCCTCTATTCTCTTCGTTGCCTTTCTCCTCGTCGCTCCCTTTCTTTTTTCTCGCCGTAAGTTGCAGCATTCAGTGTTAGGCGTGAGCAAGCGCGAGCCCGGCGGAGTATGGCCTCGCGCGACTCGTTGACTTTTTCAGCCTCGCAGTGTCAACCCTTCCGGTGTTACTGGCACTGTAACATACCTAATTCGCAGTACACATTGTTGACTAAGCAACGTCCGAGCAGCTCGCCCTGTCGTCACTCACGCGCTCCACGAGTACCTTGAGGTCATTTCGCCACCTCCCAACCATCCCTTAACCCTTCCACTCAAACACCTTTTCAACTAGTTTAATACTTTTCTTCGTTTGCCAATTTTCCCAGTTGTTTCAATCGCAGTCATTTCTTGGCAATAAATAAAAATCTATTTTGATTTTTTCTCACATCGCATCCGATGCTTTAAAAAATCGTATTGCATCGAATTCTTATACTAACTATTTTTCAAGACTACTAATTAAAAAAAGTAGGACAGAAAACATTTTGCTGTGTATCAAAATTTGCATGAAAGGACGAAGAGTACAATTTCATTATCGTATAAATTATAATACTAATTATTTTTTATGTGTGCTTAAAATAGAAAACATTCAACTATAAATAAGAATTTTCGTCAAAGTGTAAAGTGTATAATTTTGAATGTCCCGTTGTTGTAAGTCGATTCCGGATGATTAGTTGTTAGTGTGTGGATGCAAGTAAACGTCCGGTCGGAGTAAAAAGGTTTCTTGCCAAGGTAAAGCGGAAGGCCAGGAAATCCGGCTGCCCGGCAGAGCTGCACGCAAGTTTCACTGCTTTCGAGTAGTTATGCAGGGCGCATGCCTGCATATTTCATGAGCAAACAGACTTCAACCCCACCACCCCGTTTGCCACCCGCGGCCTCTCCTGCAATCGCAGCCCTTACCATCGGCGAAACCTGCCGGGCGCCCCACCACCCTCGATAACTTCCCTGCGAAAAGATTCCCCCAAGGAAGCTGACTGATATTAACATTGAATCAGACATTTCGCAGCAGCGAATCCCATCGCCACGTATTTCAATTATAGTAATTGTACAGTAAATAATAAAGTGGAATAATTGCGATAGTTTTAATACTTAGATTGAGAAATAATAGAAAGAAATAAAGTAAATAGCAATGGCACAGGTTGAACAGTAAACAGTGTGCTATATTTTTTGTTAGTGAAAACGTTATAATATTGAAGTATAATTATATTTTATATATTTTTACCAACATCATTTAAACTTGCTTTTTAAAATTAATGACAATTTAAGAATAGAAATTATAATGGCAAAGGAAAAGTGTTATTGTTTGCTTAAAAGCACAGAAAAGGAATTAAAACCTTCCAAGATCGTGCGTTGGTAGGTTTTTTCATAATGATGGTTCGAATTATTTGCATTATCCGTTTTTAAGATTGCGGAAGCGATTGCCGAAATTTAAAATTCGAGTGGAAGCTTGGATCGATGATAATTAATTTAGTGTCGCCGAACTCGCAAAGGGAGGAACTCTATTATCGATGGCTTGCCAGGCAAGGCTGACTCTCCTCACCCCGATTTTCCAGAGAAAGAAGTTGCCCTGACTTTAACTTCGAAATTGCTTCACTCGAAGTTGAAGTGAAGCGTAGGTTTCGCCACGTGGCAGACTCAAATTATCGCCGGAAGGAACTGCTTACGAACTTCTAAATTAGTCTAGTCGCGGCAAATCATTTGCAGCTTCGGCCAAGTTCCAAAAGACTATTTTAAAATCGATTGAAACGAACATGGTGGATTTTCAAGGGTTTGAATCAGAAAATCGAAGTTGATTGTAAATATTTGAGCGATTTATTTGCGATTATAAAGAAAGCTAGTAGTATTATTAAACACAACAGGCCATTAATGAATTTCTTCAAGCTAAAATTGATTAAATCAGTGAAGATTAATTTTCCATAAAAATTTGTAAGTTAACTTATTATTCGCGTTCCTAAGATGTTAATAGTACACTTATATTCACCTTCTAAGTCGAATGCCTGGCAAAAACTAGGATCAAACATTTCGTTAAGCGCTCGCCAGATTTTCAGCATGAGAAAACGAGATGTTTGCTGCACGTAGTTTGTTTTCTTGCTGCTAGTATAATCGGCCTCCGGGCGAGCAAAGTCGTGCAATGATTTTTCTTCGAGGGCAAGCGAAAACAAGTGGAGCTCAAGATACCCATGCACAACTCTCGGCAAACCTTCCAGCAGCATTATCGGACGTTCGCCGATTGAATCGCAGCGATAATCGGACTAAACCTGCCCGATGGAAACATTGCAGTGCAAATAATTGCACTTTACGAACGGTATATACACTGTAGCTTGAAAACTTTCCGCTTCCAACTCCTTCCCTTACTTCCGAGAAAAGTTCGCCGATCGACTCGCTTCAATATCTGTCCCATAAATCGTTCGACCATATAGAATTGAAAATGTTCTATTAAAAATAAATATCATTACAAAACGTAAAAACTGAATTACAAAATATATTGTTTTCTATCAATGTGCAGTAAAAATGTCTGTAAGAACACACAGAAATTACAATCGCATTCTCTAAAATATAAACAGGTGCACTATATTTTATATTACCAATATTCCTATGAAATAACAAGAGTAAAAAGTGCAAAGAATATAGCACAGTATTACCAGCTCTGAATCAAATTCTACGAAATTAAAATGGCAAGTACATATCATAAATTTATGATAATATTACGAACTATATAATTTAAAGAAATATAGTGTAACCATCTAATTTAACGTTAGGTTTACGAAAGTTTCTGTATACCTCTCTTTATATTTTAATTGAAAGACAATTACAATCTCAACAGACATAATATAAGTTAATGAAATCTGCCAGGATTGCGTAAATAATTGTCGGCAGAAATTGGAAGAAAACTTAACAAGCTTTATAATTTTGCTAGTGGAGCCCGAAATCCGTCAAAATGACGGGTGCCGAAAACCTAATGTTAAAGAAAGTAGAATAGGATATCGTTCGCTTATTAAGATGCAAGGTAGCCGATGCGGAGGCGAGCGTGAGATTGATACTAAAGGGAGCGATCGTGGGAGCTGGCGGGGTGCCTGGTGGGAAGGAATTAATTTCAATTAGATTATCGTGCACGCCCGATACGAAATCACGGCGTGCTCTCTCGCCCCGGCAACAATAGCGTATCACTGCCGTCCAATACCACTCTCTCTCTCTCTTGCTCTCTGGATTGCCTCTCCTTCCGGCCTGTTCTCCGTGGCTCTCGAGGCGCAACAATGCGAACAATAGCGGTCGCGTGGCGGCCCACTGCTTAATATCGGCGCAATAAAGGAGCCGGCGATGTTTTACAAACAGCTTCGCGCCACGTGCCACCACCCCCTGTCAAAACATTCCGAACGTGCGCATAGGTAACGCTGTCCCGTTATGGGTTAACCTGCCCTGCCCACCCTCTCCGCCCATCCCTTTCACCGCCACAGACTCCAGCATCCCTCGGCTTGAACTGGACCGTCCCTTCAATCCCAATAAGGGCTCTCCCGATCCTCCTAGTAACGCCGGGTTAAACGGTAAAGCCAGAGACTTACAGCCGGATAATGGCAACACTTATTCACACTCTGCGAGAAATCGAATGGAATGTCTTAATGTTTTCTCTACTGCTAAGTTTGATTATCTTTTGGTGTATTCTGAAGTATGATTGGAAATTAACTTTTTTTTAGGTTAAATAGAAATCTTGCTTGTAATGCTTCGTTAAACGGTAAACCCAGAGGCTTTCAGTTGGATAACAGGAATACTTATTCACACGATTTGATTATCTTTTGGCGGAGTGTAATTGAAAATAAATTTTCTTTGGATTATGGCTGCGTTCGGATGTGTACTGTCAATACTGCCAGTAGTAATTGAGGACTCGATTATAAGTCTTGTGTAAGCTTTGACGTTGCTGAAAAAGATTTAATTCATGCAAGGTTTATAACTGCGCATTTAATAATAGCAGTACATATACGAACATAACCTGCACATAAAACTCGAAATCGATAATTTTATAATTGATTTTGATGATTGACCACTCATATTGATAGAAAAGGAAATAATTTATAAGAGAAACTAGAAATCTGCTATATATGAGAAGTCGATTTTTTTATTGTCATCTCAAAGACACTATTTCTAACTGTACTGATTACATAATCTATTTGCAATGGAGTTTCCACGAAGATTACTGAATGGTGGGGCTGACGTAACTTTTTCATCTTGCTGGCGAGATTTGAAGTGGCGGCGAGGGAAGAATGAGTGAATCGGTGAAGCTGGAGCGAGGAGAGATGAGTTCTGGTAAGGCGCATGGGAAATTGCGAGTTGGACGAGAGAGAAGAGGAGGCGGATGCATGTAGATACGTGAGGGTTGCGGCGAGCGGCGACCGCCTCGGGGAATTGGTTCAACATCGATGGACGTACAAGTATCATCGAGCGCTAGTTTACATCGGCCAGTACCGCCTCGCGATTAACTTCTCCGACGTTCAAAGGCGATTGCTTTTTAAATAGACACTTGCCAACTCGTGGGAAAACCTGCTCCACGCATCCCGAGAGCCAGAGCAGGCCAAGGGTCGATCACTCGTCCCGATCGAGAGCATAATTGCTCTTCAACCATGCAACTCCAAGTATCACTTGTCCGAGGCTTTTTCTACATTTTCTAATAATGCGAATTGTCGTCGATTTGTTGTGTGGTGACTTAGTTGAATTTTTGGTGGATTGAATGGTGAATTCATGCTCGAAGATTCGGCTTTTTATGGAATATAGTGATTTAGTTCATTCTGAGTATGAGTTTGAAAACCAAGAAAGACTTAAATGATTCTCCATGGCGCACAACTAACTTTTACCACACCTTTTAAGTGAAGTATATAGCACAGAAAGTTTCATGTAGATCCTTAAAGTTTTACACGAAAATGGCATCGCCCGAACGCAAGAGTTCAACGTTCGCAAATGTACTCGTCTGAATACTTAACCAATGAATCCCAGAACCAGAAAAAATTAATTTCTAGATGATGTGAAATTAAAATCGATCTGCTAAAAATGAATTTCGTTATAAAATATAAAAATTGAATTCTAAAACGTTCTATAATGATTTTCAGATGATTTGAAGTGAAAGTACTTGGCACACCAAAATTCCTGTTACCCAAAACTTGTGCTTTCCATGAACTATATTGTAATCAATGAAAACCATAAAGTAAAAGAGTTGAATTGAGCCCAGAAAGAGGTACTTAGTAAAGCCGAAGGTGGATGCGCGTGAAGTGTCGGGATTTATTTTACTTGGACTCGATTATAATGCTCGGTGGGGCTGGGGCGCTCGCTCGCTCGCTCGCGCGTTTGCCGACAACAAACAGGTGACGCGCAAGCGGGTGCCGCGATCGTAAGACTAGTAAACATATGTATACGCCCGGCGGCCGCAACGCGTTACCAAGCAAACACGCCACGTCAAAATGCATTAGCCGATTCTGATAATTCCGATTTACGATGCGCTTATGGCCGCTAATTGTCTGATTTATCGAGGACGCCGCGATAATGCGATTAACATGCCGGCGAGCGAGCGAGCGAGCGCGCGGCGCGGTGCGGCGCGGGCCCATTCGTTGTTGCAATAGCTTCGCGTCAAATTTGCAAATCGGCTGGGCAATCATCGTCAAATCGCACGTGCGCTCCGCGTAGATAACAGGTTCACCCTGCGACGCGCGAGCTTTCGACTCCGCTTCTCGATTGTTATGCTACTGCACAAACTACAGCGCCACGCGTAACTTGTCAATCTAATGTGATTGTAATACGAGCCGCTATTTTCCATTGCCAGTTGGGCGCAAGTTCATTTTCACCTCGTTGCCAAGTATTTCACGCGATGCCTTTTACCGCGTTTATTTCTGTTGGCTGAGCAGTGCGAGCTCTGTCGAGTCCTTTGTATTCGTTATTCTGTATTTCATTATTAATGTTGTGTGAATGATTTAGTAGTAGTTGAAAGCCTGCCAAAAGGGGGGGAAGCTGTTGAAATGTTATAATACAGCTTAGTTCTCTTGGAAGCATTTTAGATGGACTCGCAGAATATTATTGCTTTATACAGTTAAAAGGGGTGGATTAGCTGAAACGAAAGAATATCTAGTCGTCGAACATTGACAGATGCTAATGAACTGTATCAAATCTCTTAAAACAAATATCGTTTAGAAAAACACACATACATCTTTATATCAACATAGCACAGCGAACCGCACTGGACATAAAATATATTTTTTGTCAAACATAACTCTGAAATGTTACTACAAGCAGAGTTCAAAGCTAACGATCGAAAGAGCAGATGGAGCGCCAGCGTCGCGAGAGGCAGTGAGAGATCAGGGCAAATAGTGAGAGCTACTTTTATCATTGTATACATATTCTACATGTACGTATATTTGCACGTGGCCGGCTGGGTGTGTGCGTGCTTTCACCGAGAGTGTCTATCGCTATGTATTCGCGGAGCGGCTGTTGACTCGCAATATCGTTTTACCATTTATTTAGCAATCTTCATTTAATGATTCGAATAATAAAGATCGAACGGCCCCTCCGCCGCTGGCCCATTATTCCTAGTGATTTACCGGCATTTGCCCGGCAAATATTCTTTTAATATTTAAAGACCCTCCTGCCCCGAGTAACCATATCGTGCAAATACTCGAGCGCGCTCGGTAAATATGTACAAAATATACATCGGCCGAATGTATAAATATCGCAGTCATTATGCCACCGTGCTCGATCTAAATGTCTCCCTCACTCTCCTTTCCTGCCACCAACGCTTTCTCTCTTTTAAGTTCTTTGCAATTGTGTCGCTGGGATTTTTTATTCGCTGACAATCCTTGAGATTGCTGGATTGTATGAAATGTTATTTATTTCGTAAAAATCCTGTTATCGTTTCGTGTTAGTGGCTGAAATTGATGCTTGGTGTAAGATTGGGTCAGCAATTGGTGTACTAAAAATACATAGACGTAAGGCCAATATTAACTCTGAATAAGTAACTGCTATGTTGTATACGTGAAATTTAGCTTTGTTTGTGCATGCCTGTTGTTGAATGACTGGCTGGCAGTGGTAATTGTGTATTTGGCTTGTGCTGGAACTAAGACGATGTGTAAATAAAAGAGAAAGTTGGCTGTTAAACATGAATAATCATAAAGACAAATGACCTTTCTTTATCTATTTATATATTTCTTTGTTTCTTTATATATTTCAGTTTCCACCCCCTAAAAAAGTGTACAAAATTAAGTATACAACCTTCAAATTACCTGCAATTTTCAGCACACCCATACAATTAAAGTACCTTCAAATCACTTAATCTTAAAACTCGAAAACCAAGACTTTATAAATGTCAACCCAAAGGATCCTAAAATTAAGTAGACTCAAATAACTGTGTTGCGGCTCGCGCAAAGACCGCAGGCCGCAGCGGGTGGACTGGTGTCTTGAACCACGAATTAAGGGTTGAATCACATACAATCGGCGATTTTATATATTTCAATTTCCTCCCCTAAAAATCTGTATAAAATTAAATATATAACCTTCGAATTATCTGCGATTTATAGCTCACCCATACTTTAACCAACCATACAATTAAAGTACCTTCAAATAACTTAATCTTAAAACTCGGAAACCAAGACTTTATAAATGTCAACCCAAAGGATCCTAAAATTAAGTAGACTTAAATAACTGTGTTGCGGCTCGCGTAAAGACCGCAGGCCGCAGCGGGTGGACTGGTGTCTTGAACCACGAATTAAGGGTTGAATCACATACTATCGGCGATTGGGGGGGTGGGCTGGTTCGAAGAGGGTCGCCACGAAGTACCGTGTCGAGGGGGGGTCGAAGGATAGCAGTGCGAATATCTCCGTAGCCGCAGGGGTCGCGTGTCCTCTTTCGAGTGGCCGCACGCGCAATAAGCCTCGCCACTGAGAGCGCAATCCAGAGAAAGAGAGAGAGACCGAGAGAGAGAAAGAGAGAGGCTGAAAGAATGGGAGAGAGAACAGTGAGGGGGGAACGAACACGGCGCCCAGCTGTGGCTTGTGTGTGCCCTTCGCCACTGCCTGCCAGAAGGGGGTGGCTCTCCGCTCGGAGCCCACGCTGCTCGCTTACCACCTGTTCGGAACCCGCTGACAGAGAGAAAAAGAGAGACAGAAAGGGAGGGAAGGAGAGAGAAGGAGAGGGTGAGAGACTCCCAGCGAACGCACCCTTCAGCCACCCTCCGATAAAAAGATCGCAAATCGCTCCTGCTTTCTCTTCCTCTACTCCCCTTTTCTCTCACTCGTGTCTGACCTAATTGAATGGATCAACCCGCGGGAGTTAAGAAATGAAATTAACCTCGTTGCGTAACAACATCTTGATTGGACGATTAGCGAGGGAGGGCGGGGGCTGCTCCGAGCAGTGGCGCGGCTTCGAATTACTTGCAATTAGAATGAATTAGTTTCCGCCTGTGTAAAAGGACTCGTTGGTTGCTGTTTTTTGTGTAGAAAAATTTATTTCTGGTTGGGGTTCAAGAATTGTGTAAGAATCCTGTTATTTTGTTAAACTTTCTGGAAATAATAGCTCTGGTTAATTAATTTATTTATATATTGCCGGTTATAGGGAATAAATCTTTTTAACTTTGACTTAAACTTCGATTTTACGATGCAGTTGTATCTTCCATTCTTAATAAAAATAATAATGTACATTTATAATTCCTCTATTACTATCTAAATGTTGCTTTGTGCATTTCTTTTCGTCTGACTCCCATTTGACCCTTTACAGTAGAAATAATTATAAACTGACACATTCAAGATGACTATTAACATCATGAAATATCTGTAATTCAATCTCTGACAATTAGAAACAATGGTATTGTCGAGTACTGATAAGTTGAACGTCAGGGGCAATGCTCCGGAGTACTTGCTAGCTATCGAGCCGAGCAGGAGAAGGAGGAAGAGGAGGAGGAGCGAGCCAATCGAAACTATCGTAACTGGAGTACGGCCGTATTAAACGCGCGGTACTTTATGCTCGACTTTTATTACCAGCCATCGAGATATCAGGCCGAGGGGATGAGGCGGGGAGGAAGAGGAAGAGGAGGAGGAGGAGGAGGAGAGGAGGAGGACAAGGGCTTTAGGCTAGGTGCTCCGATGGAAGATTAAAAATAGCAAACGCCCGCACTCGCGCGCGCAACTCCATCGTCTCTTGTCCTCCACCTTCCTCTCTTCACTCTCTCTCTCTCTCTTTCTCTCGTTTTCTCTCTCCAGCTCCGGTAATACCACGAAACAGAGCGGCGGTCTCCGTTAATTTGAAAGTTAATTTATGACAATGTCGGGGAAAAGAAGCCAGCCGCTATATGGGCTCGCGTCGTGACCGCGGCCGACGGTAATTTAATGGGATGGCGCAAATATTTGAGCCGGCCGGCCGCTAAAAATGAAAAATAACAATTAGTTTAAAAGGCGTTTCGCGTAGGCATCAGCATCGCCGCCGACGCAGCCGCCGCCGTCGCTGCCGCAGCCTCGCTTTCGGTTCGGTGCCCCTAATTAAATTGCTGTTTCATCCACCGTCGGTTTAGATGTCTTTGGTTTGTGCGCGATTGCAGACTCGTCAAGATTAGAAATATTATTACAATCCTTTGTTGTTTTCTGCAATTTGTACTGGTAATTATGGGATTTTTGTCACGGTAGTGGTAAAATGGGTGTATTAATTTTTAATAATTTGTAGAATAGTTTGCGGAGTGATTGTAAAATATTAAGTATCGTTAAACGTGTATTAATTTGTATATTAATTCTAATACAAGTCAATGACATCATTTCTAGACATAAGAATGATTATAGAAATCACAGCAAATCTCCAAACATTCTTCAACTTTAATTCTATTTATACTATAATAATTTAGTACCACGAAAATAATTAGCAACATATTCCTTTGGGCTTTCAGCTACTCGATTCGTTGTTTCACCGTGAAATCCGGCTATTCGAGCCAACTGAATGCGTTGAACGAGGCGGCGCGGCGGGGCGAGTTTGGTAGGCAGAGTTTCCGTACACGCGTTTTCCGAGCTAAATTGTGGAGCAGAGGACAACAGGTCGTTCAATCAAGCTGCGACGACAAACAGGTATGTACAATGAAAGAATTGTATCGGGCGTGCGCGCACGTTTCGGAGAGGGCGCCGCGCCGCGCCGCGCGCGCTAACAAGAACGTTTCATCGGCTTTGAATGGACGTCTTTTGGAGTGCACTCGCCGCTCGAACAATTTATTTGCGCGTTATTAATTTCATGTCGGACTTGGTTTGGTGGCAGTGCACGTTTCCCCCTGGTAATTGTAACTCTTGTCCGTGTGATTAACTGCACACCTTCTCACCCCGGTAACAATTAATAGTTGCTCTTACTTTGTGTACTCCCTTTCTCCATTCAGCCGAGAGTCATTCATTGATCTTGGCTGCCTTGCTACGAATTCAGTTGGTTAATGCTGCTTTAATGTAACACTGTGCTGCTTTGCTGACGACATATTCGCCCGGGCATTGTTTCTTACTGGGGAATTAATTGTGCATGTAGTTGTCGAATTTACTCTCCGGTTGCTACGCTTGTCAAACATTCAACAATGAACGTGTGGTAACTTCGAGCGGCCTAAGTTGTAAGTCATAATATAACTGTAATACTATTGTTAAATATCTATTTTATGGATGACAAGTTTTGGAAGTTTACTTGGCTTATGTCAAAATGGCTTCAGTCTAACTGTAAAGATTAAACTAAACTTGCAAGTATGTTAAATTACAGTTAATGTTGACTGGAAGATTAAAATTACGAATCATATATATAAATAAATAGTATATTATACCTGCAAGCGTTGGTTTATTATGTGAATGACTTGATTCGTCAATGAATTGGTCAGTTCAAGCACATTAATTCTGTTATTATTAATTTATATTATAATTATTATTTTTAATTCTGACATTACTTTGCAATGAAGTTTGAACTAAAGATAAAAATCACAGATACCACAATATTTACCGATATTTCGCACAATAAATTACGTTCATACGTTCAGGTTTCATCAAATAAGTAGATAAGGTCATTCGTTAGTAAATGTGCTAAGGAATTGATTTGGTCAGTTCCATCACATTAATTCTGTATATAATACATTGCTTTGCAGTGAAGTTTCAACTTAAAGGCAAAAATCACTGAAGTCTCAATATTTACTGATATTTCGTACAATAAATTACATTCATTCGTTCAGGTTTCATCAAATAAGTAGATAAGGTCATTCGTTAGTGAATGTGCTAAGGAACTGAATTGATCAGCTCAACCATGTTAATTCTGTATATAATACATTGCTTCGCAGTGAAGTTTCAACTTGATTTACATTGCTTTGCAGTGAAGTTTCAACTTAGAGGTAAAAATCACCGAAACCCCAATATTTACCGATATTTCGCACAATAAATTGCATTCATCCGTTCAGGTTTTTTCAAATAAGTAGATAAGGCGATTCAGTAGTGAATGTGCTAAGGAATGGAATTGGTGAGTTTCATCACGTTAATTCTATATCTGATACACTGCTTTACAATGAAGTGCAACTTGATTTACATTGGTTTGCAGTGAAGTTTCAACTTAGAGGTAAAAATCACCGAAACCCCAATATTTACCGATATTTTACACAAAAAATTGCATTCGTCCGTTCAGGTTTCATCAAATAAGTAGATAAGGCGATTCAGTAGTGAATGTGCTAAGGAATGGAATTGGTGAGTTAGAAGAGTCGGGCGAGGAAGGGCGAGGGAGCGTGGCGGAGGGCTCCACGCCATCTTCCGCGGCGTCGAGGACATTGTATTCCCGTTCGGTGGAATTTTTCGTCACGGCGACACCTCGATCAATATTTGCGCAGCCGGGAGTGGAGACCACGTCACTCGACCTTCCGCGTCCATATGCGAAAGCGGCCGCGCGCACACTGTCGTCGGCCCCGACATATTCTCCCGCATCTTCTTTCCCCTACGCGCGCCATTTCTCCACACTTCTTCCATCGACACAGCCTGCATCCTTCCCGGAATGCAATCCACTCCGAATAACTTTCTAATTCAGCCGCCTTCTAATGTCTTCCTTCGCTTAACTTCGCACTGCGTTTAATGCGCCTCTCACCGGGGAATTCTCGCGTTGCGAACTTTTTAGTAGGCATTGTAAAACTTTGATCGGTAAGAAACGAATGTGTGATATTGTACGCTTTTCTTGGAAATGCCTCGATAAATAAGTTCACGGATTCTCACTCAATAAGAGTAGAATTCCTGTAAAAGGAACCAGAATTCAGAAATTGCGTGTTGTGTCCTTTTACTTAATTCGAATTTATGGACATTTTTCTTTCGCGAACTTGAAGTTTCATTAAATGACAAATCAGGAGGTACTTTTTGATTTAATTAGCATATAAGATTGTCAATCAATTTTGACGTCAGTTTGACATAACCTCGTTCTTTTCAGCACGGACTAATTAAAATCAAGTAGATTTGACGTGAATGCCAGAAAATCGAAACAACCACCTTTGATCTCTTATTCTTTCTACCATCACATTTTATATTACGATCCTTGAAAAATCGCGGAATACAAAAGCATACATTTTTGCAAATCTCCAGAAAAATGGCCGTAAAGCAAGGGACAAAAAAGGAAGACGTTGTCCGAGGAGAAATCGGCAAGGAAGCGGTAAAGAGGATGGCAGAGTGAAATCAGTGGCGCGGATTGTTGCGAGGGCAACGAAAATAGAGGAAGAAATAGATCGGTGGTTAAGGAGCGCGGGTGTGCGTAAGGCTGGCGCGTATTTGCGTTACGAGTTACTTCCACGTTACCAGCCGCCAATTGGGAAACGAGCTGGCGCAGGCCTCGCTCTCCTCGTCACCGCTAAACGCTCGTAATGAGTGATTATCTTGGTTAGCCTGGTTAACACGTGGTACCAAGGTAGCGGCAAGTGTGCACCGTCTATTTGTTCCCGGCGACACGTGCCCACCACTACGGACACCTCGCTCTTCGCTTACGCAATTGCCAGCAAACCTCGCATACGTGTAACGCTCTCTGATCTAGATCGGACTCACCCTGATCCACTAGCCTCTGTTTTCAATGGGGGAACAGACAGAAACTTTTTCATCTTTCGTGTTTCATAAAAAAGGTGGCGATTCTTAAAGAAAATTTTGTAAAATGTCCTTCGTGTTTCTGTTGCCAGCAAAATTCCTGTATGTGTAAAGTTCCTTGATTTAGATCGGACTCACCCTGCTTAACACTAAGTTTACAACACCCGTCATTTTCACGGATTTCGGACTGCACGAACAAAATGACAAAGCTTAGTAATTTTTCTTCCAATTTATACTGACAATTATTTATGCAATCCTGACAGATTTAAGTAACATATTATGTCTGTTAAAATTGTAATTGTCTTGAAATTAATTTAATAGCTTTGTTTAATGAAAGTAAGGGTCCATAAATAGGAGTATACAGAAATGTTCGTAAACCTAGTGTTAAACAGTCTCCGTTTTCAATGAACAAACAGAAAATTTTTCCTGCTTCGTGTTTCATAAAAAGGGTGTCGGTTCTTAAAAAAAATTTCGTTCGTTTTTCTGTTACCAACAACCCTGACATACGTGTAGATCAAACTCACCCTGCTCAAATAGCCTGTGTTTTCATTGGTGGAACAATAGAAACTTTTTCATATTTACAGTTTCATAAAAAAGATAACGGGTTTTAACGAAAAGTTCGTAAAATTTCCTACTTGTTTCTACTGCCAGCAAAGCTGCTATATTTATAACGCTTTTTGTTTCATATTGGATTCACTCTGGCTTGGTAGACTGCTTTATATCGTTGTTTTAATTCCGATTTTTATGGATTCACTGATTTGAAACCGTTTTATAAGTGATAGTAGGAATTAAAACAGTACTGCAATTAGCACCAATACAATTAGGTTAATATGATGTTTGGTGTTCTTTGAAAAATATTTAGCACTCAAGCGTAGAACGACCATCAACTCAATAATATGATTCCTACAGAATATAAAATATTTTCGTGATGTATTATTGCAATAATAACACGTATTGTTCGATTGCATTGCCAATGCTCGCAAGAAGAAATCACAGAGTATTTTGGTAAAAGTCTGTTATGAATGAATTCTACCTGACATTACAAACATTCTACATCATATTATTCCAATTCTGCCCGATCTTGAATGAAAACAAGAAGAGGATTAATCGATGCAAGTTGTAATATACATAATATTATCACTGTTCTTATTATATTTGTAGTAAGTTAGCAGGGTTTACATCACTCGAGGATATTGCGGGTGAGGAGAAGCGGCGGCGTATTGGCCGGTTTGCCGGTTCACTCAAATATTTTCCCTAGCTGAAGAGGTAGAAGCATGCTGGCAGAAAAAGCGCTGGCAAAAACGGCGAAGCTTGATATAGAGAACGTTTTTGTAGGTCCTCCCAGTTATTGTAGAAGCATTCAGTGCAATAAATACGTCGGAGTTAGGCGCGCGTACGTTATCGTTAAGCAATCCAGGTGGGCAGAACGCGGCAGTTCAAAAAGTTGCCAGCTCGAAAACGACCGATAACCCTTCGAAAACGGGCAGAAACATGTTTGACCAACGAATAGCGCCGGCCGAAGCTTCGAGAAAAAATGTTTTGCTTGTTTATCCCGTTACTACCATGCCGTTGCGTGGTTGGTTTGCTTTGTACTGCTGGTAGCATCGACGTATAGTACTGCTTTTACATCTGCCTCTTTCACTACTAACCTAATTGTGCCAAACTCAATTTAACATCGATATTCCAGAGGTTAAATTCGACGAATTCTTCCTGGGATAATTATATACTTTTATTTTATATATCTTCATTAGGCACAAATGTGAACTGCGTTGTTCTATTGATATTTTTCTTATCAGATCATTTTATTTTGCAGGGCGTCTGCTTGACGAATAAATAGATGCAATAAAATCGATTGGGATAAAACAGATTCGCATGTAATTCCGTGAATCACTTAGTCACATTTATTACGAAATATCACTCTTGACAAGCGCTTTCTCCCGAATTAATAA